>OY720425.1:21769434-23152434 GCA_963082815.1 Melanotus villosus
GTTCTTATCTTCATGAAATTGTAGCAATTGTTTTAGTAACTTTGTAGCTTCATCTGAAAATAATGCAATAATAATTTTAATAACTTATAATAAAACTAATTAATAACAGCAACATTTTTCTACAATGGATATCAATACGACTTGACTTGACTTCTTAAGTTGTTATAACAGGCAATAAAAGTATAGTCGAATTGGCGATTCAAGTAATGCGCGTCATCAATCACATGGTCAACGGTCGGCGTTACCAATAATGCGCGAGAAAAAAATACAAAATGTAATTGCTAAATATAAATTATTTTTGTAGTTTTCTAAGATTGGGCAGCCCTGTTTAATCACAAGGTCTATAAATTTTTGAAAATAAGAAAAAAATCGGGTTTTTATTTTCTAATTTAGCTCATATTTACTTTTTGTAAAGTTAGTATTATTTTTGGCATGTTTATATTATTTCACTTACAAACTTCTGACAGATCGTGTTGTATGTCATTGTCATTGCAATAGAATAGGAAAATGTCAACAGAAAATTTAGGTTATAAAATTTGTAAATCGTTTGAAACTTCATGTAGACGTACCAAGTTATTATGTCATGAAATTTATTGATGATGTGCATTACCTGGCTCGAAAATTGGACCATATGTATGTATTATCTGTAACCTCTTATACCTTTCGGTGTTGAGGCTGGTGTGTTAATGTTACTGATATTTTAATAGCTATTTGTATTACTAGGGAGGAAAGTGTAAGATTGCCTCCCGCAGATGGTTTTTATGCATGAGCGAGCGAGGGCAGAAATATAATCTAAGGGAGGCGGTTAACACTTTCCTCCAGAGTAATACATATGATTTTTTGGCCACCTTCACTAAACGAACCTGACATTATTAATGTTGACAACTAAAAATATGACATTTTACTACAAAACTCGGTTTCATTAAAAAAAACTTGTAGATAGCTTGAGTATATGTTTCCATGGTGACTGTACCGTTAATATTAATCGTAAAACATGTTTACTCATTTTGCCACCCGTTTCTAATGGCAACGGGAGGCAAAGTACTTTGCCTCCCGGTGCTAACTGCCGGGTGACAAACGTCTACTTTTGATATCAAAAATTCATTTGACAAGGTATGGAAAATGTCACTTTCGAACAGAGGTGGCTAAAAAATATTTTAATCAAATGATTTTACCAAAACCAGCAATTCTAAATAGATTCATTTCATTTATAAAATTTATATACACCATAAATTTTTAATAACAGAATCTTCAAATGTAATATTCTTGGACAGGTATTGGTATTCATACTAATTAAATATGGAGTAATTACTTTCAATTACCTGAATTTTTTCGAACTTAATCTATTCAAAATTTTGTAGAGTGCCCAAACAAAATATCCTATTGATTTTAAATTTATTTTGGCATTAAAATAAATAAAAACCATTGTAGGGCTTACTCAGATGTACCCACTTATCAAGTTATAGCAGGCGGAGTTTATGAAATGTCATAAGGTTTAGAATAATTTAAAAGAAACATAATTGTGCGGAGATTACCCAAAACCTGTCCAAGTTAAAGGAAGTTTCACTGTACTTACTCTCTGACATTCCTGGCAACATCTCAGTATAGATATCCACTTGCAATTTGGAATTAATTTTAGATGAACTTTCCGTTGATTTTGACTTTTTATTTATTTTTTTCGGTTTGGATACATTATTTCTTTTTTCGTTAAATGATTTGGCACTTAAATTTTCTACGCTGTATAATTCTTGTCCTTGATTATCATTTTTAGATTTTTCAATCAAACTACTTGCTGTACACACACTCATATGTTCATTTGTTTCCCCAAAATGTAGTTCTTGAGTTTGGTGTACTGCAGAATTTTTAAAGTTTACTACGTGTTTATCTACTTTTTTAATGTCCCCATTAACTAAATCTTTCATATGATTAAATTCAGGATTAAAGGAACTATCTTTATGTCTAGTATTTTTACTTTGTAATTCTTGTAATTGACTAGCTGTAGATAAGTTATAATGTCCATTTACCTTTTCAACGTTCTTGTTAAGCTTTTCTTTTGCTTGCTTCAGTTTTGAATTACCAAATCCGTTCGTTATGGGTAAAGAGGAGTAACCTTTGTATTTAACACTTTTAATTTGTAATTGTGATAATTCATTAGCTGCAGGTAAATTATGTTTATCTACATTTGTTGCTTGATTAAGTTGTGAATTACCAAAACCGTTTATTGCAGATAAACTGGAGGAACTAACTTCACCTTTAGTACTTTTATTTTGTAACTCTTGAAATTGACTAACCAGAGGTAAGTTATGTTTACCTACTTTTTCAACGTTCTCATTTGACAAGTCTTTTGCTTGATTAAATTTCAGATTACCAAAAGCATTTGTTGTAGTATATGAACTGGTGGAGCTGTTTCCATCTTTAATATTTTGTAACTCTTGTGGTTCACTAGCTATAGATACGTTATAATGTTTATTTAGTTTTTCAACATTCTCATTAAACACTTCTTTTGTTTGATTAAGTTTCGAACTACTAAAACCATTCATTATACGTAAGCTGCAGCAACTGGCTACATTTGTAGTATTTCCAATTCGTAATTCTTGGGGTTGATTAGCTGGAGATACGTTATGATCTTTATCTAAATTTTCAACTTTCTCTTTGGGCGTTTCTTCTGCTTCGTTAAATTTTTGATTAACAAAACCATTTATCGTAGGTAAATTAGAGTAACTGCCATTACCTTTAATATTTCCATTTTGTAATTTTTGCAGTTGTCTAACTAACTTCAGACTACCAAAATCATTTGTTGTAGGCAAAGTTGAGCAAGAACCTTCAATATTTTTATTTTGTAATTCTTGCATTTGACTAGCTGTAGAAGTTGTAGGTTCCTTAGTGGAGAGAAGGGCTACACTTAAGAATTTATCAAAATTCTCAATGTTGTCTCTACAATTCATGCTACGATTGTTAAATTTCCAAACACCATCTGTTGCAGATAAATTGTAACATTGATCTAATTTTCTACTATTCTTCTCATGGGGCTCATCTACTCCATTAACTTTACAATTTTGAAAGTTCTCAACTGACCTAAACTCTTTAGGTAAGTTGGAACATCTGTCTATGTGAGAAGCATTCCTGTGAGTAAATGTAGGATTTTTAAATTTCGCTACAGGATTGTTTGCTTGTGGCACGTTACAATCTATTTGTGCAGTCCTTGTGCTATTCGTCGAGTTAAATTTATTTGTTACTATCGACAATTTTGGCTTTTTATCAAGTTTTTTTATATGTTCAATTCTTCGTTTTCTAGGACTAGGCGAATTTACATTACTCTGGAGCTCGTTTTCTTGATTCTGAACAAAATTATTTGCTGTAGATAATGAACTGGAAGATTTGTTTGTTTCTTTAGTATTTTCATTCAATAATTCTTGTGTGTGGTTAACCACAACTTTTCCAATAGGCAAGATATGCTTGTCTACTTCAACATTCTTCTTGCATAATTCTTCTGTCTGCTTATCATCGCAATTAACTATACTACTTGCTGTAGTTAACTTGTATCCTGTTTTAATATCTTCGTCACATAATTTATTGGGTTGATCCAAGGTATAATTTCTAGGTTCTTCTATAGGACTACTTGCTGCAAGAAAGAAAAAAATGTTTATTTAATTTAATCATTTTTTTGAGTGGGAGGTGTCAGCGGTGAAGTGCATTTAGCAGCCTTGCTACACAAAGTGTGTTTAAAGTGATTTGCAGGGTTAGAAGCAGTTGCAAACTCAAAAAATATGTAAATATGTACTTGAATTCTACAAAATATGTACCACATATGTAATGTACCTACTTCTTTCGTGACTATTTAATCAATTCAAACTATCATATAAACCAAAAATAATTCAGGTAATACAGAAAAGTAAAGAAACGTCAAATTCGCGTCACATTTTATTAAAGTAAATTTAGCAAATGTGAAATATGCACGTGTTTCTTAAACCGTAAAGCAAACGTAAAGTAAAAAACCTGCAAACTGCGCATACATGTGATCTGTAACTCAACCAACCACTGGCCATTATTCAACATTACATAAAAAGTAAAGCGCGTGCGCGTTTATGTCATGTTCACAACTGAATTACATATGAGCGGCAAACTTCCGTACTATGGAATGTGGTAAGTTTAACAGAAACCGAATGTCAACGATGTGTAACAATACTGAAACGAACTATAAGCAATATGTCAGCTGTGAAGCGGCAATTTTGAATTAACAGTAATGGCTCAAAATATGTAATAATAGTTACTTTGATACAAAAATATGTAATATTACTGACACATGTATTTTTTATGTACTTTTACATAAAAAAGTGACCAACTTCGAACCCTGGATTTGGCAGCCACAATAATTAATGCTGCTTATCAGGGTTAATTAATGAATGTGTGAAAGTTCAAAGTGATAATGCAACCGATAACCTAGTATTTTATCACGTAAGGTACAGCGTGCGTAAAGAGACGGATAGAGCAGTGCGAAAATGAGTTTTAAATGTAAACAACAATTAAATGGACCAAAATCAAATTAAAACAAGTGATAAAGTGGAGAAAAGGAAGCGATATACAAAATTAAGCGTATTAGTCAAAGAGGAAGAGATTTTTAAGAAGAGTAAAATAACAATTAGTACACCAACAAAGTCAAAAGAAGTAACCTCGGAAGTAACTAAAGAAGACAAAATGCAGGAAATAGAAGGTTCGTAGGGAATTTTTTTTAGTATGTTAGATACTTGGATATAAGAAAAAATAAAGAGGAGCAGCAACAAATATCTAATGAATTAAAAACTCATGCTGGTATAACCCTCTCTCGCCACTTCTCTTTAATGCGGTACTAGAATTGTGCTTTCAAAAACTAAAGTGGAATAATGTGGGAATAAATATAGCCGGTAAAAAATTGTCTAACCTAAGATTCGCTGATTATATCATTCTTATGTCCAACTCTAGCCACGAACTTAATAAAATGCTGAATCAATTGAACAACGAATGCAAAAAAGTGGGTCTAAAAATTAATATACTGAAAACTCATGTACTAACAAATGCGAAAGAAAATTTAATAAAACTAGAACAAGAAACAGTGGAATATGTAGAAGATGTCACCTATTTGGGTCAGACTATTTCCTTTATAGAAAGGCAGGGAAAAGAAATACAAAATAGAGTAAAACAAGGTTGGAAGAAATATTACTCTTTAAAAGAAAATTTGGGATAGAACAGACAACCAAAAACTAAAAGTAAAAATTTTTAACAACTGTGTCATGCCGGTTCTCTCCTACGGGGCACAAACATGGAGTGCAAATAAAACGCAACTGAAAACTTTGGAAATAACACAGCACAAACTGTTAAGAAAACTTTTACACGTAAGAAGAACTGACCACATGAGAAACCGCGAGCTCCGTTCTAGATTGGGGACAAACAACATTGTCTTCAAATGCCGTCAACTAAAATGGAAATGGGCAGGGCATGTGATAAGACTCCCAGACCGTTGGACGATAAGAGCAACGAAAGGGTTCCCGAATTTGAGAAAAAGAAAAAAGGGACGCCCCAAGAGAAGATGGGAAGACGAGCTGGTGCAGGAGATTGGAAGAAACTGGAAAATAAAAGCAGCTGACCGAAGAACATGAATGAACTATGGGAGAAGAAGCCTTCGCCCTCAAAGGGGATGATAAATTACAAACTTAAATAGCATTAAACTTTATTTATTTACCATTACAATTAATGTAATATTTAGTAAATTTATGTATTGTATTATACAATATTATCCGAACCACAAGAGATGACCCCTGCCTCATCACACGCTGAATTTAGTAACGACAAACACGCGTGTACATTTGTTCACAAACCCCATGCACACGACAAGGATAGCATTACAATAAGCCTGTGTTATGATTAAAGTGCTTATTTGACTAGAGTAGTTTAAGTCAAATGCGCGTGTCATCACTAAAACGTCAATGTTGTATAAATAATAAGTAGTACAACATATGATCTAGTTTTAGATCAAGAGTGTTTCAGATACATGAATATGGCGTATCAGTGTTTCGCATGTTATGTCATCTGTATTTATATTTTGTTAAGAATAAACATTTAAATAAAATATAACATGGTGTCAGGTGCGTTAAACGCAAAAAGGTGCATACAGTAATAAAGAGGTGTGTTAAACGCAAAAAGGTGTATGCTGTAGATACAACAACAGAGAGGTGCAGTTTGGGCGATTCGGCGAATAGTGAGGTTAGTTCTAAAGGTTGTTTTATTAATCTCTTGTCGAAGTTATCGCAATGGCCACTCTGGAAGAGTTTTTAGCTCTACAGATGCAAAACATGCAAATGTTAAACACACAGTTACAACAAATGCAATCACAGATGTCTTCGTTATCTACGACCATTCCCGTAACAAACACTTCAAATGTCCCATGGCCTAAACCATTGCAGGTGGAAACAGGAGATATTAGAGATAATTTCGAGTTATTTAAATCTAATTGGGAAGAATATGAAGTAGCTACAGGTATGAATTGTTGGGAAGCTCATCGAGAATCCCAAAAAGTCAACATATTGTTATCGGTATTGGGGGATGCAGCGAAGGTGAAATACAATAATTTTAATTTAACAACAGAAGATAAAAAATCTACTAAGACTGTCTTGGATAAGATCAGTAATCAATTAGTTCGAAAAGAACAACCTTTATATGAACGATGGTTATTTTATAACTGTAATCAAATGCTGAATGAAGATTTTGATAGTTACTTAGTTCGATTAACTAAAATTTCAGCTAATTGTCAGTTTGAGAAAATACCAGCAGATAAAATTAAAGATATAATGCTACGAGATAAATTAGCATTTGGTATTGCAAGTGCAGAACTAAAGAAACGTTTTCTGAAAGAGAATCTTGACAAATTAACATTACAAGAAATAATTGACCAATGTAAGATCCACGAAGCAACAGAAGATAGATTTAAACTAATTACCACGGAAGATACAAACAATACTGTAAATAAGGTTATGAGTAAAGGAATTGCTCTTCGTACATGTAAATTTTGTGGAAAAAAACATATTTTTGAAAAGGATATTTGTCCAGCAAGGAATGCATTGTGTACGTTCTGCAAAGTAAAAGGACATTACGAAAAATGCTGTTTTAAGAAACAAAAAAAGAGAAAAAGGGGGAATATTAAAGAGTTGAAACAGGATTCTACATCAGAAAGTGATTCCGAAGAAATACAAGTAATAGCAAAGGTTACGGATAATACGCTGAATGGAGGATGGGTTACAACAGAACTTGATCTACAGTTTAATGAGTCATGGAAAAAAGTCGAATGTCAACTAGACACAGGTGCTTCTGTATGTCTAATAGGGCATAAATATTTACAAGAAATGTTTAATAAAAAGATTCCTCAACTAACACAGTCTAAATATAGATTAAAGGGATTTGGAGGGTCAATTATACCAGTAAAGGGAGAAATTCTTATTCCATGTACACATAAAAAGAAAAAATACAAAATACTGTTTCAAGTAGTTGACGTAGAACATGGACCACTTCTCTCGGCAAAAGCTTGCAAATCATTAGGATTGATTAAGTATTGTAAGAAAGTAACAATTAATCCAAATTTACAGGATGGTTATCAGCAAGCACAACAGATCGTAACCCAATATAAAGATATTTTTGAAGGACAAGGTTTACTAGCAGGAGAGGTAGAATTGGAAATAGACAATGAAATTAAACCTATCATACAACCTGCTAGACGGATCCCGATTAACTTAAGAGACAAACTAAAAAAAGAACTTGATTGTTTAGTTAAAGAAAAGATAATTGTTAGAGAAGAACAACACACAGAATGGGTTAGTAATATTTTGTTAGTACAGAAAAAGAATTCTTTCAGAATTTGTCTTGACCCAATCCCACTTAACGCAGCTTTAAAGAGACCACATTTTCAATTTAACACAATTGACGAAATATTACCAGAACTCGGTAAAGCAAAGGTTTTTACAACAGTGGATACAACTAAAGGGTTTTGGCATCTGAAATTAACAGAAAAAAGTAGCAAGCTAACTACATTCTGGACTCCATATGGTAGGTATAGATGGTTAAGATTACCATTTGGTGTAAGTCCAACTCCAGAACTTTTCGCTATGAAAATATACCAACTCCTGCAAGACTTACATGGTATAGAAGTCATGGCAGACGATATTTTAATCTATGGGTGTGGAGATACAATTGAAGAGGCATTAGTAGATCACAATAAAAATTTAAAAACATTATTCCAACGTTTGAGTGAAAATAATGTAAAGCTAAATAAAACTAAACTAAATTTATGTCAAAATGAAGTAAAATTCTATGGTCATGTACTGACAAATGAAGGCCTTAAACCAGATATGACAAAAGTAACAGCAATTAAGAACATGCCAGTTCCAACTAATAAACAAGAATTACACAGATTCTTGGGCATGGTGACGTACCTAAGCCGATATATAAAAAACCTTAGTAGTCAAACAGTTTATTTGCGAAAATTGCTACGAAATGATTCAGTCTGGAAATGGGAACAACCAGAATATGAAGAATTCATCAAATTAAAGGACAGTATTTGCGATACAAAAACATTGATATATTATAAGTCAAACGAACCAGTTATCTTAGAATGTGATGCAAGTTCGGAAGGACTAGGTGCCATTATTTATCAAGAAAAAGGAATTATAGCATATGCTTCAAGAGTACTTACTAAGCCTGAACGAAACTATGCCATGATAGAAAAGGAATTATTGGGAATTTTGTTTGCGTGTACTAGATTCAATGAGTATATAATTGGAAATCCAAGTGTGATCATCAAAACAGATCACAAACCACTGCTTTCGATTTTCAGTAAACCATTACTAAAAGCACCTAAAAGATTGCAAGCCATTAAATTACAGTATGTCCCAGGAAAAGATAACATAGTTGCAGATACACTTTCTCGAGCTACTGTAGAAGAAAAAGAAAGTGAGGGCAAGGAAAAGGATATTTTTAGAGTTATTGCTACAATCAATACAATCAAGGGACTTATGATTACCGACGAACGTTTAGATTCCATTAGAACGGAAACTCAAAAAGACCAATCATTGCAAAAATTAATCAATATGATTATTTATGGATGGCCAAGACACATTAAGGATGTGCCCGACGATATAAAAATTTATCACAAATATAAACAAGAACTTTCATTACAGAAAGGACTTATTACTAAATCTGATAGAATCTTAATACCTTTTACATTGAGAAAAACGCTTAAAGATAAACTTCACGTTAGTCATAATGGGATTGAAAATACTCTTAAGTTAGCAAAACAAAATATTTTCTGGCCCGGAATGTCTACTGAAATTATAGAGAAAATTCGGAATTGCCAAGTATGCCTAAAACATGCCACCAATCAGCAAAAGTTACCAATGATGTCAAGTCCTATTCCTAATTATCCCTGGCAAATACTCTCAATGGATATATGTTTTATACAACATGAAGATCAACAACGTAAAGTACTTGTATTGGTTGATCACTACTCAGATTATTTTGAGATTACTTACCTAAAAAATCTTACACCTAATGCAGTCATATCCAGTCTAAAAGAGTCATTCGGCAGATATGGAGTACCGGAACTTTTAATCTCGGATCAAGGTACACATTTTGTTAATCAACAAATGGAAGATTTTTCAAGAAAATTTAATTTCAAACATGTCGCATCATCACCCTATCATCAACAGACTAATGGGAAAGCGGAATCAACAGTTAAGATAGTTAAAAATCTCATCAAGAAAAGTGAAGAAACAAAAGAAGATTTATGGTGGATGCTTTTACATTGGCGTAATACGCCAAATAAAATTGGAATCAGCCCGGTACAACGATTAATGAACAGACAAACTAGACACGGTATACCTTCATTAAATCTAACACCAAAATCACTAGAAGGAGTTCCAGAAATGATTAAGAAAAATCATCAACAAAGTAAATATTACTATGACAAAAAGACAAAGAACTTACCAGATCTTCATGTAGGGGAAAAAATCCAAATACAACTAAAACCCAACATATCTAAAATGTGGACTCCCGGTACAGTAGATAAACAATTATCAGACAGATCATATATTGTTAACACAAATGGAAGACTTTACCAAAGAAATCGAGTTAACTTGAAACCTTATTTTGAGGATAATAATGAAGAAATTTCAGGTCCTAGTACAAAAGACCTTAGTGAAACATCCGAAAGTAATATAAGTGATGATCGTGAATTTCAAATAAGTGATCGCGAATTCGGAACAAAACAAAGTGATCGCGAAGTCGTAACGAAAAGTGACCATAAACGTGACACTAAACAAGACGGTAATAAAGAAGATATACAGAGTCCTTCATCCACACCACAACCCAAGACGAAAAGGCAACGTATGCTGCCTGCAAAATTTAAGGACTATTATCTTTATAATTAAGCTTGATTTTGTATTTAAAAAAAAGGGAACGTGTCGTATAAATAATAAGTAGTACAACATATGATCTAGTTTTAGATCAAGAGTGTTTCAGATACATGAATATCGCGTATCAGTGTTTCGCATGTTATGTCATCTGTATTTATATTTTGTTAAGAATAAACATTTATAGCTATTAAGACAACAAGTGTTTTATAGAAGGTTTAAAAATAAAGGTCGTAGTTCAAATCCGAGCGAACGAAGTGAGCCAAGGATTTGATAGACCGAGATTTTCAAACTATAAAACACGAGTTGTCTTCAAAATTTTTTCTAACACTAATATCAGACATTTTCTTTCACTAATATATTATTAGAAATTTTAATAAATTATTATTTGCGACGCGTCATAATACACAAAATGCGAAGATTGCTAGGCAACGACGTATTTAAAGGCCTATAAAATAGGTTGTCATTGACGACGTATTTTATAGAGAAAGCGTATTTTAAAGGCAACATAACAAGTGAGCTCTTATGCACCATAGAAACAGTATAAGATATTAGTGTTAGAAAATAGCTATTAAGACAACAAGTATTTTATAGAAGGTTTAAAAATCAAGGTCGTAGTTCAAATCCGAGCGAACGAAGTGAGCCGAGGATTTGATAGACCGAGATTTTTAAACTATAAAACACGAGTTGTCTTCAAGATTTTTTATAACACTAATATCAGACATTTTCTTTCACTAATATATTATTAGAAATTTTAATAAATTATTATTTGAGACGCGTCATAATATATAAAATGCGAAGATTGCTAGGCAACGACGTATTTAAAGGCCTATAAAATACGTTGTCATTGACGACGTATTTTATAGAGAAAGCGTATTTTAAAGGAAACATAACAAGTGAGCTCTTATGCACCATAGAAACAGTATAAGATATTAGTGTTAGAAAAAATAAAATATAACAGTCAAACTGTCAAATTATTAATACATTTACATTATTTTATTTATATACTATTATTGCCTTGCAGAAGAAACACAATTGTACATTTATTGGTTAGATTATTATATCATTTGAAATTTTTAATTGGTAAATAATGTAAGCTGCATCTAACCTTGGTCATTATAAAAGTAAATAAACGCAAATAAGTAAAACAGTACAATAGAAAACGGATTTTTAAATTTCTTAATCAAAAGGAAAATAATTTTAAGGTTAAATTCCTATTGAAAGTACTTGACAGCTGTTTGTTTTCCGGTTAAAGCGTCAATCATAATTGCTTGAGAATACAACTAATGCTAATTTGACTAGCAAGTAAAATCTTACTTCATACGGATAGCATTGATGAGGCAGGGTTCATCTCCCGTGGTTCCGATAATATGTAGGATTATTAATGTGTTAGTGTTATCTAGTGAAGTTATGTATTATATTAATTATTGTAATTCAAAGGCTAAATAATAATAAACCGAAATATATGGTTTTAGGTAAGCAACCTCGAGTTGAAGAAACAAACCTAGAAGTTAAGATAGGGAACAAGATCATAAAATTAGAAAAAGCGGACAGTGTAGTGTACCTAGGAACTAGGAAAAAGAACTACACAAAAGGATAACGGCAGCACCAAGATCATTAAGTGTGTTCAGGAAAACTTTTGTGAATAAATCAGTAGTGCAACCGGTGTTACTATAGGCGAGTGAGACGTGGCAATTTAAAAAAAGGGAAGAAAGTAAATTAGAGATATGGGAAAGAGGAGTGCTTCGCACAATATATGGAGGAATAAATGGAGATGGTGAATGGAAAAGGTCAGAAGAAACAGATTGAGATGGTTGGGACATTTAATAAGACTATCAGAAAACCGAATGGTGAAAAGAATCTACCAAGAAAAGCCAGAGGGGAAAAACAAAAAAGGCAGACCCAGACAGACATGGACACAATATGTAGAGGAAGATTAGGATTACACAGATTGAGAGAAATAGCAAAGAATAGGAAATGGTGGAAGAACGAACTAAACAAAGCCATGGGTCTTCAGAGCCTAAAGAGCTGAATTATACTCGTATATATTGAGATGATACTTAATTGGATGTATATAATTAAGGTTAAGTTGTTTGTTTAATTTATAAAAGAAAAATGTTATTTGCCAAATATAAATAATGCAGATTTTAAATTATTAAAAATTGTAATATAATTTTAAGATAGCTAGATTAGATTTAAGTTATGTGAAAATGTAAATAAGTTATTGTTATAATGTTTGTTAGTAATAATTAGCTAAATTGGTAGTTATAGAAATGTAAAATAAGTTACTATTAGAAACCTTGTAAATAGTTGTTATAGTGAAAAACAATTTAGATAAAAATATCTTGGATACAGAAAAAAACAATTTAATAAATAATTGATATTTTTGCATTCAAAGGGGCAACAGCCAGATAGGTTTGCTCGTCCCAAAACAATAAATATCAAACGAATATTAAAATTTAAATAAAGTTAACGATTATTAGAATCAGCATTAAATCAAAAGGAAGTGAAATAGAAGAAAATTCAATTGAAAATTGAACTTCAAGTAGAAGCACTTAAAAACAGAGGCAATTCAAGTATAGGCATTTCAAAACAGAGGCAATTCAAGGAGAGACAATTCAACCACAGGCAATTCAAGCAGAGGCAAATTGGATTTTGGTGTTGAGATAAAGAAATTTTGGAAAAGAAGGGGAATTCAAGTGTAAATAGTGAGTGTAAATACCGTAATTATAAGATAGGTTTAAGGCAGGGTTGATAGGAAAAAACGATAATAAAAAAAAAAAATCTGCATTATAAGTATTTGAGTAATTTTATTTGTATTTGGGTAAAAATATACTTAGAAAGATAACAAACAAGGAACCTAATTAACGACCTGAGATAAGAGCAATGCAAACAATTAAGTAAAATTAAAGAGCAAAGCAAGGGATAATTGAAAATATTGAATGTGGGCTTAATAATAAATAAATTAAATTTAAATAAAATCTTTTAAAAGAGCACGACCATATCAATATGTATAACACCATCGACCTTATACACACAATAAGTCAACTAATAGAAAAATCTCAAGAATACAACCAACCTCTCTTCTATCTTGCTTTTATCGACTTTCACACAGCTTTAGATATCATCGAAGAGTGGACTCTAATAAATGCACCAGGGCAATGTCGGATTGACCACAGATACATACAGGGAATTTTTCTTTTTAGTATACATATCCCCTATGTATACTTTTATAATAAACGCAAGTAGGCAACCCACTATACACTATAAACGTCACGTCACGTGGTGCGTAAAGGTTATGTTTCATGTTTGTAAATAAAAAATAAATCAAAATTAGTGGAATAACAACATAATTTTAATTCAACGATTATTCTAAAACATAAAATATCAACAATACAAAACAGAAAGGAAAATAAAAACAGCAACAGTTAAAGACTAATGTTTTGACATTAACTTAATTTGATGATTTTTGCCACAGCATGCTAATTTTTTAAATCATCAAATTAAGTTAATTTCAAAAAATTAGTCTTTAACTGTTGCTGTTTTTATTTTCCTTTGTGTTTTGCATTGTTGATATTTTATGTTTTAGAATAATGGTTGATTAAAATTATTTTGATATTCCACTAATTTTGATTTATTTTTTATTTATATTACAAACATGAAACATAACCTTTACGCACCACGTGACGTGACGTTTATAGTTTATCGTGCGTTGCCTACTTGCGTTTATTATAAAAGTATACATAGGGGATATGTATACTAAAAAGAAAAATTCCCTGTAGAACTTATAGGGGCTCTCTATGATGACACAAGTATAATAGTACAAGTTTTCGACAGAACACAACCAATAGCTGTCAAAAGGGGTATAAGACAAGGTGATTCCATCTCGCCGAAACTTTTTACTACCGCCCTGTAAGACATTTAAATCCCTAGAATGGAACATCATAGCAGTCAATATAAATGGTAAATACTTAAATAACCACCGCTTTGCCGACGATGTCGTACTAATTGAAGATTGCATGAAAGATTTATATAAACTAGTCACAGAGTTAAAAACAGCAGCCCAACAATGTGGACTCAACATGAATATATCTAAAACCAAAATTATAAAAAACTGTCAAGCAAGACGAGGTAGTAAGGAGAATACAACTAAGTTGGGCCGCGTACGGCAATCTCAGGCACGTCCTTACATAAGTCTAATTTTTCACATCTGAAGACAAAAATATATCATCAATGCGTTTTACGAACCATGACATATGCAGCTGAAGCATGGACATTCACAGAAGGATACACGGGAAAATTAAGGGTGGGCCAGAGAAAAATAGAGAGATACATGCTAAGAATACGGTTACAAAACTGAATAACGAACAAAAACATAAGAAAAAAGACCAAAATGATAGATATTGCTAGATACGCAGCCAGAAAAAAATGGCAATGGGCAGATCACCTTATGCGAACAACCGACAATAGATGAACAAAAATTGTGATGGAATTAAATAGCGAAACTTGCTTTTAAATTTTTTTTAAATATTTTTAAATTGTTTGAAAAAGGAGATAGAATTCTCTCCAAAATGTTACATGTTACTGTTAGTCCAGTCAAATTGTCATAAATGGTTACATTAATTAGGGTAGTTCCGATTTTTTGATATGTTGTATGGGTTGGTACACTGTTGAAAAATCCAAGTTTTCTAATTCCCCCCCCGCCGCGGGCGGCGCTATCTTGAAAAAACCGCTAAATTTTTGGACTTGTCCCTGTTTTTTCAAAATATCTCCTAAAGCATTGGCCTGACAAAAAAAATGTTAGCGACTTTTTTAAACCAGAGTAAATTATCTACAATTTGAGACTAAACTAATATTTCTAGATCTAACATTTCCCGAGATAGAGCTCTTTGAATTTTGAAAATATTTCTCAAAAATGTGAAAAGTACAGATTTTTAGTCGGTTCTTGCTCGATAGCAAGTAAATGGTGAATCCTACGCCCAAGTTTGATATAATAACATTTGTAGTAGAGGTAAATAGCTAAAGCGGTTCTGCTAGGTCGTAAAGACTCCGAGATACAATCTTTTGAATATTTTTGTAGTTTTTTAGGAAAACACGTAATAACTGAAAATTGACAAAATCAATCTATTTATTAAAAACAAAAAGGTGCAAATATAGTTAAGTTTGTATATCATACATGTTCAGTAGTCCTGTCAATTATATATTATACAACTTTCATGAAAAAATTGTCTGCTGAACCACAACTTTATATTTTCATACGTTTTGAAGGGCCCGTGCCATGTTCCTCATTGTTTCGGCTCCCACTTCGCACAGAGTAACATTCCACAACTTGCTATTCAATGTCTTCACACACCAGTTATTCATCAACCATGTCAATTGGTGCTGGAGCATCTCCCTCTTCAGACTCGTTGTCTAAAATGACTGGAATTGCTTTTTCGCAAGACTGTCCATTGCAATATTTGCATAGTAAAGAACAATGCAGACCTGTTTTCCTGCATCCACATACATTCATGCAACCTTTTTTGCAACTACATGAAATGGACTCTGGTGCTGGATCCTTCTCTGTTTTCTTAGGTAAGAAGCCTAATGGAGTGTGCATCCAGCCCCATTTCAAGGGATCTTTTTCATTTCCCAGCCATGTTTGCACTTGGTGGTAACTCCTCGTGGCATGCAGTTGAGCAGCATCTGTAGTTGGTGGCAATCTAGTGAAGTTAAATTTAATTTTATCTGCAGCTTTAACAAATGTGTGGTGCCGCAGTTCAACTGCCTGCTGCACGCAGATGTTAGCTTTTTGTAAAGCCTTCTTGAGCAGTTCAATAAATCGTTTCTTATTGCTTTCATTTGCAAGGAGCTTTTCTTGTGTACTTTGTAACACTCTTTCTTCATCAAACATTACATCAGGGGAAGAATGGGCTGCCCGTCGAAGTCGTTCACAATTTTTGGTGCTCTTTTTGTCACCATCAGGGTAACCATCAAAAATGACAGTTATATCTTGACCGTAATGATTATGCAAGTTTTGAACATAGCTGTCAGCTATAGCTCCAAAAGAGGCTTGTCGTCCCCACACAACTTTGTGTAGTAAATTGCCACCGTCAACCACGACATACTGTGATCCCACAGGTATTACATCCTCTGTAATGGGTGTGAATGATGTGTATAACGAAGATTTTGTCCCCTTATGCATGCCCTCGTATGTCGGGAGTCTTTATTATCACCGTCCGATATGGTTTCTAGGAATGCATACTTAAGAAAAATAAAGTAGGATCACCTACATCAATTCTTCGAATGTTAATTTAAATTTTGTAGGTTGGTGATCCTCCTTTTTAAATTTTTTTGGATTGGAGAAATTCCGCTGCTTTTAAAAAACTAAGTTCTTGCCGGCGCTACGCTACTTCGAAGTCCAAAAATTCGCTACAGTAGCGGAATTCCGCTACGGTTGGCAACACTGAATTACTGGAGCAGCCTGTGGAAGCGGTCTCACCCTCTCCCTCCACCGGCTCCACTTTTTTAATTTATAATATATAATTTATTTATAATTATTTATCATGCATTTATTTACTTACATATTTATTTTATTAATATATAATTGACAAAACTACTGAACATGTATGATATACAAACTTAACTATATTTGAACATTTTTGTTCTTTAAGAAATACATTGGTTTTGTCAATTTTTAGTTATTCCGTGTTTTCCAAAAAAACTACAAAAATGTTCAAAAGATTGTATCTCAGAGTCTTTACGACCTATCAGAACCAGTTTGGTCTTAGGCTGTAGCTATTTACCTCTACTACAAATGTTATTATGTCAAGCTTTGGCGTAGGATTCACCATTTACTTGCTATCGAGCAAAAACAGACTAAAAATCTGTACTTTTCACATTTTTGAGAGAAATTCTGAAAATTCAAAGAACTGTATCTCGGGAATTATTAGAGCTAGAAATTTTGCTTTGATCTCAAATTGTAGATAATTTACTCTAGTTAAAAAAAGTCCCGGACATTTTTTTTTGTCAGACCAATACTTCAGGAGATATTTTGAAGAAACCGGGACAAGTACAAAAATTTGGCGGTTTTTTCAAGATGGCGGCGCCCGCGGTGGTGGGGGGAATTAGAAAACTTGGATTTTTCAACAGTGTACCAACCCATATAACATATCAAAAAATCGGAACTACCCTAATTAATGTAACCATCCGGGTGATTTTGTGACAATTTGACTGGACTATGTTGTTACTTGTTAATTAATATATTCATTTTAGCAACTGGTGGCGTAAAACCCCATAACAAAAATATAAATTTAACTTACCTGATGTTGCTGTATTTATTGCTTTCTCTGGTGAAGGTGGAATAGGTGATACCAACTGTACAGAACGAGCTAAACAAAGTGCTTCTTGAAAAGCATCTTCATCTAAGTCTAAACTTTCAAATTCAATAGGTGTCATACACCTATCTTCTGTAACTACAGCATTAGCTTCGTCAAGACCATCCAATAATATATTTCCCTTAATTACTTCTTTTCTTACACTTTTTATTTCGTCATCTTTTTCCTTAAGTATGGTTTCAAAGTGTTGTTTTAATGTACACTTTTCTTTCTCAAACTGCTCACTTAGGTTTTTAATTTTCTCATCGTGCTTTTCCTTCTGTTCTTTTAAACGAATTTCATAGGCTTCATTATTTAATTTTAAACACCGTATTTTATCTTCTAATTCTTCTAATTTAGCATTCAATATTTTAATCTGAAAAAATTAACAATAATTAATAATTCAAACTACAAACATATACCATCATAAAAAAAAAAAACTTTTAAAATCTACTAGCCTTAAATTTCTTTATTTTATTAATGCCGTATTGGTAATGTCATTAAGTATGTTCAATGAAGAGAGAATTCAGCATAATCCAGTGCCCAGCTGTTCAGTAATTGCTGAATTGAATAAATTCATGAATTAGCAGTTTATTACAGCTGTTAAAAATTTTTTTTGATTAAAACAAGGGCGGTACGGGAAATAATAGCTATTTATGTAACAAGGACATAAAGTAGAACTTTATTGGACGAGTCGCTGTTTATGGACGAGCGAGCTTGCGAGCGAGTCTAATAAATGAGGCGAGTCCATAAAGTTCGTTTATGTACGAGTTACATACAAAGCTTTATGTTCGACTGCTCTAGAGGAACTGAATATCTTCTAAAATTATTTTTTTATTTCCCTATATAAAAATTCGGTATAACTTAGTGTGCTTTTCTAGTGTTGCAAATGTCAAAAATTGTTTAAATACGATTTCATAATTTATTATCTTTATACAAAGAAATTGATACTTTAGAAAGTGTAGAAGAGTTGGCAGCAAGTGCCAAAGAATAAATATGTTAATTAAATTGTTTGAATTTGTTATTTCATGTAAATAAAAAATTCCATTTTGTGACAGTGACAGATGAGTCCAATAAAGTATAAAGTAAAAGTACTAAGGCAGATTTTAGCGACGAACCTGGTTCCAAATTTTCGAACCGCTTCGTTTTATCGACGAACCAATGACGTCACGGTTCATAAAATTGAACCGGGTTCCAGCAACCGACGAACCAACCTCGCAACGTGTGTTCCTGACAAGTCGTTTGGGTTCGTCAATTTTCGGAGCGCGAATGCCATCACGTGACTACTTTTGTATGTTAACAGTGGCTGACGGTTTTTACGAATTTGAAATTACTGCTGTGTGTAATTTTTGTAACTTGCAATTAAAAATCTAGTATTTATTTCATAAAAAAGATGGAGAACGTTGATGTCACTTATAACGGAGTGTCTTACAAATTACTTGTAGATACTGAAACCGCCGAGAATTTGAGTTATTAGGGAGTTATCGCAACGACTACGTTAAATTTCCGTTAACGCTAAATAGTCGAGTCAATGAAGGTTTTTACTTCTAAACCCACTAAAACAGAACCGATTTTGATGATTTTTTTTTTAAATTGTTTGTTATATTAAATTATTCAAAATCAGAAACATTTCAGCTGGCGCTATCAAGTATTTATATTGTTTAAACAATTTAAAAAAAAAATTTTTAATATATTTTTTTTAAATTGTTTAAACAATATAAATACTTGATAGCGCCAGCTGAAATGTTTCTGATTTTGAATAATTTAATATAACAAACAATTTAAAAAAAAAATCATCAAAATCGGTTCTGTTTTAGTGGGTTTAGAAGTAAAAACCTTCATTGACTCGACTATTTAGCGTTAACGGAAATTTAACGTAGTCGTTGCGATAACTCCCTAATGCTAGTTACCTGAACGCGATTTAACTAATAACGGTAAATCTAAGAATCATTCGAAAACAGCATTTCATAAGCAGCTAACACGCCAAGTTGTCCTAAATACCTAAATCCATTGTAGATTCTAAAACGTTCAATTATGTTATAGGTTAGAATGTCAAACCGCCGTTTGAACCGAATTACATTTTGGCGAACCGTAAATTTGATGACGTCATTAACGAACCGGGTTCAAAAAATCCAGGAACCAGGTTCGTCGCTAAAATCTGCCTCTAGTCCAATAAAGTGACACATTATGGACACTAAATGCATCCATAATCAAGTGATTATGATGCAGTCGGACATAAAATTTATGTCCGACTGCATCATAATATTCAGTTCCTCTAGAGCAGTCGAACATAAAGCTTTGTATGTAACTCGTACATAAACGAACTTTATGGACTCGCCTCATTTATTAGACTCGCTCGCAAGCTCGCTCGTCCATAAACAGCGACTCGTCCAATAAAGTTCTACTTTATGTCCTTGTTACATAAATAGCTATTGCAGCTTTACTATTAACATAAACTGTAATTGAGCACACTCTTCAAGTTATAATTATTCAACTGGTGAATCATTTTACAGGAAACACATACATAATGGACTTATTATTTAATAATCATAAACAAAACATATTCTTACCTCATTTTCTAATAAACGTTGTTTTTCTAATTCAAACTCATTTATGCAATCTTTTTCTGATTTGTCTGGTAATTTAGGTTTATCATTCTCTAGCTTTTTTTTGCAAAATTGCTTTTTATCTAACTTTTCTATTTTTAACATTAAATCTTCATTTTCTTGTTGCTGCAAATTACTCTGTAATTCTAAAGATAAGATTGTTTCATCGTACTTATGACAAATGTTTTGGTAACGTAACTCTGACGAATTAATAAAATCATTATATTCCGCTTGTAAGTTATTATATTCATTTTCTTTTATTTGAGATTTGGAAACGATCGTCTGGTAGTCTTCTACCGTTATAAAAGAAGCTTGTAACTGTTCATTCAAACGTTGTAAATCGGCTAACCTCGCTCGTGTTGATTTAAGACAATATAAAGCTCCTTGGTACTTCTTCTTGAGCACGGCTGTTTCTTTTCTGAAGTCATTGTATTCCGTATAAAGATCACTACAACAAGTAAACGTACAAGTTAAATTGAGGTTATCTTTAAAATAAATTTATGTAAGGGTGAATTATACCTTAACAGCGATACTTACTCTAAAGAAAACAAATCTCTTCTTAATTCTTGAATACTTAATAGTTCTGTTTGCATAATTTTAAATAAAATCAAATATAACCTTACTTTCGGCACAAGACCGGTATTACACTAGATATCCACTAATTATTTACACTTAATGTATTAACGACAAGCTTGTCAACGTTATTAAAGGCTTGGTTGAGTTTGAAAAAGCAATCAGCAACACATGAATTATACTAAAATTTCGAATCATTGCTTTCCATTCTCAGTAAACGTTTTAAAAACGTAACCCAGCAAATCAGAGACTGATTGTCCTGAACATGCTCTGAAGTGTTTGGTCAGATAGTGTTGCCAACATTAATTTGTGACCACGATAATGATACAATTTCTTATAAGTAAATAATGTTTGTATCGGTAAAGTGCTAAATAATTACTACAACAATATGCTTTTATTTTAGTAGTGCTAGTTATGCTTATGAATAATAAAAATTTAATTTACAAAAAAATATTTTACTTATGAATGTATGAAAATCAAAACTGTGCTTTTTGAGCAGCCCTCAAAGCAAAACGACTTTTTAGTTACGTATTTTATTTTGATTATTCAAAGCTTGATTTTAGAATTAATTTCAAAATTTGTAATACTCCACAAAAATAATGTCCTGTGATTGTAGCCTGTGATTCAAACGCTTGGGAATAAACTACAACGTCATTGCAATCAGGAAAAGGTATAACAGTGTTGCCAAGTCGAACAAAATGTCTTATAGGAAAATTAAAGGTCATTTTAGACATTTTTATTCTTTGATGTTTTTCGAAAACAATTACGAAAGCTTTAAGCTTTGCCACATTGTGGAATTATTACGATTTGTGATATTTATTGCTATAAAAGAGAAAATTAGAATTTTAGTTTTTTTCAGAAGGAATTGCCTTCATATATTCAGTTAGTGACTATTTTTTAAATAACTGTAAATAATATAAAAATGCCTTTAAATATAATGATAATTTCTTTAAACAACTTAACTGGCTTTACATATTGATTAACTTGTATTATTTTTGTCTGATAACCACTACAAAACATTAATAAAACAATAAAAGTTAAAAAAAAACAATTCAAATACTTCAAATAGAACTATCATCTTTCTCTTTTGTTGAAAATAAGTTGGAAGATACAGCGCCACCAATCAAACAAGTCTGTCTGGTTGGCGTGGTGTGGTGTCGCTGTATTTTAGAGGTACACTCAGTGTCAATAGTACTTTGGCGGTAAATTTAAACGTGTAACATTGTGTATTGCAAGTTTATTAATTTTTATTATGTACCTACGTTCTTATATAAATTTGTTAAAACTGTTAAAAGAAAATTTAGTAGACAAGTACCAGAATTAGATTTGAGAAGGAAATAAATAAGGAAATTTTATTTTTATTTTAGATAAATTTTGTCTACTATATTTCTGGCTTCGGAATGAACAGTTTTTTCCCTTTACTTGCCATAGCGATAAAAGCGGTTAGAAGAAATGGATTCTATAAATAAATACATAAATAGCAAATACCTAATAGGTAAAAAATATATTTTGAGGTTATGCGAAAGTTTCATTTTAAAAATACTTTAAATTATCTATAAAATATATGCCTACCTTATTAGGAATAAGTCGAACAAAAATAGTCATAAAAAAGACTGATTTTTTTTATAAAGAGAAACGAAAGCAGAGAAAATTAAGAAACACAAACACGCGATAATCTGTCAATTTGCTAGCTACTTTCACTTTTGACACGGAAGGTACAACGCCGACAGGAGTTGTAGGTATTGGCTTAAACTTTTACCGCCACGAATTTTTAAAATTAGTTGGCATATTTTCCGATGGACTCGTTTGCTTGGTGGCGCTGTATGAAATTATATTTTTTATAATGTTTATTTACCTCACAGTATCGTTGAGTTTTACAGACTGCAAACCAAAAACTAAATCGCTTAGGTCCAGTAAATAGGTACCTACTTCGTTCAAAGTCTTTCTACTTTTCAGTGTTATATAGGCTGTTTGGGTTGAGTAGTGGTTGTTATGGTTCGAGCTTGTCTTGCATCAGGGGCGTCGTTAGGAAGATCCAAATGGGGGGGGCGCAATTTTTTCTATGAAATTTAATAGATAAAAGAAACGAATATAAAAATAATATCAAATTTTATTGCACAAATATTTATACCTAATATATTACGAAAAACCAGACTAACTTATATTTATTAAAAAGTATTACTGCTTCTACTGTTCCTAAGATCACCAAAGACAAGTCACGTGAGGATACGTTTCGAGAAACCGGTTGCCTACTTATCTGTTTGCTAACTTTTTTGTCTACAAAGTTTTTTTGTATTAGATAGCTATCTAAAAAGATATCTACGCGTTCGAGAAACCGGGCTTAAGACGAATTTTCTAACACTTGTTATTTACGTTTTAAAAATTTACCATTTGAATTCCTATGGTGCGTGAAGTAATTCATCACCCTGTATACATATTTTGTTTTGTTAGTACGCCCGCTCCAACAAAATGCTACAATAAAAAACAACGCGTTCCCGGAAGAAACCGTTTCAAAATAACGTACTAAAAACACCCACTTATCTCTAGACCAATAATAGTTGGCAACGTTGCAAACTTGTAATTGGCAGCCAGCGTTGCCAGGCGTACGGTAATTACCGTATTTGTACGATAATTTCGATATAAATACGACGTACGATCCTAAGGTAGGATCGTACGTAAATAATACGGTAATTATTCAGAAATGAATTTTTAGGTAGTAATTGTACGGTAATTTTATTGTGTCCTAATTTTATTGGATGTAATAGTTCATTCCCGTCTTTCCGCCAATGTCATCTTAGGTAACCGAAGAGCGGTTATGCAGACACTACCTATTGGTTTAGTATGCTCCCCAATACAACGTTTGTGATTGGTTGTAGTGTTACATTACTGACATTTGACATTACGGGGCTGTGCTATTGGTTATTGAGAGTCATGTGACACGTACGGAAACGGATACACAGAACGAAACGAACGTGCGTGATAATTGTTAGGGTTACGGGGCTTTGCTATTGGTTATTAGAGAGTTTTTGCATATCGTACGATAAGTATCCGTTAACGCTAACGTTTACGTCTTTATAGCTGTAAAATACGACGTTGCTAAGCAACTCCGACGTTAGCGTATACGTCTTGTAAAAAAACGCTATGCAAAAACTCCCTATTGAGAGTCACGTGACACGTACGGAAACGGATTAACGGATACATAGAACGAAATAAGTGAAATAACGAATAAACGAATGTACATGTGGAAGCAAAAGCACTCTTAGTGAGGAAGTGAGGGTTTATTAAGTTTTAAGTTTTTTTTCTGTGACTCTTAGTGTATAGTGTATAGTTTAGATTCGTATTTTCTACTAAAATTTGACGATTTAGACAAATTCAACAGATTATAAATTATGCAAGGGAAACTATAGTTATCAACATACTTAAAATGTATACAGAACATAATTATTTGTTATGTATTTCAGTTCTGCATATGTTTTATTTCGCTTTCTAATAATTATATCATGTTATTTTGAAATTGTTTAGTTAAATGGTTTCAAAATGATGTCTTATTTATTAGAAAGCGGAAAAATCCATCAAGTATCAAAACAAAATGAAACCAAATATCCACTTATAATCAAACTACTACATATTTATTTATATTTGGCGCGCTTTGTAATTAGTACCTCCATCATCTGCAGATGGCGCAATGTGGTTAAATAAAATTGTATTGTGGGTTGCCTTCGTTTTTTTAATTCTGTGATGTATACGTCAAAATTTATCCGGTTGTCTGATGTACGGTAATGCAAAAGCAAATACGGTAATATTTTCGTTTCATGTACGATCTTGGAAATTTTTGACCTGGCAACACTGTTGGCAGCAGTGACATTATTGTTTTAGACGTACCGCTTGGTAGTTGGTACCGCTACCGCGTCGTTTGTTGAGCACGTGTGTTGAATAGGTTATAAAGTCTATTTGTGCTATCTAGGTTCTAGGTTTTTATTACTTATAACATCAGAATGGGTAAGCCAAGTTAATTTTAGATTTGTTTTTAATCATATTTATCGTGTAACTCGATTAAAGTTTGTTTTTGCAAATCGAATCTATGCTTTTGCACGAATTACATGTATAATGCTGCTCGGTGTGGATAGGCAGTTTTGCAATTGTATCAATTTATATACATCAAATAACTAAAAAAATAAAGTTCCAGTTTTTAGTATATTTTATAAAGTGTTTTCAAAATTAAAGTTTGGTGTTTTATATAATTTACCTACAGGAATGTAAATTAGTATACACACCAAGTAAATACAGTGCACTAAGTAGTTCCTCAAGCTTATGGCAGTTGAGCACATGTAAAAGCGAAACATAACTTTGAATAATGTGCAGGGAAAATTCTATATCCAAAGAAATAACTTTCTGTGAATGACTCAAATTAATTTTGACCAGACCACAGGGTTTCAGAAGAAATAGTTTTGCTTCCACCATGATCACCTACATGAAAAAATTCTGAAGCTTTGAAAGTTCTAATCAAATAATTAGCCATATTTCTTGATACACTAAAATGCGATTTAAACTAAAACCATCAGAATTGTAAATAACCTTGATTACAATTGACAAAAATAGATTTACCTGGTCGTTTGAAAGCTTCAATATCACATCTAATAGTTATTTATTGTACAAGACGATAACATTTTATTTTATCTTCGAGAGCGAGTTTGATTGATAATTATAAACAGGGCTTAGAACCGTTATTTTTTTCGTTTTTGTTTTTGTTCCGGTTCAAATAAAAAAATATATCAGTTCAGTTCCCGTTTTCGTTCAGGTAAAAATATCGGTTTTTTCCGGTTTTCGGTTCAGTTCCGGTTCGAAGCCCTGCATTATATCAGCACAAAAATCAAACCAAATTCTCTTTCGTGTAAGACGAGTTGCGATTACGCTATGAGACCCCGCAAATGAAGAAACAACAACCACAACTGAAGTGGAGAGTAAGATGCGCGTGTTTGGACATGTACCGAACCGATATTTTTTTCGGTTCAGTCCGGTTTTCGATCCGACAAAAATAACGGTTTTTTTCGGTTCGGTTCCAGTTCGAAGCCCTGATTATAAACGTCAAAGAAAAATTCAATTATTAAATAAAATGTCAAAAAACGTTAGAAACTAATAACCACAGAAAAACAACAAAGGATGTTGGCATGGAAGTCGGTTAAAAAAATGAATATCTAATTTTTTTGCTTCTAGACGATAAAATTTCATTTTAACCTGAAGTAAAAGGTAGATAAATACAATTTTAATAGTGAGGATAGAATAAATAATTTTTTACTTTTGGAATGTTTTCTTTTTTTCCATAAATGTTAAAATTTCAATAAGTTCTTCATCATCACTACTTTCAGAAGACTCCTTAATTTCCATTACTATTGAAGTTATATTATCCATTTCATCAAATGGAGCTACGTCTCGATTAAACAAATATAAATATAGGTTACAGTTGAATGTTGCACTGAGTACGGTTTTAGTGCAAATTCAAAATGAGTGGAACAGAGCACTCTTTGACAGTGCGCACCCACAACAACAGTGGAACACGATAAACCAGGCAAGCTTGATTTTGGCGCGCACTAGTGCGGTCAGTGGAAAACGCTATTAGTTGATGTTCTGTAGTAGAAACTTCGTTTGATGAATGCAAACGAAAATAATCGAATTATGTTGTCAGTATTCGGAATGTTTCAATTGTTTTAACCAAATCATTTTAATGATTTCATTTCAAAAACTCAATAAAGTATATTCAGTTAACATGTATGCACACTCAATTATTGTATGACTTGTAATAATTAAATAAATGCGTTCTATTTCTAAACAAAAAATTTATTTGCAGGTTTTACACCTAGAGGAGGCGGCGGCGGTGGATTTGGTGGTGGTCGTGGAGGTTTTCGTGGTGGCAGAGGAGGTCGTGGTGGTGGGGGTGGAGGACGTTTTAGTGATGGCGGCGGTGGAAGAGGAGGTTTTGGTCGTGGTGGAGGTGGCGGTAGAGGTGGTCGTGGTGGCTTCGGTGGTCGTGGTGGTCGAGGTGGCGGCGGCAGAGGTGGTTTTAAAGGTGGAAAAACTGTTGTAATTGAACCACATCGTCACGAAGGTGTTTTCATAGCCAGGGGCAAAGAAGATGCGCTTGTAACTCTTAATCTCGTTCCTGGTTCAGAGGTTTATGGGGAAAAACGAATATCTGTAGAGGTTAGATTGTTATCATGACTTGTAGCATTATGTAAAAATTAACGGTTTCAATTTGATTGCAGAATGAAGGAAATAAAGTAGAATACAGAGTGTGGAATCCGTTCCGTAGCAAACTAGCCGCAGCAATTTTAGGTGGTGTTGATCAGATTTATATATTACCCGGTAGCAGAGTTTTATATTTGGGAGCTGCATCGGGCACTACAGTTTCACATGTATCAGATGTGGTAGGACCAGAAGGATTAGTGTACGCAGTAGAGTTTTCACATAGATCAGGACGAGATTTGATAAATGTAGCCAAAAAACGAACTAATATAATTCCCATAATAGAGGATGCTAGGCATCCTCATAAGTATAGAATGCTGGTAGGAATGGTCGATACAATATTTGCTGATGTTGCACAACCAGATCAAGCTAGAATAGTATCGATTAATGCGCAACATTTCTTGAAAAATGGAGGTCATTTTGTTATTTCCATTAAAGCATCTTGTATTGATTCAACGGCACAACCTGAGGCAGTATTTGCTGCGGAAGTGAAAAAATTGCAGGCTGATAAATTAAAACCGCAAGAACAGATAACTTTAGAACCGTATGAAAGAGATCATGCTGTTGTTGTTGGAGTTTATAGACCTCCACCAAAGCAGCAAAATGAATAGAGTAAGATTTCAATGTATATGTAGCCTTTTATTTTTAATAAATTTATAAGTTCGTTTGTTATACCCAAATAAAAAAATGTATTTGTCGCTTTATATTTTAATCTGATAAAAAATAAATTGTTAAAAGAAAATCTCGTACCTATTGTAATAGATAAATCATATACTAAGGGCCAGTATTACAATCGCCATTTGAACTTCTAGTATGGTTTAAACTGCAGTTTAGTCTCAGAACTGGTATTACAACATTGGTTTTACCTAAAACTGAAGTTTAAACTACTAGTAAACTTAAGCCATGGTACGGATACCGTTTAAACCATAGTTTTCGCTAGAGTTGTAAAAAAAACGTTTTTTTTTCGGAGCCTGTTTTTTTTCAATGAAAAGAAAAGCCAAAATTATTGAAAAAAAAACCGTTTTTATACAACTCTAGTTTTCGCTGACGCAGGCGTATTTGGAGGGTGTTCATAACCTTATATAATATTATTGTTTTGATCACCAATAATTTAAGACAATGGAAGATGTGTTCGATATTTTTGAAGAGCTTTTAACTGATGACGAGGAAGAAATAATGGACGTGATTGAAAGACCTTGTCGATTTTGACAATCAATACTATCTGTGAAGTTGGATGTTTAGCAGTGAGAGCTGCTAACATAGGTAATTTCACAGTAATTTTAACCGACGCAGCAGAAAGGGATTGTAATATGCATCCACGTTAAACTTCTTGTAAAAGTTAACTTTACCAAAAGTTTAACTGTATATTGTAATACCGGACCTAAGAGAAGTTCAGAATGTTTTAAGGCAATAGAGTCATGTTGGTTTATTTATAGCTTTTTAGAATTGCTTCAATAAGCTAATAATAACCAGATCGTCAGCGTCAGGCTATCATTTGTCTTATCTTGTTGGTGATACTGCCTCTTATTCCATGTTTCCTGACTACTGCTTCTAATACAAAATTAAATAACATAATAGTCCTGCTTGACTCCTTTATATACCGGGTGGTGCATTCTCACACACTATAGGGATTTCAATGGTCAATTTTTAATTTGTAAATATTTGCTTCCCCAATTATTTTAGACCAAAAGTGCAAATATGTTTTTTGTAGAGAAAAAAATGCCCAATCCAATGATGCTATTTTGCAGTTTTCCAATTTTTCCGTAACAGAAAAACTGTGGAAATTAATTCTTGCACTTTGATAAAAATCACTGATGCCTTGGAATTACTGAAAGTCTGGTTTGTCAGTTATAGTCCAGGGTACAGACCCCTTTTTTTCAAATTATTAACACTCGTCTAAAACTTCGTGAATGGCTTCATTTTAACGTAACCTACAACTTTTTGATCTACGAAAATTCTCGGAAATGGGCAGTTTTCATTCTGGAAATCGGAAAACACGTCAATTTAATGATGTACTAAAAAGGTATGATCAACCCTTTGCTTTCCACTTTAATCGTAAGATAATTTGATAATAAAATCTAAAACAA
Organism: Melanotus villosus; assembly: GCA_963082815.1. NCBI lineage: Eukaryota > Metazoa > Arthropoda > Insecta > Coleoptera > Elateridae > Melanotus > Melanotus villosus. The sequence continues at coordinate 21,798,726 of OY720425.1, forward strand.
AATTGGCCTACAAAAATATTGGGCCGTTTTCCGAGACCTCCACCCTCAACATGTCAAAATAACGAGGGTATGAAAATTTATCAACAATCAGCTGATTTTCACGAAATTGTTTAATAAATATTAGTACAATCAAATGGTCATACTGGTCTACAATTTTCATGGGCAGTTTTTTCAGACCTACGCCCTAAACATGTCAATTTTACGATAACCCTTTTACTGATTAACACTTGTAGGTCACGAAGCACACATGATATGTGAGCTATTTGGTGATTAAGTAATGTAGTGGCCTACAAAAATATTGGGCTGTATCGCTTAACCTACAAAAAAAAGACAAAAATTACATTTTTATGATTCCGTATATATAAAAAAATTAATTTGGTCGTTATTAATTACTTCGTATTAATATTTCTAATGTGAGAAAATAGAACACTTGTTTTTTAATTAAAATTTTATGTAAAATTCGAAAATGTCATAAAATGTGCAAAGAAAAGCTGGCAAATTGGAAAAAACAATTTTTTTGAAAATTTGAGAAAATTTAATATTTTCTTTAAATAGCTTATTAGCTTGAATTACTTATACTTTTTGGGATTACAGTAGGTGGCCAACTAATTAGAAATTTTTGTAATTTTCAATATTATCTTTCTTTTAGAACACATTTATTGCTTATATAGGTATATATCTTTGTGTAGCGCTAGTTTCGGCCTTAATATATACCGACGCCTGCGTTGATTCAAAACGGGGTTTATAAAGCCTGCCGAATAGGGCTATTTGACAGTTAATCGACTAGTTCAAATTTTGTTCGTGGCGCTAGTTATCCTTTCATCTGCATTTCTAATTTAAATTTGTTAGTTGTTGGTTATTCAACAAAAATTACTTTCTAAAAATGTCTTGTTGCATCTCTCCTTGTCACACTTCAAGTCCTATCATGAGTTTCCAAGTAACAAGGTCAAATACATACTCTTTCTGGATAAGTAGTATCACAGTGGTTCGTGCCCAGGAAAAGTAGTAAGTATCTGCACCCTTCTTATACTTTTATTTATTTAATTTTTTATAGTCTTATAACGTGCTGGAAACCTGTCTAAAATTGAAATTTATATTGTAATACACTTTCTGGACTAAATATTAAACATCCTATAACCCGTGCTTGTCATAAACCGCCAAAAATTAAAGCCAGCTGACAGCTGTCAAAGATGGATAACTAGCGCCACGAGCAAGCAGTGGCAAAAATTTGCATAATGGCCATTTTTGCTATTCGGCAGGCTTTATAAACCCCGTTTTGAATCAACGCAGGCGACGATATATACTATACTTATGCCAATGTTTAATCCCAGATGCCGCCTCAGGTGTTACCGACTGAGTTACTCCAAAGTATTTGACTAAGCTAAGCTAAGATACAACATGACAACAATGTATTAATGTGTCCACTTTAAAATCATCATCTTTTCAAGGATAAGTACAACAGAAACATGAATAAGAATGCAACAGTCACACCACCGAAGCTGCAGTTAATGATTATGATAATGTTAATTTAGTTAATTATAACAACACTAAATTTCATTAGAAAACACAGTTTCTACATTGAAAGAGACATTCTGCCCACAAAATAAGCATTATCAATGAATTCAGAATATTTTTGAAAATGTACCTACCTTATTTGATTTCGTGAGTGCGAAACTGGTTTTATACATGTCCTTACTTTACTGTCCAAAACCAGTTTCCACCTCACAGCAACATACAACACTAAGTTTCGGCCTCACCACGGTGCTAGAATTTACCCAAGTAATAATTTTTTAATATTCTTTTTTTCGAATTAGACGGTGTGCTTTAGTGTGTCATAAATCACAATTATTCGAAATTTCACTTAAAAGTTGTAGTTGGCGATTAGAATCGAATGCAGAAACCAAGAAAAGGTTTATTAGCATGGTTCGATATATATCTCGATGACTCGAAAAGTTTGAGATTTTCGTTCTTTTTGGCGAGAAAATTTGAAAGTCACTTAAATTTCATTAGAAAACACAGTTTCTACATTGAAAGAGACATTCTGCCCACAAAACAAGCATTATCAATAAATTCCGAATATTTTTGAAAATATATCTTATTTGATTTCGTGAGTACGAAACTGGTTTTATACATGTCCCTACTTTACCGTCCAAAACCAGTTTCCACCTCACAGCAACATACAACACTAAGTTTCGGCCTCACCACGGTGCTAGAACTTACCCAAGTAATAATTTTTTAATATCCTTTTTTTTCGAATTAGACGGTGTGCTTTAGTGTGTCATAAATCACAATTATACGAAATTTCACTTAAAAGTTGTAGTTGGCGATTAGAATCGAATGCAGAAACCAAGAAAAGGTTTATTAGCATGGTTCGATATATATCTCGATGACTCGAAAAGTTTGAGATTTTCGTTCTTTTTGGCGAGAAAATTTGAAAGTCACTTAAATTTCATTAGAAAACACAGTTTCTACATTGAAAGAGACATTCTGCCCACAAAACAAGCATTATCAATAAATTCCGAATATTTTTGAAAATATATCTTATTTGATTTCGTGAGTACGAAACTGGTTTTATACATGTCCCTACTTTACCGTCCAAAACCAGTTTCCACCTCACAGCAACATACAACACTAAGTTTCGGCCTCACCACGGTGCTAGAACTTACCCAAGTAATAATTTTTTAATATTCTTTTTTTTCGAATTAAGGTGCATTCAGACTCAGAAATTTTGTCCGGAAAGTTGACGGAGAAATTTAAACGAACCAATCAGGAGGTGTGTAGAATTTGAATCGTAAGAAGCGGTAAAGTCTACACGCCTCCTGATTGGTTCGTTTAAATTTCTCCGTCAACTTTCCGGACAAAATTTCTGAGTCTGAATGCACCTTTAGACGGTGTGCTTTAGTGTGTCATAAATCACAATTATACGAAATTTCACTTAAAAGTTGTAGTTGGCGATTAGAATCGAATGCAGAAACCAAGAAAAGGTTTATTAGCATGGTTCGATATATATCTCGATGACTCGAAAAGTTTGAGATTTTCGTTCTTTTTGGCGAGAAAATTTGAAAGTCACTTAAATTTCATTAGAAAACACAGTTTCTACATTGAAAGAGACATTCTGCCCACAAAACAAGCATTATCAATAAATTCCGAATATTTTTGAAAATATATCTTATTTGATTTCGTGAGTACGAAACTGGTTTTATACATGTCCCTACTTTACCGTCCAAAACCAGTTTCCACCTCACAGCAACATACAACACTAAGTTTCGGCCTCAGCACGGTGCTAGAACTTACCCAAGTAATAATTTTTTAATATCCTTTTTTTTCGAATTAGACGGTGTGCTTTAGTGTGTCATAAATCACAATTATACGAAATTTCACTTAAAAGTTGTAGTTGGCGATTAGAATCGAATGCAGAAACCAAGAAAAGGTTTATTAGCATGGTTCGATATATATCTCGATGACTCGAAAAGTTTGAGATTTTCGTTCTTTTTGGCGAGAAAATTTGAAAGTCACTTAAATTTCATTAGAAAACACAGTTTCTACATTGAAAGAGACATTCTGCCCACAAAACAAGCATTATCAATAAATTCCGAATATTTTTGAAAATATATCTTATTTGATTTCGTGAGTACGAAACTGGTTTTATACATGTCCCTACTTTACCGTCCAAAACCAGTTTCCACCTCACAGCAACATACAACACTAAGTTTCGGCCTCAGCACGAGGTGTGTGAAGTTATACACGAGCTTCCATATACACGAGCTTTCGGGCATGCGCACAAAAACCAGGTTGCGTATTCTGAAAGCGAGATAGGGCAACCCATGTAAATGGCCGCCATGCGAAGTAAACAAAACGCCCCTTTTCATAATTCTTTAAATAATTCAAAATTTAAGCGACACAATTATTCACCATCCACACTAAACTGTTCTACATAAAATTCTGCGCGTTTCCCAAGAAAAATCAAACGCTGCCATGCACGTAGAACTGAATAAATAATGTTTAAAGTACACGGGCATTCAAATGGGCGAGCTCGGCGCGCCATTCCTAAATTGTTCTAAAATATGCAAAAACCAAGCGTGTGAATGATTCTCGTTTCTGTTAAAAGATCGGCTATGCTGGTTTATAGTTTCAGTAAAAATTTCGTGTCAATTCCTGTTCTAATCATGCTAATAATGTTAAAAAGTAACTTCGAAGTACAAAATGTTAAGCTCGAACTCCGGCCATCTTGAATGTCGGCATTCCCGTTCAAGGTAATTGAATTTAGTCTAAGATATCTAAGTAGAACATTTCATTTTGCTGCATACCAACCGATTTCACATACTATTTTATAGTTTCATTCACAATTTTACATCAATTCTTGCTCTAATAATGCCACTAATGTGAAAAGCTCAATCGAAGTGAACTGCCAAGCCGGCCATCTTTGTATATGTAAAGCTATAGAGTAACATCGTTTACGGCGTTTGTGCCAGCGCCATCTTGTGTCGGTTATTGATTATACGGTCTTGTAGAAAAATGTAAATTTGCTATTGAACTAAAAAATTAGATACCTATAATAATATTATGTTATTTCGAAAGATGGCTGTAGTGAAAAAGATTTTAGTAATTTTAAAGAGGCTTATATTCAATATAATATGTTGGCACTTGGTTGGCACTATTGGCAGCACATCATTATAAACTTACGTAACCTCTCTGTTGTATTTGTTTATATGTTTATGTTTATTTTAACCTAACTTTCGGAGATGGATGTACCAATGTTGATTTCGCTTTATAACAAAACCGTTATCTTTGTTGTTGTATAATTGTTTGTATTGTGTTCCAAGTCGAATAAAGTAAATTATGCTCTTGTTTAAACGAACGTACAGAGAAAATCAACAACAACAAATAATTTTGATAAATGTTTGTACCTTCACCATTTAAAATGAAATTTGCCTAATATGTATATTTATAAACAGATTTTTTTAAACTTAAAATGGTAGAAAATAATAGATGTAGGAATATTATACTGCTCTTTGCTAATAGATTCTAATCAGGCTATATAATCTGAAGGTATACGTTTATAAAGGTAAATAAGTGGTAATAGGTGACCTCCAGGAGGTTAATTTTCTATTTACGCCATAGTTTTAAGTTCTTTTATAGTGATAATAAGTTCATCAACAACAAGTTCCCTCAAACAAAGTTGAGAAATCTGCAAAATCCAAGTCATTAAGGTTGTACCCTTCAAAATTAAATTTTGCAATGTATGCAGCTTGAACATTACTTAAACAACTGTTAGTAAACTGCTGATATTTAAAAACAGAATTAGAATAGAAATTTTTTTCAATTTTTGTTTGAATGTTATTTATAGTACTTGACAAATGTTTTGTTTGTTGGAGATGTGTTGTAGTTTTCTGTTGCCGCTTGGGTGACCTATTCCAGGTTTCTTGAGTAGAATTTAGCTCTTCAGTTAAATTTCTTTTCCGTTTACGATTTTTTTGTGGCAATAAATACATATTTTCGATATAAAGTTTTTCCAAATAATCACTAGTTGCCTGAATAAATCTAGTACATTTAAGATTTGACTCTTTTTTCTAAAATATGATTTTTTACCACATTAAACCACGATTCTACAGGGTTATTTGTTAATACGTCTTTTGACTTATCTTTAACTAATATTCTAGACCAAAATGGAAAATAAGATAAATATTTCTTTATTGATTTTTCTAAGAAACCTGGACAGTACCACGGGTTTTCAGTAGTAGAACCTCCAAAAGTTACTACAGTGTTTCTAATTATCAAAAAATCGTTGTAAAATGGGCTTTTTTTATAGAGAGTGTCAAAATTAATATTTTCAATTTTATCGTCTAAATTTTCTAATACTTCTTGAGTTTCTTCTACTTCACAATTTTTAAACCTTTCCAAAGCAGCTTTCACTTCTTCTGTATAAAAGTTATTACTTAAGATTAATGCAAAATCTTTAAATAATGATTTGCACTCATCGTAACTTTTAGCCAGCATTAAATTGTTAATACCACCCACAAGAAAGTTTTTTAAGTTTTTATTTTTCTTTGCTTCTTGTTTTGCATCAGATGCTACCATTTTGATGAAGTGTGCAGCACAAATGTGAACTGTAAAAAGGTTACAGCTTGCTTGTAAAACATTTTGGCTTTGAAGGAAACCATGGGTAATATTTAAATAATTTAATACTGACTTTTCTGCAAATGTTTCTAAAACGCCATGAATTAGCGGCCAACTAAAATCGACAACTACATTGTTGAAAGGTAATATTCCTGCATGAAATGATTTGTGGGCAAAAGTTTGTTTCGATTTTTATTGGATTGGTAAATAATACCCGCGTAATAAAAAATTCTCTTACTATTTTTATTAAATTTTCTTACCACACTACCAGTGGCATCCAAATGTAAAGTCACATTATTAATATTTTTAAAATAGTCTAAGCAGAAAGAATATGTCCAATCTAAATGTAGGTAAACAGCTGTATAAGATGTATTAAAGAAGTGACGAATATACTGTGTTTTTTGGTTTGTATACATTATTTCGACGGCTTTATAATCATCTTTGGCAAAATCATTTTCACACAAAGCTTCTGATTTAATTTTACGTGCTACTGCCTCTGGCACCTACTCGTTGGTCCTTGCTGTACAATAGTCACTGTATATTCGATACAGTTTCTATTGGCCAAGACCAAGCAAAAAAGAATCCAACTAACTTAAAATGTTTTTTTACTGCTATGTTGTTTTCGAAGGAATCCTTTATTTTGACGAACGACAAAAATTCACATGCGACACTTTTACGCTGAAAAAAGACGAAATAATTAAAACTAGCAGCAAGAATCTACTCCAACAGATACAAGGTTAGTAATGTAATGGTAATCTCTATTGAAATTGTAGATAATTAAGTTTGTTTTTTTTTTGTTTCATGACAACGACAGCTTTACAGTATATTTCCAAAAGCAGCAATCAGCATCAAAAGGCTCCGAAGACACCAACCTTTATTTATGCATATGTAATAGTAGTTTATTTTATTTAAAAAATTTTGAAATCAAAGAGATGTAGTTTCAATTGGAACAGCATGTGTTTTTTTTTTAGTAAGCTGAATAAATATAAATTGTTATTATATATACTTTGCTTTTTTAATTTCGAATTCTTCTCTTTATGTAACGTAGTTATTTGGTGACAAAGGCAAAAGCTAAATTTATGAGTTGCTATTTTGTGCCCTACAGTTAATATTGAAATCAAAGTTCACCCACTTATAAATACTTTAAAGCCGTTAACTTAAACATGACACCGTTTTCATCTATTTGCACATCCAATTCCAAGCAGAAACGGCAACGACCTTGTGTTCCACAGTAATCTGCGTCAAGCACCTACAAGAAGACACACCAACAAAGTTGCTATGAACTTATTATCACTATAAAAGAACTTAAAACTATGGCGTAAATAGAAAATTAACCTCCTGGAGGTCACCTATTACCACTTATTTACCTTTACAAACGTATACCTTCAGATTATATAGCCTGATTAGAATCTATTAGCAAAGAGCAGTATAATATTCCTACATCTATTATTTTCTACCATTTTAAGTTTAAAAAAATCTGTTTATAAATAGTATACATATTAGGCAAATTTCATTTTAAATGGTGAACGTACAAACATTTATCAAAATTATTTGTTGTTGTTGATTTTCTCTGTACGTTCGTTTAAACAAGAGCATAATTTACTTTATTCGACTTGGAACACAATACAAACAATTATACAACAACAAAGATAACGGTTTTGTTATAAAGCGAAATCAACATTGGTACATCCATCTCCGAAAGTTAGGTTAAAATAAACATAAACAAATACAACAGAGGTTACGTAAGTTTATAATGATGTGCTGCCAATAGTGCCAACCAAGTGCCAACATATTATATTGAATATAAGCCTCTTGAAAATTACTAAAATCTTTTTCACTACAGCCATCTCTCGAAACAACATAATATTATTATAGGTATCTAATTTTTTAGTTCAATAGCAAATTTACATCTTTCTACAAGACCGTATAATCAATAACCGACACAAGATAGCGCTGGCACAAACGCGATAAACGTTGTTACTCTATAGCTTTGCATATACAAAGATGGCCGGCTAGGCAGTTCACTTCGATTGAGCTTTTCACATTAGTGGCATTATTAGAGCAAGAATTGATGTAAAATTGTGAATGAAACTATAAAATAGTATGAGAAATCGGTTGGTATGCAGCAAAATCAAATGTGCTACTTAGATATCTCAAACTTAATTCAATTACCTTGAACGGGAATGCCGACATTCAAGATGGCCGGAGTTCGAGCTTAACATTTTGTACTTCGAAGTTACTTTTTAACATTATTAGCATGATTAGAACAGGAATTGACACGAAATTTTTACTGAAACTATAAACCAGCATAGCCGATCTTTTAACAGAAACGAGAATCATTCACACGCTTGGTTTTTGCATATTTTAGAACAATTTAGGAATGGCGCGCCGAGCTCGCCCATTTGAATGCCCGTGTACTTTAAACATTATTTATTCAGTTCTACGTGCATGGCAGCGTTTGATTTTTCTTGGGAAACGCGCAGAATTTTATGTAGAACAGTTTAGTGTGGATGGCGAATAATTGTGTCGCTTAAATTTTGAATTATTTAAAGAATTATGAAAAGGGGCGTTTTGTTTACTTCGCATGGCGGCCATTTACATGGGTTGCCCTATCTCGCTTTCAGAATACGCAACCTGGTTTTTGTGCGCATGCCCGAAAGCTCGTGTATATGGAAGCTCGTGTATAACTTCACACACCTCTCAGCACGGTGCTAGAACTTACCCAAGTAATAATTTTTTAATATCCTTTTTTTTCGAATTAGACGGTGTGCTTTAGTGTGTCATAAATCACAATTATACGAAATTTCACTTAAAAGTTGTAGTTGGCGATTAGAATCGAATGCAGAAACCAAGAAAAGGTTTATTAGCATGGTTCGATATATATCTCGATGACTCGAAAAGTTTGAGATTTTCGTTCTTTTTGGCGAGAAAATTTGAAAGTCACTTAAATTTCATTAGAAAACACAGTTTCTACATTGAAAGAGACATTCTGCCCACAAAACAAGCATTATCAATAAATTCCGAATATTTTTGAAAATATATCTTATTTGATTTCGTGAGTACGAAACTGGTTTTATACATGTCCCTACTTTACCGTCCAAAACCAGTTTCCACCTCACAGCAACATACAACACTAAGTTTCGGCCTCAGCACGGTGCTAGAACTTACCCAAGTAATAATTTTTTAATATCCTTTTTTTTCGAATTAGACGGTGTGCTTTAGTGTGTCATAAATCACAATTATACGAAATTTCACTTAAAAGTTGTAGTTGGCGATTAGAATCGAATGCAGAAACCAAGAAAAGGTTTATTAGCATGGTTCGATATATATCTCGATGACTCGAAAAGTTTGAGATTTTCGTTCTTTTTGGCGAGAAAATTTGAAAGTCACTTAAATTTCATTAGAAAACACAGTTTCTACATTGAAAGAGACATTCTGCCCACAAAACAAGCATTATCAATAAATTCCGAATATTTTTGAAAATATATCTTATTTGATTTCGTGAGTACGAAACTGGTTTTATACATGTCCCCACTTTACCGTCCAAAACCAGTTTCCACCTCACAGCAACATACAACACTAAGTTTCGGCCTCAGCACGGTGCTAGAAGAACTTACACAAGTAATAATTTTTTAATATTCTTTTTTTCGAATTAGACGGTGTTATTTAGTTTGTCATAGCTTAATAAATCAAATTATTATCAATGAATTCAGGATATTTTTGAAAATGTTTCTTATTTGATTTCGTGAGTCCGAAACTGGTTTTATACATGTCCCCACTTTACCGTCCAAAACCAGTTTCCACCTCACAGCAACATACAACACAAGTTTCGGCCTCAGCACGGTGCTAGAAGAACTTACACAAGTAATAATTTTTTAATATTCTTTTTTTCGAATTAGACGGTGTTCTTTAGTTTGTCATAGCTTAATAAATCAAATTATTATCAATGAATTCAGGATATTTTTGAAAATGTTTCTTATTTGATTTCGTGAGTCCGAAACTGGTTTTATACATGTCCCCACTTTACCGTCCAAAACCAGTTTCCACCTCACAGCAACATACAACACAAGTTTCGGCCTCAGCACGGTGCTAGAAGAACTTACACAAGTAATAATTTTTTAATATTCTTTTTTTCGAATTAGACGGTGTGCTTTAGTTTGTCATAGCTTAATAAAAGGGGCGAAACTAGACCATTTCAGGGTGGGCGTGCGCCCCCTCTTCACCACTTATTGTAAAAAGGAAAACTAGTGTTTTTTGGAAATTTAATTTTATTTTTGATATCTCTCTTCTAATTGTACTAAATACAAACAATAAAAATTGAAATTAATACGTAGAGGATTATAATAGGTAGTTATTATGAAACTTGAAACTGTTGCAAACTTGGATCATTTTAATGATTTATTTAGGGTTTCCGGTCTCGAGGTGGGTAATAGCTTTGATAACGCTTAGCTGACACATTTTTGGCAGACTTTCTTAGAATAATATATACTCAGTGACATAAAAATTGCAACACCTAGAAGGGATGGGAATTTTTTGGCCAAATTTGGCAGGAACATTGGCCTAGTCCAAGGTTATAGTTGATCAAAATTTGAAAGCCGACCATCAAGTAGTTGTGGCATTTTCAATTTTTTGTATCACTTTTTAGAGGTGGTGATAAACAAGCACTTATGGAATCATTTTTTGAATTCTTTCCGCTTTTTCGGTTCCTATTCTTTAGTTGAAAGTGTTTCAAGTGTCTGATTATGCCTAGAGTAAGGAGACGTCAAGTTTACCAGCAGTTGAGCGAATTCGACAGAGGGCGAATTGTTGGTTTACGGGAAGCAGGTTTTTCGTTCAGAGAAATCGCCAACCGTTTTGGTCGACATCAATCGACAATAATGCGAGCTTATCAAGCGAGGTCTGAAAATGGCGTTGAACGTCGGAGAAGAGGCACTGGGACCCAAAGAAGAACCAATGAACGTCAAGATCGCCGCTTAAGACTAATGGCATTGAGAGACCGATTTTCTACAACCAGATCAATAGCTGATCAATGGTTAGGCGAAGAAGGTCGTGCTATAGGTTTGCGAACAATTTATCGCCGGATAAGGACCTTTGGCTTGCTGTCTTACCGTCCACATCTTGTGCTACCCCTCACTGCTCTGCATCACCAGCAACGTTTGGACTGGTGTACGGAAAGACTTCAATGGAACCTTGAGTGGCATCGAGTTGTCTTTAGTGACGAGTCGAGATTTTGTCTGGGAAGGCATGATGGTCGGCCGGAGGCTGGAAGACCCGCTTTTTCAACAAGATAATGCACGGCCCCATGTAGCAATGGTTTCTCTTAACTGCTTTGAAGAGGCCAATGTCAATCTTTTACCTTGGCCGCCGAGATCTCTCGATCTGTCGCCCATTGAGCACGTGTGGGACATGATGGGCAGAAGGTTGAGAAATCTACCGAACCCACCGTTGACATTGGAAGCTCTACGGCATCAAGTACAGGTTGCTTGGGATGCCATATCTCAAGAAGACATTGATCACTTGCTGGAATCGATGCCAAAGCGGGTAAATGAGTGTGTTAGAAACAGGGGCGGACAAACACATTATTAAAAAAAAATCAAAAAGATACCGTGTTTTTTTTGCCAAATTTTAATCAATTATAACCTTAGTCTAGTCCAATGTTCCTGCCAAATTTGGTCAAAAAATTCCTACCCCTTCTAGGTGTTGCAATTTTTATGTCACTGAGTATAATATAATACAGTAGTGATTTATCTCACTGTAACAGGATTTCGTCCAAAAATAGAAGCCGTAATAAGCGAATTCTCGCTGTATGAGGTCTCGTAGTAAACGATTAAAACTAAATAGGGGTTAATGGCAAATCAATCAAGAGTCTGTAAAATTGTCGTTATAAGCGGAATCTCGTTATATGCGGTACTCGTTCTAAGAGGTTTCAACTGTAGCTACTGTCTTTTAGAATCTCTACAATAAAATGTCAAAATCATCAGTTGCAGTATAGAGGGTGCTACCAAAAAAAATAAATTATTTTGACTACACTTGGTTTGTATTGATCGCTATTTTTTCAAATAACTCGAAAACGGTGACAGATACGGGAATAATGAAAAAAACAAAAAGCTGGAGAAAAGAACAGGAAATTCAATTAAGATATAAAAATTTATACAGGGTGATCCAAAAAAAGTTCCGGAAGGTAAAATGGTCGGTAACCCAAAGAAATGTAACACCTTGTATAGTGCAACTGATGATTTTGACATTTTATTGTAGAGATTCGAAAAGATAGTAGCTATACTAAATTTCAAATAATTATCTCAAAATATTCGGGAGAAAAACGCAAAATACGAAAACAATTTTGAAACTTCGCAACCCTGTATATCGAAAATGGCGCGTTTTGGATCATGTGTATATTAACATTTTTTCTTATTTTGCCGAGTACCATCACCCCTTGAAATATCTGCATGACATTAATTTACACCCTGTATATTACACTTTTCTTGTTTTTACAAAAGTGTTGTTATGTAAGGGTGTACAAACTTTAATGATTAAAACCAGAAAACAAATGTCTGCAAAAAAATGTATACTTATCGTGATATTTAAAAAATAAAATTTGATACCATTTCCTGTGTAAGCGGTGAAAAGTGAAAATGTCATGCTGACAATTGGAACAAAAAGCTACATTTATCACAATCAAATTTCGTTAGTTCATTTTTCCGTATTTCTTTGACTAACCGAGATATACGCCTGATTCACCTTAGCTGTTACACCCTGTATATAGATTTCTATGTTTCTATGTTTAGGTTCAGAAGTTTCTCCTGTAAAATTTGTTATTACGATATTAGGTAGGGGAAGTGTGGATATGATGGCACCCTTTTTTTAATTATAAATTTTTAATGTCTAAAATAACTTATAAATGTGTCAAATTGGACCAACATGTTAAGTTCACCACTGTTAAGATACAACATGCATAATATTGAAAAAATGTACACTATTATTTATAGTATTAATTATTATTTATTTAAGGCCGAAGGTGCCATCATATCAAATCATTTGATATGATGGCACCAAGTAAAATAAACAGGTAACTTCACTAAAAATAAAACTTAAATGCAGTTATTTTAACGTCAAAAAAGAAAAAGTTAAAAGTCTTCACAAATTTCACAAGTAAATGTTTTTGATTTTGTAGTCTTATCAGCACAGGCACCATGGGCCCATTTTCTACATGACTGACATTTAAGCCAAAACTCCTTAGATCTTGACCATGAATATAGTTCGTTGCAGTACAAGCATGAGGCATCTTCGTCCTCATCAACTTCCGCATGATTTGTCTGCGTATTTTCGTCTTCTGACGACTCTTCAATAACCTTAAGCTTTCTCTTTGCAGCTCTTGCAAGTTTTGCCCTTTCCTTCTCCTGCTTTGCATTTTCTGTTGCTTTCTCAGCCTCAATATCTGGTGTTGAATTAATAATGCCCATTTTCCCTTTTTTTCTTGGTTTTCGTGCCTTTGCTGGTAATTCGGACATTTTTGGTAAAGGGGATATTTGCTCAATACTAACCGACAGTATTGAGGGGCGTGCCCTTGCGCCTTGGTATGATTTTTCAATTGTTCTGGTTTTACGAGATTGGCTTGAGGTAGTTGGCCTAGGTGCATCTAATACAAGACTAGTGGATGGTGATTGTTGGTTTCTTGCCATCGCAATAGGATGAAGAACTTCTGTATTTCCTTCAGTACAGGTCCTGTTTGTAGTTTCAGCAGGATCAAACATCCAATCTTCAAATATTTCTGGATTGTACGGAACAATGCCTGTTTTCTGGAATGCTTTTATGGCTGTTGCAGGTATTGCACTTTTAAGATATGCCTCGCCAAAAATGTGGGCTACTTGAAGGTGTGTCACTACTCTTCCAGGATGTGTCTTAAGCCAAAGTCGAATTTGCTGATTATAGTAGATTTGAAGTGGCCCAAAAAAACCTGTATCTAATGGTTGACATCTGTGAGTACAATGCGCCGGGAAGCAAAATAAGATAATTCCAATTTCTTTAGCTTTTTTTAAGACGCTAAGATGCTTGTGACTGGCATGACCATCAAGCAAAAGTAAGACTTTATTTTCTAAGCTTGGCTTTGCAAACCGGATAAAATGATCTAACCACTTGACCATAACTTCTGATGTCATCCATCCACTTTCTTGGCAAAAGCAGACCGATCCAGGAGGGGCATTATCCAATAGTTATGGTTTCATATTTTTCCTGGGAAATATGAAAGCCGGAGGTATAAATGTCCCAACTGCGTTCATTGCACATACTGTTGTATAATGCTGGCCTCTTTCCGCACTTGTTAAGACACCCACTTGTTTGCGACCTTTTGTGGCGTATATTTTGCCAGGCTTAGTCTGGACCGTAGAGAAGCCGCTCTCGTCCATATTGTATATATTTTCGGCAGAAAATTTATACAGTGTCAAAACTTCGTCAAGACGTTGGAAGTAGGTTCCAATATTAACTTTATTGAACGCTTGCGCTCGAGCTACAGATGTATTTTCTGGTGTCCGTAAGCTTATTGTTGGATTCCGTTTAAGAAACCAATGCAACCATGTCCATCCATTAACATGACTGAATTTGTGTTGAATATTGTTTTGCACCGCAATCTGATACGCCAGTGATCTTACATCACTTGTGGAGAGGCCCAAAAATCGGGTTTCCATAGTTGTAATGTGGGTAACAATTTCGTCCTCTACCTCTTTGGAAAAAGCTGGCCGGCATCCTCCAAGGTCGCCTTTCTCATAACCCATATTGTTTTTTACTCTACGACGCAGAGTAGTCGCTGGAACATTAAAAGTTTTGGATGCAAGTTTCCAACCCATCTTTTGTTGCTGCACATTTTGCATCGCTTCACGCATATTCTCTTCGGTCCATGAATGTCGTGGAACTTTACTCTTCACTTTAGGCATTTTTCTATGACTCTTATAACCTTGTAAAAAATAAAAACTTAATAAATTACAATTTTAAGGCATTTGATATGATGGCACCCTATGCCATCATAAGATACGGTTGGGGTGCCATCATATCAAAACAACAGGACTTTAAACATCACTTAATTTTCGCATCCTAATCTAAAATTAATTGCATAACATAATCGTAAGATGAAAGCATAATATCATGCCATTAATTATGCCTACAATATTTTTCAAAATAACTAGATATGCGACCAAACACTAGTAAAGTTGGTAGAGCGAAAAAAAGTTTAATACTTACTGATAACAACCTCAACGTTTTTCTACGGCGGAAGGCACAATATTAGCACGTGATTGCCACAGCAGGTATATGGAAGCGTATTTAATAGGTGGCCGACGCTGAACTAACTTAATTCAAATAAATGGCGTGCATTTCAAAAGGGTGCCGTCATATCAAGTATGCCATCATATCCACATTTCCCCTACGACTTGAACGGTTTACATTTTAGTGATTATCTATCTATCACTATAGTATCTTTTTGCAATTTCTTTATAGCTACCATCTATAGTAATTTCATTCTGTACTTTGCAGCTAGTAATTATATGATTCCCGATCGAATTCTGTTATTTTCCAACTTATCGTATGCAACAATACTAACTTACTCTGCGAGGCACAAACCGAAATTTGCAGAAATATTGCCGCAAGGCGGCTCTCATGCAACTGAGGCCAAAAACGGCGTTAGCTGTTCTTCCAGGTTTGGCCTCATGAGGCCGAAACCGGATTTTTGAGGCCGAAACGAGTATTATATATGCTGATTTGAGGCGAAAGCTAATATTATACATAGATATAATGTACACATACTTAATTTCTATTATTAACTATTAGTTTACTGGGAAATCCAATTAAAATAAAAATTTTGTTATCCCCCCCCCCCCATTTGATTGATTCTGCCATATATAATATCTACGCATTTTCTCGCTATAGTTTTAGTTTCAGGGTCGTTCTGCCATACATTTAGGATTCTATATTCTATTCTTAAAATTTGTTAAATTAGCGTTTCTAAAACTATAAACTTTACTTTTAACTAAAGCCCAACAACAGTTCTCAATGGCATTCAAATATGGTAAATTGCCACAACGGAAGAACGTCGATGTTACGTTCAAAAAAACATGTTTTTATAGATTCTGCGGTGTGGCACTAAGGGAATCTTACATAAAGGCGTTAGTACTATTCCGATAGGGATATTGGAACAGAATCTAAAATGTGTTATCTTATTCAGCAGACTAGCCATGATCAAATTTGACGTTTCTTTATGCCAACATTTTTTCTTAAACAAGCAACAAATTCAAGTAAAGTAGTATCAAATTAAGCACATTTTCTTTGTCTTTCGATTGATGCCACTATCAACCCTATCAACTCAAACAGGGAGCAGGAATCTGCATATATACGATTTCCCATGCTATTTCCCTATGTTCGCCCCTTAGGTCAAATACCCGGTATTTTGAACAATATTCGACTTACCTTTCTTGCAATAAATATTTTTTATTAATTCTAATGTCCTTATAACAAGATGAATGGTATCCTATGGTATTATCCCAACTCTCGTGCAGAAACACGTTGCCAAACTTATGGTTAAGACGTTTACGAATCTCCAAAAATTGTTTGGACGAAAGCCATATTTCTTTTGAAAAATGCTTTACACCCTCTTGTTTTTCACTCAAAAATGTACACAAAAAGCACTGCATAATTAAGAACCACGAGGTAACACGTAACGTAATACAGATGTAACCATGGAGGTAGGAAGTAAGTGGAGGGAGTGAAAAGCTGTTATGATTAGGGCTGCGCGATATAAAAAAAAATATGGAAAATATCGATATGGAAAAAGTATCGATATATCGATTTATTCGATATATCGGTTGAAATTTTGTACAGAGCCATAATTTAATATTCCGAACAACTTTTCTTAATAATACTTTACCGTATTATTGACCAAAAAGACACTTTACCTGAGTAGAAAACAGTTTTTTCACATTTTTCATGGCCGTCTTAATTTTTAAAAAACTAAAAATCTGCTTAAAATTCTTTTCAAATCAAGCAGGGCGGAATCCCAAAACATGAAATTGAAATTCTCAAATTTTTTGTCGATTATACCTATAGTGAACTCAATCCGGGGACACACTGTACAACTGTACATTTACGGCCCATTTATATTGTAGGCCACATATTTCAGCGTGTTCTACGCTTCATTTCAAAAGAAAAAAAAAGAAGAAGGAATGGTTGTTAATCAGTAAAATGGTTATCGTAAAATTGACATGTTTAGGGCGTAGGTCTGAAAAAACTGCCCATGAAAATTGTAGACCAGTATGACCATTTGATTGTACTAATATTTATTAAACAATTTCGTGAAAATCAGCTGGTTGTCGATAAATTTTCATACCCTCGTTATTTTGACATGTTGAGGGTGGAGGTCTCGGCAAACGGCCCAATATTTTTGTAGGCCAATTTTGATTTCGGTTTTACTATCAAATTGTCTTACGATTAAAGTGGAAAGCAAAGGGTTGATCATACCTTTTTAGTACATCATTAAATTGACATGTTTTCCGATTTCCAGAATGAAAACTGCCCATTTCCGAGAATTTTCGTAGATCAAAAAGTTGTAGGTTACATTAAAATGAAGCCATTCACGAAGTTTTAGACGAGTGTTAATAATTTAAAAAAAAGGGGTCTGTACCCTGGACTATTAGTTACACTTGTTAAATTTGTCACATAAAATAATTTTATTTTCCGTTAAGTTTATTTTAAAAAGTAATTTCCCTTCCAGTTGAATTTATTGAATAATTGAAATTGAATAATGGTTATTTGTTTAACAACGCCAAAAAGTTACATTTTTCGTATTGAAAAATAATTTCAAACTGTTGTTATGACAGAGGGGTGGAGCTATAAAAGTGTCGTAGCTCCACCCCTCTGTTACAAAAATTTCATGGCAGTGATTTTTGTCAAAGTGCAAGAATTAATCCCCACAGTTTTTCTGTTACACAAAACTCGAAAATTCTGTAGAATAGCATCATTCATAGCAGTATTTTTTCTCTACAAAAAACTTGATTACACTTTTGGTCTACAATAATTAGGGAAGCAAATAATTACATATTAAAAAATTACCATTGAAATCCCTATGGTGCGTGATGCAACGCACCACCCGGTATATACAGGGTGTAAAATTAGTGCGATATTCTTATGTAGCTCCGTAAATATTTTAGATAGAGAAAAATTTTACATATAGAAGTTACTTATTAGATTCTTCTTTGTAACCATAAAATATCTACAATTCTACAGGGTGTTTCCTTTTCGGCTGCCAGTATGCAACTTAAATATTTTAAATAGAACACCCTATATATTTTTAAATATTCTTATTCTACTGTTAATTACCTATCCCGTAGTGTTTCGCTTTTGCAATTAGGATCAGTGGTTGCAGAGCTATTCAACTTTTTAGGAAAAATATGATGTATGCAGACCCAACGAATAAAATCTGCACCGTCCACATTTTGACAGATTAATTACAAAATTTTTGTCAAACGTTTGTCGAGACCATCTACTGTCATCCAAAAAATTAAAAGTTAAATTGCGTTGTACAGGGTGTTTGCTACGGTGGTACAATTACTTAAACTGTGGATTGGCCATAATTCAATTTTTTTCAAATGGAACACTGTATTTTTTCAATGATTCAGAGAGAGAATTAAATTCACTTTTGATTTTATATTGGGTTTCGTATACCTAAAGTTGATACTTTTTAAACGATTGCAGTTTTAAAAATAACAGGAGGACCGTGTTATGCGAATTGCAATTTTTTAATTGAATTTTTTAGAAGGCTGTGAAAACAACAGAAAAAGACAAATCAATTATCTGTCATATTAATTCGCAGTAAAGTAGCATTTATGTGTTGTACCGCATTAATTCAGTGTTTTATGCATAACAATGAATTTTTCTAGGGAACAAGTGTGTTAATATGATGTATGTATTAGGTGAATGTGATCGAAATTGTCTTCTTGCATCCCGATGTTATGCTCAGAAGTATCCTGGAGAAAGACACCCACCGGCAGCTAGTTTCGAAATACTCAAAGAAAGGTTTGAAACGACAGGCAGTGTTAATTATACAAAACTTATGCGTGAACAACGAGTAACCAATGAGGAAAACGCATTAATGGTTGTTGCTGCAGCGGTTGAAAATCCTCACTAGTCGACTCAAGAGATTTCTCAACAAATTGTTGATATGAGCCATACATCTGTACACCGTATTTTGAAGAGCAATAAATTCCACCCCTACCATATCCAAAAACACCAGAAACTTTTCCCGCGAGATTTAGAAAACCGGATGCAATTTTGTGAGTGGGTCAACAATAAGGAACCAGATTTCTGAATTGCGTCGTTTTTACCGATGAGGCAACTTTTAGTAACAGAGGGCTTCCTAATCGGAGAAATTTCCATCATTACGCTACCGAAAAGCCGGAATTTCTTAGAGCAGTTGATCATCAACATCAGTGGTCAATAAACGTGTGGGGGAAATTGTTGGAACACAAGTTGTTGGTCCACATTTTTTTGAGCACCTTAATGGTCAAATCTATCTGCAGTTTCTTGAACATGAATTGAACAATTTACTGAAAATGTTGTTCCTAGATTGTGGCACCAACATGATGGTGCACCTGCGCATTCAACGCTGAATGTCTGAAATTGTCTAAATATTAGATTTCCCGATCGCTGGATTGGACGAGGTGGTCCACAGAACTGGCCTGCTAGGTCTCCAGACCTATCTTTATTAGATTTTTTCTTGGGATTTGTAAAGAATAGTGTGTACCAAACTCCTCCGACTACCAGCGCGGATATGAAAGAAAGAATTTGTGATGCTTTTCGCCAAGTAACCCACGACATGCTGATTAATGTTCAGCACTCATTTACAGAACGAATTCAACTGTGCCTTCAACAAAATGGCGATGTGTTTGAACACTTATTATAAATTGCTGGGCTTTTCTTCTACTCGTATTTATGTTTTCTGGTTTTCATTATGTAGTTATTAAAATTTTGTAATAAAAATAATATGTTGTTCTGTATCGATTAACTTATTTTTTATCATAATCTTACAATATGCAAACAAATGATGTTCTCCGAATAATAAATTAGTTTTAACACAGCCTTCTAAAAAATTGTAATTCACACAACACGGCCCTGTTATTCTTAAAACTGCAATCATTTAAAAAGTATCAACTTTAGGTATAGGAAACCCAATATAAAATCGAAAGGGAATTTAATTCTCTATCTGAATCATTAAAAAAATACAGTGTTCCATTAAAAAAAATTGAATAATGGCCAATCCACATTTTAAGTAATTGTACCACCGTAGCAAACACCCTGTACAACACAATTTAACATTTAATTTTTTGGATGACAGTAGATGGTCTCGACAAACGTTTGACAAAAAAATTGTAATTAATCTGTCAAAATGTGGACGGTGCAGATTTTATTCGTTGGATCTGCATACATCATATTTTTCCTAAAAAGTTGAATAGCTCTGCAACCACTGATCCTAATTGCAAAAGCGAAACACTACGGGATAGGTAATTGACAGTAGAATAAGAATATTTAAAAATATATAGGGTGTTCTATTTAAAATATTTAACTTGCATACTGGCAGCCGAAAAGGAAACTCCCTGTAGAATTGTAGATATTTTATGGTTACAAAGCAGAATCTAATAAGCAACTCTTATGTTTAAAGTTTTTCTCTATCTAAAACATTTACGGAGCTACATAAGAATATCACACTAATTTTACACCCTGTATATAATCATGTATCCTTGTACCATAAGGTGTCGGGTTTACATTCAAAATACATATTTACATTTTCAAGTTTATACCTATTTTTCATAAATAAATTCCTTCCATGCTTTTCTATTTTTTGTTAAGGTTGCTATTTCTTTCCATTTGCCTCTCTTATGGAGTATGCTACCTATTACTGTGTTCCATGTTTGTCTTGGTCTACCCCTTTTCCTTTTTGTCTGTATTCTTGGTTCATACACTAATTTTACTTGTCTATTATTATTCATTCGTTGTATATGTCCCCACCAACTGAGTTGACATTGTTCTATGAAATGTGTGACTGGTTGTACCCCTAGCTCCTCTCTTATTTGTGTGTTTCTAATTCTGTCCATTCTGGTTTTTCCTAATATTCGTCTCAAGTATTTCATTTCAACGCTTGAATTTTGCTTTTTTGCTTATTTGAGAGTGATTCACAACCATAGGTTAAGACTGCTCTATAAATCGTGTTAAACACTTATTTTTGTTTGATTAGAAATTTCTTTTTTATTTATAAATTTTTGATTCATGGCGTAGTATAATTTTATTGTTTTTTCGATCCTCTCATTTATTTCTGCTTCTTGTCTTCCTGTTGTTTCTAAGGTTACTCCCAGATGTTTAAAATGTTTTACTTGTTCTATTTTTACATTATCTATTTGAATATTAGTATTAATATTCTGGTCTCCTATTATCAGTGTTTTAGTTTTATTTATGTTTATTTTCATGCCTTCTTCTTCCATTATTTCTTTCCATATGTTTAAATTTTCCTGTAGTTGTTCTTTGCTTCCCGCTATTATTACCACGTCATCCGCGAAAACTCCGTCAACTATCTCCACTCTTTCTAGATTTTTATATCCAACACACATCTTTTTTACTTTTCGTTCACTTTTCTTGATGATATTGTCCATGTGTACGTTGAACCATGTTGCACTTAATTCTCCTCATTGTCTTAACCCTGTCTCGGTTTTGAACCCTTCTGACTTCATGTTATTTCTTATCACATAATTTGTGTTGGTTTTGTATAGGTCTTTGTTAAGTACAAAAGTTTGTCTAGACTGTATATAAAAAGATTTGACAGCATTTATAGTGTCGTTATATGAACATAGTTATTTTTGTATTTTCATGTTTTGCCAGTGCACTTTTATTTGTTCACCGTTATGACCTTGCTGTATTGTTAATGTCAAGTATCTTACAATTGTGTTAATGTGTCAATGTATATCAACTAATAAATACCTAACTGTTTTATGCAAATCCTAAGTGTAATTTATGGTTAAACAATTTGTCGCTTCAGGTTATGGAGCCCAGGGCCATCGTGAAATAAACTCATTGGTATTTCAAGACTGATATATACACCGTTCGTAAATTTTTTTGAGGTTACTTCCAGCCACGTGCAAAAGTGAAAAATATAACCCAAAAACAATGGAAAACGAACTGGCACGTGTAACAAAGCTGAAAAGCATCGAGAATTGGAGCGTATGGAAATTCACAGTACGTATAATTCTGAAATCAAACGATGTTTGGGACATCGTGACAGGAACAAAGGCAAAGCCTAGGGAACCCCAACAAATTGCGCCGGACACGGAGGCTAGAGAAGCACACAAAAAATCACTAGCAACATGGGAAAAGAATGACAGTGTGGCTCAGAAAATTATTGCTACAACAATAGGAGAAAATTGCACGCTACACATAATTAACTGTGACACAGCTAAGGATATGTGGGAGAAGTTACTCTCAGTGTATGAGCAAAAATCGGAATCGAAAATCCTTTCATTGCAGCAGCAGTGGTATAGTATGGCAAAAGCCGACACCGATGACATCGCCACACACATTGCCAAGTTGGAGAATATTGCTCACAGGTTATCATTGCTAGATGAAAAAATTTCCGATTCAATGATAATTACGAAGATCCTTATGACATTACCGGTGAGTTACAAACACTTTATTAGTGCATGGGAATCCGTAGCTGTAACGGACCGTACTCTCACTAATCTAAAATCCAGATTAGACATCGAGGAATCGCGCATAAAAGCACAGACTGTAAACGAAACTGAAGCGCTGATTTCGAAATTTCAACGTGGAAATAACAAATCGGGGCGCGGCGGCAAAAGTACAAAAGAATCTTCCAAGAGGGGCAAATGTTTTAAATGTCACGAGCAAGGACATTGGGCGAGAGACTGCCCAACAAAAAAACCAAAGGGCAGCAACGCAACAAACGAGAAACCACACGGTGAGGGCCTCATCAGTGAATTCTTCACGTCGACAGCAAATGCAGCAATAGAAAATGAAGCATGGTACTCAGATTCTGCTGCAACGGAGCACATGTCACACAAGCGAGAATGGTTTGTGAATTTCAGAGGGCTTGAACAGCCAAGATCAATTCGAATTGGCGACGGTGCGCATATAGAAGCTCTTGGAATTGGCGATATCAACGTTTTGGCATTCGACGGAAAGAATTGGAATAACAACCACCTGACAAATGTTTTGCATGTACCGAAATTAAAATATAATCTGTTTTCAGAAGGTGCTACTGTAGACAAAGGACACTTGGTACACACAGACAAAAACGGATGTCGTGTAATGAAGAATGGACGCACTTTGGCAGTGGGAGTTCGACGAAACAAACTGTTCGAGATGCAATTCAAAGTCATACTTGAGGAATCATCACAAGCCAACATTACGATTTCGGATGATTTACAGACATGGCACAAGAAGATGGTACATCAAAATTATAGACAAGTGATGCAGATACTGAATCGGCATGAGATTGCTGTGAAAAATAAAGACAAGGCATTCTGCGATGCCTGTGCAAAAGGTAAGATGCACAGATTACCTTTTCCGCAAAGTACAACTAAGACAAAGGCCATAGGAGAGATAATGCATGCGGATCTTTGCGGCCCCATGCAAGAAAAATCTATTGGGGGAGCCAGATACTTCCTTATGTTAAAGGACGACTACTCTCACTATCGCAACGTGTACTTTGTGGATGACAAGGAAAAAGTGAAGAAGTGCATTGAGAATTTCTTGATCAAGAACAGCAACCGCTGTCCCAAGGGAGTGCAAATTCTCAGAACAGATAATGGATTGGAGTTTGTCAACAAAGGGATCAAGGAGATGGAACATCAACGCGGATTCACGCATCAAAGAACAGTGGCCTACAGTCCCGAACAAAATGGCGCTGCAGAACGAGAAAACCGGACGGTAGTAGAGGCAGCAAGGACAATAATGCAAGCGAAAGGTTTCGAGACAAGATTTTGGGCTGAAGCGGTTAATACCGTGGTTTACGTGCTCAACCGAACAGGCACGAGTAGCCAGAAAGGGATCACACCCTTTGAGCTATGGACCAATAAGAAACTTGATGTGCATGATCTACATATCTTCGGCGAAGAGGTTTATACCCACGTTCCAAAACAAAAGCGTCGAAAATGGGATTCGAAGGCAAAACAAGGTTATTTCATCGGCTACGGCGATGGAGTAAAAGGATACAGAATCTGGTATCCTGAGGAAGATCTGATTACTACAGCACGAGACATTGTATTCACTGGAAGAGATGGTGGTCCGGTGAAGCAGAAGGACAAAGAAAATTCTACAGGCGAAGAATGCTGGGTAGAAATCATCAAGTTTCCAGATGAAGAAAATGCTGTGAATCAGGAAGTTGTACAAGATCCAGAAGAAAGGTTGATCGACAACTTATCCAATGTCGATGAAGATAAAGATCTTAGCAACGAAGATGATGAACCAGGCAACGACGAGGAACACCAGCCCCATGGAGGAGACAGGCAACTTCGTGACAGAGCTACGCTGAGACGACCAACAAGGTATGAGGATGGTATTGACATTGATACGTTGTTTCTAACTATAGACAATACTCCTTCGTCATATCAAGAAGCGATCAAGGTAGAAGAGGCTACACAGTGGCGGGAAGCCATGAAAGATGAAATTCAGGCTCTACAGCGAAACAAAGTGTGGGAGCTAACTGAGATTCCGAAGGGTCGCGAGGTCATCGACAACAGGTGGACTTACAAAGTAAAACGAGACGTAGATGGAAACATTCAGAAGTACCGGGCCAGATTGGTAGCAAGAGGATTTAGTCAAAAACAAGGAATCGACTACCAAGAGACTTTCAGTCCAGTAGTTCGCTTTGACTCAATCAGGGTGCTGTTGGATATGGCAACTCGCAAGAGGATGAAGATAAAACAGTTTGACATAAGAACTGCATTTCTCTACGGCGACATCGACGAGACAATATACATGCGGCAGCCCGAGGGATTCACAGATGGAACGGATAAAGTTTGCAAGCTGAAGCGCAGTCTATACGGGCTGAAACAGTCTTCCCGCTGCTGGAACCGACGTTTCATTTGTTTTCTTAAAAAATTTGGACTTCATCCGACTCAGGCAGATCCGTGCGTCTTCATCAGCGGACGACAAGATCGAAACATAATCTTGGCAATCTACATAGATGATGGATTGGTACTGGCCGAGAATGAGGGCGACATTGAAGGACTTCTTCAAGAGCTACGCAAGGAGTTCGAGATAACCAGCGGCGAAGCGAATCTGTTCCTTGGTATACAAATTGAAAGAGAGCATGATGGATCAATATTCATACACCAGTCGGTGTATGCAAGAAAGGTGATAAACAGATTTAACATGAACAACGCCAACGAGGTTTCCATCCCAGCAGATCCACATCAAGAGCTTTGTGTCGAGATGCATGCAGGTGAAGACGACGAGGTGACAAAAGCACCGTACAGAGAGGCGATAGGAAGTCTCATGTACCTCTCGATAGCAACCCGACCCGACATCACTTTTGCTGTAAACAGGGCCAGCAGATACTTGGAGAGACCAACGAAGCTGCATTGGAATGCAGTTAAACGTATCCTAAAATATTTAAAGGGTACTACAGAAAATGGACTAAGATTTGACATGCACAGTGGAGAAACTCTAACAGCGTATAGCGACGCTGATTTTGCCAGAGAATTGGAGCAGAGACGTTCTACTACCGGATACATTGTGATGCTTGGAAACAATGTACTTTCGTGGAATTCTCAACGACAGAAGACAACCGCTCAATCGACACATGACGCTGAATACATGGCAGTGTGCGAGGCAGCGAAGGAGATTGTTTGGATTAAGAGACTCATTCAGCAACTAACCGGGACAAGCAAATCTACTATCCTCAATATGGATAATCAGAGTGCAATCCATCTGATAAAGAACCCCGTGTTTCACAAAAGGTCTAAACACATCGACGTACGCTATCATTATACAAGAGAAAAGTACGAGGAGGGAGAGTTTTCGTTGAATCATGTCGCTTCCAAGGACCAGAAGGCTGACATACTCACCAAACCTTTGCCGAGGGGATTGTTCCAGTATCACAGGGACACTCTGTGCCCTAAAGGTCAACACCAGTAGGAGGCGAAATTCAAGAAGACACAGTCAAGACAAAGTGGGAGTGTTAAGTACAAAAGTTTGTCTAGACTGTATATAAAAAGATTTGACAGCATTTATAGTGTCGTTATATGAACATAGTTATTTTTGTATTTTCATGTTTTGCCAGTGCACTTTTATTTGTTCACCGTTATGACCTTGCTGTATTGTTAATGTCAAGTATCTTACAATTGTGTTAATGTGTCAATGTATATCAACTAATAAATACCTAACTGTTTTATGCAAATCCTAAGTGTAATTTATGGTTAAACAATTTGTCGCTTCAGTCTTGAACCACTCTTATTATTTTGTTGTGTACTCCTCTTTCTTTTAGGCCCTTGCACACTTTTGTTCTAGGGACTGCGTCAAAGGCCTTCTCTTTCTATGAAGGCTAAATATAGATTTTTATTTTGTAATTGTCTTCTTTCTGTTATTTGTTTTATTGTAAATATATGATCCCGAGTACTCCTTCCGGGTCTGAATCCACTTTATGATTCTGCTAGTTGGGGTTCTAATATCGGCCTTAATCTATTGTTGATAATCTGTTCATATATCTTTACAATGGTGTTCAGTAAGGTTATTCCTCTGTAGTTGTTGCATTGTTGTTAGTCGCCTTTCTTATGTATAGGTATTATTAATGCTGCTCCCCATTTATTCAGTGTTTCTAATACTATTTCCATCCCTACTTCTCCCAGATTCTTTATCATTTCTGCAGTGATCTTGTCATTTCCAGGGGCCTTACCATTTTTTAAATTCTTAACTACATTCTTCAAGTCTTCAATTTTTATTTTTTCGATTTCTTCCTCGTCAGTGTGGTATTCAATTTCAGGTTCGGTATTACTTCTTCCGTTAATTTGTGTTTGATGTCCTAGTAACTTTTGAAAATATTCTTTCCATCTCTCTATGATGTCTATTTTGTTTGTTAATATTTTTTGTTTTTTACGTGTAACTCTTTTACTGGTTTTTCTGTTCTGAAGGATTTTAAAACTTTGTAGAACACAAAAGAAAATTAACGACAGTAGAAATGAAATACTTAAGGAAAATACAAGGAGTAACAAGATGGGACAGAATAAAAAATGAAACAATATACAGTGTGTTTCACTTTACATGAAGCCACCTAAATAACTATTTTATTAATAACGCAACTAGTAAAAAATGTTTACCAGTGATAGAGGCCATTAAGACGAATCTTTTTTGTAGAAATGAATTTTTTTTAGAGTCCATATCTAGGCAACTATGATTAAAATAAAAACTGGAGTTTCAAGTAAAGTCATATCAGCGATTAAGATAGAGAAAAAAAGTATTTAAAAAAGTTGTTGCTAATCACAAAAATACTCCAAATACGAAGTTTCGCTGAAAAATTTCATATTTTAATTTTCTACATTTTTGTGTGAACTGATTAAAAAATTCTTTATCTCAAATATCAAGTGTGCGATAAACAATTAAAAATCGTTTGAAACGTCAGCTCACAAAACAATTTACATGGAATTTTTGTTGTTTGATTAGTGATGGCTGAACAACGGTTAAGTATTCCTGAAAAAGTAGAAAAATTAAAATTAAAATTTTTCAGCGAAACTTCATATTTGGAGTATTTTTGTGATTAGCAACAACTTTTTTTAATACTTCTTTGCTCTGTCTTAATCGCTGCATGACTTTACTTGAAACCAGCCCCGGATTAAGGGGGGAGCACGGGGGTGCCCGTGCACCGGGCCCCCGAATTCTTAGGGCCCCTTGAAATCCAATATTTTCTGCATCATATTTGTTTTTTTCATTTTCATTTTTATTTTATTTGTAAAATAAATTTTTATTTTATTTGTAAAAAAATACCTATTTTTCGGAGAAAATATTTTTGTATCGCGAATTTCTAACTTTTCATTAGAGCGCCTGACCTTCAAAATTTGAAAAATTTTGGCCTGCGGCGCAGACCCCCCCGGTCTTTGGGCTGACGCCACAGATTACCATTCTCTAAAAGGCCCCTTAACAAATGTTGCACCCCGGCCCCAAGGTACCTTAATCCGGCCATGCTTGAAACGCAAGTTTTTATTTTAATCATAGTTGGCTAGATTTGGACTTCATTCCTACAAAAAAGATTCGTCTTAATGGCCTCTATCACTGGTAAAAATTTTATACTAATTGCGTTATTAATAAAATAGTTATTTAGGTGGCTTCATGTAAAGTGAAACACACTGTATAACGAACTTAAACAAGAAAAAATATGGAAAAAAACTAGAAAAGAAACAACTAAATTGGCAAGCACATATTATTAGAATGGAGCCCAACAGAACAACGAAAAAATATCTACAAACAAAAACTATACAAAAGAAAACACCAGGAAGACCACGGAAAACATTAGCCAACGTAAACCAAGATATAGCAAAGAAACATGGCACTACACTCGAAGAACTACAAAAAATAGCAAGAGACCGAAATGGATGGAAAAAATGGATTATGAAACATTACCCGACACCTTAACGGTATAAGGGTTAAGAAAAAGAAGAAGAAGTAGAATAGTTTCTGATTACCATAGCTGACATTTTCCATTTTATGTCCAAATTCTGTCCATGACTTTTTTTTTGCTGTTACAACTAACTCTTTTACTCTTTTCCTTTGGTTTTTATGTTCATACTGTTCTGGTTTTTTGTTAGATAGTAGATATTTTTTTCACTCTTTCTTCTTCTTCCTGACTTCTTCTTTTATCTCGTTAGTCCACCATGCCGTTTGTTTTTTCCTATTTTCTATCTTACAAGTTCCACATATCTCTTTAGCAGCGTTAATGATTATCTCCATAAAAATGTTCCACCCTTGTTGTGTGTTAGCCTGTTTTATCTCCTCAATTTTAAGGTCGATTCTCACTTGCGCGGCACTCAGCTCGTCGACGCGATGCAAAGTGCCGTAACGCTGGTAGGTATTCTCATATAAGCGACAACGAGCGACAGCGACGCGACACTACATGTGAAAATTCAGGAGCTTTCAAGTTTCTGTCACGGAAAATGGTTAAAACCACTTGAGATTTTACATCTATAATAATCCCTTGTAAAACCTAGTAATAAGCGGATTGCAAGCACCTTGTCGGCATGGGCCGTACTATTAAATTTTCTAGGAATAACTCGTTTACAGTTATACCGAAACATCTGTTCGCTTTTAGGTATTTATTTCCTGCTTTTAAATAGAATTTTTAAATACGGTTCTGCTATTTTTACCTGCAGTCGGCACCTACATTAGGTGTTACAAGGGATTGTAGATGTAAATCTCAAGTGGTTTTTTGCATTTTCGTTGACAGAAACTATAGGTACCCCACGTCATAGTTGGAGACGAAGCATTTCACTTAAAGACGTATCTGCTGCGTCCCTATTCGGGGCAAAACTTGCCAGAGGAATAGAGGATAAACGGATTTTTAATTATAGGCTTACAAGAGCTCGCAGAGTAAGTGGAAATGCCTTTGGTATCCTTTGCCAAAAATTCAGACATAGATCGTAAAGTTATACATGTTAAGCCACAAGGATCATCAATTATTGCTCTGCCCTTTCGTCGTCCATATGTAGAACACATTTTGAACAACAAAACAGCATGTACACTATATAAAATTAGGATTGATACTGGACGACGCAGCGCGACATAACATAATTTAACACTCACGGAACAATACCAACGTTGCCGCACGACGAAGCGACGCGTCGTAACCTGTCGTGCAGCGCAAGTGAGAACGTATTCATTTAAAACCATGAAATATTTATCTAGCGACAATTTGCAGCGCGGCGTCGCGGCCCGTCGCCGAGCTGAGTGCAGCGCAAGTGAGAATCGACCTTTATTCTGGAGATTTTTGTCTGTTTCTTGTTGATATCTTTTAGCTATGTTTTTATTTCTAAGCTTATACGTTTTTATTGATATGTGACTTTCTTTTTTTGTTTCAATTATTTTTTCGGTTTCTATATTATTCTGTTTTATTTTTCCCATAATTAGATAGTGCTCACTATAAATTTCTGCGCCTCTCCTCACTTTTACGTCTAATATATTTCTTTTCTCATCTTTTTGTACTAATATATAGTCGATTATTGATTTTTCTCTTTTGTTTGGTTGTACCCTAGTGTATTTATGAATATCCTTGTGTTCGTAGACCCTCCTTTATTTGTGTTAAAAAAACCTGTAGTCAATAAAGTCATTGTATGAGTTGTACGAGTTTCAGAGGTATTCCCCAGTAGTTCCGCAATCAGTTTCCCCTTTTTTGATTGAGTCAAACACCTTTTTGAAATCGACAAATATTATATGTAGGTTCGTAGCTTTTTCCAACGATTCTTTGTAACATATGAACTGCATCAATTGTACTTCTACCTGGTCTAAAGTCTTGTTGATATTCTTCTAAAATATTTTCTGAGTAGGGTTGTAGCTGGTTTTTATTAAGATTGCGAGAATTTTATAAGCAACATTGAGTAAGGTAATACCTCAATAGTTACTACAACTTTCTTGATCTCCTTTCTTGTGTAACAGAATAATATTTGATGCCCATTTTCACTTCTATTTATTTTTTCGCTATTTTCCGATTTTTCCTTGAGAGCAAGGATTTTCTCTTTTTCATCAGTTATCAGACCAACAGTGACTTATGGTGGTGTCGTGGCGAAACGTGAATATTAAATAATACAAGTGACCAAGAAAACTACTGCGGAATACATTAGATAACATAAGAGGGAGGGGAGGAGACCCAAATCCAGATGGTATGATCTGGTGCAAGAGGACTTGGGAGTGCTAGGCATTCGCAAAACTAGTGGGGTCCGACTGTTAACAGGAAAAGATGGAGGGAAATTGTTAAATCAGCCACAGGCCTTAATGACCTATAGTGCCTTTATTTATTTATTAGTGGCAATAGAGCACATGCACCGTTTTACAACAATGTATATTATTGTAACGAATTGCATCAGCAGCCACGGAAAGCAGGTGCGAGATCACATGCGTCATCGGCCACTTTTAGAAGTATCTTGGCGCGATCGATAATTCTAGGCGCCCGTAGAATATACTAGGCTTATCGCGAATTGAATAGTTCTAGATTAGAAGCTTGCGTATATATAAGACGCATTCTCTTAGCGAACTTCAGTCTAATTCAGCCTACATAAACAGTCGCGAAATTATGTACGTCGGTAAAGTTAATATAAATATACGTGAATAGTTATAAATAAACAAACTGTACAAATAAATTACTTAGTGTTGCGGGTTAATATTAGTGTTTTATATTAGAATTAATACTAGTGTTGTGTTTAGTGTTAAGTTGTTATTTCGTGTTTCTTCGTTGCTTAATAATTTTAATAATTGTTAATAAATAATTCACACAACGAACCGAAGTTTTAAATAAACGTTTTAAAACCGTTACAATTGGCGTCAGGTGGTGGTGTTCGGTGTGAATTAAAAAGAGACAGTTGAACTGCTTAAAATTAAGTGCTTTAAAACAAGTGAAATGGCAACAAGATCGCTGTACGGGTTGAAAGTGGCCGACTTGAGAAGAGAATTGGAAGAAAGGGAACTGGATACGGCAGGAACCAAAAAGGAATTGCAAGCACGCCTCAAGGAAGCGTTATTAGAAGACGGCCAAGATCCAGAAACTTTTAGTTTTGAAATGCCAGGCACTGGAATTGATTTTAAAGTGCTCCTGAACAAAATCGACGAAAGTTCTGGAACATTAAAGCAAGAGTTGCTCGAAAACTCCAGAGCCTTGGAAGAAAAAGTACTAGAAAATTCTAGATCTTTAGAAGAAAAAGTACTAGAAAACTCTGGTATGTTGAAACAAGAATTACTGGAAAAAGTTGTGGAAAATTCTAGGTCATTAGAAGGAAAAGTGCTGGAAAAGGTAGTAGAAAATTCTGAAATTTTAAAGCACGAATTACTCGAAAACTCCAGAGCATTAGAGGAAAAAGTCATGGAAAGTTCTGGAATATTGAGGCAAGAAATGCTAGAAAATTGTGGAACATTGAAACAAGAATTACTAGAAAAAGTTCGAGAAAATTCCAGAATGCTAGAGGATAAAATTGTGAAAATGGAAAAGAAAATGGCTCGAATGGAACTAGCAACCACACAGCCTACCGAAATCAGACCGGAGATTAAAGAAGGGCCTGCTACCGGAATGAAGATAAAACCACCAACGTTTGATGGAAAGACACCTTGGTCCACCTATCACAAACAATTTGAAGCGGCTGCTGGGGCCAATGGTTGGACTCACCAAGAAAAGGCTGTGTCATTAATCGTTGCTTTGCGCGGAGAAGCCTTGAACATCCTCCAGGCGATTCCAACAAGCCAACAGAATGACTACCGCTTGTTAGTTTCCCGATTGGAAATGAGATATGGAGACGCACATCTTCAACAGGTGTATCACGCACAAGTGAAGAATCGTATTCAGAAGAGTGGAGAGGATCTTCAAGAGTACGAAGCCGACATCGCACGATTGGTTCGACTAGCCTACCCTACGGCTCCCGACTCCTTCTTAGAACAGATAACAGTACAAACGTTCGTAGATGGTTTAAGGGATCGAGAAACGCAACAGTCATTGAGGTTAGCGCGGCCAAGAACAATTGACGATGCACTCGCCCACGCTTTAGAATTTGAAGCGGCGAAACAAGCGTCACAAGGACACGGGCGTGTCTGCATGATGTCCGATGAACCTGAAGGCTCCCAAGATCGGTTAGAAGAGTTGATACTGAAGATTATTCGGAAGAAAAGGCGTCGAAAGAAGAATGTACATGGAAAACTAAAAGATGTTGATCAGAAGGGGCGAACATTGACCTCGAGAGGAAATGCCCCGAGGATCACTATCCACGCCGTATCATCAAAGAACCAAACTGCCAGTCTGTTTGTTGATGGAAATATTGCCGGCCAAACTATTCCGCTACTCATTGATACTGGGGCAACAAAATCCATCATACGCCCAGACGTTTTGCAAGAATCCAAAAAGCTGTCACCCACGAATACCCAGCTTCGGACTGCGACAGGTAATGTGATAACGACGCATGGTATAGCGAAGATGACCATCGGTATTGGAAGCGAGAAGCTTGTGCATGAAGTATTAGTGGCTGACATCACCGACGAATTCATCCTGGGAATCGATCTCTTGAGAAAATTCGGGTTTTCGCTGGATTTGAAGGAAGGAGTTTTAAAAATCGGCAACAACGAACTTCCTCTACATCCGATGGACGATCCTGTAGTACGAATTCTGTTAACTGAAGACGTGACGGTGCCTGCTAGAAGTGAACGAATTGTCAAGGCAGGTCTGGATGGAGATCTTCGGGCGGGATGTGTACGAATGATGGAACCTATTTGTGATAAGAAAGTCCACAGCGGTATACTGGTAGGAAAAGCGCTGGTCAAAGTTGGAGAAACAGTACCGGTGAGGATTATGAACGTCAATATGGAGCCGGTGACGTTGAAGAGGAACACCCTTGTGGGACAGTGTGTACCAGTATCCCAAATAGCCCAGTGTATGAATGAAACCCGAAGACCAGCTTCCAAACAACATGCTGGTGAACGTGTTGATATGATAACCAATTCGTGTGAAGATCTCAATGAAACAGAATTGAGAAAGGTGCGAAGCTTGATTAACCAATACCAAGACGTCTTTGCCCTTGATGAAGAACAAAAGGGACGAACAGATGTGGTACGACATAAGATTAACACCGGGGAGTTCAGGCCCATACGACAACATCCGAGACGACTTCCATGGGCGAAGCGTGAGGAAGCGGAAAAGATTATTTCTGACATGGAGAAACAAGGCATCATTGAGCTATCGAACAACACATGGGCATCATCAGTGGTTCAGGTTGGCAAGAAGGATGGATCAACGCGTTTCTGTGTAGACTACCGGCAACTTAATGAGGTCACGAAGAAGGACAGTTATCCATTACCGCGTATTGATGACACCTTGGACACGTTATCTGGTTCACGGTGGTTTTCGACAATGGACTTGAAGAGTGGTTATTGGCAAGTTGAAATGGAACCTGAAGACCGAGGGAAGACTGCGTTCACCATCGGTTCAGGATTATGGCAGTTTACAGTCATGCCATTTGGCCTATGCAATGCTCCGGCCACCTTCGAGCGCCTAATGGAAACAATTTTGAGGGGATTGTCCTGGAAAACCTGCATGGTATATCTGGACGACGTGATTGTAGTTGGAAAGTCATTTGAAGAACACCTGACAAACTTGAAGGAAGTGTTCCAAAGACTTCGTGGAGCCAATTTGAAATTGAGTCCGAAAAAGTGCCACATATTTAGAAAAGAAGTTAACTATCTTGGACATGTTGTATCACAAAATGGAGTAGCAGCCGACCCTGATAAAATCCGAGCGGTGCAAGAATGACCAACACCAAGGGATAAACACCAAGTGCGAAGTTTCCTTGGATTATGCACCTACTACAGACGTTTTGTTCCGGGATTCGCCAATATAGCGAAACCGCTGACAAGGATGACGGAAGATGGACGCGAATACATCTGGAGCGAAGACTGTGAGACAGCTTTCCAACAACTGAAACGTGCTCTAGTGACAGCACCGATATTAAACTACCCACGGATGGATGGAAAGTTTATACTCGATACGGATGCGAGCAACCTGGCCATTGGAAGTGTTCTTTCCCAAAACTGAAACTGAAAATGGTACTTGAATGGAAACGGAAGAATGAAAGACCAACCTGGCAGGGAATCAGCCCTTCCAATAGAACCCTGAAGGCGTATTGGACCCAGTGGGACTCTTTGAAGATAGAAAACGGACTTCTGAAGCGAGAACTGGAAAACGAGGATGGAACTACCGTCAGGCTTCAGCTCGTAGTGCCAAGAAGCCGGGTGTCAGAAGTACTTAGACATCTTCACGATGGTACCTCAGGAGGGCATTATGGTGTGAAGAAGACTCTCGAGAAAGTTAGAGAAAGATTCTATTGGGTTAACTGCAAAGAAGACGTTAAGGAATGGTGTCGCAAGTGGGAGCTGTGTGCCGCAGGTAACGGGCCGTTAGGAAAAAGAAGGGCACCCATGAGACAATACAACGTGGGGAATCCCTTAGAGAGAGTCGCCATAGACATTGCTAGACCGTTTCCCGAGACTGATACGGGAAATAAGTAGATCCTGGTAGCAATGCATTATTTCACCAAATGGACTGAAGCATATGCACTACCAAATCAGGAAGCTGTGACGGTCGCCGAAGTTCTAGTTAAGGAGTTCTTCAGCCGCTTTGGTGTACCCTTGGAACTACATTCTGATCAAGGCCGCAATTTTGAATCTGCACTTTTCGGAAATGTTTGCCGATCATTGGGCATCCGTAAGACTCGAACTACTCCGCTACACCCGCAGTCCGACGGAATGGTGGAGCGAATGAACCGAACCATGGGCAAATATTTGGCCAAAGTTGTATCTGACCATCAACGAGACTGGGACCAATACTTGCACCTGTTCTTAATGGCCAATCGTGCAGAAGTTCACGAAACCACTGGTCAAACGCCGGCCTGCATGGTGTTTGGACGCGAACTACGACTACCCTGCTACCTCGAATTTGGAAGTCTGCCTGCGGAACAAGAGGTAGCAGGAGATGATTACGTCACGAAATTGAAATTGAAGTTGAATGACATCCACGATCGGGCCCGCGGAAATACCCAGATCGCTAGCGACCGGATGAAGAATTCCTGCGACGTAAGGACCCAACAAGGCGGATTTCACCCTGGAGATTTGGTTTGGCTCTACAACCCGCAGAGGTGTCGTGGTTTCTCACCGAAGCTACAACGGAATTGGGAAGGTCCGTATCAAGTGAAGAAGCGAATAAATGACGTAATCTATCGCATTCAGAAACAACCCAGAGGAAAACCAAAGGTGGTACATTCCAATCGTTTGGCACCATACGAAGGAAGTAATAACAGAGCCCTGGATGTTGAAGACGAGGGCAGAGAACTTTTCAACAGAATAGAGCCTGCCGAAAGCCGACCGACTTTTGGAGAGTTCATGGCAGCATTTTCCGGAACCGGAAAAGCACGATTTGGAGTGACGACTGAAGTACAGCAAGGTCTCTTCAAGGTTCCTACTGATTGTTCGATAGCTCACTGCGTATCCAAGGACCTTCGTTTAGGAAGAGGAAATGCGGTCGTATTTAAGAAGAAATTTGGGCGACTAGACGCACTCGAAAGGCAGAACCCCACGGTCGGCAAAGCTTTATATCTCCCAGATCAACAACGATTTATTTATTATTTGGTTACGAAACAGTTCCATTACCAGAAGCCGGATTATGGAGAGCTCTGGAATGCTCTATGGGATTTGAAGAAAGACCTGTTCGCTAGGGGCATTAAGAAGTTGGCAGTTCCCAAACTCGGCTGTGGGCTGGATCGGCTAGATTGGAGGACCGTACGAAACATGCTGGAGGTAGTCTTCAAGGACTCCGGTGTTACTATCCTGGTCTGCAGTTTTGATTCAAAGCCTGCATTAACACCAAAGAAGAGTGTAGACTGTTACTTCTACCGCAGTGGGACATGCAGAAGAGGAGAACAATTCCGATACCGTCATGACCCGTTCTTCAGGAATCAAGGGCCTAAACCTGTTCCGGGACAGAACAGACTTGAAGAGGGGGGCAGTGTAACGAGCGGCAGGTGTCAGGTGAATCATTTCGCACCCACGAGTCAGCTTCTCTAGAAGGAAATCATTCTACAGCACTGTGGAACATACGAGAATGAAAGCCTGCCTATATTAAAGGCGCGCTCGCTTACGAGTCTTCAGTCTTGAACTGATATGCGCGGTGATAATTGTGAATACGTATAAACGGTATAAATAAATAGTAGTTAAATAAATAACTGTTACAAATAAATTACTTTAGTGTTCGGTTTTAATATTAGTGTTCCGTTTAGTTTTACGTTAGTGTTTAATTGTTGTTCTTTATAATTATTTCGTACTTTAAGTTTGTTTAATAAATTAATTTACACCACGAACCGAGTTCATTTTAAATAAACGTCGTAAAAACGTTACACTACGAACAACTACTTTTGATTTTCATATGGACGCCATATTGAATTTTGTCGTTACTAAACTCAGCTCTTTTTTTCCTTTTCAACGATGTATCACACGTACGGAGTTTTTGAAGAAGAGTGGGAATAAAATACATTTTTTCTTTATTCGCGTAGTAGGCTATGATAAAAAAATTAGTACTCTTTGCTTAAACTTAAGTTATTGCCCATATTTCTTAAAATATTCATTTGCCATTTCCCTCTTAGTCATTTTAAAAAATCTCATTGACAATCTTTATTCAATCTGTTGGCTAACAACAGTATTCTATACAAAGGCGAGCTGTTTCCTGGTACTGAGAAGATATTGGGTGTCCTCCTTAACCTAACATCCTGTACTTTAATTAGTATTTCCGCTAATAAATAGGGAACATTCACATTATCATTGTAAAGAAATGTTAAATTAGCCAGTTTTCTTCTGTTTGACATCTTTAAAATTGCTGTACCCCTTTCATCCAGCAGATACTGTAATTGATCCTTGTATGAAATTCGAAATGGAAAAGTGCCTGTACATTTAGTATATAAAACATGTACAAATTTTCTCTGTACCTTTTCTATGAGATTACTTAAATAATAATTATGCGGTGACCAAACATTCACTGCATACTCCAGCTTTGAGCGAACATCAGAGCAATACAAAATGTAGTAAGTTTTTATTGAACTAAAGCATTTAGCGTTTCTTAAAATAAAACCTAAATTTCTATAGCTATCGTTCACGATATTACTAATGTGATCAGAAAAAGTTAGATCACATTTAAAATTTAATCCTAAATCTTTCACCGAATTTTCCCGTTTTAGTTGATTGCCTTGCATTCTGTAGACATATTCTACCCATTGTTGTTTTCTTCTAAATGACACTATTTTACACTTTGAAAAGTACAAAAAAAGATTATTATCTTCATACCACTTCAAGAGTATGGTTACATCTCTTTGTAGCAGTTCGCAGTCACTTACACATTTTAGTTCTTTAAACAGTTTTAAGTCATCAGCTAATAATAAAACTTCTGAATTACGCGATAAACTTGGTATATCATTTACTAACATTAGAAATAACAGTGGACCTAGTGTTGTACCCTGCGGAACCCCCGACATAGGAACAAATGGTTTTGAGGCATATCCATTAATTTGAACAAACACTTCTCTTTGAGATAGATACGATTCTAACAATTCTATTAAATTCTTGTGCAGACCAAATGCAGCTAGTTTACCCAATAGCACACTGTGACAAACCTTGTCGAAGGCTATACTGAAGTCTGTATATTGAAATGATCTTCCACTTAACTGAATCGCATACAATTTTAAATTTTCCAACTAGCTCAATTTTTAATTATAATTTAGTTAAATTTTTAGAGACTCTCAATCTCAGGTCGCCATAGGGATCGCCTTGATGAACTTTTTAAAACTTCACCAAGTTGAAATTCAAATACCTTTCAAAATTATGCAAATTTT
The DNA here is from genome assembly GCA_963082815.1 of Melanotus villosus. Taxonomy (NCBI): domain Eukaryota; kingdom Metazoa; phylum Arthropoda; class Insecta; order Coleoptera; family Elateridae; genus Melanotus; species Melanotus villosus. Next base: position 21,837,488 of record OY720425.1, read on the forward strand.
TACAAACAAATAACAATAACTAATTCTAAAAATTAACAAATTTACAGAAGTACCTTTTATAATAACACGAACGAACACTTACTACTTCAACTTCAAATTATTAAGTCCTACCAAATTTCTTCTAACAATACACCTCCTGACCTCCTGCCTTGACTCCAAATTATCCAAAACCTGCCTTAACTTCTAACCAAAGACACACTTTTCCTCTTTATCAATTCAATATTCCCATTTATCCAAATTTACAACTTTTTCTTCAAAATAAAATTCCAATTTCATAAAATTTTATTATATAATTCCAAATCATATACTTTATACAGCAATAACAATCTTGATGTAGGTTCACAGTAATTATAATTATAATTTGCTTTTAAATTATTTTAAATTGCAATTAATTAAGTTTTGATTTTATCATTTGAAAACCAAACTTTCGTATACAAATTATATTATTCAACTATTTTATTTACATTAAAATTACCTTAGTTTCTAAATTTTAACATACTATGACCATTTTATATTACATATTTACAACTTAACTAACTAGATATGTTACCCTAACTATTTACATTTTATCAACAATAAATTTCCATAATTTTAAAAGGCGTCCATATCCCACTTTATTAAAATTCCAAAGTCCCATCAAAACGATATCATCTCAATATACATATACAGTCAACTCGTCCACGTTTCTCCAATATTTTAGAGGTATAATGCATAAAATTCATCAAATTAGTAACCGTTGACTTCTTCCTGGTTACGATAATGCTTCTTCAATTTTATTAGAGCACTGATTGTTAAAAATCACTAATTAAACGCAAATAAATAAGTTTGCTATTATCATCGATTAGACAAAAACAAACACATCAGGTGGCTATGGCTTTGTAAATATCAGTTGTTTTCATCTCCATGTTTTTCAAACTGCTAATTTTGCGATTTGATGTGTTGTAACTTGGTATAAAGGTTCGTTTTCACGTGACATCAAAGTCATAACTTTTATCGTCATGACACTAATATCGCCACATTTTCCTTCGTGAAAACTTTAAGTCATATTGTCATTACATTGCATTACTGTCGCGACATCAGTGTCACGAAATCAAACCCGCTTTGATTTTGGGTGACATTTTAATGTGACATTCACGTGCTTTACCTGGTGAAAACGATAGTGCCGCATTGCCACGACAGTGTATACCATGTGTGTTGATGAAAACAGTGTTGTTTAAGATTATTATCATTATTATAGAGTGTTCTGTGATTATTACTAAACAAACATGGAAAACGTAGCAAGTGTCGCTTTTGATATTATGCTAAGTAGAAATGCCGCGACACCAGTTTACATGAAAACAGTCATGACATAAAGTGTCACAGCGTCATGACTTCAAATGCCATGACTTTGATGTCACCTGAAAACGAACCTTAACAGCATTGAGATCCACCGAGTTGAGTAACGTTCACGTTATTAAACCATTGACTAAGAATTATTTTCAATTGTTGGACTATTAAGTTGTGATGGCTACTTACTCTAAAATACTGAGTATGCTGATATCCTCTTCCTGTATGGGAGGGCCAAGGGTAACTGATGCTCAACGTCTCTATCGTGAAAGATTTCCTCAAAGAAGAGTACCCCACGTGACAGTGTTCGCTAATACATATCGTAGAATTAGTGAAACTGGTAACCTACATCACGTAGAACCTAGAGCGAACAATCAAAGACAGGATGAATCTAAATTTTCACGTGAAGGCATAACTAATTTTCACAACTTGCATTACTGGGCAGAAGAGAATCTCTATATGAAAAAATAAATTTCATTTCAACACAAATTTAGCGTAAATGTGTGGGCAGATGTAATAGGTCGAGTCCTAATTGGTCCATATTTTTTGCCAGACTATTTAAATGGTGGAAACTACTTAGAATTTTTAACCAATAACCTACCAGATATTTTGGAAGAAGTGCCATTAGATGTAAGACAGCAAGTAATATTTCAAAATTATGGATGCCCTGCTCACTATTGGGTTGCTGTTAAGGATTTTTTAAATGATCGATTTCCTAATAGATGGATAGGGCGAAATGGGCCGATAGTGTGGTCTGGCCAATCACCAGATTTAACCCCCCCTCGACTATTATGTCTTGGGACGTATGAAAGAGCTGGTTTATATTGAAGAATTACTAGATAGATACCATCTTGTTGCAAGAATTAATGAGGCAGCTGCAACAATGCGAGAGGAAATGAGGTTAAGTGTAACCACTAACGGTATGCGCCGAAGAGTTCGACCCTGTATTAGAAACGGTGGTGCACATTTCGAGAATGAAAATTAATAAATAAATATTTTGCTAAGGCTATACATTGATGGGCATAATTCAGGACCGATCCCGTTCTTTTCAATTGGCATCTTCTAATGATTGCTTCCAAGACCAGGTTAAAAATTGTAGGTGATAATGGGTCACCCTATTTTAGGCCAAAGTTCGTACGAAATTTCTCTGATTTGCACCCATTAATCGTAACTCGTGAAACTGTATGTTCGATTGTCATGTTTATTAACTGCACTAATTTCGTTGAGCAGTTTAAATAGTTCAGCGCTTTTTTCACCTCATTTCTTGTTAGACGGTCATATGCCTGTTTGAAATCAATAAATGCTATATGTATTTGTATATTCTTCCGTTCACACTTTTCTTGAATAACTTTTAGGGTGTGTATATGGTCTACTGTTGACCTTCCTTGGCGGAATCCGGCCTGGTACTCACCTAATACCCTCTCCGCGAACCTTCTTAATCTTTTCTCTAATGCTTTTGCCAGTATTTTGTATGTCACGTTTAGCAACGATATTGGGCGATAATTATCGCATTTGAGACGAGAAAACATCTGACAGTACAAAGGCATAAATTCGAAAAAGTACCTGCCTTCAATTATCTGGGAGTAACTATAGAACAAACAGGAAAAGAACGAGTAAAAGAAAGAATCCAAAAAGGGAACCAAGCGTATGGTAAAAACAGAGCGTTACTTAAAAGCACAAATCTTAGTAAGAAGACCAAAATACACATATACAAGACACTGATAAGACCAATTATAGCATACGCATTGGAAACCACAACAATGACCAAAAAAGAGGAAGAAGATTTGAAGATAATGGAAAGGAAAATAATGACAGCAATTTTGGGTCCAAACATAACAAGGGATGGAGAAAGAAGAGCGAAAACGAATAAGGTAATAGAAAACTCAACCGGGAGACGAGAATATTGTAAGATATACAGTGTGTCCCAAATTCAATCCCCACCATTAGGATCTCGGAAACTATAAAAGCTACAACGTTGTTTAAATAGGGAAAGTTTTAGGAATTTTAATGCCCATTTCATATCCGTTGAGAAATCACAGCCAACTTTTACCGTTTTCGAGATATCTTGGAAAAACCGAAATTTGGAGTTTTCTGTTTTCCAAAATATCTCGGAAAGTATTAACTTATAAGTTCAAGACTTGTACATTGTGAAGGCACTTTTTTACGGAGAATCGGGTGGTACCATTTGTTTATATTTATGATGCTTTGTTTCTATTCTATGAACAACTACTTTTGATTTTCATATGGACGCCATATTGAATTTTGTCGTTACTAAACTCAGCTCTTTTTTCTCTTTTCAACGATGTATCACACGTATGGAGTTTTTGAAGAAGAGTGGAAATAAAATACATTTTTTCTTTAGTCGCGTAGTGGGCTATGATAAAAAAAATGTATTTTATTCCTGCTTTTCTTCAAAAACTCCGTACGTGTGACACATCGTTGAAAAGAGCAAAAAGAGCTGAGTTTAGTTACGACGCGACGCTTTGTTTCTATTCTATGAACAACTACTTTTGATCTTCATATGGACGCCAAATTGAATTTTGTTGTAACTAAACTCAGCTCCTATTTCTCTTTTCAACGATGTGTCACACGTACGGGGTTTTTGAAGAAGAGCGGAATAAAATACATTTTTTTTATCATAGCCTACTACGCGAATAAAGAAAAAATGTATTTTATTCCCGCTCTTCTTCAAAATAACCGTATATGTGACACATCTTTGAAAAGAGAAAAAAGAGCTGAGTTTAGTTACGACAAAATTCAATATGGCGTCCATATGAAAATCAAAAGTAGTTGTTCATAGAATAGAAACAAAGCGTCATATATATAAACAAATGGTACCACCCGATTCTCCGTAAAAAGTGCCTTCACAATGTACAAGTCTTGAAACTAATAACTTAATACTTTCCGAGATATTTTGGAAAACAGAAAACTCAAAATTTCGGTTTTTTCAAGATATCTCGAAAACGATCAAAGTTGGCTGTGATTTCTCAACGGATATGAAATGAGCATTAAAATTCCTAAAACTTTCCCTATTTAACCAACTTTGTAGCTTTTATAGTTTCTGAGATCCTAATGGTGGGGATTGAATTTGGGACAGACTGTATAAAAGCTCAACGCTTGAAGTGGGCAGGACGCATAATGAGGAAAAACCCACAGAAACAATCAGAAGGATAACACAATGGATACCTATGTGGCCCAGAGCCAAAGGAAGGCGAAGGATGAGGTGGCGAGATGAAATAGAGCTGAAAAGCTATGGGAATAATTGACTGGAAAGCGCAATGTAGGAATAGGAAAAAGTGGAAAGAAATCGCAAACACCGCTAAGACCCCCGGTAAACTTTAATCAGTACAGAAAAACGAGGAATTATCCACCTCGGAAACACAAATGGATCTCAGGACGCCTTAAAAAGGCGTTACCCATAATCCTAAGGATTGTAAGACCTGAAGATGATGACAACGTACGTCATGCAATATTAGCTAGCTGTTTACACTGTTCCATAAAATACATTAAACTTACAATTCTATCGCCAATATGGCAATTGTTGGAAACCGTAGCGTCAACCTCAATTTCAAGCTGGTAGATCTTCTTCAGCCGATGATAAACTGTGTAGTTAAATAAAATTGAATATAAGTACAGTTTTCTTAGAATGAAAATATATCGACAATTATAATTATATAATCTTTGAATTTCTTACCTGTTATAACATGGAGTATTCGTTAGATAAACACACCTTCAAACCATTTTCACCTTTTAATTGAAGTCTTTGAGAATGTGATGCCTTTCCGCGTTTTTTATTTACACTTAATGTTCTAGGCATGCACACTCCGCAGAAGAAGTAGCAGGTACGCTTCACTTTAAAATTGGGAATAATTTTTCTGTATATGCTGAAAAAGCACAGTACAATTTATTTTACTACAAAGTGCCTTTTTGATATTTATAACAACCATTTTGCTATGTAATCGCTATATTGTTTGCTATGTCACCAGAATCACATTATTGCAGTGTTCCTAACAGAAGTAAACATACTTGTCCTCTTTCTGCACGCTACTGGAGAGCTTCTAATGATATGACGTACAAAGAAAATACGCTTAGCATTTGTATTTTGCTTGTGCAAAGCTAACAGTTATACCTAATTTAAACAAAGGAGTGCAATATCTGCCTATTTTTTAATCTGTCCTTTTCCTATATGCATGATGACAAGAACGACTACATAATACGACAGAGACAAAGAATGTATTCCTTTAACTATAAACTGTAAACAAAAAGTTAAAACATTGAAACGCTTAAGTAAAATATGTATATAAAAAATCTAAAAGTACTATTAAACCATTAAAATGAATCCAGTAAATGAAGTTAAAATAATGATTTGTCCATGTTATTTTTAAAGTTTTCTTTACTAACGTTTTTATATTGACTAAAATTAGGACTAACAGGGTCAGTCAGTTGCTTTGCAGCAACAGGTTTTGCTGGTTTGTATCGTCGGATGGGTTGCGCTTTATATTCGGTTTCTTTACGAAACCTTGCTGCTTCCTCCAATTCTCTGCGTAACAGTTCTTCCTGATTCTGAAAGAAACATAATATTTAATAAACTTCAAAACTGTCAGTTTTATTTCTTTACTTGTTTCACAATTTGTGCGATCTTTTCTTGTCGGTCTCTTATCTTCTGCTCAAACTCATCTCGCTCTTTAGCCCGACGTTGCGTATTGAGTTCAAATTCTGATATTTCAACAAGTTGTCTTTCTGGTTTTTTGGGTACAAACGGCTGCATATGTAGTACTTTGGCTGGACGAGCTTTGAAAACATTACTTTCTGGCATATTTTCAATGTTGCTGTGCTGTAACGAAGAAAAAGGAAAAGTTAAATAATACACAGGGTATTAAATGGAACTTTGGAACATAGGAAAACAAAGTGAGAAAAGTACAAACGATCAATTACACATTTGCAACATATATTTAAATGGGTAGCTTTTATTTTATTATCCAAACATTAGTGAGGCAGGTAACATGTCATATTGACTTCTAATTTATTAAATATGTTAAAGCATTCAAGTTCAAAGAACAAAATAAAATCTCCCACAGAAAAGAATCCATAATTGTTAGATCAGGCGCACAAGTTGGCCATGGATCTCCTGATCCAGCCTTTACCGAAATGAGTACTCAGCCAATCCCTCCTGCATTAGTGGAATGTACAGGAAACCCGTCTTATTAAAAACACAATTTAACAAAGCCTAAAGATAACTTTTCCAGTTTACCACAGAAGAATTATTTAACATGTCCACATAAGAGACCTGATTCACATTCGTTTCAAAACAAATATGGACCAATAACTTTATCATACATGACAACGGAACAATTTTCTTTCTTTTTTTTTTTAATTCTTTTAATTCAATACCTACAATAACAAAAAAGGATGCTTAATTACTTAAATAACAGTATTTTCAACTAAATCACCATTAGCACGTATACATTTTTCCTTCGCAGATACCCTAGCCAACTTAATTGACTCTGCTTCTCAATCTATTATTTATTATGAAGAAACAAACAGGCAAAGCCTAATTACATGTTTCTTATAAACATAAAACATAGATATTGCTCTTATCTCTAATTACAAGCTAGACTAAAACTAGACAAGAAAAAGAAAGGAATTGTAATTAATCATGTTGTAGATGGCGGTACCATCACAATGCATGGGCGCAAGAACTATAATTTTAGATCCTTTAGTTGCATCTTTAACTGATTTAAGGAAGATTCAAATAAATCTAAATGACGACAATGGGTGTTCATAGTTGAACACAGATTAACAATAGGTGAATAGAGACGTACGTTTGTTCTTGCAAATGGGACATGAAAAGAAAAGGTAGGTCGAATACCGTGTGGAGGCACTCTAAAGGCGAGTTGGGAGAGTAGATAAGGACAGTCTATAAGATATTTTAGGATTTTAAAAGAAAAGATAATAACATGTGAAGTTCGTCGGTATTGTAAAGTTTTTATATTGAAGTAATCCCTAATGGGTTGATAAGATTCAAATTCAGGACAAATGCCAAATTCCTTGTAGTGTAAGTATTTAATAAATTTATTCTGTACCTTCTCAAGGTGATGCTGAAGATACTGCGTATGCGGTGACCAAATCGTGCATGCATATTCCAAGTGGGATCTGACAAATGCGTTAAATAGAAAGATAACCGATTGACTATAACGAAATGCGTAGGCATTTCTAATAATAAAACCTAAGTTTTTGCTGCATGCAATAACAATTTTATCAATATGTACTTTGAAATTAAGATCCGATGTGAAATGAACTCCCAGGTCTTTAAACTGTGTTACCCTTTGTAACTCATTATTGTTCATTGTATAGCGTACGCTTATATTGCTTTTTTTTACATTGTAACTCATAACATAGCATTTTGAGAAGTTAAATTCTAACTTATTTGCAAGACTCCATTGAAAGATGCCATTAAGGTCTTCCTGCAGCTCTAGTGCTTGTTGTACGTTATAGATTGGTTTATACAGTTTTAGATCATCCGCATAGAGAAGAGATTTAGAATACTTTATACTGTTTGGTAGATCGTTAATAAATAATAAGAACAGGAGTGGTCCCAAATTTGAACCCTGGGGCACACCAGACTTTGCATAAAAGACAGATGAATAAGCACCATCAAAAAACACCAATAATTGACGATCGGTAAGGTAAGATTTAATAAATTGTAACAAGTTGAAGGAAAAGCCAAATAATTCAAGTTTACTTATTAATATCTCATGATCAACTTTATCGAAGGCTTTCTGAAAATCTGTATAAATTACATCAACCTGGCCACCCCTATCCAATTCAGCGCTCACTTCATTTACAAAGACCATTAAGTTTGTGACAGTCGATCTCTTTTTTAAGAAACCGTGTTGAATATTGGAGAGCGCATTACTTACATGGGAATAAATTTTATCATATATTACGTATTCAAAAATCTTTGCGGGAACAGGTAAAACGGCTATCGGTCGATAATTTTTTATATCATTTTTATCACCAGATTTAAAAATTCGATCTCTTCCACGCTTCTGGAAATTCAGACAGTTTTAAAGCTAGATTAAAAATTATAAGCAAAGGGAAAGATAAGCTTTCACTACATCCTTTAAAGATATAACTTGGAATTCCATCTATTCCACAGCTTCTAGTGTTCTTTAACTTTTTGATTGCTTTTTGAATATCAGCTAAGTCTGTGGCATAGATATTTAAGACATCATGTTTAGTATATTGATTATTCTTTAAGTTATTGTTCAGGTATTGTTTATAATTATTATTATGTAAAAGATCATCCGTGTATACACTAGAAAAGTAGTCGGCGAATCCTTCTGCAATGTTTATGTTTCCGGAAATATGTCGTTCATTTAATACAAACTTTTGAATGGAGTCGCTACTACCTTTTCTGCTTTTTATAAAATTCCAGAACATATTTGGTTGATTATTTTCTATGATATTGCTCTCAATGTTAAGTATATAATTTTTGTAGGAATTATCTATGTCTTTTTTTAGCTCCGATCTTAATCTCTTAAATTCAGTTAGGAAATAGTTTCCTTTATTTTTATTTTTTCTAAAATAGTATTTCAAGTTAATTTTGTCAATTACCTCGCGTGTAAACCAAGGTGGATAGTGCTTTCTACCAGGCTTTATCTTTGGAACACATAATTCAAAGACATCATTTAATTTTTTATAAAAAATTTCTACAGCTACATTAACATCAGAACACCTCAGTAAATCTTGCCAGTTACAGTTATTTAATAAATTATAAAGATCAAAAAAATTTGCATTTTTAAAATTAAACTTACGTGGAAAATTATTCCAGTTTTTACGTTTCATATACTGATTGTTTATATCGTAGGTAAGTAGTAGGGGTGGATGCTTGACATCTACCGGAACTAACGGAATATCTTCCGGTTGTACTACTAAGTTTGAATTAGAGAAAATTAAATCAAGTGTTCTATTATTGGAATTCAATATGTTATTATGTGATACTAAGTTGAAGAAATTAAAACATTCCCAAATTTTACGGCATACGTTACGTCCCTTCTCAAAGTTATAATCTTTTCCATTTATTTCCGGCAAATTGAAATCACCAGTAATAATGATATCACCACTCATTAACAAATTATAGTTCGTCTCCAGTACGTCAAGGTATGAAATATAATATTCCATTTGGACTGGGGTTCAAAATAGACCGTATTAATAAAAACTTTCTTGTCAGCTAATTGTACCTGAACCCACAAAGATCCATTGAAAATAGGAAACGGTAGCACTGATGAAAGGAATTGCTTTTTGACCGCGATCAGAGTCCCTCCACCACGATCTCTACCCGTGATATTAGAATTTCTGTCGTTTCTATAAACATTGTATCTATCATCAAATACTTCATTAGTACATATTTGCTCATTTAGCCATGTTTCTGTTAGTATAATAATGTCATAGGTTTCACATAAAATATTAGTATAAAATTCCCTTAGTTTAGTTCTCAGGCCTCTTACATTCTGATAGTACAAATTAAGTTTCATATATTATAATTAAATATTGAATATAAATTTCAGGAACAATAGAAAAGATGAAAAGAAGTTACTAAATTTTCGAAATTATCAACCAATGTACAAATACACAGAATAATTCACTAAAAGAGATTATTATTATTACTAAAAAAAAGAAAGGTAAGTATAAACTAAAATATGCAATTGGTAAGGTTTAAAGGCTGTAATTGCTGGTTCCTTCTATACTCTTTGCAGCTCTTCTTCTCCACTGTTCTCCTTTTTTAATTCCTCCGTAAATGCTTGCTTCGTTAATATGCAGTCCAAACTTTTCGGCTTTCGTGGTTAGTCTCTGTATTGCGGTCTTAAGTTCTTCTTTTGGTCTTGAGATTATTGTAACATCATCCGTATATGCAAGACACTGGCGGCAGTTTTTCATTATTGTTCCTGCTCTATTAATCTTACTTTTTCTTATTATGCTTTCTAGTACTAAGTTAAATAGGACCGTTGATAAGGGATCTCACTGTTTTAATCCCGTGTTTATAGTAAAAGATTTCGATATTTCTGTTCCTATTCTAAAATGATTTACTGTTCCTTTAAGCATCATTTCCACCAGTTGGATTAAGTCCGTTGGATTTTCTTCCTTTAGATGTTCTCGTATGCCTACTTGAAATCAATAAACCCCATGTGTAAAGGTATATTTTTTCTAAAGCATTTTCCTTGGGCCTATGTTAATGCAAAAATTAGATCTATTGGTTCTGAAGCCATATTGGTAATCCCCTAGAATCACTTCTGCTTATCTTTTAACTCTTCCGTTGATCAATTTTGAAAGGACTTTATATATGTGACGTTCAACAGTGCGATAGGCCTGTAATTTTCAGAGTTGGAAGGATTTCCTTTTTTATATATAGGCTGAATTAGTGTGTGTACTCATTCATTTGGCATTTCTTTCTTTTCCCGACTCATCTTTATTCGGGTATATATTCTTTCTATCAAAGGTTTTCCTCCATTTTTTAATAGTTCAGCAGTAATCCCATCTATTCCTGGGGTTTTGTAATTATGCACGCTTTTAATTATTTTCTCTATCTCTCGGGCTGTTGGTGTATCTACTTTTATGTCTTCATGTGTCACATCTTGTTATTCCAAACCCTCTTCTTCTTCTTCTACCCCTTTTTCATTCAATAGGTTTTCGTAATGCCCGATGCATACGTCATCTATCTTTTCTTTGTTGGTTGTTATTTTGCCTTCTTGATTTTTCATAAATATGAGTTTTAGTTTCCTCTTCTTTCTGTAGTTCCTCATTATACTGCTTCTTAATTCTTTTACTGGATACTACAGCAATTGTAGTTTCAAAGCGCTATTCTTCGCAGTGTGGCCCCAATAACATTTATCTCTGGATATTTTTCATTGAATTTTTCAATAGCATATCGCAAAGAAAAATTGAAGAAAGAAATGCGAGAAGGTCCTCAATTGGAATGAATGAAGCAAATAATGGAGCATATAGGATGCACAACTTACACAAAAATGAAAAAGATGTGCATGGAAAAGGAAGGTCGCAAAGAAATATCGCCCACACTATATAGAACACTGAACTAAATAGGTTTTTTGATTAAGGATTAACATTTTTACTGCAAACTTAAAATTACAAGAGAATCTTAATAAAAAAAAGTAGAAAAGTAAGCTGACAAATGAGAATTGAAAATAAAACAGATTTTTTATTAATAACGAAATTTTTTCAGAAATCAATGACAAAAAACGTTTTCCTGTTGTTAACACATATCCATAGACATACTGTATATGATATTTTGTTGGATACACCTAGCACCTAGAATGTGTGATACTGTCAGAATAGTCATTTAGCGGGATAAGTTATCAGAAGACTAGTGTCCAGAATGCTCTCAATGCTTCTAGCTAAGTCTAGAAGTCTTGAATCATATTTAAAAGAGTTATGGGGGGGGGGGAGTACATATAATATAGAGAATTGTTCTGTATTCGAAGTAGTCACAAATCAGTTGATAGAAATCAACAAGTTAAGCAGTGAGGATAATGTGACACATATGGTTTAGATAAATATCGGTGATAAAAATAAACATTCACATCACATGTGTAGTTATTCTCATTTAACATTCTCATGTTTTTTTTATATGGTGTTATTGACTATTTTTACAATCTACTCTGTGGGAGTGTTTAGTCAAAGCGGTAATAGCTAAATGTCGGCGAGGGAGATTTCATACAGTGATGGAGCTCCTACATACACATACACTTAACAAGTTGTTTACACTTTATAGATCAGTTGTCCATAGTCTGTTTAATCTTCTGGGTGTTATGTTTTCGGTGAGCTGATCAACAAGGTGAGTGTCCAGGTAAGTTGTCACGGTACTTTGCAGTGAGTCTTCGTGCTTCTTCTTGAATATAGGGTACGCCCAAGCCCTCATGGATAGTCTGGTTGTTTACGTACCACGGCGCATTTAGGATTGCTCTAAGTAGTTTGGATTGGAACCGCTGAATGATACTTATGTTAGACGGTTTCGCGCATCCCCATAACTGATGTCCGTAGGTCCAAATTGGTCATATAGCGCTTTTATAAAGGAGCACTTTGGTTTCAAGTTTCATTTTGGAGTGTCGTCCGAGTAACCAGTACATTTCTCGGAACTTTAGGTTGTGTTGTTGTCTTTTCATATGTCGTCTCCAAGTGATGCGTTGGTCCAGATGCAGACCCAGGTATTTCACTTCTGTTTTTACCGATATTGGAACATTGTTTATATGGACTGGAGGGCATATCGTGGATCGAAAGGTGAATGTTACCTGCACCGTTTTGGATTGGTTTACTTCTATTTTTAAGCGGTTGAACCATTCACTAATGATATCTAAACTTTGTTATAGGTGTTCACTGGCAGTGTTTGGATTTTGATTGGTGGAGATTATAGCAGCGTTGTCAGCAAAGGTAGCCATCAGCGTGTTTGGCGTTTCGGGGATATCGGCTGTATATATCAGATAGAGAAGGGGACTAAGTACACTCCACTGAGGAACACCGGAATATATAGGATAAAGTTGGGAGAGGTTATCTTTGTATTTAACTGTATAAAAGCGATTCTCTAGATAGAATTTGAACAAAACATAATATGGGCTTGGTAGATGTGTTTTGAGTTTGTGTAACAGTCCAATATGCCACATCTTATCAAATGCTTTGGTAACATCCATGAATATCGCCGTACAGTATTCTTTTTTTTCAAGGCTGAGAGCAATTTGATTAACAATTCTGTGAGTTTGGTGTATCGTTGAGTGTCCGGCTCGGAATACAAACTGATGAGTAGGCAGTAGCAGTTGCAGATTGACATCGTTGTGAAGTCTATGCAGCAGTAGTTTTTCGAAGACTTTACTTAATTGAGGAAGCAAACTTATTGGTCTGTATGATGTTCGGTCTTCTGGTGGTTTGCCTGGTTTGGGTATCATAACTATTTGGGTGTATTTCAATACTAGAGGGTAGTATGAAATGCTTATAACATGCGGTTGAATATGGTTGTTATCAGAACAACTGCTTTTTTTGGTAGCTTTTGTAGTACTTGCTCGGTAAGGTTAAAGTTAATTTCTCTGGAACTCTCGCAATCCATTTTTTGGGGCGGATTAGTCCCCATATCTTCTATCTCTTGTACTCTCTTATAGGTCTTCCTTCTTCCTCTTATGGCCGAAGCCTATGCCGATGGCCTCTTATACACTCGTAAGGACGAGTTCTGTGAGCCCTCTTAAGGTACGTTTTCGTAAGGACGCAACATGTTGGCCGGCATGTCCGCCGACTTGTCTGTTCTAATGTAAACGAAATGCATTTCATGTCGGGACAGTCGGACGACATGTTAATGTCGTATGCAAAAATTAGCCGCACATGTCGAGTCGGCGTTCGTTTGTCACTACGTAAACACTCAATTTTTAATAATAGGGACGCAACTACGTGAAGTAACTGTTCAAACTCGATGAAAGACATGCGAACAAAGTTCTCGTATTCACTTTGCAAGCAAAGACCATTCATTAACGAGCTATATGCACCTTCCAAACGCCTCTTCGCTAAAAAAAACTTCTAACGTACCATCTTTTGTGTTTCCGTTTTGACTTTTTTTGGCTTTCTAGTATCGCATGACTTCCTGCCAACACTATGAAAGTTGATATAACCTGTACTACTTCATCATCTGCCATCTTGAAAACTGCAGATTTCGAGTCGAAGATCGGTCTCTCGACATGTCCGTTGCAGACAAGTGACAACATAAACACCTGTCAATTTTACCAACTTGTCGGTCGGCAAACATGTCCAGCCAACAAGTCGCCTCGATTTGTCCTTACGAAAACGTACCTTTAGCACGAACCCCTACTTCCCCTACTTCTTGATTCGGTGGGTCTCCATTCTGTTAGTATTTTTATTGCCCTTCTTTGGTTCTAATGATGTGCTCAAGCCATTGTATTCTCTGTGCTTTTATAGCTTTTACAATACCTTCTCCTGTTCGCTGCCCGCCGCGACAGATCGCGTTCTGTGTGCCCGAGCCTTTAAAGCTACATTTTCCTAGACGCGTCTATTAGTGAGCGATGATCACTCAGCGATCATCCCTGGCACAAAACGTATAGGTGTTTTCCTACCAACGTTTTTTTATTGCTATTGCAACAGTTTAATTGCTTGTTTTGTTGCGTATTTATTTATGATGAGCTTGAAGAAGAAACTTTTCCTTATGTATTTACTAGATGAAGAAGATGAGGATAATATTGCCGAACAATACTTTGCAATACTTCCTTCCTCCAGAAAAGGAGTGCCTCAAATATTCCAAACAATATAATTAAGGTTGTTTCTTACAACTCATCAAAAATCATTTGAAGGAAGACGCTGAAAAGTTTCGAGAATATTTTAGATTGATCCCTTCGCAGTTTGATTTTATTTTGGGTTTAATTGAAGGAGACATCAAGAAAACAGCATGCAATAGGAATCTCGACCCAATTAGTCCTGAGGAGAAATTTTTTTTAGCTGTAGTTTAATCAACAAAAGAAATAACTAATCTGTAATTGTACCCAACATACCCTTCGTTTAATTAGATTTTCCATCCGAAGTTTGAAATTTTTGCAGTGCTTGTGCTTTTCATAAATGTTGCAACGATGTACAATGCAATTATATTAAATCAAGCGGGTTGCTATTGGTGATATCGCAGGTGACGTAACATGACTGACCACACAGTGTTGCAAAATTTACAAGACTTTAATTAACAATTCTTCAAAAACTACGTTTTGGCCTAAAACAGTTATACAATTTTTTGTCCAGTTTGTATGCCCCTCAAACATTTAATATCTAACATAAGTAGTAGAGTAGGTAAATACCTTTCATTAAATACTAGGAAGGTTATATACAGTGACCGGCAAAAAGTTCGCAACATATGGAAAAATTTTTTATTATTAGAGTATCGAAAAAACTTTTATGGGGGATGGGTTCTGCATGTCCGGTAACCTAAAAATTGAATTTGAGGTATGTCACGTGACCACTGGTATGGCGGCAAATTAAAAAAAATCACCGTGATGTTGCAAAAAGTGGGGCTAGATGACAAAATATCGAAGCAAATTATTTGAAAAAGTCACTTAGAATTTAATTTTAGGCCCATATGCAAAATTTCAAGCATATATTTAAAACAATTGAAAATCGCAATGTTTTGTAAATATTTTGGTATTAATTTACAAATACCCAATTTTTTTATTTTAGAAAGCTTGATTGAAGAGAAACCTATGTATATGCATAACAGTGGAAAAACTTTCTCGTTTTTTCCATGATAGACAGGACTAAATCTAAAAAACAGGTTTTCGCTAGAGCGCTCAGTGTTGCAATGGTTTGTATCTAGCAGCTGTATACAATTTTTACGAATATTTTTACGCTGGAGTACTTATAAAAGCTAAATTTTTTTGGTTGTGGTCAAAGTTCATCAATTTATAAAATAAGGAAGAAAAAAATAGCCAACAAACTAAAAACTACCTTTTTGATGGAATTTTCTTTTTCTTTCTATTATATTTAAGGGAGGTGTATTCACGGTTAACGATGAAACTTGACTATTAGCGAGAAAATTGATCTTTTCTAAGTGTTCTAAAATAAAAATATTTCTAAAATTGTATTGTAGTCTTATTTTTATTCATAAAATTAAATTGGGAGGTATGGCACAATATTTTAATAATATTTTAAGAAAGAATAGGGATGTACATGATTATTATACAAGAAATAGGGAGAAGTTTTATGTAGAAACAAAAACTAGGAACTGTGCTTTTAATTCAGTATTTGTAAAGGGAATTATAAAATATAACACCCTAAATAACGAGCTAAAGAATACAGAAAATATAAATAATTTTAAAAACAAGTTAAAAAAATTATATTTGTGCAATGATTTGTAACTTAATGGTGACATACCAGTTATAATTATACAGGGTGACAATAATCTACCTGTGTTGTATGGGTAACTTTGTTATTATAGAAGTTAGAGAGTCGGCTAACTTAGCAAAGTTGGGCAGAATTTCAAGACAAATTAGATGCCAGTTTGACATTTGACATACACTTTCAACTTTTTCAAATATCTCGAAAAAACTAAAAACATACGATTTTTTAAAGGATAGTAATAAAATGTTCAGTATGTTAATATGATTTGCATAGTAAAAAATTGTAAATTTTCAGTAAAATATAAAAAATACCCAGTTGTAATGTAGAAAGAGTTCAGTATTTAAAAATATAATGCACAGTAAAATACAATGTTTGATAAGTAAGACACGTTCGATATTATTTTGAATTCCGCAGGTTAAAAATAATAAACGCTCAGTAAGCGGGGCTCAGTTTTTAAATGAATCATATCCAGTAACCATAGCATGTGATATACGAAATGCGATATACCTAACCTCAAAAACTGTGTGCTCGGTATTGTGTACGTTTTAATTCACGTTATTTATAATTTACATACATTATGGCAGACGAAGGTATACCTGCCTATCAAAGTAGTTCCGACAGTGAAAATGCCGCTGAAGTGAACCTTGAACCTAAAAGGCGGAAAAAAATAGATAAACAGTGGAAGAAAGAGCAGGTTTTTAAAAGCAAGGAAGCAGCACTAGAAGCAGTGGGCGTCGAAAAGATTTGGAGTTATCATTATAAAAATGTGGACACCGAAGGCAATGTAAACGAAATATATCGATGCAATAGAGTAAAATACAGAGGTGAGCAATGTGAAGCTGGTGTGTACTTAAATTATCCGTCCACTAATAATGACGTAATCTTATACCGATCGCAACTTGCACACACTTGCAATGAAATTGCACCAAAGCAAAAACTAGCATTAGTAAAGAGGTAAAAGCAGAAATAAAGGCTTTATTTGACTTTGATTCAAAAATCAAACCAAAAAAATTTTTAGAAATTCTTGTCCAAAAACAAATGACATTACCAAAAAAGACGGACTTGAATAATTTTTTGGCTTCTTTACGGAAATTTAAATACGGTTCAAATTCGATAAGTCTTGGAGAATTAGAAAAATTTTTAATAGATAACTCCCAAGTGCCAAGAGATGCAGATGAGGCTTTCATAGTTTGTTATCAAATTGAATATGAAGAACCAACATTCTTTCGTTTCTTTATTTCATCTAAAACTTTATTAAAATTATCGATAAATGCAAAACACATTCATGCAGACGCAACGTATAAACTTATATGGCACGGTTTTCCCGTTTTAATATTGGGAACAACGGACCGTAATCGAGCATTTCATACTTTTGGCGTAGCAGTTTGTACAAATGAACAGACGGAGGATTTCATCTTTTTATTTAATTCACTAAAAACTGGCGCTGAAAAAATATTTGGTGAGACAATGAGTCCAGTTGTCCTTGTATGTGATGCTGCTAAAAGTATTCACAATGCTTTTAAGCATGTATTTGGTTCGGAAACGACAATTAAAATGTGCTGGGCACATATGAAGAAAAATGTCCAAAGGAAAGCAGAACATCTTGTGCGACCAAAAGAGGATATTGCCAGAATTCTAAAAGATGTTGATTTTCTGCAACTGAGCAAAAATCAAGAAATTTTTGATAAAGCATCTCGTATGTTTGTTGAAAAATGGCAAGGTGGGCAAAATGATTTTATAAAATATTTTCAGCAAGAATGGCTTGAGCACAATCAAAATTGGTTCGAAGGTGTTCAAAAGTTGATTCCAAGTACAAACAACGCCTTGGAAGCTTTCAATAGAGTAGTAAAAGATGAGAGCACTCTAAGAGAACGGCTACCAATATCCCGCTTTTCAGTTATACTAAAAGAATATATCAGATCCTGGTCACTTAACTATACAGCAAAAGCAAAGGAAGTTCATTTACACCCTGTTATAGATTTACAATTGTGGACTAAATCGTATCAGTGGGCAAAGCAACAAAAGAAGATTACCTCGAATGCCACAGAAAATGGCCACATTTATACGGTGCCTGCACAAGATGCCTCTGAGGTGGGCAGTAGTGATTTGCAGAGAATTAATAATATGGATTTCCAAAATTTTGAAGATTATAAGACTGTAATGTTTAATGTGTGGACCACGATAATTCCAGATCAGAATAAATGGATAGAAGGAGAATGTGACTGTCCAGCGTTTTTTAAAAAGAAAATTTGTAAGAACATAGTAGGCATATCTATAAGACTAAAGTATGCGATTCCGCCTCCTGAAGCTAAAACAATCCCTATTGGAACCAAACGACGTCGAGGTCTACCTTCCAAATCAAAGCGAGCACTTTTGGTACAATAGGTAAGCAATAGTGTATAGTCGGATTCGATCTTATTTGGCATATACTGAGCACAGTAAGTGCTATCTCTTTTCGTTTCAAAAGTCATTTCATAAACTTCAGAGCGGCCATCTGCAAGACTTGCGCTCGCTCTAATAGCCTATACGAACTAACAAGCTAGAAAGAGAGCAGTATAACATACAAGGAACTATACTGCGAAAACCCACATGCCAAATTAAATCGAATCCGAGTTTAATATCCACTGAAGTATAGTTATGACAGTGACTGCATCTTATTTTTTTACTTTTTCAGATTTAGTTCATCGCATCCCAGGACAAATATCAATATGTTTGTTTCACAGTAAAAGTTATTTTCCATGATTAATTAATTAATACGTTTATTTCATAAGAAAAAAGTTATTTTTTCTACAACCACCATGGAAAGTGAGATTTTCAGACTTCGTCTCCATAGATACGAGTATTGAAAATGAGTGTTTGCCGAACAAGTGAAAATTAGCGTGCGGAAAGTTTACTTTCCGCACGCAAATCTGGATTAATCTGGATTTGCGTGCGGAAAGTAAACTTTCCACACTCAAATTTTGATTTGCGTGCGGAAAGTAAACTTTCCACACGCTAATTTGTTTACTTTCCGCACGCAAATCAAAATGTCATAAATGACATTTGATGAATGTCAGATTTGATTTTGCAGAAATATTTAAATTTTTTGTGGTTGTAGAAAAAATAGTGTGTAATACATGTGTTGAAAGCTTGTATTTGCCACACTCATGTGACTGCAGCACTCACTAGCGTTCGTGCTGCAAACTTCACATTCGTGTGGCAAACGCAAGCTTTCAACACTTGTATTACAAATTACTATTCCATTTTCAATATTTACTACACACTCAATGTCATTTTTCTTGTTTAATATGTTTGTTTTAAAGTAAAATTTATTTTTCAATACACTTTTATTATGTTTACTCAGCGTTTATTATATTTACTGAGCATTTATTACTTTTACTTGGGGTTTACTACTTTTACAGGGTGATATTATTTCTACTGGACGTTTGTTATTTCTTATGCTGATTCTAGTTATTTTACTGAACGTTTTCAATACTTATTAAGAATCTATTATTTTACTGAATGTTTATTATTTTTATTGAAGAATTTATTATTTTACTGAACACTCGAATAAATTACCGGGAAAACATAATAAACAGCTAAATATAATACTTGGCGTATAATTTGTAGCGTTTTTTAAATGTTTAATTCCATAACCACCTATTCTAAAACCCAGAGCCGGCTGTGGGTTTTGCGGGGCCTCGGGAAAATATTATATGCGGGGCCCCTTCCCAAAAAGGAAGAAATGATACATAAACATAATTTTATCAATTTATTTAATGAAATATTTATTTCTTCAATATATTCAATAATATACATACATAAACATAATATTTTTTATTCCTATTTCGTACAAACTTTTTTTACTGCTGATTCCTCGATAATATCATCAAAATTTATCTGTTTTGTTACCTCCTGCTCTACTGACAACATAGCCACCCCCTCTAACCTATCTTGTTGCATGGTTGCATTTTTAAATAACTTTAATTTGGAAAAACTGCGTTCGGCAGAAGCTACTGAAACAGGCGTTGTTAGCATAATTCTCAATGCTATATACAGTGAGCACGTAAAAGTTGGAACAAATTCGATAAAATCTTTATTGGGCAAGTAAGAAAATGATGCTCGGACACGTCGATTTTATTTTTTTGATGCGCATTTTTTTGTGTACGTATATTTTTTATTACGTCATCCCTGCTCGAGTTATGACGTCATCATCAGTTTCTTTAAATGGCAACACCCTCTTTTGATAATACCATTTGAAAGAGCACATTTTTATGGGTATAGACGCCAAATTTTGTGGTATGTTACATAACAATATTTTCGAAAAAAAAGTTTTAGAATTCATAGCAATGTAATGAAATAACAATAGAATAAATAATAAATACAACTAAAACCCAATAAATTGAATGTTCAAATTGCATGTCATTCACCTCTTGACAATATCCATCTATTGGCGAAAACGGTGTTTAGATAATGTGGCGCGCCTTCTGGTTGGTACCATATTGGTTCATCCGGCATTTGGGGATTTTGATTATTTGGATATAGTGCTATAAGTGCAGGAATTATCTGTTTTTGTAGCAAATTCAAATATTTTTCAGCATTTAATGCGCCGCCAATAACAAATTGTGCAACAATTGTGGTACTAATTTCTCAAAAATATTGTTATGTAGCATTCCGTAAACTTTGGCGTCCATAAGCAAAAAAATGTGCTCTTTTAAATGGCACTATCAAAAGAGGGTGTTGCCATTTAAAAAAACAGATGATGACGTCATAACTCGAAGAGGGGTGGCGTAATAAAAAATATAGGCATACAAAAAAATGCGCATCAAACAAATAAAATCGACGTGTCCGAGCATTATTTTCTTACTTGCCCAATAAAGATTTTATCGAATTTGTTCCAACCTTTACGTGCTCACTGTATGTATTGGGATATACATTGTCTATATTATCTTTGCAAATTTGTTTCAGGCAATCTAATGGAGTTGTATTCTCTTGAATAATTTGTGACAAAAATTTTAACTCATGAAATAAATTGTAACCATCAATATCAGCATTTTCGCCATCTTGAAGAAATAGATGAAGATCGTTGCAATATTTTTCTAATTCACCATCGTTTTTATTTTTTAAATTTCCAATGTTGTGTAAAAAACCAAATACATCATTATAACGAGTATACTGTTCAAATCTTTCATCCAGAGCAACAATAGCACAATCTACAATTTTTAAAAAATAGTCCACTTTAAATAACTGTTTTGCATCGTTTCCCATGTCGTCATTGTTTTCATAGGTAGGTATACATTTTTGGTTTTTTGGAAATACGTTTCGTTTTAAATTCTGGTGATATATTTACACTACTACATATTTCACCACTACTAATTATCGCATCTTCAAACCCAGAATTTCTGTAACTTTTAAAAAAATTTAAAAGTTGTGTTAGGTGCTCTAAAACTACAGAAATTTCTATTCCACGTTTTTGAGAAATTTTGCTTGTAATATTGACTTTATTTAGTATTTCATACCAAATCACCAAACTCATTACGAATTCAAATGACATAATGTGTTTAATTATTGGCAAAACTTCTACTTTTAAAACACTGGCAACGACAGTAGATACTTCTTCCAATGCAGCTATTACACCGGGGAATTGCAAACGAATTGCCTTGATGCTTTCAAAACGGCATTCCCATCGTGTTTCCGATAATGGTTTAGGCGTTAAAAGAGGTGCATGTTTTTTAAAAATAGTCCACCTACTGACTGACCCACTAAATGTTGTAAAGATTTTTTGTATTAACAAAAAGAAATTAATGGCTCGTTCTATGTGTTTTTTAGAGTGTTAGTATTTTTGAATGCTGTTATGATGTTGATTTTTTTAAATTCTTTTTCACATTATACCATAACCTTAAAGACAAAACCGAAATTAATAACCAAAGTAATCTTATTTACCAATTAAATTGCAACAATTGTAAAGCCACATATATAGGCCAAACAAAACAATACTTAAAAACAAGAATCAAACAACACCAACAATCAATTCAATCAAAAATAAAAAATCCAAATAAACCCAATACAGCTTATGCAAACCATGCTTATCAATTCTTACACAATTTCAATATAAATAAACCAATAATCCTAAAACATGAATCAAATTTAAATAAACGAATTTTAACAGAAAGTATTGAAATTAAGAAAAATAAAAACGCTATTAACTACAAAACAGATATAGATAACCTAAACACAATTTACTTTAATTTACTAGAATAACCCATATCTCAAATAAACTTATTTTATAAAAATTTCCATTCACTTTATATTTTTCAAAAACCTTTACTATCCACACAAACCAACTGTACTGATGATCTCATTACATTCATAAAATAAAAAACAAAAAACAACACATTTCACATACAAACACCAACCAGCCATGTCAAAAATTGAAGTTTACTAATAAGAAAATTTAAAATTTTATAATATTTATATAATAATTCATTAAATCCAATTAATTTTAAGTAATTATATATTTTCTCGCTTATTTCTAATTTAATAAAATTGTAATATTATTTTAGATGTACTGTTCTATTTAATTTTTAAAATATTACCCATCCCATTGATAAAGGAATTAATTTCCGAAACGTTTGACAATAAATAACATACAAACTTAAATAATTTATTATTATTTGAAGAAAAATTCTACTGAAATTACTACTTCCACACCTCTTAATTATTAATTATGATCACTAACTCCAGTTTTTTGCAAATTCTGAGAAAATTAACGGAAACAGATATGACAACCTATACATTTTTTAAATCCGCAAAAAATAAGCTCTTTAATGAATCCTAAGCCTACTATGGTTGCCATTTAAAAAAACGTAAGTTTGCCTTATATCTTAAAAATCGAGAGTGGTATGACTTTGTAGATATTTTTTTATAATTCTACGTAAAAATATCTACAAGAAACATATTTCACTTTGGTTTTAGAATAGGTGGTTATGGAATTATAAACATTTAAAAAATCGCATGTTTTTAGTTTTTTCGAAATATTTGAAAAAGTTGAAAGTGTATGTCAAATGTCAAACTGGCGTCTAATTTGTCTTGAAATTCTGCCCAACTTTGCTAATTTAGCTGACTCTCTAACTTCAATAATAACAAAGTTACCCATACAACACAGGTAGATTATTGTCACCCTGTATATTATAAATAAATAAAAGACATATTATTATTATTATTATTATTATAAAATGTATCATGTGTTAACTGTTGGAAACTAATTTTAACCAAATATGAGTTTTAAACACTAAAGTATTTTTACAGACTTTTATTATATTTTTACTTGCCAAAGAGGTGTCACTATTATGAAGTCTTGAAGATGGTCTGATAGGCGTTTTTGGAAGAGGTCTTGCATGGAACTCTGCTGCTTGTTTTTCTTCCAATACCTATAGCACATTATAAAGTTTAATTTTCTTTAATTTTTCAACTTGAAAAAAGTATTTCGTTTATATATTTTTCAAGTTTCTTCGAAACTAATCTTAACAAAATATGAGTGTTAAAGTAAAGTATTCCAAACTATTACAGACTTTTATTATATTTTGATATTTACTTACTAAAGAGCTATCACTGTTATGATATCTTGGAGAAGGTTTGAAAATGGCTTTTGGCAGAGGTCTCGCATGAAATTCTCGCGCTTTCTTTTCTTCTTCAAATATCTATAGGATATAAAGTTTAATTTTCTTTAATTGTTCAACTTTAATACGAGTATATTATACCTACCTCATTTATATATTTTTCACGCTTCTTTAAAATCTCTTTATTTCTTTCGTCAAAACTAAAAGGTACTAGCTTTGTTGTTTCCAGTTTTAGAGGCTGTTCGGCTGCTTCAGGTTTAATTTCAGCCGGTCCCTTTACAAATAAAACATAATTTATATATTATAAATTAAATTCAGAAAAAACCAAAGCCATGATTATAACATCTAAATATAAATTTAGTAGTATTAATTTAGATTTAGTTAATATTATTATTGATGGTACAAAGATTGACGTAGTTAATGAGATAAGATATTTGGGGTTCATTGTAGATAGCAGTCTAAAAAGCCATTTTAACTATATACAGGGTGTCAACGAAACCTGGGGCACCCTCATAATTTTTTTATTTTTTAAGATATCTAAATGAAATTTGGTATGTTTAATATACTCTTTAAATGGCATTTGTTGACATAGGAAGCAAGTTTCTGTCACTTCCGGTTTCGCCGGAATTGACTACAACTTTGTTATTTTAAATGGAACACCCTGTATATTTATACATTTTTGGAATCTCCATTCAATTTTACGTATGGTAGTATCAAGTTCGAAACATTTTGATGACAAAGTAAATTTTTGCAGAAATTAATCTAGAGTGCCATGACTAACGCCAAATGAAAGTCAAGGTGCCCCAACACTCGGGACAAATTGTTTTAAAACTTTAACTATTTTAGTTGCTGTATTAGAATGGCCTAAAGTTGGCAAAAATGCTTTTTCGAGAATAACTCTATTTTTTCAAATGGCACTAGGGTGGGACACTAGGATATTAAAAACGAGCGGTTTTCAAGGATTTTATTGATACCAATAACACGGGATTAATATGAAAATTTAATTCGGAATAACACTCTCCGTTCAAAAAAACCATATTTTGGACATTTAAATCTAGATACTGGGTTTCAAAACAAGTGAAACAAATGAAATGCACAAAAAAAAGACAGACTTGTTACAGTTGAAGTGCTAAAATAATTTGTTTTGAGTGTCGTAGCACCCTGACTTCCATTTTACGAAGGTCATGGCACCTTAGATTAATAAATAAACTCTTCTGCAAGTATTTATTTTGTCATCAAAATGTTTCAAACTTGATACTACCATAAGTAAAATTGAATGTATAAATATACAGGGTGTTCCATTTAAAATATCAAAGTTGATGTCAATTCCGGCAAAACCGGAAGCGACAGAAACTTGTTTCCTATGTCAGCAAACGCCATTTAAAGAGTATATTACATATACCAAATTTCATTTAGATACCTTAAAAAATAAAAAAATTATGGAGGTGCCCCAGGTTTCGTTGACACCTGCTATGTAGGGAAATAAGTATGAAATTATTTTTCTTCGCAAGAATTTCAAAAAATTTATCAACTTATTCCAAATTGTTAATATATAAATCTATAATTCAGCCCCATTTTGAATACTGTGGTAGCTTACTGTATTTACTTGATAAGAATTGCATACAATCTCTTCAAAAACTACAAAACCGTGCAATGCGAGTGATCATTCGTGCAATAGATATAAGTCTATAAAAAGTATGTTAGAAATGTTAAACTGGGTATCCATTGCCAGGGGCGGACTGGGCCGCCGGGAGTCCGGGAACTTTCCCGGTGGGCCGGTAGTACTGAGGCCGGTCAATATTATCAGAAATTGTTCCTATGGTTTGGACTGCAGGTAAATCGTTTACTTACCCGCAACCGGCGACTTCAAAGACCTGTTCGCCGTATTTATTTATTATTGTTTCCCTAATTATCTCTTTATTATGTTTCATGCCGATGCCGCTGATATTTATATTATGTTCGAAAATAGAACCACGGGACCGCGGTTATGGTTCGAGGTTCCTGAACGGTTACGGTTCGCGTTATTATTTTCGAACGGCGTGGTTACAGATAACTTATAAAACAACTGTCACTCTTCTGCGCGAATGGTCTGTAGTGTGTAATAGTTGTGAGTTTAAGGTTATGTCACAATATTTTACCACGAAACCGCGCTCAGATCGCGGTTACTGTGGTACGCAGAATTGACCACAGCGTTCAGGAACCGCGTTCGTAAATAGTACCGGTTTCCTGAAAAAACTAACCGCGGTCCCGTGGTTCTATTTTCGAACATAATATCAATTTAATTTAATTTATCGTATGGCATTTGCAGCCAGGAGATCACGTAGTGACGGTTTGGCTATATATTCTTTGTTTGATATCTACTTTAATACAATAAATTGCTACATTGCAGGTGCGTTGTGCATTTATTTACTAGTTTTATTTGTAAGGTTTAGTCATTGACGTAGTATTACGAAGTAGACCCAGCACGCTCTATCCTGTTCCACAGTTTCTTAAGCCTATGTCACACTATCAGTCAGTTTGACAAACTAGACTAACCAAACTGTTTTAATGACGTCACAAGTAAGCAGTTTGACAAAACCTTCAAACTCTGTTGTCAGACTATACATCTAATTTGATTAAACATTAAGGTTAAGTTGTGATTTTTACAAAACTTCTTCGGCCCTATACAACTCAATAAGGACCAAAACCTGCTCGCGAGTCCAGGACATAATTAAAAATATTTATAATTACTAAAATATAACAGTAATCAGACGAAAAGCACGAAAAACGTGCGGGTAAACGCAATGTTACTAGGTTATGTTTTTATTTGTTTACTGCACATGTTCCTTGCTCTTCGCGCCTTTCCGTTGAATTTAAAATTTACCCAATCAGCGACAAGGTCGCATCAAACCGACTGACGAAAATAGAGGCGCCTCTAAAAATTAGAAAATTTGACCAAACTACAACGGTGACGTCATGTGACGTCATTAAAACAGTTTGTTTAGTCTAGTTTGTCAAACTGACTGATAGTGTGACATAGGCTTTAGTCATATTATTTTGACAACCGATTTATTAGGGGGCCCATAATAAATGTCGTTTTTTATAGAGCTCTTTTACTCGCGTTTGAAAAACATTAAATGTGATATTGTTATATACCATTCGAAACTAGTCAAGTAGGCGAATATTTCTGCCCGATTTACTTTTGTTTCTAAGCTACAACAAACGCCATAATGGCAGACGAAAAGTACGAACTTTTGATAATTTTGCGTAATTATTGGAAACAAAACTTTTCTGCAACTGCCGCAGTTAAAAAAAATATGTGAAATGGAAGGAGAAGGTGTAGTGACCACTCACTTGGCACAACGTTGGTTCAAAAAATTTAATGAAGGAGATACAAGTCTCAAGAGGAAACAAGGTTCTGGTCGGCTTAATTTGTTGAGACGCTGTTGAAGTTAATCCATCTACAAGTACTCGTAAGTTTTCAGCAGAACTTGGCTATTTCAAAGAAACCATACGGCGTCATTTACATCAAATTGGAAAAGCCAATCGACCCTGCAGATAAGTTCCACATGAATTGACACCAGCAATGGCAGAAAGACGAGTTATGAAATCGGCTGCTTTCAAATACTTGGGACGAACGTTTTTTAAACGGATCGTTACTTGTGATGAGAAATGGATATATTTTAATAATCCTAACAAAGAAAATCAATGGACTACCATCGGGTAACCTTCGTTACGTGTCCCAAAACGAGAAAGGTTTCAGACAAAGGTAATGTTGTGTGTATGGTAGAATTTTCAAGGCGTTATTCACTTTGAGTTGGTTCCTGTTGCAAGAACCTTTGACGGCAACCTTTATAGTCAGCAGTTGGACAGGATGCATGATGCTCTATGTCGGTGTTACCCTGAATTGGTACATAGGGAGCGCGCAATTCTACAGCAAGATAATGCCAGACCCCATATTGATATTGAAAATTAGGGAGTTGGATTTAGAGCTTCTACCTCATCCAGCTTATAGGCCAGACCTTGCACCTTCAGATTACCACCTATTCCGATCGATGGAACACTTCCCGCGTGGAAGGAATTTCACAAGAGCTGAAGAAGTTGAAGTTGCATGCCGAGAATTCTTTGCCTCGAAAGATCCAGCATGGTACCGTTGCGGCATTGAGTTTCTTGCAGAAAGATGGCGAAAGACATTGCTTCATAATGGTTTATACTTTAGTGAATAAGATTTGATGTTTATTGTTTTATTATTAAATAAAGTTTTCCACAAAAAAAAACGACATTTTTTATGGGCCACCATAATAATAGTGAGAGGAGGCCGGTCACTACCAAATTTCCCGGGCCGGTTAAATTTGCCAGTCCGCCACTGTCCATTGCTGATAGATTGTTTATTATGAGTATGGTGTTTGTATATAAATTAACAAAGGGTAACCTGCCAACATATTTAAATCAATTTGTTATTCATAATAGGGATGTACATAGCTATGATACAAGAGGGAGAGAGGATTTACATATTACAGTATAACTCGCTTATAACGTACTCGTCGGGACCATGACAATCAGGACGTTATAAAAGAAGTACGTTTTAAAAAAATTGCAGTAAATTAAAAGAAAATTTTATTTTTTGAACAATTCGCACAAACACAAGTACAGTACGCACGATGAAAGATTGCTTCGGGTGACGCAGATAAAGTTCGTGCATTCGGCATCTAAACAATAGCCAAATGCTTTGTGATGCTTTCCCAGTGGCGTTGTATAATTCGGTTTATTTAAAGTGTGTAACTACAGGTAATGTGAGTCACCTCGGAATTCACAATATTTTTGTATGGCATTTTAGTGGTTTTTAATTACTCTACAAATCATTAAACTACACAATGCAGCATTAATTCACTGAATAAACAATATTTCAGAAACTTGTTTTTTCATGCAGTACATGTGATGCACTTTAGCGACGACGCCACTGAAATCAGCTGTTGCCCGGGCCTGGCAATTAAAAAATTAGACGAGTGCATACCCGACCTTGGGGTAATATTTCATCGTGTTTACTTGTATTCAGAAACATAATACATACATAGGCTATATTTAGGTACTCAGTTATTTTCAAAAATCTGTAATAAGTCTGTTTATACAGGGTGTTTATTAAACATATGTCAAAAATCCAGGGGCGTATTGTGAGGCCAAAAATAAGCATAAACATGGGGTCTTAGGGCAGTCGTTGTCGAGCTACAGAGTTTCAAAAATTTAAAAAAATAACGGTTTTTTATTTTTAATTTTTATACCGCTTGAGGGAATTTTACCAAATCCAGTGTACATGTTTAGTATGTCGATGGATATAAATCAAAAAATTACCAGCTTTAGAAACTCACCAGTGGCGGAGGTGTGGGTATCATTGGTCATTGGTTATCAAGAAAAAGCATACCACCCTGTATAATTTTGCAAATAAAATAGGTCATCTAATGCGCTATTTTATTAGCTTCGGTTTTTGTCTCTTTACTTTTTTTCGTATTCCTAACCGCTTAGCGACAAAATAGCGAATTATATCTGGTTGTGATGCGATAAGAGCTACTCCTGGCATCTTTGCACGTGTTCGGGATTTGTTTTCAAGAAGATCTGAAGCGTGTATCTTGGCTGAAGGTGGTCATTTTCAGCAATTTTTATAAAAAGTTTAATTCATTTTCATTTTTTCATAATAATTGTATTATTAATTAATAATGCTGTTATTTTTAAGTAATGTAATGACTGTAATGAGTGATAAACACCTCAAATAAATCAATTTTGTCGTTAAGCGGTTAGGAATACGAAAAAAAGTAAAGAGACAAAAACTGAATCTAATAAAATAGCGCATTAGATTATCTATTTTATTTGCAAAATTATACAGGGTGGTATGCTTTTTCTTGATAACCAATGACCAATGATACCCACTCCTCTGCCACTGGTGAGTTTCTAAAGCTGGTAATTTTTTGATTTATACCCATCGATATACTAAACATGTACACCGGATTTGGTAAAATTTCCTCAAGCGGTATAAAAATTAAAAATAAAAAACCGTTATTTTTTTAAATTTTTGACACTCTGTAGCTCTACAACGGCTGCCCTAAGACCCCATGTTTATATAACAAAAAAACCTTATTTTTGGCCTCACATTACGCCCCTGGATTTTTGACATATGTTTAATAAACACCCTGTATAATTGTACGTGACAAAAAGGCTAACAATCGACTGAGTACATACATGATGCGATTTCGTCTTGTAAACTATTTCTTAAACTCCGGGGAATACCCGCATTGTGTACTCTGCGATTAAAACTATTATGCAACTTTTGCTGATTTCACATTTTAATAGTAAAGTACGTTATAAGAGAAATTATGCAGCCTACGGGACGTATTTTTGGTACGTTGTATAAGAAGTCCGTAGCAAAAGAAGTACGTTTTAAAAGAACAAATACACGACGTATCCGGCGGGGACCGAGCTCCCAAGTACGTAATAACCGAATGTACGTTAAAAGCGAGTCCGTTATAAGCGTGTTATACTGTATAAGGACAAAATATAAAAGCACCATGAGATCATTATTTTTTAAGTGTTTCAATGAATTCAATAAACTACCTACATATGTTAAAGAAGCCAATAATATGCGTATCTTTAAGATTAAACTGTTGGAGGTATTATGAGAGGAGTGAATAATTTTTTTAAGTGATATAAATATATTATAATTATTACAAGTACCTATAGATGTTAACACTTATAAGTACGAGTGTATGTAATTTGGGGAAAGAATGAAATTTTGTTTTTATTGTTTATACAGGGAAATTTTCTTTTTAGTATACATACAGGGTGTCCCAACCATCTGGGATTTTTCGATAGCGTCTTTATTATTATAATTATGTCAAAATATTATTAAGAGAAGTTGTAGGGTTTGATGTTCTACATATTCTAAAATTATTTTCATATATACTGGGTGTTTCGTAAACATGTGACGATACAAAGTTGTGTTTTTTTAAATGGAACACCCCACATTTTTTTACATATTGGGATTCTCCCTTGAATGGCGATTGCAACAATATATCATTATATGGGTCTATCGTTAATAGTTCCGTAGTTATTCATTTATTTGTGATCAAAATAACCTCACTTTGAACGAATATAACACCGTAATTACACCGAAATGTTAACTACATTTCAGGGTACAATTTTTCGAATCTATTTTCAATAAAACTGCGAGGACTAAAAGGCTCTAGGTATTTTCAATATACAGGGTGATTGAAAAACGCGAACCTCATGATTTCTTGAAAATTTTAAATAGAACGCCCTATATATAATTATGTCATTAAACAGCTGCTTTTCTAAGCTTTCAGAAAATACCATATTTGTTGGGTCCATGTTTAATCGTTACGAAGTTATGTTAGTTTCTTTGTCACACTAGAGATTCGTACGCGAACTCTGTAGTCAATTTAGTGAGCGATTACACCAACTGCCGATTGTTTTTATCGTTGGTTGTTTTGAACAAAATCGCATCGAATTTTGTTTACGAATACTTTTGCTGCCGTAAATACGTCACGTTTGATGCGATTTTGTTTAAACAACCAACGGTTTAATATTATCGGCGATTGGTGCATTCAGCCATAGGAGTGCTTAAAAAACAATTGCATTTAACAACTACGAAAACAATTGCTAGAATATTTGTCAACAAAAACAACGACTTCTGGGCTTATGTCACAGTTTTTGTAAAGTTGGATAGAAAAGCCTAGAAATAATGAATTAGTAATCAGTAAATAACTAAAATCTTAATACGCTATGAAACTATGATTTATAAAATAGAAAACAATTTACTAAGAAAATAACGAACATTAACTAAAAACGATTTGAAAAAAAAAACAAGAAGACAGACTGCAGCAAGTTTTGTAAAAAAAAATCCATTGTTACAAAAATAATTATCGTTACATCAGGTGCTCAAAAACTCTCCTTTCTGTTTCAATGCACAGACGTAAACGTCTTAGTAATGTCAACTGAACATGGCGTAGGGGTTTGGATATGCATACCAGCAAATGCTCTTCTTATCCGATTTTTTATGTTTTATTGTAGTTGGTGGGACCTGGTAAACTTGGTCATTTATATGGACCCATAAAAAGAACTATTGGACTTAAATCGGGAGAACGCGCGGGCCATGGTAGGGGACCATTTCAACCGATCCACCTTTGCGCTCTCGTACCCTCTAATAATTATGGGGTGCAGCCGCATCATGCTAGAACCACATTAAGGTCAACATCTTCTAATAACTCAGGAATCCCGTCTTGTAAAAAATTCAAGTATCTCTCCGCGGTCAATGGTTCATTAAAAAAGTAGTTACCAATAACTTCAGTATTCACTATTCACCGTGCTGCATATACTAGACGATTGGCTAATAAACTAGTTCGATTCCATTCACCCAAAATATAAACCATATTTATTGACTCTTCTTTCGAGAAATTCATTATTTCTAAGCTTTTCTATCAAACCCTACAAAAACTGTGACAGAAGCGCAGAAGCCATTGTTTTTGCTGACAAATATTCTAGCAATTGTTTTTGTTTTGTAGTTGTTAAATGCAATTCTTTTCTAATCATTCATACGGCTGAATGCATCAATCGTCGATAATATTCAACTGTTGGTTGTTTAAACAAAATCGCATCAAACGTGACGTATTTACGGCAGCAAAAGTATTCGTAAACAAAATTCGATGCGATTTTGTTCAAAACAACCAACGATAAAAACAATCGGCAGTTGCACGCAATCGCTCACTAAATTGACTACAGAGTTCGCGTAGGAATCTCTAATATGACAAAGAAACTAACATAACTTCGTAACGATTAAACATGGACCCAACAAATATGGTATTTTCTAAAAGCTTAGTAAAGCGGCTATTTAATGACATAATCGTATATAGGGCGTACTATTTAAAATTTTCAAGAAATCTTGAGGTTCGCGTTTTTCGATCACCCTGTATATTGAAAATACCTAGAGCCTTTTAGTCCACGCAGTTTTATTGAAAATAGATTCGAAAAATTGTATCCTGAAAAGTAGTTAACATTTCGGTGTAATTACGGTGTTATATTCGTTCAAAGTGAGGTTATTTTTATCACAAACAAATGAATAACTACGGAACTATTAACAATAGACCCATATAATGCTATATTGTTGCAATCACCATTGAAGGGAGAATCCAAATATGTAAAAAAATGTGGGGTGTTCCATTTAAAAAAACACAACTTTATATCGTCACATATTTACGAAACACCCTGTGTATATGAAAATAATTTTAGAATATGTAGAACGTCGAACCCTACAACTTTTCTTAATAATATTTTGACATAATTATAATAATAAAGACGCTATCGAAAAATCCCAGATGGTTGGGACACCCTGTATACCCTATGTATACTTTTATAATAAACGCAAATAGGCAACCCACTATACACTATAAACGTTAAAAAATTAGCATGCTGTGGCAAAAATCATCAAATTAAGTGAATGTCAAAACATTAGTCTCTAACTGTTGCTGTTTTTATTTTCCTTTCTGTTTTGTATTGTTGATATTTTATGTTTTAGAATAATCGTTGAATTAAAATTATGTTGATATTCCACTAATTTTGATTTATTTTTTATTTACAAACATGAAACATAACCTTTACGCACCACGTGACGTGACTTTTATAGTGTATAGTGGGTTGCCTATTTGCGTTTATTATAAAAGTATACATAGGGGATATGTATACTAAAAAGAAAAATTCCCTTTATTTATGTTAATATTAGAATGTATCCTATTTTTTTGAATATATTTCTTACTTACTTGTTATTTATATTATGTTCGAAAATAGAACCACGGGACCGCGGTTAGTTTTTTCAGGAAACCGGTACTTTTTACGAATGCGGTTCCTGAACGCTGTGGTCAAATCTGCGTACCACAGTAACCGCGATTTGAACGCGGTTTCGTGGTAAAATATTGTGACATAACCTTAAACTCACAACTACTACACACTACAGACCATTCGTGCAAGAAAGTGACAGTTGTTTTATAGGTTATCTGTAACCACGCCGTTCGAAAATAATAACGCGAACCGTAACCGTTCAGGAACCTCGAACCATAACCGCGGTCCTGTGGTTCTATTTTCAAACATAATATTAGTAGTAGTAATTATTGTTTATATGATTTCATTTGCATATACAGTCGATAATCCGAGCGCCCAAAAAACGAGAAAAAAATTAAGGGGGTTACTGGGTGAAGAATACATTACGTATGTACATATGTATGTATGTATTTTTGATTAAGAATTTGAATTTTAGTTTTGTGTTTTTACAATCTTTATTCATAAAGCTGTAACATTTTAAATATTTACTAAAATCGTTACCTACGTAGAACCCTCTTATTATGTACTAAATTCAATCAATTGATGAAATAAATAAATAGGAATCCTAAAGTTGTTAGAATGGCATGTTTTTTACAGTGTTTAAAATTGTTATAAAGCAAATCTAAGTTTATTTCATCAATTTTAAAATTTACAATTTTTCGAAATATTATATTTCGACATTCACGTGACTAACGAAGTTGATCAAATGACAGTGAAATATTACATGATTGAATAAATCGGAAATGTAAAATGAATTGTTTCTTAAATAATTACTTTAATGATATGGTTCTAAGTGCTTATATTTAAATCTTACTTTGTTTTTAGTTTTATCATGGGTATAGCGTTTCATCAATTTGGGGGTGTGTGGAATTGTGATGAGATTACTCTTGAGAATTGGTTTCGGCGCTTCTAGCACAGCTTTCGGAACCGGTTTAGCGTGGAATGTTTGTGTTTTTCTCGGTGAAACAATTTCCTATAAATTAAATACATTATAACTACTTTTTGAGTACAGAGGCCCTCAAAAATCGTATACCTTTTTAATAATGTTTTGTGTCAGCCTGAATGGTTCTGGTATAGTAACTGGTTTTTTTGGTACTGGAATTTTTGGTTGCACTGGCCCATTTAGCACTTTAGCACTTACTGGATTCGCTTTTATTTTAAATCTGTAAATAATCATTTTTAAAAAGAGAATTGCAAACAGTAATGTAATATAATACAAAAACTTACTTTTTGATTTCTTCGTATTCTTTAATTTCTATTTCTTCTCTTGATAGAACATAAGTAGGTCGAATCCTCTGCTTTGTACAAAGTGCTGGAGATTGTGGTACAGTGTTTGGTAAAGGTCCGTAAAACTTAGTCATTTCATTGGGTTCTGTTTTTGACTTAGTATGGAATCGTTTTGGAGTTTTGTGTTGGAACTGATTAATTGCTTCAGCCATACTAACAAATGCTTTGACAGTCAAATTTTCTCGAGATGCCATCTTAGATTTTGGCTGGGCAAGTTGGTCAATGCGATCCTAACATGTGAAAAGAATAATGTTTGTATCTCATTTGCCTGAAGTATAAGTTACGATAGAAACAGTGCATCAAAATGTAAACCTTGCTGTTTTTTACTAATCATTGAGACAAACTGTAATTTACAAAAACATCTGATCTAACTGAAACTGTTTATTACAAATATTGAAATTGAAAACAGCAAGAATAAATGGGATAAATACAAAAAACAAACTTGATAGAGAACGTTACAAAGCAACCAAAAATGCATGATATAGCTTAAAGAAAGAAACAAGAATGGATAAATAAGAAGTTCGAAGAAATTGAAGAAGAGAGAAGAAAAAATAACATCAGAATATTCTATGGAAAAATTAATGACGTAAAATATAAACCAACGGCCGTTGTAAGAGGAATGAAAGATAAAAACGAGAGAACACAGTATGGTGATGAAAAAATAAAAAGAATATAGAAAGAATACTACAAGAACTTATTAAAGGGACCGACAAAGCAAAGTGAGATGGTTAATCCAAGGAAATACTAGATAGGACAAAAACGATAGACAAGAAGTAGGTGCACCAGAAAGCAAGGAAGTACGAGAAGCAATAAGGAAAGCAATAAACAATAAAGCGCCAGGAAGTGATAACATAATAATGGAATTTATAAAATAAGGAGGTGACGATCTACGAGAAAAAATGCCAAGAGGATAACATTACTCACGCAGTTCATAAAATCTTTTCAAGCATTCTAACAGTAGATCAAAGATATACACTGAACATGTACTTGGAGACTACCAACAAGTTTTTAGACCGTGAAGATCAACGGTTCCTGCTGTGTACATCTTACAACAAACTCTGGAAAAGGCGAGAGAATATGGGATAGAACTCCACCTGTTGATCGATTTTGAATGCGCATTCCACTCAGCAAGTTGGGAGAGAATGATTGAAGGATTAAGAGTTAGAAATAACGCAGAAACTGATAAGATTGATAAATATGACGCCAGAACACACAGAAGCCATAGTAAAAGTAAACCAAACACAAACAAAGGAATTTAGAATCAGTAAGGAAGTGAACCAAGGAGATGCGTTGTCGGCAGTATTGTTCAATTTAGAGGTGATACTGAGAAAAGTTAATTGAAAGGGCACAATAGTTTTAAATGATTCACAGGCATTGGCATACGCAGATGACCTTACAATTATAGCAAAATCAGAGGAAGAACTAAGAAGAAAATTGATAGTGAAGCATGAAGAAATAGTTTATGCATAAATCAAAGCAAAACAAAATACTTGAAGTATGAAAAAGACTTGGAAATTAGAGAGAATGCTTTCAAATTCAAAAGTATAAATTTGAAAGTGTAACTAGATTTAACTATCTTGGAGTAGCAATTACGGTAAAACAAAGCGAAAACGTCAAGGAAAGGGTACAAAAAGAAAATAAGGCATTTTATGCAAACAAGGCATTACTAAAAAATCAGACTATGTATAACAAAAACAACAACCTGAAACTAGGATGTAGGTACAAAACATTAATTAGGCCGATTATCACTTACGCAGCAGAAATTATTACTCTTACAAAAAGAGAAGAAGAACTAAGAAGATATTAAAGGAAAATCTTCAGAACAAGCTCCAATTAAGAACGAAGAAGAGGTTAGACGCAGGACAAACAAAGAAATAAACCAAGAAATTGAAGGTGAAGACATAATATGCTTTATAAAATCATTAGATGGTTTGAACGTATTATGAGAAGCGAAAGTAACAAGATGCTAAAACAAATAACAACATGGAAATTGTTCAGCATAAGAGAGAGAGGAAGACCCAGAACACGATGGTGGGATGGCAGATTTAAAGTTAGGAAATACAAGACTGGACAAAACAAATTAAAGATAGAAAGAACTGGAAAAAGATTGTGGAAAATGCCAAGGCAAGCAACAAGTTGTAAGCATAAACAAGAATAGAGGAATAATTCACCTCAATAAATGGAATTAAATCTTCTAAGGAAGAGGACCAGAAGAAAAAGATCTGCTGAAATTAACTTTCAACACAATTGATAGAGCTGCAATATGGCAATGTTTAGAACTACTACTGGAAGTACCTAAACCATTGATTGAAATAATTAAGAGTATCTAAGAGAGAATCGGAGGAATAAGTTCAAGTAAATTGTGAGAGATCAGAAGTATTCGAAATGGAAAAGGGGATTAAGCAAGAAGACGGACTAAGTCCACTTCTGTTCATAATAATAGATAAAATACTAAAGAATACCAAAGTAAGATCGCAGGAGACAATAGTAGGATATAGAAACCTAATACCAATAAAAGCGGACAGTTTATTACATACTGACGACATAGTACTAATTGCAGACTCACATGAAAAGAGGTACAGCAGCTTGTCAATCTGCATAAACAAGAGCAAAGTTATGGTAATAAATGAAAATATAACTGGCAGATCTACAGATAGAAGATGTAAGGGCAAAAGTTTAGAAACGGTAACCACATACTAGTATCTAGTTAGGAAGTACCAGGTGATCAACGGAATTCAAAATTAGAGGAGGCTGTGATTGGTGCTATTTTATGCACACTGAGAAATGAATAATAAATTGACAATTAAAATTTTTAATTTCAAGCTGCAAGCCTGTGTTGCCAACTTTATGGTAAATATCACAGCCTGCTCTAATTATAAATTCCGTTAATCAGTTGGTACTATATCGAATGGACGGAAAGATTAATAAAGAAATAGCAAACAGAGCTAACAAAGTAACAAGAATATACTATGCAATCAATAAATCGGGTTTGGGAAAAGAAGAAATAGAACAAGAAACTAGGCTGAGACTCTATACCAGTGAATCATAGGCATTACAATTAAAATAAGAAAGTAAAGTAATATAGATGAAATTCCTACAAAAGATCGCAGGAAAGACTAGTAGAGTGAGGAACGAGAAAATAAGGACAATTAGGACAAAACCCAATTCTGACAAAGCTGGAGGAGAGACAATTAAACTGGTATAATGAGGATGGAGCCAGGTAGACTAGTACAGAAGATTTAAGAAGCAAGAACAGAAGGTGGAAAGAAGAGAGGAAGACCCAGGAAAACATGACAGAAATGAAAGCACTAGCAAAAGAATGGGCAAAGAGGGACTACACCAACTCCTAATTCGATGCTGAAAAGCATACGGATGAAGAATAAGAAAGAAAGAAAATCAAATTAAAAGAGATAATTTATGTTAAACTGTTTAGATTGAAATTGTTTTTCTTATTAATTTTTTCGAGCGAATTTCTTTATAAAATTATTTTGAATGGATTAGCCATGGAACACATTTCCACGGCTATGAAATTTCATTTGAATTGTATTTTACATGAAATTAAATTAAATATTAATCTTAGCCTATCAATTGCATATATCACTAATAATAGTTATTTATTATACATGCGGATTAAATTAATGTTTAATGAGCGGTACGTTTAACCGCACGAGCGGCAGTAGCCGCAAGCGCGTTGATACCGCGAGTTAATAAATTAATTTAATCCGCAAGTGTAATACAACTGTTTATTCAATTTTGACATTTATTTGACATTTTTAAAGCGATTTGACATTTTTAAAGCGCTAGCGGAATAAAAATTTTAAATCGCTAGCGGAATAAAAATTTAAAACGATTGTTTATAAAACATCAACTTTTATGGGCAGGCCAGAAACAAATAAACGTCAGTTTATACGGCAAAATTGAATAAAAGAATTTAATTCTCCATAACATTGTGTCAAAACATACAGAGCATTCTATTTCAAATAACAAAATTATGGCCTTTAAATTTTTTAGAATATGACTTTACAAACGCACTTAACAAGTTTCCTTTAGTACCTAACAGTTCATTTTGTAGTTCGTGATTAATTTTAGTTTTTACGTATTACAGAATTTAAACAAATTTTTACAAAATCCCTAATAACTTAAAAACCACCCTGTATTCTTAAAAAGGTAGAATATATGCGATTAATTTATTCTATGTGTAAATTATACATACTCTGGAAATGGAACGGCTGCGCAAATTTAATTTTGGGATATCTGCTCTTGTGTTCATTGTATGAACTTTTTTCTTTTGGTCAGTATGCCTTTTCCGTTGGTTGCTCGATATATGCAAGTTTTCCATTTTAGCTCTATAAAAAAATATATATTAAAAAAGTCACTTATGTGGACATAAACATAAAAAAAAATGAGTTTTCAATTATAATCACGTTATTCTACTTTTGAAACCGGGCATAGAGAAAATGTAGCATACAAGTGCTTATTCACTTCTGGACAAAATTAATGCACTACTGTCTGTTCTAATTATAAGCATTTTTCAACAAATCCAAATCTTATATCGCAGTTTTACAAACAGGTATTTAACCACATTGAAGTTTAAAGTAAGATTTTATTTGAGCCTAGGACTTGTTTATCAGTATATTTTAAACTTTTTACTGTATTTAGACTTATGATTCAGAAAATCTTACCTAGTTCCATAAAGTTTATCAGGCAATGCCTCATCTGACGTTGTTAGATCGCCCATACTGAGCGATCTTCTCAAATTGTTTTTCAAACACTTTTCGCCATTTTTTGTCTCTAGAAAAAGTAAAAATCACATTATAATACACATTATTTGCTACAACTTAAAACAGATGTTTATACAAATGAAAATATAAAATACCTGGAGTTAGTTTTAGTGGTGTATAAAATTCTTGATCGATATATCTTTCAGACTCCTCAACAGAAATGTTGGAGCCTGATCTTTTACCATTGTGGCTCTCATGTTCAATATCTAAAACGTGAAGGTTAGTAGATAAATATTGTCAAAGTACCGTTTACCTACCAAAAAACGCTTCTGCGGTTAGTACGTCTTCATTTATTAAATCTATGGTGAAATCAGAGAAGTCTGGTACGTTGTAGATAAAGTTATCCATTTTAAGTATTAAAATTGTCTTAATTTAGAAATTAATTTACAACAGTACGTATAAAAGCAAACCTAGTTCACGTTCTTTTAATGTCTGTACTTTATATCTATCTTTCATGCAGTTTTAATCAAAAATCGAAGCTGACACTGACACAGAACACTTTAAAACAGTGACGGTTGGTCAACGTCAACGCATAAAATTTAAATCTTCAACTGTTGCACAAACAAATAGATGACCATCGGTCTGCGCAGGCGTAAATTTTGGTCACATTCAATATAATACCACATAATACCCTGCCTATGGTTACAATCAATAACATTAATTATAGCTGCTCAATGATCATCTAATAAGATTGTGTTACATCGTGATTTAATATTAATTGTAATACAGCAAATAGTACCTACATTCTGTTCACTGATGTCGTGGACACCAGATTTATGTTGCCATGCACTGAACAATTGGTACCTACTGGCACAGAAAATTTGCTTTGTAATGTTGTTATTTCTGGGTACTATATTATTATTGGAGGGGAATATTTCACTAAAGGTGCATTCAGACTCAGAAATTTTGTCCGGAAAGTTGACGGAGAAATTTAAACGAACCAATCAGGAGGTGTGTAGAATTTGAATCGTAAGAAGCGGTAAATTCTACACGCCTCCTGATTGGTTCGTTTAAATTTCTCCGTCAACTTTCCGGACAAAATTTCTGAGTCTGAATGCACCTTAAATTTTAAAAACATGTAGTGCTGTCAATTCAATGACAAAAAAATGCACCAGATATTTCAATTTAGTGGTTTTCCTAGTAGTGAATAGATAGTACAAGAAATGTGACATTTTTAAGAAAAGTTATATCCTAATAAAAGACGGGCTTTATGATAACAAGAATTAATTTGGGCAAGTGGAGGAAGTATCTGTACTTCGTCGAACATGAACTTGCTTTAATACATCAGGAATTTTGAATACGAGTTTCAAATAAGGAGTTCTAAAACTACATTAATCGGATAACTTTAATCATTTAATTCTTTATGATCAATTGAAAATTCACAAAGATTTAAATAACAAAAATGTTAAAATCGTGTGTTATCAAATCTATTTCGAATATTAATCCTTATAAAATCTATACTCGTATTTTTCTGTATATTAAAAAAAAAGTTCTAATTAAATTTGAAGAGCTTAGGCTCAAAAAATTCAAGCCGATAGACCTACCAAATCGTTTCGTATAAGACGAAGTGTAGTGATAGTTTTTCTCGATCTTGATCGTGTTAATATAAGGAAATTTTCGTTGGAAAACTTTCTTCATGTCCTAGTCCTACATCTTTTGTCAAATTATTTACTGAATGTCACCACGTGACAGATTGTAAAGTTGTCAAACTTCTGTCAACTGTCAAACACAAATCAATGTCATCAACATAACTATTCTACAAAAATGCCCCTTCATTAAAATTGTCAAGTATTTTTATGAATACCGAAACAGAAAAAAATGGTGACGTTAAGGTTGCCGTTTAAAGCAACTTTGTGTAAGCATAGCTGCTGTTTACCAATGGTCATTAGTTGAAAATTAAATGTTAGTGTACCTATACGAATTGACTTTAAAATTTTAACGAACCTATAAAATAACCTAACGAATAGTTTGGTATTCACGGGGATCATTTGTGTCATTTAGATACAGATTACGACATAAACATGGCCAGCTTTAATTAGTTTTTAACATTATTTGAGTAGCAATTGATTTGAAATTTTTAACGAGACTATAAACCAGTAGGGCAAGATGGTGTAAAAATGAGACAACGAAAATTTTGGGTAAAAATGAGACAGTCAAATTTTGTCACTAAAAATAATATTATTTAGGATGCTAAAGCTGCAAATTGGTACCTATATATTATAAAACCTAATATATATTCTTAGGAAAATTACTATTAGCACTATGCTTCAATAATTTATTCTGTTTGAACATGTCGCATGTTACATCTTAAAAACTTTTAAAATGAAGCGGTAAACTTTTGTTAACTAGCCGTGTTGAATCATCGGACGTGCTCGGTGAAAGTCGCGTTTGAATCGGCGATCCTTTCCAACCACTTTCTGAAAAGCGCGCCAGTCTACTATTAACCGTTAGGAGTGTGTCTTGTGTTGATTGTATGGGGCAAATTTGAGACGGTTGCTGGGGAAAATATGAGACAGCATGTGGGTTAAAAATGAGACATAAATAATTCGCGTTTTAGGTTAGAGTTGATCAAAATGCCTAGAAATTACATACCAAAAGCGAGGCCATATACCGAGGAAGATTTGCAAAAGGCGCTTACCTTAATTAAACAAGGTAAGCTATCAATTAGAATCGCTGCAAAAACTTTCCGAATCGACAAATCTAAGTTAAGTAGATGCCTAAACAATAAAAATAATTCAAAACGTGGCCGAAAACAAGTATTATCGAAGGAACAAGAAATAGATTTAACTCAGAAAATCGAAGTTATGGCTAAATGGGGGTTTGCTCTTTCCAAAGAGGAAATCAAGGCGGTGGTTCAAACCTACGTAAACGAAAATAATCTGACAACCGTTTTTAACGATGGTAAACCCGGGGACGATTGGTTCCGCATGTTTTGTAAAAGAAACAATTTGAGCCAAAAGAAAATGGAACAGTTGGAAAAGTGTAGGAGAACTGCTACTAGCGATCCCTTTATAATATACTCTTTTTATGACCGACTGGAAGAAACAATAAACCAGCTGGGCCTACAAGACAAACCATCACGTATCTTCAATTTAGACGAAACAAGTTTCAACTTGGACCCAGGCAGAGTAAAGGGCGTTTCTGTCAGAGGTCAACGAGTTCACAGAAGCATCGAGGGTTCGGGGAAAGAAAATACAACGACTATGGCCTGTATTTCAGCGAGTGGGGTATTACTTCCCCCCCTAATTATATATCAGGGGCAAAATCTGTGGAGCACATGGAAAGGAACCAATGATTTAAAAGATACATGCTACGCAGTGACAGATAAAGGCTGGATGACAACTGTATTCAGCAGTTGGTTTATTAAATTTTGTGCAATGATTCCGCAAAGGCCGCTCTTGATAATAATGGATGGCCATGTATCACACCTGGATAAAGGCACCATTGAACATGCCATAGAAAATAACATCACCTTATTTA
Organism: Melanotus villosus; assembly: GCA_963082815.1. Classification (NCBI taxonomy): domain Eukaryota; kingdom Metazoa; phylum Arthropoda; class Insecta; order Coleoptera; family Elateridae; genus Melanotus; species Melanotus villosus. Next base: position 21,880,704 of record OY720425.1, read on the forward strand.
AATTACCACCACATGTCACGGATCTTCTTCAACCGTTGGACAAGTGCTGCTTTGGCCCACTCAAGCTGAAATGGAACCAGAGGCTTATCGAATGGCAGCGATTAAATCAGAGAAGGCTAACAAAAAGTGAGTTCGCTGATATGATTTGTGCACTATGGAATGAAGGAATAACAGAAGCTGTTATAAAAAAGTCGTTTGAAAGCACGGGAATATTCCCTTGTTGTAAGGAAAAGTATCCGAAGGAGCGACTAAACGTTATCAAATTACAAAAATACAATGAAGGAGCCGTAAACACTTATCCACTAGACATTTATAAGTTAGACCAACAAGAAGGAAATAAAGAAAATGAACAAGGAGAAGCACATCAGAAATATAGACAAGAGAATCAGCAAAGCAGTGAGACTGAAAATAATATTAACGGGGAAAAAACAGGTGAGCTTACAGAAAATATATCAACAAATAATTTACATCAAAGTCTTACCACTCCATCCACGTCATCTACTTCATTTGAGAGTATTATACTCAGTAAAATTAATAAGTCAAATCCCGAAATCAAGCGAAGACGTAAAATTGATTCCAATTGTGCGGTCCTAACGAGTTTGGAATATTTAAATCGAATTCGAGAAAAAGAAGCTCTGCAAAATAAGACAAAACAGCCAAGAAAAGTCGCCAAAGTAACTATCGATTCTTCATCAGAAAGTGATAACGAAGTTGTTTACGAAGATGAGAGTGATATTGAAGGCATGACCAGTGTTGTAACAGGTACTTCTTTTTTGGTACCTAGGTAAAGGTACAGGTACACAGAGAAAAAATTACCTAGTTACAGGTACAGGTATACTTTTACAAAAATACCTAGGTAAAAATACAGTTACCATAAAAATGTACCTAAATATTGTAGGTACAGGTTTAGGTACAACCGCACAACTAATATTTTTGATCGATTGTTAAAATTTAAATATAAAAAATACTAGGTACCACTTTTTAAATAAAATAAAATTTTTTCTTAAACATACCTACATCATATACATCATTTATATTATTTATTTTTCTTGAAGAACAATAGAGTTTCAAGAGCCTCATCATAAAGCCTATTTCGTTTGGAAGTTAAAATTAAATTTGTCCTCCTGTACTAAACAGTCTTTCAATAGGAGCTGATGAGAGTATGATTGTATTATTTATTATTTAAAATTTCTTAAAATGATTTCATAATTAAATAGGGATTTTAAATTTTTTGACTTATCTTCAAAATACTTCACTATATTTTGATAATATTAATGGCATCATCATTCTCTTTCACTTTACCGTTAAATACGCTACACAAAATACCCAAATGACGCCAATAAAATTCGAACTCTAATATGAATATATTGATATTCTCTTTATATCCACAATTATTGTTTAAATTTTTTTACGTAGTTTTACAGAGAAAATAGAATTTACGTTGTACCTTCAGTTTTTATGTTTTTTAGGTACAAGGTAACTCTAAAAAATACCTAGGTATAGGTAAAGGTAATTCTAAAAATATGAACCTTTTAGTATACGAAGGTACAAGAGAAGTACCTAGGTACTTGTACCTAGGTACATTTACCTAGGTACGTCTCAACACTGGGCATGACATTAGAAGAACTAATAAATGACGATAATCTTTCAGATGAGGAGATTTTTTCAAGCGACATAGTTATTGGAGACTATATTTTGGTCAAGTTTTGTACAAAGAAGAAGCTGCTACATTACGTTGCGCTAGTAGAAAATGTCGAAGACGACGAGTTTGCTGTGTCGTATTTGCGCCGAAGGGGTGATAAGTTTGTTTTTCCCCAAGTGCATGAAAAATGCAACGTATCTAAAGACGACGTGGTAACAAAACTGCCGGCTCCAACGTTGCATGGAGGAACTGCCAGAGTTTCTGAACAAATTGTGTTTCCTATTAATTTTGACAAATTTAATATACAGTAATAGTTATACGAGTTGTCGTTTAAAAAGTATAATCATTTGTATTCATTTTTCAATGTTTTTTTGCTGTTTTGTAGCTGTAATTTAAGGAGTTTAACAATTTGTGTTCCCATTTCATTTTTCTTTCAGTTAGAATTTATGTTTTGTTTTCTATTTCTATAGTTTTTTTGTTATAATTAAAAAAATATTTGTATAACTTGTGTCTCATTTTTCAACTAGACCGTCTTAATATTACCCCAGCAGTGATAAATAGCACACAAGCTTACATATACACCTGAAAATACTGCGTCTCATTTTTACCCATGCCTGTCTCAGTATTACCCCAAAGACAGGTTAAAAATGAGACACGGTTTTTAATTTTTATTCAGAAAAATTATTTAATCTGGTAAAACATTTTACCTTGAAAATATTGCCTAATAAAATCTGGATATAATGCAAATTTTTTTATCATGTATTTCATAAATTACAACGCCTAAAAATTAAAAGTTTTAAAAAGTGTCTCATTTTTACACCATCTCGCCCTATAACCGATTGTTTAACATAAACGAAAATCATTTATACCACTTAAATTTGATGAAATTAATTTCAATAGATCATTGTATAAGCGTGGCCGTTTTTCCAATAATAATTAGAAGTTCAAGATTAAATTTTAGAAGGATTACAAATCATTCAATATGCGTGAGAATCATTCATGTCACTTAAATTTGCCAAAATTATCATATTATATAGTATACCAAGGGACCGGTATATTGCCGGAAATTTTTTCGAACCGCTCATGCCCGAGGGTTTGTTGCGAGAGAGAACTTCACGAGGGCGTAGCCCGAGCGAAGTTTTGAACAACAAACACGAGGGCTGAGCGGCGAGGTAAAATTTCCAGGCAATGTACAGTTGTGGACAGAAAAAAATAGGACAGTGTTTTTTTTCTAGTTTAAAATGGCCCCTGTGTTGTAATTTGATTGCAAGTCAATGTGACAAATATCATAATTATAAAGCCAAAATCAAGTAACTAAATTTTATAGAATAAAGTTTACTTGATTTTTCGAGTTGTCCTATTTTTTTCTGTCCACAACTGTACATGTCCTGGTGTGTATTCGGCAGAGAATCGCCCGAAATTTTTTACGACAAAAACAAGAATAATTTAATTGTACATTTAACATCAAGTATTAATAAATTATGAATTTTGTTATAAATTGATAAATAAATAATATAATAATACATTCTTTAAAACATTATTCGGCTATATTTGACAGATTTGCACCTTTTCCCTAGGGAGTTTTTTTTGAATTTCCGATTAATTCAATTGTGATTGGTTGTTACTCAAAAAATTCAACGTTATGATTGGCTAATGTTACTCATTTGACATGTGAGGGCGATTCTCAATTAAAGATTACCGGCTTAATGGATCCTTCCATTTCAAACATCTTCAACTTTAATTTCGATTATTAAACATTTATCAATAAGAAATACCTACTTAATTTTTGTACCAATATTTTTAAATAATTTAGTAATGGCGCGCGAAGCTGGTACACGTGCCGACGTGCCCCACGTCCTTGTATTTTAAGGATTATTTATTTAGTTCTATCTACAATCTACATGACAGCGTTTTTTTTTTGGGAAACGTACAGAATTTTATTGAGAACAATTTATCGTGCATGGCGAATAATCGAGTCATTTAGATTTTGAATTATTTAAAGAATTGCGAAAAGAGGCTTTTTGTTTACCTGGCATGGCGGCAATTTACACTGGTTTCCCCACCTCGGTACTCAGAATACGTAACCTGGATTTTGTGGGCGACCGCGAAAGTTCGTGTATACGAAAGCTCGTGTATAACTTCACACATCTCAAGTAATAATAGGCATAACATGAGCATGACTAAATATATCATCCTGATAGTTGAAGAAGATTATCTAGCCAATGAATTTTCATTAAAACCATATATCAAATTTCAATATCATTTTTAGATATAAAACCATTGAACGTCGAACAAAATAAAGAAAAAACTAACACTTTGGCAACGTTGCATATTCTGCATGTCCGTCATGACAACCGCCATCTTCCGATAAAAATACGAATGGAGTGTTAGTGTTTGCGTTTGTGAAGTGGGAAATTGTTTTTTAAAAGTTTATAATTTTCCGAAATAATGCCACCAAGATTAAAACATATTGAAGTTGAGAATTTTAAGTCTTATCGCGGCCGGCGTATTATTGGGCCGCTGATGCCATTTAATGCAGTAATTGGCCCTAATGGATCCGGTAGGTTATGTTGTGTTTCTTATAAGAAATGTTATTAAACAACAAATATAATTTTAGGTAAATCAAATTTTATGGATGCTATCAGTTTTGTTATGGGAGAAAAAACCCAGAGTCTACGAGTCAAACGATTAAGTGATTTAATACATGGAGCTGCTATCAATCGACCAATATCGAGAAGGTATGTTGTTTTTCATACCAACCGTAGAAGTAAATTTACCACCACGGAATTATTAGGCTTAGAGTGATTATTTAGAGCCAGGTAGCTCAGTTGTAAGAGGGCTAGGCTTGCATGTTGCAAGTCCCTAGTTCGAATCCCTACATTGGTGGAGCTTTTTTCTCAGGCTTCTGAGATCGGTACTAGGCCTGGTGAGACCATTCACAGTTGGGCTTAATTTACTGTTCTCGACTCGGAAGACTGGTCTATGAGATAGAGTAACAAGACCACTACACACGTGTTAACACACGCACGACCCAGCCGTCTGACTTGAAGTAATGCCTAAAGGCGGTTCCGTGCAGATTGGCTACACACGCATACAAGACACACACAAAAAGAAAAAGGGTGATTATTTACTAATTGTTTTATTAGAGAAAGGAGTCAAAGATAAGTTAGAAGTATTATAAAACATTCAAGTAAGAACGGTTATCAAATACAAATATTTTTAAATTAACAAGAGTAGAGTACCTAGAGGAAAAATCTTGTAAAATTGAGTAACAATTGGATTAGCGTAATTGTCAACATTTTGTTAACCAAATCAAGAATTGTTTAAAATTAATTTTTGAGCCTATAGTGTGTATAGAAAGTTTACCCTCATTTGCGTTAACGTTAGTTGTTTTTGGAAGCAGTCCGGAGGAGCCTTAAAAAGTGGCGGCCCGATCTAGTTAGCAGAGATGATCATTAGTTTAATTCAATTTTTTTAAATAAAATCTTTTTTAGTACACGCTCCCAAAAGTAGCTATTTTACGGACTCATTTAAGTCCGTAAAATGCTATATTTTCGACCTAGTCCCTAAAAGTTGTCGTAACAACCTACTGACATGTGCTCTTATCACATTAATCATACATAATAAAAGGTTTGAATCTGTTTTTGGGAGCTTTAACAAAAAAATGTTTGTAACACGTACCTAAATCGTTTTTTGGGACTCATCTGCTATTCCAGACTCGGCTTCGCCTCGTCCGGAAACAGCAACGATTCGTCCCAAAAAACTTGATTTTAGGTACTTGTTACAAAAGTAACTATTTGGTGTTTTGCGTCATTTGATTTATAATAAGTTTGTTAAAAATATCAATTGTAATTATATTTATATACAGGGTGACATTGAAAAAACTGCCATGCATAGTACCACGCGATAGAGGACCATAAAATAATAAAAAAAGTTCTTATACGCTAATGTCCGATCGCCTTTTGTTTTCAAGATACAAGATGTTAAAAGTTTAAATTTTCTAACAAACTTTTAACATCCTGTATCTTGAAAACAAAAGGCGATCGGACATTAGCGTATAAGAACTTTTTTTATTATTTTATGGTCCTCTATCGCGTGGTACTATGCATTGTAGTTTTAAAAAAAAAATTAAATTTTCTAACAAACTTTTAACATCCTGTATCTTGAAAACAAAAGGCGATCGGACATTAGCGTATCAGAACTTTTTTTATTATTTTATGGTCCTCTATCGCGTGGTACTATGCATTGTAGTTTAAAAAAAAAAATTAAATTTTCTAACAAACTTTTAACATCCTGTATCTTGAAAACAAAAGGCGATCGGACATTAGCGTATAAGAACTTTTTTTATTATTTTATGGTCCTCTATCGCGTGGTACTATGCATTGTAGTTTTAAAAAAAAAATTAAATTTTCTAACAAACTTTTAACATCCTGTATCTTGAAAACAAAAGGCGATCGGACATTAGCGTATCAGAACTTTTTTTATTATTTTATGGTCCTCTATCGCGTGGTACTATGCATGGCAGTTTTTTCAATGTCACCCTGTATATACAGGGTGCCCGGATTTCGTAGGGACAACATGGGTAACTTTTGTATTTGAAGAGATAGAGAGATGGTTAAATTAGCAAAAAGGTGCAGGTTCGAGAGCTCATTAAGAATCCATTTTCAAATTTTACTTGTCATGGCCCACTTGTTTAAAATTAAAAAAAAACCAAAATCTCCTAATTTCTTTTATTTGCCGTAACTTTTTTGTTACTTAAGATATTGAGATGCGGTTTGAACTAATTTGCATGGTAATTTAAATACTTTTCTTTGCACTTAATAAAACCAATTTCATTTGTGCAAATTTTTAGTAATCTAACCTAACCTCAAAATTTTAAATTGGTACCATGCAATTTTTTTGGCCCTTTTAAGAGAGAATTTTTTTCTGAATGCAATGATGTATCACATGATATGTAAACTCCTTCGAAATTTTGAACAACTGAGCTTATTCTTTATACCGGCAGAAATCACTAGTGCCATGATTTTTGTTTCGAAACATAATTTCACAGATAAAGCTAGGTTCATGCACTAGCGATTCGCGATTTGCGGAATGCGATTTCCGCAAAATTTTGGGGTGTTTTTACCAGCTAGTTCATGCAGTGGCGATTTCACTCGCAGAAAGTAATAACTTTTCATGACCGAACAGGGCATTTTGTAGGTTGGTAGAAGTACTTTAACAATTCTGACATTTCGTTTCTTGTTGTATGCTCATGTTTCAGCAAATACAGTATTGATTTTTAACCGAATTCGTGAACACAATCAAAGACAATCAATGTATTCTGTGCAGCCAACACAACTATTTTAAGGTTCTGTTAAAAATAAATAAAAACGTGTTCTACAGTCAACAACGCGTCGATGAACGCATGCGCAGTTCAGAATATAACCAGCGGAAATAGCAAAATATTGAATTCGTTCCAAGTTCTGCGGAAATCGCAGAATCTTGAAGTACCTAGTAAATTGCCGCTTAAATTGCGTTCAAATTTAACTAATCAGAACAAAAATTGCTTTCCGCAAATCGCGAATCGCTAGTGCATGAACCTAGCTTAACGTGATAGACAAAAAACAAAGTTATTGTGATCATGGCACTAGTGATTTCTGCCTGGAAAAGGAATAAGCTCAGTTTTTCAAAATTTTGAAAAAGTTTCCATATCATGTGATACATCATTGCATTCAGAAAAAAATCCTCTCTTAAAAGGCCCAAAAAAATTGCATGGTACCAATTTAAAATGTTGAGGTTAGGTTAGGTTACTAAAAATTTGCACAAATTAAATTGGTTTTATTAAGTGCAAAGAAAAGTATTTACATTACCATGCAAATTAGTCCAAACCGCATCTCAATATCTTAAGTAACAAAAACGTTACGGCAAATAAAAGAAATTAGGAGATTTTGGTTTTTTTTAAATTTCAAACAAGTGGGCCATGACAAGTAAAATTTGAAAATGGATTCTTAATAAGCTCTCGAACCTGCACCTTTTTGCTAATTTAACCATCTCTCTATCTCTTCAAATAAAAAAGTTACCCATGTTGTCCCTACGAAATCCGGGCACCCTGTATATATCAGAACACAGAGTAACAACATTGGTGACCCTGACGTGATACGATTATTAGTGGCTCATAATAATTCAAGATTTGAATTTAAACCTAAATATGGCTGAGGAGAGGAGCAAGGTACTTCAGCGCAAGAAATTAATAGGATATCGGTTAAAATACCACCTTTTTGGCGGAGAAATGTCACAGTACCACCAAGTTGATTCCCAGTTTATTACGGCAAATATTACTAACGAAGTTACTAAATATCATTATGTTTTAGGCTCGTTAGACAGCGAAATAGCCGAACTTATTAGTGATTTAATTTCAAAACCACTTTCAGGAACTCCTTACACAGACCTTAAAACCCATCTTATAACAGAATTTGAGGAATCTGAAGCCAGAAAAGCAAAAAAATTATTATCAGAAATCGAACTTGGTGATAAACGACCATCAACGCTGCTACGTGAGATGCGATTCCTTGCTGGAAAGCAGGTTACAGACGAATTTTTAAGAACAATATTTTTACAAAGATTACCCACTAATACACGTTCAATATTAGCCGCCAGTCAAGATAATTTAGATAAGTTAGCTACTATGGCAGACAAAATTTTAGAAATCGCCATACCTACCAATCAGTTTGTTAAAAGCACCGAGGTAAATAATGCAATTTCCTCCGTTTCTTCAAGTGACAGGCTCAGTAGACTGGAGAAGCAATTGGCAGAGCTAACGAATTCCATTAACGACTTAAAAGCACAACCCAGAAACAGATCCAGAGGTAGAACTCCACAACGCTATAATTTATGTTGGTACCATTATAAATTTAAAAGCCGTGCAAGAAAATGTGTTGAGCCATGTAATTTTAATTCCAACACGAAAAAGCAGTTGGAAAACTAGTATTTCTAGTATTTCCACATATGGCGAAAAATTACTAAAACTAGATATTGGATTACGCAGGGACTTCCGTTGGCCTTTTATAATTGCCAATGTTCAGCATCCAATCATCGGTGCAGATTTTTTAAAACATTTTGGTTTACTAATTGTCCTAAAAAACCAACGTTTGGTTGACAATACCACTCAATTAACTACCAAAGGTGTGTTAACTACATCTATTAACGAACCAACCATTCGCCTCATTTCACCAGATTGCAAATTTGCACATATTTTGAATAAATATCAAAATGTGCTTCGCAATAATCCCAATTTCTGTGTTCCTCGCCATGACGTTTGTCACACAATAATCACTACTGGTCAACCAGTAACAGCAAAACCCAGACGACTTCATCCTAACAAATTAGCTGCAGCTAAAATGGAATTTCAAGAAATGATTAACCTAGGCATATGTTGACCTTCTAATAGTTCCTGGGCAAGTCCTTTGCACCTTGTTCAAAAGAAGGATGGCTCCTGGCGTCCATGTGGCGAATACAGAGCACTTAATGCTATCACTAAGCCAGATTGATACCCTATTCCTCACCTGCAAGACTTTAACAGCCAATTGGAAGGAAAAATCGTTTTTTCAAAAATTGATTTAGTGAAAGCTTTTCACCACATACCTGTAGCTCCTGAAGACGTACCAAAATCAGCTGTAACCACCCCATTTGGTCTCTTTGAATTTACGCAACTACCATTTGGATTACGTAATGCTGCACAATCTTTCCAGTGTTATATCCACACTGTTTTAAGAGACTTAGATTTTGTTTATGCTTATTTAGATGATTGCCTGATCGCATCATCGTCTAGCGAAAAACATATTCTTCATTTAGATACATTTCATCCACGTTTAACTGAACATGGCATTAATATAAACCTCTCTAAATGTATATTCAATGTTCCAGAAATTTCTTTTCTTGGATATCATGTTTCTGCCAAAGGCATTCTTCCACTAAGAGAAAAAGTACAAGTCATACTTGACTATCCTCGCCCATCACCAATTCAAGACCGCAGATTTTTAGGAATGGTGAACTTTTACCGGCGCTCACTTCCTAAGGCTGTAGCACACAACACCCACTATTTAAACTGACTCAAGATACAAAAAATAGAGACAAACGGCCAGTACAGTGGACTGATGAAGCCATAGCAGCATTTGAAGACTTAAAACAACAAATTGCTAATGCAACCTTATTGGCGCATCCTGCTAATGATGCTCCTTTAGCCTTACTTACAGATGCCTCCGATTTTGCTGTTGGAGCGTCACTACATCAAATCTGCGACAATATACAAGAACCATTAGGTTTCTTTTCAAAAAAACTAACCCATGCTCAAGCTAATTACAGCACTTATGATAGAGAACTTTTATCCATGTACCTTGCAGTGAAATATTTCCGATATATGCTTGAAGGTCGAGAATTCACAATCTACACGGATCACAAGCCACTAACATATGCCTTTCAACAACGGTCTGACAAAGCCTCACTACGCCATCAACGACAATTGTATTTTATTTCGCAATTCAGTACTTATATTAAATACTTGCCAGGGAAAGAGAATATTCCTGCAGACGTATGTTCTCGCATCAATTCTCTTCACATTCCTGCCAGCATCTCCTTTGATGATGTCGTTAAACTTCAGGCCAATGACACTGAATTAGCTCATCTCAAAACATCAACAAGTTCTTCAATGCAACTCACATACATTCCACTACCCAATGGTATGGAACTTGTATGTGACAATTCTACATGAAAACCCAGACCATACATTCCTAAAGCGTATAGGAAGATAGTCTTTAATTCTCGCCACTCTCTTGCTCATCCAGGTATTAAAGCTACTGTGGACTTAATTCGAAACCGCTTCATCTGGCCATCTATGAAAAGTGACATTGCTACATGGACTAGAGCTTGCATCGCTTTCCAAAAATCAAAAATATCCAAACACACAACCAGCCCAATTGGATCTTACAATGAACCAACCAAGCGATTTGCTCACATCAATGTGGATATTGTTGGACCACTACCCCCCTCTTCCAACTTCTCCTACCTCGTCACAATAATTGACAGGTACACCCGCTGGCCTGAAGCAGTTCCCGTGCAAGACATTTCTGCCGAGTCCATCGCCAGTGTCCTACTTTCTACATGGTTTTCCAGGTTCGGCATTCCACTCATCATAACAACAGACCGTGGCCGCCAGTTTGACTGCCGACTATTTCAAGCCCTCACACAACTTCTGGACATTCAACATATAAAAACTACTGCGTACCACCCAACAGCTAACGGAAAAATTGAACGGTGGCACAGGGTCCTCAAATCAGCCCTACGGGCCCACCTCACTAACGACTGGGTAGAAAAGTTGCCAATTATCCTTCTTGGTGCCAGACTACAATATCACAGCAGCAGAATTAGTTTATGGGGAATCAATTCGCTTACCAGGAGATTTCTTTCATTCAAACCAGTCAGACGAAGACCTTCCAACTTTTGTATACAAGCTACGACAAATCATTCAACGCCTCCAACCAATCAAAATTAAACATAGGGCAAGAAATACAATATTTATACACCCTGACCTCCTAAATACTTCACATGTATTTGTACGCCACGATGCACATCGCAAACCACTACAGCCAATCTATGACGGACCGTTTCCAGTCATTAGTAGATCTGAAAAATACTTCAAGGTCGACGCTGCTCGTGGAAATAAAACAATTTCAATAGATCGTCTGAAGCCAGTCTTCCTCTGACATGATTCAGAGCAGAAACCAACAACAACTTGCACCATCATTAATGCAACTCCTGAAGACAGTTCTCCTTCAACAAACAGTGCTTCAAACCTACTGGACCATCCATCACCCCGGCCATACAATACTCGTTCTGGCCGACATGTTACCATTCCACAACGATTCCTCAACGTTGTCACTGGGGAGGGAGTATGTGGCGGCCCGATCTAGTTAGCAGAGACGATCATTAGTTTAATTCAATTTTTTTATATAAAATCTGTTTTTGGTGTTTTGTGTCATTTGAATTATAATAAGTTTGTTAAAAATATCAATTGTAATTATATTTAATATATCAGAACACAGAGTAACAACAAAACGAATGAAGATTGTAGAACCATTGTTGTGCTCTTATGAGAAGTTTCACTCTGTCTATAAGGCAAAAATACTGTTGCTTGTTAATCATTTTACATAGTTCTTAATCAGCACAGATCCCTTCATAAAAATTGAAATTTATAGAAATATAAATACAATACAGTAAACTGTGCATGTTCTAAATACTCTGCGATATAGTTTTTGTAAAGTTTTCTCCATTTTGAAAGCTAAACGAAAAAATAAGAATATTAACATAGTTTTCTTTTGTTAGCGCCTCGGTCACTGCTGTCTTTATTATTGATGAAGAAGAAGGAAAAGAAATGAGTTTTCAGCGATCTGTTTTGGGATCATCTTCTGAATATAGAATCAATGGCAATGTAAGTAGTTAATTTAGAAGTGTCTTGATTTATATAGGGTAAATAAAAAGTAAGGAACCTCGATGCTGGAGCCTTTATTATTAGTTTTAGAAAAAAAAGTTGTATATAAAAGGTTTATAACAAATTATTTTCCACAAACTGATGGTTTTAAATATTTTTTCAAGGTCATACCTTTGCGCTATGACGTCATCGATACTTTTTTTAAATGGCAACCTATATTTTTTAGGTGGAAATTTTATAGCATTTTTTTTTCTCTTTGTGACCATCTAAAAATATCATACAGTTGAATAAGCGAAATTTCTAGAAAAATCAAGTTGAATGTTATTCGTACCCGTATTTAATGTACGTACTTTTATCACAAAAATTAAACACATGACTATTAAAAACAAATATAAACAATGTTTAACACTATTATTATTATTATTTTATTATTTGGATACAATTTTTGAGAATAGGTGGATCGGTAGAAGGGGTAGTATCGAATGGCCAGCCCGATCGCCCGATTTGAAGCAGTTGGATCTTGTGGGGCCATCTTAAAAGTAAAGTTTACACAAACAGGCCCAGAAATTTAGAAGAGTTAAAAATTCGTATTCGGGAAGAAATACGGGCAATACCAGCCGAAGTAATTCGGAATGTATTACAGGGATTTTCACATCGAATTGGACATTGTCAGATAGCGAACAATTTGAACATCTTCTGTAATAAAGTAATATTACTCATTGTTTGTATTTGTTTTTAATAGTCATGTGTTTAATTTTTGTGATAAAAGTACGTACATTAATTACTGGTACGAATAACATTCAACTTGATTTTTCTAGAAATTTCGCTTATTCAACCGTATGATATTTTTAGATGGTCATAAAGAGAAAAAAAAATGCTATAAAATTTCGACCTAAAAAATATAGGTTGCCATTTAAAAAAAGTATCGATGACGTCATAGCGCAAAGGTATGACCTTGAAAAAAATATTTAAAACCATCAGTTTGTGGAAAATAATTTGTTATAAACCTTTTGTCTAAAACTTTTTTTCTAAAACTAATAATAAAGGCGCTAGCATCGAGGTTCCATACTTTTTATTCACCCTGTATATTTTATAAATTAAATTTTATACATTTTTATTATCTTTTCAAACACGTCAAATTTCTGGCAAATCGGAAGTTACATGACAAAATAACTTTAATGCTTACATATGGAGCAAAATATTACCACAATCTATCTTTGCTGAATCAAATATTAAATAAAGTTCGTATATGCGATGAGGACTTTGTGGTATACACTGAATAAATGAAAGTCTCTATTTTTGGGGAACATTAACAAAAAAAAACCAAAGGAAAAACACTTTTCTCAATTTTATGCTTCTTTTTTAATGAAATGCCCAAAAAGGAACTACAAAATGTTAAACTCGCCACAACAAACTTTTACAAAATACGATTTCTCCCAAAATGAAATTTCTGTATAGTCTGTTTGTTTGGGTCCGCAAAATAGCTGGAAGCATTTTACAGTTTAGTGATGGATTATGAGGTTAACTATCGTAAATCGTCGCTACTAGAGCGTACTCGAAAAATTTTACAGCTGCCTCAAAATAGAAGAATTCATTTTTATTTTTTATTACCTTTTCCTCCTCTACCGCAATGCAGTGTCGAGGCTCATTATTACACTTGCTGGTGTGTAGTGGAGGTGATGGGTCCATTTTTGACTTGCATCATGCTCTATCCAGCTTTCATACACCTTAAACCTAAGCCTTAACTAACGAATTCGACCCAAATCAGCTTTATAAAACTATGGCCTCCGTTGGAATCGAACCCGTGTCAGCCGGCTAGTTAGCAGGCACTTACCTGACTGAGCTACCCAGGCTGCCAAGAATTCATTTATGAAATGTGAAAATATTCGGGGGCAACAGTTTAAAGCCTTGCCTGGTAGGGTGTTTATGGCAGGATTTGTCATTTTTAACTTGTCATAATACTTTTAGGCTAAAAACAGATGGGGCAATTTATGTCGAGTCGACTGTCGACTTGACATAAATCGCGGCGTCTGTTTTAGCCTAAGGTAACAGGATACCATCAAATCGACACCGTTTTGGCATGGGCGTTCCGTGTGAACCAAAATAAAATTCGTCGACTCGACACAAATCACGCCCCGTCTGTTTTTACCCTCATTGTCTGTTGTCATAACTTCAGAAGTTAACTAGAAATTGCAGACCCGAACGAACAAACTATAACAATGTGAATATTCAGTTAAAGAGTCCACAACCCCATTGGGGTTTTGGTCATCACTTATGAAACCTCCTCAATCTGATTTTTGGAGTGGATGGCCCGTTTTCCTTTTTCATTTGCTTTCTTAATAACATTTGATGTTAATTCACGTTGCTCTTCTGTCGCATTGTCTATCCATCTTGATCAGGGTCAGCCTTTGATTCTTTCTTTGCTCAGATTCCAATTTGTTACGGTTTTTGTAGTATGCTTTTATGTTTCTCACAGTGTTTTTTCTCTTTAATTCTTTTTTTTTGTTCAAGTATTATTTTTAAAAATTTTAAATTTGAAAATTTGTAGTTCTTCATTTTGATGTCCACTTATTGGAACTGTCTGCAAAGAGGGCTTTCACTGAAGCTGACACTTAATCCCTATGTCCTTAACTTACTTACTTAATCTTTCCTATTGTACCATTAGGTGTCGAGGTTTTTGTAGAAGCATTCTCTGCGGTTTTTTGCAAGTTGCTTTGCCTGGGTCCAGTTTTGTCCCTTCCTTTCGAGAATCTTACTCATTTGCTCGTCCCACGACTTGGTTGACCTACCCCTTGGTCTTTTCTTGTTGCAGCCCATTTTCCATATCATTTTCACCCAGCTGTTATTTTTCATTCTGCACATGTGTCCTATCCAGTTAAATTGCCTTCTTTCTATAATGTTTAGTACGGATTCCACTCCAAGTCTGTTTCTTATATCTTCATTTCGTATCCTGTATGACGACAATAAACAGTAATGGGCCTAAAATTCCCGCTTGGCTCACTCTTCTGCAACTTGTGAGTTGGTCTGAGTTTTTCTGCCCCACTCTTATACAGTTTCTGGTTTCTTTGTATATACTTTGGATTACTTATATGTTGCGGGTTTACTTTTCTTTTGTTTAGTACATTCCAGATTAGTTCCCTCGGCATACCAACGAAAGCCTTCACTAAGTCAATGGCACACAGGTATATTTTACCCTTGAAGTTTATAATGTTCTCTGTGATGCACTTGAAGCAGAAGATTCAATCTTTTGGGTAGCGCTATACTCCTGTAGTTGTCACATGTTAACTGTTTGCTTTTCTTGTGGAGAGGTACAATTACTGCGCCCTGCCAATCACTAGGAATAGTTCTTGATTTCCAGGCTGCTTTGATAATCCAATGTAAGGTTCGTATTGTTTCTGCTCCCACATGTTTTAATATTTCTGGTTTTATGTTGTCCTTACCTGCCGCTTTTCCTGTTTTTAGATTTTTTATGGTTTCTTCTACTTCACACAGCTGGATTTCTAGAGTGTCTGGCCATACAGATGTTCCTGGGGTATTTCCAATGAGATCCTTAAAGAACTCAACCCACCTTTCTTCTATTTCTATTTTCGAAGTCAATAAGTTCCCTTCTTTGCTTCGTATATATTTCACTGCTCTGGCTTTTTCTTTCTTAAGGCCTTTTATTATCGAGTTTCCCGTTGCCTTCGTTGCCTTGTTCCATTTTCCTTCAAAAATTTTTCTACGCCTTAATTTTGGCATTTTTAATAAGTTCTTTGACCTTGGTCCTTTGTAGTTTGTAATGCTGGTACTTGTTGTTGTTCTTCTCTTTGATCTATTAGTGTTAACTCTGGTAACTCCACACACTCTTTCTGACCACAGTTGTTGGGTGTCCTCAGATTCTAGTTTCTCTTAGGCCTCTTCAGTCTCCAGTTGTATCTGCTATTTGTATACCTCCCTTATTTTCGGATGTTGTAGTACATAGGTCTTCAACCTTTTTTAGTGCAAGGGCCAAAAATCGATTTCACATCGTCCGAAGGGCCACAATGGTCCACGTCACTTTACCACCATATCAATAAAATAAAAAACATATAAATTCAAAGTGCAATAATCTTTATTGGTTAAGGTTAAAAAGTTCAATCAATCAATGCGATTTTTGACATTGTTTATTTTTGACGAGTGTGTCGATATTTGGTTTTATTTTTGTTGTTGCAATCCGCAAACTGCCTTCCAGATGTGCGTCTGTAACTCTCGACCTTGTTTTAGACTTCACATTCTTCATACGAGAAAACAGCTGCTCGCACACATATGTGCTCCCAAACAGAGACATCATTTTCTGGGCATGTTTTCGGATTTCAGGAAACGAGTTTTGATCGATATATTTTGCATAAAAATCAAGAAGACCCATGTCGAACTTGTCTTTCAGTTCCGAATTACACTGCAAATCGATAAGCTCCATTTTACAATTTTCTGGCATGTTTTCAACGGATATACTGAATGGTCGGGCAAAGAGATTGACGTAATATTCATTATCTCTGAAGTCAGAAAACCTTGATTGGAACTCTTTTTTGAGTAAATCTAGTACTGCGACATATTTATCCACATCTGTACATTCGCAACTCTTCAGTTTAGGAAAGTGCGTAAATTCTTTTTTCAACAACTGATTTTTCCATAAATCCAGTTTAAACTCAAATGCCTTCACAGTGTCAAGTAGGTTGTTGATGAGATTTTCTTTTCCTTGTAGTTTGGTGTTCAAGTCATTGAGGTGCAGCGTGCAACGCCATCTAGTGGCCTCGTTTGTAGTCGTGATCGCGAGTTCACAGAGTGGATCTCTTCTAACTAGGTGGCGCTAGCGTCCTCGGAGTGTCATTCGCGGGTGCGGCGCGAGATACAATATTTTCTTTAGCCTCTGGGGGCCGCAAGAAATTAGAAGGCGGGCCGCATGCGGCCCGAGGGCCGCGGGTTGAAGACCCTTGTTGTAGTATGTAGCTTCTAATGCTGGTGAAACTAACTGCCACTGGCTGAGTTCTCTTTTCTAAGGGTGCCTTCTTTGTTGTTATTTTCACCTACACTAAAAAGAAGTGGTCCTTTCCCTATTCCAGGCCTCTTTTGATTCAACGCAACAATCCATCTTTTGCGAGAAAGATTTGGTAACCGAATAATTTATTGAAGGGGAGACATCAATTAGCCGCCTAGATCGTGCGATTTGACACCGTTCGACTTCTTCTTATGGGATTTCTTGAAGAGTAAAGTGTATGCTAACAATCCTCAAACGATTCAGTAGCTTAAGGACAGCATAATTAAGGATATTACTGAAATTGCGGCGCATTTATGCCAAAATGGTATCGAAAATTTTGGTAAAGAGATGCTGGCTTGTCAAAGTAGCAGAGGAGGTCACTTGTCTGATAATGTTTTCTATTCTTAACCGGAACACGTCTTCTTCCATTTTCAATAACAATATTTGGACATTTCACACAATTTAGGTGTGTCATTGAAAAGTTAAATTTTCCCTCAAATTTGAACACCCTTTATAATTAATCTTTCAGGCCTGAATCTATTTTGATATGGTGTGTTCATAAACAGTCGTCATCTCGGTTGCTTTGAAAAACAAATTACAAGTCTTAGATTAAATCATAGACAATGACATTTGGTTTTGTGTTCTGAATCAAATTATGAAATATGTTTCTGAAATCACAACCTACTGGGATGTTGACAGTTTATGAACACCCGTTATAATCTTTCTCTATACAGGGTGTTCCGTATCGTTTATTCAAATTTTGGGAGCATAAAATAGACTTAATTCTAAGACTAAAAAACACAAAAGTTGTAGGTCGATCTTTATTCGTTCTGAAGTTACAGGCCTTTGAAATTATAAACCATAAATAATCAAATGTAAGTTCGTAAACCAACTAAAAACTTATCTTATTTCACAAATTTTTAATTAATGATATTTTCAAAATGCCCTCTTACTTGCCGAATACAAGCTTGTGCTCATATGCCGATAGATGAAGTGACCATTCTTATTTCGCGCTTGTTTTCTCGCAATTGTGATAAATAAGTTTTGAAAATCAAGGTGACTATGACTGATCATAAGAAGAGACATCTGGTTGCAAATGGATGGTGCACCAGCACATTTCGGAATTGCCGTCCGGAATTTCATGAACAACAATTATCCACGATGGATCGGTGGTGGTGGTCCTGTTGCATGGCCACCTAGATTATTTATGGTTTATAATTTCAAAGGCCTGTAACTTCAGAACGAATAAAAATCGACCTACCACTTTTGGGTTTTTTAGTCTTAGAATTAAGTCTATTTTACGCTCCCCCAAAATTTGAACATAACGATACAGAACACCCTGCATACAACAATTGTTTTTGGTGTATTATTGCAAATATTATTTTGTAGATTGTATTAAGTAAGATGATTCCTTTGTATTTAGTATCTTCTCTCTCTTCTTATGCAGTGGTATAATTACCCCATTGTTGTGGCATTTCTTGATTTTACCATATTTTTATTATTAACTTGTAAATTTTCTCATGAATTTGGGTTCCTATAAACATTAATATCTACCTTATAATACTGTCAGTTCCCAGTGCCTTTCAATTTATTATGCTTTAACACATTTTATAATCTTCTCATACCTTCGTTTCTCTATCTCTTCATCATATATTTCTACTAAATACTTTTTCATTAACAACTCTATCATCTTTCAAGTTTTCTAAAGTGTTTTCTTTTATTTCCTCTTTGTAATGTGTTATTTTTCTTTCTTATCTTATATTTTCTAAAAAAACTCGATTTATCACTTACCACTGCTTTAACACAAAGTTTGTAATAATAATTTGTTATATCTTGTGGACAATACTAATTGCATGCTGGTAGTTAATAACTACAACTTACTTACTTGATGTTTTAATATATTGTGTCTTTCAGAACAATGTGACAAAGCAAATCACTTTTGTTTAAGCAGACACACATATTATTCTTCTAGTTCGATTTGTTTTAAAATTTCTAATAATTTAAAACAAGGAACTACTAGAAACAGCAATATTTTTGAAAAATCTAAACATGTTTTTACTAAATATTTATTTCAGATTGTTTCAAATCAGGAGTATTTAAGCGAACTAGAAAAACTTCGAATTAATGTTAAAGCTAAGAACTTTTTAGTATTCCAAGGTGCTGTTGAATCAGTTGCTATGAAAAATCCTAAAGAGATGACTGCCTTGTTTGAGGAAATTAGTGGGTAAGTGCATTGCTATTATTTTGTAACAAAAGAATAGCTTCTCAAAATGTGTTAAAAAACAGTACCTACATAATAATTTTTTGACTGTGTAACTGGGACAAATTGTGTGTACATAATCATAAACCTAACTGTTGGGAAATTTAATCTGGGTAATACTAGGAATCTAAGAAACTTCAACTAATACGGATTTTAGATTTCCTAAAAAAATTAGAGAAATGTGAACTGAACCTTTCCAATCGTTTCTTGCATTGCATGAGCCCACAGGTTCCGTATGTTTACGTTTTTTGAAGTGTAAATGAATACTTTATCTATTGGTGCGAGATCTAAGCTTGTTACGCATGTTGAGTGCCATTTATTAGTTACGAAGAAGAAAATTTGCCATGCAAATAGCGTAAAGTGTAGCATATACTGAGAAGCTCATTTCACATTCAGGTGATTATAGCATAAGCCAACGTTATATGTAATTTATTTTTTACAGGTCTGGTAGTTTAAAAGATGAATATGATAAACTTAAGCTTCAAATGCAGAAAGCCCAGGAAGATATAAATTTTGCTTATCAAAAGAAAAAGGGTATTAATGCCGAACGGAAAGAAGCTCGCCTTGAAAAGGAAGAAGCTGATAAATATGCTAGGTTAAAAGATGATCTGGTAAGTGTTGCATAATTTATTTCCATCATTTATTGTTACATTTTAAGCATTAGACTGTATTGTATTTGATAATTGACTTATTTTAAATTTTAGAATGATAAGTTAGTAGAACATCAACTATTTCGACTTTTCCACAACGAACGTGAAATGAAAATCCTTGAAGGTGATTTGAAATCTAAACAGAGAGAAGTAGAAAAAATTGAACGTAAAAAAGAAAAGTCGGAAGAAGTATTAAAGGAAAAGAAAAAGGAGCAAGGCCGACTTGGACGAGAACTTGCAAAAATTGAACAAGATATTCGTGAAGTTGTAAGTTGATTTAACATTATAAGGTTTTTCAATGTACTAAAATCTTGTTTTCTACATATATTAAACAAAATGATTACTAATTGTTGTGAAAAATTAATGTGTTAACAGGAAGTCGAAATATCAAAAAAACGGCCCCAATTCATCAAAGCTAAAGAACGTGTATCTCATATGCAAAAGAAATTAGATGGTGCCGTTAAAACATTAGAACAAGCCCGTAAAGCAAACGAAGCTCACAATAACGACATTCATAAATTAGAGGAAGAATTAGCCGAAGTAGAACGTTCCAAGGATGAGTATGAAGCTACTATAGCTGGGGAATCTCAAAGCCAAGGGCGAGATGTTCACTTGGAAGATGAACAAGTATATTTATTTACGATAGTATAATATGTGATACTGATTCTTTTCTATTTGTGTTAGGTAAGGGAATATCATCACTTGAAAGAAGAAGCAGCTAAACGATCGGCTCGTTACATGCAAGATTTGGATTCTGTAAACAGAGAACAAAAAGCAGATCAAGACCGATTAGATAATGTTTATCGCTTAAGAACTGAAGCAGAAAATAAGCATCGACAAAAGGGCCATGAAAAGGAAGAAATGGAAAAACGCATTGAAAAATTGGCTGAACATATTCGGTTTGTATAAGTATTTTAATTCTTTTATCACCCTTGCGGTAACAGGCAATTACGTTTGGTAAATGTAACCAATTTTTAATTGAGAATTTATTTCGGCCTTATAAAGACAACAATCTATCTATATAGAATATTATAGGTCAAGAACCATGTTAAAATTAAGTAAATAAGCCCATTAAATTTATAGAATATTCGTCAAGAACCACGTGGTTTTGATTACATGCTCGCTCAATTTTTGTCGAATTAACTCTCGTATTATGGTGATTTAATTATAGAACAAGCGAACAAGCTTTATTAGAGCAACAGCGTTTACGTGAAGACTTGCAGTCCGATGTTGGGTCTTCCAAAGATCGTGTCCAAGAAATTCAAAAACAATTAGATGATGTTTTAGAACAACTTGGAGATGCAAGGACAGATAAACATGAAGACGCACGTCGTAAAAAGAAGCAAGAAATTGTAGAACGCTTTAAGAGCAATTATCCCGGAGTGGTAAATATTTATTTTACATATTAAAAGTACTTATCTTTGAAGTATTAATATTTTTCAGTATGATCGAATGATTAATATGTGTCAACCTTCGCATAAGCGCTACAATGTAGCAATTACAAAAGTTTTGGGAAAATATATGGAAGCTATTGTAGTTGATACGGAACATACTGGTCGTCAGTGTATTAAATATCTCAAAGAACAAATGTTAGAACCTGAAACTTTCTTGCCTTTGGATTACTTACAAGCTAAACCTCTAAAAGATAGGTTGCGAAACATAACTGAACCTAAAGGAGTGAAACTTCTATATGATGTGCTTTATTTTGAACCTCAAGCAATAGCTAAGGCTGTTATGTTTGCCACTAATAATGCTTTGGTTTGTGAATCACCAGAAGACGCAATGAAAGTTGCTTACGAACTGGGCGGACGCTATGATGTAATACATATTATGTAAAAAATAAGCTTTTGATTTCTAGTCAGATATTTTTTAGGCTGTTGCTTTAGATGGAACATTCTACCAAAAATCTGGAATTATTTCTGGAGGTAGTTTAGATTTAGCACGCAAAGCGAAACGTTGGGATGAAAAACATATGTCCCAGTTAAAAGCTCAAAAGGTAATATAATTCATATAAAATGTGATTATTTTGAAGTAATACAAATTTGGAAGCTGACCAGTTGTTTGTTAACTTTGTTGTTTGGTAGGAAAAATTAACAGAAGAACTTAGAGAAGCTATGAAAAAGTCTCGTAAGGAATCTGAACTGAATACTGTTGATTCACAAATTCGTGGTCTAGAAACTCGCCTTCGCTATGCAAAAACAGATATGGAAAGCACTGTAAGGAATTTATTATACAAATGTAAAATGTAAAAAATTAAATTTAACTATATTTTCAGACAAAACAAATAAAAGTGGTGGACACAGAATTGACTCGTCTTTCTAAAGAAATGACTGAATTTGGTGTAAGTATTCTAAAATTATGCATAAACATATACAGGATGGTTAAAAAGAGTTACCTCTAATTGGGTTGAAATTTATTTCCATATAAATTTTGATTTGCCACTTTATTTTTTATTGTTCACGAATTAACCATAACTGTCACTAATTAATGAGTAAACTACTAACTTCGAATAATATCCTTAATTAAGAGTGCATTTGTTCACCGACAAATCCGGCAGCGTTATTTGCGGGAGGTTGGGGAACGTGGTAAAGTAGAATAGTAAAATGGGTGGTTCTTGTGGTGGTGAAAAACATCATAAATCTAAAAATCCAGACCCAAACTAAATGAAATGGATGCGCTTAGTGAATATTTCCTTAGATACTGTTGGGCCGTTATAAGTTGGCGAGCTCTGGCGCATACCGAATGTTTACTTTGGCGATTTCTAGGTCATGCTTCAATATCGAAAGTAATGCAGTGGCATAGGCGATTTATAAGCCTTATTTTATGTTAACAAATTTCTAAGTAGTATTTGGTTAATGACTGTTTTTGCTAACTTTCTAAATTTTTAAAAAATTCCAGTCGCAAAATTATTCATTAGAGAGTTATCGCAAATACAACGCTAAATTTAGCGTACGTTATTTTCGTACAATCGGACGAATGCGCATGCACCTACATTTAACGTATGCTAAATAAATAACCGCGGTCCGATATTTTCATAAAATAGCGGAGGGTTTTTGCGTACGTTATTTTGAGTGGTGAGGTTATGTTGCCGTATTTATAAACAAGTAATTTTATGTGTTGAGGTTAGGTTTGGGAACGTACGGTAAAATAGCGGCGTGCGATAACTCAAAATTGTCATTTACCGTAAAAATAAAATAGCGTATAACATCACGTGATTTTAGCGTTAACGGAAATTTAACGTAGTAGTTGCGATAACTCCCTATTATGTTTTGTTAGTACTAATTACATATTGGTATTTGTACCCCATCGTGCTGAGAATAGTTACGCCAATGGTGAAGAGAGCTGACGTCACCATTCGACAACTACAGCGCATCTTGAGTTGTTCTCGCCAACTTATAGAGGCCCGACAGTACCTTGCTTGCTTTTCTTATTTTAAAAGTTTTTAATTTTAATTTTGTGCTGTAATATTTTCTTTTAATTATGTTGTTTATCCCAAAAATACAAATTTGAAGTTTTTAAATTTCAAGTTCTCATTAGCGTTAGGAATTTATTTGTTTTTTTTTTCATTTTTGAATTGAAAGATTAGGTGATTGTGAAGATGCCCTTTTATAATGACGAGATTAATGCAATGAGTTAGTATTTTTACAAGACCATGTACAATAGAGCGGCGCGAAAAATAATGTAATTTGAACTTTTTTCGAAAATCACTTAGCTTGGATGCGGGAAAGTTGTTACTCTATATCAGTGATAAGCCGTCAAAATCTGAATAATTTCGATCAACATCTTCAGGTGCCACAATGGCTTTGAAGATTTGTAAATTTAAGGAAAAATACCTGGCTGTTCAAACTTTTTCTTTATTCTAATCTGAAAACACTTTTACTTTACATGAATGTATTATCCATTCAGTTAACTCCCGTGACGTTTACGCTGTCAAATGAGAATTTTGGAGTGTACTTTATGTACAGAACCTAACAACTTTTTTAGTGAATGTACTTAACGTCAAACTGAAAGTAAGGTTATTTAGGTTATGATAAATCATTTGTCATTTTCGTAAAATTAAGTAGAACAAGGTAAAAATGGGTTTATTAATCTTTGATAATAAACTTCGTTGGTGCTTCTGTTCATCCATTTCTCTAAAGATTATGAATTATAAAATGGAACTTGAATAATAAATAATTTAAGTGTCAAAGTGAAAACAAAAAAACAAAAGCATTAAATTTAAATTTAAAGGTGCGCTAATCTCAAATCTAAAAATTTTTAATAGCCTAATAGGGATTTTCATATTAACCAACACATAGTGACTTTTATGTCACGAGAGTTAAGTGAATGGATTATACTTACATATGTGTATCACTATTAATCAAAATAAATAACATTTTGCTCACAATCAATCATCTAATGGTAGCCATACACGTACCGGCCGGCCTGTCAGTTACGCCTGAACAGTCCGCCGGGAGACCGGCGACCGGAATGTGAGTGGGTTCCGGCTGGTCTGTCAGATCCGACTGAACCGGTGGCCGGAGAACGAACGAAAACACGTTCGTCCATCCGGCTGAACTGACGGGAGCGGAGGCGCACCAGTTCGTGAGTGGGGTGAGGCGACAGGCTGTCAGCAGCCAGATTGTCAGATAGTACCTATATACTCAGAATATATTGCGAGTCCTGTTTAACCTCGTCTGTTCATAGTTAAAAAATGTCACGTGAAAAAGAAAACCAGTGTTTGGAGGAATTCATCAGTTTATACCGGAGTGAAACGTGTCTTTGAAAAGTGAAATCACCTGATTACCACGATCCCTATGTTGAACCTTGTAAATTGCTTCACACGTTTCAGGTATAATTCTGCTAAGTGCATGGGGTGATATGATCGTAGAAAACTTCAGGTCCTCCAAACTTCTCCCAGTAGCTAGGAACCTCAGCGTTTCCATCAGTCGTTCATGTGGGGAGATCGCATTTCTCATCACCGTATTTTTTCTCGCAATTAATTGGGCAACCAATGACAAAAGTTGTAAATACGTATTTTCGTCCATTCTTAGGTAATTGTGCCAGTCTTTTGGAGCCAGTTTCAATTCATTAAGCAAATTGACGCATGTCTCCTCAGCAACCACTCTTTACACCATACGTTTTTCCTCCATTTTTTTATTATTAGCCTCTAATACAACTATTAAAGCGAGAATCGCTCGCGCATCTTCATCTCTGGGGAACATGATCACAGGATGTCAAGTGCTCACCGGCCTGGTTCAACTGAAGGTGTATGGGGTTTTCAGTTCAACAGGCCGCCGGTCTCCCGGCGGACTGTTCAGGTGTAACTGACAGGCCGGCCGGTACGTGTATGGCTACCATAAGAGTCTCAAAAAAAAAAATGAAAATGCATAAATAAACCATGTTATAAATGAAACTACTCTACTGAAGATTATACTCGGATTTCGTATTGAACTTATGAATAATCGATCGTGATTTTAGCCTTGATTTCAATAAAGAAAAAGTTTTAACACCCGGGTATTTTTCCTTAACTTTACAAATTTTCAGTCATTGTGGCACCTGAAGATGTTATTCAAATAAAAAAAAAATTTGTTGGCAAATTACTGATGTAGACCAACAACTTTTCCGCACCCAAGCTGACTGATATGGGAAAAAAAATTTTTTCACTCCACTCTAATGTACAAGAGATGTTTCTGGCAAAAACTAAAAGAACGCATTATAATTTCTCTAGGTTTGTTCTATGGCATTAAAAACAAATTTCATCGAAAAATAGAATCTCGGATTCTTTAAATTGTCATATCCCTAGCATAAGTCAAAGCAATTGATTCAACTGTCCTAAAGTTAACTGATGTCACCGAAGTTTCCATTCTGTTGCGAGCATAAATTTATAATACCTGTTAATATCGCAAGAAGGTTGTTTCTTTCCAGCATACAAAATTTTAGTAATTGTGGATATTGATTGTTCTTGGTTATCCTCATTAGAGAGATGTGTTCTTCTCTGAATTGCATTAGATAAGTAATCGGTTTTTTAAATTTAACTACCATAGGGTAAAGGGAGGAGAGTTGGACCACATTTTGAAAAACTCAATACAGATTCTTTATTTTACAATATACAACTTTCATACAAAACACAAACGTAGCCGAATATTTAAACTACAATCTAACGGTAACGTTTTACACATGAAATGCTACAGAAATATGTAAAAAGAAAAATAAATACAATTCAAATTGGTCTAACAACAAATTGTTTACCAGCTTCGCCTGAAAATTGTAAATACAGTGGAACTCCCGTAAGTCGAACTCCTGTAACTCGAAATTTTCTTTAACTCGAATATTTGTGCGTTTACTGTTGAGTTTATACGCATATTAATCTTCTTAACTCGAATTTCTCTAACTCGAATTTATCTGTAACTCGAATTTTTTTCTGGGATTTTGGTGGTTTGAGTTGGAGAGGTTCCACTGTATTAATATTTGAAACGAAACAAATCTTGCAAACATTATTATACCTTCATTTTTATTAAATCTGTTTCTTATTCCTAACCTAACAGCCATTTGATACGTCATTTCTCTTATTTATTGCTTTGTAGGTGAGAAGCCATTCTTTTGGAACTGTTAGATATGAATGGCAAGTTTTTCTTCTGCATTAGAACCAAACATTGAATCTGGACCCAGTCTATTGTAGTTTTAGGAATACCAAATTTTCTAGCTGCTTCATTTACACCCATATTTCTCGCAATAATTTTGTTTATCGCTGATTGTAAATTATTGGAAGTCCAGAGAACTCTCGGTCTTACACTCACTTTGCATACATACGTGTTCGGCATAATATTCTGAAATGAGAATATGAGATAAATTAGGTCCATTTCTCCTCCATTCCGCTGGTTCATCTATCCTCAACTAGGAGGATAGATGGACCATCTCTTCCCTTTTAAACGATGAATTAGAATGACTGTAATTGAGGTTAGTAATAAAGACAATTACCAATATGAATTTCATGTTTAAACCAATAAAAATCATCAAAAGAGTAATGAATGCAAATGCTTAATCTGACATAAGTACGCAATTATTAAGCTACTCTCTAACGCACATGTCCACAGTCGCCGTGTCTTGAAAGTTATAGTTAGTGGTCCATATCTCCACTTGGTCCAACTCTCCTCCCTTTAACCTATGCCGCTACCGTTGCTTTCACTGCAATGAAGAGGATAGTGTCGTTGGCTTGTAAGACAAAGTTCTCGTGTTCGATTTTGGTTGAGTTTGGCGATGTTTTACATGCGAAACAACTCTGAAATTTACCCTCTTTCAGATAATCCTGTGACAGTTCTAAAGAGAAAATGTTAATAGAACGGTTTAGCATGATGGGGAAATTTTATTTAACAGTTTTGTAGGCATTGAAATCAGTTAATACACATAAATTTTAATTTTCAAAACTTGGATATATTTGAATTGTCACCATATATCGATCCGAACATAAAAGGGAAAGATAAAATTGATATTAATTTAGCTATTTCAGACGAAACTACTCCAGTGCTTTTCAAAAACAAAGCAAAAAAATCTACTAAAGGCTAAAAAACTACCATTTTAACTTTTATGTCAACATTAATTTAATCAATAAACAACTGTCACAGCAACAAAACAAAAAACTGTCATTTGTTTCATATTTTGAATAGTATATTAAAATACAAGTTGCAGAAGGCATTTATTCAAGCACGAATTTGAAATTCCGAAACGAGCCGCATAGCGGCGAGTTGAGGAACAAATGAGTGCTTGAAGGACCTTCTGCAACGAGTGTTTTATACTATTTTTTCTATTTTGCCGTTTTATACCATTTTATAAATTAAAAAATTAAAATTTTAAATCTAGGGAATTTTGCGGTGGTTGGTGACGTTTATGTGGCGTAATTTTAGGCGGCTGTGAAAAAAATTAATTTGAAACGTCAGTTTTTTTTACTTTCGCGTTTAATGTTTGAAAATGAATGCAGAAGAAAGTTTATCACTACCACCGCCGAAAATTAGGCAAATTGCACAAAAAACGTTAGAAAATTTATTGCCGGACAAGTCCAAATCCCAGTATGAACAAGAATTTCAAAAATTTGAAGAGTGGCGCCAGCAAAATAACATACAAGGAATTTCCGAAAATATTTTACTTGGTTATTAAGTGGCACAAATGCTTGGGTGTAAGCAAGCTGATTCAGCCTTACCTGGATGTTCCACCATTTCACAACAACGGTCTGATTATGGCACAAATAGAAACATTTCTGTTATAGGCAACACTAATGTTCATCAAAATATTTTGTTGGATGAGAATTTACATGGTGTCACATCACATGTAACTATTAATGTGTATAATAAGTGTACTTTTCACGGTAATAATTTAAATTAAACTTCTTTTTCATTGTTATTTATTAATTAGGTGTGTTCTTCGTGAGATTTATTTTTGACGTATGTCAGCTGATAGTTCAACGCTACCAACATCAATACAGTAAATTTTACTAGTCTATTTTAGCACACCAACGACTTATTCTAACACTCAAATGACGTCATTTGGGTGCTAGAATGGAGTTATTCTAGCACCCAAATAGAAAAAAGTGTTTTAAATTATTAATAGTGCTATTTTTTAACCATTATATGAGTTATATGAGTTTAATAAAACTAGTAGTGAAAAAAACTATGTATAGACCACGGTAGAGAGATCTCTTATAGCCTTCTGGCCTTATATCCCTCGGCGCTAGGCGCCTCGGGATGTAATCTTGGCCCTCTGGCTATAATACTAGACTTCTCTACCTTGGTATATAATATACTATTATCACAAATATTGAGTTGCCCCTGCACTTGATAGTAATATGGATGACTTTTTTTAATATAAAACTATTTCCAGACAATTGTAAGAATGGTATAAGTTTTCTTTCAATCCCTTCTTCAACTGTCATTTCTCTCACAGTTAATGGACATTTAACTTCCACAATTGAATTATCATTTACTACTTATCTGGCACAGCGCTTAAATAAGGCCATTTTTTATTAATAAAAAGTCCACAATTTATAATTTCAATGTTGCTGCTCATAGATACGGCCTCCTTTGCCCTATCTTCATTATTTCTCCCTCAAGTAAATGACTTTACAGAAAAATCTTCTTTATATAAATAAAATACTTTGAATTGGCGATTTGCAACTGGTGGTAGAACATAATCTACACATTCTCCCAAAGAAAGAAGCAGTTAATAAATTTCTACGTTGCTTTTGCCTGAACATAGTTCAATTGAGCTGTCTGCTGTACCAGATTTTAGTTTTTGTTTATTGTACGTGTCTTTATTAACGAGAATGAGAGGGAATTTTTGGGATATTTCTAAACTTGTATTTTTTAATATACAGGGTGCATAACTTATGGGCCATAGAGCAACTGGAGGTAATAGACATAAAAAATAGGTGTTTCGAGCCAAATTTGGTTAAGTAAAATGTTACAGGTTAAAGAGATACAGGGTGTTGAAAGTGAAAGTTAATTAACACCCTGTATCTCTTTAACCTGTAACATTTTACTTAGGCAAATTTGGCTCAAAATACCTATTTTTATGTCTATTACTCCAATTGCTATATGGCCCATAAGTTATGGTTTTCAAAATTTTCATTTTGTTTTTTTTCTGCCTCTTTATCTTCAAATGCGAAAATCTGGGGAACGGCTTGAGATATCGAGATCGACCAAGAGTCCCTTTTTTACGTAAAAATATGGGTGAATTAATTCAACACGAAGCACGTAGAAAGCGCCCTCTAGGGAGTATCTTCACACTAATACCAAATTCGAATTTCCCGTTCTCGAAAACCTAATTACATACAGGGTGATTCAAAAGGTATGGTCCAAACTTAAGGGTGTGATTGGTGATGTTAAAATAAGCAAAAAATGTTAATAAACCCATGTCTTATTTCCAACTGTTATCTAGTTACAGACGTTTTCTTTGTTTCTATCTGTGTTCTGTCAAATCACGTTATCTAGGAAATAAGTAAAACAATTCAATTTCTTATGGCAGAAGACGTTTCAAGCTTGAACTGGCGTAGTTTTCAATAAATGTGGTAATGATGGAGCCATTTTCTGTACGCGATTATGCAGAAATGCATTTTGTGTATGGTTATTGCAGCGAAAGTGACCGTGCAGCAGTGGTAAACTATGGGAGAAGGTATCCTCACCGGAGACAACCTGACTACCCAATAACCGCTTTCCACAGCGCTGGCGCTGGGTTGGAAAAGGCAGTCCAGTACTATGGCCGGCTCGTTCGCCTGACATTACTCCACTAGATTTTTACTTGTGGGGTGAATTAAAAGAAAAAGTTTATGTATCGGAAATCCAGGTCGGGGGCCATTTAGTTAATAGAATAAATGAAGCTGTTGAAGATATTCGAAGACATCCTCAATAGTTGAGGAATGTTCGAGATTCCCTGCGTCGACGTTGCCAACTTTGTATACAAGTACAAGGTGGACATTTTAAACATTTGTTGTGATACTTTTTAATTTTTCTTGTAATTGTATACGTTCTTTATTAATAATAAATTATCGTAAATGTTGTTATAACTAGAAAACAATTGCGAATCGGACATGAGTTTATTGGCATTTTTTGCTCATTTTAATATCACCAATCACACCCTTAAGTTTGGACCATACCTTTTGAATCACCCTGTATACCAATTTTGAATTCGATATCTTCAACCGTTCTAAAATTATCATCATTTTTCGAAAATTAACTTTCACTTTCATCTCTAACCTCTAACCGGTAACATTTTACTTAGGCAAATTTGGCTCAAAATACCTATTTTCATGTCTATTATCTCCAGTTGCTCTATGGCCCATAAGTTATGGGACACCCTGTATAAAAATCTTTTGTAGTTTTCACATAAATACGAAAATGCTGAGATCCTGCAAGTCAAGGCAAAAAATGCACTCTTAATTATAACAACTAACAGAAGCCTTTATTATTGAGACGTATTTCTGATCGAGACAGTTTATTTTAACTTCCATAATTGTGTTAGTACTTAATTGTGTAAATAAATTTGATTGTAATATGTATTCTGAATTATGCATTTTAACTTGTGTTACAGCCCAACATTACTGAAATTGAAAAGACAATGCAGATACGAGAACAACAAATTGAAGAAATTAAATTGAAAATGAACAGCGTTGAAGATGTTGTGTTTTCAAAATTTTGCCAAGAAATTGGTGTTCGCAATATTCGACAGTATGAAGATAGAGAACTTCGTGCTCAGGAAGAACGTAAACAAAAGCGTTTAGAATTTCAGAAACAAATCAATCGCATTTCAAGTAATTTGGAGTTTGAACGCAGCCGTGATACTCAAAGTATGTATTCTTTTGTGAACCTTTACTTTAGAATCCTTGCAATAACTTTAAATGATTTACACTGTTCTATTCAGTATTATAATTACCTACTAAAAAAAAAAGAAAAACTAATTAACCAGGTACATATCATGTAACTAATAATTATTATATTTAGGTAATGTGAGTCGCTGGGAGCGAACTGTGAATGATGAAGAGGAAAGATTGGAATCGTGTAAGAAACAAGAACAAAAACAAAGGGAAGAGATAGATAAAGATCTACGACAAGTGGAACAACTTAAAGCCGAAAGACTTAGTAAAAAACAAGAATGTGATAGCATAGAAGATGAAGTAGGCAAAGCTCGTCGAGAAGTTGGAGGCATTGCTAAGGATATTCAGGCTTCGCAGAAGCAAGTATGCTCTCTTGAGGGAAAAATAGAAAGTAAAAAGAACGAACGGCATAATATACTAATGCAGTGCAAGGTATACATTTAATAATTAATTTCACAAAATACTGTATAGGTTGTCGGTGAAATCTGGTGCACCCCTATTTTTTAAATTATATTTTAAGATATCAAAATGAAATTAAATCATGGTCATGGCATTCTAAATTAATAACTAAACATTTCTGCAAAAATTTATTTTGTCCTCAAAATGTTTTCAACTTGGTACTAAACAGTAATATTTTCATTATATTTTTTGTTTACTGTAAAATAAGCAATTTGTTTTTTTATAGATGGATGATATTGCCATTCCTATGTTAGTTGGAAATATGGAAGATGTTGTTCAACAGGATCCATCACAAACTTCATCAAATAATGCTGATAGTAGTAGCACCACTCAACAGTATGAGAGGGAAGCCAGGTTTGTAGTTTCAAAATATGTTTACTTACTAACTACGAGGGATGTTCAACTCATAACCGGAATTTTTATTTTATTAAGAAAAACAAAACAATAACTCGACATAGTCCCCTTCTTTCGCGATATACTTTTACCATATTTCCACTAGTTTCCTAATTCCCTTTTCATAGAAGGTTTTTGGTTGTTGTCGCAGCCACGAATGCACAGCTTCGATAACAGCATTATTCGACTCGAATTTTTTGTCGCTTAGGTGTTCTTTCGAGGGATCAAACAGATAAAAGTCACATAGTGACAAGGCAGGACTATAAGGCGGATGTGGAAAAACTTCCCAATGAAGGTTTTGTAAAGTTTGGGAACCCACCGAGCATTGACTTTGTTGAACTGCAGTTTATCATGGACTATGATTTCCACACTTCCAACACTTATTGAAAGAATATCAGCAATAATTCTTACCATTATTCATCAATTTTCACGAATTAAATGGTCAACATGTTCAATATTGATTTCATTCACAGCGGTGGATGAAATCAATATTGCACCTTCTCTTTCATGGTTTTTGAAAATTTTGCACCAATCATAAACTTGGGCCTTGGATAAACATGTTTCCCCGAACTGTGCAGAAAGTCTCACCAAAATTTCCCTCCTCCAACTAAAAACTTTATGATTATTCTTTGTGCAACAGAACTTGCGTCCATGTTTGATATTCAACAATTTCATTAAGCAAATGAATTACTGATGATCTGATTGCAACAATACGTCTAAACAGGGTGACATTTTAATAAGAAAAAAGTTCGGTAGCTTTGTAGCAACTAGAATTTAAGAAAATTAAAATTCCGATTATGAGTTGGATATCCCTCGTATTTAGAATTTGTAGTACGGTTTGCTAAACGCCTATCAGATGTAATTGTTTTCTTGTGCCGTATTGCAGCAGAATATAAAAAAGTTAACCTGTTTTAATAGTTTTCTATCTAAAAAGAAAGAAAAAACAAACTTGTTCAATCAAAGGCTTTTATGAAAACCTAACCTGAGTTACTTACCTAATTTTAAAAATCACGTTAGTACATTGGAGATAAAGTATCCGAATTAAATATTATTATTATTGCTATTAATGGCATATTCCTATCTGGAATTTTTGCCGCTTTGGCTGAAGCTCTTGAAATCTGCTTGACGAAGTGGATTAGTCCTCACTTTTCTCTTATGTTTTTACCTAGAGGTGGATGTAAAGCTTGTCCCAGAAAAAATTGTCAGAAGTAATACCACAAGTGACTAGAATTTTACCGAAAATTTTTTTGCCGTCATGAACACGACTGCTTGTTGCGACGATTTTCCAAAGCAACAAGCAAGAGTGTTTGTGACGGCAAAAATTTCCTGTAAAATTCTAGTCACGAATGGTATTCGGAATGATAATTTCTCGAATTATAATGAAATTACTGAAATACTTGTCACTCAAAAAATTTTGACAGACGTCTCTAAGCAACGCTGCTAGTCGCAAAATTTTCTAGAAAATTTCACTAGTGGTATTTTCTAGAAAATTTTGCGACTAGCAGCGTTGCTTAGAGACAACGTCTGTCAAAATTTTTTGAGTGACAAGTATTTCAGTAATTTCATTATACCTAATTCGAGGAATTATCATTCCGAATACCATTCGTGACTAGAATTTTACAGGAAATTTTTGCCGTCACAAACACTCTTGCTTGTTGCTTTGGAAAATCGTAACTCGTGCTGTCGCACTCGTTACGATTTTCGTCGCAACAAGCAGTCGTGTTGGTGACGGCAAAAAAATTTCCGGTAAAATTCTAGTCACTTGTGGTATTACTTCTGAAAATTTGACCCTATTGTATATGCCATTTTAATTTTAAAAAATTTATTAGTCAGCCGTTTTTGTTAGTTGGCTAAGTAGTAAATAAAAACAATTAGTTGACAATTGTCATATTAAATTTGAGAAAGATATCATCAAAAGAAGAAGCATTACGTGAAAAAATATTGTACAAATATGTTAAAAATTGGGGTATTTCCATGAAAAAAGTGGCCTTAATAAGTTAAAAACTACAAGAAGGACCGTTCAAAAAGTGTTGAAAATATACAGGGTTACTGGTAATTCGATACATTCCTTTGGAGATGTGATGGGGCAGGAGCTAAGAAACAAATTTAACTCTAACATACATCATCCAAAACTCGATAGTTTTTGAGATATTTCAATTTTTGTGTTTTTCTCAAAAAAGTAGATCTTAATGTCTTTAAAGTTAATTTTAAAAAAATCTACTCGACATTTTTTGAACTTTTTTACTGGATTACTTGTACCGCTCTATGGTCATCCGTTTGCAATGGAAAATATCCGGAAACATTTCGATCATGTGAAAATTTTAAATAAAAACTTATAACAAAATAATTTTTAAAAATCAGCTATGAAAATTTCCTATTCGTTTTTCTCAAAAATTATCAACATAACATGCGTACAAATTATTTTAAAAACTTCCTTATTTCAACAGCTATCTATCAAGGCACAAATATTCAACGTGTCCTTGATAGTTCTAATAAAAAAGTAGTAAAAGTGATGCAAGTAGTATGGTTCTTATTTTTGGGTAAACAGTAAAAAGTAAAAGTGTGCGTGGAAAAAAAATGACAAATCGTTCATGTCAGTCAGTCAGTCCTCGACTTTGATGCTTACGCATGTGTATTATTAACTGACATTATTATCTCCGTGTCCCTTAAGTTTGTTGCTCTTGTTGAGTTTGTTGCTGAAGATATTGGTTTAGGTCGTCGTTGTTGTTGTTGTTGTTGTTATTGTGTTTTAAGTGCCATGGCCAGGTACACTAATGCAGAATACCCTGACATCTTGTTTGTCTACGGATATTGTGACGGCAAAGCTGCCGAAGCTCGCCGAGAATATGAACGTCGCTTCCCTAACCGTCGTATACCAAAAGTGTAGTCAGTAGACCATTTCGAAATGTCGCTGAAAATGGCTCCGTGAAACGTAGACAAGGTGACGCCGGTGCTCCTCGCGTTTGTCAACCAGATGATGAGGAAGAAATATTGCGACATTCTGATGAAGACCCAAGAACTTCAACTAATAAAGTCGCAAGACTAACCGGAACGTCACAATGGAAAGTTTGGTCTACGATACGCAGTATTCGATGCCATCCTTACTACTATACTCCTGTCCAAGGCTTTCATGAAGGTGATCCTGGAAGGAGAGTGGAATTTTGCCGCTTTATGTTAAATTCAGATGCAGACAATGCAAATTTCTTGCTGAACATTTTATGGACGGATGTAGATGTTCTCTCGCCGTGAGACAGCGAATGATATTTCAGCACGACGGTTGTCCAGCACATTATCTGCTGACAGTATGCCAGTTAACTCGATCAACGTTTTCCTAACCGTTGGATTGGAAGGGCAGGCCGAATATCTTGGCCAGCACGAAGTTCAGATTTAACACCTCTAGATTTCCACGTGTGGGGCCATATGAAAGAGATGGTCTATGAAACACCCGTCGATGCGAGAGAAGACCTTAGACAAAAGATAGTCGACGTTGCCCAATACATATGGCATATCCTCACAACTAGAGTAACAAAGACGGAAATAAGAAGACGCTGCCGTGCTTGTATACGGAGTAGGGCCTCCCATTTTGAACCAGAAATGTAGAAATTTAGTACAACTTTGAAATTAATTAAGAATTAAACGATTACCTTTCCAATACGTTTTTTACTGTTTATCTAAAAATAAGATCCATACTACTTGCATCACTTTTACTATTTTTTTTTATTAGAACTATCAAGGGCACATTGAACATTTGTACCTTTATAGATAGCTGTTGAAATAAGGAAGTTTTTAAAATAATTTGTACGCATGTTATGTTGATAAGTTTTGAGAAAAACGCATAAGTAATTTTCATAGCGGATTTTTAAAAATTATTTTTTATAGGTTTTTATTTAAAATTTTCACATGATCGAAATGTTTCCGGATACTTCCCATTCCAAACGGATGACAATAGTGTGGGACAAGTAATCCAGTAAAAAAGTTCAAAAAATCTCCAGTAGATTTTTTTTAAATTAACGTTAAAGACATTAAGATCAATTTTTTTGAGAAAAACACAAAAATTGAAATATCTCAAAAACTATTGAGTTTTGAATAATGTATGTTAGGGCTAAATTTGTTTCTTAGCTCCTGTCCCATCACATCTCCAAAGGAATGTATCGAATTACCAATAACCCTGTATAGTGAAATGGGTAATATACGAAGAAAGTGGACGCAAACCGAGATTCGTAAATAAGAATATCGAGAAGAAGAAAGCTCTGTGTAACAATCCAAACCTTTCTATAAGAAACTTGACTAAAAAATTTGAAACTACCAAATAAACTGTGCTGAGAGTTAAGCAAAAATTCCTTAAAATCTTAAAAAAGTGGCTAACCGAAGTGCCAAGCAAAAAACTATTGCAAAATCAAGATGCAGAAAGTTGTACTCAAAACTGGTATAAAATAAATGTGATCATGGACGATGAGACTTGTTGCAAGCTCGACTTCAAATCGCTACCAGGTCATCATTATTATTCTGGAAAGGGCAGAAAATCTGTTAGTGACGAGTTTAAGATAATTAAACCAGAAAAATTCGTAAAAAATTTAAATATAAGTCGAAGCAAACTACAAGAATGATGTCTAATGACGCTGTACAAATTTTAATGTAAGGGGTGAAATGAAAATTGCAAAACTTTTGGGTGAATCATAATCAAGGTTTAAATGTTTATTATTACATTGTGTATAGATATTAAATAATAAAACTATTCGATAAAATAGTTCAAATTTATTTGTTTATATGGCTTTTTGTCAAAACCAATAGGCGACAATTTTTTCTGGGACAAGCTTTACGTCAGTATGTCTTAGTTTGCTTTACAATTTCCCTCCATGCTCTTCTATCCATAGCTTTATTCCTCCAATTTTGAATATCCATCCGCTATAGATCTTCAATCACTTCGTCTCACCATCTCATCTTTGGTCTCCCTTTGCTCCGTGTTTCAGTTGGCTTCCATTCTGTTACTGTTTTGATTGCTCTTCCTTCTTCTGCTGCTCGTGTGATGTGTTGCAACCATCATTAATATTAACCAGCAAAAATAATGTTTATAGGTACTGATATCTTCGGTAATTATTACTATTATCCAGAGACATGCCAGTGGCTTTTTTTCAATAACAAGTTCACTTGATATGTTCAAATTGTTTGCTAATAAAATAATTTAAAAAAAACACTTCTTTACTTGGAAAATAGCTTTGTACTTCATGATTAATTGTCTTCGGGGTTTTATTAATCAAATCCATAAAAACTAGAATGCAAAAAGCACTAAGCTGTGGTGTGTTTTAATACCATGAGATCGAAAAAAAGCAGGCCTTGACTAGCACAACACGATTGGCAAGACTGATTTCAAAATGTGGCAGTAGGTTAGAGGTTAATAAATGTCAAATAAATTAAAACACAAAACAGTATTTATTTAGGGAACAAACTGAAAACTAAGATGAATACATGTTAGAGTAGGTGTTCAAAATGTGATCCTTCACTAGTATTACAACGATAAACTTAAATAATTCTGGAAACAAGATTGCAAGACTGACTTACATTTGAAATGTCACTGTCACATTATAATTCATAGGCATTCTAGAACCAGTGTAACCAATCGTGTTGTACTAGTCAAGGCCTGCTCAGAATCATCTTTTTTTTGATCTCATGGTATTATAGTCCAGGGTACAGACCCCTTTTTTTCAAATTATTAACACTCGTCTAAAACTTCGTGAATGGCTTTATTTTAACGTAACCTACAACTTTTTGATCTACGAAAATTCTCGGAAATGGGCAGTTTTCATTCTGGAAATCGGAAAACACGTCAATTTAATGATGTACTAAAAAGGTATGATCAACCCTTTGCTTTCCACTTTAATCGTAAGATAATTTGATAATAAAATCTAAAACAAAATTGGCCTACAAAAATATTGGGCCGTTTGCCGAGACCTCCACCCTCAACATGTCAAAATAACGAGGGTATGAAAATTTATCAACAACCAGCTGATTTTTACGAAATTGTTTAATAAATATTAGTACAATCAAACGGTCATACTGGTCTACAATTTTCATGGGCAGTTTTATCAGACCTACGCCCTAAACATGTCAATTTTACGATAACCATTTTACTGATTAACAACCATTCCTTCTTCTTTTTTTTTCTTTTGAAATGAAGCGTAGAACACGCTGAAATATGTGGCCTACAATATAAATGGGCCGTATATGTACAGTTGTACAGTGTGTCCCGGGATTGAGTTCACTATAGATATAATCGACAAAAAATTTGAGAATTTCAATTTCATGTTTTGGGATTCCTCCCTGCTTGATTTGAAAAGAATTTTAAGACGGCCATGAAAAATGTGAAAAAACTATTTTCGACTCAGGTAAAGTGTCTTTTTGGTCAATAATACGGCAAAGTATTATTAAGAAAAGTTGTTCAGAATATTAAATTATGGCTCTGTACAAAATGTCAACCGATATATCGAATAAATCGATATATCGATACTTTTTCCATATCGATATTTTCCATATTTTTTTTTATATCGCGCAGCCCTAATCATAACAGCTTTTCACTCCCTCCACTTACTTCGTACCTCCATGGTTACATCTGTATTACGTTACGTGTTACCTCGTGGTTCTTAATTAAATTCGGTTAGAGCACCTCAAAATCTATAAGACTACCAATTTTCAAAACTTCCGCTAAACTTTCCAGCTAAAACTACCAAATGACTGAACTATATTCTTTATTTTTATAATTTTTTGTGTGCTATTTTTTCAATATTGAAAATAAACATGAACTACAGTCGAACTTCGATAAGTCGAACTTCGATAACTCGAATTTTTGATAACTCGTAACAAATTGGTTGGCATTAGCGCCAAGAGTGAGAATTATGTGTAATTTTACCTTGATAACTCGAACTTCTATTACTCGAATATCTTGATAACTCGTACAGAATATTTGGCGCCACCTTTGATAAGTCGAATTTTCTGGGAATCCCGTAACTAATACGTGTGTTTTTAACCGTGTTAACCGCTCGTTTTATAACATAACGATGCAGGCAGTTCGGTTTCTGCCCTACTTAAGTGCATGTGAATGCTTTATTAGTTGTTTACATAAGTCAAAAAATAATACATACGGTGCATATTTGTTTTATCACGTCATTTTTACTGGTGTTGATATTATGTCTTTAAAACGTACTTTAAAAACTTTGTCAATCGATGAAAAATTTACAGATCTGAATCCGAATCTGTACAGCTCGACAATAAAGATGACAGCGAAAGTGATATGATAGAGGATGATTTGCGGCAACCACCTTCAAACGAGTTGGTTGCAAATTCGTTGAGCGTTTTGCGTTCGTATTTAAAAACCAATGAAAATACAACCGATTCTTTGTATAATGGTTTAAATAACATTGAAGCTTTTTTTGAAAATCATAATAAATACCCCTTCGTCAGTCATAAATAACAAACTTTTTTACACTAAAATAAAAACTACATGTGTATTATGTACCTATGTATACTTTTCAGCATAGAAATTCCGTTGCATCACAATTTATTGTGTAATTCTTTGGTAAAATGTATTAAAGTACCTACGTAACATATATATAATAATAATAATATGACTTTTATTTAGCCATCGCTAATATGTAACGCATTTTTAGTCAAATAATTACATACATAAATAAAACATACATATTACGAATTTTATTTGATAACTCGAAGTCTTGATAACTCGAACTTTTTTTCTGGCAAGTCATGGTTTGAGTTATCGAAGTTCGACTGTATTTTAAGTAGTGCTGTCAACCGATTCCGAGTCCTAGAATCGGAATCGATTCTTTGGCCTAAAGAACCGGTTCTAGGGTTGTAACAGAATCGGTTTTCCGATTCTGGAATCGAAAAACCGATTCCCGATTCCAGAATCGAGGAACCGATCCCGATTCTGGAACTGTAAAATCGATTTTCGGTTCTGGAATCGAATATCCGATTCTCGATTTTCGATTCTAAATAGAATCAAATTTCCCGTTCCCGATTCTAAAAACGAAACTCCGATTTCCGATTCTAAATATGAAAAATTGATTCCCAATTTTAAAACAGCAGAACTAATTAATCCGTTTTCTATATGTATATAAAAACTCAAAACGGAATTGAGCTTGATTCTTACAATATTAGATGTTTTCAGTTTTGAATTTCAGAAATCAAATTTAAATTATAACATTCAAGCATCGTGATTTTAAGAGAACCTTTGTTTTTGAAAATTGCAATTCATATTATAATGTTAAGCGCAAATGTAAATAAGTAGTTTTATTTTTAAAGCTTCAAAAAATTGTTGATTTACATAGTGTCATATTTAGTATTATTAATTTACTTTTCAGCTCAAATATTTGCAAAGTAATTTTTTGCATGTTCTCCAAACTAACTACCATTAAAAAATATGCCGTATGTTTATATGTTCAAACAAATAGAGGTAATATTAAAATTTAGGGATAAAATAAGTAAAGATTCGGAAAGTCCTGAATGTCAAACACAAATATTATTTATCCATTCATCCTTTAAGAATGATTTTAATCTTTGAGAACCAAAAGAAATAATCCTAGAAAAATGTGTAACATCCTTCAGAAATGTTGCACTTAAATTTAAGTGCATAAGGATTACTGTTTTCGGAATAGTACGGTAATCGAAAATTACCTTAATTATTTTCGTGGTGGTTTAAAAATAGTTTTTAATTCATTGTAACACTTTTTATTTGAACTTAATAGCAATTCGCTTTTAATGTAAGACAACAACAACAAATGCTTTTTCAGTGTAATAATAAAAGATGAAAATACATTTTTATTCTTTTTCAAACCTCCGTCAAAAACCTCAGAAGACAATACCAACATTCGAGAACTTCAAGCTTGAACGTAGTACAATGATTGTTCTTAGTACTTGGGGTATTATAACAGTTAACCTACTGTTAAACCTCTGCACGCCAGATCCCTTGTACAATACAGCAATGTGAATTATAGCTATAAAATAAGCTGCAGAAGATTTTGTTACGAATTTTTAAACGGACCGTTACCGGCTTAAATGATTTCAACAAGAATTGCGTTCCTTTGAATTTTCTAAACAAGTTCATTTTTCTGCGAAATACTCAGCTACTAAGTGCGTTTACCTGTATGGAATAAGATAATCTCTTCAAAACACTATTGAAAAACCTTTTGAATGTTGTTTCAGTTTTTAAAGTAATTCATTTTACTTTTTTTTATCAGATAATACTGAGAATAGGCTTCTCTATCTGAAAAGCAAATCTCCGATTCTGGACTATCAAAGTGATTTTTGATTATAACAATTGAATTTAGATTCTCGTCTTAAAGAATTAAAACTACGAATGCCGATTCTCGATTCTAAGAATCGAATTGCAATTCTCGATTCTCAGAATCGAATTTCGATTTTCGATTCTCAGAATCGAATTGCGATTTTCGATTCTCAGAATCGAAAGCCGATTCTCGATTCTCAGAATCGAAAACCGATTCTCGATTCTTAGAATCGAAATCTGATTCTTTTGGAATCGATTCTCTACAGAATCGAGAATCGGTTCTACTATATTTCCGATTCTTGACAGCACTAATTTTAAGGTTATGTCAAAAAAAATTAATGTTTCCAAGGTTTTTATTTTCCCAAAAATCCTTTTTCCAATTGTATGAATTTTATTTCCGAGTCATAATCCAAAGAACTATTATCATTATTTTTCAACCCAACTACGCGTGCATTTATTTAAAATATACATTTTAATAATTAAATAATTAAAATTTTAAATTGCTATTTCCTTCTACAATTTTTCCATTATACAGTAAGTGGCCACCTAATTAGAAACTTTCAAAATATTTTTTTGTTATGGGCACAATGGACCAAAAACTTGATAACACATTTTAGATTCTGTTCCAATATCCCTATCGGAATAGTACTAACGCCTTTATGTAAGATTCCCTTAGTGCCACACCGCAGAATCTATAAAAACATGTTTTTTTGAACGTAACATCGACGTTCTTCCGTTGTGGTAATTCACCAAATTTGAATGCCATTGAGAACTGTTGTTGGGCTTTAGTTAAAAGTAAAGTTTATAGTTTTAGAAACGCTAATTTAACAAATTTTAAGAATAGAATCCTAAATGTATGGCAGAACGACCCTGAAACTAAAACTATAGCGAGAAAATGCGTAGATAGTATATATGGCAGAATCAATCAAAAGGGGGGGAGGGGGATAACAAAATTTTTATTTTAATTGGATTTCCCAGTAAAGTAATAGTTAATAATAGAAATTAAGTATGTGTACATTATACCTATATAAGCAATAAATGTGTTCTAAAAGAAAGATAATATTGAAAATTACAAAAGTTTCTAATTAGCTGGCCACCTACTGTAATCCCAAAAAGTATAAGTATTTCAATTTAATAAAC
This sequence comes from Melanotus villosus, assembly GCA_963082815.1. NCBI lineage: Eukaryota > Metazoa > Arthropoda > Insecta > Coleoptera > Elateridae > Melanotus > Melanotus villosus. The sequence continues at coordinate 21,923,339 of OY720425.1, forward strand.
TATTTAAAGAAAATATTAAATTTTCTCAGATTTTCAAAAAAATTGTTTTTTCCAATTTGCCAGCTTTTCTTTGCACATTTTATGACATTTTCGAATTTTACATAAAATTTTAATTAAAAAACAAGTGTTCTATTTTCTCACATTAGAAATATTAATACGAAGTAATTAATAACGACCAAATTAATTTTTTATATATACGGAATCATAAAAATGGAGTTTTTGTCTTTTTTTTGTAGGTTAAGCGATACAGCCCAATATTTTTGTAGGCCACTACATTACTTAATCACCAAATAGCTCACCTATCATGTGTGCTTCGTGGCCTACAAGTGTTAATCAGTAAAAGGGTTATCGTAAAATTGACATGTTTAGGGCGTAGGTCTGAAAAAACTGCCCATGAAAATTGTAGACCAGTATGACCATTTGATTGTACTAATATTTATTAATCAATTTCGTGAAAATCAGCTGATTGTTGATAAATTTTCATACCCTCGTTATTTTGACATGTTGAGGGTGGAGGTCTCGGCAAACGGCCCAATATTTTTGTAGGCCAATTTTGTTTTAGATTTTATTATCAAATTATCTTACGATTAAAGTGGAAAGCAAAGGGTTGATCATACCTTTTTAGTACATCATTAAATTGACGTGTTTTCTGATTTCCAGAATGAAAACTGCCCATTTCCGAGAATTTTCGTAGATCAAAAAGTTGTAGGTTACGTTAAAATGAAGCCATTCACGAAGTTTTAGACGAGTGTTAATAATTTGAAAAAAATGGGTCTGTACCCTGGACTATTAGTATAAAGAAAATTTTCCGTATCCATGGTATGTAATTGACAGTTTATTTATCTCATTTGAGGTTAACAATGGCGGATCGCGGGTAAATATGAAAAAGCGGGATGATATGAAAATTTGCGGGTTTTTACCGTGCATGCTATCGACGTGACATCTACCGATAGAATTTAGAATCAAAATTATTATTTGATTATACAAAAATCTTCATTTAAGTGATTGATAAGTGTAATTATTTTTTAAAATTCAAGCAAATACGATTATTTTTTACATAAATTCATTATAGAAGTTATTTTTAATACGAAAATTTGACATGTGTAATTTGAGGTTATATGTCAAAAACGTAGGTACGTATTGTATTATAACTATTTTTATTTAATACGAACTTCTCATGGATGCGGAAAAATAACTTGTGCCCTACGGGAATCTAACGGCATATTTCATCCCTCGGCTTTTGCTGCCCTCGCTCACTACGTTCGCTCGTGCAGCAGAAATCTTCGGGATGAAATATGCCTATATCTTCCCTTATGACGCAATATACTATTAAAAACCTGTATTTAAAAAAAATTGTTTAAAATTAAATGTCGAGTTTAAACGCTCAAAAAAATTAGTGGAGCACTATTAAAACTTATGTATACAGGCTGAGTCAAGCTATACGACTTTTTTTTTTAATGAGCTTATTATTAGGATATTGTTAACCATTTTTGGTATCCGTATGTTTAGAAGGGTGATCTACAACCTGGCGTAGTCAGAATTTTGATTGGATGTCAAATGTCAAAGTAGCGATTTTCAATTGTTTATTTTTAAATGGAACAGTACACTTTTTTTGGCTTAAACAAAGCTGTAAGGTGTTATTAATATGACCCTAATTTGTTTTTCCCGCCATTTTGACAATTTTAGCCTGAAATATGCAATTTATTATTCTAGTCTAGTAGGCCGTGAAGCGCGAAACGCATCTCGATGTTTTTGCATAAAATAAATGAACAGTTGTTGGTAACTATGACAAAACAATTGCTTGCAAGTAAGTTATTCTATTGCTTGCAGTTTCTTGCTAGAACTTGTTCATGGTTACATGCAAAATGCCTTTACATTACAGCAGATATGAATTAATTGATATGTTACTTGTATTTGGAAGAACCGGTGAAAATACGTATGAAAAGAAAAATTTAGGTCATATTAAGAACATCTTACAGCTTCATTTAAGCCAAAAAAAGTGTACTGTTCCATTTAAAAATAAACAATTGAAAATCTTTACTTTGACATTTGACATCCAATCAAAAATCTGACTACGCCAGGTTGTAGAGCACCCTTCCAAACATACGGATACCAAAAATGGTTAATAATATCCTAATAATAAACTCATTAAAAAAAGTCGTATAGCTTGACTCAGCCTGTATAAAGCATCTTCATTCTTAGTTAGAATATTGGCATTTCATTCGGAAGTATATAATCCTCTTGTTGGGGTGGATTAGTCGTCTGGTTTTCCATCTTTTCTTGTCCTCTAGAGTTTCTTGTGTGTTTTTGCTTCTTCCATACCTTCCTATTTCTTGTTTTCTCTCTCCAGTCCTTAATTTTCATGTTGCTTAGAGCCTCCATTATATCCTCCCATCTAAACATCTTCCCTTCAACCTATCCATTTCTGGTTTCCATGTTATTATACAGGGTGGGGCACGGGAACCAAGTGTTTTTGAAAAGGCTAGTACTCGGCTATTAGGAGAGGGAGGGTCGTGCGGCAGGTGGCATTCCATTCCTTGGCTCATAGCATTTCACTTTCAGTTGCCATTTATTCTCCTTGGTTGCCATCATGGAGCCATGAACACTAGAACACCGCACGTTCGCATATGATTGTTTTGTTAGGAGTGGCGAGTCGGTGACCACGGTTCAGCGTGAGTTTCGCCGCAGAGACATTCAGCTGCACTTCGAATCATCAATCGTACTGTATCAGACGGATTTTGCGTGGAGAATTACGTTTTCACCCATACAAGTTAGCGACTGTGCAGAAATTTAATGTAAGGGATTACCCCCAACGATTGAATTTTGCACAGGAAATGCTTGCACTTTATGAGCAGAATGAAAACATAATGGTGGCAATGAGTGATGAAGCCCATTTCCACCTTAATGGGGCCGTCAACAAACAAAATTATTGGTATTGGGCTGCTGAAAATTCGCGACAACTGTATGAAAAACCGCTGCATGCAGTGTTCTAGCGTCCACGGCTACATGATGGCAACTGAAAGTGAAATGGTATGAGCCAAGGAATGGAATGCCACCTGCCGCACGACCCTCTCCCTCCTAATGGCCGAGTACTAGCCTTTCCAAAAACACTTGGTTCCCGTGCCCCACCCTGTATAATAACATGGAAACCAGAAATGGATAGGCTGAAGGGAAGATGTTTAGATGGGAGGATATAATGGAGGCTCTAAGCAACATGAAAATTAAGGACTGGAGAGAGAAAACAAGAAATAGGAAGGTATGGAAGAAGCAAAAACACACAAGAAACTCTAGAGGACAAGAAAAGATGGAAAACCAGACGACTAATCCACCCCAACAAGAGGATTATATACTTCCGAATGAAATGCCAATATTCTAACTAAGAATGAAGATGCTTTATACAGGCTGAGTCAAGCTATACGACTTTTTTTAATGAGTTTATTATTAGGATATTATTAACCATTTTTGGTATCCGTATGTTTGGAAGGGTGCTCTACAACCTGGCGTAGTCAGATTTTTGATTGGATGTCAAATGTCAAAGTAAAGATTTTCAATTGTTTATTTTTAAATGGAACAGTACACTTTTTTTGGCTTAAATGAAGCTGTAAGATGTTCTTAATATGACCTAAATTTTTCTTTTCATACGTATTTTCACCGGTTCTTCCAAATACAAGTAACATATCAATTAATTCATATCTTGCTGTTTCATGGTTCATGTATTGTCTGTATTCCCAATTTTTTTTTGCTCCCACTATTGCTCTTAATATCTTTCTTTCAAAAATTCTTAGTTGTTCTTTTTGTGTTTTTGTTGGGCACATTATCTCTGCTGCATATAGCACCACTGGTCTAATTAGGCTCTTGGAAATTTGTAGTTTGGTTTTATCCTAATTTTTTGCTCTTCAGAATGTTTCGGTTTGTATAAAATGTTTGATATTCTATTTGTATTCTTTCCTCTACCTCGTCACTTCGTTCGTTGTTATATGTTAATTATATTCCCAAATACTTAAAAGCCCTACTTTTTCAAGTGTATATTGTTCCATTTGTACTTCTTTAATTTGGTCTACTTTTTCTCTCTGGCACTTCATATATTTTGTCTTGCCTTCATTGATTATGGGTCCCACTTCACCTGTTTCCTTTTCCAATTATCTAAAAACCTCGTTTAGTTTATTCCACAATCGATATAATAACTATGTCGTCTGCATAGATAGGTTACAATTTGTGCTTCCTTATTTCGTATACTTCCCTTTATGTTTGCTTGTCCTATCACCTCCAGTAACGCTATATTAAACAGTGTTGTTGACAACACGTCTCCTTGGTATACTCCCTTATTGATCTTAAATACATCTGTCTGTCTTTTTGTTTTTACTGTTGCTTTTGAGTTTCTCATTGTCATTTGTATGCGTTGCCTCAGTTTTCCTGGTACTCCCATTCTCTTCAGTATTTGTAACAGTTTTCTTTGTTTAATTTTGTGAAACGCCTGCTTATAGTCAATTAATAGTTCTCTTTCCCAATTTTTGCGTTCAGGTTTCCTAGTATAATCATGTAATCAATGTACTTATCCTGTTTTTGGTACATCTTTGTCTGTCCTTTGTCGTAAAATTTATCTTTTACTTCTTGGCTGTCGACCTCTGTGGGATGAGGGATATATTTCCTTTCCTGCTATTCTTAACCCATTTGCTGCATATGGATTGCCAGATACCACCCCAGGAGCTGCTCAGTCATTTTTAGAAAAAATGTTGTATAGTGCGATTGACGTGTTGGTATTTTGGGTGACAATGTCACTAATGACATTTCTGTTGTCAGACGCCATTTGGCGGCATAGGCACATTTTGATATAAATATGCGTATGACGCCAGATGGCGTTCATTGCATTTGAATATTTTTTGAATAGGAAATGAAAGAAAATAAGGTGGAAAAGCGTTACTTTTTACTTTTAGTCTTTATTGCTCAATATTAAAAAAATAAAACAAAATAAATTCTTATGACTACTCTGACTTTAGTCAAAACAGGTATAATTGTAATTATTTTTTGCATTTTTGCATGGAACATACCAAAACATGGTTCAGTGCAGAGTCCAGATTTTTCGGGGCAAGCTTTACACTCCGACACCGTTTCCTTTCTAACTTTATTTTGGCTGCACAAAAGCGTCGTCTTTTTCTGGGTCTTCGACATGATCCTTCGTTAGCTTATATTTTAGTTGGGATGTGTTTGGTCATCTGCGATTTGGCAGATTCTGAGGGTCCAGATAGTAATTTATCAATAATTGCCAATCTATAATCATAAAAGGTCATTTTTATCCCCAGAGAACTTGCAATACAATAGATACGAATTGTATAAAAGAAGTTGGAATATATGGACAGCTAACTTTTTATACCAAAATAGTGTCTTCCGCAGAGATGGGTAGTTCAACATCATTTGGTCTACTTTATCTACGCCGCCCTTGTTTAATGTTATATTTATGGTGAACTCTGTTGAGATATAGGTAACTTCACGTTTGTCTCTTCATTTCCCAACCATTATTCCTTCGAAATAATTAGCTGTAGTTTCACCAACTTTCATTTTGGCACCCACCACATCCTTAGAAGAACCCTTTCACCTACATTGCAGAGTTCCACTGCAGTAGGTTTTATTATTCAGCCAGTTTCAAGCTAATTCGCAACTGTTATAATAGTGGTCCATAAAGACTGCATGTCCTTTATTCATATAATTGTTCAACAAATGTAGGACAACTGTTTGAGCATGTCCCTTACCTCCCATTTCATCCAGTTGTCCAGTATAAAACCAGACCATTTGCTTCGGTTAATGTGTACAATTTGAGACCATATCGACGCCTCTTATTTGCAATATACTGTCTAAAGACGAACCGCCTGCGCCACAGCATCAAAGACTCATCAAGAGACAAATTTTTAACTGGGTAATACATTGTTTTCATTTTGTTATTAAAATAATCCAGGACTGGTCTAATTTTAAGTAGCTGATCCTCAGGTTTAGGTTCACCTGGTCGGGGATTCCTGGTAAAGGAAAAATTTGTTCTGAAAAATACTTCAAATTAAATAGGCGATGCGTTTTCCAGTAATCTTGCAGCCTTTTTATTTTAATTATGCCCAAATGATACACTAATCCTACAAATTTTAAAAGTACCTCTTTTGTTAGGTCTTTCCATATTGAAATCCGAGCCCTGCCACACCCACTCTTTACAGTAATAAGTTCAAACGCATACTGGATTTTCTTATAATATTATCCAAAAACTCATCATCTAAAAGAAGCCTGAAGTACTTGTAAGGGTCGACATTTGCAGGCAGATCGACTAACAACTGATTCCGTTCTCTGAAATCAAAGTTCTTTATACTGGTTGCATCATTCTACCATGTTCCGGTAGTTTTCTCAGCCTAGGTTTTTTCATTCTCGTCAATTTCCTCCCTCGGTACAATATTCACTATAAATACAACTATAAAGTTAAATTTTAAAAGAAAACAATAGGATTACTTACAGTCATTATCATCTTCTACTTCGCTTTCTGACACATCCTCGTCTTCCGCAGGTTCATAATCTTCATCTTCATCACAATCTGAATTGTACAAAAACTGCAACATTTCATCATCAGTTAGCTTTTTAGGATTTTTTACTGCTAATCTAGGCCTTTTTATTCCAGACGGACCAGATTGGTTGTCTTCCATATTACTAGTTTTCAACCCTACTTGTTCAAACTATGAACCGTTGATTTTTTTATAAATATTTAGCCTTTTACTATGTGCGTACAACACCACTTTTTGCTACGCTGTTTGCGTATTGAATATTGTAAGAACAAAACAAAATGGCGTAGTTCGCACTTGGTAAGCAACCGCACCGCCACCTAATGGCGTCATACGCAGCGATTGGCTTAAATAGTGTATTCTGCCATGAATGGGTTAAAACGTAATAGGTATCTTTATTCCCTTATCCACCATGAATCCCATGCCATTGCTACCTTGTTTTATTTCTCCGGAGTATAACATTGTGAAGTACCTTGTACCATGGGATCGAAAAAAAGATGATTCTGAGCAGGCCTTGACTAGTACAACACGATTGGCTACACTGGTTCTAGAATGTCTATGAATTATAATGTGACAGTGACATTTCAAATGTAAGTCAGTTTTGCAATCTTGTTTCCAGAATTATTTAAGTTTATCGTTGTAATACTAGTGAAGGATCACATTTTGAACACCTACTCTAGCATGTATTCATCTTAGTTTTCAGTTTGTTCCCTAAATAAATACTGTTTTGTGTTTTAATTTATTTGACATTTATTAACCTCTAACTTACTGCCACATTTTGAAATCAGTCTTGCCAATCATGTTGTACTAGTCAAGGCCTGCTCAGAATCATCTTTTTTTCGATCTCATGGTATTAATCTCTCTTTGTCCTTTCCACCTTAATTCTTGAATGGCCGCTATATCCACTTTATATCTTTTCAATTTTCCAACTATTTCCATCATCTTCTCAGGTATCAGCATTGATTAAAACTTATATGGCTTTAAATATTTATTGACAAAAAAGTATGACTTAGAAATAATCAGAATAGAAATTCTTTTCTATTTTCTGCTGCCAGGAATCTGATTTAAAAAATATGTGTCATAAAACTATTAAATCCAGAATTCATTGTATAATAAAGGTGCTTTTAAAAGTGGTCGGCTAATTTTTTTGATCAGTATATTTATGACCAGGGGAGGCGGTACGGTAGTGAGTATTGGCATGGTGCATCGCTCTGCACAGTTAAGCATCGGTGCTCATGGTCAGAACACGGATGGGTGACCCGATCCAGGCTCAGCTCACTACGGCTCAGTGTGTCCTCCTCGACAAGCTATGGGCCTTAATGGCCTGTTAAAAGCTGAATAATAATATTTTTTGTGTAGTCAATGGTAAACGGTCATTTTACCATGTAGAAAATAGTAAAGTAATGTGGCATTTTACTCGTTAGCAACCTTTACTCATTAGCAACCACTTCATTACTTAGCAACACAGTCTGTTTGTTTACTTGTTACTATGTACGTGTTGTAGTTGCTATGTTTCCGTACAAACATAACCTTGATAAATTTGTCTAGAAAATTAATTTCATTCGAACTTTTAGTACTTACACAAAAAAATAGCGTATTCAACGCGTAAGAAAAGTGGTTTTCTGGCTCGTGGAATTGTAATTCACTCGCTGACGCTCGTGAATCAAACATTTTCCACTCGCTAGAAAACTGCCACTTTTCTTTACTTGTAGAATAATCTACTATTATGACCAATTTCAAAAAATAAAATATACTACCTACGTTTTTGTCAAAGGTAATAATATGCAGCAGTTAAGTAGCAACATTATGTAAATGTTTTTTATTAACAAAAAAATGTAACACTGATGTAGTAAACTAATTTCTATTCCTAACTATGAAATTACTTAATTAAGTCTTGTTTCAGAATTCAAATGGATTACAATGTCTTGTCAGATCACCATAAAGATTTGGAAGAGAAAGATGAAATCAAAAAGATGGCTGATAAATTGTTACATTCCATTAAGAGTTTACAAGACACCTTAACAAAAATCCAAGCTCCTAATATGAGGGTTTGTATTATATTCGCAATTAAAATATATTTTACAGGGTGTCTGGATAAAATTGTCTCCTACGTTTTCAACCATAAAAATAAAACTTAAGATATTATATTTTGAAATTTTAACTTTTTATGAGAAATTATGTAGTCCACTGTTACATTAAAGCTGTTTCAATTCAATCAAGAAACGAATATGTTGATTTAAAAAATTTGTTGTGTTATTAAAATTTAAGAATGCTAAATTTATTTTTATGCATTTTAGGCGTTACAAAAACTTGAACAAGCACAAGGCAAACTTCTGTCGACAAATGAAGAATTTGAAAACTTGCGAAAACAAAATAAAAGGGCAAAGCAATTATTCGAACGTATTAAACAACAACGTTATGAGCGCTTTTCAAAATGTTTTGACCACGTTTCTAATGAAATTGATAACATCTATAAATCTTTGGCCCAAAATAATTCCGCGCAAGCATTCTTAGGTGCTGAAAATCCCGAAGAGCCTTATCTTGATGGAATAAATTATAATTGTGTTGCACCAGGAAAACGTTTCCAGCCAATGTCCAATTTGTCAGGAGGAGAAAAAACAGTTGCAGCTTTAGCTTTGCTATTTGCTATACACAGCTATCAACCTGCCCCATTCTTCGTGTTGGATGAAGTAGATGCTGCTCTCGACAACACCAATATCGGAAAAGTAGCGAAGTACATTACAGAAAAAACTGAATCCCTTCAAACTATTGTTATCTCGCTCAAAGAAGAATTTTATTCTCATGCTGATGCACTTATTGGAATTTGTCCTACGGTAAGTAATTTCATTTACAAATTCGAGTTATTTTTTATATTTCGTTAATTGCAAAGCGACAGAGAAACCAATTAGGTGTTTCTAAGTGAACATCTCAAGATTTTGTCCTATTTTGTTTGCAAGTTGAAAATTTCAATTTATTGAAATTATTTTAAATGTTGAAATTCATTTTTTTTTAAATATAACATTTTTGCTTCTCATATTTTGCTATACCAATATTAAAATTGTTCGAAGATTCATGGTCATAAAAATTTCAAAAAGCATTTGTGGGACGGGTTTATGCTTTTTCTTGCAAATTACTGGATCGGTTTTCGTGAATTGTTTTATATGAAAATGCATTCATAAGACAGTTTTAAAAAATCCAAAACCTTAATTGGAAGTAAAAGCCTACTTTAGGCATATTTTTGTCAGGAAACAAATTTGGTTTTATTGAATATAAAGATGGTGGATGCACCATAGGGATTTCATTGTATCGAAATATTTTCTCTTTTAATAAATTTTTTATATTTTTGTTAAGTTGTTGGTATTTGGTTTACAAAAGTGCAAATAAACCAGTTTGCAAACACACAAAAATTAAACGTTTTAGAATGCATTTTAGGTAATCATATACATTGTTGGCCCCGTTTTTATTGACACTAATTTAAAACATTACGTTTTTGTAAACACCTTTTTCTTCTTCAGTCTCTCCAATGGTTGACAGCTCACCAGCTGGTTTTGTTACAAGCCCATTTCTTCATTGCTAAATAATTCTCAGCTCTTCCTCTATTTATGACTTGTTTTATAAAGGCGGTATCTTCCTTCTTTCTTTTAACTGAGCCTTCTAATATACAGGTTGTACCAGTAGAATCCGGACAAAACCATATCAGTCTTCACAATCATTTATTTACATCAAAAACCAATCTTACAAGAAAAAAGTATTTATGTTTGGATTGGGGCATCCTGAAGAACATATTTATTCATTGTAACTGCCCTTTACTTCGATGACCGCTTCAATTCTGGTCCACAAGTACATGCATGCCTTCACCAAGATCTCCTTCACCATGAATTCGAAGACTTCCATGGTCAGTGTCAGTGTTAACAGAACGTCTTCCGGGTTGGAACCGTGTCATTGTTGAAACAGAAAAGCTCAACGTTTCGTCTTTTTTTTTTCTTCTCCATACTTGCAAAAAACACCTTTATAGCATTCTTCAACGACGTAACATTGGGATGTAGGACTTGTTGGAGGGTCGCTCAATCACGCTCCATACAAAGTAATCCAGCGAATTTAAATTTATTAGGAGGTCGGGAATTTTATTCTCGACACAACGGGAACATCTTTGGGATCATGGGCGAGCCAGCGGTTATTCCTCTGTTTGACTTTTGCGTCAACAATAAAGATTCTCTGGTTGACTTTTGCATCAACAATAAAGATTTTCTCGCCAGAGAAAAATCGTAGACGGCCGGCTGCTCTGCCGCTTCGTTCTGAAGAGGTGATGGTAGCAAATGGCAATAAGCAAGTCTTTTTTTGGCTTTAACATTCTCAGAGAGCATTTGCCTTACCTTCTTGGCGTAAAATGCATATTGGTTATCCTCATGAACGATCCGGCAAGCGGTAGATACGCTCGTCTCTAAAATAGCCGCTAATTTCCTAATCGAGATCCCAGGGTCCTCATAAATGCGCCTTTTTGATAAGGTTTTGCGTCCTTCCAGTCTTCTCCCTAACCTGGATCTTCTGCGCTGGTGTATACGAATCTTCATCGGACCCCTCGGAAGCTGGGTAGTGAAGGGCAATGTTGTAGACTGTTAACCTTGGGTAACAGAAGAACTTTATAATTTAGGGTACGATGTGCTGCCTCCAGTATGAAGACTTTCGACAATCGCGGCTCTCCAGTTGTACTCTGGAGACACAACAACCATTCTGTATTTACAAGAAATTGTTTGTGTCATATTGTGGCCTATCCATTTATATCTTCTATATTCTAATATTCTTATTAACAATAATTTTTCCCCAATTCTCTAAAATACTTTCTGGTTTGTGATTCTGTCAATTTTATCTTTAACAGGCGTCACACTAACACCACATCTCAAATGCTTCAAGGGATCTCTTTCTTACTTTTCCCCATTGTCCAAGTTTCAAATGCGTAGAGGTCTCCAAATGCAACTTTTAACGAGTTTCTTTCTTACTTTGATATTAACATTGTTGTTAACCTGGCAGTATTGAAATATGTTGTGCCAAAGTACAGTGTTGACTCGTTACTTTCTTGTTTACATCGTTGTGCTTTGCCTCGTTCTTCCAGGTTTTCTTGAGTTTTTGCTTAATTTCGCTTGTTTTCTTATTTTACAAAACAGTTCTTTTCAGAACTAGTTTGTTGGAAGATTTTGTTGTAAGGTAATTTTGTAATACACCTATACCACTCCCTTATGAGACACCACTGAAAAGTAAATGATGATAAATTCGTATTGCCAACATGACAATAATTTAATGTGGCGGGAAATTTACCTGTCTTCAATCAGTTTGGATCACCCTGTATATATTATATTAGAGTACTAGGGGCCTTGCAGGCCCATGACTTTCTGAGTGAGTTTCTTTCACTCTTTCTTCTCTGGGATCTTTTCTTTCCAATTCCTATCCAGTTGATAAAGTTCTTCCTCTGCCTTCCATCTTGACCTCGGTTGTCCCCTTCTTCTCTTGCCTCCTATGGCACAGCTTAACATCTTTCTTGGTAATTTTTCTCTGTCCATCCTCATCACATGACCCATTTACCTTACACGGTTTGCCCTTATCACTTTCACTAGTTCGGGTTGAACATCTGTCGTACTTCTTCATTAGAGTGCCTTTCCCATCTTCCATTAACTTTCTTCCCCTTAAAAATTTTCCTTTAGCACTCTCCTTTCCCATACTCCCAACACTCTGTCTTCTCTTCCCAATAGCCATATCTCACTCCTGCAAGTCAGTGTTGGTTGTATAACTAACTTGTACACTCGAAGCGCGTGGTATTTATTTGTCTTTCAGTATATTATTTAGTGCATACACCGCTTTGTTACCTTCTATTAACTGCACCCTCACTTCCTCTATTGTTCCTTGGACCCTTCCAAATCTCGTTCCTAGGTAGCGAAATTGCGAAATTTATGCACTTCTTCAAATTTCAACACTTTTTTCTTGCTCACTTCCACCTCTAGAAATGTACCCACCTTGAAGTCACTGTCGTCCCACACCATGTATTTGGATTTATCCTTAGCCCGTATTCCTCAGCCGTTCTTGCAAGTCTTATTGTTATTCTTTTCAACTCCTCCTTGCTTCTTGAAATCAGAGTGACATCATCCGCAAATGCTAGGCATTGGTGCGGCCTGTGTAGTAGTAGCCCCTTTCTATTTATGTGGCCTTCGCGTATTATTTTCTCTAGCACAATGTTCCTACCTTATACTTCCTTGTTTTATTTCACTTTCTCTGATGTTTCTGTTTTTTTCGTGTTGATTTGCATTTAAATTCTTTCCTCGTAGCCATCTTTTATAAGTTCCTGTCACCTGGAGTTATGACAGCTATGTCGTCCGCAAATTTAAGCATCTGTATTCTTTGAGATGACAGTCACCTGTTTAAAATCACCCTCCAAAACTGTTTACTTGGACATCACCAGATGGGAAGTATAAGAATCAGATGTATTACATTGTTGTAAGAAAGAAATGGAAAATTTTGATTACTTTGACTGTGGTTTAGACCACAAATTACTTAGAGCAACTAATCTAGCATATTCGATTTTCGAATTTTCAAACTTCTTTTTTTTGTGAAGATACTTGTAATGTAATGTAATGTAATGTAATCCTTAACCTCTTATACCTTTCGGTGTTGAGGCCGGTGCGTTAGCGTATGTGGTCTTTACGCGTGAAATGCACAATCCGGCCCGCATGCGAGTCACGTGATTAGTGCGCCGTTTTTTGCCTACATACAGCACCATGTGTATAGTGTATATGTGTGTGTACGTATAGAACCTTGTTACTCTACCTCGTAGGTCGGTATTCGGAGGAGAGCATCGTATGAAGTACAATTTGTTTTTTGTTTTAGCCTGCTGAGTGTCTTGTCAGCCAAGTTCTAACAGTTGACCTCACGAAGTATCCCCATTAATGGTATTTTATTAATATTAACAATAAAATAATTGTGAAGTATTGAAGCTGAAGATGAAGGAGGTTTAAAAAGTTCATATTAGTAGGTTAGATTAGATATTTATACATCATTAACAAATTAGTAACTTAAAATATTTTTACTTATATAAAAGATAGATGTTTATAGCTTAACGTATAAAAAGAATTGTTTAGCAATATGTAAGTCATACTTTGTTTAGATATAAAATTTGTAAATCGTCGATTTACCAGTAAATTCACCACTATTTCTTATGTTTCCTTAAATAATTTCTGCTATAGAAATATACTTTATTTAATAATATGTAGTTTTTTTAAACAATAAATGGGACAAATTATGACTTAGAAATTATTTTTCCACAGAACTGTACTATACAGCATACTTGACTAACATTTATAGTTGATGCTGTTTATATCCTTATGTACTTATTGAAACTTAAACGAACCATAATTTACGATAAAGTCAGATATAATAAATATTATAGATACAATAATGCTTAAATACCAGCAATTAATACTTGCAAATTTTTGGGACATTTTTGTTGGCACCACCTTTCCTGAATGAACATTATATATACCAGCATATGGTTCATTTATATGGGTCTTGTAAACACCCAAAGCTTGATACATTAATGCTCACATCATCCAGGCAATTATACAGGGTGTCCCGAAAGTAAACCGCCATACATCTGTTGCGTCGCTGTTGTTGGTGAATGAAACGACCCACTTAATATTTTTTGTTTATTTTATAACACAACAAGACTTGATTTAAATATAATATGCTCTTAATGGCTGCTAGTACTGAAGCTTGAAAAAACGGTACTTCTACAATACTAAGTGAAGACTGCGCAGCGGTTGCTGCTTACTTAACGTTAAGGGTGGTATACCCCCACTTAACTACATATATTGTCAAGGGCTAAATGGGCTAAACAACGTCAACCAATGATAGAAAATTCAGTGCTGAGTAAAAAAGGTTTAATGAACTAGTGTCCTATTTGCTGCGGTTTAGAAGATATAGGTCAGCAAAGTATGTAATGAATTTAACTTTAACCTCCTAGGTCACCAGATTTATTATGTTTAGATATTTATCTCTGGGGCTATATGAAGCAATTGGTTTACCAACATGAAATTAATACGCGAGATGAATTGATAGAAAGAATTAATACAGCAGCAATTACCATACGCCAAAATCTACAGGAAACATACAATGATCATTCGGCGTTCAGAAGCTTGCATTCAATCCAATGGAGACAATTTTGAGCACCTGTTATGTTATAATAATTAAATATTATTATTTCATGTTATCTTCAGTAGTCTTTACTTACCATAATTAAATATTTATTATTTGTTCTCGTTATGTTAAGTTGTCTTACATTTTATTTTGTATCTTCTAAACCACAGCAAATAGGACACTAGTTCATTAAACCTTTTCTTCTCAGATTGACATTTTCTATCAGTGGTTGACGTATGGCGGTTTACTTTCGGGACACCCTGTATAATACAAATAACAGCGATACATGGAAGCACAACAGGCACACATTACTACATTTATCAGTATAGGTTCGCTTAGTGTTACTTACAGAGGGGAGGGAATCCCTTTGCAGGATCTCACGTTGCATCTAGTAGAAAACCCTCTGGGATGTTGGGGAGTGATGGATGCACCTTCAGCTACTTATAAACCTGAAAGCAGGCAGAAAAATGCCACAAGCTCTGGCGTGCAGTCCATGGGAGCGAGGAAAGCACCGCTTCCCTTGCCTTCATTCATAAGACAAAACAATATAATTTATTAATTTTATTTTTGTTTCAGCAGTATGTTAAAATTAATAAATTACAGTGGAACCTCTCTAACTTAAACCACCAAAATCCCAGAAAAAAATTCGAGTTAGAGAAAATTCGAGATATAGAAAGATCTTAAACTTCCTCGATTTATTTCTTATTATGTGTTTTTAATGCACACATAACATGGTAGAGGAATAATATAAAAAACAATATTAGGATATATCAATAAAAAAATACATATGTATTATAGTTACATATGTATGTAACATTAAAAACTTAATCAAAATACAAATTAATTTATTTTAGAAAAGTAATCCGTAATAATTTTTTTAAGGTCTCGAATGCTTGCAGAAGTTGTTTGTGTGATGGTTTTTTCACAATATTCCCCAGCTATTGTCTGCTTTTTAATCCTATCATCCACTTTATTTAATATGCATTTCCAGTTTCTGTTCCACTGTTAAACACACTGTTGAATTTTCGTTGCGGAGGCATATTGAAAGCATATAAACACAAATACAAATAACATAGTCAATATAGTACAGCATTATAGGCGAAGGGGCTTGAAGGGAACTGTCAAAGCAAAACAAAAATAATAAACAAACAATGAATGGCTTGCTTATATTTGCAGTACTCAAGGCTAGTACGTCATTTTTGGAGTATCATGTTTCAGATTACACTTTTAACTCTGTTATGCCGACTGACTGCTGACACAATAAACATACGTCGTCGGTACTTCCCCAAATTCTGTCATTCATTGTTTGCAAACAGATGGTACACCGCGTACCTTCACCGGAAATTTCGAGTTAGAGAGGTTCTATGTCAGGGGTGGGCACGAATGAGGTCAATGAGAGCCGCATTCCGGTTTTTCATATATTATAAAGAGCCACACCATAGTTACATAGTGCGCGGATTTATTATAAATTATAACCTAGACCTAGCAGCGGTCTACAAGAGCGCCGCATACTACGTGCGGAGTGGGTATACGGTTTGCGCACACGATGGTGTATATTACGCAATACAAAACGAGGCTAAGCGCACTCGACGCGACTACGTACGTATTTAACGCTTCACTTACTTAGTCAATTTAACAAGATTCGTGAAAAAAGTTCTGAACTAATAAAAAAAATGATTTAAATTTTCAACGGGAGCCGCACTGAACTTACCGAAGAGCCGCATGCGGCTCTCAGAGCCGCATTTGCCCACCCCTGTTCTATGTCTTAAATTTGGTCAAATCTCTTTCGAGTTACAGATAAATTCGAGTTAAGAAGGTTAATATGCATATAAACTCAACTGTAAACGCACAGGTATAGAAAAATATTCGAGTTAAAGAAAATTTCGAGTTACAGGAGTTCGACTTACGGGAGTTCCACTGTATATTGTTTTGTCTTATGGATGAAGGCAAGAGAAGCGGTGCGTCCATCGCTTTCATGGACGACACGCCAGTGGCCGCAAGTCAACTAGATGACCCATACGGTCTAGGAAGCCAACGGAACAAAGAAAATGCGTAGGCGGGCCTACCTGGTCACTTCATGGGGCATAGTACGGGAGCCACTGCACTGCATTGGTATATGCAGCCAGAACAATGGCCTTTATAACTACGCCTAGTTATCAAAGTCCCAGGCAGATAGCTGACTAACTGGGTCCCAGAGCCTCATGCTTTGATAAACAACGAGCCTCATGATGTGATAAACAATATAAGCCCCAACAAGCCTCAATGCTTGTCCACAACAATAACAGCACATCATCAACAACAACATAGCTGTTCATACGACCTTATCTCATGGGACATGTAATCACATCTATTCAATTCAAGATCAACTAGATTTTCGTCTCTGTATGAATAATGATCCAAAATGCATTTTACACTAATGCACCACTGATTCATATTCTACACAAACACACTTGGCATTAATTAACACATCTGTATCCTAATGTGTCCTGTGACCGACTTCCTTTCTTAGTGAGAGCGCCCACCAGTCTGACATGGCATATGATCTGACAAGTAACTTGCATCTAACATGCTTTTTTAAATAGCACAAATATAAACATGTGCGTAAGCGCTCACTGATATGATAAGGTTTTGTTGTGACTAGTAACATGCCACGTTACCAAATTTTTGCATGCCCCATTTTCATCACGCGATACTAATCAGTCACACATTTTCATTTTATGAGAAATACCTTTATTTTATTAATTTTTAAAAAGTGTTATGGTATTACTAAAATGAAAGACGATCTCAAATTTAATATTAACTTTGTTAGTTTAATTGAAAAGCACCCCTGTTTATATAATCACACTAATGCCGATTACAGAAGAAGAAACGTTCAGGTTAAAGCATGGGAAACAATAATTTCTAGACAAATAAGAGAATCAGAAAGTATTTAATTTTTTTAATAAGAAAAAGACAAATGATTAATTCAAATTACAAAGTAAAATACAGTCGGGCCGCTGTAAGTTGGCGAGCCCCGGCACATATCGAATATTTCGTGTGATTTCAAGGTCATGCTTCAGTATTGAAAGTAATTCGGTGGTGTGGGCGATTTATGAGTGTCGCAATTGCAACAAATTTCTAAGTGGTATTTGGTTAGCGACTGTTTGTGCTATCTTGAGTTCTCGCCAACTTACAGCGGCCCGACTGTATAAAACTCTCTTGGAAGTAAAAAATTATAATACAAAAAAATGTTAAAAAAACTCAATTAACACCTTGTAGGCTTTGAAATTTGGTGAATCTAAATAACATAATGTGCGATTAAAAAAAATATGTTTAGTTAGCCCTGATTCTGTACAAACATTTTTGAAGTCGAAGCTAAAGAGAGCTATATTACAGTACATTGAGTACATGTATAGTGTAAGTATTATTATTGAAAATACTGTAATAATAATTTATTACACACAATATTAATCCTGATATGGAATCGTACCGTTGGGATGTAGAAAAAAGTTGCAAAGTTTTTTTCTCAAATCAAGGGCAGTATTTGTAGGTCTCTGACGATTTCCTTGCCCGGAAGTTGGGGGTCCTTCTTCAAGTTAATTCTCAATATTGAGTTGTATTATCGGATTGGAAAAAACTCCATCATGAATTCGTATAAAATTATGTAATACACAAGTAACTTGAATAATGCTGTCAATTCTAGTAACATCACAACATATCGCCGTTTCCAAAATTCTAAGCTTAGAAGTTAGCATGCGAAAAGCTCATTCTACAGATCTTCGTCCTCTAGTCTTCTTCTGTAGTTAAATATCCTTTTCTCATTTGTCGACTTTATATGGGGATAGGGCTTCATTATGTGTTCAGTAAGAGAAGAAGCTTCATTTGCCGCAAAATAAAAAGGAAACACAAAAACTGTATCTTCTTCTGGCAAAGATTTAGGTTCTGGAAGCTGAAGTTGATTACTGAATATTGCTTGTCCAAATGAGCTTTCTTTTAGTACCCTTCCATCACTATTTCGACCATATTCACCAACATTAATGCTTAAAAAAATTCCATCTGCATCAGCAACTCCTAGTAAGACTATAGAGAAGCACCCTTTGTATTTATAAAATGCTGATCCACTTTTTGCAGGAGCTTTAATTCTGATATGCTTTCCGTCTATACTTCCCACACAGTTATTAAGAAGATTCCATAATTCCCAATAACGATCAACTACTTTCAAAAAATGTTCTGTTGTAGGAACTGGCATATAGTCAGGTTGTAGGGTTTCCCAAATTGCTATTACAATTCGTCAAATAGTAGTATCTCCTCGAACAAAGTAAAAAGAAAATGCCTTGAAAGAGGATCCGGTAGCAAAATATCTGTAATTAATGATTTAAAAAATTAATACCGTCCTATAAAATATTTAAAATCTAAATATTTATGAGTTTTCCTATTTACAGTGCAAGATTGTATAAAACCCATTGGAAAAATTTGGGGGGTTGTTCAGTGCCGGAGCTGGGGTATCTAGCGCCCGTAGCAGGATATAACTTTGCGCCCCCCTCCCCCCGAAAAACACGTGGGGTCAAATTTGACAAATAAAAAAAATGTATTCTCAGCGAAAATTAAAGTAACACAACATAAAAGAAACTACAATTTTTGTGGGTATTACAAAACAAAAATACTACCTAATAGTCCTAATACCCACTAGGTATGGTGCGATGGTGTAAACCGAGGTGCAAACTATTTTTATTTAACTACAACAAGTTCGAATAAAAAATAACCAAATACAAACAAATACAGAATAAAGCAACCCATAAATAATTTCTAAATTACAAAGACACTTTCCTAGATTTTATATCTGCGAATACATCTATAACCTCATCATAATTTAAATTGCAGGCTATTTCTTTTTCTATGGCTATTAACGATATGTTCCTTAAACTTTCCTGGCCCATTGTAGATCTTAAATAAGATTTAAGAAGTTTGAGTTTGCTGAATGATCGTTCACATGTTGCTGGTGTAAGAGTTTCCAGAAACGGTAATACAAATGGAATTAGAACGTATTTATTAAAAATGTCACAAATCCAAAATCATAAAATAACAACTGAAAATTAACTAAAATCTAAGCAACCTAAATTAATTCGAATCCGTAACTGTAGCGGATTCGAATTAATTTAGGTTGCTTAGATTTTAGTTAATTTTCAGTTGTTATTTTATGATTTTGGATTTGTGACATTTTTAATAAATACGTTCTAATTCCATTTGTATTACCGTTTCTGGAAACTCTTACAATTGGAATTAGAACGTATTTATTAAAAATGTCACAAATCCAAAATCATAAAATAACAACTGAAAATTAACTAAAATCTAAGCAACCTAAATTAATTCGAATCCGCTACACTGTGGTCACAGGCAAAGTAAGATATATACGAATGGCGACAATTAAGTTAGGGTAAATGTTCTCTAAAGACATTTCGTACACCTTTTGTAATATTTCTAGCGGCCCCATTTCAATAAATTCCGCAAAAAGTATTTGGCCTTGGTATTTGAAGCTTACAATTTTATTTGTAAATTCGTAGGCATCTAAATCTTCCCCGTACCTAAGCGCTAAATCGGCAGCATTTCTTATTATATCATCAGTAGAAGTTTCTGCTAAGAAACGGCCGTTTAAAAAATGAAAATCTTGGGCAACGTCATTCAGTGCCTGGAACCTGCTTGAAAGTTCAACCAGTACAGAATCGAGTACTTGTACCATGTTAACTTTTAGATGGTTAATAGAATCAATTTGATTTCCCTCATCGTGAGCTTCTTCTCCTGCCATTCGTTTCACTTTTCGTTTTCGGTGTTCATCAATGACAGGATCAACTTGAATTTTTTCTGCTAAAGTTTTGGAGGCTTGCAGAAGGCCATCGAAAAAATCTGTTCTGTAAGCAGATATTTCATCTGTTAATCCCTTGATCATCATTGCTCCCTTTGAAATATCGTTTTGTTTTGTCCGTGCGGAAATTTCTGCATCCTCCACATGACCAGTCCGCCCCTGCTGGTAGGTATTCTCATATAAGCGACAACGACGCGACACTACATGTGAAAATTCAGGCGCTTTAAAGTTTCTGTCGCGGAAAATGGTTAAAACCACTTGAGATTTTCAATCTACAAGGTGTCTCATAGGGTTTTGCACTTTTCTTTCTAAGCTTGCTCAGCTATCATCAGTTTTCACAACTAACTTTATTTGGAACTTAAAACTACATTTATTGGAAATTCATGCATGGAAAATTATATCATCTAGATGTCGCCCATTTCTCCGCTGGCACTCTTCCAAGCGATGCCTTAGATTTTCCATTACGCTTGTGCATAAGTCAGGAGTAACGGCTTCAATCCCTTCTTGGATACGATTTTTAAGCTGAACAAATTTGCTGGGGCGTTATTACAAACTCGACTCTTAAGATATCCCCAGAAAAAAAAAAATCGTTTGGGGCCAAGTTCGGGCTTCTTGGGGGTCAGTTGATGTCGCCTCTTCTTGATATCAATTTATCCGGGAACCATTCTCTTACAGCTTATAATGCGGTATTTGTTGTGTGGCTAGTAGCCCCATCTTGCTGGAACCACCACTGGTCATTAAAATCATCAAATTCTTGGAGCGCAGGGCAAAAAAATTCACGGATCATTGCGGCGTACCTGTCAGAATTTACAGTAACTGTTTGTTCGTTGTTATTTTCAAAAAAGTATGGGCCTATTATGCCACTGGAGGATATTACTGCCGAACCAGTAACTTTAGGGCTATGGAAAATGGCGTAATGGAAAATCGAAGGCATCGCTTAGAAGAGTGTCAGCGGCGAAATGGGAGACATCTAGATGATATAATTTTCCATACATGAATTTCCAATAAATGTAGTTTTAAGTTCCAGAGAAAGTTAGTTGTGAAAACTGATGATAGCTGAGCAAAATTAGAAAGAAAAGTGCAAAGCTCTCTGAGACACCTTGTATAATAATGCCTTGTAAAACCTAGTAATAAGCGGATTGCAATCACCTTGTCAGCATGGGCCGTACTATTAAATTTTCTAGGAATAACTCGTTTACAGTTATACCGAAACATCTTTTCGCTTTTAGGTATTTATTTCCTGCTTTTAAATAGAATTTTTAAATACGGTTCTGCTATTTTTACCTGCAGTCGGCACCTACATTAGGTTTTACAAGGGATTGTAGATGTAAATCTCAAGTGGTGTTTTGCATTTTCGTTGACAGAAACTATACCCCACGTCATAGTTGGAGACGAAGCATTTCCCTTAAAGACGTATCTGCTGTGTCCCTATTCGGGGCGAAACTTGCCAGAGGAATAGAGGATAAACGGATTTTTAATTATAGGTTATAGGAGCTCGCAGAGTAAGTGAAAATGCCTTTGGTATCCTTTGCCAAAAATTCAGACATAGATCGTAAAGTTCTACTTGTTAAGCCACAAGGATCATCAATTATTACTCTGCCGTTTCATCATCCATAGAACACATTTTGAACAACAAAACAGCATGTACACTATATAAAATCAGGATTGATACTGGGCGACGCAGTGCGACAACATAATTTAACGCTCACGGAACAATACGAACGTTGCCGCACGACGAACGACCCGTCGTAACCTGTCGTGCAGCGCAAGTGAGAACGTATTCATTTAAAACCATGAAATATTTATCTAGCGGCAATTTGCAGCGCGGCGTGGCGGTGCCTCGCCGATCTGAGTGCAGCGCAAGTGAGAATCGACCTTAACTCTATTAATTTTGCTCAAGATGCTATTCCAGAATACGAGATATACAATAAATTCCTACTTTCTTAATTGTTGTAATAGAGCCTTTGCCCCCGTATGTGTATCTGTATTATATTTTGTCGACAAACTCATTTCCTCTAACACTGTCAACACAAGATCCAGTTGGGTTCTTAAAGCATGGATGCCATTTGCTTTGGAACACCATCGCGTGTCACTTGTTCCTTTTAAATTATCTTTTAATAAGTCTTTAAGTGTGCTCCACCGCGATGAGGATGTCACGAAAAAATTGTAAACGCTTTGAGCCGTCCCAAAAAATGTTTTCATTTTTGGTGCTACTTGGGCAGCAAGAACACCGACCAAATTTAGACTGTGCGCTGTACATGGAATAAACCTTGCCAAATTATTTCTGCTGAAGATTCTTGCCTGAACTCCCTTATAAATACCAGCCTGACCCCTTAGGTTTTTTATGTCTAATTCATTGCTGAAAAGCTTATCCTCTATTTCACTCGCTAGACCTTCACCAGTTTTATCATGCGTGTTAATCTATAAAACTTTCTTCAATGCTGCATTTCTTGTTTGAATCAATATGAACATATCTTATAATTTGTGTCATTTGCTCTTTATGGGAAGCATCGACTGTACTTTCGAAAAGGATTGAGAAATATTTTGCTTTTTTAATGTTGCTTAGAATATTTTTTCTGATCTTGTCTGCAGCTAATGTTATTAATTCATTTTGTATCGTATGAGAAAAATAAGATACTGATTTTTGTTGAGAGACTCAATATGTTCTCTAATAATTGGATCATAATGGCTAATAAGCTCGATGGTATTCAAAAATCTTCCACAATTTGGGTGACCAATAATTTCGCAACTGCCACGAAGTGCATCATTATTTTTGATACAATGTAAAGTGACATCTAGAATTACTTTTAATAAATGCCTCCATTTAGCTTTTACCTTTTGGATTTCTTTTTCTAAATCGTCATCAATTAAGCCTCCTACTTTTGGGTTTCTTTCAAAAGTTTTCAACTTTATAAAATGTTCTCAATGCGTGGAGGAATTCTCATGACGAGGTAACAGAGGATTTAAATGTTTCCAATCTGTGAAACCAGTTGTCACCCAGACATTTTCTTTATCAGCTGCAAATAAAACACATGGAAAACAAAAAAGAGCATCTAATCGTTTACAATATATCAGCCATGTCCTTTCGATGCGCTCACCATTGGGGAGTGTCTTTATAAACCATTTCTTTTCAAAATGCCTGCTACTGCATGTGACTTTACAGACATTCGTGTTTTGACTGGCGACAGACCAGACTGGCAAGCAGGCGACAGACACCCACACGCGCACACGCCACACGCAGCGCTTCCAGCAATATTGTACATTTTTTTTTTATTTAAACCCACAAATATTTGCGCCCTCCAAAGCTCTGCGCCCGTGGCGGGCGCCACCTTCGCCACGGCCTAGTGCCGGGCCTGGGGTTGTTACACAAGACATTTAAAAACGATTGGGCCTTCTGGTAGCGGAAGTAAGAGAAAGAAACCTTATTATCTAGCAAAATATCTAACTTTTTTACAACCATTTACAAAGTCCCGTACATCTCGCGGTAATATTTCTACTACTCATTCGGCAATTTCTTCACCAGAATTAGACCACACACAGGAAGATAATAACATTATTGCGTCTGATCCCGAAATAGAAGCCCATCAAACGTGCGCTAAATACATTTGTAACGCCTGCTCCAAAAAGGGTCAAAAGGGCATCAAAACCGTCTGAGGTATCTATTATTGATGTAAATAAATCCGCAATAGAATATTATGAATCAAAAAAGGGTTTAAGTAAGGAAAAGAATACGGACGGTCACGATTTAGCGTTTTTGTAAGCATTCTACTAGACATTAAAGAAATGAACAACACTGAAAAGAGACATTTTAAAGTTGAAATTTTAAACTTAATTGGTCAAATTTTGGGTGAAGATGCAACCAGTCTCTCCGGTGTCCTTATCGTCCTCCTCAACAGTTAGCTACACATTATTACAATTATCCACAATAACTACACATGAATCACGATATCCTTCAAGCGCTGTATCGGCCACACAACTCCAAAATGAACTTCGGTCAGATGACACGAACTTGAGGGAATTTTTACAGTTTGGTCAAAATAAGTGATTAATATGAATTTTCCAAGAATTACGTAATAACTATTTTTGTACTGAATCGATTTATCCACTCTTGTATTTAGTAGTAGTATTTGGTAGATTATACCAAATAAAAAGTTATCACTTCTTACCTTATAGTTATTAACAGTCGTTCTTCTGCTGATACAGCCGTCCTACAATTAGTATCCTGTTTTAAAATCACAGGCTCTATCTTCTTTAATGTAGTCCAGTAACCACGTCAATTTACCTAGAAAAATTTGCGGAAGTTTTGATATTTGGTGATTTTATGTACATATTTTCAACTGCTTTTTTCGATTTTTTATTTTGCCACCTCGTATCTTTGCCGCCGACGCCCCCATATTGTAATAAAGTGCGTAAAAAAGAGATTTTTCACAGCAAAAATGATTCTGTAATAAATTAAACTACATAATTTTCTCTACAAAATTGGTCCTTATCGTTTTTTTCATAAAACCGACCCATTTTGGATAGGAGACTAACGTGCAGTGAAAAGTAATACCCATTCCACACCACCATGAGGTAGACTATATGTCGCGGTTTTTTTTCTGTGGTTTCCCCAGTAGGCCTAATCTACATATTAATTGCTTAATGAAAATTACACTAATTTTTTTCGCTTTGATATCCCTGAAGGACCAGCTTTATCTGTGTTTCGAAAGCAAAAAACAGGAGATTTGTTGGCAGTGAAAGCAATCAAAATATTGTCACCATATTTCCGCAGGAGCTGTGCTTTTACCGTTTTTATGTGTGGCCGATAATCGCTTTCAATATTGTCCATTAACTCATCGAGAGAAAACTGACATTCTTCCGAATTTTTTTTCAAGATACGAATAAATATACTGCATAGCGGTTTCAACGTCTTCTGCATTTCGTCCTCTTTTTCGCTTTTCTTCCACTAAAGGGGCATGATATAATTATGATACTGTGCATCAGCTGCAACCAAATCTTGGTCAACTTTGTAATTCTCGTACGCGAAAACGGTTAGTTTTATGAGAAAAATGATGCCAATTTTGTAAAGAAAATTATGTAGTTTAATTTATTACATCATCCTATAACGTTATCATGCTAACAACTCCTTAGCAACGAATTATGTTATGATACATTTAACAGCACTAGTGCTGTAAAGCTTATAACAGCACGATATGGCTGATTTACGTTACTATTTATGAATTGTCATTGAACTGTCACTGAAAATAATTTTTTATTTTTTGAAAAAAATTATATAAACCGTGTTACGACACGCGTAATGTTATTTGCAGGTTACATTACTCGAGATTTAAAAGAACTCGCTCCTTCGTCGCTCGTTCTTTCAAACTTTTCTCTCGTAATGTAAAATGATTCATAACGTTACTAGTATCGTAAATTACTATTACAGAATCATTTTTGCTCTAAAAGCAACGAGTAAGGAGATATCTTGAAAAATCTCTTTTTTTCGCACTTTATTACAATATGGCGGCGTCGGCGGCAAAGATACGAGGTGACAAAATAAAAAATCGAAAAAAGCAGTTCAAAATACATAAAATCGCCAAATATCAAGACTTCCGCAAATTTTACCAGCTAAAGGCAATGTACAGCACGTAATTATTGGACTAATAATATTATTTCAAACGTTTCTCTGCGCATTCTGTAGAATAACTGAAATTCTTCTGGGTACATATTTAAATCCTTAAACACATTAAATGCACCGTTTGTTTTAACATTTTCTCGTCAACAAGGATGCACCCAATAACATTTCCTCTGACCATTGCGGATATCATTTTTCTTATTAATATTAATTAACCAAATTAATGCCAAAGCATCTTCATCGTCAGATATCGACATTGTGATGACTACTGATTAGTAACTGTTTGGTGTATAAAATCTTTCCAATTGGCGTTAAGTTATAACATGAGTTGTGTCACTGTCACGTTTCTGTTGTGTTACTGCTAGATCATATGTCATACCATATCAGTGGGTGCCTTTATTTAGATTCCGAAGTGGGTTGGAGCCCTGAATCATAACATTCATAACTAATCCCCCTATTTTAAAAGCTCTCATTCGGGTTTAATAAACAAGTGGTCTTTATTTCAAGAAATGTAATGATTATGTCATCGCCGCCAAATGTACGTACAACAAAAGTTCCTTCCAAATAATTGCAATAGGCCTTTCTCTTTTACCCTCTTATACCTTTACAGTGTTGAGGGGGCCGGACACCTAGTGAACTTAAAATGAATGATGAACGAATTGTTTAGAAGAAAAGAGTCATACATGAACAGCCCATCACTAATTAGAATGCAGTAGTATAGAGCCTATTTTCTTCTGGCTGGCGAAAGAACGGTCAGACAAGGTGGTCACTTTTGCTGGTAACTCCGCCCTTGAGTGCTACTATATTCAGTGGCGTACGCACAAGCAGTACAATTTTTACTTAAATAAAATATAAACCTGTATTTATATAAAATCCAACAAAAACTTTATTCGGTAACTAAATAATCTAGGTAAAATTTAAATAGTGGAAAAATAGTACGCCACTGTACTTCTATACAACGTGCTTTTAGGAGGATTGTCGTCTCTCTCAATAGTTAAGACAGCCAACTTAACCTAGTGCGCATCAAAGCTTTTTGCCAGCCAGAAGGGCATAAGCTCTAGAAAGAAAAGCGTCAAAAGTTGCCAATGAATTTTCCCGCACAACTAAGTAAGTTTTTTAAATGACCTTACCGTTGCAGTTTTGTGATACCATTTATAAACTGAAAAGTATCAATTATTGTGCTTCATGTCATCTTCTGTTGTCAATGAAGACCAGAAGACTACATTCTGCACAAACTGGATCATGGTTTCAAATGGGAAGTACCGTTATTATCGAAGATAGACAAAAACTGTCGTCAGAGTCCAGTTTTTGTTGCCGATTCAAATTCCGAAAACAGAATTCCGCTAGCTTTTGTTGTTTTTTAGTTATAGGCCAAAATTCAAAATTTTACCACTTCAAAATACTCATTCGTTTTTGAAGATATCCAAAAACGGTAAAAACATTTTAAGCACTTTTTCAAGTAAAATACCATGGTCAATTTGAATCTTTTAATTTTCATATTTTAAAAATTACGAGGTAACATTGATAGTTTTTAAATATAAACCTTAGTTAGCCACGAAATCATTCTGCAAATTTGAAATATTTTTAAAACGTAATTTTTTATTTATTAAGTTTTAATTATAGATATTGGTGGCAAATCACCTTAATCACCCAAGAAAAATAAAAATGTTGAACTAAATGCCACAAATAACGGGTTACAACTAAAAATCCGTACAACAAAAACTCATGAAATTAAGCAACAAAATTTGTTCATAACAGAACTGTATTTTTCTTCATTGAAGATTGTTCATTACATATCAAAAAAATGTTAATGAATTTCTGCATAGGGGCCATTGTCCGCGATGTTTCTTAACCTGGAAAATATTCTTCCGCAATTACGTTGGACACCATTAGTGTCGATTTCCCTTATACATTTTTTAATGTCCCGAGTGAGCTGTTTTATGGTTTGTCCCTTCCACCCATTACGGTAAATCATATTACCAAGCTCACCAAAAAAATCTTCGATTGGACGGCACTGTGGCAATTTCGTAGGATTTTTATCCTTCGGGACAAAAGGATGAAGAAAGTGTAAAGTGCTTTTGGCATAATGGCTTGATGCTTTGTTAGGCCAAAATACGAAATCGTCATTATTATGGTATTTTTTGATGAAAGGTAGCTTAGTGTTCTCTAAGCAGCAAGTTTGGTAAATTTTCTGGTTTGTAGCGAGACCTGATGGCTTGAAATACGGTTTTGATATGCCTTTTTCGGAAACCGCGATGTAGAGCATTACTTTAGGCCCCAATTTGTTTTTAATTTTGTATTTGACCTTAGATGGTGTTGCTGACAAGCCGTCAGTGTAATAAATATCATTTCCGTGCATTTGAGGTGCACTCAAGGAAAAATAATTTTCATCATCCAAAATCAAAACTTTTCCACTGTAATTTCGATACGTTCATCGACAGTTGGATTTTAGAGATGAAATTTACTCTGGTGTGTAACCTGGATAACGTTGCTTCTTTCTTACCGCAATTTTAAGAGTTTTTAAGATTTTTGAAATATACTGTAGGGTTCAGTTGAATTTTTTTTGCAGCATCATTCCGGCTCATGTTGTCTTTGTTGAAAAATGCATCATCTTTCAAGCTTTGTTGTTCTTTTTAGTCATTATCGCTGATTTTCTTCCAGATCCTGTATTCCTTTTAATATTATTCGATCTTAATATATCATAAATGGTCAATTTTTGGGGTCCCTTTAGTTTAAAAATGGTTCACTGTAAAACTTTTAGCGCAACTTATATTTTTTTCATAAAATTGTACAATACGCGAATGCGCAAGCTTCTCTTTCGAAGTTATTTTCTCAACTAATTGTTGCACAATCATTTCCTAGTTTACATATCATAAGTGCCATGCAGACTAGATTGCATTAGCAGAAAACTAAGATCCCTTTTAATTTGCTTTGTAAAATAAACAAACTCAAACATTGTGCGGATTTTTAGTTGTAACCCGTTAACATACAGAGGATATAAAAACAGATTACAAATTACATCAAGATAAATTTTTCCCGTACCAAACACACAATTTTTCATCAAACTAAGTTTTTATATAACCATATTTCGCATTTTTATTAATTACACTGCTTGATTTATTGTCATAAAGATATTTATTTACAAAATTACATTTATTTCAAGCAGAAACAATAGTAAAGAACAATTTTTATATGAAAATCATCAATGAGAGGTATCTATTCTTGAGAATAATTCAGTTCTATAAAATAACCTGTGTATATACACATATTGTACACTTTTGTAAACACTCTGGCCTAGTTGTAATATAGTAGTTGCTGCTTATTAATGCGCATTTCGCCCTATTTTCGATACTACAAGTATCTATGCATATGAAATATTGTTATTCGGTAATTTTATTTTCTATTAAAGAAAATTAAAAGGGGTATTTCACTGGCCAACAAATAATGTTAAATATTAACATAATTAAGTCTATAAGTAATTTAAAATTCTGAGCCTGATTTGGAGGATTTCTTTAAAGTTTTGTTTTTATAAATTATGAACTGCTATTTATAAAATTCTTACACCCATACTTCAATCCATTTTAATCAACAACAGTTATGCCAATATTTTAAATTAAAATGATAAACGACAAATATTTTGGAAATGCAAATTAGTTTGAGCATTTTCAGGAATTTTATTTGTATGTTATTTGCAGTGTACAGTTGCAATTTAAACAATATAAATAATCAAGTACGCAAACAATCAGCAATGACTAAAAGTAATAACATCAATTATGTAATAAATACCTATTCTTATTATCAAAATAATGACATCTCCTAACTTAATATAATAAGACACAGACATATTTCCAAAATTAAAATTTTTATAAAAAAATAAATATTAAAAAAGAATTCCTAACTAACTTATACTTGTGATAATGAGAATAGGTTAAGTGATGATCTAGGAAACATTAATCCTCCAAAAATAATAACCGCAAAATTTCTATAGTAAACACCTAAACTGTAAACCAAATTAACAAAAATTTGCGATATCTTTAATTAACAAATAGATTCTTACTAAGAATAAAATTCTGATTAAAAATAATTAACCAGATAACATAACACTGCAAAAGGTACTTACTGGCTGTTAACTGGGATTTACAATTATTATACGTATGGCAGTTGTTAAAACTTGTACTACACAACATTACATAAAATCATGATGCCAGCATGAAATCAATATTAAAAACACATTCAACAAACCCTCCACAACACACACTCACATTTGTTTAAGTCTTTAGTTATCTAGAGTTTGAATCGACATCGAAATCCAGCACTAAAAGTTTGGTTTCTTCAGTTCCGTTACGGCTACCGACTGCACATACTAATTTGGTGTCACTAGCTCGAATACGCCACACTACACCACCAGAGCCACCACTTTCCAGTGCCACTAGATTTCTAATAAATTCACCAGTACGTACATCCCACAGTTTTACAGTACCATCATCTGAGGATGTTATCACAAAACGATTATTAAATTGCAGGCAAGTTACAGCTGACTGATGCTTGTATGGTCCTAAAAATAATTACATGTAAGTAAGACAATTATGGAGAAATATTTTTTTTATAAATTACTACTGTATCAATTATTGTCCTTATTTATAGGTAAACCTACCTACACAGAATGCATTCAAAATTTGCGTTATAAATAAATTACAGTGTACTGAAAAAGATTGTTAAAAAAACATTCCTATTAATACAGCTGCATTTTATTTCTATGTCAAGAAAGAATACAAAACGGAGTTATGATTTTAGTATAATATAAAGCTGTCAAAAAAGTATGTATGTGGCCAAAAATCATGTTAAGGTGCATAGTCGATTAACTGGTGAATTTAAACAATATTAGTACAAACAGTGTTGGTTAGAATCTGGGATGGGGAAATCTTACCAAAAGATTGGAATATGGCAATACTAACACCGATTCACGAAAATGGTGATATAACTGTTTGTGTGAATTATAGAGGGATAGCGTTACTCAATCAAGGCTACAAAATATTCAGAAAGCTGCTAGAAAGGAGGTTAAATCCCTGGATGGAAAAGGCACTAGGGGAATATCAAACAGGCTTCAGAAAGGATAGAGTGACAATTGATCAAATATTCACACTCAGACAAATCTCGAGAATACTTCACTTGTTCATAGATTTCCACCAAGCCTATGATATTGTTGAGGCAAGAGCTGTTATATGGGTTGGATAAGCACGGTAACTTATAAGTTATAAGCCTAGTTAAAATATATCTAACGGGGACGAGCGCAAAGATTAAAATCAAAGACCAGCTATCAGACGAGTTTATTTATAAAATTAGCAACGGGTTAAGGCATGGAGTACGTTCCACTTGGCGACCACAACGCTCGCAAACGTGTTCCACTTAAAGCTGCGGTCGCCGTGGTTGATCGTCAAAACGTCACCGATGACGCCACAAAGAACGACCAGCAACGCTCATCCCAAATGGATGGGTCGGCGCGGTCGTTCGGCATTTTGAATTTGCTGTTGTGTTTTTAACGTGTCAGCGTGTACATAAAATGGCGACACAAAAAGTTTCATTTATTAACACAAACACAGACAGCCTTATTGAGGTAATGCTCTCAGTACAAGATGCGAATGAAACGAGTTTAAAACGAATTTATTAATTTTTGGTATTTTTAAAATTGTCGATTTTTAAAATTTCCGAAGCTAAACCATTTGTGATGCGAACTTATAAAAGCGCTTTCTAGAAGTAAAATAACGTATCTATAGGCTTAAAATGAGTTTAAAACTCGATGAGCTGTCAGATTAATATCTTCTAGAAGTTGATGTATGTATGTATTTCTCATATTACGTCTGCTTTTCGCAACATCAACGCACCAATAGCAGCAGCAGCCATCTTGTTGTCCATAGGTCCATTCCACTTACGTTCCCGACCGCGACATTTGCAAGCAAGTGGAACGGCAAATTCGCGGACGTGGTTGCGAGCATTGTGGTCGCCAAGTGGAACGTACTCAAGGAGATGCGTTGTCAATCACATTATTTAATCTAGTGCTGGAAAGAATTATGAGGGGGGTACCCATTAATACCGGAGATTCAAGCGAGGGTCTTAAACTGAATGTGGCAAAGACAAAGTATATGGTGTCCGCCAAGAATGTATTGTCGGGCCGCTGTTAGTTGGCATACCGAATGATTACTTCGTGTGATTTCGAGGTCATGCTTCAGTATTGAAAGTAATGCCATGTAATGCAGTGGCACAGGCAATTTATAAGTGTCGCAATTGCAACAAATTTCTAAGTAGTATTTAGTTAATGACATAGATATGCATCATCTCTTCGTCGATTTTAAAGCCGCATTTGATAATATTCTTAGGCCAAACCTCTTTGAAGCTATGAACGAACAAGGAGTTCCAGTGGCTAAGACCACGTCTGCAGTTAAAATACAAAACGACATATCAGAACCTTTTGAAATCTGTAAAGGACTGCGACAGGGAGACGCACTAGCGTACCAACTGTTTAATATAGCCTTGGAGAAAATCATTAGGGATGCAAACCTTGAAACCCGAGGAACCATTTTTACTAAGTCAACACAGATTCTGGCATATGCAGACGATGTCGACATAATAACGAGACCACAAGAAAGTCTGTAGAAACTGTTTCAGACCTAGCAACCGCAGCAGAAAACATGGGATTACAAATAAACGTAGTAAAGACAAAGTACATGTCAACAACGTCACGCACTAGAGCTGGCCAGGCAGGACAAAACTTAGTCACCCATAATCACAATTTTGAAACGGTCAGGGAATTCACCTATCTAGGCACACAAGTCGACCCAAACAACGACGTCACGAAGGAACTCAAACGGCGAAACACCAGAAAGAGTGGAAGGAGGTAGCATCCAGGGCCAAAATGCTGGAAGAATAATATAATATGAAGCAGGGTAAGAGTTCACTCCGACTGGATAAGTGCCAGGAGGGCTAGGCGTGGGTGACTACCGCATTCTGTCAAAAACCAGTCTCTGTAACTCGTTTGGAGGCCAAGTTCCTGCATGGAGCATCATGCCCGGGGTAAATAATTTTCGTGGAACAGAAAAACTGTGGAAATTAATCCGTACACTTTGACAAAAATCACTGATGCCATGGAATTTGGGGAAAAAGGTTATAGCTATGATAGATTGAAATTATTTGTCCATATGAAAAACTTAACTTTTTGGCCTTTGTACACAAATAACTCTTATTCAACAAATTCAACAGGAAGGAAATTGTTTTATAAGACAAATTCAACGGGTAATGAGATTATTTTGTGTAACAATTTTAACAAGTTTAACTAATTGACAAGCCAAACTGTTACAGTAGTTCCAAGGCATCAGTGATTTTTATCAAAGTGTAAGAATTAATTTCCACACTTTTTCCAGTACTGGAAAATCAAAAAACTGTAAAATAGCATCAATAGATGTGGTATTTTTTTCTCTACAAATACTTAATTGAAGCGATGCACCACTCTGTATATGTGTAGATTCACCTACATACAGCGTCACCGTTAAAGTCCGCATCATATGGGAAATTTTTTTATTATCTAGTTTAAGCAAATTTAGGTTTCATGAACACTTTTTGCTTTGAAAATAATGCAAAATGACGCTGACGATTTTTTTTATCGATCGGTTATACCTGTCAAATTCGACATACATATTTTCAAAAAAATTACAAAAAGTTGGGTTATTTTTGAAAATTTCGAAAAATGTTAAATGAAAAAGTTGTTTCTTTTTCCGTTTTCTACCCACCTACCAAATTTGAACAAATTTGGACAACCTTGATATTTTTCACGTTTACTTAACATAACAAGTTTTTGGCTCATTCGAATTTATTAAAATCCGAAAAGACCCGTAAAGATGTAATACACCCATCTGCCATCTGTTTAAAAATGTTTCTAATTGGATTTTTTCAAAAAAATTCCAAATATGCTAACAGAATTATGTCATACTTGATGCAAAGTTGCTCTAGTTTCAACATTTCACAACAAAATTCACTTTATTCATTTTTATCACAGTACAAAAGGTCTATTAATTGGCAAATGGATTTGAGAATTTTGGTTTACGACATTATTGAACTGAAATGCCCTTTTGTACTGTGATAAAAATGATTAAAGCGTATTAGTGTATTACATCTTTTCGGGTCTTTTCGGATTTTAATAAATTTTAGTAATTTTTTTTGAAAATATGTCGAATTTGACAGGTGTAGCCAATCGATAAAAAACAATCGTCAACGTCATTTTGCATTATTTTCAAAGCAAAAACTGTTCATGAATGCTAAATTTGCATATCTAAATAATAATAAAATTTTCCCATATGATGCGGACTTTAACGGTGACGCTGTATATAAATAATACTACTTCATTTACTAACAACAGGGTATCAACAAAATCCGGGTACCTTGTATATTTTTACATTTTTTGAATAAGCAGTTAATTCCGAATATATCCATACAAAATTTATAGTTTCAATAACAAAAAGAATTTGGCGGTAAAATTTGATTAGAAGGGCTAATTAATTAAAAAAAAAAGTTAATGTTCATTCGAATTCCCTTAATAAACATGTCAGTCTTTAAATATATTTTTCTCCGAAACTGTTAACTTTGGTGGTTTCAAACTAATATAACTTTTTTTCATAGAATTAATTTTTAAATCATATTGGCTGTCAAATTAATACCAAAAAGATTTACAAAAGAAATAGGAGCCAATATGGTTAAAGTTCCAAGATACCCTGTATACACGGCGAAAAATGAATGTTGCAGTTATAAAGCGAACTGGTAATTTATTATAAATATGAATGAAAAAAATGCTATTAATTATACATTAATAACTGCTGCTATTATTATTATTAAGGCAAAATAATTTGTGTTAATAATGACTTTTCTATGTATCAATCCAACTAGGACAAAGATAATTTTGTTCACAAGAGAGAGGAAACTCGAGGTGCCAATGCTTTTCCAAATGACATTACCTTTTTCAGATGAGGTCAAATACCTGAGCATCATACTTGACAAGAAGTTGAACTGGGGAAAGCATACATGTAAAAATTGAAAAAGCAAATATGTTTTCTTTGCAGTGTCGCCGTGCAATTAGCAGACTTTGGGGATCATCAAAGGCTGTGTATATGGCTGTGGTCAGGCCCATGTTTTGTTATGAAATTGTAGTCTGGTGGCCCAGTCAGACAAGCTACTACGTTAACTGAGATCTCACACGTATAAAAATTAGCATGTACGAGTATCACAGGAGTGATGCGTTCCACCCCCACAGCAGCTCTGGAGACTGCCTTAGGCGTCCCTCCACTGGATATTTATGTGGAGGAAGTGGCTTTGAGGATAGCCTTACGATTGTGAGTGAAAAGTTTGTGGAATGAGAAAGGCACTGGAGGAAGACATCAACTGAAGGAGGCTGATGCCCCTTCTGGGAGCAGTTAGGAAACACTTTGGC
This sequence comes from Melanotus villosus, assembly GCA_963082815.1. NCBI lineage: Eukaryota > Metazoa > Arthropoda > Insecta > Coleoptera > Elateridae > Melanotus > Melanotus villosus. The sequence goes on from OY720425.1 coordinate 21,958,972, forward strand.
ATCTTTTTGAATGCAGAAGACTCTACCCAACCTGACATATCCATATTTACTGATTAATCTAGAACTACAGAGGGTACAGGCGCATCTTCTCAGATGAACTGAACCTTCATGAAAGTATACCACTAGGCAATCTTACCACAGTCTTTCAAGCAGAGACTGCTATAATGCAAAGTGCAAACATAATTTTGGAACGAAACATACGGAATAAAGTCATCAGAATAACTAGTAACAGTAGAGCTGCTCTATTAGCTCTGGGCTACAAAGTTGTCTCAGGGATAGTACTCCAGTGCTACCGCACTCTAGAGCTAGTTGCTGAGAATAATAACCTAGAACTCATCTGGGTTAAAGCTCATGCTAGGCTACATGGTAATGAGCAGGTTCATGCTTTAGCTAAGCACGGGTCGGAATAGTATTTTTGGGGCCCCAAGACAGCTTTCATACTTTCATTAACTTTGCTTCATACCATAATTAGCAAAGAAACGCCACACTCGCTATTGTGATAAGGATGAACATGAATAAATGTCACCATGCGAGGATGGCTATTGCAGCGCCCTCAAGAGGGTTGGCAAGATTTTGTGATCAAGTTGTCCCACAGTAAACTGCGACTCATGATAGGAATACTATCGGGCCACTACAAATTGAATAAACACATGCACAGGATAGGGTTGACTGCTGACCCCACCTGTCGAGGGTGCAACCTTGAGCACAAAATAGCAGAGCATCTCCTATGTGAATGTCCTGCACTCGTTCAAATCAGAGGATCCATGTTGGGGGACTTCAGGTATAACTTATAAATTCAGAGGGTTATGTTGCAATGGAGGTAAGTAGAAAGCGCCCAAATTGAGGCCTAAATGCGCTTGAACTATTCACCCTCCCCTTATAATCCAGAATTCAGAGTTTTGATGTTTCCAATCTGTTCCGATTTGTTTCGTTCCAATACGTCATGTACACTTATGGTTAAGTCAAACAAATGAAGGAACAAGAATGAAACGAAAGAACCAATTCATGTGGTGAAATTAAATCGAAGGAATGGATTTACAGAAAAGAATCGGATTGACTAGCTCTACCACTAATGATGACAACTTACCGATATGTTTATGAAAACTCTGTTTGAAAAAAATGTTTCAGTTAATATTTTGCATTTTAGTTTTCTTTTTTTTCAAAGTGTTGCGTTCGTTTTATTTATACATTTGAATATATTCAGGATAGAAAAGGGGAGGATTGTTATGGTACACCTAGACTTACTGGCATCCGTGATAAAACACCATATTCAATATACTCAATCAACTGATTCCAGTTCTTAAGTAGCCACATCTCATATTTTGAGTAGACATTAGCACTGCATTATGATTTAAAACTTAAGTTTTTGTTTAAAAAAAAATTACTAAACATTTTCCAAGCTACCATTACGTTACGTTAATTTTATGATTTTTAACCGTGCCAACAATACATGACGGTTTAAAATCTTTAAAAAATAAAAACAAAATAATTACCAGAAAGAGTTTGTAGGCACTGTCCAGAAATTATATCCCACACTTTAACAGTAGAGTCTGCATTACCAGATACAAGAATATTATTTCGTAACTCCATTCCTGATGTTAGAGATTGATGACCCATAAGTGTATGTCGACAAGCTCCAGTTTCTACTTCCCAAACACGAATACTTGTATCTAACGATCCACTCACTACATGGACACCATCAAACTAAAACAAAATTTTTATATGTATTTTATATACAAACCAAGCATCTTTTAAAAATTCTGCTTCATGAACAGTGACCAATTTGCCATCAACATTCACTTTCAATATTCAAATATCTTTATCAAATATTAACATCTTTCTTCCTATGCAGGATTTCAAAAAGTAAATTTTAATATTTTAAATTTCATATTTCCTGTGCTGATGGCTTAATATACAGTGACAGACAAAATACTCGCAACATATTGAAAAAATTATTAGAGAATCAAAAAAACTTTTTGGGTGAATCGATTCTGCATGTCCGATAACCTAACTGTCACGTTTGGCCTGTGATAAATTTGAGGCAAAATGAGATTACATATGACAAGAGGAAGCTACAGTCGGGCCGCTGTAAGTTGGCGAGAACTCAAGATGCTCAAGTTAGCACAAACAGTCATCATCCAAATACCACTTAGAAATTTGTTGCAATTGCGACACTCATAAATCGCCTACACCACCGAATTACTTTCAAAACTGAAGCATGACCTTGAAATCGCACGAAATAAATATTCGATATGCGCCGGGGCTCGCCAACTGTACATGGTTTTACCGTCTTTCCTGCTTTTTACTTAATTCAATAAAATGCATGGTTTCTTTACAATGAAGTGCTACGTTTGCGTAACCAATCTGCAAATGCCCTGTATACTACTATGCCTCATAGTCTCATATTTAGTAAGGAATAAATCGTTTCTGTGAAATGATAATACTAATGGTCACAAGTAAATATCATACAAACAGCATTTGTTCATATGTTCCAAGGTGATAAACAGTTCTTTTATTGTAACAACTCCTTTTATAAATATTTAAGCCTCAGTAAAACCTGATTATCATTTAATGGTGGGAATTTTATCTCTCTGAAAAAAGTAAACTCTACCACCATTTCAGACCTTTTACTAAGTAATCATTGGCTGATAGACCAGGGTCGATAATTTTTTAAACCAAAAAAAATAATAGTAGGATGAAACCCATTGGAAAAGGAAGAGAATATAACAAAAATGAAAGGAAAAATAATTTACGGGCGATCTGAGGTCGGGAAGTGGAAGGGGGTGAGTTTTTAAGGGTAGAAAACTGTTTATCTCGATTTCCGGCAAAACTACAAGTCCTATGGAAAACAGTTAAATGGCAAAGTTGTAGGTAATAAAAAGATCTACAACTTTTATATTTACACTTTTTTCACATAACCTCAAAATTTATGTGAAAAATTCAAATAAACAAGTTTTTGGTTTTTTATTTTTATCTTTTACAAAAAAAATTTTTTTTCACGAAATTTGGTGAAAACTTACCTTTTTATGTGCCAAACACACTGTAATTTTTTTGATTTAAAATATTTATTTTTTCACCTTATTTTGACTTAATATCGAAAAAGCACCCTAATTTTCAATCGAAAATTCTCGCGTCAAAATATCTGCTTTTTTAAAAAACTCGGTGGGCTTTTTGTTCGTTGAAATCTCTACTTTTTGATGGTGTAAAAAAAATATACATTACTATGGTAAATGTTCTCAAAAAATGCAAAGAAACGAAAAAAAACTCGAATCCGAATTAAATATTAACTTTATTAACTTATTTGGTTGTTAATTATAGTAGCATATTTCGACTTGCAATTTTTTGTTTATCAATGTAACATGGAATCTTACGTTTTTCGAGTAATTAAAGTATAAATTTTAATAAATAGCTCAAAATTGTACATGATGATTTAAAAAAATAAATTTCGGATTCGAGTTTTTTTCGTTTCTTTGCATTTTTTGGGAACATTTACCATAGTAATGTATTTTTTTTTACACCATCAAAAAGTAGAGATTTCAACGAACAAAAAGCCCACCGAGTTTTTTAAAGAAGCAGATATTTTGACGCGAGAATTTTCGATTGAAAATTAGGGTGCTTTTTCGATATTAAGTCAAAATAAGGTGAAAAAATAAATATTTTAAATCAAAAAAATTACAGTGTGTTTGGGACATAAAAAGGTAAGTTTTCACCAAATTTCGTGAAAAAAAAATTTTTTTGTAAAAGATAAAAATAAAAAACCAAAAACTTGGTTATTTGAATTTTTCACATAAATTTTGAGGTTATGTGAAATAAGTGTAAATATAGAAGTTGTAGATCTTTTTATTACCTACAACTTTGCCATTTAACTGTTTTCCATAGGACTTGTAGTTTTGCCGGAAATCGAGATAAACAGTTTTCTACCCTTAAAAACTCACCCCCTTCCACTTCCCGACCTCAGATCGCCCGTAAATTATTTTTCCTTTCATTTTTGTTATATTCTCTTCCTTTTCCAATGGGTTTCATCCTACTATTATTTTTTTTCACTTTTTACCATTTTCAAAGGCTTCAGCCCTGGTCTATGATTATTAGAAGAATAGAAACAACTGCTGAATTGTCCAATAAGCTATAAATTGTCAACCGCAAAAACATAATTGAAAGGCATGGTTACGAAAATTAGATGAATAAATTTTACTAATAATTGTTGGGAATATGAGAATGTTTATTATATTGAAGTCTTTACAATATACAAGGTCATTTACATATAAACGGGATTTTTGAAATTGCAGTTTACCATATTGGTCTCTACCCTCACCTACCAACCTGCAGAAAGTCAAATTGTTCAATCACAAATAAAACTAGTTTCATACCCTAAAAAAATACTGAATAAAATGTTGCATTCAATTTTTGGGGGTACGTTAGTTGGAACGTCGCTCGGCTGAGTTGACGTCTATGATCCGTCAACAGGATGTGAAATGCTTAAAATCAGAAAATAACTTACGACACTCGGTTAAGAACATTAACGGGTTTTTTGAAAAGTACATCAGTCGGCCATTACAAGCACCTAGATCTGAACGTACCTGTACGTCAACCGTCCCGAATGGGTTAAAGAAGGGAGTGAAACCATCAGAAATTTTAACCAGGCTTCAGAGATGGTTTGGTGAAGAATGCCTTTCACGTACGTGCGTAAAAGGACAGGAATGAGATTCAAATGAATCACATCATAATATGTGACTACGAATGTCTTCAACCCAAAAAAACATTGACACAATAAATAAACTCATCAAAGAGAATAGACGAAAACAGTAGTTGAAGTCGCACGGAGATTGCACATCAGTTTGGAAATGTTTAAAACATTATCTGAAACAAGTTGGGTTTCAATAAAGTTAACACTCGAGCATTAAGAAAAGAAAACAAGTTGACTCATGTGCAAGTCGTTGTGTAACTGTTGGGAAGATATGAGAGGGAAGGTGATGATTTTCTTAAATCAATAGTCACTACCAGGGCCGTCAAAAGAAATTTTCGGGCCCTTGACAAGTCTGTGGTCCGGGCCCAAATTAAAAAAGTGCATCACTTTTGTTTAATGGTTCAATGGAAGCTAAAATTTTAAACCAAATTATTGCAAAAAGTAACAAAACACATATCATTCTCGATATGTCATTTTCCTTTATCATTGTTGTATGATTACGAGAATTAAAACCATGCATTATAAACACAGTTATGTGACACGTCGGGGCCGTAACAAAAGTCTCAGATGTCACCCCCTCTCGCCGGCCCTGGTCACTACAGATGAGACTTAGGTCCACTACTTTTCTTTTTTTTAATTAATTTATTTATGACTTCAAAACAGCTTGTTAGCTGGTACCAAAGTCTACTAATACATTAAATTTTTTAAAACAAATTCAAGTAGGCAAATATTTAAATAATCATAACCACAAATTAAATATCTAAATAATAACATTAACATTTAAATTTAAATAAATTAATAAACAATTGAAAGTCTAATTAACTGCAATTAAATTTTAGAAGTGTTTTACATGTAATATGTTTTAATTTTGCTAATAAATTTATAATGTGGTCGTAATTCAGTTATATCGTCTGGCAAATCATTTCAGTCTAAAATCCCAACAGTAAGCAAAAGAATGGCGCCACCACTGATCACCACGACCATGGGCGCCGTTAACCCAAAATCCAAGGGGGAGCAAACAAGGAATATTTGAAAGAATTTCAAAATAAGTAGATACATACTCGTATATTTCTTACTTGTAGGTAATAACAAAATAAACTTTTCATGTTTGTAACTTTTTATTAAATTGAATTTTTAGATTAATAAAACAAAAACGAAGATTTCTTCGTTTTGTGCCAAAAACTTCTATAACCTCTTCTATTAATTGTTCTTTATTTTCTTCCACCTTCTTTCTATGAACCCTTAATAGGCATAATCCGGACAGCCGATTTTCTTCCATTGTAGGCCTAAGCCAATTCTTCACTCTCCTTAGACTAGAGAAAGAACGCTCGATTGAACATGTTGTTGGTGGCATTGTCAAAAAAATTTGGAAAACAATTTTCATAGCGGGAAAAAAATCACATTCTTCTGAAATTAGTTTTGCAAAATCCATACTTTCTGCTACTTCCTTTTCCTTCCAAATGTGCACCCACGTTAAATATTCTTCTTTGTGATTTTCTTCACGAAATCTGGATCGACAGCATGCTTCCTGATGTTAACCGCGTGTAAACGAGCTATAGAAAACGCAACACTAGTATGTTGGGAAAAACGTAATTCCAAAGAAGATAGCAGAGTCCAAGTAAGGGTTGAAAATGGTTATTCTAAAATATTCTTCTGCCGTCTTTGCTTCAACGTTTCCTCTGTGAGTTTGTCATCCTTGGAACTTTAATTTCAATATCAAATTCCGCAGCTAACTCTACGCTGCTTTTAAAAATTCTTGCAAAAAGTCCTTCTGAATTTTCCCTTTCTTCCTTAAATGATGAAATTAAATCTTCGATATGTTTTTATACACCCAACAAATCTATTGCTACTCCTTGCAACTTGTTTGTTACTGGTTCTAGTTGTGACGAATATCTTGCTATTATTTTGAGACAGATTAGAAATTGAGGCGTTGAAGTAGAACAATACAACTGATTCGCTTTGGCTCGACTTTGATTGTTAAAGTTTTCCTTATTAGTAGTTATTTCTTGCGACGTAGACTTAATAGAGTAAAAATTTTCAGCAAACAGTCTTATAGATTTATATTTTGCCGTCCACCTAGCCTCACATAGCACAGTAATATTCTAAACTAAGTTTCGCTGTTTAGGGCTTTCTCTAAAGAATTTAAACTTCCCTAATGGTACCAATGCAATTTTGGGCTTCTTGGAAGGAATTGAGATCATTAACAACGAGATTCAATCGGTGAGAAGAACAATGGAAAAACGTTGCTCGAGGATGTTCATCTCTAATTACCTAACTTCTGAAAACCGTTTTCTCTTCCAGCCATGGTGGAGCATCCATCAAATCCTAAACCTATTAACTTGTTTAGGTTAAGACCACAATCCCTGGCGAATGTTAAGATAGTTTCAGATGTTGCTTGGGTATTCATCGATTTTAAGTCGGTAAACCCAGAAAATCTTCTTTGGCTATGTTGTTTTTGTCGACATACCTTACCCCAAGTGAAAGTTGTTCTACCCCAGCAATATCAGCTGTTTCATCAGCTAAAAGCGAAAATCCAACACTATAATTCACTTCTGTAACAATTCTTTTTCTTATGACGTAGCAAGCAAACGCACATGCGCGCGAGTAGATATATGTACATGGACAGGCGCCGAATTATGCTTGTACATTAGGTCCGAACCCGAAATGTTTATTTTGTGCACTTGCATTTTGCATACTAATAAATGTTAAATTAAAAAAATATTCATATACAGCCTTTAATGACACATACAAAATATAGAAGACTTTAGGGCCGTTATATAATAAATCTGAAATTGTTTCTAAAAAAATTAGTGGTTGAACTTAACTTCCAGGGGGGGGCAAGTGCCCCCCCTTGCCCCCCCTAAACGGCGCCCATGACCACGACCTAACCAAACACTCAAATTCAATCCATATGTAAAGTAATGGCACGCAGTTGTCTCTGCATACAATGACAACTGTCCTCTCATTGTAAGGATCACCAACAGAAAGGTTATCTGGTGGAATGAAGACCTTAAGAGGATGGGGGGACAGGTAAGAAAACCTTTTAATATAGCAAAAGCACTAGGAGATTGGGAGACATATAAGGGATCCCCAACTGAATATAACAAAGCAGTGAGAAGGGTCCAGAGAGCATCGTCGAGAAGGCACTGAGGAGATTGAAACCACTCCAGCATGTGCCAGACTTCACAGGATTCTCTCTGAGGACTTTCGAGGCTCAATAAACATCCTAAAAACCATAATGGGTGAATTCACTAGAACAGGGAAGCAAACTATGACCGAATTATTTAGGGAATACTTTCCTGGATCAGTAACTATTGACCGATCAATGCTAGAATTGGAAGAACCAGGGTCTCAATGCTCGTATAAAAACGGCACCTAACCTTATGTCATTTGTACTTAAGACAATGGAGAAACTGCTCGACAGGCACATTAGGGATGGTGTTTTGGTAAACAGTTCTCTATACCAAAATCAGTTTGCTTATAAAGTAGGTCTATCAACAGAAACAGCTTTCCATCATCTTGTCAGAAGGGTGGAGAAGATACTAGAAAACAAAGAGATCCTTCTTGGAGCTTTCCTAGTCATACAAGGAGCATTTGACAACAAAACTTTCAGAGCAATAACAACAGCCCTACGAGATCATGGGTTAAAGGAGACATGCTGCAGGTGGATGGACCGCATGCTGAAAGGAAGTGTGGCCTATACATCGCTGATATGATGAAACTGTACCAGTTCAGGTGGCAGTAGGGTGTTCTCAGGGAGGAGTTCTCTTTTCCCTGCTATAGAACCATGTTATGTACGAATTTCTACAAGAGCTCAGCAGCAAAAGGTTTTCTGACGATCTCATCATACTAGTAGAAGGGAGATTTGTTAACATAGTCAGGGAGCGTATGCAACAGGCCTTGAATGTTGTATCTAGGTTGACTGAAAGGGAAGGCCTTAAAGTCAGTTCTGAAAAAACCACCATAATACCTTTTACACAAAGAAAAAACCTAGATGATTTGAGACCTCTATTTCTTGTGGTAAAGAAACCGTTCTGTCGGGGAGGTAAAGTATCTAGGAATCATACTGGATTCCAAACTAACCTGGAACCAGAGCTGGACATGAATTAAATCAAAAGGAATTGTAAATTGATTTAAATACATTTTTTTGATTTAAATCACATGAATTAAGCCTTTTTCAAAAAGTTACAAATTAGGCTTGTGATGTAAGTCCTTTAAAGCAATTGATTTGGGCTTGTGAATTGATTTACTCTTCAAAAATAAGCTTAATTCCTTTTTCCTGGGCTTAATTCAAATTAAAGGGCTTAAATCAACATTGTGGTCTCCCGTCATCAGCACCCGTTGAACGTTTGTTTTTGTTCGTATCCATGATAAATTCACCGAAAAGACATGCTCTGTCTGATACAAATTTTGAAACACTGGTAGTTTTGAAAGCAAATAGTGATGTATCGGCCCAGATTTAAAATTATTTGTAATTTTGTAGTTAATTTAAATTGACCTCGAAATTTACATTAGCTTATTGGAGATCTTAGTTAATATTTGAGAATATAATTTTTATTTTTTTATTTGTACCTGTATGTCCATAAAAGTAAATAATAAAAATAAATTCATAATATTGTTTATTTAATTGTGTGATTTAAATCCAAAGCCCCAAGCTCCAATTCACAAGAAGACTTGTGATTTGTATTCTACATACCTAAATCAAAAATCATTTTGATTTGTGAATTAATTCACTTCGAAAATGAATTGGAATTGTGAATTGTCCGAAAATAAAATTACATTGACTTGTGAATTGTGAATTAATTCCGTTCATTCGTGATTTTGCCCAGCTCAGCCTGGAACCAACATATTGGCAAAATTATCAGAAAAGCGGAAACTATGCTAGCGACAATTAGACAAACCGAAAAACGTATGATAAATCTTGGGGTCTTAAACCAGGAATGGTACATTGGCTGTACACCAGAATGGTCAGACTAACTATTATGTATGCAGCCTTCGTGTGGTGGCTTAACACGTTTGCTGCCAACCTAGTGCTACATGCCCAATACACACATTTGCTATTTATTTGTTATTGTTTGTCTGGCATTGCCGACTAGCTGTCGGCATTCGGCAAATTTAGGCCTTCACAACAATGCCGACACAAGCAGATGGCCTAGCCGCCAATGGCAGACAAACAGTAAAATAGCAAATGTGTGTAATACACCTCACGGTGTGGTCGGTATGTAACACTAGGTTGTCGACTACGCCGTGGCAGCAAACGTGTTAAGGTCAAGCAAGAATCCACCAGACTAAGATTAAGCAAAATACAAAGGCTTGCTTGTCTTGACACAACAGGGGCAATGAGAAGGACGCCCTCTGCTGCTATGTAGATTCTTCTAGACTGTCTTCCTCTTCAACTAGTCATACACGGGGAGGCAAGATTGAGAATCCATAGATTACAGAATACACTGAACAAACCTTGCTTAGGTGGAGAACGTACTAGTATAGTTGGTAGCACACAAGGTCATCTATTTGAAATGAGGGTGGACTATACTTTAACCCCACTCCTCGTACAACCCTAACGTAGCACTTAGAATCATCACCTACTTGAAACTTTCAAAACAGAACTGCAGGATAAAGTTATGACAATGATGTTAATATGATTAAAAGTGTGCACAACTAAATGCCTTTTTTGAAAAAGGCATTAAAAAGCTCCCAGAATACTGGAAAGTGTATTGACCCAAATTGGGTCTACTTCGAGTTATAAACTATATTGTTAATAATTTTTCAAAAAAGCATATTTTTAAAACACTAGTCCCAGTTATAACGTATGCTCATTAAAAAAAAAACTCGCAGCAATCCCTGGAAATGATTTTCATATGTAACATAAGACATACTTAAAACAAATTTTCAAAGCACTCCAGAGTTTTTTTTTTTAATGAACATACTTTATTTGAATGACCTTGTACATATAAACATGAACACTGACAAAATTTTCTTAATTCTGATGCTTTAACCATAACCTTCTAGTAAGCAGCTAAGACCACTTAACATACCATAATCTTTTGCAATCTTTAGGGAGTTCAAAGGAATTTCTTTTAGTTACAATTTTTCATCTACATGTTACAAAATTTTATAGGTCACAGTTACTTCAGAACTTAATGTCTTCTGGTAATTTTAACCATCAGCAACTAAACATTAAGAAGTGCATTAAGCTGGTTACTATACAGGACGTGTTCAGTACAAATACTTTTTTTTAGTAAAGTACAGAGATTTTTGCAAAAATTTTCATTGCCTTTTTGTAAGATTCTTAAAATAATTATTGCTTATACAGAAGTCTGTCTGTACTTTGAAAAGATGAAGAATCAAAATAATACACATTAATTTAATCTAAAGGTGCGTATAGAATGTAACATAACTTCGTCGCGTTCAGTGTGAACGGCGCCCTACAACTACGTAATACCGTAACAATACCGCGTTCCATCTGTTGTCGGTTTTCTAGCGCCGCATCAAAGAAACTTTTCGCGGTTATGTTACGCGTCTCCTTGAATGTCTAGAGGCTCTAGTGTAACGTCGCAGCTTTTTAGTTTTAGTAGAAGTATAATTTGTGCAACAATGGAGTGGACACAAGAAAACACCCTGCGTTAATTTATAGGTTACATGAAATATTGTGGAATTCAAAACACCCAAGGTATTATAACAAAATTCAAAAAAACGCCGCTGCAGCAACATTCATCTTGATCGACTATCTGAGACATGCACTCGATTTATAAGTTACTCTATTCTGTTGCATGTCTATACGCACCTTTAAACCATAAGTTAAAATTATTCTACCATTTTGTGGACATATTATGTACTAATAAAATAAACTCACCTGTAGAGAATAAACACGATTGGTATGACCCTGTAAAGTATGTAGACATTCTTCTCTTTCAGGATTCCATACTTTCACCATATAATCATACGCTCCGGAAACAACAAGTTTTCCATCATACTGTACACAACGAACTGCAGCTAAATGCCCTACTAGTACATGTAAACATTCTCCAGTTTCAATATCCCACACTCGCAGTGTAGCATCTCTAGATCCACTCACTACTCTGTAAGAAATAAACCATTCTAAGAATAACGGAATAATACACATCGATATGATATGTTTGGGGTGGAACATGAGACTAAAAAATTAATTAAATTCTAATTTAAAATAATAACAAAGTATAAAGAATGCCAATTACCAGAAAATAATGTTATTGGTCATTACTGATTTGTTTCAAATATTCTTAATCGTCAATGAAAAGTAGCAATAATGTCTGCTTATTCGATTGAAGAAAGTTTTTATAATTAAAACTTTTGCAGCAGCAACTGAGAAGTGAAAAATCTGAGAAGCCATGGCTATGCCTATTTTTCTAAATTGCAAATTTTAGTTAAAAATAATATACGCAAGTTAATTTTAACTGCATCTTATGGCCACTATTTTTCTCTGTTCATTGATACCACTACCTTTTTGTATGTTTAAATGGAGAGCAACAGTGTACACCAACTTAGTATCGAATGCAATTTTGCTATGTTCCGTTTTGAAACTCCCCACTCAGCATACGTAAATGAAAGGTAAGCCTTGAAAAAACTGTTGCCTCCCATTTTTGAGTTTGTACTACAGCGATTAATGTATTACAGGTAATTTTTTGTAAAAGATAAGTAACATGTTCAATATAAATAAATAATTATATCAAATTATTAAGCAACTTACTTATTTTCATGTAAATGCATACAACGCACGGTTGATGTATGACCATATAAAGTATGAATACACACACCAGTTTCTGCATCCCAAACTTTAAGTGTTCGATCGGTACTACCACTTATAATTATACTTCCAGACATTTGAGACGACCACACTCCGCCTGTGTGTCCCACTAAAGTACGAAGACACTAAAACAAATGAAGTGATTATTTATTAATCCAGCGAAACAGTGATAACGCGAGTTTGTTAGCATGGTAACTTGGTAATGGGGCGCATGAGTCCGTCAGCTAGAGGTGTGCACGAAGTGAATAAAATTACAATTCAGATTTAAAAATTTTTGGTAAGAGTAAAGATTAGGCCCAAGTTAAGAAGAAATCATAGAAATGTAAAGAAGAAATGGAACACAGAAATGTTAAAAGACGACAGTAGGAAAAGGAAGTATGCTAAAGCCATAAAGAAAAACTGAACGAGGCTACAAAATATGAAGACATTCAGAAGGAATTGGACTCTCTTTAGGAAATCATTAAAACAGAAGCAAATAGATTAGGAATGACAAGAATGAAATACAAAATAGACTGGTTTGACGATGAATGTAAAGAAGCAATAGAAATAAGAAGACAAGCAAAACTCAGGTTATTCAAAAGACAAACAAGAACAGTACAAGCAAGGTAGAAAGAAGAAACGGGAAAATAAAGAAAAAAAGATAGAGGAAATAGAAGTTTAGCACAATAAAAAAAAAGTTTGGTCCTATGCTATCAAAAGAAGGGTGCAAGAAGAAACCGAAGGAAAGATAGGACAATACCAAGCAGGTTTTATGAGAAGGAGATCGACGGTTTATAACATATTTATTATAACACAAATATGTATAAGAAAAGCATAGAATGAAAACGATTATGCTATACTTGCTGCTATTAGTTTTTGAACAAAAATACGATAAAGTTAGAAGAAAGTAAGTTCTGGAAGCACTTAAAGAATAGAAATTTAATTATGTTGGACAAACTTTATACAGAGTGTGTCAAAAGTAACTAATATTGCCTGTAACTTTTTAATTTGAAGAGTTGCAAGAAAAAGTTGCAACCGAAAGTTTTTGGGCTAATTGCAGCGCATACAATGATGTTTTTATTTTGTTAGTATCTTTTTTTGCCATAGCAACCAACTTTGTTTATTTAAATGGTAACCAAATGTTTTCTTAACATATTTAAAAAGTATAGGTTTTTTGCTATTCACCCCTGCTATTACATCGAACTTAAGAAAAAAAAAAAAAAAACTCCACCAAACACCTCGAAAAAATGAATAATACTTTGTTTGCATAGCATTTGTTTCTTTAGTTGTCAAATTTTCAAACCGTATCTGATCAAAGTTGATATCTAAATACTTGCTATCATTTAAGTAACTGATTAATTTTTTTTTTTTTTTTTTTTTTTTTTTGATATTTTATTACTTTTTGCAATCTGTATAATACAATAAGCAAAATATATGTATGTTAGTAATTATTGGACATGAACAATGACATTATTGAAATCCAACGATTTACAATTTACAGTTTACTACGAACTACATTATGTTAGTTTAATCGAATCTATTCGGTAGGTCTAGCGGTTTATGTCTCTTTAGTCTGTGTAGGGTTTCACTATTATCAAGTAGGTTAATAGCCAAGGAATTTGGGTGATGTTCTAGTTTACTTAGGTATTTAGCACTGAACTTAACTATCACTTCTCTTACACTGTCTACTTTCAGGTCGCTCAGAATGTCTATATTTCTCACAAAGTATGGTGCATTACACATTGACCGTAACACTTTAGATTGAAATCTCTCAATTATTTGAATGTTAGAGTTAGCCGTTGTTCCCCAAAGTTGTATGCCGTATGTCCATACGGGTTTAAAGATCGCATTGTAGATTAAGAGTTTGCTTGTTAGTGATAGTTTTGATTTCCTGCCTAATAACCAGTAATGCTTACTAAACAATATGCCGAGTTGTTTTCTTTTTTTCCATATGTGAGATTTCCAGGTTAGGCCTTTGTCGAGATGTAAGCCCAGATATTTAACTTCATTAACTTGGGTTAGTGGAATGTTATTTATTAGGACTGGTGGTGTATTTCCTCTGCACTTGGTGAATGTGATATGAAACGATTTAGCTTCGTTGAGTTGAATACGCCATCGTTTGGTCCACTGAGTCAGTTGATTTAAGCTCTGTTGAAGGAGTTGAGCAGCTATTGTTGGATCTGTATGTTTTGTCATTATGATCTTGTCATCGGCAAAGGTAGCAGTGAGGGCGTGCGGACTAGTTGGTATATCTGCTGTGTACACGAGATATAGAATCGGACCAAGGACGCTACCCTGAGGAACCCCAGAGTTGATGGCATGGAGCGTCGATTGGTATTGGCCAATTTTTACGTTGAAATAACGTTCTTCCAAGTACGATTTGAGAATAACATAAAGTGGGTGAGGTAGTAGTTTTTTGAGTTTATACATGAGGCCACCATGCCACACTTTATCGAAAGCTTGGCTTTCATCAAGAAGAGCAGCTGTGCAGTATTGCTTCTCTTCAAAAGCTTGATTTATGTTATCGACTATTCGATGCACCTGTTGTACGGTAGAGTGTTCCCTCCTAAACCCAAATTGATGGTCTGGAATTATGTTGCTATCTTCTAGGATGGAAGTTAGTCTTTCAGCTAAGAGTTTTTCCAATACTTTGCCTGCCACTGACAGCAAACTAATGGGTCTGTAGGAGGTAACTTCATATGCTGATTTCCCAGGTTTGAGTATCTGAATTACTTGCGCTACTTTCCACTGGACCGGGAAGTACCCCAGTCTCAGAACTGCATTGTAAAGCATAGTTAGTAACACTAGACCCTTGCGTGGTAGTTCTTTTAGTAATTTGCCAGTAAGTAAGTCAATGCCAGGAGCTTTCTTGGGATTGAGATTGAATCTGATCATTCTTTTTACTTCCTTAACTGTGAAGCAGTCCAACGGCAATTCTAATTGATATGGTATATCTAAAGAGTTTTGTATTTCTGCTTCTTCTTCGATAGAAATTTGTGAAGCGATTGGTTGGAAAACATTTTCAAGGTGCTGTGCGAAGAGCTCTGCTTTTTCTGGATCTGATCGTGCCCATGTTCCATTTGGTTGTTTCAGGGGAGGAGTAGGCTGTATTTGGGATTTTATTCTTTTGGTAGCCATCCAGAGAGAATAGTTTGTGTCTGTTGTTGCACTCAGGTTTGTGAGATATTCTTGGAAATGTTCATTTTTTAGCTCTTTGATAAGTTCTTTGAGTTCTGTTGTTGCTTGGTTTAAGCGTCTCTTGTCGGATGGGTATCTTGTAGTCTGCCATATACGTCGTAGCCGTCTTTTTTCAGCTATTTTTCTTTTTACTATAATGGGACACCTTTCTTGTTGTCTTTTGCTATTAATTTTTGGTGTTGCTTCAATGGCAGCTTCTTGAATTATTTTTGTGAAATCTTGTATGGCTAATTCGAGTTCATTATTAGTTTGCAGCGAGATTTTCAGGTCCAGGCGATTGTGAATGATATCTTTGTAAAAATTCCAGTCGGTATTTTTGTTGTACAATTTTGGGTCACTTTCTCTAGCAATGATCGTGCTACTCACAGTTGCTATAATTGGCGTGTGGTCAGAGGTTAGGTCAAGACTTGATGTAATTTTAAGGTAGGTTGAAGCGATTCCTTTAGTTATAATGAAGTCCAGCAGGTCAGGTAGTTTACCTGGGTCAGTAGGCCAGTAGGTGGGTTCGTATGTTGAGAGGATGCCCAGTTTGAGTTCTTGTATTACTTGTTGCAGCGCCCTACCTCTGCCAGGTGGGGAGATTCGGGAACCCCATAGCGTGTGCTTTGCGTTGAAGTCGCCACCTGATAAGAACCTACTACCTAGTGATCCGAAGTATTCGATGAAGCCTTGTTTGTTGACGGCATAGTTTGGGGAGCAGTATGAGGCTGATATGACTAGTGGGCCATTCCAGTCTTCTATCTCTATGGATGTAGCTTGAAGGAATTTCTTTTGATAGGGAGGTAACATGTGGTGTTTAATGTGTTTTTTGATTAGAATGGCCGTGCCACCTCTGGCATGATTGTCTGCTTCTGGGTGATTTGTGAAGTAAAGTTGATAATTGTGTATTTTGAAATGAGTTCTGCTATTAAAATGTGTTTCTGAGACAAGTAGGATATCTATTTCGTTGTGGAGGAGAAAGGTTTCTAGCTCATGTTTATGATTTGGAAGGCCGTTGGAGTTCCACTCCGCTATTTTATATATTGGGGCCATTTTTATTTTTTAATTCTTCCCGAAGGAGTCTAATTTGTGTGGTGAGTTCATTAATTGTCTTTTGTTGTGCTTGAAGTGTTTGTTGAAGAGTGATTATTATCGAAGTAAAGTCGTAATTTTGTGGATTGGTGTTACTTGTAATTTGAGGAGTTGGCAGTGGTTGCATCTGAGGCGATGGTTGAGATAGATATTGCTGACTTTGGCTTGATGGTAGCTGTTGTAATAGCCGCTGATGCCGTTGCTGATGTTCTTGATTGTTTTGCTGTTGCTGTTGACTATGTTGTTGCTGATATTTTTGTTGATAGGACTGTTGCTGTTGTTGTTGTTGTATTTGTTGCCTCTGTTGTTGTTGGCTTTGGAGACGTAAGGCATAACTTGAGTTTGCTGAATTTGGGTGTCTTCTGTTTAGAATTTCAAGGTACACCTTGCACCCTTTGTAGTTAGCAGGGTGTTGACCAAGACACAGGACGCATTTGGGTGGTTTTCCATCTTCACGATTTTTATTACACGTGCGGTAATCATGCAACTCTGCACATTTTACACAGCGTGCTGGTCTAGTGCATCTATTGCGTGTATGTCCGTAACACTGGCAATTTTTGCATTGTGGTATCTGGGCTTTTTTTATTGGTTCTTCAAAGATGACTATTGCATTTCCGATGTTGGTTATTTTGAAGATTTCATTATTATTTTCTTTTCGCTTGATGTCTATAAAGAATAGGTTCTTCTTTTGTTTAGTCTGTCTATTCACAACATTCATAATGTTCAATACATCGTGTTTTTTTTCTGCCAGCGTTGATTTAATGAATTCCAGATCTGTTGTGTGGTGTAGGTTTTTTAAGACAACGCGGAACGTTTTTTCCTCTTCTAGGCTGAAGGTATGTCTAGCAACTTTGTTGTCGTCTAAGACTTTTCGTATGGTTTTGTAGTCAGCTAAGTTATTTATTTGTAACCTTAGTTTATTGCCTTGCAGAAGTTGATATTGGTAATTCGTTTTGGCAATATTTTTTTCAATCAGTGTGATCAGTGGATTGATAGCTTTAATGTAATGAAGTATGAAAGGTGGTATTTGTATCTTAGTTTCTGCTTTTGTATTGTTTGTGTTTGCTTTTTGATTAGCTAAGGGTTGAAATCTATTAGACGTTGAGGTGGGCGGATTAGCTTGATTTACGTATGTGGCTTTAACAGGATCGTCGACAGCTTTCCTTTTTTTGTGTCGTCTAATTTCTTGAAATTCATTTAGTTCAATTATTTGAGATAATTCGCTTGTAGTTGACATGTTGTCATCATTGGCCATATTTTCAGTAGTATTATTTAGCGTTAAATCAGTTTGTGTTTGGTTTGATGGTTTTGTTTGCCACGTTCTATGCCACGAGGTATATTGTTGGGTTTGTGGGGGTGGCAGTGGTGGAAAATTCATTGCAGTTGTATAATAATTGTCTTGCGGTTGATTTTGTACATGTATTTGATTAGGCATCATATTGTTTTGGGCTGTTGTGGGTAACACGAACATTGGTGTTTGTGAAGTAATTTGTTGGTGGTAGTTTTGTTGAAATGGTGACGTTTGTTGTGGATAGAGGTTTAGGGGCTGCTGCGCATAATTATGGTATTGCATTTGGTTGCAGGGATAAAATCCGTCACTTGTATTTTGCATGGTTGAAACGTTTTAAACGTTATTAAGTTGGTTATATTACTTTTATAGGATAGAATGGAATGGTGTAAAATGTAAAATGTTTACTCACTAAATCGGTGCACTTGACCTGCGGTCAGCACTCGTTCGCGATAGGATATCTCACAAGCACTCCACACGTCTTTACGCTTTGGGAACCAAATCGGAACTTAACTGATTAATATTACTGCAAATCAGTACACATTTTTTCGTAATGTGGCATTTAGTAGTATTCAACATACGATATAATAGCACAGGTGAATAGAAAAAAACCTATACTTTTTAAATATGTTAAGAAAACATATGGTTACCATAGCAACCAAACAAAAAAAGATACTAACAAAATAAAAACATCATTGTATGCGCCGCAATTAGCCCAACAAGTTTCGTATGCAATTTTTCCTTGCAACTCTTCAAATTAAAAAGTTACAGGCAATATTAGTTACTTTTGACACACTCTGTATGTATGTACATAATGTAGACAGATATAGTCCCAAAACAAGAAATATTAATAAACGGCTTACCTTTCCTGTAGTAGCAGACCAAACTTTAAGCGTATTGTCATCTGAACCACTAACTATTCGATTACCACAAAACTGAAGACAAGTAATTACATGATCATCATGTCCTTTTAACATTTTTGGTGGACGAATTGGTTTACTGCGCCAATTCATTTCTATAGCATGATGTCTCATGTAAGCGGCCTATGAAAAAAGTACAAATGTTATGAATATAAAAAAATACAAAAATATAACTAAAAAATTACCTTCCAAGGAGAAGTATGACTACAGGGGGAACGAGGAGAACCTTTTCTTTTAGGAATATCTTCGATACCTGCTTGTTTACATTTTTCTTTCCATAAAAGATTGTCATCGGCAAGAAATCTCCAGCTGCGACATGTTTGAGCAGCTCGTAAAAGATCACAAGGCTCCAGAAGTCGTAAAACAGATAAAGCAAGTTCACGAGGCAAAAGTGAAATAAAATCTCTTTGGAATTGAGGTTCAATTACTTGCATCATATGACGCACTTGTGTTGGTTCACAACGAACGATTAACTCATCGATTGCTAAAAGTCTTTCGGCATTTGACCACATCTGCAGATAAATAGATAAATTAGTCATGTACACTATAAATATTTATTTTAACTGAATAATTTTCAGTCTGTACTCATTTTAGTACAAAATTAAAAAAATATAGGGTGTACCAGTAGAATCTGAACAATTTTTAAATTGAAATTCCTGCCATGTAATGATGCGTCAGCCAGCAACTAGATGGCACTAAAGTAAGCGTGATCTATCAACAACAAAAACATAATACCGTCATGGTCGAGTTGGTTAAATGGTGTCCAGAGTACAACTGGAGAGCCGCAGTTGACGAAAGTCTTCACGCTGGAAGCACCGTACCGAAACTATAAAGCTCTTCGGTTACCCAAGGTCAATGGATTATGACATTGCCTGTCACTGCATGGCTTCTGAGGGGTCCAATGAAGACTTCTATACACCGATGTGGAAGATCCAGGTTAGGGAGAAGACTGGAAGGACTATAAACCTTATCAAAAAGGGACAAAAATGTATTTCTGAGAACCCTGGAATCTCGATTAGGAAATTAGCGGCTATTTTGAAGACAGGCGTATCTACCTACCACTTGTCAGATCGTTCACGAGGACCTCAAATACACATCTTACATCAAGAAAGTAAGACAGATGCTCTCTGAGGAAGCTAAAGCCAAGAGACTTGCTTACTGCCATTTGCTACTGTGTTCTCTCAAGGACTAAGCGGCTGGCCATCTCTGATTTTTTTGACAAGAAATTATTTACTGTGGACGTATATAATAAGTCAACCGGAGGAATGACCGCTGGCCCACTACCACGAAGATGTTCCCATTATGCCTAGAACCAAATTCGTGGCCAGTGTCCATGTCCTAAGTGAGGGTGACATCATGCCGCAGGGGGTTTTGGCCTCGTGATAGTCCTGATTTAAATCCATTGGATTACTTTGTGTGGCGTGTGATTGTGCGACACTCTAACAAGTCCCGAGATCCCAGTCGCATCACTGAAGGAATCTATAAAGGCGCTGTTCGCAGATATGGAGGAGATCCTGGTGAAGGGGCTTGTGGCCCAGAATTGAAGTGGTCATCGAAGTAAAGGGCAATTACATTGAATAAATATGTTCGGTCAAGGATGCCCCAATCCAAATATAAAAACATTTTTCAGGTAAGATTAGTTTTCGAGTTAAATAAATGATTGTGAAAACTGACATGGTTTTGTCCGGATTCTTCTAGTACACCCTGTATATAAAATAAATATATAAAATTCACACTCACCTGAAACTGTGTTAACCATTCTGATAATTCAGGTGGTGGATTATCTTTAGTAGGAATAACGGCTCTCACAGGTTTTATTTTATCAGTATTTATAGAAAAGATAGAACTATTTACAGAATTATGCGGAGACGTACAGGAACTATGTGTCTTCCTGTGAGAAACAGAAGAACCGGACGTCTTACTTTCGGGTAAAAGTTTTTTACTAGGAAATCCATTATGTACATCCAGTTTCCTTTTTCTCTGTAATATACAATCCGTTATAAATGAATTTACTAAAATACAATCCTATTTACTAAATAAAATTATTCAGAGAGAAGATTATACAATTATCATATATTAGTCAACACAACTGTGATACTAACTCATGACTTATAAATATCATCACCTATTTAAAATTTCTAGAACAAATAATCATAAAATCTCTGCTAGAAAAATATGAAACTGATGATTATAAAAGAATTTTTAGCACATCTACATGCTCGCTATATTTTAATTGCAGATTTGATTTACATCTTATATACCTTTAACATTCAATAATAATAGTTTTAAAAATACATACCCAGTACCTATCACCGTTACTAGAGGAACTACGTCTAAATATGCTGTTAGGCGTTGTGGAATGGCATACAACAGATAACGACTCAAAAGTATCGTCGCTACAAAGTCTTTCTTCCTAAAATTAATAAAAAACAAAATTTACTATTAATCAAAATAAAATTTTCTTTGTTAAAGGTTTTAAGACCACTTTTGTTGCTATATTGAGATTCACATAAAATGTAATATTATTAGATTATTGCACATCTACATATAACAGGCTCTACTGAAAAATATCTAGCACTATATTTATATGCTTGTTCTTATCCTTGAATAATTTTAGTATATCAAATATATGTATGCTGGAGAAGGAAAACTATCCCCAAAGAATGGAAACATGCGAAAGTTCTTTCCATTTTAAAAAAGGAAACCGGACCGACTGTAATAACTATCGAGGCATAAGCTTACTCAACTCTGCGTATAAAACATACTCTAAAATAATCACAAAAAGATTAAGTACAATCGCAGAAAGCATTTTATGACAACATTTTCATTTTAAAACAGATCACAGAAAAACATTGAGAGTTCAATAGAGAAACGCATATACAGATGAAACCTCTTAGAACGAGTACCGCATATAACGAGATTTCGCTTATAACGACAATTTTACAGACTCTTGATTGATTTGCCATTAACCCCTATTTAGTTTTAATCTTTTACTACGAGACCTCATACAGCGAGAATTCGCTTATTACGGCTTCTGTATTTGGAGGAAATCCTGTTATAGCGAGATAAATCACTACTATATTAACAGGAATTGTTCGGGGCTTCCCCGCGTATTGTTTGTCTGTACTACATTACGGTTACGTACCAAAGTTGAAAATGTCGTCTTTAAAACGAAAGCAGTTTAGCTTAAATCAGAAAGCCGAAATATTAAAAGACGTTGACGCCGGATTTATATGTAGCAAAATCGACGTAGTTGCCGTCGAAAGGATGACGATTTTAGCTTCCTTGACGATTTACGGCTCTCTGAATTGAAGAAGTTATATCTTGATGATAAAAACTTAGAGCTAAAGAACTATGTTAATGTGGATAATTGTGTGACAACATGTGAAATGAAGACAGACGATGATTTACACAATTTACCGACGAAATCAACCATTGCAGTTGATAGAGATTCAGATTTTGCCGATGATGCGCCTGAAACGAAACGAGTAACATTGCATGAAGATAAAGGATGTTTGGTTAAGCTTCGGAACTTTTTTGAATTTTCAGGTGGCATTAGCGACGAAATATTTTCAGTAATATTAAAAATGGAGAATTATTTAGATAGTGTTCACTTGAAGCAAATTAAACAAAAAAAGGTTATTGATTACAATCAATGATTACTACTATTCGTAAGCGTGTATATTGTGTATAAGATGCAGACACTGATTTCGTTATTTCTTTTACAATTAATTACATATGTATTTTTGATTTATAGTAAAATCTATTACATAACTAACCTATTAACTATTTGTGTTGTTGTGTTGTGTTATTTTATACTCTGAACGTATCTTAAAACATGTTTGTTTTCTGTTTTATACCATATATGTTTGTATTATGATAAAATAAATTTAAAAATAACGAAAAACTGTTATAACGAGATACCGGATATAACGAGACATTTTTTTATTCCCTTCAGTGCTCGTTATAACCGGATTCTACTGTATTATTTATCGATTATACAAAAACGTTCGACAGAATAAGAAAAACACTATTTGAGATCATAGGTAGGCGTGGATTTCTCCATCACCTGATCGAAGTAATAAAAAGCACGCATCAAAATTCATACATATTGATAACCGACAGTAAAAATAATCAAGTAGAGATTACTAATATGGGTCTACGACAAGGCTGCAATATGTCGCCAATATTATATAACATTTTAACGAAGTTCTTCTAGAATGGACACGCAAGACACCGGCATATAGAACAGATTTGAATAAGGTACCATATGTAATGACGATACTTTTTTTGCACGATCCGTCAATTTGACATGTTTACTGATTTAATTATGACAATAGTAAGTTATGCTTACAAATTACTGATGGGTAAGCATTCATTTACCGATCGGGAGGCGGTAAGTAATAAAATATGAAAATTTGAGTGTTTATTGTCATTTTAGATAATTATCAGTTATCACACAATTATTGTCACTTTGACATGAACAAATTTAGATTCATTTAATTTGGTTATTGCATGGATCATGCAAAAATTATAATAAGCATCACAGGCGTAGGTGCTACCGGTCTCGGGTAAAAAATGGAGACCTCCGCTACGCATCGGTCTCCACACATTTACCCTCGACCGGTAAAACGCACCTACCGCCCTTGATACTTAAATAACTATTGCGGATGATCAGGCAATTGTAGCTAGCGATGAACATAGCCTGCAAAACGCCGCACTTGAACTAAGCAAGGTCTGCCAATATTACAACCTACAAATATCATATTGTATACAAAAACTAAAATGATGGCTTTCCAGGGAAATTCCATAATAATTCGCCTCTCGGTCATACATAAGCCCTCGGCTGTAATGAAACTCCCACCAAGGTATGTATATATATTCACAATCATTAATCACTGAATTTTAAATTAATTTTATTAATAATTTTTGACAGCTCTATTACAATTTATTTTAGCCTACTTTAACATATAGAGCTATGACAGTGTCGCTAGGCAACCGTACATAAACATTTCCCGCCGGTGGTTGGGAAGTGTTTTCTGTTATTTCCCACCCAAGAGTTTGTCATTACCAACGAAATAAAAAAAGAAGGAAGGACCATAACACCAACAGTATGCAATTTAGATGGTGTATCAATATGGCGGATTTTAGAAGCTCATTGGCTGAGAACACTAAATACGTCAACTGTCAAAGACAAAAACGTAAACAAACAGTTAGGCTACCAATAAAAACTCGTGCCGGTTGGTGTTTCAATATGGCGTGTGTGACGTATTTCCGTTACACTTGTAGTTATGCACCATAATACCTTAGTTTCCTTCCTTCTTTTTTTATTTCGTTGGTCATTACAGTTAGGAATGACGTAAAGGTTAGGAATTGACATTTTGCAATAATGATTGCGAATAAAATATCATATCAAGATGAGATGGAGATACAGCACAAAATTGAAAGATTTAACCTAATGAATGGAACTACAAAATGAACTCTACAGAAGAAAGTAAGAACAGAAACAAAGCTGAAGTTCTACAAAACGATGTCCTTACCAACCGTATTACCCGAATATAAAGCGCGGAAATGAGATTCTTACGATATTTAGGCGGGTATACACGACAAGACCGCAAAAGAAACACAGAAATAAGAGAGGAACTGAAAATTCAGGCTCTAAATACAAAAATACAGGAATATAGGCAACAATGGAAACAACACGTAGTGCAGATGTCAGATGAAAGGCTACCGAAGATATTATGGAGTTACAGACCACATGGTAGAAGAGGATTTGGTAGACCTAAAACAAGATGGAAAGACCAGGATGAAAGATAAAAGATCAACAATTCACATAACAGGCCTAGTCCTAAAACGTGTATGAAGATAAAGATGATGAATGATGAGATATAAAATTGTATTTACCATCCAAAACACTAAAGAAAATTTCTACAGCAATTAAAAGAATTGATTTTTATAATGATTGCATTTCATCTCATTCGGTAGATTTAGATAGTGTTTGGTTACAGGTTCTGAAAGACGAAATATTAAACACTTTGCCATTATACTTCATAGACATAACAACAAAGAAGGGTTGAGCATGGGGTTAACAACCCACCCCGTAAAAAAACATTATCGTGAAACCAATAGCAGATGTTAGGCAGAACGATAACCTCTGCATGAAATTGAGAACAATAACTTGTGACTTTCATGTGAAACGTAAGAAACCTCTACTGAATCAAAGAACTGCATGCACTTTAAAAATAATTAACTAAATTGGGAGCTATGAACGGAAGTAAAGGTTTTGTAGTGGAATTTATTCGTGGGATTATACAACACAAGAAGCTTTTAAATGTATTTAGATTACATAAAGTAAATAACGTATGAATATTTTGTTATATTAATAACAACTACAATTATTATTGTAAAAGACAGCCACATACTAGATGTTCATGTCAATAAGCAGTGCACTGTCAGATATCACTTACTAGGTCACTACACGTTTTATTTAATATTTACAACACCCCCTCTCAATGCATTATTTACATGAAATTGATTTAATACCCAATTCTTGTATGAATTTATTATGACTTGGTCCAAAAAGTCCTTTTGTTAGCAAATCAGTGACCATCTCTCTGCTGGGCAGGTACTTGACTTCTATGTCACCTCTGTCATAAATCTTTTCTTCCAGGTAATTGATTAAATTGGCTAAGATGACTCACGGTATATGCAACATCGGGCCTTGTACATACTGATAAATACATAAGTGAACCTATAGCTGATTGGTATGGAACGTGTTTCATTTCTTCAAACTCTTCATCAGTTTTTGGAGACATATCCTTACTTAATTTTGTATTAGCATCAAGTGGGGTGGACCACGTATACTACAACAATAAGACAAATACCATTACTTTTCATTGTGTACACGCACCTGTCAAAAGATGACGATTTAAGTCCAAAATCTTGTAGCTTCTTGTCCAATTTCTTGAACCACCGCCTACCGGATTGCTTTAACCCATATATAAGATTTGATCTCTGTGCATAACCTTTAGCTACAAGCCTGACTCTGCGTCGATCTATTTTCCCATTTGCTCTAAACTTTGTTCTCAATACCCATCTGCAGCCAATAACATTAGCGTCTTCAGGTCTTGGTACCAAAGTCCATGCGTCGTTCTCAACGAGAGTGTCAATCTCATCTTGCATAGCTTTTCTCCATACTTGTGAATAAGGACCTTGTAAAGCTTCTTTCACTGAAGGATTAGCAACTTCTTCAGCTATGAATTGAGCTTCTTCAATTGTTTGTGAATTAGAAGTTTGATATTCCTTTCTCGGTCTACCACGACTTCCAGTGTGAATAATTTGTGGACGCCCACGCCCCCTCTTTGCGGATGCATTGATTTTGATAGGAATTTCAACAGAAGGATCGACGGTGTCCTTGGAGAAATCGTCCGAGTTTTCTTCAGAGGATTCAGATTTCTCTTCCTTTTTATTTAACATGTCTGTAGTTATGTCGATTTCATCGTTTTCTTCATTTTCTTCATTGACCTTCAAGTTTGTATCAAAAGTTACTTCTAAATTGTCTTCAAGGATATTATCTTCGTTAGATTGATCTTCAATGAATTTTACGTCGCGACTTTTGATCATTCTTCTCGCTGCAGGATCCCAAAGTCTATAGGCCTTGGATTCATTTGAATATCCAACAAAGATACACTCCGTTGATTTAGCGTCAAATTTATCTCTTCCTTGACTTTTATTCAAAGAAAACGCTTTGCTTCCAAAAATTTTGAAGTGAGAAACAATTGGTTTAGATTTATACCAAACTGAGTAAGGCGTCTGGTCAGTCTTCAAGCTTCTTGAAGGACATCGGTTTCGAATGTAAGAAGCCATTGAGACGGCCTCTGCCCAAAATGTATGTGGAAGTTTTGGCTCGAGCAACATACATCTCGCCATCTCTACCAACGTTCTATTCATGCGCTCAGCCACACCATTTTGTTGCGGTGTGTGAGCAACAGTACGTTCTCTTCTTATGCCAGACAATTGCAAACTTTCATTGAATTCTTTGCCTTCATATTCTAAACCATTGTCTGTACGTAAAATTTTTATCTTCTCTCCAGTAATATTTTCAACAAGTGCTTTGTACTTTAAAAACGTTTCTTTAACTTCATTCTTCGATTTCAAGAAATAGACTTCGACCCAATTCGAATAATCGTCGATAAAAGTAACGAAGTACGAAGAACCACCAATTGATTTTGTTCTCATTGGTCCACAGATGTCTGAATGTACAAGCTCTAACAATCTTTCAGTCTTTGTCGTTGACTTTATAAACTTTGTTGCAGCTTGCTTACCTTGAATGCAGGTCTCACACGATGGTAAGTTGTCTGAAACTTTAAAAGATATTCCTTTTACAAGATCTTTGGTAACCAGCTTTTTCAAATCGCTTTCATTCAGATGTCCATATTTTCTGTGCCATTCTTCCAATTTACTCATCTCCGATACCTTTGCTGTTGATTCTGACGAAGATTCAATCAAATACAGGTCGCCACTCTTATATGCCTTTAAAACCATTTCTTGATTTCTGTTATTATATATTTCAGCTTCATTGTCCTTGAATTTAACAGTATATCCATTTACAGTCGTCTTTGAAATGGATATCAAATTGGTCTTCAATTCAGGTACATACAGAGTTTTTTCTAACCTTATTGTTTTTAGAACGTCGCCATTTTTAACTTGCAGTCGAACAGTACCACAGCCTTTAATGGCAGTACTTTTATTATCAGCTAACTTAACATTCTGATTTTTAATTGGTGTGAAATTAGAGAATTTGCTTACATCATTACACATGTGTGATGTGGCGCCACTATTAAGACACCAAAATGCTTCCGGGTTCGTTGTATTCAACGCCCTCACATTATCTTCTTCAATTTCGTAAGCACCAGTCAGAAAAGCTTCTTCGACATTTGATGTAAACTGTTGTTTTCTAATTTTGGCGAAACAATTCTTAGCCTTGTGTCCAGGCTTTTTACAATAATTACATTTAAATGTTATTCGCTTCTTTGAATCAACTCTTTGACCATCAGAAAAGCTCTGCTGAGTTTTCTTGAATTTAGTTTTATCTTTGCTGTACAATGCCTGGGAATCTTCATTACCAGCATTTCCTTTTCTACTATTTTCTTCTTCCAACAGTTTTATTTTCAAGGCTTCAGCTGTCGGTAATTCATCCCTAGTTTCTATGGCACATCTAAAATTTTCATAGCTACTCGGCATACTGTATAACAGCAAAATTGTTAAAATTTCATCAGCAACTGTAATCTCCATTTCATTCAGTTTATCAACTGTATTAAAGAACGAATTAATATGTTCAGACATGCTCTCACCTTCAGCCATTTTCTTAAATAGTAATTCTTTCAATAATTTTGCTTTTCGAGCAGGTCCAGTTGATTGATACACTTGAGATAATTTTCGCCATACCTCATTTGAAGTCTTACATTGCTTGATATGGCACAGTTCTGATGGACACATTGCAAGAATGATATCAGCTTTTGCTTTTTGGTCATTTTCATCCCACTGAGTAACGACTCCTACTCCTGCTGCATCTTCAGGCTTAGTTTTCATACCGTTCACATAGGACCAGTGATCATTTTTTACTAAAATTGCTTCCATCTGAAGTTTCCAAGTATCGAAATTACTTTTACCTAATTTTTCGATATGGATAGCATGTGACGTCATTTTTAAAAACAAAATGTGACTTCTTGTAAAGCTAAAAATATGATCACAAAAGAAACGGCACTCAATGTCCTAATGCTTGTAAGATTTACAGCAAACCTGATTTGGAATATCCAATCCAATCTTCACTCCTCAGCAATCAGCAATTTATTGCTTTTGCTTGGAATAATTTTTCATCAGGCACTTCTTGAGTATTTAACTTACTCTGGGTCCTGGGCACATAACCTAAAGGTTTTGTAGTGGAATTTATTCGTGGGATTATACAACACAAGAAGCTTTTAAATGTATTTAGATTACATAAAGTAAATAACGTATGAATATTTTGTTATATTAATAACAACTACAATTATTATTGTAAAAGACAGCCACATACTAGATGTTCATGTCAATAAGCAGTGCACTGTCAGATATCACTTACTAGGTCACTACACGTTTTATTTAATATTTACAACAGGAAGAGTGGAAAATGAAAACATAGGGAAAAAGTTATGGGGATTTAAGCTTGCTTCACATATATACGGGGCAGCACCGGCGCGTACGTGACCAACAAATTCACCAGTAGTTCACATCTAAACGACAAATCTGACCAATTACAGAACAGCAAGCTGGCAAAGCTATAAACTAAAAAATACAGAAATTAAAAAGATATACCAAGACAAATTGGAAAAACGGTTTGAATGGGAAACAAATAAAGAACAAAGAATAGAAGCTAAATGGTAACAGTTCAAAGAAATCATAGGTATTTGGTGCAGCAAAAGTGGGTTATCAAAAATATCAAATACATTCTTTAAAAAAAGCAGATGGTGGACACCAGATATACAACTTTAAGTCAAAGAAAAGAAAGCCAAATGGAAAAGACACCTACAAACTGGGAAACATATAAAATCACTAGAAAGGGGGTCAACCAAACCATAAAAATTACAAAACAACATACATGGGAAGAGTTTGGACATAAGATGAAAGAAAACTACCAAGACAACCAGAAACTTTTCTATAGCACATTAAAACAATTGAGGAAAGAGAACATAAAAGATAAAAGGGGAAATATATTGACAGAGGAAAGAGAGAAAATGGAAAGGTGGAGACAATATTTCGAAGAATTGACAAACCTAGTCCACGAAGAAAAGGAAGAAGGGGAAACACAAATAGAATATGGTGAAGAAAATTACATCTAACCATCTAACCAATATCCATGGAAGAACTCACATTAGCAATTAATATGCTAAAACTAGGAAAAGCCCCAGACCAAGATGAGATTATAGCAGAAATGCTAACAAACATGGGAGATACAGGGAAGGAAAAATTCCTAGATCTATTAAACGAAATCCTATAAAAGAAATAAGTACCAAAAGAGTGGAACATACGATTAATATTGCCAAATCCATAAGGAGACACAAAACAGTGTTCAAACTATAGAGGAATAACACTAACAAGAATATCAGGCAAGACCTTAACAAGGACATTGGAAAACAGGTTAAGGGAAAAATTAGAACCATCCCTAGAGGAATCGCAGAACGGTTTTAGGTAAAACAGAAGCACTCAAGACTTAATATTTATAATGAGACAGCTAACAGAAAAATTACTTAGGGAAGGGAAAGGAATGCATATTTGTTTTATGGACTTAAGAAAGGCTTTCGATAGGGTAAAAAAAAAGATGTATGGGAAAGCCTAAAAAAAAGAGGTGTAGAGAAAAACAACACAAAACAAAGTAACAATGCTAAATAACGAATCCACAGAATTTGAAGCAAAAATAGGCTTAAAACAAGGTTGTGTGTTAAGTCCACTACTATTCTTATATTAATAGATGAGGCTATAAAGAAAAGCAAAGAGAAAAGTATTAGCATGGAAGTGGGGTATCTAAAAATGCAAAGAGTGCTAGTAGAAGAACTATTATTCGCCGATGATATGATACTAATAGCAGACACAGAAATCCTAAGTACTTCCAATACAGAACTAAAGAAAATAAATATGGAAATAAACAGCGACAAAACTAAAACCATGATCATATCAACAAAACAGAAAACCACCGAATAGAAATAGAACAAGTACAGAGCTTCAATTACCTAGGCACAGTCATAGAAGAACAGGGGAAAATAAATTTAGAAATAAAAGAGAATGGGCAGAATGGAAAATTTTATAATACACTAAGAAATACATTTTTAGGAAAAAGAGAAATACCAAAAAAGATAAAAACGGAAATATATAAAAAAGTTGTAAGACCAATTATAGTTTACAGCAGTGAATCATGGACAATGACAGAAAAAAATAAAATTACAGCCACGGAAATGAGATTTTTGAAAAAGATTGAAGGAATTACCTACTAAGAGAGATAGAGTGAGAAACACAACAGTTATCAATCAACTAAAATAAAACCAATTATGAAAATAATAGAAGAGAAACAGATGGGCTGGCTAGGATACCTCTACAGAATGGGAGAAGAGAGAATGACAAGATAAGTATATGAAATAAAAATGCAAGGAAAGGATAAAATAGGACGGCCACGGATGAAATGGGAGGAACAACTACGACAGACCACGGAGAGACGAGGAATGAAATAGCGAGATATGAACATGCTACAAATCTTACACCACAAACAAAAACGGTAACAAACTTATGAACTTGGCAACCTCAAAAAATATTGTAGTAGATAGTAAGCACTTCCCAGACAAAAGAATACATTTAGCAATGTGGACCTAGCCAGATTTAAATACTAATAATCAAATTGATCATGTATTTCTAGACAGAAGGCATTTTTCAAACCTAATGGACGTCAGAAGTTTTAGAAGTGCCAACAGCAACTTTGTTTATTATTTGGTAGAAAGTGAGTTAAGAGCAAGGATAACTAATGTTAAGAAAAGCCAAGAGGAAACATTAGTAAAGGATGAATGAAAGAGACGCTAGGTGGCAATGAAGATAACAGTCAAGCATACATTAGATGAAATTAGGAACTCAAGGACTATAGAATGCTATGCAACCACAAATGACCAGAACAAAAAATACAAAAAATGCAACAATATAGAATGCGAAGAACAACGGAGGCATACAAACAAACTAGAAGAACAGAGATACATATACATACATAGAACCAAGGTATCTTAACTCTCCTAGGTACGCTAGGTTTTGCACACGACACGATCGTCCCGGGTGTTGTCGCCTGCATGACGTCACAAGTGGAAAGCACCCCGTTCAGCCCTTGTATCGTTTGTCAGAAATCAAAGATAATCAAGTCTACTTTTATAATTTACAGCAAATTACTACAAAAATATTAAACTGTATTTCACTCTAAACAACCAAAACGGCGTTTATCGGCACGTTGTTTCTCTGAGAAACTTTCTGACCGAATGATGACAGATTCCACTTGTGACGTAGCCGTACCTCCCCTCCGACCGCACGCGTCCTGCGCCATGCTTCTCCATTACCCCCCCAGTAAGCTAGCCTACCTAGGAGAGTTAAGATACCTTGCATAGAACTAAAAGAGGCTTTTTGATAGTGAAAGGTCGGAAATCTCGCAAAACCAGGATGGGACTAGAAAGTCTTACTAGAAGATAAATAGAATGTAGAAGGATTTCAGACCTAGAACAAATAATAAATGGAAAATTGATAACCAACAAGGTTATGACAGAACACTTTCAAGGGCTTCAGGAACAAGATGGTTAGCAAAGTCGCCTATAAAATTCTTTCAAATACACTTTTTGAGCAACTACGACTACATACTGAATCCCTTTTTGGAGAATACCAAAGCGGTTTCAGACCTGCAAGACCAAATATTTGTGCTATGCCAAATCCTATAGAAAGTAAATGAATTCCACCTTTTTATTGGTTTTAAGAGTGCATTTGACTCTAGCCCAGTGGCCAAGTACATTTTACCTTGTAAAAGGTTATGTAGTTTTGGATTTTGGATATGTTGTATGTACCTAGGCCCTTATTAAAAATCCAAGTTTTCTAATTTAGCACGCCTGTGCGCGAGTCAGTACGACCACTTTTGTTTGTGTCACTTTTTTCGGTGTTTGCTCGATTACTCTTTACTAGTGCGTCCTATATCAAAAATTACTCTTACCTTTTTTGTAGAGCACAAAATTTGCTACAATTTACCCCCATAACATGTTTTTCTAAACCTCATAGTTATCGAAATACAAAGCTTCAAAGCACAAAATTTTTCCAAAAGTTAGGGAAAACTAGCACAAAAAATACAGTGTCCATCATCTTAACGGTTTATTGGTTCAATTTAAAGACAAAATGAGTAACACTTTGTAGCCATATGGTAGATACGTGCATAAAAAATTACAAATAAGACCACAATACATGGGTATACCGGGTGTCAACGAAACCTGGGGCACCCTCATAATTTTTTTATTTTTTAAGATATCTAAATGAAATTTGGTATGTTTAATATACTCTTTAAATGGCATTTGTTGACATAGGAAACAAGTTTCTGTCACTTCCGGTTTCGCCGGAATTGACTACAACTTTGTTATTTTAAATGGAACGTCCTGTATATTTATACATTTTTGGAATCTCAATTCAATTTTACGTATGGTAGTATCAAGTTCGAAACATTTTGATGACAAAG
Organism: Melanotus villosus; assembly: GCA_963082815.1. Lineage (NCBI taxonomy): Eukaryota > Metazoa > Arthropoda > Insecta > Coleoptera > Elateridae > Melanotus > Melanotus villosus. Next base: position 21,992,167 of record OY720425.1, read on the forward strand.
TAAATTTTTGCAGAAATTAATCTAGAGTGCCATGACTAACGTCAAATGAAAGTCAAGGTGCCCCAACACTCGAGACAAATTGTTTTAGAACTTTAACTATTTTAGTTGCTGTATTAGAATGGCCTAAATTGGCAAAAGTGCTTTTTCGAGAATAACTCTATTTCGAAATAATTTTGTATCCAAATGATAGATATACAGGGTGTTTCTTAATAACATGCTAATATTTAAGGAGGTTATTCTTGAGTCCATTTTGAGAAAAAAACTTCATATGAACATATGTCCTAAAGGTCTTAACTTTTGAACTACAGGGTGCTAAAGTTTTAAGAAAAAAATCTTTTTTTTAAGATAACTTTGGTATGACCCTAGATATTTTTGTGAAACGTAGTACGCATCTTCTATGCATCAAAAGGCATTTTCTGCTGTACAACATAATTTTATAATGTTACCGTTTAAAAAGTATTCTCTTAAATAAATTTTTGTTTAAAGTTACATAAATTGTTTTTTCTCGTAAGTGGTCTAGCGAGACGCAAATGAATGAATTTTATTTTTTTATGCGAAAACCGTACGTCAAACGAAAAAAATCAAGAGACCAGATTTGCTCAGAAAGGAATGAGGATTTCAAAAATAATTTTTACTTTAAGAAAAAGCAGTGGCGTATCACTTTTCTCTTTAAAATGATTCAGTGCAAATCCCGCACGAACGCCACTGGCAAGGATAAAACATTATGTTGTACAGCAGAAAATGCCTTTTGATGCATAGAAGATGCGTACTAGGTTTCACAAAAATATCTAGGGTCATACCAAAATTATCATAAAAAAAAGATTTTTTTCTTAAAACTTTAGCACCCTGTAGCTCAAAAGTTAAGACCTTTAGGACATATGTTCATATGAAGTTTTTTTCTCAAAATGGACCCAAGAATAACCACCTTAAATATTAGCATGTTATTAAGAAACACCCTGTATGTATAAAAAATATACAAATAATGTGTAATCGTTTAACCTCTTATATCTTTCGATGTTGAGGCTGGTGTGTTAGCGTATATGGTCTTACGCGTGAAATGCACCATGTGTATACTGTATAGTGTATGTGTGACTGTGTGTGTTGGTTGCACTATGTTTGTGGCAACTTGTGTGTGAATACACCTGAATTCCGGCAAGTTTTCAAATTGTGGCAACTTACACGCGTTGTCACAATTTTAAATTGAATTTTCTCAGCACATAGCGGAGTTAAGCGCCACATTTTATGGTCATTCTTGTATCTGAAGTATACATATTGTATACCGTTCTTTGTTCTTACGTAGACGAAAAAATTGATAAAATATTCTATATTTGATAAAATTGTGTGAAATACGGCACAATTACGTTCTATTCATGTAGTACACATTTTAGTATTTGTGGCAACTTCGTCCGTGATTTGATTGTGGCGCCCTCTGCTTAGTCAGGCAGTGTTGTCATTTTATTCATAACTGAAAGAATGATGGGGAAGTGTGCGCACAATTGAGTTTATTGTTTGTGTGGATAACCAAAAGGTAAGTAAATACTCAATTACTCTACGTTACAAATTTGGAGATTATGTATAAATTAGTAGTGTGTTGCTTCAGCATTTATAGTATCATTCTGTTAGGAGACTATCGCTATCGTCGACATAGACAATGTCAACATTTTACTTATATGTTTCTGATTGTTTCATTGGATAAGTAACGCAGGCGCCAGTCATTTAAAATATAGCTTAAAAATATTATTAACCTTATTAGTGGAGTCACTTTACGTTTATATCTTGGAACCGGTTGAAACTTCTCCGATTTGAATGATTGTTTTTTTAAAACGTCGTAAATATAAAGGACTAAAACCTTTATGGGTTAAAAGTTGACGCTCATTGTTCATTCACTAAATTTTTAACTTTATACAGGGTGATCCAAAAGTAATGGGACAAAGACCAACAGTAGATTCCTGACGCCAAAATATTACAATTTACCTAAAATTACCTTAGTCCAAAAGTTCATATTTAGGGAGATACAGGGTGTCAAAGTCGAAATTTTAATTTTAATTTCTTGCTGTAATTTCAAAAGTTTTTGAAATATCGATATGAAAATTGGGGAAACTACCTTTTTTGGGACGAGGAATAATAATCCGTCCTCAATTTTAACATAGCTCTTTAAAAAACCTTATTTTTCTACACCTAATACTAATAACCTTTCTAGCAAAAATAAGGTTCTTTTTAAGAGCTACATTAAAAATGAGGATGGATTATTGTTTCTTGTCCCAAAATAGGTAGTTTCCCCAATTTTCTTGTCGATATTTCGAAAACTTTTGAAATTACAGCAAGAAATTAAAATTAAAATTTCGACTTTGACACCCTGTATCTCCCTAAATATTAACTTTTGAACTAAGGTAATTTTAGGTAAATTGTAATATTTTGGCTTCGGGAATCTACTGTTGGTCTTTGTCCCATTACTTTTGGATCGCCCTGTATAAAGTTAAAAATTTATTGAATCAACAATGAGCGTCAACTTTTAACTCATAAAGCTTTTAGTCCTATATATTTACGACGTTTTAAAAAAAAATCATTTAAATCGGTTTAGTTTCAACCGGTTCTGAGATAACGCCCTGTTTTTGCTTATCGTTACTCCACTATATACCTAATATTGATTTGCATAATATTGGATGACCTTTGTTAACACCGGGCTGTTCTCTAATGTTGCTAAAAACTTTTCATTTGTATCCCAAACTCAACTAAAGCAGAAATATTTGAATATTCAACACACATTAAGATTGACACTAAAAATTAACTTCAATTTTCAGTCTTTTCCGTATTATACAATGAGAAGGTCAGAAAGAATTTTGGGTCTGCTGAATCTACCAAAATATGAGACCACCAAGGGTCTGGATCAAGATCTGAGAAAACGATCTATAGAAGGTTTTAAAGGTACCTATATCAATATTTTTTATTGGATAATATATTATATTCTTTAGGTTTCTTATTTACATAATTGTCGGGTAAAGAACAACTTATTACACTATCCTTGATCAAGGTGTACGTATACAGGGTGATCGTAATTTCAGGGCGAGATGATTCAGTTCTATGTGGCAAGTATTTCAGTTAGACACACAAAAATGGCCAACTTCCGGTTTTAACAGAAGGGACGGGATTTTACTTTTTTTAAATAGAACACCCTATCTATTTTAAGCCAATTCGATTTCTTGATAAATTCTCTTTAAAAAACTATAACACAACTATAGCCCTCTTATTAATAATAACCGAGATTATAATGACTTAATAAGTTATAATGTGGCCATAGGTTTCTTAGGAAAATTGATGCTGTACCTTAAATATTAACATTAGAAAAAAAAGTTTAATACAAAAATTGCATATCTAATTATTAGGCATAATATGGAGATGATCATTTTTCAATATAGAAAAATCGTTATTACAGTAAGTAGTTCAGAAATTTGTTACAAATCTCCGTTTTCGACTTTTAAATTGAAACGCTGTCAAAACGAAGCCAGATAAAGAAAAACTGTTGCAAATCGTATTTTTAGAGAATTAAATTTCGTATAAAATACGTCCTGGCGGCATATCCCTACAGTCGATGGTTTAGACCGTGGGAACTGATTAAAGACGAAGTTCCTCCGCTTCGTATGCGCTAAAATGTAGACTTCAATCGACTCCACACAATAAACGGTTGACTATAAAGGTATGTCATCCTGTAGTTTTTTTATAGGAAATTTAATTCTCCACAAAAACGGTCTGCGACAGTTTTTCTCTATCTGGCTTCGTTTTGAGAGCGTTTCAATTTAAAACTCGAAAACGGAGATTTGTAACAAATTCCTCAACTACTTACTGTAATAATGATTTTCGTATATTGAAAAATGAACATCTCCATATGATGTCTAATAATTAGATATGCAATTTTTGTACTAAACTTTTTTTTCGAATGTTAATTTTTAAGGTACTGCATTAATTTTCTTAACAAACCTATGGCCACATTAGCCTATAACTTATTAATTCATTATCTCAGATATTATTAATATGAGGGCTATAGTTGTGTTATAGTTTTTCAAAGAGAATTTATAAAGGAATCGAATTGACTTAAAATATGTAGGGTGTTCCATTAAAAAAAAAGTAAGATCTCGTCCCTTCCTTGAAAACCGGAAGTTGGCCATTTTTGTGTGTCTAACTAAAATACTTGCCACATAAAACTGAATCATTTTTGCATTTGAAATTTTTTTCTATTATCAATAATAAACGGGCAAAGCAACTCGCCCTGAAATTACGACCACACTGCATAAGTGCATACCTACAAATTCCAGAGGTGACATCTTAGGCCTTAGGGAATTCTAAGACAAAAATTACATTAACTGTCCTAAACTGCCAAGTTTTCTTGTTCCAAAGTTAATAAATCAATAATGTGCTTGAATCGATTCTGAAGTAGGAATATGTTTAAATTAAATGGATTTACCTTGCTAAAGCGGTTAGTTCTACAAAAGAAACCAAAAATATCTTGTTTGTGGATTTTGTAACGCAGAATCCCAAGCCAAATTGGCAAAAAACTACAAAACCCTCTAGTTTGAGACGTTCCTGGTTTAAAAAATTGTATTCCTGATTTGACGCTTCTAAACACTGTCCCTAATTTAATTAGCTCGTATTAAATGGTTTTTGATACACAATAATTTATTACATTAATTAATAATTAAATTTTAGTCGCCCCTTCAAGAAGCTACCTCTCCCTGTTTATAATTTATGAACATTTTATAGTATTCAGTTAAATAGTATTTAAATGAACAATATGTAATTATAAACGTTTTAAATTAGTATATTTAATAACATAAACTAGACGGAATTATATTAATAAGTTGTCAGCAATTAAAAAATACACATTGCAGAATGCTGAATAAAGTAGTTTAAAAATATCGTTTAGACGAGGTCACTTTGGATGGCAAATGCACGATACATATTTAGCAAAGCATTTGAGTAATAAAATAAATATCAAAATTTTATATAATATTTTACAAGTAGGTAGGATATTCGGCATGATTATTTCTATTTTCTATTTCCCTAGGAAAGCAGTTTAGGATACCTATACGTTAATTGAAAAAAACACAAAAAGTCTCCTCTAGAAGTTTGTCGAAGTGATTTTGCAATACCCTTATAAGTAGGTTGTTATTATTTCCGTGAATTTTGAATTTTAGCATGGATAATTTATTATTTAACAATAGGCGGTTTATTGGGATCCTCCTTTTTTCTCGGATTTGCGTGAATGGAAAATAAGAAAATGTAATTATCTATTTGTCTTGACTACCTTTTTTTAATATTACTTAATAATAAAGTCAAAATCGTTTGGCAAATTTTTGAAAGCATTGGAAGCCTGACCAGCAGACCAGAATTAATTATAATAATAATAACGCAGGCCCCCAATTCGTAAAAAGGTTATTATATTTTCTTCTTTTCAATGAAAATAAAACATAAAAATAGAAAGATACAGATTTCACAACTACTAACTTACAACGTATTATATTTGCGTTTATTGGAGGTTACAATAACTAGAAACGATGAAAACTCAGTCGCGACTACCACATCCATTTCGCCTATAATATCAGTTGCATCGCCAATTATTGTTAAGGAAAATGTCATCTCACAAGAATCTAATAAAATAAACATTTTGTCCCAAATCATTATCGAGAATCCAGGACCATCAAGTAGTACATCATTTGATAATATTTGGAAATATAATGTCGATTCTTGCTCTAAAGATATCTCCGGTGCTCTTTCTCAGAATATGTCTTTTGATCCAACCACTGATGGCGTTTCTTCCTCGAACACCTTTCATCTTCGTGAACTGGAACCACCAAATTATGATTCTTGGTCTGAAGACAAAACCAGTGGGAGTGAATACATTCCATCAGATAATAGCGATGAAGAGTCTATCACCTCGGCGATTAAAAGTGAAAAAAACGAATTTGCTACACCACGCGTTAAAAAATTAACAAGAAGAAAGAAAAAAGAAAAACAGGAAGGGAAATCTCACTTGAAGGAAGTTCCAGATTCAACGACATCTGATAATATTGCCGTGCCAACTTCATCTAGTACACTTGTCTATGAATGTCCATTGAAAAAAAGTAAGTACTCACATGTAGAGATTTCTGCAGCAACAAAAGATAAAGGGAAACGCATTCGAAATAAAGGTCATGCTTGTTATTTCTGCCAAAAAATTGTTCAAAACTCGGCTAAACATTTTGAAGTGATGCACGAAAAGGAAACGGATGTGGCAAAATTACTAGCTATGCCAAAAAAATCAAAACCAAGAAGAGATGGATTCGCAAATCTTATAAGAGTGGGTGACTTCTATCACAACAGCGATGTAATTGCTACAAAAAAAGGTGAACTAATCCTAGTGAGACGCCCAACTGAGGAAGAATCAAAATTTGTGACTTTGAATGACTATGGGCCCTGTCCTCATTGCTTAGGATTCATGCTTAAGAAACACCTGTGGCATCACATTAAGATCAGCTGCACTGCCAAAAAAAGAGACGACGTCGATAAAAATAGGCATGTGATTGCCGAAAGTAATGCAATTTTAAATGATACCTTTGGCGCAGAGTTCTCATCTGATTTTGTAACAAACATATCTTCTAAATTGCGTGATGATGACATTGGAATTTACTGTAAAGAGGACAATTTGATATTAAAATTTGGTGCCATGCAATTCGAAAAATATGGAACTACTCAATGCGAGCTTATAAGACACTCGATGAGGCAGCTTGCTCGATTTACACTTAAACTGCAGGAAATTGAAAACAGCAAATATTGTTTATCAGACTATCTTGTTCCACAGAAATTTGACACAATCATTCAAGCTACAAAATCATTATGCGTGTCACATCAAAACATAGTTAGAAGACCCGAATTTGAGATACCCTCCTTAGCACTAAAAATTGGATATGCTTTGAAAAAATGTGCTGCAATCAAACGTGGAAGTTGTTTAAGAGCCGGAAATTTATCAGGAAACGAAACCTTGATGTGTTTTTTAAATCTTATGGAATTAGAATGGAGTATAAGAATATCATCAAGTGCACTAGCCACTATGTATAACAAAAAAATTAATGCAACGCAGCTGCTACCTTTGACCAGTGATTTGATTAAACTCAGTCTATACATAGACACTGAAATGGCAAAAAGCCGAGAATCCTTAGCAGAATGTATCTCAACGCAGAAATGGACCTTACTAGCTACTTTAACCCTAAGCAAAGTAATCCTGTTTAATAAAAGAAGATCCGGAGAAGCATCGCGTACGACCATTAGTGACTATTCTTCCAGGCCATTGTGGTCTGAACAATGTACAGAAGAACTGAAGAAATCACTTACCGATTTTGAGAGGAAATTAGCTGATCAACTCACGGTAGTTGAAATTGTAGGAAAACGGGGTAGAAAAGTACCTGTTCTTCTCACTCAAGACGCAAAACTTTCAATTGACAAGCTTATTCAAACTAGGGACGCGGCTGGTATTTCTAAGGAGAATCCTTTTGTTTTCGCCCGTACTGGGAGTTCTGTTATGAGCATGAGGGGGCACGATTGCCTGAGGAAAATATGTTCCGATGCGTGTTTGGAACATGCGGAAAACATTACTAGTACGAAACTTAGAAAATATATAGCAACTGTGTGCCAGGTATTTAATTTGTCAGAAAACGAATACGACTGGCTTGCTCGTCATCTTGGACACGACATTAGGGTACATCGTGAATATTACCGATTACATGAAAGTGCTGTTGAGCTGACAAAAGTGAGCCGTTTATTAATCGCTGTGGATAAAGGGGAAGTCAATAAATTTGCAGGAAAGAAGCTAGAGGACATTAATTTGGAAGGTAATAGAAAACTATTAAAAACAGCTATTATGAATGAAAAAATTAATTGCATTTCTTTTAACTTTAGACATGCCTAATGTAGAGGACGAGAGTGGTGGCGAAGAGGAAACTAATGAGGCCTTGGAAAATGATATTCAAACAGGTAAGCGCATTTCAAATGCATTAAAATGGATGGAAACTGAATGAAACTTGAACAAATGCTTAAACACAGTACGTGCTATTCTATTTATTCTAATTATATTACAGAACTTGTAAACTCAAATAATAATAGACCAAGTACTACTTTAGCACAATCCCCAGCTTTGTCTTTAGTACAGGTGGCACCAAGTAAGTATTTCAAATCTTACAGTTAGTAAATAAGTATCTAGTGAGTAATTTTTATTACACCAAATTATTCCAGGAGAGGCACAATCGCAAAGTAGTAAAACCAATCGCAGGCGCCCTTGGTCGTCAGACGAAAAGGGGGCGGTTTTGAAATTTTTCAAATGTTCTATAAAACGAGGTGTTGTACCAGGGAAAGTGGACTGCACGAAATGCATCGAAGAGAATTCTGTATTGTCATCAAGAACCTGGACAGATGTTAAATTTTGCGTAAAGAATCATTTGGATAAAATTAAAAAAATGAAAAAGTAGTATAAAAACTATACTACATATTATAATATACCCATCAAATGCCGTTAATATTCGTTTTAGAAAAAACAGTTTTCACAAAAGTTTTATTTATGAAATTTTTATGTACACAGTGGCCTATGAAAATTTTTTTTGTTCAACAGTGTTTGAGTCATGAGGTCATGCATGCTCCCCTAATTATTTTAGAGAAAAAGTGTAAATACCTTTTCATACAAGCTGGAAAATCCAAGAAACTAAAACTGCTACGTCAGTACAAATATGTGATGCCTTGGAATATTATTGAAACAAAATTCATAAATGTAGAAGTGTTTTAAGTAATGTTGCGTTAACATAAATAAAGCATTTGTTCAATGTAAAGATTTACTTATGTTTAATACCTCAATATGACAGCTTACTACAGGTGTTTTTTTGTTTTCAAAATTCTAAGGCATCCCCTATTTTTACTGAAGTAACAGTTTTAGTGTCCTAGATTTTCTAGCTTTTATGAAAAGCAAACAATAAATACTAAGAACATCATTGGATACAGTATTTTTTTTTCTCTACAAAAAACGTATTATTACGCCTTTTCTCTAAAGTAATTAGGGGAGCAAATAATTGAATATTAAGAATTTAACATTAAGATCCCTATGGTTTCACTACATCCTGTATATGGATCGTTTTTGAAGACACCTGTACACATATTTAACTTATTAAATTGCTGCTACATTTGGTGATCTTTACTTAACTACATCTCCTAATCCGTTTGTAAGCACTAATCAAGATCAAAACGACCGAGATAAAATTTTCTACCGAAAGGTTAAAAAATAAAATAAGGATTCGTATTTTAAAAATATCATTATGGTGGCGTCATACTTCACAATCACTTCAACAACAAAATAGTTTCACAGGCCACTATGTAGATAAATTTTCGGAACAATCTTTTGCATAAACCATTTTTTTCTAAAACGAATATTAACTCCATTCTTGGTACTCGTTATGTACCTACATATTCTTTTATGATGGAGGAGACCAGAATAAATAGTTATCAAATAAATTTCTTTTGTTTGATTTTCCACACTATACCTTTTCTTATAAGTTAGTTACAGCACTGTTAAAATAATAGAATAGTAAACTTGGCAACACCGCCTTCACACAGCATACGAAAGTGCAATTATTATGGCGTCCTATTTAAACATTTTTCTTGCATTAGGATAATTGTGGCGTCTGATTTACACAGTTTCCGCCGTCTAAGTTTTGTGGCAGGGACGCCACAATCAAAAAATTGGTATAGTTCCCTTTATATGGTAGGTAAACTCGAATATCCAAGGTACATATGTTTCGTAAAAGATGGCGACTCATTCTGCATACATTTTGGTTTGAGTGTCACAATTTGAGTTTATTCACGAGTTGCCACAATTATTGCGGGGCGTGTATGTGTGTGTACGTTAGGGTGGCCCTTAATTATGGTTGAAACAAATTTTGACCGGGTCACCCCCCAAATCGATTCTAAAAAAATAAAACGTAATTTTAAGATTTACCAGACCTCCGAATTCCAACGTTAAGGGGTGCCCCAAGGAGCCTGCATTTTCCCATTTAAATAGCATAGGCTTTCAGCACACTTCTGGTTTTTATTTTTTTACAAAAGTATGTGTGTCTGAAAAAATCCGGGGAGTGCTCCGATTCATTGCTCACTGATGCCCCTTTCATGGAAAAAATATGGGAGCCAAGTGTCATATCTTAAGCAAATAAATGGGGGGTGAAGAAAGTGGTAATTTTAAAATATTGTCGTTTTTCTCGGTTGTAACGAGTTGTTAAGATATGACACCTGGCTCCCATGATTTTTTCCGTGAAAGGGGCATCAGTAAGCAATGAATCGCAGCACTCTCCGGATTTTTTCAGACACACATACTTTTGTAAAAAAATAAAAACCAGAAGTGTGCTGAAAGCCTATGCTATTTAAATGGAAAAATGCAGGCTCCTTGGGGCACCCCTTAACGTTGGAATTCGGAGGTCTGGTAAATCTTAAAATTACTTTTAATTTTTTTGGAATCGATTTGGGGGGTGACCCGGTCAAAATTTGTTTCAACTATAATTAAGGGCCACCTTAGTGTACGTATAGAACCTTGTTACTCTACCTCGTAGGTCTAAAATAGAAATAATACAAATTAATACAAATAAGGAGATAAGGTATAGAAAGCGAAGTTCGCGCGCACAAATAAAGTACAGGCACGGGATTGGTGCATCGAGGACAAGTGGGCGGAACGAATAACTCACCAGTGGCGTAGCATAGAGAAGGGTTTTGCTCATAAACAAAAGGTAAAAGATGAACGAATACAAGGACGAAACAAAAATCAATGAAATAATGCAAGCAGTTAGAGGAGATTTACAGATGATAAACGAAGAAATGACATCTGAACTACAAAGAAATATCAAAGAATTGAACGAATTGAAAGAATACATAAGACAAAGAAATGAAAACATCGATATAGAAAGGAAGGAGCTTTATCAAGAAATAGGAAAACTACAGGAAATATTAAACAACAACAAAACCATAATTAAAAGAAATAAAAGCATAACGTATACGACAGAAAAACTTTTGCAACTACAAATAGCTGAAGCAAGCAAAAAAAGCCCGGAAAAATGTATAACAAAAATAAGAGGATTAAAAATTCAAGCAAGCAGGAAGAGAGCGATAAATGAGAGACAAGAAATACCCACATGGAAAATTGGAACATGGAATGTAAGGGGGATACGAGGAAAAGAAAACGAACTAGTACAAGAATTTTCGAAATCTAATTTAGAGCTAATTGCGCTAACAGAAACGAAGAAAAAAGGGAAAGGGATAGAAAAACTAGATGAAGAAAACCTCTTGTTCTATAGCGGTGTTAGCATAAACAAAAGAGCAGCTGAAGGAGTAGGATGTATAATAACTAAAAACAATGCGAGGAATATTGTAAATTGGGAATTTCGAACAGAAAGAATAATGACACTGGAAATTAAGGTAACAACGAAACATAGCGTGACAGTTATAATTGCGTATGGACCAGGTGAAAATGACAAGGTAGAAGACAAAAATAGGTTCTGGGAAATGTTAGAAGAATCAATAGAAAATAGTAGAAATGAAGTAGTAGTTTTAGGGGACCTAAACAGCAGAGTGGGGAACAATGTACAGAAATATAAGAATGTGATAGGCCCATATGGAGAAACAACCAAAAACAGTAATGGCCAGAGGCTAATCGAGTTTTGTATTGATAACGAGATGGTAGTTGCTAACACCTTCTATGAACACAAAGATATACATAAATTTACAAGAGTAGAACCAATGAGAAACGAAAAATCAATAATTGATTATGTGCTAGTGCAGAGTAGCAGCAAATGGAAAATAAAAGATGTAAGAGTGAAAAGAGGGAGAGAATTGGGAAGTGACCACTTCCTGCTGGTGACGGAAATGAAGAGACAAACAGAGGCTGAGAAAAACAGCATGGATGAGCAAAAGCCTAAAACGGAAATCAACACGAATAAACTAAGAAGTAAGGAAATACAAAAGAGATTTAAAGAAGAAGTCCAAAGATTAAGCACAACAAGTGGCACCCAAGATTTAGAAAAAGACTGGTCAAATTTCAAAGAAATAATTCTCGGGGCAGCAGAAAAAGTGTGTGGCACAACCAGCCGAAAGAGGAAAAGACAAACGAACTGGTGGAATGAGAACATTAAAAAAGAAGTATATAAAAAGAAACAACTCTGGAATAAATACCTAAAGAGCAACAAAATAGAATACTATGAAAGCTATAAAGAACAAAGAAAGAAAGTGAAAGTACTAGTAGCCCAAGCAAAATCATTGGAATGGGAAAATTTTGGCATAGATACCGAGGCGAACTTTAGGGAAAACCAGAAACGCTTTTATAAAATAATTAAAGGAATGAGACAAGGCAAAAAGAACCCGCTACACTATATAAAAGATAATTCGGGCGAGATACTTACCAACGGAAAAAGCATAATTAGAAGATGGAAAGAATACTTCCAGGAGCTGCTAGGAGGAACACAAAAACAAACCACTCAAGAAACAATGGAGAAGGATCAAGAAGTGCTGGAGACAGAAGAAGAGGAAGAGGGACGTCAGGATGAAGAGATTAGTTTAAAAGAAGTGGAAGAAGCAGTGAGAGGACTAAAAATGTACAAAGCAGCTGGGCACGATAAAATAAAACCCGAAATGATGAAGTTCATGGGAGACATAGGATTGCAGCACCTGCACAAGATAATACAACAAACGTGGAGAGAAAATAAAATACCCAAAGATTGGGAGGTAGCAATCATCCAACCGATATACAAAAAGGGAGACAGCAGGAGATGCGAGAACTATAGAGGGATCTCGCTCCTGAGCGTACCCGGAAAAATTTATGAACGTATATTGGAGCAGAGAGCGAGGAAACTGATAGACCCAAAGCTAGGAGAGTCTCAGAGTGGCTTCAGAAGAGGAAGAAGCACACAAGATGCAATATTCGGGTTAAAACAAATAATAGAGAAAACCATATCATATGATAAAGAGCTCTACGTATGTTTTGTGGATCTGATCAAAGCTTTCGACACGGTGCCCAGGGAACAGGTATGGAAAGCTTTAAGGAAATACGGTGTGAGAGGCAGATTAATAAGAGCAATTAGGTGCCTATACAGTAATACAAGAAATTATGTTAGAACCGGAAGTGAAAGATCAACAGAATTCGTGACATACGATGGGGTAAGACAGGGAGGAATATTAAGTCCTCTCCTATTCATCACCCTGGTAGACGAAATATCTAAAGAATTACAAGAAACAATAAAAAGCTGCCAGATCGGATATAGAAACATGGGAGTGGTACGAGTAGCTGAATTTATGTTTGCTGATGATATCGCCATATTAGCAAACTCAGAAAAACAGCTACAGAGATCAGTGGACGCCTGGAAGAAAGCATTTGCTAGAAAAAATATGGAAATAAACACAGAGAAAACAGTAGTAATGATTGTAGCGAGAACAACGAGAAGTATACACATTAACATAAATAATGAGGAACTGAAACAAGTGGAATCCTTCAAATATCTAGGGACAACAGTGAGTAGTGACGGAAAACATGAACAAGAAGTGAATAGCAAAATACAAACAGCAATGAAACTTTACTACGCTATAACTAAAACAATAATTGCTAAGAAAGAGCTATCAAAGAAGGCAAAAATTAGAGTGTATAATACAATATTTATCCCAAGCCTTACATACAGCAGCGAGTCATGGGTACTTAATACAAGGTTAAAACAACGATTACAAGCCTGTGAAATGAAATTTCTTAGGAGAATTGAGGGAGTAACGAAGAGAGATCGGAAAAGAAACACAGAAATCAGAAAAAAATTAAAAATCACCCCTCTGGAAGAGAAAATTGAAGCAAACCAATTACGATGGCTTGGACACTTGTTCAGAATGACCAATGAAAACAAACTAAAGAAAATATGGGAAGCCAAGCCGGAAGGAAGAAGACCGAGGGGACGACCAATCTCAACATGGAATAACAGAATGGCAGAAGTACTAAAAGAAAGAGGACTAAAATGGAAAGAAGCAAAAGATTTGGCGGGAGATAGGAGGAAATGGAAAAAATTTTGTGCAGGAGAAAAAGCAGGAACAGAATAAATAATTAGTTAAAGAATCAGAGTGAAAGTGACATAAAGCAGAAATGATAGTGTAGTGTAAGTGAAATCTCAACACCGTAAATACGGTAAAAGAGGATTGGAGAAGAGAAGAGAGACAAATAAGGTGTATATGCAAACAAAATTTTTTGTAGAAAAATACTAAACTTTAGACTTTTTGGTTCTATCTGTAGTGTCACTTTCATTACTTTCTATAACAAAGTTAAAATGTTCAATGTCTTCATTTTCTTGGGCGATCAGCTGATCCATTATTGAAGCCGCTTCTTCCTCTGTGTCATCGTCATTTGTAATAATCTCAGGAGCATTTAGGCATGATTGTCCACAGCAATTCTTACAAATAATAGAGCAATGCAAACCAGCCTTTCTGCAGCTGCAGGCCTTAGCACACCCTTTCTTACATTGGCAAAAAATAGTCTAAAGGGTTCTTTTCCCTGCCCATCCATGTTTGGACTTGATGATATGTGTGTAATGCGTGATACCAGGCTGCATCTTGCGTTGGTGGCAGTTTAACAAGGTGAAACGTGCTTTTAGTTACAGACTTTTCAAAAAGCTGACAGCGTAGATCGTCAAGAGTTTGAGCATTCATGTCCCCACCATACAAGGCTACGAAAAATTTGTCGTAACTTATGAAAAACTTTTTTAACTTTGAGGCTCTGTATTTCGGTAACTATAAGGTTTAGAAAATCATGTTATTGGAGTAAATTGTAGCAAATTTTGTGCTCTACAAAAAAGGCAAGAATAACTTTTCTGTAGGACGCACTATTAAAGAGTTATCGAGCAAACACCGAAAAAAGTGGCACAAAAGTGGTTGTACTGACGCGCGCACAGGCGTGCCAAATTAGAAAACTTGGATTTTTAATAAGGGCCTAGGTACATACAACATATCCAAAATCCAAAACTACATGACCTTTTGCAAGGTAACCCCCCCCCTTTTCACGACCTGGCCACTGGGCTATTCCATGATATGTGAAAAATTGCACTAAGCCATGTTAGGACTTTGATTAGGATTTTGTGGAAACCAATTATTGAAATCCAGAAAAATTTATCTGAATTCAAAGGCTTGTGACAAGGGTAGCCCTGCCAGAAATTATCGATATATCGATAATATCGATATTTAATGAAATATCGGAAGACGATATTTAAAACATGAATATCGATGTATCGATAAATATCGATAATATGGATTAATATCGATATTTATCGATATTATCGATAATTTTCAATAATATCGATAATCGATTATTTTAATAATATTGATGACTTCGATAATTTCGGTTAAATCGGCAATATCGATATAGATAATATCATAATTAAATTCTTCTAAAAATATCTGACAGTTTTAATTAATTATAATACAAATAGATTTCTTTGAGAAATCAGGTTTGTTGTATTCTCAAGTTTTACGAAATATTCCTTTCAGCAGGTGTGTAACGTGAATTGATCAATCGTTAGCTTAACAAAAGCTTTGTGCAACCCGCACTTAATTGTGTTTATGCAACAGGTCAGCAAATGAAAACGAAATCGGTATTATCGATAATATCGGTATTATCGATATTATCGGTAAATTGTAAAAATCGGCTGAATTTCCTAATTTTTTCAGGTAATTTGGAAGTTCATCTGAAAAACTCAGTTCAAGAAAAATTGTAGTTTTGAAATTTCAAAAAATCCCTTCAATGCGTAGCTAAATGGAAACCGCAATACTTTTTGTTAACTAAGAAAGTAAACCAGATGGAAAAAGGTATAGGGGAAGACTAAGATGCAAGTGGTGGAATCAAGTGCTGAAGGACCTAAAACTAATGGAAACAATAGATTGGAGAGAGAAGTGCACCAATAGAAAAGAATGGAGAAAAATAGTAGAGGCAGCCAAATCACACCATAAGTTAGAGTTAGAGTAAAGGGAAAATATGAGGACCAATACACCTCAACACTTAAAAAGGGTTTTATAACATCCACCCGGATGAGGTTATAACCAACATGGTTAGAGAGCCATATAATAATAATAATAATAATAAAAGAAAGTAATCCGTTTACTACTAAAGATTCAGCGGAAGATTCCTAGTCATTAAGTCTGTTCGTTTGCTTACTCCAAAATGCTTAGTGTAATAAATTTCGTTCGTTTGCACGAACCTAGCAACCTGTATGCTGTTCGTTTGCTACTTAAAACACAAAATGAACCCAACCTTTCTACTCCTCCTAGCGAGAAGGTGCAGCTAGTGCAAGTTCAAACTTGCACTACAACGTCACATGTGCCTGATCTCAACAGGGTTCGAGCAGCGCAAATGAACCGACCTTTTCTGACAACCTAAAACCATTCAGTCTGAAAATTTCAGATTAAATCCCCTGAAGGGTTTTAAATTTCCAGAAAGTCGTTTAAACTCGATTTTAAATCAAAATATCTATAATTTTTCTAACCAAGAAATTATTGTCGAAGTCTCATAGTTAAAAGCTAAATATTTATAAAAAAATCAATGGTTCTGTATTTATGGAGGATGTTGTACCGATGGAGGAAATTGAAGAGAATGAAAAAACCCAGGCTGAGAAAACTACCGGAACATGGTAGGATGATTCAACCAGTATAAAGAACTTTGATTTCAGCAAAAGGAATCAATTGTTAGTCGATCTGCCTGCAAATGCCGATGCTTGCGAGTACTTCAGACTTCTTTTAGATCAGGGGTGGGCAACCCACGGCCCGCGGGCCACAAGCGGCCCTCGAGCAAGATTTGTCCGGCCCGCCATTGAATTTTTCCGTTGCATATTAGCACGGCCCGCCAAACTAGGTTCATAAGAATACTACCAAATGTATATTTTTCAAGATTACTCGCAGCACGAGAAATCGAACGGCCGCATCGTGAAGGTAGAATCCTAAAATGTCGAATATTTCCCGCACGACCCATGTAAAATCTTTTCAAAGCAAACTTCGGTTGTGGGAAAATCAGATTCGTACAGGAAATACATATCATTTTCCTACCCTAGCTGCCCACAAAAATTTCGATAAGAATACCCTAGCGCAGGAACTATCTTCATTAAATACAGAATTTACGTCCAGATTTGAGGATTTCCGTTCACGTGAACTTCACTTCCAAATATTCATGACGCCATTCGACGTGGACGTGGAGCAAGTGAAAATATCGCTTCAAATGGAATTAATTGAACTCCAGGCACATGATGTTCTGAAAAGTCAGTTCCGTGAGGTACCTCTGCAAGACTTTTACGTGAGATATGTTTCCAAAGATAAATATTCAAATTTAATGAATTTTATATGTAAAATGATGTCTCTCTTCGGCAGTACTTATTGCTGTGAGCAATTTTTTTCAAAAATGAATTTCACAAAATCAAAAAACAGATCAAGGATTATCGATACTAATTTGAAAAACTCCTTACGCGTAGCAGCAACATCACTTTCACCAAATATTGAACTTCTTGCAAAAGAAAGGCAATCCCAAGTTTCTCATTAGTTAGAGTTGCAGCACTATATGACTATAAGAAGTTATTTGTTTATTGAAGTTTATTAATTTTAATTTTATGCTTTTATTATTTTATTGTAATACCAACGCTAGGTATACTTACATGTCTATACCTTCTCTTTTTTTTAAATAAATACTATTATTATCAATTGTTTTTGTTTTGGCCCGCGGTCCATACTAAATTTTTCTATTCGGCCCTCTACAAAAACAGGTTGCCCACCCCTGTTTTAGATGATGAGTTTTTGGATAATATTATAAGAGAATCCAATGAATATGCGGTTGAACTTTTTACTGCAAAGGGTGGGTGTGACAGGGACCGGATTTCCCTATCGAAAGACCTAATGCAAGAGGAACTTTTAAAACTTATAGGATTAGTGTATCATATATGAGCACAATTAAAATAAAAAGACTTCAGAATTACTGGAAAACGCATCACCTATTCAATTTGAAGTGTTTTTCAGAACAAATGGGCCGAGACAGATTTTTAGGTATTTTGAGATGCCTCCACTTTGCCAGGAATCCCCAACCAAGGGAAACTAAACCTGGCGATCGGCTACTTAAAATTAGACCAGTCCTGAATTATTTTAATAACAAAATGAGAACGATTTATTATCAAGGTAAAAATTTGTCTCTTGATGAGTCTTTGATGCTGTAGCGGGGGCGGCTTGTCTTTAGACAGTATATTGCAAACAAGAGGCATAGATATAGTCTTCAATTGAACAGATTAACCGAAGCAAATAGTCTGGTTCTAAATATTACTGTTTATACTGGACAAGTGGATGAAATGGAGGTAAAGGACATGCCCAAAAAGTTGTCCTACATTTGCAGAACAATTATATGAATAAAGGACATGCGACTTTATGGACAACTGTTACAGTTGCGAATTAGCTTGAAACTTGCTGAATAAAAAAACTTACTGCACTGGAACTTTCCAATGTAAGCGAAAGGGTACTCCTAAGGATGTGGTGGGTTTCAAACTGAAAGTTGGTGAAACTACAGCTAATTATTTCGATGGGATAATGGTTGGAAAATGGAGAGACAAACGTGAAGTTACCTATATCTCAACAGAGTTCACCAACAATATGGTTGAAGTGACCAATAGAAGGGGTGTTGCGAAAGAAAAACCACTACCAATTGTGAAATATAACAAAAACATGGGCAGCGTAGATAAAGTAGACCAAATGATGTCGTACTACCCATAATGCGGAAAACACTATTCTGCTATAAAAAGTTAGCTGTCCATGTATTCCAACTTTTTTTGTACAATTCCTATCTGTAGTATTGCAAGTTCCCTGGGAAAAAAATAACATTTTATGATTATAGATCAGCAATTATTGATAAATTTCTATCTGCACCCTCGGAATGTCCCAAATTGCAATGGACCAAACACATCCCAACTAAAATAGAAGCTAATGACGGCTCATGTCAAAGACCCAGAAAAAGATGTCGCTTGTGCAGTCAAAATAAAGTTAGGAAGGAAATGGTGTGGGAGTGTAAAGCTTGCCCCGAAAAGTCTGGACTGCGCACTGAACCATGTTTTAGTTTGTTCCATGCAAAAATGCAAAAATAATTACACACATTCTACCTGTTTTGATTAAAGTCAGAGATCTTACTTTCTATAGTAATCTATTTTATGTTTTTATTTTTTAAATATTGAGCAATAAAGAATAAAAAGTAAAAAGCAAGGTGTTTCCACCTTATTTTCTTTCATTTCCTACTCAAAAAACATTCGAATGTAATGAATGCCATTTGGCATCATGCGCATATTTATATGAACATATCAAAATGTGCGTATGCCGCCAAATGGCGTCTGTCATTAGTGATATTGTCACATCATTTTACTCAAAATACCATCACGTCAATTGCACTAAACAACATTTTTTCTAAAAAAGGTTGAGCAGCTCCTGCGGTGGTATCTGGCAACCCATACGCAGCGAATGGGTTAACAGTATTATTACTTTGCTGTGATACTTTACTAATATTTAAATTATTTTTTTGTACACTCTGCCAAACAGTTGCTTTCAATTCTGAGTCTGCAAAACGTTTCTTCAGTGACCTAGTATTTAAAGATGTCAAAGCAACATTTTAGCTGACTGAATGTATTTATTTATTTCATAAGAAACATCTATTTTGACACAGGAAAGAAAATGTATGATAATCACAACTTACCCTGACAGAAAGATTTTTAATACTAATTAGAATAGCTTTTAAATTCTGCTAAATTGAATACTAGCCTTAACGGACTGATCTGATATTAAGGACTCTCGCCCTTAATCATCAATTCATCCACTAAAACTCTAATTTGCATAATGTTACATAAATGATCATAAATTACCTCATCTGCTAACTCGGGTTCGAATGAATGTTCTTCAACATAATCATCATCAAGGCAGTCTTCCCATGTGTCATCATTATCATGACTATTTTCATCATCACATTCTCCTAACCCTAGCTCATTAAGGAATGTAGCTTTTTCTTCTCTATCATTAGTTTGATTAAGTTTTGTTACATTCACTTCTTCAACTTCTTCTTTAAGCAATACTAAGTTAGTTTGAGATGTACCTGTAACAAATTTCAAATAATTAAAATAATTGATTTGAACGCAACACAGCCGAATTATACCATGAGTTCAAAAAGAAATTACTTAAGGCTTGGCCATGGAAAAATAAAATAATGTCTACTGCAAGCTTAGAATTTATTAACTGTCATTATTGTGTTGCTGTTATAATACTGTCAGGGGCAAAACTAACATAAAATTAAATTCTAAAGCTTGCAGTAGACATTATTTTATTTTTCCATGGCCAAGCCTTATGTAATTTATTTTTGAACTCATGGTACATTTTTAGTTTTAATATTAAAAGTTTAATAATAAATTCACTTGGAGTCTGCCACAAGATAATAACTGAAATTAAAATGTGTAAGTTACGTAATAACAACAAATCTATTACATTATAGTGGCAGTTAAGCTGAATGGTTACAACCACTTGAGGCTTAAATCTATAATCCCTTGTAAAACCTAAGGAAAGTGTGAACTGCAGGTAAAATAGCAGAACCCTATTTAAAAATTCTATTTAACCTTTTAGTAGGCGCGTTCATGTTTAGACGGCTGCCGTTTCTAAAATAAATTTTTGTGTAATATTTCCCTTCACGTATACTTTGAGCAATCTATTCTGAATCGGTATGCTTAAGTATTCCTTTATCTTCGAAAAAACATTTACTTTGTTTCAAGAAATGCGAGAGGTTACGCTAGTGGCGCCTATGTATAAGGCTCCAAGAGGCAAGAGGAATATTTGTAAAATCTGCGGAAAAAATATTTGCGGCGAACACATATGAAATATCTGCAACGAATGCTTCGACGATAAATAAATTTTTTGTGAAATCTAAAATTACGTAAAGAATACTAGCATCAACATTTGTCCTCCATTTTTCATTCTGATGGGACTATACATATAAGGTTTTACCTTTTTATTGTTGTATTTTTCTGTATATATTTACCCTAAATTTTAACACTATACCTGTATCAAGCCCTACATGCATTTTATTTGACAAAAGAAGCCAAAATTAAGACAGTCGGGGCATTTTAAAATGCTGGCGCCTTGTAGGTGCCACGCGACCACTTGTGTACTTAAGAACCACGCGCCTACTTAAAGGTTAAAAGAAGGAAAAATGTAAACACTAGTCACTAGTTATTTCTAGAAAATTTAACAGTATGGTCCAGGCTGACAAGGTGCTCCTCATCCGTTTAAGAGCCTCTTGTCACTAGTTTTTACAAGGGATTATAGATTTAAGGCTCAATTGGTTTTAACCATTTAGCTTGAAGGAACATTTACCTAAATATCACAAAAAACAACATCATTAGCATTATAAGGAATTAACTGAAAGCTCTATTTATATTTAATTTTTGTTATATGGGCATGCTCAGAAATCTTGATATACAGAGTAGTTCCCGAGATGCACTCGATGACAACACACTGCTAATATTAAACTCATGTTCAATAATATTCTCATATTCTTAATAAACATTTTTGCAACCATTAAGTTTATAAACAACATAACATAGGGCAGACATTTTAAATGATAAAGTGCAAGAAGTTAAAGCTCTTTGTTGAGATTGTAATAATGTTTGAATTTCGCGGGTTGTCGCGATTGTTGGCAAGGTGGGGATTCCGCCATGTCGTTCTGTGTAGACCAGACAAGTTAGTTGTGCTCGAGTTGAAAAGGCACGTTATTGATTTTTCTGTGCAACTGTTTGCAATTTGATTTGCTTTTGCATGTAACTTTTTCTTATGGTTTCGCCAATAATAAAAGTTTGAAGTGTTACAATTGTGTTATTTCCTGGTCGTTCAGCCAAAGTTTTTTCATTTGGGACAACGGACATAAGTCGATTAAAACCAGTTAATTGCAGTCTAATACCCTACACTCTTGAAAAATAAGAAATGAAAACCAAGAATCAATATCTGAAGCAACACAAGCCTATAGCAATGGGGGGGGGGGGAGTGGGGGTTATCGCCCAGTTAATTTGAAGATATTCAAAGATGATTTTATTATCTTCTCATTAGCAACAGGATCAAAGAAAGTTCAAACAGCCATTTTAAATAAAAAAAGGAAAACTTAAGCAAACCATTTAAGTTAAGAACAAAGATGGAAAGTTAGAGTTTCATGTTTTGCACAAAAATCATCATAAAAAATAAAACTTCATATAAAGGTACTATTTATTGATTTTAAATAATATTTTTTAAGCACCCTGTACATAACACAGAACTACAGTAATTGAAGTAAGGCAAAATTGCTGGACGAAGCTATTAAGAAAACAAGAAAGGAGGCAAAATTCTATGAAGTAGGAAATTGGAGAATGGAGACTATAAGAGTTTTAGAGATTTGTTATGCCGATGATATGATAATCATAGCGAAGAACGAAGAAACTTTAAACAAAAATATAGAGCATTTACAAAGACAACTGGAAAATATAAGCATGAAAATCAACAGCAGCAAAACAAAAACCATGGTAATAAGTAGAGAAGAAATAAAACATGAAATAGTGCTGGAAGGAGAAAGGCTAGAGCAAGTGTGCAGATTTAAATATCTAGGCTCAGTATTTTCACAGGACGGAAGAATAGACGAAGAAATAAAAGAAAGAAGAGGAGCAGCAGGAAGACAAGTACACATTCCTAGGAAACAAAGAAATACCAAGTGAAACAAAAGTACAAATATACAAAAAAGTAGCAGTACCAATAATAACTTACGGCTCAGAATCGTGGACAACAACGGAAAGACAGCGAAACAAGCTAAGCAGTACGGAAATGAGATTCCTAAGGAAGATAGAGGGAAAAACGATTATGGACAAAGTCAGAAACACAACATACCGAGAGAAACTGGAAATAAAGCCAATAGAAACAAAGATAGAAGAGGGACAAATGAGATGGTTCGGTCACTTAATGAGGATGGGAGAGGAAAGAACGACGAGAAAGGTATTCGAAGCAAGAACAAGGAAAAAGAAAGGAAAGGGAAGACCTAGAAAAATATGGAATGAAGAGGTAAAGAACGCAGCAGAGAGGAGAGAGATAAAGTGGGAGGAGATAAGACCAATGACGCAAGATAGGGGTCGATGGAGGGAAGCATGGAAAAGACAGACAACGAACTAGCAACAACACCCAGCCTTACACCCGAAAGGGTAGAAAGGCATAAGGATTAAGTAAGTAGTAAGTAACCTAGTGAACAATGACACATAATTTGATAACCTCTTTAACACTCCCAAGCGTCTAGCCACCTTCTTATAAACAGAGTCGACATGATCCTTGAACGTCAATTTCCGGTCTATAATCACTCTCAAATACTTGACACAACTTTCAAATCTCACATGAGCCCCATCCACATTCACTTTTTCTTCAGCTTCTTGAAACTGCAGAAGAAGTTTTGGTGAAGCCAAACACATTCCTACTGTCTTAGTCACATTTAATTTCAATTTATTAACACCAAGCCATTCTGCAGCAAGCACCAAATCTTCATTTATCATACGAATTCCTTCCTCCGCTCCTTTGCTCCTCACATACAACACTGTATCATCTTCAAATAAATGACAGCAGGCATGCCTCAACACTGTCTCGATATCGTTAATATAAAGTGTAAACAAAACTGGACCCAGTATGCTCCACTGCGGCACTCCACCCTCACTTGAAATTTTTCCATTCAACTTGGTCACCTGTTTCCAGTCCGAAAGGTAGCTCTCAAACCACTGAAGTGATATTCCTCTAATACCATAATTATATAGTTTGTCAGCGTAAACATAACCCCAATAGTTTGTCAATCAACATTTTCCTGTCCACCGTTTCAAACGCCCGTTTTAAATCTAAAAATATAACTAGAATAATATCTCCCTCTTTTAAGCCCCTTTTCCAGTCATCAATGACACACTGCAGTGCTGTTTCACAAGAACGTCCCTCTCTGAACCCCGACTGGTTTGAGGAAAGGATCGTATTTACACTTAAATGCTTGTTCAATTGGTCACTCACGGTTTTCTCTAATATCGTCTCTAGCGTTGGCAACATGTTCACTGGTCTAAAATCTTCAGCCTTTATTGAACGTACTACCTTCCTAATTGGAACAACTGTAGCCATCTTGAAGTTTCTTGGAACAATTCCTTTCTCTAACGAAACATTTATTATATGTAATATCGGATCCCCAAGTTCTTCAAAAAACATTCTTATTACGTCGATACCTATATTATCTGGACTGCTTTTACATTTCATACTTCTTGCCATCCGCTTTAAAGAATTGATATCCAGTAACTGGAATTCATTTAACAAATCTACGTACTGTATGTTGACATTGGAGTGCCAGTCATCACTTTGAATCGATGAAAGAATCTGCTCTATACTATCTATAAAGTAATTATAGAATTTGTCAACTATAACTTCCACATCAGTTTCGACCTTTCCACCAAATGCAATTTTCTCAATCTTTTCCTCATTTTTATTATTTGAAATTAGCTCTTTTAAAGTTTTCCACATTTCTTTGGAGTTATACTTCACCACCTCAATTTTATTTTCATAATAAACTTGTTTTTCCTGTCTTAATACATTCACTGCACTATTTCTTGCTTCTTTATAGTTGACCCAGTCTTGTGCTTCTCCCTAGAGTTGTGTTTATCGATATTTTTGACATTCGATACGATACCGATACGATATCGATATTTAGTTATTGTATCGATATTGTATTCCTTGGTAATTATCGATATCGATACGATATTTTTTATAAATAAAGCACTAATTAATATTAAGGCATATATTTAATTAATATTAAGGCATATATTGAAACTGCATATTTTGTAAAAGAAACAATTTACAAGAGTAAACTTGTACGACGTCGATCGGGTAAAGTCGGCTTATAAATATTAAAACAACTGTATGTAAAAAACTTATAAATTATTTTGTAAAAATGCGAAACGCAAAAAATAATAATTATAACGATACATATCGATCCTGTATCGATATTTAAATTGTGTATCGATATTGTCTGCTTATTTTCTGAATCGATATATCGTATCGCTAAGCACAACTCTACTTCTCCCGTCAATAAGTAGCGCTGATACGCTCGATCTCTTGAATTTATCTCATATCTCTAACTGAGTCAGTAAACCATGAACACCTTCCTGATACTTTAACCCTTTTTACTGGACGTATAGTTTCGTATACTTCCTTTAATTATCATACAAACTCGTCTGTTTTAGCATCGATATCCCCATCCTTATACATAATTCATTTTAACATTCTTTACTTTAATCTTCGCATCATTAAAATCGGCAATCTTAGCTCTTACTGTTTTAATTTCCATTTTTCTTGATAATTCAATAAAGAAGTTTAAGACTTCATAGTTAAAACAGGATCGAGGCAAGGAGATCCCCTTCCAACCTTACTACTGGGTGCGGCAAAATTACCCAGCCAAGTTTATTTAAAATAAAAAAAACAAAAGCGCCAAAACATAATTTTTTTTATGAAAACTATTTATAACATTATTTATGAAAAACAACATCGAGTAAATTACCGCCACGACAAGCCAGACAATGACCAACTCTACTTTGAGCGTGTAGCATAACTTTGCGCAATGTTTCAGCTGGAATTTGTACAATTTCTTCACGAATATGTGCCTTTAAGTCTTCTAACGTCTGTGGGCGATTAATATAGCCTTTACTTTTCAAGTATCCCCACAAGAAAAAATCTGGTGCCGTCAAATCAGGGGAATGAGGCGGCCACTCAATATCTCCATTTTTTGAGAGCAGCCTGGCAGGGAAAATGTCTCGAAGAAGAGCGACAGTTTCACGCGCTGTGTGACATGTAAGCCATTCTGCTGGAACCAGAAGTTTTCTATCCCAAGTTGTTCCAACTGTGGTTGCAGAAATTCTCGTATCATTGTTCGATACCGTTCTCCATTAACAGTAACTGCATTGCCCTTGGCATCTTCAAATAAGAAGGGTTCAATGATTCGTTCGGAGCATATTGCGCACCAAACAACGACTTTTTGATCAAACTGCACGTTCTCTTGAATAAGACGAGGGTGTTCTGTTCCCCAAAAACGATCATTTTGCTTGTTAACACGACCAGAAAGGCAAAAATTTGCTTTGTCGCACATCGTCAAATTTTGCCAAAAATTGGCTTCTGCTTCCACTAAGTTTGTAATGATTTGTACATATTGCAAACGTCTTTGAATATCAATTGGCCGTAGTTTGAACACAGTTTGAATTTTGTATGGATACATATGCAAATCTAAGTGCAAAATTCTTCTTAAAGACTGCTCAGACAATTCTAATTGCGCCGCACGTCTTCTTGTGGAAGTTTTTGGTTCTGCCTGAACATCAGCCCGAACAAGATCAATATTTTCGTTTGAACGACCAGAACGAGGTCTTCCAGTATGCTTTACATCACTTACTGTGCCATTTTGTAAAAATGCGTTTGCTAAACGTCGAATTGTTTCTCCGTGTGGAGCTCTTCGATTAGGATAAGCTCGCCTAAAAGCGTGTTGAGTTGAAATTATCGAAGAAAAGTTTTGGAAATACAATTTAACAATTTCTGCGCGTTCTTGAGGCGAATAACGCCCCATAACAAAATTCTGTATCTTTCTACTTTGATATAAAACTTCACTTTGGACAGTTGTCAAGGAAATAACAAAATCATAACAATATTCTATAGCTGGGTATATTTTGCCGCACCCCATATTTAACATAGTACTGGAATAGTACCATGAGATCGAAAAAAAAATGATTCTGAGCAGGCCTTGACTAGTACAACACGATTGGCTACACTGGTTCTACCATGAGATCGAAAAAAAGATGATTCTGAGCAGGCCTTGACTAGTACAACACGATTGGTTACACTGGTTCTAGAATGCCTATGAATTATAATGTGACAGTGACATTTCAAATGTAAGTCAGTTTTGCAATCTCGTTTCCAGAATTATTTAAGTTTATCGTTGTAATACTAGTGAAGGATCACATTTTGAACACCTACTCTAACATGTATTCATCTTAGTTTTCAGTTTGTTCCCTAAATAAATACTGTTTTGTGTTTTAATTTATTTGACATTTATTAACCTCTAACCTACTGCCACATTTTGAAATCAGTCTTGCCAATCGTGTTGTACTAGTCAAGGCCTGCTCAGAATCATCTTTTTTTCGAACTCATGGTAGAATGCCTATGAATTATAATGTGACAGTGACATTTCAAATGTAAGTCAGTTTTGCAATCTTGTTTCCAGAATTATTTAAGTTTATCGTTGTAATACTAGTGAAGGATCACATTTTGAACACCTACTCTAACATGTATTCATCTTAGTTTTCAGTTTGTTCCCTAAATAAATACTGTTTTGTGTTTTAATTTATTTGACATTTATTAACCTCTAACCTACTGCCACATTTTGAAATCAGTCTTGCCAATCGTGTTGTACTAGTCAAGGCCTGCTCAGAATCATCTTTTTTTCGATCTCATGGTATATAAGGTACTAATACTTTCGCTCTTCATTGCTTCCCACAATTTATTTATTGGTACGCTGTCGAACCTTATATACAAATGCGGTGAAACAATTATATAAAGAAACAAAGAGCAATATAAAAGTAGGGCAAAATATTTCACAAGAGTTCTATGTTAATAAAGGACTACGACAGGGGTGTTGCATCTCTCCCACTCTATTTAAAATATATATAAACAAGGCTCTAACAAAATGGAAGAAGAAGTGTACCCCAATGGGAGTTCAAATCGACGAGAAAACAGTATATAGTTTGCTTTTTGCCGATGACCAAACAATTGTAGCAGAAGACGAAGACGACGCGAACTATATGTTCCGGAAATTGGTAGAAGAATTTGAATTGTGGGGGCTACAAATAAACATGAATAAGACGAAATACATGGTGATTGGAGCGGAAGGACATGATCTAGTAACAGATAAAGGAATTATTCAGCATGTACAAGAATATAAATACCTATGAGTCACGCTAACAACAGATGGACGAGACATGCACGATATACAGAACAAAATGAAAGTGAAAGTGAGGTTATGTGTGTGATTACACGTGGTATTTTGGAAGCATAAAACTTTCAAAAATTGTGTATCTTAAATCAGTTGAAATTGTAGTAAATGTGTTTGAATAACAGAAAATAGTTGAACGGTCGCCCGCCGCAGAAAATTATTGGTGCTACCTCAGGGATAGCGGAGCCGAAAATGACATTCTGTGTAAAATGTAAAAAGGACGAAAAAACAGCCGAACTGTTTAGCTGTGATAGTTGTAAGCAGTGGATCTGCAAAAATTGTGCAAATTTAAGTTCAACTGAAACTCGTGCATTGATCCTGCAATGCCCAGACTGTCAATCCAATGTCCTAGAAGTAAGAAAATTATGCAATTTGATCCAAGAACTACGTAATGATATTGATGGCATGAAGAAACTACTCAATGTTGAAGCTGTGCAAGAGCTTCGTAAGGAGATTGAAGATTTCAACACCACCATAAAAACATTGAAAATAAATGAGCTACGAAATGACATTGAAAATCTTAAGGAATGTATGAAAAGTCATCAATCCCTTGCTGAAGAAGAAGTGATTACTGAAATGCGAAATGACCTTGAAAATCTCAAAGAATCTATGAAAAGTAACAAATCCTTTGCTGAAGAAGACACGATTGCGGAAATGGCGGATAGACAAACACGAGCAAAAAATATAATAGTTTATGATATTCCTGAATCAAAGAAAACTGTTGCAGGAGAACGAAAGGAAAAGGATAATAAATTTATAGAGAATATGCTGAGTGAAATTCCAATAAATGTGAGTAAATTAATTTCAACTAGACCTGGTAAAATTGAAAGAAATTCACAAAAACCACGCCCCTTGAGAGTCACTTTTGAAAATTATCATGAAGCCATTCTGGTCCACAAAAATAAAAATATAATAACTGAAAACGTTAAAATATCAAATGATTTTACACCTAAGCAAAGAGAGCATTATAATCAGTTGAAAAAAATACTTTTACAAAAGCAAAAAAATGGTGAAGATGTGACAATTAGATATGTGAGAGGAACTCCCAAGATTGTTCCGGAACTGAGAACCGAAAAAAACTGAAAACCCAACTGATAGAGTTATCAATACTATATACAAATGTTAGTTCACTATTGAGTAAACTGGACTTATTCATGGAAAAAATTGATAGTTTCAAACCAAATATTATAATGCTAACAGAGGCATGGCTAAATGAAATATTCCAAATTCCTTAATTGATATACCAGGATACAATGTCTTTAGGAATGATAGAAAAAATAGAAGAGTGTTATGATCTATACTATGGACACAACTGAGGTTGGTAAAATTCAAGTTAAACGAAATCTAAATTTCGATGATCAGTTACTAGAAGGAATCTGGCTGGATATACAGGGTGTTTCTTAATAACATGCTAATATTTAAGGGGGTTATTCTTGGGTCCATTTTGAGAAAAAAACTTCATATGAACATATGTCCTAAAGGTCTTAACTTTTGAGCTACAGGGTGCTAAAGTTTTAAGAAAAAAATTTTTTTTTATGATAACTTTGGTATGACCCTAGATATTTTTGTGAAACGTAGTACGCATCTTCTATGCATCAAAAGGCATTTTCTGCTGTACAACATAATTTTTTATTCTTGCCAGTGGCGTTCGTGCGGGATTTGCATCGAATCATTTTAAAGAGAAAAGTGATACGCCACTGCTTTTTCTTGGCAAATACAAGCTTTTAACACATGTATTACACACTATTTTTTCTACAACCACATTTCCATAAAAAAATTTAAATATTTCTGCAAAATCAAATCTGACATTCATCAAATGTCAGTATGACATTTTGATTTCGGTGCGGCAAAATTATACTTTGCCGCACCGAAAATCATGCATGTGCGTGCGGAAAGTAAATTTTCCGCACGCTAATTTCACTTGTTCGGCAAACACTCATTTTCAATACTCGTATCTATGGAGACGAAGTTTGAAAATCCCACTTTCCATGGTGGGAGTAGAAAATAGTAATTTGTATAACAAGTGTTGAAAGTACAGTTTTGCAGAACGAAAATGAAGGTTGCAGCCTGAGACGAAGTCGAAGGCTGCATTCATTTGAGTTTTGCAAAACACTTTCAACAAGTGTTATTACACACTATTTTTTCTACTCCTACAGAAGAAAGACATTTAATTCACTATTTAATATTTTAAAGCAAATTTTATAATTTTTTGTGGAATATTAAGTATGCTCATGGAAACTATGGTCACTATGGAAATAAGTCCGTTGCTATGAAAATAAACATATCACAAATATAAACAAACCATACAGTTAACCGGCGCCATTTTGAAAGTGTGTTGCAAAGTACTTTGCAACACACTTTTGGATTTTGTCGCACAGTTGCGACAAACAATTGCTTTCAGCATTAAAAATCATGTGGAAAGATCAACTTTCAATAGTAGGAGTAGAAAAAAATTATTTTTGAAATCCTCATTCCTTTCTGAGCAAATCTGGTCTCTTGATTTTTTTCGTTTGACGTACGGTTTTCGCATAAAAAAATAAAATTCATTGATTTGCGTCTCGCTAGACCACTTACGAAAAAAAAACAATTTATGTAACTTTAAACAAAAATTTATTTAAGAGAATAATTTTTAAACAGTAATATTATAAAATTATGTTGTACAGCAGAAAATGATTTTTGATGCATAGAAGATGCGTACTACGTTTCACAAAAATATCTAGGGTCATACCAAAGTTATCATAAAAAAAAGATGTTTTTCTTAAAACTTTAACACCCTGTAGTTCAAAAGTTAAGACCTTTAGGACATATGTTCATATGAAGTTTTTTTCTCAAAATGGACCCAAGAATAACCTCCTTAAATATTAGCATGTTATTAAGAAACACCCTGTATATGTTGCTTCAGAGAAATTTTTACTTGGTTGTTTTTATAGACAGCCATCATCCAGTGAGGAACATGATGATCAAATGCTAAACTGTTTAGAAACCGTATCTGCAAATAAAAATCTGATAGTTCTTGGTGATTTTAACTACCCACTGATAAACTGGAATGTACTGAATACAGATATACCACTATCGTCAGATTTGAAATTTCTAGAATACTATGTATCATCAAACCTCACACAACATGTTAAGGAGCCTACAAGATTTCGTCAAAATCAAAATGCAGCAATGCTGGACCTGGTACTTACTAACGAAGAGGAAATCATTTCAACCTTAAACTACTATCCACCAGTAGGAAAAAGTGATCATGTCACACTGATAGCAAAAATTCAGTTTAATGATAAAAATGTAAATTCACATCCAGACAATAAAACTGATACTAGAAGAAACTTCTGGAAAGCAAATTATGCAGAAATAAATGATATATTAAGTGATAATCTATCTGAAGAATTGATACACGCCGAAAATATTGAGGACTCGTGGGAGAAATATCGGAAAATCTATAGCCAAAATATACTTACTAAAATCCCGTTTTCAAGGAACAGTGGAATAAATATTTGTAAACCCTGGATATCCCAACAAACAAAAAAATTGATAAAAAAAAAGAGGAAAGCATGGGACAGGTATCGAATACTGAACACCGATGAGGCATATAATGAGTACAAAGCTTTGAGAAACCAATGTACGGATATATCCTTGTCTGAAAGGAAATCATATGAAGCGGCACTAGGGACAAATGAAAATGTGAAAAAATTTTATAAATATACGAAGAGGCAAACTTCAATAAAAATGGGTGTTCCCACAACAATTTGGGATGGAAACAAAAACGAGGTGACAAATTGTATGAAGAAAATAACAAATATTTTTGCCTACGAATTTTCAAAATCATTTGTGAGAGAAGCGGATTCTGATGTACCTACGATTGAAACGATCTCCCGATCGGTAAACGAAATAACTGATATCGCCTTCGATGCCGGAACTATTCAAAAAATATTTACTGAACTAGATGCAAACAGTGCCCCAGGACCAGATGAAATACCCACATTACTATTGAAAAGTTGTCCGTGTATTCTAAGTCGTGTTTTTGCGTACACCATGAAATTATCACTAGAAACCAAATCACTGCCAGATGAATGGAAAATGGCATATGTAACTCCAATATATAAAAAAGGAGATAAGACATTAGCAAGTAACTATAGACCGATATCGTTGACATCAATAGTATGCAAAAGCATGGAGAAAGTCATTGTGCGGAATATTCGGGACTTCCTATTGAGAAATAACTTAATACCAAATTCACAGCATGGTTTCCTGCCAGGTCGATCAACCACCACTAACTTGTTGATATGTATAGATGAATGGACAAAAAATTTGGATGTAAACCACCCGATCGATGTGATCTATTTAGACTACGAGAAAGCCTTCGATCGCGTTCCGCACAAAAGACTACTCTCAAAGTTGGACCATATTGGCATTAGAGGAAATCTTCTTGGTTGGATAAAAGACTTTTTGACGGGGCGGAAATTCAAGGTTCGAATGGGAAGAGAATTATCCGACCCATACGAAGTCCAGAGTGGAGTACCGCAGGGGTCAGTGCTAGGACCTCTACTCTTTACGATTTATATGATCGACTTTGATGCCCAAATCGTCTGTAAAGTCGTTTCCTTTGCGGATGATACTAAATTCTTTGGTAACCCGTTTTCAAATCAACTTCAAGAAGATCTAGACAAAATTGTAATCTGGACAAAAAAGTGGTTGCTATCGTTAAATATAGGAAAATGTTCTGTTCTTCATCTAGGAAAGAATAATCCAAATAAACAATATTATCTTGACGGCGAGACTTACACCAGTTGACAGTCAGAAAGATTTGGGTATTATTATTTCGAAAGACTTGAAATGGAATGCTCACTGTGTGAGTGTTGTGAAGCAGGCAAATAGAACATTATATGTGATCAAGAAATCTTTTAAGTTTTTAACCAAAGATTTGTTCCTGAAACTATATAAAAGCTATGTACGACCAATTCTAGAGTATGGATCCACCATATGGTCGCCGTACTTTACCAAGGACATCCTACTTCTCGAGAACACTCAACGTCGAGCTACTAAACTACCATAGGGTTTTTGGAATTTGAAATATGAAGACCGAAAACAAATAAGATGGCGAACGCGTGTCCTCTCTGTAAACTTTCGTGTGATAAGACATATGCAATTAATTGCATAAAATGTGTAAAATGGTATCATAAAAAGTGTGTGGGAATTTCAACAAACGAATTTAAATATTATGCTGACCAACAAAAACTTCTCAATGGAGAAAGATATAAATGTGAAACGTGCTTTAAAAATAGTGAGGTTAAGGGGCAGGTAAATAACAAACGGGAAAAAATTGACGAACCCTCCCAAGAGGGTGAAAAAAACTGGACCATAAACGATGTCATGGACAAATTGTTGGACATGGACAACAA
The DNA here is from genome assembly GCA_963082815.1 of Melanotus villosus. Classification (NCBI taxonomy): domain Eukaryota; kingdom Metazoa; phylum Arthropoda; class Insecta; order Coleoptera; family Elateridae; genus Melanotus; species Melanotus villosus. The sequence goes on from OY720425.1 coordinate 22,025,686, forward strand.
ATACACAGATCTTTTAGGAAAATACGAGCAACAAGTGAAGCAAAATAACGAGCTGCGAACGGAAATTTTGGATTTAAAAACAAGACTAAATCGGGAAGTAAACAAGGGCGAACAACGTGAATTGAATAGCAATCTCATAATTAAGGGTATTCCACAGCAGCAAGGCCGAGAAAATTTGGAAGATTTAACCAAAAAAATGACAAATATACTACAAATAACTTCAGCAAAAACCAAGTCTTTCAGATTAGGGAAAGGGAGTGCACGACCAGCCCCTATCAAGATCTGCTTCGAAAATAAGCAAGAAAAGGATAGATTCCTGGCAGCTAAGAAAAAAGTCAAGGTAACAACAAAAGATCTCGGCTATCCGGGAGACGCAGAAGAAATCTTTGTAGACCATGATCTGACGAAGTCTAACCAAAATCTACATAAAGAAGCAAGGTTATTTAAGAAATCAAATGGTTATAAATTTCTTTGGGTCAAAAACGGTAAAATATTCCTAAGAAAAGACGAACAAAGCAGGACAATCCTTGTTGAAGATGTCGAAGACTTAAAAAACTAAGTAAGCAGGCTAACGTACACTCACCAGCACTATCAATAAAATATATGAATATTCAGAGAAATAAATTGGACCAAGTTAAATGTTACTTGGAAGCTAATTTTTGTCACGTGCTAGTACTTACAGAGACTTGGCTATCAAAACACGAGACGCAATAATTTAATATCGAGGGCTTTGAGGCTATTCATTCATGCAGACAGGGTAGGGCTGGAGGAGTGTCAATCTATATCAGAGATACCATTAAGTGTAAAATATGTGATATTGTTGATGGTGAAAGCCAATATAATTTGGTAAGCATTGTTGTTCCTGATCTCAAATTAAAAATATCTGCCCTATACAGGCCACCACGATATGAATTTCACGAATTCATAGAAACGTTTCAAAACTTACTACTAACTGAGAAGACAAAATCAATAGTACTTGGTGACATGAACATTAATTTACTAGAACCATTGAACAAAGAAACAGTTGAATATCTGAATATCGTATCTTCAAGTGGCTTTTGTGTGGGTAATAAAATAAATCCAGAAAATGCCACTCGTGTTTCATCAACAAAAATTTCATTAATCGATCATGTACTACTTAATAAGCAAATTAAATGTGATATTTCTGTTAATCATTATGTGATATCCGACCACTTGCCTATGACAATTGATCTTTATAATACGGTACCCGTTTATAAGCCAAAAGTAGAAAAAAACATACATTTTATAAATAAAAATAGATTTATTTCAAATTTTGACACACATGTTAAAGATGTTGGAACGTTTGACCAATTAATAGAAACTATACAGAAATGTAAACTTAAAGCAACATATAATGTTACATTGAAACATCGAAAGGGTAATGTTTGGATGACTTATGAACTGTTAAACCTAATAAAAGAAAAAAATAAACTTTATAAGACTCTAATTGTCATGAGAAAACGACAATTATGTACTCAGACGTTAGAAAACAAATATAGAACTATAAAAAATTCTGTAACAAATGCAATTCATAAACAAAAAACTGAGTTTTTTTTCTAAGGAATGGAATAGAGCAGGAAATGACGCGAAAAAACAATGGCGTGTTGTAAACTCTATAATTAATAAAAATAAGAAGCAACAGACAATAATCAACATCGATATAAATAGTGCATTAGTTTCCAATCCTACAAGTATAGTGAATGAGTTTAATAATTACTTTGCAAGTATAGGTCCATCAATCATGACCTCGGTTAACAATGAGTGTAACAACTTTGATGGGCTTAATTTTGAAGAGATGGGCTGTGGCAGTTCTTTATATTTGGAGGATACACCTCACAGGAATTGCAAGAAGTACTTACAACCCTTAATAAGAACTCTGCACCGGGCCATGACAATATAACAGTAGTGGACCTACTACTCATCCAAGAAAGATTGATCCCTGTCCTTAAGACATTAATCACTGATGTCTTTGCCCTGGGGACGTTCCCTAACATTTTAAAGGTGGGCAAAGTAACGCCTATTCTCAAATCGGGGGATGCTACCAGTGTACAGAATTATAGACCAATCACCGTGGTATGTACGTTTTCGAAGATTATTGAAGTACTCATTAAGGGCAGAATATCTAAGTTTATCCATAAATATGTTGGTTTTGATGAATACCAGTATGGGTTCATTGAAAAAAGTAGCACACTGTCTGCTACGGCTGATTTTGTAAATCACATAAGTAATGAATTGGATAAGAAAAAATTTGTAATTGTAATTTATATAGACTTAAAAAAAGCCTTTGATGTGGTTGACCACAGGGTGCTACTTAAAAAATTACATCTGATGGGTATCAGGGGGAAAACTCTGAACTTATTAGAATCTTACTTAGACAACAGACAACAGTATGTCTGTGTAAATAATGTTAAAAGTGAGACTTTACTGGTAAACTGTGGGGTACCCCAGGGTTCTGTCCTGGGGCCCCTACTGTACTCTTTACATGTACTATCACTAAAAAAAAGTAAACTCTTGGGACGATACTATACATTTGCTGACGACACAGCAATCGTCTATACTGACACTAACATGGTAACACTTGAAACATTAGTAAATGAGGACCTAAATAATTACCACAAATGGCTTTTACACAACAAACTTAAATTGAACACTGATAAAACTGTATATATGGTTTTTCAACAAAAAAACACACCGAACACAGACATCACACTGCACATAAATAACAACCAACTCTCTAGAGTACACGTAACTAAGTACCTAGGACTTACAGTTGATGACAAGCTAACTTGGAGTAATCATATTGAAAGTCTAAGTAACAAACTAAGCTCCATGCTGGGAGCTTTGTATAGATGCTCAAATTACTTAAATGTAAAAAACCGATACCTGATATACAATGCATACATTTTATCGAACCTTAGATACCTTATATGTATTTGGGGAACAGGTTATAACACAAACCTTAAAAAAGCACAAGTTCTTCAAAATAGGTCAGTGAAAACAATTTTCAAATTACCATATCGTACTCACACCCATGAACTATACAGTACCTTGAAACCATTACAATACATTATTCACTTGGAATAGAGCAAACAAATCTATAGAATCCTTAATGAAAGTCTTAAATGTAACACACAAATGACGATAAACATACAAGTACATAACCACGAAACAAGAAACAGAAACGATATACACATAAACGTTGTAAGAACAAATAAAGCTTTGCATAGTCCACTCACATCAGCAGTTTTGACTTATAATTCAATTCCATTAGATATACGAGAATTGCCATCCTATCGAATGTTTCTTAATAAGTTAGTAGACCATCTGAATATAAGAGTTTATGTATAAATTGTGTAAGCTTAATAATATGTAGGTATTGTAAATTGTTCTTACTAAGGTAGTGTAATTTAATCGTATGTATCTTGCTGTGTATTGTTTTTTATTATCTTGAATGTCTAATGTAAACTTGATTTTAAGTGATATTGTAAATGACTATGATTAGAGTGTACAGTTGAGGACTAGTACGCAGTATGTATTCTTTTGTCCCGTTACCAGCGGCTTTCGCTGACGAGGGATAATGTAACAGCTCTTTTATTTACTTTTTGCTCGTAGTAGCTATTAAGACATAAATCATGTACTTAATGTTGTTATATTGATCAATAAAAAAAAAAAAAAAAATTGATGCGCTGGCATTACCCACATTGGAAGAGAGAAGAAAGCGTATGGATATTATTGACACATACAAAATTCTTACAAACCAGTATGAGTGCCCAGAATTGATTGAAATTTTTACTAGAAATGAAAACGTTCACTTGAGAGGACATCAGTATAAACTTAAAAAAGATCAGTTCAATAAAAATCCGAGAAAACATTTCATAGCAAATAGAGTTGTATATCCCTGGAATGCATTACCAGAAATCGTTGTGAACTCTACCACCAGTGAGCTGTTCAAAAATCATCTCGATTCACATATGAACACATAGAAAATGAAACAGTTACCGTGTTATGTTATGTGAAGTGAAATATTGTCTGTTATATCTTCTTCTCCAATCCTCTTTTACCGTGTTTACAGTGTCTGTTATATACAGGGTTATTGGTAATTCGATACATTCCTTTGGAGATATGATGGGACAGGAGCTAAGAAACAAATTAAACCTAACATACATTATGCAAAAATAAAAAAATAATTTCTGAGAAAAACGAATAGGTAATTTTCGTAGCTGATTTTTAGAAATCATTTTTAATAAGTTTTTATTTAAAATTTTCACATGATCCAAATGTTTCCGGATATTTTCCATTCGAAACGGATGACCATAGAGTGGGACAAGTAACCCAGTCAAAAAGTTCAGAAAATGTCAAGTAGATTTTTTAAAAATTAACTTTAAAGACATTAAGATCTACTTTTTTGAGAAAAACACAAAAATTGAAATATCTCAAAAACTATTGAGTTTTGCATAATGTATGTTAGGGTTAAATTTGTTTCTTAGCTCCTGTCCCATCACATCTCCAAAGGAATGTATCGAATTACCAGTAACCCTGTATATTAGGGTGGCCCTTAATTATGGTTGAAACAAATTTTGACGGGGTCACCCCCCAAATCGATTCTAATAAAAAGTAATTTTAAGATTTACCAGCCCTCTCAATTCCATCGTTAAGGGGTGCCCCAAGGAGCGTGCTTTTTTCCCATAAATAACATAGGTTTTCAGCACACTTCTGGCTTTTATTTTGTTACAAAAGTACGTGTGCCTGAAAAAATCCTGCGAGTGCTGTGATTCATTGCCCACTGATGCCCCTTTCATGGAAAAATTATGGGAGCCAAGTGTCATATCTTAAGCAAATAAATGGGGGGTGCAGAAAGGGGTAATTTTAAAATATTGTCGTTTTTCTCGGTCGCAACGAGTTGTTAAGATATGACACCTGGCTCCCATGATTTTTTCCGTGATAGGGGCATCAGTGAGTAATGAATCGCAGCACTCGCCGGATTTTTTCAGGCACACATACTTTTGCAAAAAAATAAAAACCAGAAGTGTGCTGAAAACCTATGTTATTTAAATGGGAAAATGCAGGCTCCTTGGGGCACCCCTTAACGATGGAATTTAGAGGTCTGGCAAATTTTAAAATTACTTTTTATTGTTTTAGAATCGATTTGGGGGGTGACCCGGTTAAAATTTGTTTCAACCATAATTAAGGGCCAGCCTAATATATATATTGAGATGTTATTTTCTGTATGTTTTCTTAATAGGGTAGATTTTGATTTTTTTAAATGTAGTTAATGTAATTTAATAAACACCTTTTATAAAGAAATAATGTAAACTTTACGATGTAAATATGTAAATAGTTTAGTGTAATTTATTAATTTGTTTGAAATAGTTAATATAAGTGGTTTATAAAGAGATATTGATGACTAGATTAATGATAATTTGTGATATTTAATTTAAATAATTTAATAGAGTGTTGTAGTTAAGATATCCTAGGAGATAAAAAAAAAAAAATTAGAAGGTTGATAAACAACGAGGTTTTTTCAGTTTTCTAAAAAAATCTCAGCTTAAAAGTTCAATTAACTTTGTAAACGAATACAATTCTTAATGAAATAAATAACATTGAATAATTACAATTGAAGTTGTATAATTTGGAGTTGGTGGAAATAAATAATTTCAAGTTAAATATCTGGAATTTAATTACTGATATTACATGAAAAATATTAAACTTCTTTATTTGAGTTTGGTAAGTAAAGACTACAACGTAGAGATTAAACTCGTGTAATATTTAATATGACATACAGTAAAAAACTATCTTGTTTACACTTTTGTTTTTTACATGTTTACTACGCGTAAGGATAATAGAATTATAATATTTAAACTTCAACAGCCCCCTTCAATTCTATAATATTACAAAACTACACAACTAAACATTTGAACAACAAAACATGAAAGAAACAAATACAAACTACATAGGCACTAATTTCAGTTTATCCCTGAAATAACTGAACTTTACATTACTAAGAGATTTAGTAAAAATATCAGCTATTTGTTGATCCGAGGGTAAATAATTTACATTTTATTACCAATTCTCTGTAAGGTAAATTGTAAGCATTTACATTTTTATTTTCAGTTTTGTACCTAGTTAAATTCAATTTTGGTTGCATAGGAATTAATGCTGGTTTACAGTCAGTCATTTCAAAATGGTTCAAAATTTGTTTAATCAAATCCTTCTGATTGAGAAACAATCCATCACTTGCTTTTACAATATTCAATCCAAGAAATTTCAAGTGTGAATCGTTTGTCAAGTCTTTCATTTCAAACTTACTTATAAGTTTTTCTTTTACCTCATTAATTCTAGAAACAAATTTCGAAAATATCAGCATATCAGCAACATAAATTAGTAAGAAAATATCACTACTGATATATAAACAAGGATCTACTTTTGATCTTACAAGTCCTATACTTAACAAATGATCATTTAACCTTTCGTTCCAACATCTTGGCGATTGTTGTAATCCGTAGAGTGATTTCTTAAGCATGCACACCTTGTCTGGTGGTTTCTCCTTAATTCCTTCAGGTATATGCATGTAAACTGGTTGTTTCAAAATTCCGTTGAGGAATGCGCACTTCACGTCTAACTGGTGAATTTGCATATCACTCTGCACACTAAGTGACAACAACACTCGTACTGTTAACATGCGTACCACCGGTGAGTAAACCTCATCACTTAATTCGGATTGCTCAAAACCACGAGCCACTAATCGAGCTTTTTTCACAGTTTTATCACCAACCTGTTTTTCACAAAATACCCATTTGCAACTGATTATGTTCTCGTTCTCTGGAGCTGGTACCATTTCCCACGTCTTGTTCCTCTCCAACGATGTTAATTCCTCTTGAATAGCTTCTTCCCATCCTTTTCCAGAATTTATAGCTTCGTTATAATCTTTAAGAATTTCTGAAGATAAAATTAGAGCTGTCATGTCTCCCATTCGATCCATTTTATAATCTTCAAATCGTTTAGGTAAATTTATTTTCCTTTTACTCCTTCTGACGTTTTCCGGTGAATTTTCTTCCTTATCATCTTCACTGCAGCTTTCCATTTCTGTTCCTTCTTCTTCGTTCTTATTATCTTCATCTAGATTTTCTATTATCGTAGGCTCCTGTTCCAGTTCTTTTCCATTTTTAATAGATTCATCAATAATGACATCACGTGCCACTATTATTTTCCTCCTTTCTTCGTCCCAAAGTCTATATCCGTTATTTGTATATCCCACCATTATCATTTTCTTGGTGTGAGGATCCAATTTACTAATCCTTTTTTCCTTTGGAATATATGCATATGCTATGCTTCCAAACACTTTGACTTTGTAAAGATTTGGTTCTTCGCCATACCAAAGTTCAGCTGGGGTTTGTTTATTTTCTAAAGTTGACGTTTCGGTTCTATTTATTAAATAAATTGAGGTTAATACTGCCTCACCCCATAGATGTTTTCCTAATTTTGAATCGAAAATTAGACATCTAGCTTTGTCCATCACTGTACGATTAAATCTTTCAGCTACTCCGTTCTGCTGAGGATTATAAGGTACTGTATACTGAATACTAATTCCTTTTCGATTACAAAACCCTCTAAACTCTTTCGAACCATATTCTCCCCCATTATCACATCTAAATTTTTCAATTTTGCGCTCAAATTTTGCTTCTACGATTGCTACATATGACTTAAAGGTTTCAAATACCTCACTCTTGTTTTGAAGTAGATAGCACACAGCAAAATGTGAATAATGATCAATGTACGTAACAAAATTTCGCTTACCATCATGTGTACTTGGAGTCATTGGTCCACAAACATCTGATGACACAATCTCCAAGATCCGCTTTGCCTTTTTGTTCTCCTCTACTGATTTATAAGGGGTTCTCGCATATTTCCCTTCCAAGCATGTTTCGCACAAACCATTCGGAGGATACTTCGAAGAATGGCCCATACGTCGGTGCCATAGGGTTTTATCGATTTCCATTAAGTTGACTTCTTTTAGTGGTACCTCAAAATTCATAACATACAGGTTCCCGTCAAGGCTACCACTTGCAACTAAATTCCTATTTTTAAATATATTTACACTTCCATCCTGAAATATAACCTTTAACCCGGACTCTTCCATTCTTTTTACAGATAACAGATTATGAGTTAATTCTTCACATTCCAGAACGTTCCTAATTTTAATTCGTCTTCCATCTTCAGTTACTAAGTGTATATTTCCTTGTCTCTTTGCTGTTAGGGCTTGACCTTCTTTTGCAACATTTATTTTATGATTTGTTTCCACTACATCAACTAAATGCTGTCCTACCTTTTTGTTTATTAAGTGGTTAGTTGCACCACTGTCCACTACAAAAGTTACAACATTTTTTAAAGTAGATTTCATACAACCATTTTCTGTTGAGATCATGAAAGTCACCTCATTATCGTCAGCCAGATTGCATTCTTTTTTCTTATTAGATTTTTCTAGAGGACATTCTGACCTTTTGTGCCCTTTTACACCGCATCTGTAACACATAAATGGAAATTTCATACCTTTATTTTTATTTCCGTACTTCTTTTTCCTCTGATGAGTTATAAAAACTTCCGACGTTCCAGGTTCAGAATCTTCTTTGCTTTTTAGCTGTCGATTTTCTTCCATTAGTAGCTTACTTTTCACAAATTCCACCGTTACTTTTGTTTTATCCGAACTGAACAAAATATCTATTGCCGTAACAACCGCTTGATAACTTTCAGGCATCGTACTAAGTAACTGAATTATTACTTCTTCATTAGTAATCTTTCCACCACTAACTTTCAATTCTGAAACAGTCTTCTCAAATTCTAAAATAAATTCACTCAGCGATCCATTCCCACTGAATTTCATTGTTCTCAATTTCCTTTGCAAATTAATTTGACTCGAAATTCCTTTCTTTTCATATGCTTCCCTTAAGACAGATAACATTTCCTTGGCTGTTGTACTTCCTTTAACCATTTCTAATATACTGTCATTTAAATTGGCAACAATTATATTCCTTGCTTTCGCATCATTTTTCTTGTATTCCAGTAGTCTATCAGTTTCCATCGGGGTTTCCTTTACAAGAACATCATCAATTCCTTTCTGTTCCATGATTAGTTTTACCCGAAATTCCCAATTACTGTAACCTTCTCCATTAAACGGTTTTATCCCATTTGATACCGGTGATGTGGTCATTTTTGATTCACAAAACACAATCGTTCACGTTGCTTCCCGCTTCACTTACACAAACTTCTGTCCGCCGTGGTGTCTGAGCCAATAACCTATTAAACTTCTTTATTTGAGTTTGGTAAGTAAAGACTACAACGTAGAGATTAAACTCGTGTAATAATTCATATGACATACAGTAAAAAACTATCTTGTTTACACTTTTGTTTTTTACATGTTTACTACGCGTAAGGATAATAGAATTATAATATTTAAACTTCAACAAAAAAGACACAGGAGTAGCTAAGTGGAACAGATATCAATTTGGAAGTGAAGAAAAGAAGTGGTGTAGTACAGCAACAGATAGTCAAAACTAGGGATTGAGTAGAAAAGACACAGGAGTAGCTAAGTGGAGCAGATAGGTATCCAGTTGGAAGTTAAGAAAAGAAATGGTGTAGTACTGAATGTGTTAGTAACAGGTATTTTGAACAAAGTAGTATTTTGATATTAATTTTAAAATTGTTATTACTGAATGTAAAAAGGTTTACATTATTTTTTTTTAAGTTTGTTAGTTAATATTCTTTATTTATTCAAAATAAGGAATAAATAAACACGATCCCCTTTAACGCCTTGATTTTAAAGAGTCTCTAAATTTGAATATCAATAAAAATATAGACTAGTTTAACCGGAGTAAAAGAATGTGTATGATGTGTTTCCGTTATGATTATTAAATAACTAACAAAGATTGCAAAAGGATACATTTCATAACAATATATACCTATATTACCGTTGTTATACATTATTGTTATCATTTATATTATAAACCTACCACATGTAATAAATTAGTTGATACGAACTCTATCAGTTGTAACTGCCTGTTCATGAATAATAGTATATTATTATATGAGCGATTATGACAGCCATTATTCACGAAGATGACGTTTGAGCCCACGAGCCGTCAGGCGAGTGGCACAGATCATCTGAGCGAATAATGGCCATAATCGCGAATGTAATACGATACTTTTTCTACATCTATTAAACAAATATATTAGACTCAAATTAATCAAATTTGATAACTTTGTAAACAAGCAATATGACAACACACTTGGGCGTGTCACGCGAGTCGATTGTCAGTCGCAGAAGGAGTTGATCACGGGCGATTTAAAGTATGATTGGATTAGCGAAATATTTATGTATTTGTGATTGGCCGAAATCATAATTCACTGCAGTGAATTATAGGTACTATTTTTCACAAAAAAAAATTCTAATAATTGCAATATAACTAAATAGGTGTAGAAAAATAAATAAATAAATAAAATTAGACGAGGAAAAAAACGTTATCAAACAGCTGCACCCTGCACTACGGAATGACACACTAACAACAAAAATGAAAAAACATATTTTTAGTACATCTGTAGAAAGCACTGTGACATATGGAGCCGAAATATGGACAATGGAATCCTGCTCAACTGTTGGGAGGTGGTGGGGATACAGTCGACAACTCCTGACAAGTCAGCATCCATTGCTACTGAATGCTAACTTGTCAGGACTTATCGACTGTATGGAAGCCTCAAAGAAGAAGGAAAAGAGGAAGACAGCTGTAAACACACCGACAGTATATAAGTCCGAGAACTCATATTTTACAGTTCAAGTGAGATGTTTAAAGAGGAGGCGACGAAGGAGCCGAGTCTTGAAACTCGAAACGATTACTGTAAAAAGCGTTCACGGACGAATGTCGTTATGTATTTTATTTCATACTGTAAACAATTTGATTTTTTAATGTGACACTTTTTCAATAACGTCAACATGTGACATTACTGTATCAAAGCCGGTAGGTGTGGCTTGGTTACACTTTTACGGGCTTTGATTGGCTGCATAAAATAACAGTCAGGAAAGTGTTGCTTCATAACACTTTCCGGCTCTGATACCGTAATAGCTCACTTTCCGGACTCAAAATGGCGCCGGGAAACTGCATTTACCAGACAGTATGAAAAAAAAATAATGAGGGATAGCAAGCCAAACCAAAGAGGAGACATGATGTATAAGGGTCACAAAATAGTTGGATATGCAGACGATGTGGCCATCAAAGCCAGAAACATAAAGGAATTAAAAGAGATAACACACAGACTGGTAGACTTAAATCAAATTAAACCAAAGAAATGCAAAGTAATGAGAATTGGAGAACCTTGAAAAAACAAAACGTTAAGAGTTAGATAGCAAGCTAGGGATTGTTGAGTTTGTTTACTTAGGTGCCAGAATAACAAACACATGTCAGACAAAGAGAAATAAATTGATCATAGACTAATAAAAGCCAACAAAAGCGCTGGAGCTCTGAACAACATATTGAAAGCAAAACATTTATCTAAAAACGCTAAGTTCCGACTCTACAAAATAGTTCTGAGATCAACCGCAATATATGGCTGTGAATCTTGAGATTACTAAAGTGAGAAAAGAAAATAATAAAGCATGAATATTAAGATTAAAAAAACGATTTTTAATCTTTTTGAATTGTATGAAAACGGACACAGACTTGCCTCCGAAATATCATTAAAAAATAGTATTATCCAGCGTAAATTGCTTTAACCCTGGAGCACTCCTGCCTGTTATTGTCGCTCAATAACTTGCGCGTGAGCGTTTTCCTCACATGTGCATTTTAACCTTATAATGACCTGTTGCAGAAGGCCTTAGACCTGTAGTGTATAAGCATTGATAAATTAAGACAATATTATCAAAAACAGCATCAGTTATCCGATTTTATTATTGGTAAAATTCAAGTTAAACGAAATCTAAATTTCGATGATCAGTTACTAGAAGGAATCTGGCTGGATATATATGTTGCTTCAGAGAAATTTTTACTTGGTTGTTTTTACAGACCGCCATCATCCAGTGAGGAACATGATGATCAAATGCTAAACTGTTTAGAAACTGTATCTGCAAATAAAAATCTGATAGTTTTTGGTGATTTTAACTACCCACTGATAAACTGGAATGTACTGAATACAGATATACCACTATCGTCAGATTTGAAATTTCTAGAATACTATGTATCATCAAACCTCACACAACATGTTAAGGAGCCTACAAGATTTCGTCAAAATCAAAATGCAGCAATGCTGGACCTGGTACTTACTAACGAAGAGGAAATCATTTCAACCTTAAACTACTATCCACCAGTAGGAAAAAGTGATCATGTCACACTGATAGCAAAAATTCAGTTTAATGATAAAAATGTAAATTCACATCCAGACAATAAAACTGATACTAGAAGAAACTTCTGGAAAGCAAATTATGCAGAAATAAATAATACACTAAGTGATAATCTATCTGAAGAATTGATACACGCCGAAAATATTGAGGACTCGTGGGAGAAATATCGGAAAATCTATAGCCAAAATATACTTACTAAAATCCCATTTTCAAGGAACAGTGGAATAAACATTTGTAAACCCTGGATATCCCAACAAACAAAAAAATTGATAAAAAAAAAGAGGAAAGCATGGGACAGGTATCGAATACTGAACACCGATGAGGCATATAATGAGTACAAAGCTTTGAGAAACCAATGTACGGATATATCCTTGTCTGAAAGGAAATCATATGAAGCGGCACTAGGGACAAATGAAAATGTGAAAAAATTTTATAAATATACGAAGAGGCAAACTTCAATAAAAATGGGTGTTCCCACAACAATTTGGGATGGAAACAAAAACGAGGTGACAAATTGTATGAAGAAAATAACAAATATTTTTGCCTACGAATTTTCAAAATCATTTGTGAGAGAAGCGGATTCTGATGTACCTACGATTGAAACGATCTCCCGATCGGTAAACGAAATAACTGATATCGCCTTCGATGCCGGAACTATTCAAAAAATATTTACTGAACTAGATGCAAACAGTGCCCCAGGACCAGATGAAATACCCACATTACTATTGAAAAGTTGTCCGTGTATTCTAAGTCGTGTTTTTGCGTACACCATGAAATTATCACTAGAAACCAAATCACTGCCAGATGAATGGAAAATGGCATATGTAACTCCAATATATAAAAAAGGAGATAAGACATTAGCAAGTAACTATAGACCGATATCGTTGACATCAATAGTATGCAAAAGCATGGAGAAAGTCATTGTGCGGAATATTCGGGACTTCCTATTGAGAAATAACTTAATACCAAATTCACAGCATGGTTTCCTGCCAGGTCGATCAACCACCACTAACTTGTTGATATGTATAGATGAATGGACAAAAAATTTGGATGTAAACCACCCGATCGATGTGATCTATTTAGACTACGAGAAAGCCTTCGATCGCGTTCCGCACAAAAGACTACTCTCAAAGTTGGACCATATTGGCATTAGAGGAAATCTTCTTGGTTGGATAAAAGACTTTTTGACGGGGCGGAAATTCAAGGTTCGAATGGGAAGAGAATTATCCGACCCATACGAAGTCCAGAGTGGAGTACCGCAGGGGTCAGTGCTAGGACCTCTACTCTTTACGATTTATATGATCGACTTTGATGCCCAAATCGTCTGTAAAGTCGTTTCCTTTGCGGATGATACTAAATTCTTTGGTAACCCGTTTTCAAATCAACTTCAAGAAGATCTAGACAAAATTGTAATCTGGACAAAAAAGTGGTTGCTATCGTTAAATATAGGAAAATGTTCTGTTCTTCATCTAGGAAAGAATAATCCCAATAAACAATATTATCTTGACGGCGAGACTCTTACACCAGTCGACAGTCAGAAAGATTTGGGTATTATTATTTCGAAAGACTTGAAATGGAATGCTCACTGTGTGAGTGTTGTGAAGCAGGCAAATAGAACATTATATGTGATCAAGAAATCTTTTAAGTTTTTAACCAAAGATCTGTTCCTGAAACTATATAAAAGCTATGTACGACCAATTCTAGAGTATGGATCCACCATATGGTCGCCGTACTTTACCAAGGACATCCTACTTCTGGAGAACACTCAACGTCGAGCTTCTAAACTACCATTGGGTTTTTGGAATTTGAAATATGAAGATAGGATTGATGCGCTGGCATTACCCACATTGGAAGAGAGAAGAAAGCGTATGGATATTATTGACACATACAAAATTCTTACAAACCAGTATGAGTGCTCAGAATTGATTGAAATTTTTACTAGAAATGAAAACGTTCACTTGAGAGGACATCAGTATAAACTTAAAAAAGATCAGTTCAATAAAAATCCGAGAAAACATTTCATAGCAAATAGAGTTGTATATCCCTGGAATGCATTACCAGAAAACGTTGTGAACTCTACCACCATTGAGCTGTTCAAAAATCATCTCGATTCACATATGAACACCTAGAAAATGAAACAGTTACCATGTTATGTTATGTGAAATATTGTCTGTTATATCTTCTTCTCCAAATCCTCTTTTACCGTGTGTACGGTGTCTGTTATAAATATATACCTATATTACCGCTGTTATACATTATTATTATAATTTATATTATATACCTACCACATGTAATAAGTTAGTTGATACGAACTCTATCAGTTGTAAACTGCCTGTTCATGAATAAATAATAAAAAAAATAAATAATAATAATAATAATAATAAATTACAAAAAAAAAACAAAATATATAAGTCCGACCGATGCGAGAACTCGCGTAATGAGAGTTTTGCTCACGTTTATGCATACCTCTGTCACACAGATGCTGCAATGTGGTCAGTATACCAGCTAATGACAAACTACCCTAATTGTTCTAGAGATGAAACATATAAAGTCAGCTAGAGGGAGCGCCAAAACCATAGCAACCAGAGTTTAAAAAATTGCGGCAATTTTCGAAAAATGTGAAAGAAATGCTCATAGCGCGAGTGCTCCAGGGTTAATAGGATAGTGCTGCAAGAGTACAGAATCATTGATATTAAACATAACCAAATCAACCACCACAAACAATCAATAACATCATTAAAATTGTTCAAAGATTGAGTTACACGGACATTTTAGAAATTTAATTTTTAATTAACTCCTTTTGGGGAAATAATATTATTTTCGCAGGAGTTGAATCACTGACCTTTAGTTTTATATTATATGTAGGTATAACAATTTACTTAAAAGAAGATATTTGACGCGAGCCCGCTTAAACTTTAGCGGCTCACTGACTACTGAATAAGATATCACCAAGGTGTATTCTGCCTAGTAAGTCTTCTCTGGAGTAGAAGTGCAAGTACTTCTGTGGTTCAAAGTCCACGTTAAGCTGTAGGTCCCCTATGTCTGTAGACTACTTGACACGCACACTACTGACATATGGAGAGAAGACCACAACTCTCTGTAAAAGACAAGCCACTTCAAGAAGAAGAGCAAAAGAGTTTTCACAAACCAGAAAGATTAATTATTGACGCTTTGTGCTATAATAGTAATTTGTAATACAAGTGTTGAAAGCTTGCGTTTGCCACACGAATGTGAAGTTTGCAGCACGAACGATAGTGAGTGCTGCAGTCACATGAGAGTGGCAAATACAAGCTTTTAACACATGTATTACACACTATTTTTTCTACAACCACATTTCCATAAACAAATTTAAATATTTCTGCAAAATCAAATCTGACATTCATCAAATGTCATTATGACATTTTGATTTCGGTGCGGCAAAATTATACTTTGCCGCACCGAAAATCATGCGTGTGCGTGCGGAAAGTAAATTTTCCGCACGCTAATTTCACTTGTTCGGCAAACACTCATTTTCAATACTCGTATCTATGGAGACGAAGTTTGAAAATCCCACTTTCCATGGTGGGAGTAGAAAAATATAATTTACTTTATGTGCCACATTAATATAAGAAGTTTTCTTGTTTGTATTTTTTTACTTAGTTTAACAGTCTAGTATGTATGTATATTCTGTTCACTGATCTCGTGGACACCAGATATATGTTGCCCTGAACAATTGGTACCTATTGGCACAGAAAATTTGCTTTGTAATGTTGTTGTTTCTGGTTACTATATGGCTGGAGGGAAATTTGAAATCTAACATTTAAAAAAATTATAAAATAAAAATTTTCATGCAATGTAACCTAAATGTTGAACCATGAATTTTACCGAAAGAGGGCAGAAGACAATTTATCTATGTTACGAAGAATTAAAAAGTGCATATGTAGGCCAGTCGGCAGAGCGTTTAAAAGAGGTTATTGTGGAAATAAATGGTGGCAAGCTGGAATAAATTTTATTCTCTTAATTTGGACCTTCAAAAAGGCATACTAATTTTGTACGGTCTAGCGACCCCGGAGTTTGCCGCCATATTGAAAAAACCACGTGAAAAAGGACATTATTATTGATTTTCGTGAATATCTCGGTTTGGATCAACTTTAGAGCAAAATATCAAGTTATCGAAAATAAAGTAGATAAAATTGTCTACAAAAAATATTCGACACTTTTTTTTGTAAATTGATGGGTTACTGAGTTACAGATATTGAAAGCGCGCAGCACATATGTGCCATTCTCTATTTATTTCAGTATTTAATAATTAATAATAAAACGCTATTAATACATGTTTTTAAGTTATCTAACTGAATTGTATTCATATTAAACTCGCCCTGTGTGTTTATACCTGAGAAAAACAGGTAACGAATGATACAAGTGTTTTGTGCAATCTATAACAAAAGTTTGTTCAATCTTGCGTTCTTACCTCCAACGGAAGTAGCTCGTATGCACTCATTTCGTACATACCTATAAGTTCAGCAGTGGTACGGAAGTGACAAGACTCCTACTGACTGGGGATGGAAGAATACAAGAAATGCCTATCCCCACGCTACAAGACGCCGCTCCTCAAGAGTTGCTGAAAATCATTTTGTGAAAATGCACAAAATGCTGCAACGCAGCTTGCAGTTGTAGGAAGGCTGGATTGTAGTGTTCAGTAGTGTGTGGATCATGTCAGGGAAAGGCTTGTTCGAATGCTGAAAAAGGCATAGAAGAACTGGGAGATGACGAAGAAATCGACGTGCAAATAGAGGGCCTCCTCTCTCAAGAACATAATATATTATGGAGGAGAATTTTGAATCCGAATTACAGCAGCAGGATGCTCAAAGTGCCGATAAGATCACCAATGAGATTATAGATAAACCATCAACATCAAAAAGAAGTAGACCACACGTATAATTACAACAAGTAACAAGTATTTTCCATATACTGGGGATACCACCTTAAAAAAAACGCGCCGAGTGCTTTACCGCTAGGTGGTGTGGAAATAGGCACAACAGAAAACAAAATATTCTAAAAAAATATTTCTAGGCACCAAGTCTACGTTAGTATTAATTTAAAATTATTATTAAAAATATTTTGGAACGAGCGATATGTTGAAATGAAAGAAATATTAAGAATTAAAAGGAAAAAGTTTCTGATCTTTTTTGTAGACAATGTTATTTACTTTAAAATCAATAACTTGATATTTTGCTCTAAAGTTAACTCAAACCGAGATATTCACGAAAATCAGTAAAAATGTCTTTTTTCACGTGGCTTTTTCAATATGGCGGCAAAATCCGAGGTCGCTAGACCGTGCAAAATTAGTATGTATGTCTTTTTGGAGGTCCCAATAAAGAGAATAAAATTTATTCCAGCTTGCCACCATTTTTTCCACAATAAACCCCTTGCCAACTGGCCTAATGGAACTACAGTTAAATTTAATTGAATTTTGAGTTTGACATCCGTCAACTTGACAACATAACCCAACATTTTAGGGAACTAAATATCTCACTAAATTTTAAAAACATATAGTGCTGGCAATTCAGTAACAAAAAAATACACCAGATATTTCAATTTAGTGTCCAGCAACTGAATAGATCAGTGTTTCCCAACCGGTGGTTCGCGAACCCCCAGGGGTTCGCACGGTTTATAAAGGGGGTTCGCGAAAATAATATTGTAATGGCCGAATTTTAAATCCCTATATATCCCATTAAGGGTTTTTTTAAGTTCAACTGATGCTTAGCTAAGAACCAGTTGGAATTCATTGACATTAAAGATAATTCCGTTTTATTTTATTACTAGGATGAATGTTCTGTTTTATTCAATTAATTTTGTATTCGTTATTTTGTAGGTTAACGATTATGTTTTAGTTTTTCGTTATGAACTATTAGGCAATATGGAAAATAGTTAAATGTTAATAACAACCAAATTTTATTGTTTTCTTTACTGTAACTAATGACTACATAGGGAGGTTCGCTAATTTTTTCAGTTTTTAGAAGGGGTTCGTAAGGAGAGAAAGGTTGGGAACCACTGGAATAGATAATACTGAACGTCATTTTTCTTACACGTGTATTGGATCTTTTTGTTCTCTTTTTAAACAGACTCTTGCTACAATTGGACATGACTATCATTCGTAAGCAGCCACCCTCAGTAAACAGGACAAAAAAAAAAATGAGAAACCGTCAGTGTCTGCTTATTAGAGATTCTACTGTATATTAAAATCACTTTATCAAAAAGCTTTGAGGTTATTCCAACGAACTTATACACGGAAATCAACAACTATCTTAAGTCTCGTGCGTTCAGTTAATTAAGTAAAAGATTTATTAAACTGTTTTGTTTTGCCCATAAGAGCTTGTTTAATAGTTAATAAGAAGGTAGATCTACCAATTTATGTTAGTTATTTTGTTATTCAAGATCTGTTTAATAAAATAAAACTAAATTCCAGTGGCGGCTCGTGGCTGGAAATCTTGGGGGTGCTGTAGCTTTCGAAATATACATACCAGTAACGATCCTTGATATTTTTAATGTGCTTTTTAAGTAAAACAAATCAAATCTAAATTGTACTCAATTCATAAAAAAATTAGCTTACAGGAAAATGAAATAAAAAGAATTTTTATTTAAATATAAAATCCATTCTCAGCCACACCCATTCCAATACAGTATCTTAGTCAAAAAGTAAGCAAGGAAAACAAAATAGAGCATTTCTAATTTCGCAACCAGGCAACCATTTTATTTTTTCATGCCAGTCCTTGTTAAAAGATCTAGTAAAATATTTTTTGCACTCCCCGGCGGAAAGTTATTTCTTTACGCCCGCGAAGAAGGGCGTAAAGTTAATTATTGTAGACCGCGGGCGCACTTTACGCCCGCAACCCGCAACAAATTAATAAAAAAGTAGATTACCTTAATTACAAAACAATTTTTATATACCTAACTTGTAAAATCACTCTTGCGGTGAATGCGTCAATTTGACATTTTTAAAAATGCCATTAGAAAATTTTTATTAGAAATTAGAAATCAAAAAATTTAAATAAAATCTTCGTCGGTCCAAAAATATTGTATGTTATGTACCGTGGGCTAAAATCGATATCCTTACGCCCTTGATACATAAATAACTATTTTGTTTTTACTAACTGCTTCAATTTTTTCACGTAATGACAATTGGTAAAATGTAATTTTTTAAATATATTCAACAGTAACATATCCATCATAACATATTTAAAATAATATTTATTATTTAATTGTATTTTTCTGTAACAAATATTTAAATGTTAGAAAAAAAAACAGAATATTATCCTACGTACCTATATGAAAGATTAATTCGCTCTGAATAAAAACATACAAATTAAATCACAAATAAGCTGACGCTGCTTAGACAGCAGATTTCGGGCCGGTTATTTTGCTTACAAATTCCTGGCGAACAATGATGACGCTGTACCGGCTGTACAGAAAGCAGCGTTCGCGCTGCTATTACCGTGTGTTATTAAGAACTAACAAGCCTGCGCGAAACTTGCAGAGAAATGTATGTTTTTGACACTACTACGTTTTGCAGTGTCTCGGAACTCCGCGGGACTTTCACCGACGCGACGTACGTTTTCGACAATATTACATTTCGCAGCGTGTCTGAATGGAATCTACAGCTTCGGTTAAAATAATTCCTTTTAAAAGCGGTTTAATTAATTAAATTTATGTAATAATTATGCAAAATATTGAATGATTGTTATATTATTGATATTTTCAAGTACAAATTTAATAGGTAATTAATTTTCGTATTTTGTTCTGGGGGTGCTGCAGTGTCGCAGCGCTTATGGACCAGCCGCCACTGCTAAATTCATTTTTAAAATGTCCAATTGCAACAGCAATCTTAAAAAAAGGAGTGAAGTTAAAAAGACATTGGTCGTCATGGCAACCGGATAAACAAACGCTTTAGTAAGTGTTGTTGTGACATGATATCGGATTGCTCCCGGGGCCCCAGAAAGGTGGAAATCAGAATTGAAATTGAGGTTCACGAGGAGGTTCATTAGCATACCATCAATAGACTAATTATTAAAAAACAATAAGGCCTATAAAAAAATTAACGAATTAATTTTATTTTGGGAAGCACTTGCTGCCGTCCTACTTAGCCGCCACTGCTTCTATAATAACCAACTGCTTAAAGGTGGATTCACAGCTCCGCGTTTTGCGACACTGCAATTTTTTGAAATAACCGCTCATCATTGGTTGGTTTCCCGCGCTTTGGGTTTCACTACTACTGCTTTAAACCAACCAATGACAAGCGGTTATTCAAAAAATTGCGGTTCCGCAAAACGCAAAACACGGAGCTGTGAATCCACCTTAAATGTCTTATTATTCAAGTAATCTTTATAGGTATAGACAGAAATATTTTGCTTACATTTGAAACCATCTATTAAAGTTTCGCCAACAAATGTATAGCGAAATTAAATTAAATATAGGGGAAAAGTTTCAATTGACAGAAGATACTAAGTTTACAAATATAGTACTTGAAAATACCTGGAATACTTTCGGTGCATAAAGAATCTAAACAAATCGTTTCAGTAGGACTTGGACTGGTACAGTCTTGCTTCGGTAGATCGGATTCTCTGCTAAACGATGAACCTGATATAGTTATATTATTTCTGTTTAATGGACATGATTCTGCCATTCTAAGTTGCTGCAGTCTGAAAATATTACAATATTTAATAAAATATCACAATGATTATCGCTTTATAATTGTGAAAAATTTGGTAGTTGGTCTAAAAGATTATAAATTTAATTAGCCTATGTTCTGATGCAATTCTAATATTTGCACTTCAGTTATCTGATATCATAATAAAAGGGCAGCAACTTAATAGTTTTGGTATAATAAACTCCTATTTTTATAAAATTATTGAAGGTGTAAAATTAACCTTAAACAGAATACTGAATATTTTTACACTTACACAGTGTAAAAAAATTACAAAATAAATTATGTATCAACTTATTTAGTGGTCTGCAAGCATGTTTTTAAATTATTTGTTTACTGATAAGCTAAAATACATCACGTTGTAATCAGTTTAGTTATAAATTTCTAATTAAAATAATAAACTGAGCAATCAACTAAAACACTAAACCACGTTTTCTGCAAGTTACGACCTTCCAATCAGAATAAATGTTGATCAATAATACTCAGCAATTAATCGAAAATACAAGGTCACAAATAATAAAAGTAAATCTCCAGAATTTAACACCAAACATCAATCTGGTTAAAATTATTAGATCAGAAGAGACCCAGCCCGTGAAAGACAAATAAATTCCTTTATTAAAGAAATCCTTAGAAAGGTTTAATAGAATCAAACCATTACACTTAATAACTCAATTATTAAAACAAACGACACTTTTTTTCACACTAACAACAAAACGATTATTTTGGGTTTCTTACCTTTTTAGAGACCTATACACACGGCCATACTTCTTTACACCATTAGTATTTTGCTTTGACAAATGACAAATGCGCAGTACTAAGTCGCGCAACTAGCTAGTAACACCGTAAACAAACGACTAGCGTACTAGAGTTGCGATCGTGTGCTGGTAAGATGGGAAACTGTTAAATGTGCGTTCCGTAATTTAATCCGCATGTGCACTCAACCACAGTAGGGAACAGTGTAGGGTTACTCCTTAGATCAGTGTTTCTCAAAGTGGGTTCCGCGGAACCCTAGGGTTCCATCAGTACTTGCCAAGGGTTCCGCGCAAAGTTCCGCAAAATACAAAAACATATTTTTGTTCCCGTATTGTAACGAAATCTCCCGGACTAATGTACGGTCGTGACGTCAGATTCTGGAATACATTGATATGTGAATTCGCTGCGGTCGTGGATTGTTATTGTTGGAAATAGTTCGATGACGGTATACAGGGTGTATTGAAAATCGCGCATAATATGTAGGTATATCACGCGATTCTACGTCAAAATCCAAGCAAAAAGCTTCAGTACCAATTTGCTGTTAACTCTTTATATTTAGTTATTGAGTTATTAGCAGCCTTTAAGGTGCATTCAGACTCAGAAATTTTGTCCGGAAAGTTGACGGAGAAATTTAAACGAACCAATCAGGAGGTGCGTAGAATTTGAATCGTAAGAAGCGGTAAATTCTACACACCTCCTGATTGGTTCGTTTAAATTTCTCCGTCAAATTTCCGGACAAAATTTGTGAGTCTGAATGCACCTTTAGTCGTATTCTGGTTTGCTTGTCGTGTCATATTTTTGTGAAGTAATGATTTTTAGCTGTAGTTTAATCAACAAAAGAAATAACTAATCTGTAATTGTACTCAATATACCCTTCGTTTAATTAGAATTTCCATCCGAAGTTTGAAATTTTTGCAGTACTTGTGCTTTTCATAAATGTTGCAATAATGTACAATGCAATTATATTAAATCATGCGGGTTGCTATTGGTGATATCGCAGGTGACGTAGTATGACTGACCACACAGTGTTGCTAAGTTTACAAGACTTTAATTAACAATTCTTCAAAAACTACATGTTTTGGCCTAAAACAGATATACAATTTTTGTCCAGTTTTTAACGCAGAATCGCGTGGTGCGAATATTATGCGCCATTTACGATACACCCTGTATAAAGACGGTCTGGCGGCACGGTGGGATACAGTCGATACGAGTAAGTGCAATGAAGTAAAAACATAATAGATAGTTCAATTGTTTATACATAGTTAGTAGTTTTTCGGTCCGGTTCCACGCAACTTACATTTACAAAAAAGTGTTCCACGTGAAAAAAAGTTTGAGAAACACTGCCTTAGATCATATATATTAACATATACAGGGTTACTGGTAATTCGATACATTCCTTTGGAGATGTGATGGGGCAGGAGCTAAGAAACAAATTTAACCCTAATATACATTATGCAAAACTCAATACTTTTTGAGATATTTCAATTTTTGCGTTTTTCTCAAAAAAGTAGATCTTAATGTCTTTAAAGTTAATTTTAAAAAAATCTGCTTGACATTTTTTGAACTTTTTTACTGAATTACTTGTCCCACTCTATGGTCATCCGTTTGAAATGGAAAATATCCGGAAACATTTCGATCATGTGAATATTTAAAAAAAAAACTTAAAAAAAATAATTTTTAAAAATCAGCTACGAAAATTACCAATTCGTTTTTCTCAAGAATTATCAACATAACATGCGTACAAATTATTTTAAAAACTTCCTTATTTCAACAGCTATCTATCAAGGTACAAATGTTCAACGTGCCCTTGCTAGTTCTAATAAAAAAATAGTAAAAGTGTTGCAAGTAGTATTGTTATTATTTTTGAATAAACAGTAAAAAGTAAAAGTGTGCGTAGAAAAGTGTTTTAAGTGCCATGATCACCTACACCAATGCAGAATACGCTGACATCTTGTTTGTCTACGGATATTGTGACGGCAAAGCTGCCGAAGCTCGCCGGGAATATGAACGTCGCTTCCCTTACCGTCGTATACCAAATGTTCGTGTATTCGGTACGACATATCAAAATGTCGCTGAAATTGGCTCTGTGAAACCTAGACAAGGTAACGCCGGTGCTCCTTGCGTTCATCAACCAGATGATGAGGAAGAAATATTGCGATGATGAAGACCCAAGAACTTCAACTAATAAAGCCGCAAGACTAACCGGAACGACACAATGGAAAGTTTGGTCTACGATATGCAGTATTCGATGCCATCCTTACCACTATACTCCTGTCCAAGGCTTTCATGAAGGTGATCCTGGAAGGAGAGTGGAATTCTGCCGCTTTATGTTAAATTCAGATGCAGACAATGCAAATTTCTTACTGAACATTTTATGCACGGATGAAGATGTTCCTCTCACCGTGAGACAGCGAATAATATTTCAGCACGACGGTTGTCCAGCTCATTATCGGCTGACAGTACGACACTTACTCGGTCAACGTTTTTCTAACCGTTGGATTGGAAGGGCAGGCGTTGCCCAGCGCGAAGTTCATATTTAACACCTCTAGATTTCTACGTGTGGAGCCATACGAAAGAGACGGTCTATGAAACACCAGTCGATACGGAGAATACCTTAGACAAAGGATAGTCGATGTTGTCCAACACATACGGCATATCCTCACAACCAGAGTAACAAAGACGGAAATAAGAAGACGCTGCCGTGCTTGTATACGGAGTAGGGGCTCCCATTTTGGGCAAGAAATGCAGTACAAATTTGAAATTAAGAATTAAACGATTACCTTTACAATGCGGATTTGACTGTTTATCCAAAAATAAGAATAATACTACTTGCATCACTTTTACTATTTTTTTATTAGAACTATCAAGGGCAAGTTGAACATTTGTACCTTGATAGATAGCTGTTGAAATAAAGAAGTTTTTAAAATAATTTGTACGCATGTTATGTTGATAATTTTTGAGAAAAACGAATTGGTAATTTTCATAGCTGATTTTTAAAAATTATTTTTTATAAGTTTTTATTTAAAATTTTCACGTGATCGAAATGTTTCCGGATATTTTCCATTCCAAAGGGATGACCATAGAGTGGGACAAGTAATCCAGTAAAAAAGTTCAAAAAATGTAAAGCAGATTTTTTTAAAATTAACTTTAAAGACATTAAGATCTACTTTTTTGAGAAAAACACAAAAATTGGAATATCTCAAAAGCTATTGAGTTTTGTATAATGTATGTTAGGGTTAAATTTGTTTCTTAGCTCCTGCCCGATCACATCTCCAAAGGAATGTATCGAATTACCAGTAACCCTGTATATTAATATATATGATCTAAGGGTTACTCCGTGTCGGCTCCTTTGATGTCAAAAATTGAAATCGAATGACCTCCCTCGAAGCGATCGCCATACTCTTGAATGTAAAAAAAACTATGCGTGCAGGCGAAGTATGGGCAAAATAAGCCCTAAAATTTAAAATTTAAATTGATTAGTTATACTTGCAAACAATATTACAATTTACAAATAAATAAATAAGTTCAAATAACGAAATATTTATTAAGATAATGTAAAAACAAACGAAAATAGGTATTAATACAAAAATAAACTGCAAAAATAGCTGAATAGAGGCTTACTTTAAAAAAACAAAGCAAACATTTAAATCATGTATAATTGTCTTTTTCCTTTGCAGGAATTTTTACTCATGTGTCCGCATTATTATTTTGTTTATTTTGTCAGTACTCTCCAAATTCTTATTAATATTCCAACCAGTAGACAGAAAAATAATCTCATTCCACTATACATATAATTTCAGTACATAAGTTAATAAAAAAACGTGTAGAAATTATTCAAATTGGCCTCTTTGTAAACTATAATAAATAATTTTGAAACAGTTGAATAAATATTCGTAATATAGGCATAAATCTCCATTACATAAAAACTGCGTACAATATCCTTGAACGTATATGAATGTACCTTTTACCGTACCTTACTTAGCTACCAGTACCTAGTTGAATGCAACCAACAATTCAACATCTGTATATAATAATTATTCCCTCTACTATTATCAGTATATATTTTTAAGTAATACAATAATAAATAATAAGATAATTATAATTCATCTTATTAATAAAATTACATATCACTCATATTAGCATTATACATAACGTGCGTTCAAAAATGTGTGTCGCCATCTTAGATCATATATATTAATATATATGATCTAAGGTCGCCATGTTGGCGGTGGCAAATTGTCACGTATGTCGTGGATTATGATGTACATTGCATAGCTCGGACAAACTGATGTGCGAAATCGGCTTTACGGGCCATTCTGAACGTCTAATTTCGAAGTTATAGTTGTTGCACAGTATAATATATTATACTGTGGTTGTTGTTCGTTTTAATTTCGTTAAAAGTTATTTTCCGACAAACGTTTAAAAATGTCACTTTCCCGCACTCATTTTGTGTGCGGGAAACTCCACTTTCCCGCACTATACCTTCTCAACTTCAAGTTGAGACTAATCATCTTCAAATTGAGAATAAACACATTCAAATTGAGACAAAACAATCTGAAATCAATTAAACACATTCAAATTGAGATTTAACATAATCAAAATGAGAATAAACATATTCAAATTGAGAATAAACACATTCAAATTGAGACAAAACAATCTGAAATCACTTAAACACATTCAAATTGAGAATTAACATAATCAAATTGAGAATTAACATAATCAAATTGAGAATAAACATAATCAAATTGAGAATAATTAATTTCGAATTGATTAAACGCATTGAAATGGCAATAGACACTTTCAAATAGAAAATAAACGCATTCAAATTGGGACTATAAATAACTTCAAATTGGGAAATAACAACTGAAAATTAAAATTCATCAATATTATATCAATAGTTATTTTCATAACAAGTGCGGGAAGTTAGCGATTCCGAAACGAATGCAGGACGTTACAGAAACGAGGGCAGCGAGTTTCTTTACCTGCATGATTCTGAGCAGGCCTTGACTAGTACAACACGATTGGCTACACTGGTTCTATAATGGGTATGAATTATAATGTGACAGTGACATTTCAAATGTAAGTCAGTTTTGCAATCTTGTTTCCAGAATTATTTAAGTTTATCGTTGTAATACTAGTGAAGGATCACATTTTGAACACCTACTCTAACATGTATTTATCTTAGTTTTCAGTTTGTTCCCTAAATAAATACTGTTTTGTGTTTTAATTTATTTGACATTTATTAACCTCTAACCTACTGCCACATTTTGAAATCAGTCTTGCCAATCGTGTTGTACTAGTCAAGGCCTGCTCAAAATCATCTTTTTTTCGATCTCATGGTACTATATGAGTGATATGACCTTCAAACTGAGAATTAGGGAAATATGCGGAGTAACTTAGTGACTCGTTGGTTGTTGGTATTTTGTTTAGTAAAACACAGCTAACGTTAACCTCTACCTGACTCATATACATAACCTCAAAAATAAAACGTTATTTTGGTTACTTTCTTAACGTGTATTTGTAACAAGTAGCATAATCATACGTGTTTTTAAATAGTGTTTGCAGAAAATTAAAATATGAATATACCGGTGGTAGTATATCCTCCTAACAGGCCTTTGGAAAGGATATTAACACCTTCAAAGACACCTGTTTCATATGATCATTTATATTTTATGGATTCTAACGAAAAGGGCAAGTACTGAAATAGCTATTTATGTATCAAGTTGCAAAATGATGGACTTTTTATCACTAGGCTCGCCTCGACGAACAATACGCCGTGTGATAAAAAGACATGTTTTGCAACGTGTTTCATACAAGATTTTCCAATTCAGATAAAAAAATCTAAAATGTAAATATTAACATAAATTTGATTTCGTGTAGGTATGGGCATAATTTAAAATAATAATCGTAGTGTTCCGTTGCTCTGAAAACGTAAGCGTTGCCTTGGAGAATTGGGCGTGATAAAATGGGAGCATATTTTGTAACTACAGTCGAACTTCGATAACTCGAATTTTTGATAACTCGAAACAAATTGGTTGGCGTTAGCGTCAAGAGTGAGAATTATGTGTAATTTTTACTTGATATCTCGAACTTCTATTAAACGAATATCTTGATAACTCGTACAGAATATTTGGCGCCACCTTCGATAAGTCGAATTTTCTGGGAATCATTGAGCGTTTTGCGTTGGATTGTGAATTTATCAACAGTGCGTTGATAAATTCACAATCCAACTATACTCTATACTTCATCTCTTTCTAAACTAGGTTTTCATTACCTACTGCGCACGAATGCGTGTCTAAACAGACAGTTTTTGGACGGGGAAAGTTGACCTCAACCCAAATGCTAGATAAGATGAAAAATACTGTATTAATTATTTTCAATGTAAAATATTTTTAATATTTATACATATGTTTCAGACGGGAAATTTTAGAAAAAGGTTAGATTTCAGGATATAAACTTTTTTGGTATTTTTTAAGCAAACTTAAAATGAAATAAGTTAGATTTACCTTAAAATAAGTAGTCATGAATAGGGCTGGGACAAAATATCGATATATCGATAAAAATATCGATATATCGAATAACGATATCTTTTTACTAAAATATCGATATTTATCGATATATCGATATTTATCGATATATCGATATTTATCGATATATCGATATTTATCAATATATCGATATTTATCGATATATCGACATTTATCGATATTTAGCGATATATCGATAAATATCGATATTTATCGATATTTCTGGATAAATTACGCATAAGATCGATGTTTATCGATTTATCGGTAATTTTTTCTATCCACAACTCCACATGCATTGATTATTGATTCAATAGTCAATACTAGGGGTGGGACAAAATATCGATATATCGATAAAAATATCGATATATCCATAAAAATATCGATATATCGAATAACGATATCTTTTTACTAAAATATCGATATATTGATATATCGATTTTTATCGATATTTATCGATATATCGATATTTATCGATATTTATCGATATATCGATATTTATCGATATTTAACGATATATCGATATTTATCGATATATCGATAAATATCGATATTTTTTAAATATCGATATTCGATATCAAATTTTCGATATCGCCCACCCCTAGTCATGAATGATAAATTTAAATAAAGTCGGCGAAATATTCGGTTATGCCGAATTTCACTTCTATAAAATAATATATACATACATATTATGTATTTTATTTAATAACCCGAAGTCTTGATAACTCGAACTTTTTTTCTGGCAAGTCATGGTTCGAGTTATCGAAGTTCGACTGTAGTTACAAAAAGAACCACTTTTCACAATTAAAATCATATGTCAAAATGTTGACATTTCGTAACTGAATTGGAAAATAGTTATTTATACAACGAGTAGCTAAAGTGCCACTTTTTTATACGCGTGAGAAAGTTTAAAGAATGAGCCGAAGGCGAATTCTTTAAATCTCACAAGTGCAAAAAAGACGCTTTAGATACGAGTTTTATACATAATTTTTCCGACTACCACATATTTGTGCTAAAAAAGATTACAAAAACGTCAACGTCATTTCAAATTGAAATCTCACTAAAAACCATGTTAGGTACAATACGCTTTCATTGTTTTAAATTGAACACTTTTGTCAGAAGCGTGTAAAAAAGTGACAGATGTGTGCAAAAAATTTTTTTTCTACTCCCATGCATAAAGTAGTAGTTTCACATGCTGATCGCCGAACATGAAATCGTATTTTTTACATCGATGCGTGAAGTGCAATGCATTTCTTATACAGTTTATTTTATGCATTTCTGCCATTTTTGGCACGGGTAAACACTTGAATAGATTGCTTTTTTGTTTGGACGACGAATTTGTCAGAACTGTCAAGTGAAGTGAACGTTTGCTAATTTAACTCATTTTTTAAGTTTGAGTTGAGGTCGTAGAAAAAGTATAGTATGCAACACATACGTGAAGCCTTTTTTACACTCGTGTGCCTGTGACACTCGTATAAAAAGGTCAGCTTCACGTACTTGTTACACAATATACTATTTTGCATAGTATACAATAACAACGTGATTTTGACGTATGGAAAGTGTCAAATAATAGCCTCATTTGGGAAATGGTAATCGAAAATAGTTATTTATGTAATAAGTGTGTAAAATTAAGTTTTATGGCATGAGTTCGGAAGTTTCGTGATGAGGCGAAGTCAAGTCACGAAAAAATCCGAACGAATGCCATAAAACTTATTTACACACGTGTTGCATAGATTATTTTTTGCACAGACGCAGTATAAATTCAAATAGTAGATTATACCCAAATTTAAAATTTTTTTATTCGCGAATTTATTAATTTCGTTTTCCATATTGTAATAATTCATTTCATCTTTTTCGGAATTATTAATTTCGTTTTCCATATTGTAGTAATTCATTTCAATAAACTGAAAACAGTTTTTATACTTATTTTATTATTTCATACAACATTCGTACGTAGGTATTTAATGTGACGAGTAAAGAATAAAAGAAAAAACATTTGCCAGTACGTGACATCGGATTGGCCGCGACTGAAGATGCACATCATGAAAGTTCATTATGCGTTCGATACCATCTTTATGCGTTAGTTACTGCAATCGTTTTGTAAACATCAACTTTTGCAACTGTTTAGAATTTGTAAAACGTCAAATAATTAAGTCAGAAAAGTTTTCTTGAATTAATGGTTCACTTTGGTATATGGTTCTGCTTATGCACATATCAGTTGTTAGATTTAGTTATGTTTTACATTGTTTATATTTTTGTTTAAAAAGAAGATAATGGTTAATACGGTGCTCCTTTTCTTTAATTTTTTATACCGTGCGTCAAGAGACTACGCACCATGACGCTGGAGTGATGCTAGTTTATTTTAAAGATCTGCTCTTCCGGTGGCAATTGATAGTCAAACGGTTGCTAAGCATTGACCATTAAAATTGAATTTGCAAGTAACAAATAATACACAAAAATCAAAAACAACAAAAATAAATAATTTAATCAATTTTGCAGCTGTTGTATATTCTACATAAAAATACACATTTTATTCTACTACACTTTATTTACCGCCATTACATTCCACACCTCGTGTAACGATAGTGTCTCCACTCCCACCGGTAGTGGTTCTTATACCTATACACAACATCTCCTCCCCTTCAACAAATTAAACATTCTTACATATCTAAAATAAAGTCTTTTAAATGGTTTGGTAATTTTGTTGTACGCCCTGAGCGAGTTCCTATAGTCACTTCGTTTTCACTCTCACTTTTATTTTTATTTGCCACATCCGGTATTTGCGGTTTATTATTGCCCTTCATACCACTGCACTCTCGTTCACGCATCACTTCCTTCTCTTTTCTATCTTCTGCTTCGTCTTGTTCTCTTTCTTCACTGGGTTCTTTTCTCTGGTGATATTTCTTAAAATGTGTAGAATTTCTTCGTATCGGTTTACCTTCTGGTGACTGTACTACCACCGAATTCCCTTCTTTTCTCATTACTTCCACCGGTGTTTTGTTGAAAGTTGTAGTTAACTTATTTTCTCTGGATTGCCTGATTAATACCAGATCTCCTGGTTTGATATCACTTTCCCTCGCATTACGTTTCTGATCAGTGTATTCTTTACTTTTTTGTTTCTTCCATCGCTCGTTATCTCTCACCTCTTCTTTTATTACTCCATCCGACTCTTTCTTACTGAATGCTGGTATTTTCGTTCTTATTGATCTTCCAAACATTAATATCGAGGGAGCCACGCCTGTTGTGCTGTGTGGTGTGTTACGATAGCTTATCAAATATTTTAGTAACTCGTCCTTCCAGTCTTTCGATTCTGTTTGTGCGATCTTTAACCTTTTCAAAATAGACCTATTTTGTCTTTCGACTTCCCCATTCGCTTGAGGCCATAGTGGTGTAGAACAATGGTGCGTTATCCCAAGTTCTTTCAGAAAATGGTTGAATTCTTTGCTGATAAATGGGGTTCCATTGTCAGTTATTATATGTTCGGGGTTTCCAAATCTCCCAAAAATAGGTTTCAGTCTTTCGATTAAATTTGAACTTGTACAAGATTTCATAATCTCTATTTCATAATAACGGCTGTAGTAATCAATAATTACCAAAATATAGTCATTAGATGGTAACGGACCTAGAAAATCCAAAGCTAAATACTCCCAACATTTTTCTGGCATTTGAGTGGGTGACAGTGGTTCTGGTGAATCAGGTTTGCCTACCAATTGGCACCCATGGCATGTCTTGCACCAATTTTCTATTTCCTTGTACATCTCTACCCACCAAACTTTTGTACGTAGTCTCTGTTTCATGCTTACTATGCCCAAATGGCCCTCATGCCCCAGTTCTAATACTCTGGTCCGCAGACTTTTAGGTATGATTATTCTAGTGCCCCGAAGAATGATGTTGCCTTCTTTGCAAAGTTCTTCTTTTATCAACTCATAACGTTGAAGACTTTTAGTCCATTGTCCTGTATTCATGCACTCCATTATCTCCTGTATTTCTTCGTCTTCTGCCGATACCTGTTGAATTTCATCCACTGTGAGCGCTAAAGGAGTTGCACTTTCTACAACAAATTTTATGTACAAGTCGTCCTCTCTTCGATCGGCACATTGCTTACTGGTGTTTAGAAGTCTTGATAAGGGGTCTGCTATATTGGTCTTTCCTGGTTTGTATTTCACATTAAATTTAAATGACTGTAATCGCAAGATCCATCTTTCTATACGGGCACACGGCTTCGATGTTGGCGAAAACATTATTTCCAGAGGTTTATGGTCCGTAATTAAGTCAAAATCTTTTCCCAAAAGGTATGGAGCTAGTTTCTCGCAAGCCCATACAATCGCTAATGCTTCTTTCTCTGTTTGTGAATATTTTTGCTCTGTTTCTGACAAGCTACGACTTGCGTACCTAATGACTTTTGGTTCACTTTGCTGTGTTTGTATTAGAACCGCCCCTAGTCCAACTGGACTCGCATCTGCAATTAAGCTGGTTTTTGCATTTGGGACATAAAATCCTAACACGCTGGCTTTGCCTATAATTCTTTTTAATTTTTTAAAGGATTCTTCCTGTTCATGATCCCACTGGAAGGTACAGTTCTTCTGCAGTAAGCGTCTCAGCGGTTCACTTATCGTCGAATAATTTGGAACAAATCATGCTGAGAAATTTATTAAACCCAGAAAACTTCGTGTTTCTTCGACAGTTTGGGGTCGCCTAAACTCCTCTACTGCCTCTACACTGGTCTCTGTAGGTTGGATACCTTCTTTGGAAATTTTATGCCCAAGGAAGACTATCTCCGATAACCCAAATTGACATTTTTCTTTCTTTAATGTCAACCCTTTTCTTAGCAGAACCTGAAGTACCATTTTTAAATTTTCGTCATGTTCTAATTGCGTTTTCCCATGTATCACGATATCATCCATAAAATGACAACAACCTTTTAATCCTGCCAATATTTGGGACAGCACCCTGTGGTACATTTCTGGTGCACAGCTTACACCAAAAAGTAATCTCTTATATCGATACAGCCCTTTGTGTGTTGCAAAAGTAGTAATAGCTCTTGAATTTTCATCTAATTCAATCTGATGAAAAGCATCGCGAATGTCAATTTGGCTAAATTTTATGCTACCGTTCAATTCGAATAAAACTTCTTCAATTGTAGGCAATGGGAATCTTTCCCTAATTACTGCAGTATTTGCCCGTCTCATGTCAATACATAACCTAATTTCTCCCTCTTTCTTTGGTGTAACAACTACAGGCGAACACCACAGAGTTGGGCCTTCAACCGATTCAATTATATCGTTTCTCAAAAGATAATCTATTTTAGCTTCTACTGGTTTTCTTAAATTATAGGGGATACGCCTAGCTGGTTGTACTACCGGTCTTACACTATTGTCAATGGGGATAACTAGTTTGAAATTTTTTAGCTTACCCAATCCTTCAAATATCTTCTCGTAGGGCTTACATACCTCTGGTACATCCTGCACACTATTCACAGCTATTCCCATCTTCAGCAGTTCTAGTTTCTCTGCAGTGTCTTTACCCAACAACGGAACACCATTGCCATCGAAGACATAGAACTCCGCATCGTTCATGTGTTTATTCTTTGCTACCTTTATCGACGCTGTGAACTTGCCTAACATGGATAACGGTTCCGTCTGCCCATAAGGATACAATCTTGTGGTTGTTTTCTCCGATGTACATTTTACCTTTTCTCTCTTCAAGCGCTCCCAGTCTTTTTTTCCTATGATGTTACATCTTGACCCGGAATCTATCATCATCTCTATCTGTACACCTCCTATGTCAACTAATACCATACCACTTTTTTCTTTAGTGCTTATCGCTGCTATCCCTGTCGGAACATTACTTAACACAAATGCGTGTAAATCTGCTTCATCTTCGTAGCTGTCTGACATTTCTTCTTCAATGTTGCGAATCCTTCCCTTTCCCTTTGTAACTGTTCCTTGTCTTGAGTTACACATTTTAGCAAAATGGTTCAGTCCTTTACATAAGTCACACTGTTTACCCCAGGCTGGACAGTCCTTGCTTTTTGCATAGTGGTCAGTGTTTCCACACCTATAGCACACGTCTTTCTTTCCTGGGCCTTCCTTTGTTTTCTTTCTTGTATTTCCTTTTATTTGCAGTCTGTTTACGTTAGATGTTCCCTCACTTTTGGTTTCTATTGCACTTGCTTGCCTTTCTGCAGCTTCAAACAATCTTGCGGCCTCACCTACTTTTCCCAGCGTTAGATCTTCCTTCACTAGCAATTGTCGCCGTAACTTCCCTGATACACACTTTTCTATAACTTGGTCAATAATTTGATCGTCTTCGTTATCTTTGAAATTGCAGTTTTTTGCTTGCTGTTTTAATCTGACTAGGAATCTGTCATACGATTCTCCTTGTTCTTGTGTTATGGATCTAAAAACATGCCTTTCATAAGTAAAATTTACCTTTGGAGCAAAATGTGCGTTTAAAACTGTTTTTGCTGCTTCGTAAACATCACCCTCTTCTGCTGGTGACAATGTATCGAAAATTTCTTGAACATCTGGTCCTGCTCTATGTAGCAACATTGCTGTTTTCCTTTTGCTGTCGTTGATACCTTGGCTTTCCACATATAGTTCGAAGCTCCTCATCCATCTTTTCCATCGGGGTCCTAATGCTGTTGGATCCAAGTTCATGTCGAACCGCTCGATGTCTTTTTCCATTTTCCTATCTTCGAATTTAATCACTGTTCTGAATTTAATCGCTTTACCGAATTTAATCACTTAGGTCGAATTTAATATCCCGTACTCGTCGCCACTTGTTGTATATTCTACATAAAAATACACATTTTATTCTACTACACTTTATTTACCGCCATTACATTCCACACCTCGTGTAACGATAGTGTCTCCACTCCCACCGGTAGTGGTTCTTATACCTATACACAACAGCAGCCAAACAAATTACAACTGGAGTATTCAAATTAAATGTTCAA
The DNA here is from genome assembly GCA_963082815.1 of Melanotus villosus. Taxonomy (NCBI): domain Eukaryota; kingdom Metazoa; phylum Arthropoda; class Insecta; order Coleoptera; family Elateridae; genus Melanotus; species Melanotus villosus. The sequence continues at coordinate 22,061,007 of OY720425.1, forward strand.
ATAAGTTTCCATTTACTGCCATACAGTATCCTAACCTATCATAAAAATTACGTCTAACATTATCTAACAATCGGGGACTAATATTATAACACACTTCGGTAATTTTATCTTTAAGAGAATCTAAATTAGGATGAGCTCGGGAAGAGTAAACTTTAGATTGTAAGTAAGGCCATAAGAAAAAATCGTTCGGAGCCAAATTAGGGGACCGAGCGGGCCAACCAATTGCACCTCCACGTCCAATCCATGTTTCATGAAAGGTATTGTTTAGGAATTCTTTAACTACTGCTGAATTGTGAGCGGAACAGCCATCGTGTTGGTACCATATCGGTCGCTCATCTCCAAGCATTGTATGTTCAATTGCAGGACAAATAGTTTCAGTTAAAAGTTCTAAAGAAGTCTCTCCGGTCAACGTTCCGTTAATAAAATAAGGTCCAATTACAACGTTATTTAATATTCCACATCAACTTCTGTGGATATTATGTGTGTTTTTACAAATAAATGAGGATTGTCGGTACTCCAATATTGAAAATTTTGAGAATGTGTTTGATTATTTAAAGTAAGCGTACATTCGTTAGTAAAGCACACTCTTTCTAGAAAATCAGGTTCATTGTTGCATTTATCCATCATAATTTGACAAAATGCAGATCTGTTTTTGGAATCGCCCTCCCGCAGTTCTTGATGAGGCTGATATTTATCTTCTTCTTCTTCATCCTTTCCCTTTTGCCTTTACAGCGTCGGGTAGCATTTTCTAATCTATCTCCGCCATTGATTTCTGCTTGCCGCTAGGTTCTCGAGTTCGTTTAGGGTTTTCCCTTGTTTTTCAACTAGTTCTTCTATTATATTTCTCATGTTCTTTCGTGGTCTGCCTGGTTTCCTTTTGCTCTGGGTTTTTGCTTGTAAGCATTGTTTTGTTTGTCTTTCATCCACCATTCTTTTGACTTGGGCGTACCAGTTTAATTGTTTTCTTTCTATTTTGTTTACTATCTGTTCTTGTTGTAGGTTCGTGTATGTTGTTTCGTTCCTGATTCTGTCCAGCTTTGTTAGGTTGCTTATTTTTCATAGAAATTTTATCTCTATTGCGGTAAGTCTTCTCTTATGAGTGAGTAGTGTTGGCAGTGTTTCTATTGAGTAAAGTATAATTGGTACTGCTATTTTATTATATATTTGTTTGATTTGTTTTTATGTTAATTTCTCTATTGTTTAGCAGGGATCTGTTTATGGAGTAGTAAATTTTGTTCGCTTTGCTTATTTTGTTTGCCACTTCTACTTCTGCTTTACCGTCTTTGCTTATTATCGTTCCTAGGTAATTGTATGTTGTTACATTTTCTAAGCCTTTTCTGTTGCTGATTTTTCTTTGTCGTGTTTATCTCCATTGTTTTTGTTTTGTTTATGTTTATTGTCATTTCCATTTTGTTGATTTATTTTGCCCATGTGTCTATTAATTTTTGCATTTTGTGTGGTTTGTCTGCTAGCAGTGTGATGTCGTGTGCATATACTAGGGCTTGAATTGATATTTATACGATTTAAATTTATGTTTCTTTATTATTTTATGTACGTAACTTTTACTTAACCCATTTTCTGCACTTAATTGCCGCCCTGAATATGTTGGGATTAGCACGAACAGCTGCCATTATATCAATTTCACGATCATGAACCGCAGGATTAATGATAGGTATCAGGTGCTACAAATCTTGAGCAAACATTACCTGTATTTTCAAATCTGCTTATAATTCTTCTAACAGTAATGTGTGTAGGACGAGGTCTGTTGGGATATGTCGTTGCAAATCGTCTACACGTTTCCCTGTAACTGTTTCCTGTGTAGACCCATTTCACTATCTGAACTTTTTCTTCCACAGTGTAAATATTCATGACGATTTTAGTATAAATTCAAATAGGATTTGATTTGTTCAAACCATACGTCAAGTTGAATGCCACTTAATCGTTTATTGCCATAGAACAATAAATATAATAGGGTTTGTTGTTAAGCTGTTTTCGTAAAAGCAAGAGCTGATCTTTGGGATAAATTAACGTTGTTCTGATTCCATGGTGCGAAACCCTGTAGACACGGGGTATATAAAGGATGTCAAAGTTAAATTAGTAAAGTTGCGCAGGATTGCAAGGCTAATCTGCTAATGTTTTCAAATTTGGAATAACTAATAAACTTGTTAAGATATTTTTAAACGACGAAAACTGCTGAAGCACATTTTAAAGAAACCATTTCAGCTTTTAAAACTTTATATCATTTTAAGACAGATATTCTTTGCAACATCACTTTGTTTTTAATAGATTAGTTTTACTTGCTTAGTCATTACTTTTTAGCATCAGGTGGTGAGATATTATGTAAGTAGGTAACATTGTGCTAAATATTTTAGGAGAACTTATTGTTGGATCCTCGAATGTATCGGGAGCATACTGGGAAGGCACTTTATATTTCTATAAAAATGGAGCTGCTGCTATCACAGATCAATATAGTGCTTATTATATTAGTGGTGCCACTGTTGCTGATGCGAAATTTATCAAAAACTCCAATCAGGTAAATACAACAGAATTGTTTATTGAAATTGCCCACTCCGAAATTCTCATTACCCAAAAATTATTTCGACTTCAGGTTGCTCCACTATTAAAGTAATGTAAGAGTTTGTGAATATATCGTGAAATTTAAAACAATATTGGTTTCAAGAAACTTTGGAAATATTTGTTTTTTTTCATTTATTGGCCGAGTTTTAAACTTGAAGGTGCTACAGACATTTATGTGACAATCTCAATAAACTCCAAACCTAAAGGCTTTTCATCCCTAGAAAAATGGAGTTTGTTAAACACTATCTCAAGGCAATTTTATTACTACATTAAAAATGTTGTTTGAGCTTGAGTCTTTTAATTTATAAGGCAGTTTTGCTAAAAGTATATAATTCTATAATAATGTTTTATGGCCTTTTGTAAAATGTTCTGTAAAATCTCGAAAGTAACTTTAACCGTCGCACATAATTTAATAGTTCTGTTGTGCAAACTTAAAACATTGTAGAATCAATCAATTATTGTTCCTAGGGTTTCTGTTATCAGGTTTATTTTAAAGTTTACTATCATGACCTTGATTTTACGAACCGGCTACTCGCAACGGCTTGGGCATATACTCAGTTTAAGTGTTCTCCATGAGCCTTTTGACTTTTAACTAGTGATGGGTAAGTCGTTCAATTTTAATGTGCGCGCACATATCGTTCAGCACACTTTGGTGAGTCGTTCAGAGCGACTCGTTCAATTGAACTAGAGAGTTGTAGGAGTCATGTGAGCCGTGCGAGTCGTCATAGTCGTATTGTGCTTTTAGCAAATGTAAATGGCACTGTGCCGTTACACATACCACTTACACAGGATACGATTCGTTCAATTGAACTAGAGAGCCGTATTGTGCTTATAGGGAATATATACGGCACTGTGCGTTATACACGGGAAACAAACAGTTCAAGAGTCATGATGTCATGCGAAAACAGATATCTAACAATTTATGATCTCATTAAAAAATGCTACGTGTGTCTTACCTTTGATTTTTAAAATAAACCGTGAATACCATAATTAAATTATTATTTAAAAGCATTTACTTTTATTTATAGGAAAGTTAAAATTAAAAAAAATGCTTTTATATAATTCGAATTTCCTATCGTACAGCTACACAGCACGTCTATTATTTTCTAAGCTGTAATATTTTAAATAATGTGATTTTTTTTCCTTCAATTATGCTTGAAAATCCATACCCTAATATGTCTAGTAATAAATAAGTACCACCACTTGTGTCTTAATTTATACTAGCTTTATTTTTAGGTTTAGATTTCTAAAGAAGCCTTTTAAATTTTGAGTTCCTTAAGATTAGTTCAGTTCGGTTAGTTGTGTTAGTTATTTAATTAATTAAGGAGAGGATGTTTTTGCTTAAAAAGCAAATACCATTGAAGGAAATTAATTTCGTTAGGTCATAGTTTACTATTTACATATTTTTTTATCGAACCTACGAGCACTAATAATAAACGCTAATGTTTACTCCGAACTAATAAAGATCAAATTATGCACGCAACACGTACGAAAACAATTCGGTTATTCTCTGTGGTGAGCTGAAATGAACGATGAACGAATCGCTCAGTAGAAAAGAGTTGTATCCGCATCGCACCCTACGGTGAGTCGTTCATTTTGAACGACTCGCTCATGAGCGACCCATCACTAGTATTGACGACACAAAATTTAAAGAAACAAATTTTAGTGTAAATTATTAAAGTAAATCAAGCGGAAATTTGGTTTCGTACAGTGTATACTTAGAATATAAAATATACACACTATTTTTTTCCGTTATATCGCCACAGTTTAAAATATTAAAAACTCACTGTTTATTCATTAAAAAAAATACTGAATAATTTATTGAATGGTTAGGTAGGTAAAAGTATTGGTGCTAATGCTCCATGGAAGCATGGCCCTAAGTGCCTTCAACAACTGCCTACCGTATCTACTTCACCACTGTGTTTCTCAAAGGCTATTTCTGTATTCGATTAAAATGATAAGGTTTTCAAGTTTAAACCCAAGTGGCCACTGAATATAATTAGGAACTGAAATGCAGTGATGGAATAAGGAAGCTAGACAGTTGTTGAAAGTGTGATGCTTACCATATCACCCAGTATGCATAGCATGAGATACATATTTGGTATACTGTTGTTACTGGTTTAACACCGTTACCTTTACCTTTACCTTTACCGAATATTTTAGTAACAATTTTAACGTTTAATTTAATGTAGGTAATTACTGCCGAAGACAATGGGAATTTAAAATTATTGGTTATTACTGATGGCGACCCGAAAATTAAGTGTAAGGAAGTTTTTAATACTAATGTCAGAATAGAACAACTTGCGGCATGGGAAAACAGCCAGAAAATACTTGCATGTGGTGGTAACTCAGTATCAATATGGAATTTGGAGAATATTAATTATATAAACCCTACTGTGGAATATAAGTAAGTATTTTAATTTTTTTTTATTAGTATACAGGTATACAGTAATGTCCACTTATAACGAACCCCAAGGGCCCGACAAAAACGGTTCGCTATAAACGAAGTTCGCAATAAACGATAAATATCAAAAATTCGTTCTTTTTATTAATGCCTTCATACATGTTTCAAGTAGGTACATAATATGTTTTGTAATGATGATGATGATGATACCGTGTGTTTGACTTAAGGGGCGAACATAGGGAAATAGCATGGGAAATTGTATACAGTGAAAGCTCTCATAAGCGGACACTGACGGTTCCAATTTTTTTGTCCGCTTATGGGAGCTGTCGGCTTATAAGAAAGCTCAAATGGAAAAAAATTACAACATCATAAAAAAACAACAAATTTCGTAGGTATTTCATTTTTTTTTTTAATTGAAAAATACTTGAGGAACGTTTACATACAGGGTTTGTCAAAAAGTACGGATCATATGGGACTTTTTTTTATTAAAGTATTTATTAAAAAAATCAATACGGCGTTGGTTTGTGCTTGTCTAAGGACTAAAAAAAAGTGAACACAGATTTGGTCAAATGACATTCTGTACCTGTCAAATTTGACACTTTTTGAAAAAAATCTTCAGAAGTGGCCTTGTTTATGATTTGATCGAAAGATTTCATTTGGAAAAGTTGTTCAGAATGGCAGTTTATGTCGGTATGAAAATTTTCAGCTAAAAATTCGGACTTATTACTTATTGCTCATTTTTTTTAATTTTCCAAGTACAGCGCCACCAATCAAACAAGTCTGTCTGGTTGGCGTGGTGTGGTGTCGCTGTATTTTAGAGGTACACTCAGTGTCAATAGTACTTTGGCGGTAAATTTAAACGTGTAACATTGTGTATTTGCAAGTTTATTAATTTTTATTATGTACCTACGTTCTTATATAAATTTGTTAAAACTGTTAAAAGAAAATTTAGTAGACAAATACCAGAATTAGATTTGTGAAGAAAATAAATAAGGAAATTTTATTTTTATTTTAGATAAATTTTGTCTACTATATTTCTGGCTTCGGAATGAACAGTTTTTTCCCTTTACTTGCCATAGCGATAAAAGCGGTTAGAAGAACTGGATTCTATAAATAAATACATAAATAGCAAATACCTAATAGGTAAAAAATATATTTTGAGGTTAAGCGTAAGTTTCATTTTAAAAATACAGTCGAACTTCGATAACTCAAACCATGACTTGCCAGAAAAAAAGTTTGAGTTATCAAGACTTCGGGTTATCAAATAAAATACATAATAACATAATATGTATGTATTTATTTGGGTAAAAATGCGTTACGTAGGTAACGTAGGTACCTCATTAGGTCATTAGATATTATGTACTCATATGTATATGTACTTTTACCAAAGAATTGCACAATAAATTGTAATGCAACGGAATTCCTATGCTGAAAAGTATACATACATAATACCGAGTGATTTTTTAAAAACTCAATTGCAGCAGGCCCTGGATAACCTGCAATTGAGTTTTTAAAAAATCACTCTGTATATATTGTGTAGGTAGTTTTTATTTTAGTGTAAAAAAGTGGTTATTTGTAGTGATGGGCGAATTCGAATGAAAAAAATCGGATCATTCGATTGTCGTCGGTATTCGAAATGTTTCGATTGTTGTCGTCAAATCATTCGAATGATTTTTCATTCGGAAACTCTGAAACGAATGACGAATGAAAAATCATTCGAATGATTTTTCATTCGAATTAAAAATCATTCGAATGATTTTTCATTCGGAAACTCTGAAACGAATGACGAATGAAATTTCATTCGAATGATTATTCATTCGGAATCTCGGAAACGAATAGCGAATGAAATATCATTCGAATGATTTTTCATTCGGAATCTCAGAAACGAATAGCGAATGACGAATGCGAATGCGAATGAATTCACATTAATATCGAGTTATTTTTGTACGGCATTGACGACGCGTGGGCGGTTTGTTTCTGTTGCAAGTTGCAAGGCATGCATCAGACAAAGACAGAGATAAAGTTTTATACCTATAACTGCGGATCGCATTACTTTTCCTAGAATTACTTAATTACTTTCATTTTGAAAGGTTTCGTTTGTTAAGTTCAGTATGAGATTGCGCATGGGCTATTTTGAATGAATTCTTTCAATAATAACAAAAGCCCCCGTCTTGAGTAAAAAACTACATTGAGCTATTAAACAAAATAAAATAAGTCAACATTTTAATTTGTAATTGTCAGCGTAAGTACACATAATAATATAAATGTAAATAATTGTGACTAAATATTTAATAAAATATACAGGGTTACTGGTAATTCGATACATTCCTTTGGAGATGTGATCGGCCAGGAGCTAAGAAACAAATTTAACCCTAACATGCATTATACAAAACTCAATAGTTTTTGAGATATTTCAATTTTTGTGTTTTAATCAAAAAAGTAGATCTTAATGTCTTTAAAGTTAATTTTTAAAAAATCTACTTGACATTTTCTGAACTTTTTGACTGGGTTACTTGTCCCACTCTATGGTCATCCGTTTCGAATGGAAAATATCCGCAAACATTTCGATCATGTGAAAATTTTAAATAAAAACTTATTAAAAATAATTTTTAAAAATTAGCTACGAAAATTACCTATTCGTTTTTCTCAGAAATTATTTTTTTATTTTTGCATAATGTATGTTAGGTTTAATTTGTCTCTTAGCTCCTGTACCATCACATCTCCAAAGGAATGTATCGAATTACCAGTAACCCTGTATATAATATAAAGCTAAATTACAAACATGAACTAAATTTGAGAAACAATAAAAAGAAAAAGATATAAAATGTAAAATATTAACGTTGAATTTTTTAGCGTACGGCATTAACGACGCCTAGAACGTGCGGGTTGTCGCTGTCGCAAGGCAAGCGTCAGACAAAGATAAAGTAATATACATAACTGCACACCGTATTACTTTAATTTTGAAAAGTTTCTTTTATTATAAGCACAGTGTGAGTTTATGCATTCAACTCGAGTGATCGCCCGATTAATCACTCGCATTGCGAATTACGAATGATCATTCGAATGATTTTTCATTCGGAAACTTTGAAACGAATGACGAATGAAAAATCATTCGAATGATTTTTAATTCGAGTGAAATATCATTCGAATGATTTTTAATTCGAGTGAAATATCATTCGAATGATTTTTCATTCGAGTGAAAAATCATTCGAATGATCATTCGATTGTTGAAATTATCCGATTGCCGATTATTCGATTCTCAAAATCATTCGATTGTGCCCATCACTAGTTATTTGTGACTGACGAAAGGAGTTTTTATTTTGATTTTCAAAAACAGTTTCAATGAAACTCGAAACTTTTTATTAGTTATGCTGTTATGCAGAAATAAGTGTTACAGAACAAATACGTGCATTCTGTAAACTTATCAATATTATTATTGTTTAGTCTTTTATACCCCCATTTATTATTGTAGACAAAATAATTTACATTTGACGTTCTGAATCTGAATGCATAGTCAACAAATTTCGGCTTTCCTTCCAATTCGACTCATTCTAGTATTTAAAAATTCGACTTATCGAAGGTGGCGCCAAATTTCTGTTCGAGTTATCAAGATATTCGAGTAATCGAAGTTCGAGTTATCAAGTAAAAATTACATATAATTCTCACTCTTGACGTTAACGCCAACCAATTTGTTTCGAGTTATCAAAAATTCGAGTTATCGAAGTTCGACTTATCGAAGTTCGACTGTACTTTTAAATTATCTATAAAATATATGCCTACCTTATTAGGAATAAGTCGAACAAAAATAGTTTTAAAAAGACTGATTTTTTTATAAAGAGGAACGAAAGCAGAGAAAATTAAGAAACACAAGCATGCGATAACCTGCCAATTTGCTAGCTACTTTCACTTTTGACACGGAAGGTACAACGCCGGCAGGAGTTGTAGGTATTGGCTTAAACTTTTACCGCCACGAATTTTTAAAATTAGTTGGCATATTTTCCGATGGACTTGTTTGCTTGGTGGCGCTATAGTATACTACAAAATTCTCGCGGAATTTTTCCATTGAAATCCGATTAAACTCGCTTTTTATTATACTTTTAATGTTTTTAGTAAAAATATCGAAAATGATGATTCAATTTCGAATAAAAACAACGTTGGATTAACAATGCTGTGAATTTTTAAAAGAAAAATAGTTTTCTGCAAACAGTATTTTTTCAAGAGAGTCCAGGTAGGCAATTATTTATCAAAATAAGTTGATTCCACACGTTTCACAACGAAGATAAAAAGGGGAATCCCTTGCATCAATTTTACTCTGCGAAGAAATACCACAGCTCTCGATTTTGTGTCTATTGGCGTCCGTTTGCGGAGCTTGGTGTCCGCTAATGAAGTTTATAGGATTGAAAGTGATATCAATCGAAAGACAAAGAGAATGCGTTTAATTTGATACTACTTTACTTGAATTTTTTGCTTGTTTAAGAAAGAAATAGCTTAAAAACTACAATAAATAATTTGCATTTAAAAAAACACAAGTTTATGTTATAACTCAAAACTTAATATGCAAATTAAAAATCCAATAGCACCTTTAAATTCTACATGAAAAAGTGCCTTAAGAATGTTTTTATTTTTTGTTGCTATCCCTACAAACAAAAGAGTTATAGCTCCGAAAAGAATTTCTGAAAAATTCAATTTTCGCTAGTAGCTCGGAAACAAAAGACGATATTAAATTTCGGTTTGCACCATTAGATTTGTCTGAAAAATTTGGCCAGAGACACCTTTATTACTTTTTGCGAGGATGTAATAGTTAAGGAGATAGCCTGGAATCCCTTCGAAAATGGGTCACCCTGTACTTCTTTGATTAACTGACTAACACTGGCAGCACACGCCAGCTACCTCTCATCCCACACCACATGCGCGGTCAAAAGATTTCGGGGTATCTCCTAATTACTCGGTAAAATGCCGTTTTAAGTTCGTTATAACCGAAAACTTGTGCAATTATAACAAGTATTAAGGTTCGTTATATCCGAAAGTTCGTTGTAAACGGGTTCGTTATTTGCGAAAAAACTAACACGTTTAATGATACTTGTTTGTACCTTATGGATTGGTTCGTTGTAAACGAAAGTTCGCAATAAGCGGGTTCGTTATAAGCGGACATTACTGTATCTTTAATTTTCATATTTAAAGTAAAATATCTTTTTCCGTATCCATGGTATGTAATTGACAGATTATTTATCTCATTTGAGGTTAACAATGGCGGATGGCGGGTAAATATGAAAAAGCGGGATGATATGAACATTTGCGGGTTTTTACCGTGCATGCTATCGACGTGACATCTACCGATAGAATTTAGAATCAAAATTATTATTTGATTATACAAAAATCTTCATTTGAGTGATTGATAAGTGTAATTATTTTTTAAAATTCAAGCAAATACGATTATTTTTTACATAAATTCATTATAGAAGTTATTTTTAATACGCAAATTTGACATGTGTAATTTGAGGTTATATGTCAAAAACGTAGGTACGTACTATATTATAACTATTTTTATTTAATACGAACTTCTCATGGATGCGGAAAAATAACTTGTGCCCTACGGGAATCTAACGGCATATTTCATCCCTTAGCTTTTGCTGCCCTCGCTCACTACGTTCGCTCGTGCAGCAGAAATCTTCGGGATGAAATATGCCTATATCTTCCCTTATGACGCAATATACTATTACTTATCACACTTATTCACACCGTTAAAATACATATTTTTATGTAAATAATCAATTGCGGTATTTTTAAATTTATTTAAGAAATTAAAAATTGCCTGAGTTTTAAATTCTAACAAAACAGTTGCAGACTAATATAAAATAAAATAAAAAATAATATAAAGTATTAAAATATATGTATAACATTTGTTATTCAGATTTTCTTCTCATGTACACAATAAATGAAATACGGGTATATGTTGTAACCTCGGTTGTAACATACAATAATTAATTAAATTAAATATGATTCATCTAAGCAACAAAATTTAAACATTAATGTTATTTATTTCAGGGACTATCACACTGAACTCGTAACATCAGTAGATACCAATAAAAGTCAAATTAATATTTTTGCATCCACATCAATAGATAGAAGAGTTTGTATTTGGGATGATCGTATGCAAATTCCTGCTACTGGTAAGAACAATTTTATTGCTAAATATTTATCTATGAAAACTTAAAACATCACAGCTAAGTACTTCATGTAAGTTGCAGTTTTTCTCGCATAGAGTGTGTGCATTACGTGACTAAACTACAGCTGACCGGCCGCTTGTAGGTTAAACAAAGAATTTTACTGGTATCCTCTGGATTGACGTTCGGTGTTCATACTAGATAAATTTCAATATTCTTTGATATTTGGTCATAATTACGGCATATTCTTCTTCTTTATCTTGTCCTTATGCCTTTTGGCTTCAGTTTGTGATATGTATGTTAGTGGAGTAACGTTAGGAAAAATAGGGCGTTATCTCTGAACTGGTCAAAACTACTCCGATTTGAATTATTTTTTTTTTAAGCGTAAATATAAAACATTACAACCTTTATAGGTTAAAAGTTGACGCTCATTTTTCATTAATAAATTTATTAATTTTATACAGGGTACTCCATAAGTAATGTGACACATACCAACAATAGATTCCTTTGGCTAAAATATTATGATTTACTTACTTACTTACTTACTCCTTGGCAGTTGACGGCCCGTTGAGGGCCAAAGCCTCTCTTCCGAGTTTCCAAACTGATTTACTCCTACCAGGGCAAGTTAGTTAGACTTGCGCCTGGTCATCGGCCTTGCTGACTTTTTCTTTCACTTCCCGCCACTTTTTCCTATCCATTGTTAATCTTCTCCAATTACTCACTCCCGCTTTTTCGATGTCGTTTTCTACGTTGTCTAACCACCTTTTCCGCGGTCTACCCTTCGGCCTTTTACCTTCGAATGTCCCTTTGAAAATACTTTTACAACCCCTAGATGCGCCCATTCTATCCACATGTCCGAGCCACCCCACTCTATTACTTTTAATCATATTCACTACACTTTCCTGGCTGTACAACTGTTTTAGTTCGAAATTATACCTTATTCGCCACTCACCATTTTCCATCACCGGTCCGTATATTCTTCTTAGAATTTTCCTTTCCCAGGTTTCCAGTGCGTTTTCTTCTTTTTTGGTGAGGGTCCATGCCTCTGCTCCGTACATTACGAACGGCCTCACTACTGTTTTATACACTGTCACTTTTGAGCTATTCGAGATGTCTTTCGATTGAAATATTTGCCGCAATGCATAAAAACATCTATTCCCGGCTGCTATTCTCGCTTCTATATCGTCCTGAATGATATTCTTTTCCGTCACTACCGTTCCTAAATATTTAAAAGTCCCTACCTTACCGAAAAAGTTTTGGTTTATTTTCAGATCTTCTTCGTCTCTTCCTTCTCTGGATGTTATCATAAACTTTTTTTTTTTTTTTTTTTTTGTTAAATGTTTTTATTAGCAATCAGAAGTATACATTCTATAAGCCAAATTGATGTAAATACAATTTTTAAATAATATTGTACAAAATGGTGACTTGAAGAGGTACATCATCCAGCGATTTCACCTCTGATTTATATCAGATCCTGTGGCCATCGTCTTCGTAGACGTCTGTTTTCTACTGGTTGTAGGAGGTGTCTTATTATTTGGTTGGGGTGGACCTCAAGTTTTGCATGGTGTCTGGTGGCTCTTTCATGTATTACTGTGTTTACGTCTGGAACTTTAAGGTCTGTGTGTAATGTGTGATTTGTAACGTACCAAGGTGCGTTAGCAATAGTGCGGAGGATTTTAGATTGGCTTCGTTGTATTATGGTTGTATTTGACTTGCTCGCACAACTCCATATTTCAATTCCGTAAGTCCATATTGGCTTGATGACGGCCTTATAGATGAGCACCTTGTTCTCAATGGATAGATGGGATTTACGGCCTATTAGCCAGTTGAGTTCCTTCATTTTCAAGTCAATTTGCTTCTTTTTCTTTAAAATGTGTTGTTTCCAATTTAGTTTCGAGTCAAGATGGAGTCCTAGATATCTGACTACATCTTGTTGTGGGATATTTACTTGGTTTAGGTTAACATTTGGGCAGTTGCCTTTTCTGAGCGTGAATGTTGTGTGTGCTGATTTTTTCTCGTTGACCTTTATTTTCCATTTTTTTGTCCACTCTTCTATGAGGTTCAAGTGCTGTTGAAGGTTGGATGCGGCAGTTACTGGGTCATTTTCTATTGCAAGTATTGCAGTGTCATCTGCGAAGGTGCCTATTTTTGTGTTTCTGTTAGTTGGTATGTCTGATGTAAAGATTACATATAGGAGGGGGCCGAGGATGCTCCCCTGGGGGACCCCTGATTGAGCGTAGTATCGGTTGGAAGTTTCGCCGTTAATTTTTGTTTCAAAGTCTCTTTGATGTAAATACGATTTTAGTAAGTTGAAGTATGTGATCGGAAGGGTTAGTTTAATTTTATAAAGTAGGCCTGGGTGCCATACCTTATCAAACGCCTGGCTTACGTCTAAAAATGCTGCTGTACAATATTGTTTGTTTTCCAAAGCTTGACTGATTAGATGTACTAGTCGGTGGCATTGTTGCACTGTGGTGTGGTCCTGTCTGAAGCCGAACTGGTGGTTTGGAATCCAGTCGTTAGGATCAAGGTCTTCTTTTATTCTTTTAAGTACAAGTTTCTCTAGGAGTTTGGATAGTATTGGCAATAAACTGATGGGGCGGTATGATGATACATCTGTCGGATTTTTTCCTGGCTTCGGTATCATTATTATCTGTGCCGTTTTAAATAATTTGGGCCAGTACTCTAGTCTTAGTATAGAGTTAAATATGTACATTAGTTTAACTAGGCCTTTTTGTGGAAGCTCTTTAAGCATTTTGGCTGTGATTAAGTCGATACCTGGTGCCTTTTTTTCGTTTAATTTGTTGATTTCATTCCTAATTTCTTTTGGAGTAAATAGTCTTAGGTGTTCGTGTTTGGGAATGGGTAATGCTAGCTCTTGTTCTACCTCTTGGACTCGGTCATCGTCATGCGGAGAGAATACTTTTGACAGATATTCTGCGAACAGAGTGGCTTTCTCTTTATCACTTTTGGCCCAGGGACCTGGTGGAGTAGTGTTTTGGCGTATAGGAGGTGATGTTAATTTGGGTTTTTTCTTGTTTTTTATAGGTTTCCAGATAGTGTTATCATATCTAGACAAGTTTGACATGTATGTTTCAAATGAGTTATTCCTCATTTCCCGAAGCTTTGTTTTTAATTTGCTACTAATTTGATTATATCTTCTCCTGCTGTCCGGGGTGTGAGTTTTTTGCCATCTTGACCTGGCTCTTCGTTTTTCTGCTACTAGTTTTTTGATTTCACATGGTATGTTATTGATCGCCTTTTGGGATTCAATGTGCGGAGTGACTTGTTTAGCAGTACTTTGAAGTTGATAAATAAAAGTTCCTGTTTCTTCGTCAATGTCGTTTGGTGTTTGTAGTCTTACTGTTAGGTTTATGTTTTCATTTATGGTTTGTCTGTATGCATCCCAATTTGTTTTGGAGTTGTGTAGTCTGGGCGTCGTTTTTCTGGTTATTACCGAATTACTGATTGTTACTATTATTGGACTGTGGTCCGAGCTCAGGTCATAATTTGAAGTGATATCTGTGTATGCCTGAGAAATTCCGTTGGTTACAAAAAAATCCAGTAGGTCTGGCATCTTATTAGTGTCTGTAGGCCAATAGGTTGGCGATCCAGTCGATAAAAACGAATAGTCTCTGTCTTGGAGGACTTTTGCTAATTGTCTCCCTTTAGCGGTTGTAAGGCGCGAGCCCCATAGGGTGTTTTTACAGTTGTAATCTCCACCGGCCATGAATTTTGGTCCCAATGTATCGAAAAATGCTTCTAGTTGGTCTTTGTTTAGTCTGTGTCTGGGTGGGCAATAGGTTGCAGTAATCGTTATTTCGTATGGAAGAGTTCGCACTTTTATAGATGTTGCTTGAATGTGATTTTCTTCGTATTTTAGTAGTTCATAGTGATCTATACTTTCTCTCACTAGGATTGCTGAGCCTCCATGGGCAGTACCGTCAGGGTGGTTTGTTTGGTATAATTTGTATTTGGGAATAGTGAAGTAACTTCTAACGGTAAAATGTGTTTCGCTGATGAGTAGAATATCGATTAGATTGTGATCTAGAAATAATTTTATTTCTTCTTTGTGGCTAGGAAGGCCGTTAGCATTCCACTGGGCAATCCTAAGTGACTTAGCCATTTTTTTAGTTCATTTTGTTGACGAGCATAGTAATCATGTTGAGAACCATACTGTTCTGTTGCATTAGTTGATTGAAGAGGTTTTTAAATTCTTCTAAGAATTTGGTTAGTATGTTATTTGTGTTGTCAGCGTTATTTGTATTTTTGGCTGTTATTTCTGCATAGGTTATGGGTTGTGAGTGTGTTGCAGGTTGTAGGTTTTGCGTGTATGCCCTCGTGGCTATTGGTGGTATTGATTGTGGCTGCGTGCTACCTTTATTTTTCCCTCTGACTAGTCTATAATAATGCTCGCAGCCTTTATAGCTAGCTGGGTGGTCCCCACCGCATAGGGCACATTTTGCCGGAGTGTCCTTGGTTTTTACGCATGATGTAGTATTGTGGGCCCCTCCACATTTGACACACACAAATGGTCTGTTACAGTATGTCTTCGAGTGGCCGTAGTGTTGGCACCTCATGCATTGGATTATGTTGTTTTTGTTTGTTCGGGGAGGTTCTATTTCTATTATCTTGTTTTGAAGTTCTCTTATTTTGTATACGTCTTTATTGTTTTCCGCTGGTTCTAGATCTACGAAAAACAAGTTGAGTGGCTCCTTCGTGATTCTGTGTCTTGCGTTTATTATGTTGCGGACTATATGGTTGTGCTTTAATAGTTCTTCTTTTATGCTGTCTAATTTAATCGAGTGGTGAAGATATCTTATTACAACTCTGTATGCTCGTTCATTTTTTAATTGGTACGTGTGGTGGTAGATATTTTTTTCTTTGAAATGTTTAATGAGTGATTTGTATGTTTCGGGTTTTCCGCAGTTAATTTTTACAACGTTGTTTGACAGACTTTTTGTGCTGTACTGTTCTTTCCCTACTATTTCTTGAATTTAAATTATCATTTTGTTGTAGTCTTGCACCCCTTGTACAAAAATTGGAGGGGGTTTTGGTGTGTTGGTAATAGTGGTGTTTTCTGTATTGGATTTGTCTGTTTCGATTGTTAGTACTTGATAGCGATTATTGGTTTTAATTAATGCCGTGCTATTAGATTGTTTCGTGACCTTTTTCCTTTTAATACTACGCATTACTTGCCAATCATTGTTGGTCGTTTCGGTTTGGATTTCTTCTTCGTCGTCACTTGTAGATGTCATTCTTTGCATCTGATGTTTTGTGTTTGGAATGTTTGTACAGTTATATTGCATTTGTTGTTGTGTTTGTGGAACAATGAAATTTGTGGATATGTGTTGAGTTGATGTTGGCTGTGACGTTAGGTAAGTTGTGATAGGAGTGTTCGTTATCGGTTGCATTTGCATACCGGGTTGATTTGATTGTGTTAAGGGTGTGTTTGCTTGAGAATTTTGATTGTTCTCTGTAGGGAAGCCCTGTATGAAATTAGTTTCTTTAAACACCGGTTGCCCGTTACTGTCATATCCGATTAAGTTCCCCGAGGGGAACATTTTATTTATTGGGTTTTCGTTGGTTTGTGTTTGTTGTAAGACAGTTTTAAATAAAGATTTAAATATTTAAAAATGTGAATGTAAAATTGGTTTTAATGTTAGTGTATTATTAAACTTTTAATCACTTATCACTGACCAGCTTGTCCTTGCACTTGTCACGTTGTTGCACTTGAATATCTTATCTAAGCTGAGCTGTACGTCTTTGCTCTTCAAGAACCCAATGCGAACTATTATCATAAACTTGGATTTGTTTTGGTTTATGCTGAGACCCACTTTTTTTGCTGCTTCATCCAACTGTATAAACACTTCTTGTAATTCGGTCTTGTTTCTTGATATAATAACTAGGTCATCGGCATATGCGAGGATTTGCGTGGATCTGTTCAGTATAGTCCCCTTTCTTACTGCTGTTACTTGCCTTATGACCCACTCTAATATCAGATTAAATAAACTCGTCGATATAGGATCCCCTTGACGCAGTCCTTCCTTGATTTCGAATGATTCGGCTAGGTTTCCTTGTATTTTTACTTTTGCCTGCGAATCTTTTAGACATAGTTTAATTAACCTTGTTAATTTTGATGGTACTTGTAAGCTGTTTAATATTTCATATAACCGTGACCCTTGGACCGAATCGTATGCCTGACTAAAGTCTATAAATAAGTAGAATAAGTCCAAATCCTTCTCATAGCTTTTTTCCATTACTTGTCGTATAGTAAAGATCTGATCTAGAGTGGATCTACCTCTCCTAAATCCGCATTGATAATCCCCCACCATCTCTTCCATTATAGGTATTACCCTTCTAACTATTACTGAACTTAGTATTTTATATCCGATACTTAACAGGGCTATTCCTCTATAGTTCTCGCATACGGTTTTATCACCTTTTTTGTGTAGAGGGCAAATTATAGCTGAACTCCAGGATTTAGGCATTTCTTCTTTCTCCCAAATCTTTTTAATTAGACTGTACATTCGACTTTCCATTTCCCTACCTGAAAACTTGAGCATTTCCGCTGCCACTTCGTCCTCCCCTGGAGCCTTATGATTTTTTAGGTTTCTTATAATTTCTCTCACTTCTTCCACTGTTGGCGTTTCGACGTTTTCCTCTTCTTGTTGCCTTACTTCTAGCTCTTGCCCGTTTGCTGTCTCGCCTTCGCTTCCTATATTTAGCAACTTTTCGAAGTATTCCTTCCATCTTTTCATTCTGTTTTGCTTCTCCCCGATCAGATCCCCTTTTATGTCTCTACAAAATGTCGCTCGAGGTTGAAATCCCTTTCTTAGTGCTCCCACCTCTCTATAGAACTTTCTTGTTCTTTTGTCTTTTGACATCACCCCTATTTCGGCTAATCTTTTTTGTTCGTATTCTCGTTTCTTTTTTCTGCATAGCTTCTTTACTTTTTCTTTTTTTTCTTTGTATTTCTCTTTTCTTTCTTCGCTTGTTTCCTTTAGTAGTGCAAGTCTAGCTTTGTTTCTTTCGTCTATAGCAGCTCTACATTCCTCGTCGTACCACCCTTTCTTCTTGCTTTCTCTTTTCTTTCTTCCTAACATCTCTGATGTAGACAGCAGTATATCCTTAATTTCTTCCCAGTCTTCTTCCACCGATGTTTCCTTTTGCCCTTTCTTTTTGATTTTTTCTGAAATTACTCCCCTGTATTTTTCCGCAATTTCTTCGTCCTCTCTCAGCCTTCCTAGATTAAATGTTTGATTTTTAACTCCGCCACCTTCTTTCTTTAACGAAATTCGTTCTTTGAATTTTACACCTACCAGAAAATGGTCGGTGTCGCAGTCTGCTCCTCTGTAACTACGAACATCTAATATATCGGACATATGCCTCGCGTCAATCATAATATGGTCGATCTGATTCTTTGTTTTCCCGTCAGGGGATACCCACGTCTCTTTGTGGATTCTCAAATGCGGAAATCGTGTACTACTAATTACCATGTTGTTAGTACTTGCTAGGTCTATTATTCTCTTTCCATTATCGTTGCTTACTTGATGTAGACTGTGTTTACCTGTAATCGATGCGTACTGTTCCTCGGTTCCCACTTTTGCATTAAAGTCCCCCATTATCAGTCTAACGTCATGTGTTGCTGCCTCGTCGATGACCCTTTGTATCTGTGCATAGAATAAATCTTTGTCGTCCCCTTCCTGGTCCTCTATAGGTGCGTGTACACTGAATATGCTAATATTGCCAAACCTCCCTCTTACTCTTATCATAGCTATTCTCTCATTCACTGGCTTGAAATCCATAATTGTACTTTTACATTCATTGCTTATAATAAAACCCGTACCGTACTGTCCCCCTTTTGCTGCACTACACAATATGGTGTAATTGTTACCCACCTCCCAAATTCCGCTCGTTTTCCACCTCGTTTCTTGTACCGCCGTAATGTGTATTTTATAACGTGTGATTTCTTCTTTCAAATTCTGCAGTGCCCCTGGTTTCATCAAACTCCTCACATTCCATGTTGCAAGTCGGACACTCCCTTTTTTTTGCTGCCTTTTTCTTGTGCTATCCTGATTTAATTTGTTGCGTTTACCTTTTTCGTGTTCCTTTCCGTCGCGTTCGTCGTCTATTGTTGCAAACCGGTTGTTTTCCGTCCCTAGTTTTTTGGCGGGGCGCGCCCTGTTCTTGTGATTAATCTCATCTGCTTTCTTATTTCTTCGTTCTCTGTGCTTTCCGGGGATCTCTCGCTTATTGTCCTAACTTTTTGATTTTTACTTTTTTCATCTTCCATACTTTCTTGTACTCTCTCTATTCCCATATCGCTACCTGTTGCAATCTTATTATCTTTGCCTTCTGAACCTTCTTTTTCCTTGCTCATAAGTTGCTCTAGTGAGTAGGCGTCGCCATTTACTATCAGCTTATTGTACACTACGCTCGCTCGTAACTCTTGGTTCCTTGCGCCTTTCATATGTTCGATAAGGACTTTCCTTTGTTCTTGGATTCTTTTTGAGTAGTCCTCGCTAATCCATATATTTTTTCCTTTAAGGTTTTTAGCTGCCCTCATAATTTCGTATTTTTTACTCATTGTTGTTAATTCTATCAAAATCGGACGTCCTTTTAGCTCCCCCGTAGCCGGTTTGCCTAATCTTCTTATCTCCTGCACTTCTTCTTGCATATTTATTTCCACCCCTATATCCCGCAACAATACTCTAACTTTTTCGCTCAGTTCTAGCGCTGGCTCGTTTTCTTTTCCCTGTATGCCTTTCACAATAATTTTTTTCTTTCGTATTTCTTTTTCCAGCATTTCGATACGCTCATCTTGCCCCGTAATTAACGATTGAAGTTTTTCGTTCTCTCCCTGCATTTTAGCATTTTCTAATTTAATCGCATCGAATTCCTTACGTATGCCGTCTATTTTATTTTCCATTCTTTGTGTTCTCTCAACTAACGAATCCAGTTTATCTAATTTTCGGTTAATTTCCTCTAGTATTTTTTCCATTATGGATACGTACTAGTTATGTTCTTAATTTAAATGTATTTAAATGTATTTAATATTTGTTGTACCTGATTCGCCTTGAACGCCAGCTATCAACTCTTATCTCAGCCGACCGAGCATACACTTGGACCCGCGTGCACTTTGCCTTTTCGGCCACGTATAATATTTGCCGTGTACTCGCTTTAAAGCGCCTTTATTAATATCGTACTTACGTTACATCAACAATCTGACGCTAAAAATCACTTCCTTTGCTAATTCTACACTACTAACTACCGGGTCAGGTATCACTTTCCACCTTTACGCTTATTTCCCGACAAAACCGCACTATGAATTCGCAATACGACCTCACTCTTCGAACTCACGAAAAAAACCCTTATGATTTACCTTAGTCCAAAAGTTAATATTTAGGGAGATACAGGGTGTCAAAGTTGAAATTTGAATTTTATTTTTTTGCTGTAATTTCAAAAGTTTTTGAAATATTGATATGAAAATTGGGGGAACTACCTTTTTTGGGAGGAGGAATAATAATCCGTCCTCAATTTTAACATGGCTCTGTAAAGAACCTTATTTTTGCTACACCTATACCTCTGTAGCAAAAATAAGGTTCTTTTAAGAACTACATTAAAATTGAGGACGGATTATCGTTTCTCGTCACAATAGAGGTAGTTTCCCCAATTTTCATATAAATATTTCGAAAACATTTGAAATTACAGCAAAAAATTGAAATTAAAATTTCTACTTTGACACCCTGTATCTCCCTAAATATTAACTTTTGAACTAAGGTAATTTTAGGTACATCGTAATATTTTGGCCTCACGAATCTACTGTTGGTATGTGTCACATTACTTATGGAGCACCCCGTATAAAATTAATAAATTTATTAATGAAAAATGAGCGTCAACTTTTAACCTATAAAGGTTATAATGTTTTATATTTACGACGTTTTAAAAAAAAATCATTCAAATCGGAGTAGTTTTGACCGGTTCCGAGATACATATAAACCTAAGGTTACTCCACTATGTGTATTATCCGCGGCATTATCCTTCATTTATCCATTTATTCCATTTTCTTCTGTCAACTGTCATTTGCTTCATTTCTTCCTAAGTTTTGCCTCTCCTATTTCCTTACAGCTAAAACAACAATTTAATAATATACAATAAAACTTGAAACAAAACTAACACAAAGTGGACAAAAGTAAAAGAAATGATCATAGATATTCAAAGTACAGTAATAGGCCCTAATAAGTGCATAAAGAAAAAACAGTGGATGACAGACAAAATATTAAAATTGATGGAAAAGAGAAGAGAATTTAAAACCAAAGATAACAGAAAATATATAGAAACAAACAAATTGGTTAGAATGAAAATCCGTGAAGCAAAGAGTGAGTGGATGAAACAAGAATGTGAAGAAATCGAAAATTTGCAAAGGATGAATTTAATGTACACAAGAAAATAAAACAGGTGTTACACATAGGACGTAAAAATATAACAAATACATTGAAAAACAGAAATGGTAAAATTATCACAAACATTGAAGATAAGTTAAAGACGTGGAAAGAATACGTGGAAGAACTGTTCTCTGACAATAGGTGTGAAGAATATAACACACCTGTACAGGAAGATGATGGTCCCGACATAACACATAGCGAAATAACTAGAGCGATAGAGTTAGTAAAAAGCGGAAAATCGGTTGGTCCCGACAATATACATGCAGAGCTACTAAAGCTTTTAGATGACAACGGTATAAACGTTTTAACTGATCTTTTTAACACAGTATACAGATTAGGGATTATACCAGAAGAATGGTTTAAGTCTACTTTTGTTACACTACCCAAGAAACAAAACGCCACCGAATGTAGTGAATATTGCACCATAAGTCTAATGAGCCAGGTACTAAAAATCTTCCTCAAAATAATTCATACTCGAATATATTCCAAAGGTGAAACGGAATTATCGGATAACCAGTTAGGCTTTAGATGTGGATTTGGCACCAGAGAATCACTATTCGCAATTAATGTGCTAGCGCAAAGATGCTTAGACGTAAATAAAGACCTATATCTGTGCTTTATCGATTACAATAAAGCTTTCGATCAAGTTAAACATGAAAAACTAATCGGTATTTTATATAAGCTCCACATTGACAAACGTAATGTTAAAATTATATCGAATCTGTACTGGCATCAAAAAGCACAAGTGAAAGTGGACAATAAGCTCTCAGAAGAAATTGATATACGACGCGGAGTCAGACAGGGCTGCATATTGTCTCCAACTTTGTTCAACATACATATACTCGGAGGCAATTTTCAATGAGGCATTAGAAAACGTGTCTGCAGACATATCAATTAATGACAAATTTTTGAATAACATACGATATGCTGATGATACCATCATCTTAATAGACAACAAATACGACCTCCAAAATTTACTAGAAAAAATAAATCAGATAAATGAAGAATATGGCCTCACGATAAACCTTAATAAGACCAAAGCCATGGTAGTTACAAAAAAGACGAATATACAATGTGATTTTTTAAAAACTCAATTGCAGCAGGCCGTATTCTGACTTAATACAGACAGTTCTAATGCCCGTACTTATAGACAAAACTCGATCTCGCCCTTGAGACCGCCTCAGCCAAGAACACCTCAAGTCGTGTGCTTTGCTTAGCCTGCTGTATATCTTATAATCGCGACTTCGTGAAATTTCGGCGGAGTTCAGGAAAGCAGCGAGTAATCCAGGGTTTTTTGTTACTTTTGTTGTACCGCGCTGATATAAACGTCAAAGAATATATTTATATTTTAGTATTTATAACCTCTTGTACGTTTTGTTGTTGAGGCACGTGCGAATTGTTAGTCCTAAAAATTTCTTAAGTTCTTTCTTAAGTTTCGTAAGTTCTTAAATTAAGTGGTGTTTATTAAAGTGAAAGTTTCCAGGTATCTCAAGCATACTAATAACTGTATAAGGGGAGCAAATGGTAAACCACGATTGTTCACAGTCATAAAGCGGTCTGCTATTAGCGGTAAAATTGTATAAAGAACAGTATCTTTGCTAAGTATTGAAGAAAAATGGAGAGTAATAGAAGAAACCATAAAAACAGCAGCAGATAGTATAGTAGGCAGAAAAAACCAAAAGAAAAAACAAAACAAATGGTTCAACACACAATGTGAAGAAGAAAGGAGAACGACGATACGATTAAGAAACAAAATGCTGCAAACTGATACACAACAAGATAAAGAAAAATACAGACAACAAAGAAAAAGAACAAAAAGTATATATAGAGAATCGAAACGAAACTTTTGGAATAAACTCACAGAACAAACAGAAGAGCTATACAAAAACAGAGAAATAAGAAACTTCTACCAGGAAGTAAAACAAACCAGTAGAGGCTTCCAACAGATGCCAACTGCGTTCAAGAACAAGAAAGGTGAAAGAATAAACGACGAAAATCAAATCGTGGAAGGATGGAGAGACTACTTCCAAGAACTGTTACAGCAGGAAAGTGACGAAGAAACAGAAAAAGAAACGGAAGGAAATACAGAACCGGATACTCAAGAAGAAATGCAAGAGGCAGAAGGTAATATAGATCCGCCCACAAAGGAAGAAATAAAAGAGATAATAAAAACTTTGAAGAACGGGAAAGCCCCAGGGAGAAATGGATTAAAAAATGAACTGATAAAAAATGGGGGAGAAGAGCTGCTCACAGAGATCCACAACTTAATAAAAGAAATATGGCACCAGGAAAGAATGCCGAAGGAATGGTCGGAAGCGGCAATAACTCCGATTTACAAAAAAGGAGAAAGAACAAGCTATAATAACTACAGAGGAATAGCACTACTAGACACAACATATAAAGTGCTAGCCACAAAAATAAGAGACCAAATACAAGAACATGCAGAAAAGGAAATGGGCGAATATCAGGCAGGATTCCGAAAAAACCGATCAGTTACCGACCAACTCTTCATATTAAAAGAAACACAAGATGACTACTGGGAATATAACAAAGAAATACATGCAGCTTTCATCGATTTTACTAAAGCCTATGACCTACTAAAGAGGGATGAGATACTAAGAGCCATGGCAAAACTAAAAATACCCAGAAAACTAATAAAACTAGCACAAATGACATTACAAGAAACATGCAACAGAGTCAAATGGAAAGGAAAGATGTCTGAAAGCTTCACAGTAAATAAAGGGGTCAGACAGGGTGACCCGCTGTCAACACTCCTGTTTAATATCACACTGGAGTGGGTAATAAGAAAAAGTAAGATAAACAGAGAAGGAAGCATACTTAATGCAAAACACCAGTGCATAGCATATGCAGACGACCTAGTGTTAATTGCAAACAACAAAGAAGACCTAAAAAGATCACTGAAAACCTTAGAGGAACATGCAAGACAGGTGGGATTACGGATAAACAAACAGAAGTCAAAGTACATGATACTAGGGAGACAAGCAGAAAAGGCAGAAGATCAAAATCTAAAAATAGGCGGACCGGACGAAGAGATAACAGAAATAGAAAGAGTAAGATCAATCACGTATTTAGGCGTACAAATAACAGAAGATGGAAGAGAGGAGGAAGAGCTAAAAGTGAGACTAACGAAAGGAGACAAGGCAGCAGGGGCATTAAGCCGCATTATAAACTCCAAGTTAGTATCACGAAAAGCAAAAATACAATTGTACAAAACGGTTCTAAGACCAACAGTCACATACGGATGCGAAATATGGAAGTTAGGGACAGTTAGAGAATCAAAACTACTAGTCTGGGAAAGGAAAATATTAAGACGGATCTATAGAGGAAGAAAAGTGGAAGGCGAGTGGAAGAAAAGGACGAACAAGGAACTCCAAGAACTCTACAAAGGGCCAACAATAGTGCAGTACATAAAACAACAGCGGATTAGATGGTTAGGCCACATTCAGCGACTGGACAACAGCAGGATGACGAAGAAAGTACTACAGACCAATCCAATAGGAACTAAGGCGATAGGCAGACCTAGAAGCAGGTGGAAGAACGAAGTACTGCAGGACCTGAAGGATGTAGGAGTAGAAGATTGGAGGAGAGCAGCAGTAGACAGAAGGAATTGGAGAAAGATAATTTCAGCGATGGGCCGTCACGGCCTGTAAAAGCTACATATATATATCTTTGCTAAATCTGTATCAATCTATTACGAAATTTCAAATCTCCATAAAATTCGAGAGGGTTTTCGGCCATATACCTTTATCTGCTGGCATGTCAAAATGACATCGTTATGTCATTGTATTTTAGTGACGTAAGGAAGTTAATTATAATCCTAGAACCATAATGATAATGAAGTTCTAAACGTCCTAGTACCATAATGAAATTCAAAAAGTATTAAAGTTCAAAACGTCCTAGTATCATAATGAAATTCAAAAAGTACTATTACTTTAGCATGAATAAACTTTACTAAATTGATGACAGCGGATAACATTTTGTATGTAATTCGGATCATAAACGATCATTTATGGTAAATGCCGTGTTATCGGGCTCGGTTGACGCTTCCCCTTGATAATATTCACTGCTAACACCATAACGACCGTCATTATGATCCTTATTACATAATAGTATATTGCGTCATAAGGGAAGATATAGGCATATTTCATCCCGAAGATTTCTGCTGCACGAGCGAACGTAGTGAGCGAGGGCAGCAAAAGCCGAGGGATGAAATATGCCGTTAGATTCCCGTAGGGCACAAGTTATTTTTCCGCATCCATGAGAAGTTCGTATTAAATAAAAATAGTCATAATATAATACGTACCTACGTTTTTGACATATAACCTCAAATTACACATGTCAAATTTTCGTATTAAAAATAACTTCTATAATGAATTTATGTAATAAATAATCGTATTTGCTTGAATTTTAAAAAATAATTACACTTATCAATCACTTAAATGAAGATTTTTGTATAATCAAATAATAATTTTGATTCTAAATTCTATCGGTAGATGTCACGTCGATAGCATGCACGGTAAAAACCCGAAAATGTTCATATCGTCCCGCTTTTTCATATTTACCCGCCATTCGCCATTGTTAACCTCAAATGAGATAAATAATCTGTCATTTACATACCATGGATACGGAAAATATCTTTTCCGTATCCATGGTATGTAAATGACAGATTATTTATCTCATTTGAGGTTAACAATGGCGAATGGCGGGTAAATATGAAAAAGCGGGACGATATGAACATTTTCGGGTTTTTACCGTGCATGCTATCGACGTGACATCTACCGATAGAATTTAGAATCAAAATTATTATTTGATTATACAAAAATCTTCATTTAAGTGATTGATAAGTGTAATTATTTTTTAAAATTCAAACAAATACGATTATTTTTTACATAAATTCATTATAGAAGTTATTTTTAATACGAAAATTTGACATGTGTAATTTGAGGTTATATGTCAAAAACGTAGGTACGTATTATATTATGACTATTTTTATTTAATACGAACTTCTCATGGATGCGGAAAAATAACTTGTGCCCTACGGGAATCTAACGGCATATTTCATCCCTCGGCTTTTGCTGCCCTCGCTCACTACGTTCGCTCGTGCAGCAGAAATCTTCGGGATGAAATATGCCTATATCTTCCCTTATGACGCAATATACTATTATCGCCAACCGTCAGTAAAGCCATGCATTACCTTAGCGATTTGCGGCAGTAAACAAACACTTTATCTTACTGTACAAATCAAGCATTTTACCTGCCGCTAATGTTAATCAACATAACCATGACTGTATGACATTGAACAAAAATCGTTTGTTCCTGTCACAGCTCCAACAGTAAAAGTTTTGTCGCGAGTTATTTATAGAAAATAATGGAAGTTATTTTTATCAATTATACATTTTTACGGTTGGCGATAAAATTTTGTATGCACCACGTCAGTAAAGTATCTTTATCGAACTTGCCTGTTACTCGCCTCGCTCGCTTGCTCGCTCGGCTCATAATCTCAGACTCGTTCGATAAAGAATCACTTTACTGACTTGGTACATAAATAACTATTATCGCCAACCGTCAGTAAAGCCATGCATTACCATAGCGATTTGCGGCAGTAAACAAACACTTTATCTTACTGTACAAATCAAGCATTTTACCTGCCGCTAATGTTAATCAACATAACCATGACTGTATGACATTGAACAAAAATCGTTTGTTCCTGTCACAGCTCCAACAGTAAAAGTTTTGACGCGAGTTATTTATAGAAAATAATGGAAGTTATTTTTATCAACTATACATTTTTACGGTTGGCGATAAAATTTTGTATGCACCACGTCAGTAAAGTGTCTTTATCGAACTCGCCTGTTACTCGCCTCGCTCGCTCGGCTCATAATCTCAGACTCGTTCGATAAAGAATCACTTTACTGACTTGGTACATAAATAACTATTTTGACACTATTTCTGCATTTATGGCTTCTTCTATCATATCAAGGTACTCAAAAAACTCTTCACTTTCTTCGCGATCCATGATTTTCAAAATATATATTATTTTGATAACTTGTCACTACACAGCAAAACACGAAATGCGTAACGTCAAACAGTAAAGCACGCCTCAAGCCCGTCTCAAGGTAGGGTGTGACCAACCTTGAGTCAAGTACGCTCAAAGCAGGCTCGAAGTCGATTTTACTTGGGAAGCAACGACTATAATAGCCATTTTGTTACTCGAGTAATGCTGAAGTTCAAGACCGAGCTGAGTATCGACTATAAGTATGGGCATAAGGTTATTAAGACAGAATACGGCCTGCTGCAATTGAGTTTTTAAAAAATCACATTGTATGTTTAAAAAGGAAAGTAGCAAGTATTTTATATATTTAGAAAAAGAATATGCAAAAATATACAGGGTGGTCCATAAGAAAAAATACAAGTTTATGTCATAGCTTCAAAACCATTCTTTTTACAAAAAAACTTGGGACACCATTGGATTCCTTTAAAAAAAGTGCCTTAAGAATGTTTTTACAGAAACAAAAAATATTCATAAATAAATAAGTTACGGGGGTGGGTCAAAAATGCACAATATTGAAAACCACCCTATATCTTCTAAACAGTTCAAGATATCGATGTGCGGTTTCCGGCATTCACTTTCTCACAAAAATCGAGCTCGTAACATGTAGGTTAGTTTTTTTCTATCTCCTCTAGAAATTGGCGTTTCCTATCAAAAGTGTCCAATTTGGACCACCCTGTACAAGTTGAAATAAAAATAAATAACAATACCATCAAAAAATCACATTGTATGTACAAGTTGAAATAAAAATAAATAACAATACCATCGAACAAGTCTCTAAATACAAATATCTTGGCACGTGGGTACAACAAAACTGGAACCAACGAAAAGAAAAACTAGCCAGAATAGAACAATCTAGAGCAGCCTTCGTCAAAATGAAGAACTTATTAACATGTCCTGATATGAACCTAGAACTATGCTTAAGATTTATCCGATGTTACATCTTCCCTATCTTGTTATATGGGACAGAGAGCTGGACACTACACCAGGAAACAACAACAAGACTAGAATCCTTTGAATTTTGGGTGTACAGATGTCTACTACGTATATCGTGGATGGACCAATAAAGAAGTACTAGAGCGTATGAGTAAAGAACTTGAAATAGTATTTACGATAAAGAAAAGAAAACTAGAATACCTAGGGCATATCATCCGAGGGCAAAAATATCATTTATTACACCTGGTGATTGAAGGAAAAATTCAGGGCAAACGAAGCGTGGGTAGACGCAGAATAAAGTAGCTATATTCATCAGCAACCTTCGTAAGGAGACGCTGCCGTGAGAAGAAGAATTTCCTATTGTTTTCAATCTGTCCTCCATTGTTTCCTTGGGTCTTCCTGCCCTCCTTCTTCCCCTTGTTTTTATTTGACTTGTTACTTTGGTCAATCTTGTTTCTTTCATTTTACATACATGTCCAAGCCATAGCAGCTGCATCTGTTCTATCTTTTTTACCATTGATTCTTGCTTCATCACTATTCTTAAATCCTCATTGCTACACCCATCCCATTTGGTCTTACCTGCCATCTTCTTTATAAACTTCATTTCAGCTGCCGTTATTCTACTTTCATGGTTTTCTTGGATATTCCATGTTTCTGCCCCGTATAAAAGTATCGTTACTACTACTGTATTAAAAACCCTCTTCTTGGTCTCCATCCCTACTTCTCTTTTCCCAAATATTGTTTTGTTTGTTGCATAGTAAACGTTCATAGCCTTCTTACATTAATTTGCTATTTCCCATTCTATTTTTCCATCATTTGTAATTGTTGTTCCTAAATATTCTATTGTTGATACTTCTTCTAGTGCTTTGTCCTCTATACAGATTTTTATTTATCACCATTATTTTAGTTTTCTTAATATTCATGTCCATCTTTAGTATCCTACATTCTTCCTTCCATACGTTTACCATCTCCCGCATCTTCCTTGTTGTATTCGCTATCAATACCAAATCATCTGCATATGCCACTGCCTGGATTTTGACTGATTTCATGTTCCTATATCCGAAGGTTATTAATGGTCCTTTCTTTTTACAATTTTGTGTCATTTTTTCTATGTATAATAGGAAAAACAGCGGACTCAAACTAGCGCCTTGCTTCACCCGCCAGTTCTTCTTAACCTTTCCGTAGCCAAGCGGGGTATGCACGATACCCCAGACGCATATTTTGTTTAAAAACTCGGTTATTTTATTCCACTGTAATTTTTCGCTTTAGGTAATCCTCATTTACATTCTTGTAAATATATTCTTGTAAATCACGTATTAGGTAATAAATAATCTAATTTATTTTTTAAACTGTAATAATAGAACTTTTATTCGTGGAGTACGCCACATACCCCGGTTGGTCGTTGGCAGGACTGTGCGAAATTACCCAGATTTCTATGCAAAATTACTGGGCACGCACGTAAGTGGTTTCTAAAGGTGACTAAATTTGATGATCTGGTGAATTTAAGCTTTTTGTCTTTGTTTGAAAGAGTAAAAGTTGCTAAAGTGTAGAAGTTTTCGGAAAGGTTAAAAGTTTTCCTAATTCTCCTTCAATTCTTACTGTACCTATCACTGTCATATACACTCTTTATAACCTTTATTAATTTACTGCCCACTTTCCAATCTTGTAATATTTTCCATAGTTTCCTTCTACATACCATATTGAACGCTGATTTTAGGTCAACAAATACTAAAAATAGCACCCGTTCTTTTTCTTCCACATTTTCCATTATTTTCCTTATTATACTAACATTGTCTTGAGCTTGTCTACGTCCTCTATATGCTGCTTGTTCTTCTCCCGACATTTCTTCCGTTTTGATTCCACTGAAATTTGTGTTTGTCAAAGTCTACCATTTAATCATGGAGCAGTATACTCTTCCACAACGATTGCAGATTGTTCAGATTTATTATGAAAAGTTTCGTTCAGTCGCGGCAACTTTACATGCCCTAACAGCAATTTTCGGTCGCTATAATCAGTCAATTCGAAGAACCATTGAACGATTGGTACAGAAATTCGAGTCAACATCAAGTGTCCGTAATGTCCCTACGCCAATTAGACGAAGAAATGCACGGAGCGAAGAAAATATTGCTGCTGCACGATAGAACATTAGAGCAGACAAAAATGTATCGATTCCTCGACGTGCTCAACAATTGGGCCTCTCGAAATCGACTTTGTGGCGAATTTTGGTCTATGTCCTTACAAGATTGCTTTGACACAACAACTTAAGCGAAACGATCATCTTTTGCGTCGGAGATTTAGTGATTGAAATTGATTCAGATTTTCATAAAAAAATAATCTTCAGTAATGAGGCTCACTTCTGGATGAATGGTTTTGTTAACAAGCACAACTGCCGTATCTGGTGAATCTGGTCTGAGAATCATCCAGAAAAAATTCATCAAAAGCCATTACATCTTAAGTTGACTGTTTGGTGCGCATTTCATGCTGCAGGCGTCAGAGGGCCTTTTTTCATTTTTGACGATGCTGGAAATTCAGTTACGGTAAATGGAATTTGCTATCGCTCGATGTTGACTAATTTTTTGTGGCCCGAATTGGATGCTATCGACTTGGAAGGTAAGTGGTTCCAGCAAGATGGCGCCACTTGCCACACTGCCAACGCAACGATGGCTTTATTGAGAGAAAAGTTCGGTGAGTCGATTATTTCAAGAAATGGACCAGTCAGTTAGCACCCTCGCTCATGCGACTTAACACCCCTAGATTCTTTCATGTGGGGCTATGTTGTCGCTCGTTTAAAGTAACAAACCAGCAACATTAGATGCTTTGAGGATAAACATTGAATG
Source organism: Melanotus villosus (assembly GCA_963082815.1). Taxonomy (NCBI): domain Eukaryota; kingdom Metazoa; phylum Arthropoda; class Insecta; order Coleoptera; family Elateridae; genus Melanotus; species Melanotus villosus. The sequence continues at coordinate 22,092,443 of OY720425.1, forward strand.
AGTAATTGCTTATGTTCGGGCCGATTTGTGTCTAAAAGTCATGGAAAATTGAGTCAACGGATTAATTCATGCAGACACTTTCGTGGAGGACATTTGAACGATATTGTGTTCCACAAATAATGGCATGTAATATAAAATATACTTACAATCAAAATAGAAATGAACTTGACATCTATCATAGTCTTTGTTTTATTCAGAATTAAAAATGTGTCGCTCTTAATGCAAAACCCTTTATACCATGAGGTCAAAAAAAAAATGATTCTGAGCAGGCCTTGACTAGTACAACACGATTGGCTACACTGGTTCTAGAGAATACCTATGAATTATAATGTGACAGTGACATTTCAAATGTAAGTCAGTTTTGCAATCTTGTTTCAAGAATTATTTAAGTTTATCATTGTAATACTAGTGAAGGATCACATTTTGAACACCTACTCTAACATGTATTCATCTTAGTTTTCAGTTTGTTCCCTAAACAAATACTGTTTTGTGTTTTAATTTATTTGACATTTATTAACCTCTAACCTACTGCCACATTTTGAAATCAGTCTTGCCAATCGTGTTGTACTAGTCAAGGCCTGCTCAGAATCATCTTTTTTTCGATCTCATGGTATAATATGCCTTAAAAACTGCTTCTGAAAGGCATATTGCTCTATAATTTTCCCTGTTGTTATTATCCCCCTTCTTGTACAATGGTACAATTATATTTTTCTCCCAACCATTTGATATTTTATTTTTCCATGTTAATTTACAGATCTTCCAAACCCATTTTCCCACTGCTCTGTGTTATTCTGTCTTTTCCTCCCGCTTTCCCTACTTTCAACTTTCTTATTACTTCTTCGAACTCCTTTTGAACAATTTCATCCTCTTCCCCTTCATCTCTCTCATTTTCAGTTTCTTCATTTCTCACTCTTCTCTTTTAATTTGTATTTCTTAATGAAGAATTCATCCCAAGCTTTTAATTTTCCTTCTATTGTTGTTTCAATTTCATCATAATCATTTCTGATGCTCCACTTTACCTCCTCCTTTTTCTTTAACGATTTCACCATGTTCCGAAACTTTTTATTATTTTCGACTTACCAGTCTTGTACTTAATTCTTCTCCAAACCTTATCCAGCTTTCTAATTACAGCATTGTTTCTGTGGTCATCAGTTCTAGAGCTGGTTGGTCGCAGCCTTAAAGCTGCTTATACCGGGTGGGCACAAATATCCGTGATCGCATTACCTTTGAAATTATCACCGCTTAATAAAATTGAGGAATTCAACTACGTAACCTAACCTAAAAACGTCATTTGTATTGTCACAACTGCCATTGCTATATTGAAATATAGTGCTAGTCATTATTTCTATGTAGCTAATTCCATGGCTACTGGGATCACAGATGATTATACCCACCCTGTTCTAGGGACAGGGGCGGTTCGTCTATAGGGGCCTCACCTACATTTGTATAACTGGCGCAATAATTATTGTAGTTTTAAAAAATATGTATGTTTCTTGCAATTATTGTTTTAGAATTAGGCCAACATCAAAAATTTTATTTCAAAATTAAACATGAAAGCAATGGTCCTTGTTTGGAGTCAACAAGTTTTTTCAAAAGTTCTTAAACAGATTATTTCCTGATTCTGTCGCCACTTGGTTTGAGGTTCTTTGCCAAGTTCGCTTGAATCCTGGAAGATCTTTTAATTCAGTTTTCTGTTGCAATTTAGCCTTCTCTAGGATAATATTATATAAAATTCCACACCTGGAAGCACAGATGGATCAGCAAACACATAGGTTTCGTGATCAAGAACAAAGAAAAATTTGTTCACAAATGGCAATTTCATTTTATAGAGTTTTGTAGTACCTTTTTTAACGGTTTCGAACTGATTGTGGGTGTACCGCGGTCTTTTCTGTTTTCTTTTTGTTTTTATACCAAGTTTGGTTTTCTCCCTTTGGACCATGGCATCTGAAACGACGGGTTTTTCTGAAACTAACGGCACAATCTTTTCAGTAACCTCGATGGGTGTGCTATTGGTACGCATCTACATAATGGTTTTAATTGGCTGCTACTCGTCTCTAAATTTTTTTAAAGTTCATTGCACAGCCTTTACGGGTACATTTTGGGACCGGAAGTGATGGAAAGTAAGCTGTCGATCGTAATTATGATCTTGGAAATATTTTATGATGACCATGTTGCGAAATGTGGCTTCACCTCTTTTCAATTTTCAACCGTTTTCAATACAAGATGCAAGTTTTATTTCTACAATTGATAAGCTATCAAGTGACATAAATATTAAATGACAGTATATTTAAGTACACTAGTTGTGATTATTTCAAAACAGCGGCACTTTACCTGAAACACCCTTTATGTTTAGAGTTTTGTAATTTTCAGAATAACCAAGGAACGTACTTTTGTACAAGTTTCGCATTTTGAATTCATTTATCGTTATTAAAATAGGTAAATAATGATTACAATATTCGTGAAATTACCACAACCTCACTGTTTACAGATTCATAGTCACTTACAAAACAAGAAGTCTATTTATTCTTGATGTTTTGCTTTATACAGGTTGAAACAAAAATGGTGGGCTGACTATACGCAGGCGGCTTCTATGACTAAAAATAAGGAAAAAAGTTTGCATAAATAAGGGTCCGAAAGTACTTCCTTTTGAGATACAGCGTGTCCAAAAAATAAGTTTTTTTTTAAATATCTCGAAAACGATTTAAGATATTAAATTGAGCTTTGGTATGCACTATACTGGCATGAAGAGACTCTTTTTCGATCTGTAACTGTAAGTGGCCCAGCCATCTCAGTCTTTGAGCTTTTATAATGTTGGTAATGCTAGGTTTTTGGTATAAGTCCATTATTTCTTATTTCATTGTTATCCCGCCTTATCCACTCATCTCCCAATTTCTTTCCTCCATAAATCCTACGTAAAATTTTTCTTTCCCATCTAGCCATTATTTTCTGCTCTTTTTTGTTCATAACCATAACTCAAGTTTCACAAGAATATGTAACCGTTGGCTGTATTATTGTCCTGTATATTCTTATCTATGTTTTTTGTGACACCCATTTTGAATTGAGTACTGTCATGAAACTACCCGAACTTTGATTTCCATTTACAGTTCTAGCCTAAATCACCGTGGCACTATCACAAACCTGATCATTACTTGTTTGCACTATGAAGCTTGTTTCTGCTGCTGGATCCACTGCTCTCTCTCTCCCATTTCCATATATTTCGACATTTGAACATTTATCTATAAACCCATTTTTATTGCTTCTTTGTGTAGCCTATATATTGTAACGTTTTTACGACGTTTATTTAACATAAACTCGGTTCGTGGTGTAAATTAATTTATTAAACAAACTTAAAGTACGAAATAATTATAAAGAACAACAATGAAACACTAACGTAAAACTAAACGGAACACTAATATTAAAACCGAACACTAAAGTAATTTATCTGTAACAGTTACCATTTATTTAGACGTAGGCCGCGCTTATCTGTTCAAGACTGCCGACTCGTAGGCGAACGCGCCTTTAATATAGACGTTCCACACTGTGGTAGAATGATTTCCTTCCAGATAGTTCCACTAGCCGCGCGAATCGTCGACCGCTGTGGAAGATTCTCGGCAGATGACGAATATGATCCCACACGTGTGCTGACGCATCTTGGTACAATATAGTTTTCTGTAGTTCTCTCTGGCTTCTGGCCACTATAGCTACATCATCAGCGTAGGATAGGCACTGGTGGTCTGTGTTATAGATTTTCCCTTTGGTGTCAACTTTGCTGTCTCGTAGTATTGTCTCTAGTGAGAGATTAAAAAGTAATGGAGATAGGGAGTCCACTTGTCTTAAACCTTTTTTGACCTTAAAAGGATTTGATGTGTTTTCTTGTGATTTAATTGTATACTTAGTTTCCTCCACGCTTCATCCTCGTCAGACTGATTAACTTTCTTGGTACTCCCAGCGCTATCGTTGTTTTATATAAGTTTGTTCTGTTTATAGAATCGTACGCCTTCTTGAAATCTCTAAACATCGTATGTAGGGATATTCTATGTTCATAGCAGCTTAATTGCATCTATTTCAGTGTAAATATCTGGTCCATTACCGACCTATTAGCTCTGGAGCCGCAATGGTGCTCCTCTATAATCGCCTCTGCATATATGTCTAGCTTTTCTTTTATTAATGCTGCTAAAATCTTGTACACTGTATCAGTAACGCAATCCTTCTGTAGTTATCGCATTGTGTCCTGTCACCCTTTTTGAATATCGGGGTCAGCAAAGCTTTTGTCCATTTTTTCGGTACCGTTTACTCATTCCATTTTTTAATATTAAGACACATATTTCTTTTAGTAGCTTCTCTCCCCCCGTATTTAATCATTTCGACTTTTATTCCATTTTCGCCAGGGCTCTTGTTTTTCCTTTTACTGATAATTCTCAATATCTCTTCTTCTGTTGGTGGATTTACTATTTTCTCTCCCTGCTGTGTTTCCAAGTAAAATATTGTCTCTTCATCCCCTTCTTCTATATTGTTTTCCTCATGCAATAATTTCTCAAAATAGTGTTTCCAATTTTCTAGCACCTCAGACTCTCCTCCTATTAACTTTCCTTCTTAATTCCTATAGTAGCAGTCCTATTCTGGTAACCCTGCCTTTGTCTCTTCGCCTCTTGATGAAAGTTTATTATTTCTTTTTTTAAATTTTTTGTATCTTCTTAATTCTGCTTTCTTGATGTTGTCTCTTCTTCATTCTGCAAATGCGTTTTATTCTCGACGTTTTTCTGTGTAATTGTTTCTGAGTTCCTCTGTATTACCTTTTATCATTTCAACTTTGGCTTTCTTTCTCTTTTCCACCTTTCCACTCTTTTCTCCCTTTTCGTAGGGTTCGATCTGCCACCTTCTTCATAGCTTCCTTAAGCTGAATCCATGACTCCTGTACCGGGTGTCAACGAAACATGGGGCACCCCCATAATTTTTTTATTTTTTAAGATATCTAAATGAAATTTGGTATATGTAATATACTCTTTAAGTGGCATTTGTTGACATAGGAAACAAATTTCTGTCACTTTCGGTTTCGCCGGAATTGACATCAACTTTGTTATTTTAAATGGAACACCCTATATATTTACACATTTTTGGAATCTCCATTCAATTTTACGTATGGTAGTATCAAGTTTTGGAACATTTTGATGACAAAGTAAAGACTAGCAGAAGAGTTTATTTATTAATCTAGGGTGCCATGACCTGCGTAAAATGGAAGTCAGGGTGCTACAACACTCAAAACAAATTATTTTAGCACTTCAACTGTAGCAAGTCTGTCACTTTTTTTGTGCATTTCATTTGTTTCACTTGTTTTGAAACCCAGTGTCTAGATTTAAATGTCCAAAATACGTTTTTTTGAACGGAGAGTGTTATTCCGAATTAAATTTTCATATTAATCCCGCGTTATTGGTATCAATAAAATCCTTGAAAAACGCTCGTTTTTAATATCCTAGTGTCCCACCCTAGTGCCGTTTGAAAAAATAGAGTTATTCCCGAAAAAGCATTTTTGCCAACTTTATGTCATTCTAATACAGCAACTAAAATAGTTTAAAGTTCTGAAAACAATTTTTCTCGAGTGTTGGGGCACCTTGACTTTCATTTTGTGTAAGTCACGGCACTCTAGATTAATTTATGCCAAAAATTTACTTTGTCATCAAAATGTTTCGAACTTGATACTACCATATGTAAAATTGAAAAGGAGATTCCAAAAATGTATAAATATATAGGGTGTTCCATTTAAAATAACAAAGTTGATGTTAATTCCGGCGAAATCGAAAGTGACAAAAACTTGTTTCCTATGTCAGCAAATACCATTTAAAGAGTATATTACATATACCAAATTTCATTTTGATATCTTAAAAAATAAAAAATGTATAGGGGTGCCCCAGGTTTCGTTGACACCCGGTATATTGTTACTTTTCTCAATTATGCTCAGATTTTTTTCCACTTCTTGCTTATATTGTTCTTGTATTTCTATTTGTAGAAGATCATCATTATAGAATTTTTCTGCAATTTTACTTCTGTGCTGTTTTTGTGTTTCCATTTCTGCTTTGCCTTTGCTCTCACCAAGAAGTGCTCAGAGTCTGCGTCTGCCCCTCTACAGCTCCTTACATTTCTTATACATATCTTATGTCGTTCTTCTATTAATAAGTGGTCAATTTGATTCATGTTTCTCCACTGGGTTGTCCCCTTATGTATTGCTTTGTGTTCAAAATGAGTAGGTACTGCATATTACCATATTATTCTTCATTGCAAAATCAATGAGTCTCTGTCCATTATCGTTAGTTTCCTTGTGCATACTGAACTATTGTTGGTCGGTATATCACTTGTTGCCCTATTTTGGCATTACCATCACCCAATATTATCTTTTTGTCATATTTTGGAAAGTCCTTGAATAAAAATTCCAACGCATCCTAAAAAACATTTTTTCTTGCTTCATCTTTGTCTTCTGATGGTGCATATTTTCTATATTTGCCTTTAATTCTGATGTAACACATTCTGTCTGACACCCTGTTTAAAATCAACTATTAAATGCCTAAGTTTTTTATGGATAAGAAATGATGTTCCTAATCGTCTATTTAGCCCCCCACTTTTGAACAAGGTACAATCTTCTATATCAACTATTTTATTCCCTAACTGTTTTGTTTCTGGTAATGCCATTATATCAATATTGTACCTCTTTGCTTCTCTTATGCCCGGTTTCTCGAACGTAAGATATCCACTCACCGTGAGATATCTTTTGGATAAACCCCCAAACCCGTTTCTTGAACGCTAGATGCGACTTGTCTTTAGCTAACTCGTTGGATAAGATATCTGCCCGAGTAGCACGAGATATCCAACCGTACACGTATACGAGCATGCGCATTGCACGTAAAACCAGAGAGGGAATATTTGACTATTTAAATTTGGCACGGAGTTTTTAAAGTTATGTACAATGCCATATTTGTGCTTTTTTAACTACACTACAATATTACTAAATTTCTAATAATAGATTTATTTTTAATCGTAAATTTTTATATCACATGCATAAAAAATTAAACTAAATAAAAACCACAAGTAATTGTTTTAGTTACTTTCACCAAAAACATTTTTGAAATTTTAGTTAAAGTGGACATTTTAAGAAGGATTTTACCTAATAATCTGCTTGACAAATTCTTTGAAGTGTTGCAGTTGTCAAGATAAGAATTTTAAGAAGGTACCTATTTAATACTCTGCAAATCACTGCTTTCTAAGAAAACTACATTTAGCATGTCTGTCTGGATTAAATTTAACATAAAGGTTTTTGTAGAACATTTTAAAAAGTATTTACATAAAATTCCTATGCTGTTTATCACTGCTTTTAAGGACTGCATTTAACATGGGATTTGGTTTTCAAAGGTAAATTTAGCATTACTATTGCAAGAATAGTACAGTGAGAAGCAAGTGTACAGGGTGGTCCAAATTGGACACTTTTGATAGGAAACACCAATTTCTAGAGGAGCTAGAAAAAAACTAACCTACATGTTATGAGCTCGATTTTTATGAGAAACTGAATGCCGAAAACCGCATATCGATATCTTGAACTGTTTAGAAAATATAGGGTGGTTTTCAATTTTGTGCATTTTTGACCCACCTCCGTAACTTATTTATTTATGAATATTTTTTGTTTCTGTAAAAACATTCTTAATGCACTTTTTTTAAGGGAATCCAATAGTGTCCCAAGTTTTTTTGTAAAAAGAATGGTTTTGAAGCTATGACATAAACTTGTACTTTTTCTTATGGACCACCCTGTATATTTTTGCATATTCTTTTTCTAAATATATAAAATACTTGATACTTTCCTTTTTAAACATTTATTTCATTGCCGTTTCTAAAATACTATAGATGAATTTTGTAAATCTGGCGTGCCACATGCTTGAAAAATAGAACGAAATTTCTTAAATAGTTCCTAGATTATTAATAAAAGAAATAGTTTTTGGTAGGATTCCTTTGAAGAATTGTATGTTTAAAATGAACTAGGTAATTAAAATAATAAACGTATTAGATGTTTTGTTTAAAATTGTAGTTGAGTTTCGTGTTTTAAAAACACTGCTTATTTCATTTAAATTGTGTTTACAAATTTTGTTTTACATTTTAGTGTTGTATCAAAACGAATTCAGTGGATTAACCAGCGTAGCATGGAATCCAATACAATCTGAATATTTAGTGGTTGGAAGCCAAGGTGGTGACATCTACAATTTGGATATAAGACGGCTTAAAGAATTCATGGACTCGCACCATTGTTTCGATGCTTCTGTTCACCGTGCCACATTTAGTAATTCTGAACACATTGCTGTTTGTGGTGATACTACAGATGTATTAGTGTTAAATGCAAAAGATGATTTTAATCTTATTAGTACAAATAATGATCATTCTGCTTATGTGCGTGGTGTAACATGGTTTGAAGAAACTTTATATTCCTGTGGATTTGATAAAAAAATTATTAAACATGTGTTTTAATGTTAACATTTAATATTGTAAAAAGGTTATTTTATTAAAAATATTTTGTGAGAATCCTCAAATTTAAGAGTAAGTATGTAACTAACATACAAATTCTTATGTAAAGCATGTAAAGTGATTTTGACCACTAATAAAATTTAGTTTTAGTTCAAAAGGAAAAGTACCAGTATCATCAAAGATTTATATAAATAATACTATCACAATATACTTTCTTCGGAGTTGTAATAAGTAAAATTTTGACAATTAAAAATGATTGTTGTAAGTGCAAACTGCGTTTTGCTTTCTTCCTCACTAACTGTAAACCATTAGAAGGAGCAAATGGATTATCCTAGTGGTAACATCTTAAATATTTAGTTTTACAATCTACAGGTATAAAAGCTAAATTGCAAATTTTGCAATGTAATTTTTCAAAAGTTAACTTGAAAAATTTTAGTCGAATAGTATCAAATCAACAAAACAATTGCGGGTCCTTGACATTCACAAGCGTAGATCTCGCCTGTTAAACACCAAAGCAACAAATATTCCGCATGTTAGATATTAAAAACAATTAGTTTATCAACTTCTTTGTAACTACAGTGCAACCTACATTCATGGATACCTCTACAAGGTGTTCCGTATCGTTATGTTCAAATTTTGGTAACATAAAATAGACTTAATTCTAAGACTAGAAAACACAAAAGTGGTAGGTATATCTTTATACGTTCTAAAGTTACATGCAGTAGCGTACACAGATTACCTAGCCATAATCAGAAGATTCAAAACTGAACTGCAGAATGTGTTAGCTTGGAAAAGTCTGCCAGAGAATATGGTTTACAATCTTTTTTTTAAGATGCATCAGGGCCCGTCTGTCTATGACTCCGGGAAGCACTGCAGCCTGACAGGCTTATTGCGTATACCCTGTTTTATAAGTCACACCCATTCGGTGATCTTTCTTCCCTGTATCAAAAGATAAAGGTCCTTCAACGGGTGTCTAATGAACTCCTTCGGTTCCATAATAGGCTTCCCAAATATGCCCTGTGTTGTTCTTACTAGCGCATCACAAGCACAAATGTGTGTTGCTGTTTTTGTTTCCTTATTGCAGAGTCTTTAAGTAAGGTCCACAGGTGTGTGTGTTCCTTAACAGTTGCATGTCCTGTTGGTAAATCTGTGACGATCCTGATTTGTGCCCTAACCATGATAAGATATTCAATAGCTCGCTTCTTGCAAGGTCTGTTTATAAATGCCTTGCTATGGTTTTGTCCTGGCCTGTTGGTCCAATATTTTTCATGTTGAGTGCCAATCCAGTTCTTACATATCCTCGAATGGCACTTCTTGAAATTCATAAGGCTGGTTCAGGACCAAGGTAAGCCTCAGGCAATCCCCGCCTTGCTAATTCGTCGGCTTTCTCATTACCTTCTGTGCCACAATGACCTGGTACCCAGAACAGTCTCATGTCGTTTCGTTCTGCCAAATCATCCAGTTCCTCTAGGCATTTCCATACCAGTCTGGAAGAAGTCTTGCTACTCGAGAAAGCCGCCTGGTTGCCTGACATTATGTAGATCCGCTGATGTTTATAAGCCCTCCGATTGTTTTCCCGTGCACATTGTTTTTACAATGTGCGATTTTTCGCATATATTTCCTCTTAAAAGACGGAGGCATGTTTACTCAATGACTGACTTTTTTGGGCCTTCCTTTTAAGTCCACCTAGATACAACATTCAGGGCCTCTTGACGAGATCATCGGCGTATCCTAAGGGAGAAAACCCTTTGCTGCTGAGCTCTTGCAGGAGTTCGTCCATGATAAGGTTTCATAGCAGGGGAGAGAAAACTCTCCCCTGTGGAGACCCGAACCGCTACAGTTTCATCCAGCAGTGATGTGTAGGCCACCCTTCCTCTCAGCATGCAGTCTATCCACTGTAGGTGTCTCTTCTAGGTTTACAATTTAATAAGGCCAAAACAAAATTTTTTGAAATGAGAGGTATATCAAGGCAGTAGTGACTTCAAATTGAAAATGGCTAAAGGAAGGGAATATGTGTTTGCAAGAGAATCCGAATTTAACTACAGTAGAACGCCGATTATCTAGGATAACTGGGGGGAAGGTTACTCTGGATAATCAGTTGGGATAAAATTGACGACCATTTTTTAAAAATTATCATTAAATTGAACTTAACAGACATGTTCAAGATTTATTTGGAACATAATTATAATTTAAATTATTTATTTCTTCTTTTAACACGCTTTAAGCATTTAAAAATAAACAAAAAAGGTTGTTAAAATTCAGTACAAAAATGCATGTAGGGGAAAGGGTTGTACCTTGAGACGGTTTTACCTTGGGACAAATGTTGTAAAAAGTAAAGCACTCTATTGGCAGCTGTATAAATTACACAATCATGTCGGTAACCCAGTTTTCAGTTTGTATACAAAGCCATTTTAGTTTCAACCATTCTTTGAAGTAACAAGTGCTGTTTTACTATTTTGCTACCTCAAAAGTAAAATTTTGCTGTTATTTCCAGGGCGTGTAAAGACAAGGTAAGCATCATTATTGATATTTTCTTATGCAGTATCATTGTGGCATTGTTTAAGTAAGCATTCTATGCAATAAGTGATTTTAAAAAGAAATTTTTACATTGGCCAGGAATTTTTTTTGTCAAATATGTGTATGGTTGTACCTTGAGACGATATTTTGGTTGTACAATGGGACATGTCCCAAGGTGCAACCAAATCTGCAACTTCACAATATTTGTGATCCTTTTTATATGGGCAGAAGTTCTGTGGGAAGAAAGAGAGTAAAACCAGATGCAGGAAGTATGGAGGCAGCCGCCAACAAGGTCACTGCACGAAAGCGACCTTTATGAGAAGTAGCGGAAATGTATGGCGTGTCGAAAAGCACTCTTGGTAGGCACATCCACAAATACAAATTGTCTGGTCAAACTGACTTCAAATACGAAGCTAACAATGCGACGCAAAGGGTCTTCACCAATGAGCAAGAAGAAGAACTGCTCTCCTATATTTTAAAGGCTGCGCAGTGGAACTTTGGCGTAACTGTGGATGAATTAAAGAAGTTAGCCTTCCAGTATGCTAAAGTAAACAGTCTTAAGTATCCAGCGAAATGGAACGAAAATGAATCAGCCGGAAGACAATGGTACAGAAGCTTTCGGAAGTCGTACAAAAACAGAATATCTCTTAGAAAACCAGAGTCAACTAGCCTAGGCCGAATGGCTTCGTTTAATAAACCAAACGTTGAAATATTTTTTGGAAAGCTCCGAGAAATTTATTCAAGGTACTCTCTAACACCTCACAAAGTGTGGAACCTTGATGAAACAGGCTGTTCCACGGTTCACAAGCCATCATCCTGTAAGCAACAACAACAGGAGATCTGGCGCGAGTAAATGAGATGCATTTACATTTACCCGAATTTAATACCAGGTCATTTTCAGTGCACCATTTGGTAAACGAATCAAGGTCGCTTTGAAGATCGACTGCATCTGCACTTAAAGCAATATATGATGCTTTAAATATCTTGCAATCGTCTGCAAAGAGAAGAAATTGGGATTTTCTAATAACGTATTTCATGTCATCAAGAAATATAATAAATAACAGAGGGCCTAGGTGTGACCCTTGTGGGACACCGGAGAGCACCTTAATAGTATCCGAAAAGCTATTGCCAATTTTGACTATCTGAGTTCTATCGATGAGATAGTTAGAAAACCAGTTCAAAAAAGGATCTGATATGCCGAATGAAAATTTAATGTAATTTGTTTTTTATTATATACAGGCTGTCAACGAAACCTGGGGCACCCCCATAAATTTTTTATTTTTTAAGATATCTAAATGAAATTTGGTATATGTAATATACTCTTTAAACGGCATTTGTTGACATAGGAAACAAGTTTCTGTCACTTCCGGTTTAGCCGGAATTGACATCAACTTTGTTATTTCAAATGGAACACCCTATATATTTATACATTTTTGGATTCTCCATTCAATTTTACGTATGTTAGTATCAAGTTCGATACATTTTGATGACAAAGTAATTTTTTGCAGAAGTTAAACTAGAGTGCCATGACTTACGCAAAATGAAAGTCAAGGTGCCCCAACACTCGAGACAAATTGTTTTAGAACTTTAACTATTTTAGTTGCTGTATTAGAATGGCCTAAAGTTGGCAAAAATGCTTTTTCGAGAATAACTCTATTTTTTCAAATGGCACTAGGGTGGGACACTAGGATATTAAAAAGGAGCGTTTTTCAAGGATTTTATTGATACCCGTAACGCGGGATTAATATGAAAATTTAATTCGGAATAACACTCTCCGTTCAAAAAAAAACGTATTTTGGACATTTAAATCTAGATACTGGGTTTTAAAACAAGTGAAACAAATGAAATGCACAAAAAAAAGACAGACTTACCACAGTTGAAGTGCTAAAATAATTTGTTTTGAGTGTCGTAGCACCCCGACTTCCATATTACGCAGGTCATGGCATCCTAGATTAATAAATAAACTCTTCTGCAAGTATTTACTTTGTCATCAAAATGTTTTAAACTTGATACTACCATACGTAAAATTAAATGGAGATTCCAAAAATGTATAAATATACGGGGTGTTCCATTTAAAATAACAAAGTTGATGTCAATTCCGGCGAAACCGGAAGTGACAGAAACTTGTTTCCTATGTCAACAAATACAATTTAAAGAGTATATTACATATGCCAAATTTTATTTAGATATCTTAAAGAATAAAAAATTTATGGGTGTGCCCCAGGTTTCGTTGACACCCGGTATATAGAGGTCCTAGAACTCCTGCAAGGAGCAAAGGGTGGTGACGAAACATTTCCATTTCTTTTTGTCTTGGGCTATCACTTTAATTTCATTCCAATTATTCTTAGATTCCTAGATGTCTTTGAGTACCAAACGTCTCCATGTCGTGGGTGGACGACTCCTTTCTCTTTTTCCAATGGGTGTCCAATCTAGTGCTTTCCTGGTAATGTCCTCCACAGGTCTTCTTAAGATATGGCCAATCCATTTCCATCTTCTTTCTTTGATTTCAATATGAATAGGATTTTGTTTAGTTACTTTCCATAGTTCTTCATTGGTTATCTTCTTGGGCCACACTATTTTTAAGATATAACGTAACATTTTATTTATTGCTGTTTGTATTTTATATCGTGTTAGTTCAGTTACTGACCACGTTTCACTAGCATATAACAGTACCGATTTAACACAACTATTAAAAAAGGTTTTTTATTATACCTGCATCATAATCTTTGTATTTCAAACTAATAAGCGCGCAAAAAAGGACGATTAAAACACGCCGTGTTTTAAAGGTTGCCTAGGTAAAAACGTTTTATAACAAATTTACATAACAACATAGAGGAAAACAACCAAACAACAACTGCTAATCATCACTCAGATTTTAAATTTTTGTGATTAAACCGTAACAGATATCACAAATTAGAAAGAGACAAAAAAGTTTACTATTGAATGATTCTTTCTGAAAAAAATATTATTTTAATTATCGGTCTTGCCCTTAAAGAGTTACTGCCTGATATATGCTGTGACACACATGTTTCATACACTAGTGGTCCATTGATAATAACCATTATCATCTCAAAAGATGTCTTAAGTCCATATGGAGTGACATGCCAAATATCATCCAAATCAATCGAAGCGTCTTATTGTTATAAGAAAAATTAATTTTTTTTCAAAGAACTTTGAAGCAGAATACTGGCTTAACGAAACTGATTTGGATATAGGTAAGTTGGGTTAAATCATCTTATTTTGCGCCCAGGAATCTGTGGTTAAGCCATGTCCACGCATTTTAGACACACCCTGTATATTAAACCCCTTTTAAATGCTTCTTTCCAGACATCTACACTTGTTTGGAGGTCTTTTTGCATTGTCGGCATATCTAAAACGGTTTAATTTTACATGAAGCAGGTTTTTTATTCCGAACACTGCAGCTTTTGCTTTGATGTTCGATTTTCTTGCTATTTCGTCCATAACTACAATGAAAAGCAGTGGACTAAGTATACTACCCTGTCTTATGCCTCTAGTGGTTTCGAACTCTTCTGTTTTCCAATCTTCTGATAAGGTTCTTTGTGTTGGCATACATATTCCTAATAACTTGCACTGTGTGATCGTTTAGTTTAGTGTGAATAGAAAAGTTAAGTTGCGTTGTCTCCGGTCAGTGCAAGAATGGATAGCCTGATTGTTCCGTTAACGTAGCACCTCCCTCCCATGAGGACCAGTCACTACAGGAGAGCAGATCAAAACCCCTCACCAAAAAGTGAGTATATTTGAAAGAAGTGCAAAAAGAATAAGGGAAAGAGGGAGGCCTGTGCCCTACATAGGGATGTGGCAGACTAATAATAATGTTCCAAATACCAATTTTACATATTGCGTTATCCTTAGCTTGCACCCTCTTTTCGGCCTTATCCGCCTGGTCATGGCTAATTTCTGTTCATCACTCTTGTACATTGAATGCCCTTATTTCACTACCATAGGGCACTACCAGGCGGATAACAGTCTTATATACATTATGTAGCACTTCTGGACAGCTCATCCCGTCTAAATAACCGCAGTTGCAGTTTTTTCTCCTTTCACTATTCATGCATTTACTTCTACACTGTCTCTTCCCTCATTTCTAACCATCACCCCATATAATACAGTAGAACGCCGATTATCCGGGGATTTTGTGATGCTGGGTAGGGGAAAGGGTTATACCTTGGGACACTTTCTAATTTTTTTATTTTTGTACGGCCATCTTTTGTTCAAGTAAGTGAACGTTTTACCCCTGCAGAGGCAACTATTTTAGGTAGCTTTTGGCCCGGTACTAAATAGATTAGGTAGTCCGACAGCCGACCTGGCCGTGTCCCCGAAAATGCAACGCTAGTGTGCGACAGAGAGGGTCAAATACAGGCGCTGAGGCGCATCGCAACTTCCTTGCAATACTTGACAATTTTGGTCAAATTTATTAATGTGGAATAAGTTAGACAAATTGGAATCAACAAATACATTTTTCCTTGAATTAATTTACTGTGAATGGTAATGCAAATAGTGACAATAAAATTTGTCAGCTGTGATTTCAAAACATTTCAATAAAAATGCACAAAATAAATACCTACAGACATACAATGTAAAATAAACTTTATTTAAGAACGAAATATAATAGATTCGAAGAAACAAAAAAAACATTATTGTGTTAACTTAATTGCAGTCGTGATTCTTTTTTCTTCCGTGTTGAACGTTTTGTTTTTTTATTTTGATGCTGCTTATAAATTTGCTGTATTGGCATTGTCGTATAAAACAACAAGCATTGGAAAACAACATCATCTGGATGCTCTTTACAAGGGAAAGGAAATAAATTAGTGGTTTTATCGAAATATTCGTCCAGGGTTTTATGAAACACATCAACTTTGTCAATATGTTTAATAACTATTAGTTCCAATTCTTTAAAGAACATAAACATATTTCTGTTTGGATGATTTAAACCGCCCTTGGATTTTATAAAAGTTAATGTACTTTCAGTACTTTCGTGGGTGGGTTCTTTATAGTATAAATTGGCTCTGCATATACTACATTTTGATGAATTAAATTTTTTTTTACATATATACCCTGTTAAATAATAAATATGACGCAGTCCAATTTCTTGCCTTCAGTTGTCTTCTAATTGAAAAATTTGTTCGTTCTCAGTCACTTCATCAGTATTAATTAGTTTGTCTAATTTGCATTTAATTTTTTGTAAATGTGTTTGCCTGTGTTCATCATTTTCAGAAAATATGGTTTTAAAATCGTCAAATGTTAAAAAGGGCACTGAAGTCGTTCCAGTAACTGTACAATTTCCAAACGCGGGAGGTTTTAATAATTTATAGATTGAAAGCATTTTGTACAGTTGTAGAAACGTTGTGAATGTTGGGTGATCATTTGCACCCCCAACTTGGCGAATAATTCCAAAGAATTTCTAAAACATTTTTTTAAATTAACAAGTTAACTATAAGTATGGCGTAGAATTAAAATATACCTCCAGCGGATCTTGGTTCATTTTATTTGTTAACACGTACTGGAAACCAATATCTAATAAATAATTTGAAAGATCAATTAGGAACAATATACCCATACTTATAATTACGACACGAGAAACTACAAGAAATAATATAGGTAATATACACAATACCAGGCGAATGAAGAATGCAATTGCAACTGTTCCTGTGTGCTAGAGTGCAACAGAACGAGCCCGCATCTGACCCTTTCACTCGGCGCAGACCGTCGCCAGTTTCGGGACACGTTTACCAACACTTTACGAACGTCGTCAGACTACCTAATCTATTTAGTACCGTGCTTTTAGCTAATAATAATTTATGCTAGCACCAATGCTTACATCATTACTCACCGCTTAAGCAATTGGCTACATTTGTCCCAGGGTACAACCTGTGGTTTCACTTTGGGACAGTGCTGGTTCTACCTTGGGACACAGTGATATCTTTGAATATCGTAGTTTTAGGGATGCCAAAATAAAACAGAATCTATACAATAAACATTTTTTATTAGGTAAAAATACAAAATGTTTTTGATTACATGTGTTTTACTTTAAAACAAGTTCCGATGGGAATAGAATATTAAAGGAATGAAACCCACGACGTATTGTTGGAGTTGGTAGCACCTTCACTATATTACTGCGGCTAACAATACTGACGTCGTCGACGTTGGGGAATATAAAATGGGTTCTTTGCTTCCTCAGGTATTTTACAGTCACATCTTGTTCTGTGTTTTCCACTACTATTCCAGCAAAGTAAACATGTCCTTGAGTTCTGCCGGTGACTTCAAATTTAAGTAATACCCAGTTACCTTTTGAGAAAGCAAGTGGTCCTTCAGATGAAAAGAAAGATGAGAAATCCTCTTCCCCTTCTTCAGAACTAGAATAGAATCTACTACATCCCGAGCTACTGCCAAGCTCGGATAGTTCTTCGCCGGAAGAAGAAGATGAAATATCCAGAACTCTCTTAGCAGCTTTTTTGTGCGCATGTCTTACTTTTCTCCTCTTCAATTTTCTGCTTCTCTGGCGTGTACGTAACAATCATACACCTCCCAGGTTTTCGTCCTCTACCACACGACTTCCTAGGTGGTGCCTTGGGGAATGGCCGAATTTGTTCAGGAGTCACAGAGACTGATGGTTTCAACGTACCACTTGTTGAAGGTGTCTCATCTCTTGGTTCTTCTGGGATATTTTTCCCCTCTGGGGGCACATGTATCGATTGGATTTCAGCTGTTGCTACTGCAGGGTATGGCCTGTTTGTTATTTCCGCAGGTAAGAACTCGTCATCACCAAACACTTCCGCATTTAACGGCCAGATGCCAGTAACTCTGAATCCCGCAGTTATATTATTTGGGGTGACTGCCAAAGGATATGCTTTGCCCAACAATGCTGATACGTCATAAATAGAAATGGGTGTTCCGGGGTGGCTGAGCATCCAATCCTTGCTAGCTTTATTGTAATATGCCTTTAAAGGGCCAAAGATAGCCCTGTCCAAGGGCTGTAACTTATGGCTAGTATGTGGCGGGAATGTCAAAATAATGATGCCGTTTACTTTCGCCAGATTTATCGCTTCCACTGAGAGGTGGCTCTCGTGATTGTCCATAATTAGCGATACTTCACTGCCAGGAGAGGGCTTTACTATGGCGATAAAATGTTTAAGATATTTTACAAATAGTTCAGTATTGGACCAACCACTAGAAGTTGCCATACCAAGGGTCCCGGTCGTTTACAGCATTAGGGACCTCGGCATGTTATTCGACTCGAAAATGTCCTTTAATGACCACATCAATTCAATAGTTTGTAGGTCCAATCAGTTGCTAGGATTCATTAAGAGGACTTCCCAAGGATTTAACTCCGTTCAAACCCTTCGTGCTTTATATTCGATGTTGGTTAAGCCCGTCTTGATGTTTGCTTCAGTTGTCTGGTCTCCTTATATTAACGCACATATTAAAAAATTAGAAACAGTAGAGCACAAATTCTTTAGAATTGCTGCATGTCGTATGGGTTTGCAAGATCCATTTATCGAACATGAATACGCATACATAGCTACTTATTTGCAGTTACCAACTCTTAAATCATCTAGAGACCTTAACGATGCAATTTTTATTTACAAGCTCTTATATGGTCTGGTGGATTGCCCTCTGCTGGTGCGCAAACTTAATTTTAAGGTCCCTGCGATCCCATCAAATAGACGTTTCACATTCTATCATACACACTATACGCACTCGTATACTCAGAACAACACGATTTCCAGGCTTTGTGATCAATTGAATGTGCTACAGTGCGATGTTTTTAATATTAACTTTAAATTGTATCATACTACCGCAAAAAACTCATTACTTTTATATGTGTAAATTAACTTTGTTAGTATCTATAGCTTGATTTGCAATTATGGACTTAAGTCTGTCTAATAAATAAATTCAGAAATTGACAAACAATGCAATATTATTTGAAAGTTAGTGAGAAAAATGACACTTTTTGCTTTGAGTGAGTCGAGATGGAAATTTGTTTTTAATAAAGTTCATCTTTGAGAACGCTACCTCACATACATACCGTGTGTTTCACCGAAAACGCAACATAGGGAAACACCAATGTATTTTTTTAGAACAGATCCAGGTTACCTGCGGTATATGTACGAACTTAGCACTGAACCTACGTAATTGAGTTTATTTGATGCTAGAATGCGACAGAAATAGCGCCGGAATCTGTTATCGCGGCACGCAATTATTTCATTGTTTGTTTTTTAAATTGTCAATTTTAACAGTGACAAAACGTCAAACTGTTAAACTTGTCAGTTACTAAAGAATCTACATCTACAATGCAATGAAGCACAATTATAGATTCATTATTAATTTTATATTAAAACAATATAATTTAAAAAATTTATTTATCTACTGCTAGGATAAGAACCTATTATATCATTCATTTGAGTTCGATAATGAAGTTTATTATCGCACTGCCTCACCGTGGATGTGGACCTTGTCGTGGTGGTGAGGCTTGCGTGCTTCAATGAACCAAGGAGCTATACCGGAGGTAGCTAGCTACCGATAGGGTTTCCCATACCGGGTTGGTCCTAGGGGAGAAGACAGACGAATCACATCCAGCACACACACCTACACAAACACCAAAACACCCACACTAACACATCACAAACACGGATGAAAGACAAGCCTACACTTTTCTTATCCAAGGTTTATCGAGGCGGGGGCCCAGTGTAGGGTTGAACTGGCAGTGGTAGCTGGCTTAGAAACCGGGATGACACACCGGGCCGACGGGTAGTACAGGGGCCCACCCTTGCCTAACCAGCGTAGGGGGCTGCCCTATCAACCGTCGAAAAATCCCGAGATAAGTAGAACTGCCAGGAGGTGCCTGGATTAGGGTCCTGCTGCGCATCTCGGGGGGCTTCGTCAGCGGCGGCCCAGGCCTCCCACCTGGGAACAACCCTACCATGATTCCCCTGTGGGGAGTTGGTGTAGGAAATTTTCAATCCAAAACCAACACTCACGCAACACGCACACTAATACAAGACAAATACAAACAATACAAATATACACCATCCTCATCAATCACTCTTAATGACAGAACGAACCGAAAAGATGGAAACAAACGTGTCAAACAACGAAGAGCACCCTAGCTCAAACGAGGAGAGAAGTCTCTCCCCAATTAAGGAAGAAGAAGCCGCTAGTTTGGCTATAGAGGATGAACTCCTTAGGTCTCCCAGTAGCAAGTCCGAGGAGGGAACCGTGGTTCCCACCATGGACAAAGCTGCAAAAGAGGCCCTTCGTAAAGAAAGACGAAAGGAGCACAAGAGGGAGGTCAGAACGCGCAAGAGGCGGGAAGAAAGGGTTAGAAGGAGCGAACTGCGGGAGAGCCAGGGCCAAACGTCCCAGGCAACTCCAGCAGCCGACCCGGCCAGGGATCCAAAGGAAGTGACTCCGGGTGACTCTTCCGAGAGTAGCCAGGGCTCACGACCCACTGATCCACAAAGGCCCAGGAAAAAGCCCTCATACAAGTTGAGAGGCCCGGAGAAGAGAAGGGTAGATTTGGCAGTCAAACGCAAACCCATCGAACTCCTTACACACTCTATGGGAGAAGTCAGGGTAACGGAGGAACAACCAGGTCCTTCAGGTACCCAGATGAATATCAAGAGTGTAAAGAGGCCGAGAGCAGACAATACACCCCCTGAGGCCTTAAAAAAGAGGCCCAAAGGCGGACCGAAGCAAGCAGGGAAGGCCGGTGTCTCACCTCTGGTAAGACCCAAGGCCAGGACAACCCAGCGAGCTACAGGCCACCGAAAAGGGAAAACCAGGTAGTTATTATGTCAGATCGAGACTATGAGGAAGTGACACCGGCGGAAGCAGATGCGATACGATCTAATATCGTATCCGAGATGGTAAGGACCATGGCAGGCCCCGAAGGGGGAGACCGAGGTCCGGAGCTCCGGTTCCGAAATTCAGGGCTGGTGGAACCAGGTTGGTTCCTGGTCACTGCCCAGGATGAAACGTCTATGAGATGGCTGTTAGAGGACTGGGCACCCTTAACGATGGAGGGCGTCACCTTTGCTCCATTAAGGGCATCAGAGGCGCCATGGCCAGAGAAGATAGGGTTCTGGTTAAGGAGCCAAGCAGTAGACCTCAGCAGGCTAAGGCAGTTGCTTTCGATGCAAAACCGCACTTTAGGTGTGGAGCAATGGAGGCATGTCACAACCTCGGGAGGACCAGGCGGATGGTTCATAACCTTTATGGTCAGTGGCGACTCCGTGAAGCGGCTGGAGGAGGCTAGGTGGCAGCTCTACTACGAGTTGGTTACTCTCGCTGTATGGAGTGGGGCAGTCCGCCAGGCACTCCCTGAGGCCGAGGGGCCAAAACAGGCCGGGAGAAACGAATAAACTTTCGACCCGTACCATTAATGGGCCTTTTTCGGGTAAGCCAAATAAATCTCCAGCATAGTCGAGGGGCTACAGCTGAACTGATAAGCACCCTGGCTGGCAAGCGAGAGATAGTTTTAATACAAGAACCTTACATTTATAGGAATAGAGTAAGGGGATTAGGAGTATCCAACTATAACATCGTGGTTGGGAGAGATCTGGAGGGCAGACCGAGGACCTGCATCATGGTGTCCAGGGATCTAAGCTTGGTATCGCTGCCACAGCTGGGAACCAAGGACCTCACTGCAGTGATGCTGGAATATCAGGTAAGAGGAATTAGCAGTAAGGTAATAATAGGAAGCGCATATGTCCCTTATGAGGAACGTGTTCCTACAGAGGAATTCGAATGCCTGATTTCATTCGCGAGAAGTAAAGGTCTACCGGTAATAATCGGGTGTGATACCAATGCTCATCATACAGTGTGGGGTAGTTCCTCCATCAGTGCCAGAGACGAATCTTTACTGGAGTATTTGGTATCAACAAATTGAGAAATAATGAATAGAGGAACGGAGCCCACATTTGTCAATAGCATCCGAAGGGAAGTTATTGATATTACAGTGGCCTCTAGAAATCTCTTGGTAGACAACGGAAATTGGAGAGTAACCACAGACATTTCAACATCTGACCATCGTATGATCAGATTGGAAATGAAGGGTGACGATCCACCGAAAACTCTCCTCAGGAACCCCAAGGCGACAGACTGGGAGCTTTATTACACCAGTCTTGTTAACCAAGTAGGGCATCCAGGGGAAAGGATTGCTACCAAAGAGGAGCTAAGCAGAGAGGTAGATAAAATGGCCTCTTTGATTGTCTCGGCATATGAGGAAGCGTGTCCAGCCAGGGCCGTGAAAGTTTGGAGGGTACCATGGTGGAACGGCGTTTTAGCCAATCTACGCAGGCAATCCAGACGAACATTCAATCGGGCCCTTAGGGACCGGACACAGACCTCATGGGACAATTTCAAAGCAGCCAGGAAAGATTTTAAAAAGGAACTAAGACAAAGGAAAAGAGCCAGCTGGCAAAAATACTGTGGGGAGCTTAGCACCATATCAGAATCTGCCAGACTGATGAAAATCTTAAGCAACGAAACAAGGCAAACGATAGGAACTCTAAAAAAGGCAGACGGTACATGGACTACATCCAGGGAGGAGTCACTGCGCTACCTCCTGGAGGTTCATTTCCCAGGGGACGGCACCGCCCAAAGAGTATCCATGGCAGAACAACATGAAGTTCTTGATGAGAACTGGTTGTTCGCTGAGGATATAATAACGGAGGGTGCAGTCACATGGGCAGTGAACGAGTTCGAACCCTATAAATCTGCAGGGCCAGACGGAATCTTCCCCGTACTGTTACAAAGAGGCCTAGGGGTCCTTCTTCCAACGGTCGTAAGGATATACAGGGCCAGTGTAGCAATGGGGCATGTTCCGCAACAATGGAGAGCAGCCAGAGTGGTCTTTATCCCCAAACCGGGCAAGAAAGACTACACGGCTGCAAAATCCTTCAGGCCCATTAGTCTGACGTCCTTCCTATTAAAAACTTTGGAAAGGATTATCGATAGGTACCTTGTGGAGAGGGTAGCAGTAACATACCCATTTCACAAACACCAGCACGCATATATACGTGGAAGATCCACTGAAACCGCACTCCACGCTATCGTGCACAAGGTAGAGAGGGCCCTTTATTACAAAGACGTAGCCCTAGCAGTTCTATTTGACATTGAAGGTGCATTTGATAAGGCAAGTCTAGCCACAATAGATCAAGCCCTACAGACCAGGGAAACCTCACCCATGGTGGTCAGATGGGTAAGATCAGGGCTAGAAGAAAGAACCGTAACTGCTGCCCTAGAGGATTGTTCGGTTGAGGTCGGGGTGAGAGGAGGATGTCCACAGGGCAGCTGCCTTTCACCCCATCTGTGGTGCCTCATAATGGACGAACTATTGCGGCAGCTAACGGTAGAAGGCTTTTATGCTCAAGCATACGCAGATGATGGGCTGGTGCTAGTAACCGGCAAATTCCTGAACATCGTCTGTAATAGAATGCAAGTAGCCTGCAGGATAATTGAAGGATGGTGTGAGGAGAAGGGTCTCTCAGTCAATCCACACAAGACCGAGATGATTCTCTTCACCAAAAGAAGAAAACTGAATGGATTTAGGGCGCCCATTATGTACGGCAGACCTCTAGCACTAACGCGGGAGGTTAAGTATTTTGGGGTAATCCTAGATAGTAAGTTAAGCTGGACGTTGCATGTCGACAAGGTTGTCACCAAGTCAATAGCAACACTCTGGCAGTTACGCCGAGCGGTGGGCAAAAATTGGGGGATAAACCCTCAAATTTTGTACTGGCTCTACACAATGGTAATCAGACCCAGAATCCAACATGGTTCAGTGGTATGGTGGCCTAGTGTAGATAGACCTTCCGTCTCAGCCAAGCTGGCTAAAATCCAAAGATTGGCCTGCGTAGGTATCACTGGGGCAATGAGAACAACCCCTACAGCCGCACTAGAAATTCTTTTAGGATTTCCAGGTCTCGACACCTGGATAAAAAAGGAGGCCATGGCAGCTCACCTTCGAATGCGAGATGCAGGGATGTGGAGCAGTCAAGGAGTATGCACGGGCCATGCTAGGGTTGCTGAAGCGGTGACAAAGGAGCTAGCTCTGTCAAGCTGCAAAGTGACTGAAGCAGAAGACCGGCTAAGATTGAATAGGAAGTACACTCTCACAATCCCTACTAGAGATCAGTGGGAGCAGGATCAGGTTAGCTTTCAGCCAGGGGCCTTAGTGTGTTACACGGACGGCTCAAGGCTGACGGAAGAAAGACGCTTCGGGGCAGGAATCTATGTAGAACCCCGAGGCATACAAGAAAGCGCAGCTTTAGGAATGTACACCACGGTATTTCAGGCAGAGGTTTTTGCGATTTTATCGGTAGCTACAAAGGAGGAAATACGAGGGTCGACAGAACAAAAAATTTACATTTGTTCTGACAGCCAAGCGGCACTAAGGGCAATATGCTCGCCCAGAACAAGATCAGCACTAGTTCAGGAGTGTGGCGATGCCCTAGAAGAACTAACAACAGGGAGAGATGTAGAACTCGTTTGGGTTCCCGGGCACTCAGGTATCCGAGGCAACGAGAAGGCTGATGAACTAGCCAAACTCGGAGCCATGGAAACATGTTTTGGGCCAGCACCCTTTTTGGGTATCACAAGGAAACATGTCTCAACGGCTCTTAGTGAATGGGCCTTCGAGACATCTAAGAAGAAATGGGAAAGCAACAGAGGCTGTCGACAGGCTAAGGACCACATAGCGGGATTTGACTTGAAAAAGTCGACCTGGCTACTGGGAAAAAGCCGAAGGACCTTAAATCTTTTGATAGGGATCCTGACGGGTCACTGTAAATTAAGAAGACACCTATCTCTGATAGGAGTAGAGCAGAACCCCGAATGCCCGAGATGTGGAAGGGCCGAGGAGATGTCCTTTCACTACCTTGGAGAGTGCGCGGCATATGGGCGACTAAGGTTCAAAACCTTCGGTGCGGTCACGCTTCAGAAGGAAGAGTTGTACTCCCTGGCATGGACTGACATCCTGATTTTCATTAGAGAATCTAGGAGGTTCACAGAGGGAGATGAGGCAAACACGGTAGGAGGTGGTGAGAGTGACTGAGGGGATGGCTAGGGGTTGGCAAAAAGGGCCTACAGAGGCCTACTTGCTAGACTCAGGTCTCCCCACAATTACTACTACTACTACTACTTATTATCGCACTGAGTGAGATAACGAATTCATTATCAAACTCAGTGGGATAAGACAATATTTATGGCCAAAAGTTTTATTTTTTATGAAGAAAATACCTTCGTTGCAGCTTCTTCTATGTCCAACGGAATACTTTCACAAATATTTACCGGTTTTCTCCACAAATCAAGGAAAAATTAAAAATACAAAATTATTGACGTACAATATACAATACAATACCATGCTACTCTGATTTTAAATAAAAAAGATGGTCTGTCAAAATTATGTAATTTTTTCAAATTGAAAATTATCTAATTTTTTCAATTTTGAGCAGTCATAGATAAAATGTTGTATTATATACGTGTGATAAAGGCCATTAACATACTCATGCTCTTACTCCGACTCGGGCTAACGCCCTCGTCGGGCAACTCAACGCATTCGTATGTTAATGATGCCTTTATCAAAAATGGTTCAAAAATGGTTTACCGCAAATCGTCTCAGTTTAAATAATGAGAAAACTTCTCATATGATTTTTACTCATCGTGCTGTAGAAACTAAAAACTATATTGAACCAACTAAATTTTTGGGCATCTATCTGGATTCTGCTTTGAATTGGGAGCCACACGTTAACATATTGTTAAAAAAATTATCAAAAAATGTTTATCTTCTAAGAAATCTACGAGGCATAGTTTCAGTTCAAGTTATGTTGACTGCATACTACGCCCTAGTTGCTTCACACATGACTTATGCCATAATTTGCTGGGGTCATTCATCCCATACCGGGAGAGTCTTTAGACTACAGCGTAAAGTTATCCGTATACTATCCTGTAAAGGCTATAGGGATGATGTACGTGCTGAATTTATTAATTTAAAAATATTAACTTTTCCTTGTCTATATATATATCACAGTTTATTATATGTAAAACAAAGGCAATCTCGATATCTATCACACAGAGACGTTCATGACCATAACACGAGAAGCAATGCTGAGCTTTGTCTTCCTTACCTTAGACTAACTTCAAGTAGAAATGCCACGAATTACTACGGTATTAAATTTTTTAACAAACTTCCAACAGCTATAAAAACCTTGCCGTTCAAAAAATTTAAAGACAGAGTTAAGCATCTGCTGATCAATAATGCCTTCTATACCACTGATGAGTATTTGAATTGTACTATGTCTATTTGAAGCTTCAGCTAATTGCTACTATATGATTTTGTATCTTTTATTGCTGTATAATATGTTCTATGTTCTATTGTTTTATTGTTGACACGTGTAAAACTAGTTTGTTATAACACACAAATAAAATTATTATTATTATTATTATTTATCCCACTGATATAATAAATAACTATTATAATGTCATAATACTTTACATATTAATTTACTAAAATCACTATTTACGTAAACGTATAGTTGTTACGTTTTTCTTGCACAACAATCCTGTTCTTCACCAAATTCTACATTTTTCTCTAGGTAACCAATTTCACGCCTATCCATATGCACCATTAAGATTTGTAAGTTGCATTAATAACTTCTGACAGAAATTTTAGTACAACTGACTAGACAAATTCTTATTTTCATTACATTTTAAGTTGATTCGGTACCTGACTGATGATCACTTGCTTTCTTTTGACAGGATTCAATACTATTCCATGTTTTTAGTGATATAAACTCGATAATTACGAACATACTTAATTTCCTGGTAATCTGAAATACTGCAAACACAATCTCACATTTTCATAGAATTTACTTACGCTTTCTTTACGTGTGCTGTTGTAATAGGGCGAATTCAATTTAAAATATGCAGAATGCAGAAACAGCGTTTTAAAAAATGTACAAGTCTTGAAACTAATAACTTAATACTTTCCGAGATATTTGGAAAACAGAAAACTCCAAATTTCGGTTTTTTCAAGATATCTCGAAAACGGTCAAAGTTGGCTGTGATTTCTCAACGGATATGAAATGAGCATTAAAATTCCTAAAACTTTCCCTATTTAACCAACTTTGTAGCTTTTATAGTTTCAGAGATCCTAATGGTTGGATTGAATTTGGGACACACTGTATACAGAGGTACGTGGGTCAGTCCCGACAAAAAAACAATCAACCAGATCGACCATGTACTCATTGAAGGAGTCCACGGGTATTCAATAAACGAGGTACGATCCTTTAGAGGAGCAGAGATAGATAGTGATCACTTCATGGTGCGGGCAAATCTAAAACAATACATACCAAGAATAACTACAACATGCAAAAAACAGGGTGGCAAACTATAGAGTGCCAGAGCTTAAGAGATAGATTAATGCGAGTTTCGTATGCAAAGGATGTAGAAGAGAACCTAACAGAAATAAAGGCAGAAGGTAACATAGAATTGGAATGGAATGCAATCAAGAGTAGCATAAAACAACGTACTCAAAAAAATTTAAAAGGAAAGAAGAAGAAGAAAGTTAAAGAATGGTTTGACAAGGACTGTGAAGGAGCCATAGAGGAAAAACGAAAAGCAAAACTAAGACTATTACAAAAGCAAACAGAAAAAAGTGAAACAAACTTCAAAGAAGCAAGAAATACAGCTAATAGTTTGCTACGAAGAAAGAAAGGTGAACACATAACAGGAATGCTGGACGAAATTGAAGAAAACTATCTATCTATCTATCTGTGGCTTCGGAGTCCTCTGTGGACCATGGCCTCCTTTCGGTAACCAAGCCTGTGTTTAGCTGAGGGCGGTGGCTAGCCGCCTGTTCAACCCCTTGAAACAATATCCAAGGGGTGTTCGTTTATTATATTTCTTTTACTTTCTTTACTATCTGTGACCATTCCTTCCTGTTTTTAGTTTTTTGTTTCCAATTTTCATACCCCATTTCTCTTAAATCCTCTTCTACTAGGTCCATCCATCTTTTCCTCGGTCGTCCTTTCCCTCTTCTACCTTCCAACTTCCAGTGCAAAGCTCTCTTTGTATATCTATCATCTTCCATACGGTTTATCGGGGTTAACTAATACTATAGGGCGGGACGGGTTATCTCCGGGCAACTAGCAGGATGTAACGACGAGGTGGAACCACCAGCAACAGAAGAAATTATAAAATCGCTAAAAGACAGCAAGAGCCCAGGGAGTGATGAAATACCGGCGGAGTTAATTAAGCGTGGAGGAGACACCCTGACGAAAAGAATTTACAATTTAATCTGGAAAATATGGGACGAACATATAATGCCAGAGGAATGGGCAAACAGCGAAATAATCCCAATATACAAGAAAGGGAATATTCTCAAGTGCGAAAAATAATCGCCAATATCGTTGCTAAATGTGACATACAAAATATTGGCAAAAGCATTAGAGAAAAGATTAAGAAGGTTCGCGGAGAGGGAAATAGGTGAATACCAGGCCGGATTCCGCCAAGGAAGGTCAACAGTAGACCATATACACACCCTAAAAGTTATTCAAGAAAAGTGTGAACGGAAGAATATACAAATACATATAGCATTTATTGATTTCAAACAGGCATATGACCGTCTAAAAAGAAATGAGGTGATAAAAGCTCTGAACTATTTAAAGTGCCCAACGAAATTAGTGCAGTTAATAAACATGACAATTGAACATACAGTTTGTTACGATTAATGGGTGCAAATTAAAGAAATTTCGTAAGAACCTTGGCCTAAAACAGGGTGACCCTTTATCACCTACAATTTTTAACCTAGTCTTGGAAGCAATCGTTAGAAGATGCCAATTGAAAAGAACGGCGTCGGTACTGAATTATGCCCATCAATGTATAGCCTTTGCAGACAACCTAGCACTATTAACGAGGACTAAAGAAGAATTAAAGGTACAACTGCGTCGCGTGAGATCGAAAGAAGACTGATGTCAGGAACAAAAAGAGCAGGATCAGTAATGAAGATCATAAAAGCAAAAAATATATCAAAGACCACAAAAATCCGTATTTATACAACAATAATTAGACCGGTAGGCACTTATGCGAGCCAGACGTGGACACTAAGAGCGAGGGATGTTGGAAGCTTGGGAGCAAAAAATGCTAAGACTAATTTATGGAGGTGCCAAACAGAATGGGGAGTGGAGAAGACGAACAAACAGAGATAGAAGAACTCTACAAAGACCACAGCATAATAGCAAGAATAAAACAAAGTAGGATTAAGTGGTTCGGGCACATTTTAAGGATGGACAATAAGAGAGCACCTAAAAACGTCCTAACAGAGGAGCCACACGGGAATAACAGGAGAGGAAGACCAAAAAGAAGTTGGCAGCAATGTGTAATAGGGACATGGAAGAACTCGGCATCGAAGATTGGGAGAATAAAGCAATGGAAAGGGGTCAATGGAAGCACGTGATACATAAAGCCATAAGCCTCAAAGGCTTGGGGAGCTGATTAATATATACCGTTTGTTGACAAATCAAACACACAGATACTGCCCCAACACGATTTGGCAACGTAAAGCAATATAAATTTGTCCATTCCGGTAAAAACTATTTTCAGCTACCACCTTTCTTTTCTTCGGATCCATCGTAACAACAAACAAAAATGAAAACACTGATGTTGCTTTAACAATATATTTATTTGAACAGAGCCATTCCCTACATCCACACCCTTAAAAATGTCAAGGCTGATATACAATAAGTGAGTTCTAGTCTGACCAGATGCACTCATGTTAACTCAATTAAATGTTCAATTACATAAAATTCCAAGAAAAGAAACAGAATTGTATTAAAATTTAATAATGATAAAATATTCCATCTAAAAAGTACGTACAAATAAATGCAAAAATATACATTTACCTATCAATCATGAAAAAAAAAAGTAAATAAACCACAATTAAAATGTACACCCATAATAATCACAAAAATAATAGGAGTATAATCAAACGCTTGAAATTATACAAATAACTATAACTGTCAAGTGTGTAATAATTGTACTCTTCGATAAATCATTAACTTATTTCAGTGTTCACAACCTCCAGAATGAATTCTGAGATCCCAGAAAGAGCTATTTTTTAAATTGTAACAAAATAATTATTTCGCAAGGTACTTTAGAAGTTTAACTTTAATAATCATATATATAAATAAAATACCCGAATGACTAGTTTATTTTATATTTGAGGATCTTTAAAATATAATAGGACAATGATACTTTTTTGATACTGAAATTTAATATAACTAGCTGAAATCGTGAAGTACAAACAAAATATAATATTTCTATAAAAACAATACATGGGTACAAATGATTCATATATATAATAAAAAGTGCAAAACAAAATCACAAGAATAGAACTTCAGTATAAATTTTATGTTATAAGGCAATGCTTCTCTAAATTGGCAGTAGATAAAATGAGCCTCCTGACATTGTATTTTCATACAGAATGTACCCGGCCACCAACAGATTTCTTTTTATGCACGAATTAACAAAATATCATGATAGTAATATAAATGTATACAATTACATTTCTAATGGTGCAAGAGTAGTGATAAATGCATCACTGCATCTTGAATATTTTGTAAAAAGACTACCATGTGAAATATAAAAGTATTGGCATTGTTCTACATAAAAATGGAAGTCTACTTAAAATGTACACAACCCTATAATGTAATGAAGTCAAAAATATGAATTACTGTATATGTAGGTCTGCGTTGCTCTGTATTGGGGTCCCAGTGGCTTAACGAGCCAATCCAAACTCTTTGGCATCATCATCTGTGATGTCTCCGTATTCCCAAATGTTTACGTGCCTTTTTCTTGCTGCTTCTTCTGCTTGTTTGTACTCCGAGACCTATAAAAAGGTGTAAATAAAAATCTTCCACTCAAAACACTTTGTGTTATAATAAAAAAACAACAAATTCTTAAAAAGACGGTTATTACAAACATTTCATTCATTACAGTGCAACAAATAAAAGTGCATCCATATCAGAAGATGAAACCGAAAAAATAAACTGATGTGAAATAAGATATTGCTTACCATTTTCTGAAGTCGGCGTTCTCTTCGGTTATCAACAAGCAACCAACCATCAGAAATGAGGTTTTTAATAACATCTTCTTCCTGTCCTTCAGTAAGAAGAGATGCGGCAGGTGGAAATCCTTGTGGACGATATTCAACATTAAGCAGCAATTTGTTAACAGAGGTGTCCTCTCTTAGGAATTTGATAGCCATTGATTTAAATTCTGGATCTTTTGGGAAATTAACACATGCCAGTGAATATTCAGAAGCAAAAGGTTTTTCACTTGTGTAGACAGCAGGTAAACTAGCAAGGCGGGTAATGTTTAATGTCTAAAATAAATTAAAACAAATAATTCATACAAACCTGATACAGAAACAGAATTTAATAATTTTATCAATTAGAGTAACTAGTAATTTTTAAAACCTATATTTTATTACAAGGATTTTCGGAGATAAGCAGGTTGTTGAAGTCGAAGAATGAAGAACCAATCAGGAGTTATAGCAATTATATGGAGAAGTAGAGATTTCCAACTTTGTGGAAGCCCAGTGAGTAAGATGGTTAGGCTATATTAGCCAAACGAACGATTCACGAGTGGCGCACTAGGGTTAAGTTTAAGATAAAAATAATAAAGGAGAAGAATAAACAACTGAATTCTGGAGATTTATTAGAAATCTTAGAAAGCAAACAAGCAATAAGATTAATCTGCAAATAGTTAATAACACACAAAAAATGGAAAATTTACTTCGAGAATATGCTTACAGAACAAAGGCCTGAGTTTCAACAAATGCTATAAGCCAATGTATTGAGACCATCCATATCGGAAATTTGTTCGTTTTGAGGGTTCCAAGATGATTGGACCATTAACCCAGTAACGGTATCAGGCATCTTTAATCTTGGCCTTCTAGTTTTTTATAGTAGTCCAAGACCTTCAAGGCTAGATGTCTGACCCAGTTACTTTTTAATTTTTGTTTTTTGCTGGTAAGATTGCGATAGACCTAAGCTCTATTTAAGTTGTAGTAACTGTAGATTATTTTAGTATTTGATAATGCCTCTGTGAGGCGAAACCTGGTTATGCAACTTTATTCTTAATATATCAAGTGGGAAAGACATTTTGTTTTACTAATCTTTATTCAAATGTTAGAAGAACAAAATATACAAATACAGTCGAACTTCGATAACTCGAACCATGACTTACCATAAAAAAAGTTGGAGTTATTAAGACTTCGGGTTATTAAATGAAGTACATAATATGTATGTATTAATTTATAGAGGTGAAATGAATATTTGGTTAATGGTTAACTATTCGGCAGTCGTAATATTCAGCCATTTTAACGAATATTCGGCATATGTGCGAGTGATTATACTTCTACTCAGAAGTAAACAATTTCAAGTGTTGTTAATTTGTGTGAAAATAAAGTGACTAACGAACGAATAAAAGTGAAAATTGATAACAACAGAAATATGATGAAGAGAAATAACAAGAAACAGTGTTAAAGGTGTAAAACTGAGAAACAGAAAGCAAATAAAGGACAGAAAATTGTAACTTTGAGGTTATAACCTAACCGCATTTCTTATCACAAACTAAAAATTACACCGAAAACGGAACATCGAAACTACGACTACATGGAAAACAGCTAAATACGACTACAAGAAATTATTTCTCAGAGTATGAGTGATAAATTTAAATGCTGTGTCCCTGAATATAAAATGCATGCTAAGAACAAGAAACCAGGCATACAAAAAATATCAGAGAACTAGATCAATACAGGACCGACACTTCTATTGTGAGCTTAGAAATTACATTAATACTGCTATTAAAAATGAGAAAAAAGCCTACCACAGTCATGCAGTCAAAGATAAACTAAGAGACCCAAAGTGCTTTTGGCATAAAATGAAGCAATGGGGTTTTGCAACTAAAAATACTAGTGATCTACTCAGCACGCAAGACTTCAATCCAGATGATGTCAATACACACTTTGTAACGTGTGCAGGTAACATTAATAGTAACGGTCTTCTGTCTACTCAATTTTATAATGAAGCTATAGATAGAGAGGCTTCTCATTACTTGGAGATTAAACCAGTTGAACCATGCGAAATACAGTCACTCTTAGGTAGTATATCAACAAACGCCATATGTTTAGATGGAGTTAATGTGCCAATGCTTAAAATGTGCTTACCATATTGTTTAAATCAAATATGTCATATTATAAATAAATCTATCACTACAGGAAAAGTGCCAAAATTATGGAAGACTTCAAAAATTCTACCAATACAAAAGAAAGTAAATTCAATAGATGTAAATGATCTCAGGCCAATAAGTATACTACCTACAATGTCAAAGGTCCTAGAAAAAGTAGTTCACAAATAAACAATGGAGTATATTGAAGATAATAAGATTTTCCGATCAACTCAATCTGGTTTCCGAAAATTATATGGTACAAGCACAGCTCTTTTGAAAATAAGCGACGAAATAATAAGCGCCCAAGATCAGGGATTAGCAACAATAATGGTTTTACTAGATATGTCTAAAGCGTTTGATAGTATATGCCACAAATTGCTTCTCTCAAAGCTATACTACTATGGGGTCAGAGGCAAATCTTGGATGGAGGAATGGTTTTTGGAATATTTGTCTGATCGAGTCCAACATGTTGAATTACAGGGAGCTCAAGGTTCAGTTGTATCAGCACCGCAAAATGTTGAAAGAGGAGTTCCACAAGGTTCCATCCTGGGACTCATGTTATTCAATTATTTATTGCCGATTTAGAAAAACATATTAAACATACCAGTTCACACTACTATGCTGATGACGTTCAAATTATGTTAAGTTTTAAACCAAAAGAATTTCCAATTGCCGTAGAAAAGATTAATGACGACCTCAGTACTATCTTTACATGGTGTGTAAACAATGGCCTTAAAATTAATGCTAACAAAACAATTGCCACTATATTCGGTAAAAATGCACAAGATTTGACACAACAATGTCGAGGTGGACTATTATTAAATGGCGAAGCATTAATTTTAAGCGAATCTGCCAAAAATCTTGGTCTTGTGATGGATCAAAAACTTAATTACTCAAAACAAGTGGCCAATGCAAGTAAGATGGCTTATCTCACACTAAAAAGTTTGCACTCTGCAAGGAACTACTTATCGCAAGATGGAAAAGTGATTCACTAGTATTAAGTAAACTTATCTACTGTGACATTGTATATAGTCCATGTTTACGTGTAGCAGATGTAAAAAGACTTCAAAAAGTTCAAAATGCTTGTGTACGGTTTGCAGTTCAACTGCCGCGTCATGAGCATGAGCCCAGTGCTTAAAAACATTGGCTGGTTAAATATGCGTGAAAGGAGGTGGTTGCACCTATGTGTTGCCATCTTAAAAGTGCTGAATATAAAAGAACCAGATTATTTGTATAATAAAATCCAACTCCGCAGTGAGGCCAACCAACGCCAACTAAGAAATACAGACCAAACTCTAGGTATCCCAATTCATAGGTCTGAATCGTTCAAAAATTCTTTTAGTTACCAAGCACCTAAGATATATAATTAAATACCTAGAGACCTACTGGGACTAAGTATTCCTACATTTAGATCAAAGATGCGTGACCCAATATTTACTGGTTCTTTTGTAATAGACTTTTAGAAAGTTATCCTAGTTATTATTGTTATTGTCCCTTATTATTATTATTAATATTAATATAATTATATTGATGCTTATTGTTATAAAATAGTTAAGGCAAACCAGTATTTTAGAAAAACCTTTTTTTCTGTAAATCTTTTTTTGTAATCTTTTTGATTGCTTTCTTTTTTTTTACAAATAAAATAAACGATTTATATATAACCGAATATTTCGCCGACTTTATTTAAATTTATCATTACTACTTATTTTAAGGTAAATCTAACTTATTTCATTTTAAGTTTGCTTAAAAATTACCAAAAAAGTTTATAGTCTGAAATCTAACCTTTTTCTAAAATTTCCAGCCTGAAACATATACATATACTACTGAATATTAAAAATATTTTACGTTGAAAATAATTAATACCCCGGATTCAAAAAGTTTGATGTCCATGACTAATTAAATTAAATTAATTAAATATTATACAAAAACAATAAATTTTAGGGAGTAACTATCTTCTTAGTACATACTCGATAAATTTTGGTTTCTTCTTTTGTGTTTTATTTATACAAACTTAATATAATATTTTTTGTATTTTCTTAGTTTGTGAAAACCAGATATCACGTGAGTTTATTTTTTATTTTTATTTTTGGTTCTATTATTTGTAATATTTCATGAGAATTCGACAATTTAACATTTATTATCAAAATGTACGAGGTCTTCGTACAAAAACCCACACATTTCTAAATAATTTAATGGCAGAGGAATACGACTGCGTTGCATTGAGTGAAACTTGGTTGGATTCTGATATATCTAACTCCGAGTTATTTTATTCATTTTACAATATTTACAGATGTGACAGAGACAAAGTATCAAGTGGTAAAGTAAGGGGTGGTGGAGTATTGTTGCAATAAAAAATTTCGTTCTGAATTAATTGTTACTAATACGAGTCTTGAAATGGTAACTATTAAAGTTAAAGTTTCTAATAATATTTTTGTTATTAGCATTATCTATTTTTTGCCTAAATCGTCAATTAATTGTTATATAGAATATTTTAATGCATTAGAAAGTCTTGAAGTTTGTTTAAATAGCAATATAGTTATTGTCGGCGATTTTAATATACCTGAAATTTGTGGTAAAGACTGCGACCTTGCGAATTATAATCAGTCTGCAAAACGTCTTGGTGAGTTTATGAATCTTTTCAACCTCAATATGTTCAATAACGTTAAAAATATCAACAACAAAACACTTGATTTAGTAATAGCTAATGGTGAATTGGAAGTTAATCAAGAAACTGATGCCCTAGTCTCCGAGGATAATTATCATCCTGCATTGCTTATAACTAAACAGCTTAATAATTACTCTTCTTATAGTAATAACAATTTTTTAGTTAACTGTTATGATTTTAAAAATGCAAACTTTGACTTACTATATCATTTGTTGAATGATACAGATTGGAATGTATTAAAGGTGTGCTCTGATGCGAATCAAGCTGTAAATAAATTTTATGATATAATGTATACAATTCTAAATGAATCTGCTCCAAAAATTAAAAAGAAATCATCAAAAAGAAAATTCCCAGTTTGGTTTACTAAAGAGATAATAAGTGACATTCATAAAAAATTGTATCACCATAGACGTGTTGAGCGGTCTGATTATCATCTGCAAGAGTTTCGCCGGCTTAGAGCTTCGCTTAAAAAGGAAATTTCCACAGCATATAAAGATTATATTCTTTCTGTCCAAAACAGTATTGACACTAATGTAAATGAGTTTTGGAATTATATCAAAGACAAACGAAAAGATAACATATTTAATACCATATACAGTTACCAAGGTAATAATGTTTCAATTCGGGATGCAGCTTCTTGTTTTGCTGAATATTTTGGATCTGTCTATATTGACGACTCGAGTTATGATATTGAGAAGATAATGTCGGAGTCTGATCATTCAATGTTAGATGTTCTCAATATAGGTGAAGTGAGTATTGATGAGGTTGGGATTGCTCTAAAATCGTTAAAACCAAAAAAGTCGGATGGACCTGATTCAATCCCACCTTACATATTTAAAGCTTGTTGGGAGATTTTGCAATACCCTCTCTCTATCATATTTAACATTTCTTTAAAGTCTAACATATTTCCAGATAAATTTAAAATTGCTAAAGTCACACCAATTCACAAGTGTGGAAATAAGGCTGATGTAACTAATTATAGACCCATATCAATTCTATCAGTACCCGCTAAAGTTTTTGAAAAAATTATTTGTTGAAACTAATCTAATAATTTTCACTGTCTTTGTGAGTAAAACCTTAGATCAGGAGTCGGCAACCTGCGGCCCGCCATGTCTTTTGATGCGGCCCGCCAAGTAAAATCTAAATATACAGGCTGATCCAAATTAACGCCCGAGTAAAAGTGGGTCCAAAGGGGGGAGTATAAGAGGCCCCAAAGGCGGGACTATATGGAAATAGAAAATCCCATATAAAATGCGGGCAAAATTTTGTATTACTTAAAAAGATTATAAAATCGAAACAAATTTAACTAATTTCAATTATATTAACAAGAACGGTATGAATCATCGAAACTTTCAAGACTTCTTGGACGAAATTAATGCAGAACATGAAGATATTCTGTAGTTTTCTGAGGTACGATGGCCGGATGGCTCAGTCGAGGAAAAGTTTTGAAAAGATTTTTTGATTTGAAAGATGAAATTGAAATATTCTTGACGGACAAAGAAAAAACATATCAGAATTATCAGATTTTAAATGGATATGCGAATTGGTTTTTCTTGTTGACATTACAGCTTACTTAAATAAATTAAATGTAACTCTACTAGGAAAAGGAAATCTAATCCATGAGTACCGAAATTAAAAGTTTTCAGCTAAAAATGAAATTATTTATATCGCAAATTGAAAGGAATAATTATTGCCATTTTCCTACTTTGCAATCGTTATTAACAAGCACTGAGAGACAATGTCTTCCAAACGATGTTTATATTGATTTATTGAAGTTGAAGTTGTTGGATGAAAATTTTCGGAATCGCTTTAAAGACTTTTATGCGAAAGAAACTGATTTACAAATATTTGAGAATCGCAGTAAATTTGATATATCGAAGGCACCAGAATATTTACAGTTGGAACTAATTAATTTGCAAGCAAACAATAATTA
Source organism: Melanotus villosus (assembly GCA_963082815.1). Taxonomy (NCBI): domain Eukaryota; kingdom Metazoa; phylum Arthropoda; class Insecta; order Coleoptera; family Elateridae; genus Melanotus; species Melanotus villosus. The sequence goes on from OY720425.1 coordinate 22,130,308, forward strand.
CAAAAATAATTTTGATGAAAATCGTACGACACTGATTAACGACCAATAGAAACGGAATATTGAGCATAGTTACCACGGCAACGTTCAAATTTCTCGGAAATTTTTTGGTGATCGCTAGACCAACCTAGCTGAAATTAATATTATGTTCGAAAATAGAACCACAGGACCGCGGTTATGGTTCGAGGTTCCTGAACGGTTACGGTTCGCGTTATTATTTTCGAACGACGCGGTTACAGATAACCTATAAAACAACTGTCACATTCATGCGCGAATGGTCTGTAGTGTGTAGTAGTTGTGAGTTTAAGGTTATGTCACAATATTTTACCACGAAACCGCGTTCAAATCGCGGTTACTGTGGTACGCAGATTTGACCACAGCATTCAGGAACCGCGTTCGTAAATAGTACCGGTTTCCTGAAAAAACTAACCGCGGTCCCGTGGTTCTATTTTCGAACATAATATAAAAAGTGAAAATTTTTATGTCAAATGTGACAGCTGACGTACCTACAAGTTGCTGTGGTTACGTTTTTAAAATTTAAATATGTACTGAATTATTATTGCTTTTAGTGTTACGATTTTCTTACCGATTCTACACTCGAGCATTGATTCATGTCCGGAAAATTTTTGGTAGTGCATTTCAACAACGTAATACGTTGTTGAAATGCACACCTAAAAATTTCCGGAAAGAATTAATGCTCTTGTGAGATTATAAGTGAAAATAATTTGATATTATTTTATTCAAGTCTAAACGAAACTAAATTTCCTCAAATGGAAACATTTGCAAAATCAATGATTGGCATTTTTGCAAGCACATATTTATGCGAACAAAGCTTTTCACGAATGAATATTATCAAATCAAAATACAGAAAACGGTTAACAGATCAAAATTTGCATAATATTCTGAGGATCTCAGTATCGCAAACATAGCTAAACTACCAAAAATTATTCAAGAACAGAAAACTCATTACAATTTAGTATTGGTATTATTTTTATTATAATAACATTAATAATTATTATTTTTATTATTATACTTTCAATGTTAACAATTATTACTCTTAAGACCAGACATTTTTGTAATTATCATTATTTCTATAATATTATATTTTGTTATTTTATGATACTATAAAATTTTTAAACAAATACTAGTATAAATGAAAATTGTTATGTTTAGTTGCTCCTTTTTTAGTTTTTTGTTTTTGCCTCTTAAGTATAGTCACTTTTATGTTTCAATAAAAATTTATTAAAACTATTATATTACCCTATAATATTGGTATGTGCGGCCCGCTTGAAAATATTATTGTCTAATTTGGCCCGCTACCTAGAAAAGGTTGCCGACCCCTGCCTTAGATAAAGGTTATCAAGTAGATACATATTGTAACAAATTAGACAATGACATCATCGCCGCGTCAGCTGTTCTCGAGCCGACGAGTAAATTCGATGAGTCTTCTAGCAAAATTCACAAAACTCGGGAGTCAAAGGCCGCCGCAGATATAAGAGCGGGACGAACAAAAAAACCCGGCAGTCTTGAACTAATAGCGCGACGCGTGAATTGTGAATACGTATAAATAAATAACTGTTACATAAATTACTGTAGTGTTCGGTTTTAATATTAGTGTTCCGTTTAGTTTACGTTAGTTTTAATTGTTGTTGCTTATAATTATTTCGTACTTTAAGTTTGTTTAATAAATTAATTTACACCACGAACCGAGTTTATTTGAATAAACGTCGTAAAAACGTTACAATATATACAGATTTTTAAAAGCTTTTGATAAAGTTAGTCATGACATTTTGCTAAAAAAATTGTGTAATTTAGGGTTTTCGAAAGAGTTACTATATTTCTTTAAATCCTATTTGCAGTGCAGGTCTCAATTTGTTAATCTGAGCAATTTCAACTCTCATCAGTATTTGGTGCGATCAGGAGTGCCACAGGGTAGTAATTTGGGGCCATTGCTATTTCTTGTATTTGTCAATGATTTACCTTCTTCTAATTGTTTATTATTTGCTGATGATCTTAAAATTTATAAAGATATTGAGGTGATATTGTTTTAATTGAATTTGGATAAAGTGAATGAACACCTTTTGAAAGTATGAAAATTTAGTGTAAATAAAATTGTAAATAGTTATAAGTTAGAAAATGAATATTGTAAATAAGTAGGATAGAATCTAGATAGTAATTTTGTAAATATGTCATAAAAATAATTTTGTAGAGTGTTAAAATTTAAGAAACTAGGGTAACAAATAAAAAACAAACAGTTGAATATTTTTTTTGGAAAAACGTAAGTTGAGTTTTTTTAAAAACTCTTAAAAACGTATTAAAGTACCAAAAGAATATTCTGAAAACAAATTGTAAACAAATAAAGATTGAAAAGAAGTTATAATTTGGAATTTTAATTTAATAAAAGTTTATTTGGAATAAAAATTATTATTTTTGAAGAAGTTTATATAAAAATTTGGATATTACACAAATATAAATAAAATCGAAAGAAGGAAATTGTGTTATTGGTGAAGTTGCAGTAAGGTTGGTGGAGTTGCAGTCAGGTTGGTGGAGTTGGAGTCAAAGGGGAAAGTCTTTCATTGTGAAAAGGTTGGTTCAACAGTTGGATACATTAGAAGTCAAGCCAGGGAGTGTTGTTTGTTCAAGTTGTTTTTTCAAATATAAAAAAAGGTAGTTTATATTTTTAATTTTTAAAAAAATTGTTTAGTTTGTTATTAGAATTATTTATTGCTATTTCTTTGTAAAAGTTTATCATAATTTTGAAAGGTGTTATATTTTTAAAAAAATTTATCTTGGTGAATTTTTATAAATTTTGAAATTCGTCAAAGGGAACCCTTTAAAGACCTTGATTTAGGAGATTCTGAAAAAAATTAATTAAATCTTATTATTGAGCTAGCCGGAAGAATAATTAAAAATTGTATGTAATTCTAATGAGTGGAAGAGCATAACAATATATACAATGAATCGGATATAAAGTTACTACAGGAAGATATTAATTCTGTTGTTGGGGGAGCGAAAAAAAATAATTATATTTTAATATTGGAAAATGTAAAGCCATGACTTATACTTTGAATGTCGTTCATATCGATGGTCTTTATAAAATGAATGGTCATTTTTTATCCCGAGTTGATATAACAAAAGACCTTGGTGTTACCTTTGTTTCTAACCTAAAATGGGAACGACATGTTGAGGATATAACCAATAATGCATTAAGAAACCTAGGTTTTTTAATAAGAAATACAACTAACTTTTCTTCTATTAAAGTAATTACTATTCTTTATAATGCGCTTGTTAGATCTAAATTAGAGTATGCAAGCAGAGTTTGGGATTCATATCTACTAATTAATCAAAATAAAATTGAGACAATACAAAATAAATTTCTAAAATACTTACATTTTAAAAAATACGGTTTCTATCCTGAATACGGTTCGTATAAAGATATCAGAAGTGACTTTCGTGTTATAAAGTTACAGTTTCGCCGTGAAATGACATTTTTTTTATATACAAACTCATTAACAACAGAATTGATTGCCCTAATTTGTTGCCTGCTATTTGTTTATATGTGCCATCTTATAGATCTAGACCTCGGAACCTGTTTTATGTGCCTCCTTATCGTACCAACTTAAGAATGAATTCGCCTATGGTGAGAATGATAATACGGTTGAATTGTTTCACTTCTGTGATTGATGTGGATGTCTTTAGTTCCTCTGATTCGAATTTTAAAAAACAATTAAAATGTTATTTACATAATAAAGTTTGAGGGCCATATTCATAAACAGTGTTTAAAGTTAGATGTAACTAATTGCTATAGCAACATATATTAATTATTATAGTGGTTTAATATCTACTAAACCCCTACTAACTTTAAATACTGTTTATGAATATGGCCCTGAATGTTTATAATTTTTAATTCTGATTAAAATTACATTTTTGTTGGTGTCTGGTTTTCCTATAACTTTTTTATTGGTTTTAGTTTTCTTTTTTTTGTATTTCTCTATTATTATAATTTAAAATATTGTAAAATACATGTGGTTTATTTTATATTGTAACTTGTGAGAAGGCAGACAATGTAATTGGGGTTTCCACCCGTTTTGTCTGTTTCTTAATAAATAAATAAATAAATTAATTACCGAAAATTTAGGATGTGTAAACAAATTTCTGAACGAATGCATTATTGTTTTGTCTACTCTTAGCAGAGCAATTTAATAATTAAACAATAAATTAGGACGCTGGTGACGGCAAAGAAACTAAAATTTCTCAATCGGTGTAACAATAAGACAGGGCGGGGGAGGGGACATATTGTAGTTAAGGGTTCAATGTTATTTAAACCATTATACAGAGAATCGGTTGTATGTTCATTGGTTTTTAAATACGAACGCAAAACGCTCAATGATTCCCAGAAAATTCGACTTATCGAAGGTGGCGCCAAATATTCTGTTCGAGAAGTTCGAGTTATCAAGGTATTCGAGTAATAGAAGTTCAAGTTATCAAGTAAAAATTACACATAATTCCCACTCTTGACGCTAACTCCAACCAATTTGTTTCGAGTTATCGAAGTTCGACTGTAGGTGAAAAAACACATATGCCAGAGTGAAATTTAACATAACTTCAAAGTGGCAAATGGACTCAGACAAAGTTGTTACATGTTACCAATCGCGTTTAACACATTCGCAACCTAGTGCTATATGCCGACAGTAATACACACATTTGTTATTTATCTGTTACCATTTGTCTGGCATTGGCGACTAGGATGTCTGCTTGTATCGGCATTGTTGTGAAGGCCTGAATTTGTGTTTCATTTCATTCGCTTTTGAATATGGATAACTCTAAGGGAGGTCCATCTGCATCTAAAAAAATCTAGATATGAATGGAAGAGGCCTTTATTAGTTAGATGCTGAATTATTAGAATTATTAGAAAATGACGATCCATTATCGGATGCGGACCTAAATGGCCTTGATGATAGCGACAATGAGCTTGGTAGTGATAGTAACGATAATGATGATTTACAATCAGTAAATACCCTTAGGGTTTTCTATTATCATTTTTGTTGATTTCCTGATACTCATTCTAGATGTTGAGATTTTATAATGTCTTTATTTTGTTAATAAATGATAAAGTTATGCATTGTTTTCTTTACCAGAACCTGCCGCCTCATTAGTTCCAATGTTTTACTTTGGGTGGCTCCTGGGATAAGTACCTAATACCTTAATGAACCGGCAGCAAACGTGTTAATATATACTTGAATATGCCATTAAAATAATGGAGAAAGGAATGCAAAGGAATGGACATACAATACAATGCAGATGATCAAGTAGCAATTGCCTAAGATTATGAAGATACATAATATTTAGGGCTGTGCGAACCGTTCGAATTTTCGAACCGAACCCGAAGCTTCGGTTCGACAAAAATTCTCGAACTTTTTCAAGTATCTTAAATTACGCGATTAATTTAAAATTACCTCCGATTTGACAAGTTCGGTTCAATCCCGTTAGAGGGCAGTTTTCCGAGCGATGGTTTTAATTTTCGTGCTAATCATTTAGGATTTAATAAAAATTGTGAATACGTACGAATGTATACGAATATTTTCAGACAAATTTACTCACTTAAAAATTCTTAAAGGTAGTGCATCACGTGCAGTTTCTTTGTTGATAAGGAAACAAAGAAATTTGGCTGTGTTAAGAAATAGTTGACAACATGGGTGATCAAGAAAACATTAAATTAATTTATTAGCAATTGGTGTATGGCGATATTTTACAAAAACTTAATTAATTGGAAGCTCAGTGTTTAAACTGTGATAAAAAATTAAAAACTCCAACCAGTACTACAACCACTTTACAGCGGCATTTGGAAACAAAGGGACATGAACAAGTGCACAAACATTTTCAAAATTTTTTTATAGTTCGAAAATAGTTCGGGTTCGGTTCGCATCATTTTTTTTTAAAGTTCGGTTCGAAAAGTCATAGGTTCGCACAGCCCTAATAATATTATATGAAGAGGATATTTCAAATGGGTGCTAACAATAGATCTAAAAAAAGATAAAAGTATACTGCATAGGCAAGATGAACCAAGATATCAGGTTGGACAATGGAACATCAATAACAGGTTGCAACAACTACTTTATATTTAGGAATTAAAATCCACAAAACAGAAAAATATGAAGTGATGATTAGTAGCAAAATAAGTAATGCCAGGAAAATAACCGACAATTCTGTGGCAAAAACATATAACACCTGCCTAAAGAGATAAGCAGGAAAGTTTTGCAATGGAGCCCCCAGGGCACAAGGACACCCCAGGGAGACACGGAGAAGAACATTACAAAAAGAAACTAACAAGTCTATCGCACAGCTTAGTTCCCTAGCAAAAAATAGAATTTAATGGAAAAATTTTGAACTCATGATAAAATAAATATTTCACTAATTAGGGCGGTCCCACTATCCAGGTTTTTTGCTGTATGTATATTCTAATATTGCATACCTCTCGATTTCCATAATCAATGTACAAAACTGCGGCAATGGACCCTTGTAGTTTTTCTATTTTTGCTCTGTACCATTCATCATCAACACTATATTTAGCAGCACAAATATCACCTCGTTTTGGTGTGTAAGCACCTGGAAGGGGAGGATTGGCTTGGAATTCTTGTCTGAATTTTAGGTTCAGTGCTTCAGCTTTTGGTCCTTGCTGATAACTTTGAACAAAGAAGGTACCATCTGCTGTTACTTCAGTTACTACAACTTCTTCGTAATTTATTTTTCTGTCAGGATTCTGAAAAGGGTAATGATTAATGTATCAGAAAGTGTTTAATTGATTCATGTTAAAAAACATTATATTAAAAAAATGAGTGAATTTTACTACATTGAAATTACTTTTAAATTATTTTGTACTTCAGACTTTTGAAGGTGTTGTCAGAATCCACTAGTTTTAGCGTAAACATTAACAACGTAACTTTAGGCTAAAAACAGATTTATGTCGAGTCGACTGTTGACTCGACGTATTCTTTTATCTAATCACCTTAAACAATACACATTACACACATTCGACACGGGGCGGCGGTCATTCGACGTATGATTTTCTCGCGACAAACAGACGGCACACTTTCTAAATCGACACATATTAGAAATTCTTCATTATTACGATCCATTTTGAACTAAGCTTACTTACAAATTGATGAATTTTTGTGTTTTAACGATATGGTGTGTCGCCGCCACGCCATAAGGTAACAGGATTGACACCGTTTCGACATGCGCGTTCCGTGTGAACCATTTGATAAAATTCGTCGACTCGACACAAACCGAACAATCGTCTGTTTTTAGCCTTAATCTGATCAAAAATAGTTAATGGTTGATTTTTCTGTTTCTTTTTTCAAGAATTTTGTATGTAGCATTTAAAAATGAACTTAAGCAACTGAAAGTAGACAAGAAAAAAGTATTTATTCATACAGCTTGCTCTTCTTCGATTCTTAGCTCTTCTTCTTTTTCTTCAACGTATTCTTTCCATCGTCTCAATTTTTGTTGTTTAGCACTATCTTCCCCATTTTTCAGTTGTCTGAAATATTCAGATCTGTCTGCAGTAGGATGTACAGCAGCAAATCCTTCTTCTACTAGAGCAACCTGAAAATAAACATCCAAATTTAATATAAATGTTAATATGGAGTTGGGAAAGATTGTTAGTAAAATAAAATAAAATAAAATAGGCAGAATCCATAACAGAACCTTTATTTTGGTTCAAGCCTTTGCTAAGACCTTTTTTGTGCAGCCGGACGCGAAATCCGATTTTGCGGCCTTACCCTTAGTAACGGCCGCGAAATACCCTTACCCTTAGTAACGGCCGCGAAATTGTATTTCGAGGCCGTTACTAAGGGTAACGGCCGTTAAACTAAACGTCACTTATTTGACACATGAGAGTTGACATAACAGATAATACGAAAATGTCAGTTTTATTATGTATTTTTTACAGCTGCACAAAAAATGTTGTGTATACTTCGGCCGCGAAATTCTTTAGCGCCCTCGAGATTGTCTTGCCTCGGCCGCTTGCTTACGCTTTCGGTACGCTAAAATGGAATTTCGCGGCCTTAATATACAAATAACTATTTAAATCACAGTAGGACTTGTTATTGAATAAGATGATACGAATTTAATTAACAATTACAGTTGAACTTCGATAACTCGAACCATGACTTGCCATGAAAAAAGTTCGAGTTATCAAGACTTTGGGTTATTAAATAAAATACGTAATATATGTATGTATTAATTTATAGAGGTGAAACGAATATTTGGTTAATGGTTTACTATTCGGCAGTCGTAATATGCGGCCATTTTAACGAATATTCGGCATAACCGAATATTTAGCCGACTTTATTTAAATTTGTCATTCATGAATACCTACTTATTTTAAGGTAAATCTAACTTATTTCATTTTAAGTTTGCATAAAAATTACCGAAAAAGTTTATAGCCTGAAATCTAACCTTTTTCTAAGATTTCCCGTCTGAAACATATACAATATACATAAATCTCTCTCTAAGCAGAGTTGTTTATCCACGTACGGATATACGCCTTCCCTGCTTGCTTCCTATCGTCTCTATTAGATGCTAATGCCATCCACCTTTTTACCACGGATTTCTGTAAGTCATTGGTCCATCTCGTAATTGGTCGCCCCACACTTCGCCGTTCGCCCCAAGGTTTCCATTCGGTAATTATTTCCATTCGGGCGACATGGCCTGCCCATCTCCACTTAGTGCCGTTTCACATGGAGCGTATGATACGGACGGATCGTCAGGATGTATAACCAAGCGCCATGTGTTTAAATGAGTAATTTCACATGAAGCGCGTATGATCCGTCCGCGTGATTTGGTACGACGGCCATACGTCGAGCCCTTGCGTCGTCGTATTGTCAGCACGCGCACGGGCCGTTGTTTATAATGAGTAGCTTCACATGAGTACTGATGGTCCGTTGCGTACCATCTCGCCTAGTTGTCGGATTTGCCCTGTTCTAGTAGACACGTGACCGTCTAGCTCTAGTACATAATAAACTGCACCACCGCCATGAATTATAAAATAGATACGGAAATATTAATTTGCACAATAGAAAATCAAAGGTGCATATATTCTATTACGTCGATACATTGTCAAATGAACATCCCCATAATCAGCAAGAATGGCAACAACGACTTGTCGGTTGCTGACCATACGATATGCATGTGAAAAGGCGTAAGTCGCGTATGGAAATGGCTCGCATGGTTAGCGCTGACGATCAGCGCTGAACATACGCTCCATGTGAAACGGCACTTATTCTTTGCCATTGTGCTCACTATATATTCCATTCCAGTTTTTGTCTTATCCATTCTATAGTTTTTTTGTCCCGAAGGGTGTAGCCTAGAATTGCCCTTTCCATATGACACTGTGTGACTTGAAATTTTCGGAGAGTTTTTGCTGTAAATGCCCATGTTTCCGTACCGTATACTAGAACTGGGATCACACATTGTTCCAGTACTTTGACTTTCATTTTATTGTTGTTGTGTTTGTTTTTACTTTGTAGAATATAGCTGAGCTTACTGAATGCCGTCCATGCGAGTCTGATTCTCCTTTGGATATCTGCTGTTTCTTTTCCAATTTTTATGGTTTGTCCTAGATATATGTACTGGTCTACCACTTCTATTATTTTTCCATCAATAGTTATATTATTTTGTGTTTCCTCATGTGATCTTCTCATGATTTTAGTTTTATTCAGATTCACGGTTAGACCTACTTCTTCCGACTTTTGTTTTAATTCTATCAGCATTTCTTCCAGTTCTTCAGCAGTATTTGCAGTTAATATCACATCATCTGCGTATCTCAAGTTACTCAGATATTTTCCTTCTATGCATATTCCTTTCTTTTTCCAATTTAGTTTTTTGAAAATGTCCTCCATAGCCAGTATGAACAGCTGCGGGGAAATTGTCTAACGCCTTTTTCTATCTGTATCGGGTTTGTTACATTATGTATTTTTATGGTACATGTTGCTTGTTTGTAAATGTTTTTTATGAGTTCTGTGTATCTCGTGTCCACTCTGCATTTGCCAAGAGATTCTAATATTGCCCATAGTTCTATCGAATCAAATGCCTTGTTATAATCTATAAACACCAAATGTAAATCTATGTTGTATTCGTATGAAGCCCTTTCTAAAGCCTGCTTGGTCAGGTGTTTGGTAAAATTCTAGTTTGTTACATAGTCTGTTTGCTATTACTCTAGTTAATAATTTATAAGTTTGACATAGTAGGCTTATTGGCCTGTAGTTTTCTAGGTTAGCCTTATCGCCTTTTTCGTGTATTAGTATTACTGAGGCATTATTCCAGTCCTCCGGTATTTTACTTTCTTGTATGCATTTATTCAGTTGTGTTTTTAGGGCTTTCAGTAATTGATGTCCACCATACTTTAGAAGTTCAGGAATTACTCCGTCGTCTCCCGGCGCTCTGTATATACAGTGTGTTTCACTTTACATGAAGCCACCTAAATAACTATTTTATTAATAACGCAATTAGTATAAAATTTTTACCAGTGATAGAGGCCATTAAGACGAATCTTTTTTGTAGGAATGAAGTCCAAATCTAGCCAACTTTGATTAAAATAAAAACTAGCGTTTCAAGTAAAGTCATAGCAGCGATTAAGATAGAGCAAAGAGAAAGAAGTATTTAAAAAAGTTGTTGCTCTTCACAAAAATACTCCAAATATGAAGTTTCGCTGAAAAATTTTAATTTTAATTTTTCTACTTTTTCAGGAATACTTAACCGTTGTTCAGCCATCACTAATCAAACAACAAAAATTCCATGTAAATTGTTTTGTGAGCTGACGTTTCAAACGATTTTTAATTGTTTTGATTGTTCATCGCACACTTGATATTTGAGATAAGGAATTTTTAATCAGTTCACACAAAAATGTAGAAAATTAAAAAATGAAATTTTTCAGCGAAACTTCGTATTTGGAGTATTTTTGTGATTAGCAACAACTTTTTTAAATACTTTTTTGATCTATCTTAATCGCTGCTATGACTTTACTTGAAACGCTAGTTTTTATTTTAATCATAGTTGGCTAGATTTGGACTCTAAAAAAATTTCATTCCTACAAAAAAGATTCGTCTTAATGGCCTCTACCACTGGTAAAAATTTTATACTAATTGCGGTATTAATAAAATAGTTATTTAGGTGGCTTCATGTAAAGTGAAACACACTGTACATAAATACTAGTGAATATTAAAAATATTTGACGTTGAAAATAATTAATACCCTGGATTCAAAAAGTTTGATGTCCATGACTAATTAATTACCGAGAATTTAGGGTTTGTAAACAAATTTCTGAACGAATGCATTATTGTTTTGTCTACTCTTAGCAGAGCAATTTAATAATTAAACAATAAATTAGTACGCTGGTGACGGCAAAGAAACTAAAATTTCTTAATCGGTGTAACAATAAGACACGGGCGGGGGAAGGAAAAATATTATGGTTATAGGTTCAATGTTATTTAAACCATTATACAGAGAAACGGTTGTATGTTCATTGGTTTTTAAATACGAACGCAAAACTTATCGAAGGTGATGCCAAATATTCTGTTCGAGTTATCAAGAAATTCGAGTAATAGAAGTTCGAGTTATCAAGTAAAAATTACACATAATTCACACTCTTGACGCTAACTCCAACCACTTTGTTTCGAGTTATCGAAGTTCGACTATAATTTCTAAAATTGTGTTATTTCCTTTTTGGGTAAAAATTGTGTTATTTCCTTTTTTGGTAAAAATTGGACACAGCCAGACTGCACATTAAGCCATTAACAAAGAGCAGTATAAAGGGAAGAGACTTAGTCCCAGGCTATTTTAGCGTATACGGAAAACATACCCCGCCGCTAGGTGGCCCTCTGGTAGGCGGGTATGAAATTAATATTAGTTTAGAACAAAACCTTTTTCAGGAGATTACTTTTAAGTACTTAACTTACGTCACTAGCAGTGTTGCCGAAGTTAACGCAGCATTGAAAATTATTATTTTCTGACAAATTGCATCGATACATTTGTATGTAATATTGCATTTATACATTTGTATCTTTGCAAAAGACTTTGCATTTAGTTTTATTTCCTGTACTCAAAACCTCATATGGTTCTGCTTATACTTGTATGTTGTATTAAAGAATATAGTTATATTTTTACGTTCTTTTTTTGTACATTAGCGGTCACATAAATGTAGAATGTAAAATTATAAAGCATGTCGATGAAAAGCAATAACAAAGGGAAGCATACAAAGTGTACATAAAGTTCATTTTTAGATTGGACCATTTCTTCAATTTGAAATTAGTTTAACGTTTTATAAATTTAAGCAGTGTATGTAGCACCGAAATAATATGTTATTGAAGTTTTTATAAGCTCAAATTTCTAAGATTTCTTTGTAATACTTTTGCATAGTTAAATTAGGTACAAAATACTCCAAATGCATTCCTGTCTAGTAATTCTTAAAGAGCTTAGTATTCACCAAACAAAAGGCTTTTTCTGTTCCGGGCATATAATTCAAAGAATTAGATATTTTGGGTTTATTGGTGCAATACCTGTACTGAATACACTTTCCTTTGAGCAAATATCTGGTTACATAAACTTTTTTGTTTGGCGTTTTCTTTATTCTTAAATTTGAAGGATTACTTACTTAGTTTTCAGTTAGTATTTATTTTATTTATTTATTTGATGCACCAAACAGGCATTCGCCTTTTTACATGGTTACATACATAACTTAATTAAATTAAATTAATTAAAAAGAAGAAATAAAGACATACATCTTCCGTGTGAACTGAGGATTGTAAGTTTTTCGTAGTGTTTTTTTGCTGTTCGCATTGCGGTGTTGTTAATAGTAATTTCTTTTTTTTCGTTTTTATTGTTGTTTATTATATTATTATTGCTATTGTTTTTGTTGTTGTTCTCATTTTTTCGATTTCGTTATGGCGCTATCGACGGCATTTTGTGTTTATTTTAAATGTGCTAGAATTCCCACAATCATATCTAAAACCTATCTTTTCCAATTGTAAAAAATTCATACCTATATGTTGATTTACCAATACAATTTCTAAATTTCTACTCTTATGTTACTTTGAAATATCGCTTAAATTGTAAAAATCAGCAGAAAATTATTTTGACAAGATTTCTTGATTTTTTAAATTAAAGAGTTCCATTTAAAAATTTCAACTTTGTCTAGTTCAATACAAAATATTAATCAGAATCATTTTTAGTACTACCAAAGAACAGTATAATTTCATCAATTCATAATTTCCTTATACAGTTTGTTCTTTTTGATAACTAAAATTAATAACTTATAATGTAAGTGTTAAATGTGAGGTTTTATTTTTTAAGTGGAGTAACCCCACGAACTTTTAACAGTACTGTTTTAAAACATTTTTAACGCGGCAAATCTTAAAATTCAATTTTTAATGCAGTTAGCTTTAATTAAAAATGTTACTTTTAATGGCAGTCGTTCAAAATATCCATAACGTGTACTTCTATGCAATTGCAAGGGAACAAAAAACACGACAACCGTAACTGCTTGCTATTTAAATATAATAATAAACATGTCAATGATTTAATTACATTACTGTTGTTATTGTGTGACGGTGATATAATTGTACTACCGAAATGTTTCTCTTGTTACTGATACAAAATTAATCCATTTGTCATATTTCTACATCTATTATTTGCTAGTTTTAAATTTAAAAAAATCTCTGTGTTTATACAATGTGTCCACGGCTAGGTGATACACGAGGTATTAATGACCAAAAATGTTTAGATATCAATACGCTGTTTGGCAGTCTATCCCCGCTTGTTCTTAAATTAATTTTAAGCAGACTTTAGATTTTTTGAAATCAAGGCATCTGTGTTAGCACTGTTAAAACGAAGGTGAGGTTTAAGTAGTCTTAGTATTTTAACAAATATCGTAAAATTGTATTAGAGTAAAGTTGTCCAGAACACAAAATTACGCTTGTATGCAAAATTTGAAGTTGTTCAGACAGAATTTTTTTTTATTAGTTTAAGGCCTTGCTATACGCCGACGATATCATCTTAATAGCGGACAATAAAGATAAACTACAGAAAAACCTTAACATATGGACTAGTGAAATAAACAAAATGGAGATGGAAATAAATACAACCAAAACTAAAGCAATGGTGGTGAGCGGATCCAAAGAAGTAAAAGATAAACTCAGACTAACGTGTAATGGAAAAGAAATACAGGAAGTAGAAGTGATGGAATATCTAGGAACAAAATTAACAAACGACGGAAGAATGGACATGGATATAGCAAACAAGATTAAAAAGGCGAACGGTGTATATTATGCAATAAACCAAACAATACTAAGGAAGAAGGAAATATCGAGAGAAGGCAAAATTAGAGTTTACAATACCTTAATCCCGCCAATGATAATGTTCAACATGGAAGCAATGCCAATTACACCAACGCAAGAAAAGAAGATCAGATCAATAGAAATGAAATTTATGAGAGGAATAATGGGAGTCACCAAATTTGATAGAATCAGAAACGATGCCATATACGAGGAACTAAAGCAAGATAAAATTATAAACAAGCTCAAGAAGAAACAATTATTATGGTACGGTCATATAAGTAGGATGAGCATAGAGAGAAAAACGAAACAACTAATAATAGCAAGGAGCGACAAAAAGAAAAAAGTGGGACGACCATCAAAAACTTGGGAAAAGAGAATAGAGGAACTAATCAAAGAGACCGGAATAACAAAGAGAGAAGCGGATAAACTGACCATGAATAAAATTGAATGGATAAAATTTATTAAAAACCAATACCCGACACCCTAAAGGGTAATACGGGACTTTACCGGACAAAGAAAGGAAAGAAAGGCCTTTGTTGTGCTTGTAAATGCTTCAAAACAGAAAATTAGGATATGTTATTTCGAAAACTCTATTTTAAATTGAAAGTTTCAAGGATTAAGGGAACACAAATATCAAAATAATTCAAAAGTATAACCTCTCACTTCTACACAAATTTTAGAAATTTTTTCAATGCAAGAGTTTAATCAGATTCATAATCACGACACTAGAAATAAAAAAAAAATTGTACTACAACATAAGAAATATAGAAAGAACCAAAATTCAATATTCTTTAAGGCACTAGTAGAATATAATAAGTTACCTAGAACCGTTAAAAATAGTAGAAATGTAAATATGTTCAAGTTAAAATTAAGAGAAATACCGGTAGAATAGTGTAATTTATAAGAGTTGTTAAAATAGATTGTTTTTTTTTTTTATAATTTGAAGTTGTATAGCAATGTTGCTAAATAAAGTTTACATTATAATTATTATTAATATAAAGTCCAAAACTGGGGAAAATTGTGAATTTAAGTCTTAAATGATTACCTACCTGCAGAAAAAGTAACATAAGAAATAAGACTATAAAACACAGCAAAAATTATTATTAATAATAAAATTTTCTGAGAAATCAATAATAAAAAAGTTTTTCCTCTTAAATCACCTATCCGTGGACATATTGTATATTAGGCAAATTTTATTTTAAATAGCAAACCTCCAAATATTTATAAAAATTATTTGTTTACGATTTTCTCTATACCTTTGGTTAAACAAGATGCATAATTAACTTTCTTTGGCTTCGAACACAATACAAACATGATACAGGCTTATAAAGTTAAATGTGGGAACGATGAAATTTTTTTTGTGAAATCTCCTAGACCTGCGTCAAAATTTCATGGGTGGTGGCGCATAAACCAACTTAGGTCGACTTGAATAGCGATCAGGTGGCTATTGTCATACCTAAAAACGTCATCATTGTTTATTTGGTTGTTGCGTTGGTTAGTTGTGGTGCGGTGAGAATTGTGTTTTGGCGTTTTAAATTGGTTTGTTAAAGGTGCGGTTAAAGGACTATTTTACAAGATTTAAGATAAGCAGGTGCTGTTATTGTGTAAGTAAATATAAATTGTATTAAAATTAGAATAAAATTATTTTCTGAAATTAAAGTTAGCTTTTCTGTAATTAATGTTACTTTTTCTGAAATTGAGGTTTTATTTCATTTCTTGTATATAAATACCTATGTGTCGAAAGAAAAATCTAAAAATATATGATTATAACCAAGTTTAAAAATATTTACCATTAAAAAATTTCTAACATTAGGGGTAATTTCAAATTAACCATTTTAAGAGTGGCATGCTCAGTAGTACCTGATGTTTTTAGGATCGACTAAATCACACTTTACTGCTTTGCTCGCTCTCGGTAATTCCGGCGATAACCGATGCGCATTTCCACCACCCATGACATTTTGACGCAGCTCTAAGCGTATCGAGAAGCAGGTAAAAACATTTTGTGTTTAATAGCCTGAAACAGCGTCAGTCATATTTTAACTAGGTTTTGGTAAATACTGCATAGGCAACCCATCATTTACCCGCACTTACGAATTTTTGCGTAAGGTTAAGTCTCTTCCCTTTATACTGCTCTTTGCCATTAATCTTTATTATCAAGGAAACACTTATTTGTAATTTCCAAATACATAACTGCTATTATCAACTTTCATAAAAAAAAAGAAATATTTAATACCGATAAATTGACGTTCTCAATCCAAAGCCACCCGATGAAATTTCCAGCTTTATCTTGGGATTCAACTTGAATTGAAACCTCATGTTGTAAACAACGTTCTTTGGTAAAAGCCAAAGCTTCTTCACCAAAAGGTTCAGCTTCACTAGCAGATGCAATAGCTGTAGCAGGACGAGCGCCCCTTGGGCAAGTAATACCACCTGTAAAATTTAAGAAAAATAAATGAAAACAAGTTGCCTTAAGAATGTGTTTACAGTTATTAACATTATTTCAAATAAAGGTGTGAAATAACAAAAAAAATATTTAGAAGTTGCTTTGCTGCATTATATGTATTAAGCAGAAAATTCTACAAAAGTGACAGAAATTTGCGTTCTATGTCACCTAATGCAGTTAGTATTTGATGTGGGTTATGTACTACCCTGACTGTTAATATTAATAATTTGCTTTACAACATGTATAGCAACAGATGTTTCACAGCAGCCTATGTGAAGGTTTAATTGCTGGGTGGGTTATTCCTCTTTAACATATGACGAGCTGTACATCTACTTAAAGGAACGGTGAAGTAAAAATGCCTTTTTTATTTATTGACTTAATAGATGCAGAATCTTAAGTTACGTATATTACCGTATATTTCCCGGAAATTTGTTAGAAATAAACCGCTCAAAACCAATAATTAAGTTACCGCGTGACGTCACTCTTGACACACCAGCTCTGCTCTGCATAGCGAACAGTCAGTTGATGTCAGTCAGTGATGCAAATCTATGCAGTTTTGTGCTAAAATCGTACTCGTATTTTATGTTAATTAATAAAGAAAAATTCTGCACCTAACCAAGGTACTATTTTTTATAATTATAATTATGAATGCTCATTAATTTTAATACAATAATAACTATTCCTAAAAATATTGCTCCAACAGCAAAACCGCCTTTGGAGGAAACACGCCAAATGCATTTTTTCAGGTTTCAATATAAAAACGTTTGATTTATACTATACTTTTTATTACTTTTTACTTTTACCTAATTTTTTCTATTTCTAAATCTGTTTGCTAGTTTACAAACAGGTAGCCTATTTATTTCTATAAAGTACTTAAATGTTTATCTTAAAAGTAAATAGTTTTCGTTTTCTTAAAACTTGTATAATTATGATTAAAAGATGTAAAAATAATAACCTCGACAATACAAACTAATAATGTTCAGTAATAATAATACTGTAATAAAAAAACTAATCACTAATCAAAATAATCCGGATCATTGTCTTCCACCGCAATAAATCCTTTGTACATCCCATTTTCCTCAGGATAACACTGTCTGAATTTATTGATTACACAAGAAGGAATTACTTTTCTTTTACCGCGGCCTAATGGTACCCACCCGTTGATCCAGTAAATGAATTGTTTGTATGCAACATGTCTCCAAAGTTCATTTGATTCGTTATTCAATTTTTTTGTTTTTTTGTCGGCTCGTAGAGCATTTGATATCGGGAAGCTTTCAGGCAGTCGAGATTCAATATAACACTTTCGAATGATTCATGCAATCTTATACAATCTAGGCCTCCCATCACTTCACTAATTTGTTCAGATTCTTTGCAACATATACATTCACAATTCTTTGTCATTTCAGTGCAATTGCCGCATTTACACCACGAAATGTTACCCTTTCTATTTTTAAATTTGTCTCTTTTATCGTCATCACCATCGGGTTTTTGAAAATTTAATCGAGAATAACGCGGCTCATACAAATATGGTGTTACACCGGACATGGTTTCAATCCAAATCGAGCAAATTACTAAACTTCCTAGGGTCCGCATATGAGAGACCCTGCGACTTGTGGCAATTGTGACGTCAGCGGATGACTAAACGAAGCGATAACTCCGATATTCGACTCGTTAAAAAAATATTATTTTTAGAATAGTATCCTAAACACTTGAATTTCACTTTTAGCCATGTTTTTCAAAAATGACATTTTTTAACTTCACTGTTCCTTTAAACATATGTGTTAATGCCCTTCTTGCATTTAGTTTACAATCAACCATTCCTAAATCATAACATAATGTGCCAATTAATAACATTTTGAAGTGTAGGTAACGTGAAATAGTAACTCTTTATGTAACAAAATAAGTTACGTTGGATTTCACCAATTTTGGTATAGCATCAATGTTTATCCCATAAACAATTATTATGCCTATGAGAGTTGTCAAAGATGCAACAATATCAAATCTACTACATTTTTAACATCCATTCTTAAATAGTTTCCCGAATGTTTATTAAACATAACAAATTAAACAAGCAAAACTATATTCTTAAACAAACTCTCACCATACTGAAAATAAATAAAAACAACAAAACCACATCAGACAACACAACTAAACCATACATCAGCGGAAAAGATACATTAATCGAGTTGCAGAGGAATTACACACTCGGGGAATTACACAGTTGCCGCTACATGCTTGTAAATAATTATTTTTAATAGGGGAAAAAATAGCAATGTAGTCATAGCAACAAAACTACTGCTGATATGAACTTTTCACTAAATAACATAATCACTTCTATTTATACAGTCAAATGTGGTGTTTTTTTTTAAATTTATTGAGAAAGCTGCATTAGCTATTAAAACTTACCTAAAAGGAAAGTGCAGAGACAGTGTTCTTTTGGAATAAACAGTCGTAATCGTGAACCACTTGCCACAAATTCTACAATGGCATCAATTCGTTGTGCTCGTTGGAAAGAGGGGAAATATTGCTTTGCCTTCACAGCGTCCTTAAATAAAGTTTATATTAGTATGTATTTTTTTAATACAGCACCTAAGAAAATGAAGTAGCACAATCAACACACTTCATTCTAGAGCTAAAAATATGACGTTCAAGCAAAAAATATATTTTTTTAATAAATCAAGACTCCAGTTGCTCTCATTTTTCTTGTTTATAAACACTCTAGTCATCAGATCGGAATGTTTATTATGAATTCTGTAAATTAATGACAAAAAAGGTGACCGAAAGAACTACATGAACCATCATTTTACTATATAATTTACAAAATTCTGGCATGCTGGTTAAAGAAAAATTGTAACAGTATGCGGAGAGATTGTTAGGAGATTATCAAGGTGTGTTTCGGAAAGGGAGATCAGTGATTGATTTATATTGTGAGGCAAATTCAGGAAAATTGTACAGAACATTGGATGGTATTGTATGTGGTTTTTATCGATTTTGAAAAGCTATATACCGAGAGAATTGTACAAAATACTAGCAGAACTGAACATATCACAAAAACGAATTGCATTAATTAAGATGACGTTAAAAGACACAAAATACAAGGTAAAGATAGGGAATTTAATTAACCCTGCTGCAAACTTCTAGTAACTAGAAGTTTGCAGCAGGGTGACCGGGTGACCCCCTTTATGCTGGTTCTACAGAAGATAATTCACGATAGTGGAGTACAAACATGAGGGGTATAACAACAGTCACCAGTGTATCGCAGATGATATTGTCATTATCATAGAAAAACGATTAGAAGAAAAAATAGAAATAGGAAGAGTAGAAAAGTTTAGTTATTTAAGCATTATACATGAAGGAGGTGGTAACAAAGATGAAATAAGAGAGGCTGAAGGAAGGTAGGGTGAGTGCGGTGGCATTAAATTAAAGAAAGTGTTGACCTCAAAACTAATTTCACAAAATGTAAAGAGAAGGTGTATAAAACATTGGTTTGTCTGATGGTACTGTTCGCATGTGAAACATGGGTTTTAAACAAGTGATGTGGCTGAACAGGAAGTGCGAGAATGTAAGATGTTAACAAGAATTTAGGGGGATAAAATGGTAAGCTGTAGGTGGGAGAGGAGAACAAATAAAGAACTGTATGCTCTGTATTATAGTGAACCATATACAGATCTCATTTATAGAAAGAGCACAGTGAATAAGGTGACTGAGACACATAATGGGAGCGAAAGGAAGAATGGCGAAGAAAGTTGTGGAAAAATGACATTCAATAAGCAAGGAAGGAGACCAGGAAACAGATGGATGGACCAAGTAAGAGAAGATTTACAAAAACTAGGGATAGAAGGATGGATAAAAAGCACACGAGAAAAGAGTGGAAGAAAGTTGTTCAAAAAGTCTGAGGCCTATAGGCCTGTTGAGCTCTAACAAGATTGTTGGATAATATACAATTTTCTATCGTAGATCTATTAGATATTCACTCTACTTTTAGGCAGGCTTTTTCCTATTAGTGTATATGAATAAATAATTTAGTACCTACCCAAAAAATTACTAAAATTAATTTGAATAAACTGTAAGTATATAATAAATATAATAATAATAATAAATTGCCTAG
The DNA here is from genome assembly GCA_963082815.1 of Melanotus villosus. Taxonomy (NCBI): domain Eukaryota; kingdom Metazoa; phylum Arthropoda; class Insecta; order Coleoptera; family Elateridae; genus Melanotus; species Melanotus villosus. Next base: position 22,151,189 of record OY720425.1, read on the forward strand.
TATATTATACACGATGCTATAATGAATGCTATTATTACCGTGGATAATGTTTGCAATTCGAGCGAGTGGGTGAGTGAGTTTTGCAATTATCCGAGGTAATAGTAGCCATTGTAGCGAGTCGTATACTATACTTTGTTCACGAACACAAGTACTAAGAATTTTTAATTACAATTTAAATAACAACGCTACTAAAACCATGTTGTAGGATTATATTTAAACGAAGTGGTAGGATTATAATAGTATTTTATGTATCTAGGACGAAAAGTAAGTCTTTAAGGTATGAGCAAGTTGTTTACGGCCGAGGCGGGTAGCCGAGGCCGTAATTACTTGCGAGTACCTTAAAGACACTTTTCGTCTGAGGTATATACATAATTTTATGTCATACTGGTTTCTAAAGTTGTTAAATTATTAAAAGAAATCTCCAGCAATTTGTAGCAGTATTAGTTTTAAGTAAGTAGTCTAAGGCGCAACAATTCGTATATCCTAGCAACGAGCATTTATAGAACAAAAAGTGACACTTTAAAGAACTAGGACTTTAAAATGACACTTTAAAGTCCTAGCACTTTAAAGTGTCACTTTTCGTCCTATAAATCGTTCGAAAAACGATGCTTTAGAAACGAGTATAACATAAACTTCATTAAACACCATAAACAATGATGGTTACCATGACACCGTGACAGTGTATAATGGATAGCATTATACTTAACCAAACACATGAATAATTGACAGATTATTCAGTAGTCGTGGACAAACTTAATTTTATGCAACAAATTAAATAAATAAATAAATAAATTAATTAATTTATTATTAGCTAAACACAGGGCGAAGTTCAGCCTAGCAAAACATGCTGGCTGCTCTACCACTTATAGCTGCAAGTAAGAAAAGAAAAAAGTAGAGGAAAAAAGAAATAATAAAAAAAACAAAATACAAACATAGCCACGCAACAATTCCGCTATTCTAGCGTACAGTTTAGCACCTACGCATTACCACATTCCACTTTTATAAACTACTTAGCAAATCCAATTTATTCTCTAGAAGCAGACACTTAAGCCGACACCGAAACCTACCCAGCATCAAAGATTCGATTGTATTACATGACACGAAAAAAGCTATCAGTGTTATATATTTAGTACTAGAGAGTTTGGTAACTAAATATCTCATCCACTGTTAAAAATCAGCTATTTCAAAACTTGTCTAGGATCACAAGCAGAATGAATAGATAATAATTTTGTGCATTTACTTCAGATGTTTTGATGAATTAAGAATTTGAGATAATCATTTACTTATTAGTGCAGTTTCTCCAGAAATATATATGCCAATATTACACATTTATTTTATTGCTTTACATATTTTACATTAGATTTAAGAATTCTTATGTAGTAGATAAACCGAATTTGTAAAAAAAAGTGTAATCGACGAGTTTGTGTAAAATAAACCAAATCTATCTTTAAAGACAAGCTTAAATAAATTACGTGTTTGTGCAATAATGACTAAACTGCATTAAAAGATACATCATGTGTGTAAGTGTACCACTAACACCTTTTTGATAATTGGCAATAGAGTAGTAATGCATGAGGTCCAACTTTTCTCAGGTTAAATTGTATTTACAATATCAATTCAAAAACTTTTGAAGGTATACTCAAATGTGGCCGTTTTTGGACAAATTTAAACTATGCCGACATTATAAAACTGATAAGAGAACTAGAGGCTTTACTTTATAAATATAAGCTTGAGGAATAACAACCACATCTAATTTAATTAAAAACAGAAATACTCACTATTTCAATAACTCTGTGGCTAGGAATGTCTTTCTTGGCATGAATACCTTTTTGAGACTTACTGGCCTTAGTCTCAGCGGATAAGAGATCATCATAATGAGAGCTTCGTTGGTCATCATCTGGTCGATAACGTATTACTGTAGCATATCCTTTAGAAACTAATGTTTCGGCCACATTACTGTAAAAAAAGTATCCACCAATCAATAACGTTTCAAAACTAACTAATTTAAGAAATAATGCTTTATTAAAAAATAATGGACATCTAATATACAGGGTTTGTCAAAAAGTACAGATCATATGGGACTTTTTTTTATTAAAGTATTTTTTTTTTTTTATTGTAAAGTATTCCGATAGGCTAGAACTTGCCAGTCTAAACACCTGTAAACGCGTTCGCGCAAGTTCTCACAAAATATCCAATCGGTTTCGATATTTCGGCGAGTGCAGTTGCGAGTTGGTGAATAATTATAGTGTTGATACAATGTCAGCAACGAAGAAGACTTGGTCTGAAAGCGAAGTAAAATTTCTAATAACACATTATGAACAATGCCCTGAGTTATGGGATGTACGATCAATTCATTACCGAAACAGGGCTAAAACAAGTGATACTTTAGAACTCATTGCTTCTAAATTAAATACGAATGCTAACGAAGTGTAGTGTGACCACCAAACGTTCACTAGCGGGAATTGAAGCACGCAAATGTGTATCTTGCTTTTGTATTTTGGTGCCCACTAACAGCAAAAGTTCTTCAAGATCAACGGCAGACATTCGAATGAAGTTTCTAAATTGTTGCGCATCTTCAATCCGTAACTCACAAAGCAAATTTTGAAATGCTCCATGTTGTTCTCTTCTTAATATCCAATCTCTAACCCAGCATTTTCTCATTCTCTTCCTTTTTTCGTGATATTTTGCATAAATTACTATCAATGCAGCAGCTTTGCGTTTCGACATCAGAGCCATTATTTCACAACTACACTGGAATGGAACTTGCGCGAGATATATCAGAAGTCCGAAGTCTAAACGCGTTCGCGAGTTATTGCAGAAGTTTAAAAATCGAGAACTCGCACGACAGCAAATCGCAACATTTATTGCGGACAGTGTAAATACACAAGCAAGTCAGTCGCGCGATATTTGTCGCAAGTAACTTGCCAGTCTATCCGCACCTTAAGGCTTTACAATCTGTCACTTATCGACATTTAGTAAATGTTGTGGTTATGAACATGCATGACATGATGGAATAAGTTCAATAACAAATTCCCTACATTACACTGATTTAGGATGAACGAGTGCTAACTTAGAATTAACACTAACACTTAAAGTACTTATTTAAAAACTCAATTGTACTTGTCTAAGGACTAAAAAAAGTGCACACAGATTTGATCAAATGACATTCTGTAAGTACCTGTCAAATTAAACACTTTTTGAAAAGAATCTTCAGAAATGGCTCTATTTATGATTTTTCCTAAAGATTTCATTTGGAAAAGTTGTTCAGAATGGCATCCTATGTCGGTTTGCAAATTTTCAGCTAAAAATTCTGACCTATTGTTTTTTACTCATTTATTTGGTTTTTCCAAGTACAAGTATACATACTACAAAATTTTCAAAAGGAAAATAGTTTTTTGCAAACAGTATTTTTTCAAGAGAGTCCAGGTGGGCAATTATTTATTGAAATAAGTTGATTCCACACGTTTCATCAGATTTCAATGAAAAAAAATGAGAAATTTGTAGTACTACTTGGAAATTTCATAAAAATGAGTAAAAAATTATAAGTCCCAATTTTTAGCTGAAAATTTGCAAACCGACGTAAAATGCCATTCTGAACAACTTTTCCAAATGAAATCTTTCGAAAAAATCATAAATAGGGCCACTTCTGAAGATTTTTGTCAAAAAGTGTCAAATTTGACAGGTACAGAATGTCATTTGACCAAATCTGTGTGCACTTTTTAAGTCCTTAGACAAGCTCAAACCAACGCCGTATTGAATTTTTAAATAAAAACTTTAATAAAAAAAAGTCCCATATGATCCGGACTTTTTGACAAACCCTGTATAATGGGGCTGTCTCATAGTTCAAAACAGTTCCTTCATGCTTTAGACATCTTACTTAGGTTAAGGTACAACTGTACTTACACTCCACCAATTGTCACAGTAGCACAAATCTTTTCAGGGAAGTTATCTCGAGCTTCCTGAATATAATCTACGACAACATGGACTTTTTTCCCAATTAACTTTTTACGAAGGAATTCTCTTGCCTCAAACATCCAAGGAACGTCATACAACGGACGAAATCCCTTGGGTCTAGGTGGGAGCTTACCATCTTCATCGGCACCCCTAAAACATAATAAAATCAACCCTTATTTGTAGTAATATCGATATGAGAATGACTTTAAATTAGATCACTTGATATAACAAAATGATATTGAAAGATTTCTTTTCTTGAAAACTTACCGCCCAGCTTCTTTTGGTGGTCGAACGCTTGATAGGAAGACTTTTTTTGTTTGGCCGTTTGGAAGTTTAATGGACATGGCATCTCCATTAATTATTTCAGCAACTGTTCCACCAAATTCTTTTTCTTTTCCAGTGATTTGGGGTGTCGTTGACTGCCACTCTTTCCATAATCGTAATCGCACTTCTTTAGCTTTACGTTCTGCTGCCCTCAACTTGTCTGCCCCTGTAAATAGGAATATAGCTGTTTCAGTTGAAACTGTCTAAATCCGTTTGATGGGGGAGATCAGTCCCCATTTAACACATAAATCACTTCACTGTTATACTTTATAGGTTTCGGTGTGTTTTTGTTTCTTTCACTATCTGTCTCCATCTTTTTCTATCTTGTATAGTTCTTCTCCATTGTGTAAGTCCCATTGTTCGTAAATCTGTTACTACTTCATCAAGCCACCTACTTCTTGGCCTTGCCCTGCCTTGCGTTTCATTTGGTTTCCATTGCATTATTTGTTGGATTGTGTTGTTTCAGTATTTCGTAGTTCATCCTGGGTCTTATCTCGTCTTCACTAATTCGTATGGGTCCTAGAACGGTGCGTAATATTTTACGTTCTAAAATTCGTAGTTCTTCTTCTTCTCTTTTTGTGATAGTGATGACTTCAGCAGCATAGGTGATTGTTGGTCTTATTTTACTTTTATATATCTTTATTTTTGTGTTTGTTGTAATTTGTTTATCTTTCAATAAGTTCTTATTTGCGTAGTAGGCTTTGTTTCCAGTTTGTATTCTGGCTTTTATGTCTTCACTCCTGTCATTGTTCTGGTTAAGGCGTATTCCAAGATATGTTTAATTGTTTACTTCTTCAAATGTATATTGGTCAATTTTTAGATGATTCTTTCCGGATTGCGCTCCTCTCTGTAATTTCATATACTTTGTTTTTGTTTAATTTATTTTGAGTCCCGCTTTTAGTGCCTCTCTTTCTATTATACTAAAGTTTTTTATTAATGTTTTCTTCGTACTTGCTATAATGACAAGGTCGTCTGCATATTCGAGTATTTGTGCTGACTTATTTGCTATACTTCCTCTATAGTCTATCTTACTCAAAACATTTTCTAACACGATGTTGAAGAGCGTCGTTGACAGTGTGTCACCTTGTCTTATACCAGTGTTTACTTTAAATTTATTTGTGTCTCCTTCATTAGTTTTCACGCAGTTGAACGAATTCTCCATTGTAGCTTCAATTAGTCGTATTAATTTCCTTGGTATTTCCCTTGATTTCATTGTTTTAATTAGCTCTTTTCTATTAACCCTATCGAACGCCTGCTTGAAAGTCTATAAACAGTAAGCGGATATCGATATTGTATTCGTGGCTTTTCTCCATTATTTGTTTGATTATATGGAGTGCATCTACTGTTGAGTTTCCCGCGGTAAATCCATATTGGTAACTTCCTATTATGTTCCTTGTATATGTGAGTAATTGCTTATTTATGAGGGACTTAGATCTTATATATTGTGTTAAGCAGCGTAATGCCTCGATAGTTGCTGCATTCCTCGGGGTCACCTTTCTTTTTATGGTCACGATTGTACCTTCTTTCCATTCGTTAGGTATGCGTTCCGTTCTCCATATGTGAGTTATTATTTCATATAATCGGTCATGCAGTTCTTTTCCTCCGCTTTTTATAAGCTCTCCATTTATTGAGTCTTTTCCTGATGCTTTTTCGTTTTTAATCCTATTTATTACTTGTAATAATTCCTCGTATGTTGGTTCTTCGATCTCTTCATTATTAATTTCTTTTGTTCCTCTTGTTCTTGTACTTCTTCTTCTTGTTTCGTATTAAGCAGCTGGTAAAAGTAATTCTCCCATGTTTTTTTAATCGCATGTGGCTCGTGTTCAACTCTGCTGTCCATGTTCTTAATTCCTCTTAGCTTAATATGGTGTTTCGGTTTCTGTTCCTTTATTTTCTTGTAGAAACTTTTGTATTATTTGTTCTGTTGAGTTGCTCTACCTTTTCCATCTCTTCTTTGATCCAGTTGTTCTTTTTTTTGTTTGTAAAGTTTATATGCTTCTTTACACAGTTCTTTGTATCGTTCTTCATGTTCTTCACTTTTTGTCTGTAGCTAATGTAATCTTGCTTCTTTCTTTAGTTTATTCAGCTTTTCACATTTCTGGTCAAACCATTCCTTCCATGTTCTTTTGTGTTTATATCCTATGCTTCGTCTTGCACTTGTTTGTACTGCCTGTTTCATGTTTTCCCATTCTTCATCTGTATTTTCTTTCTTTTCATGTTTTTTAATTTCTGTTGTTAAGCTTTGTTTGTATTGTTTGTTGTATTCTTCTTTGTTTAGCTTCCCTATGTCAAATTTATTTTTGTTCTTTTTAGTGTGTTTGTCATAATTAATTGCCTTCTGTTTCAGTTTTGTTATGACTAGGTAATGGTCAGTGTCAGCATTCGCTCCTCTATAAGATCTTACATCTTTTACTGTAGTTTGTCTTTTTTGTTGGATTAATACATGATCGATTTGGTTTCCTTCTTCGGTGCTTCCCCCTGGCCATCTCCACGTAATTTTATGGATTTTTTTATGCTTAAATCTTGTACTACTGATCGGTGAGTTTGTCGATGCTACTAAGTTACATAGTCTGTTTCCATTATTGTTGGTAATGCCATGAATTGTATATTTACCAGCTACGTTTTTTACATAATCTTCCCTACCAATTTGTGCGTTAAAGTCCCCTACAATGAGGAGTGTAAATACACCGTTTGATAAAATCTGTAACATCTCAAGTAGTAGGCATATACTGAATCTAAACCTTTTCACCTTAACTAACTTGACTAAACTAAAATACAACAGATTTACAACACAGCATTGCCTAATGATTGAATCGCTTAACAAGAGTTAATACAATACATCCATAATACAGCACGCCGAAGTAAACATGAGAGTCGGGCAATATGCGAACTACAAGAATTTTATTTAAAATATTTTAAGCGGCAAGATATTCAACCAATCATGTAAGAATATTTAGTTCGGTACATCCACAATGAAAATTACGAGTTGTCAAATTTGTATCGTACTTGACAGCTGTATTTCTATTTCATAATAATTCGTTTTACAATACATCATTCCATATTTTATCAAATTATCAATCATTTATTTTAACTCCACGATCTTATTTTCTTATATAGTTAGAACTGCCGCCGAAATCTCACAGTTGGCTATTTCTTTTTTATAAAGTTTTATATTGACAAATCTTCCTGCAATCCCTAGACTGCATGATCTGAAGTGAAGGTACAAACTGTTGTGTGCTATACACTATTCAATTCACCAAAACAATGGAGTCTTCAGTCATCATATTGGACTGCAATTTAACACTTAACCCAATTTCTTTGTATTCAGCTTACCCTAAATAGCTCTTGTTTTTACCACTGATAAGCAGAATCTCGTGACTTGCATGTGTACCGTTAGTGAATTATGAATGCCTGGTAAGTACTTAAGGCAAAGCTAAGAATTTGTGAAAACTACAACCTTGGATAATGTGAAAACTTAACAAATTAAGGAGCCATATTGGTAAGTTTAATTTACCTGACTTCATAAATGCCATTGACCAGTCAACGCATCTTGCAAATCCTTCTTTTAGAAGTGCTTCAGCAATATTTCCTTTAGGATGAAGAATTGTTCCCACAAAATTATTATTGTTCACTGATTCAAGTACGATTTCAACATCACGTTGTAATAGGCGTATTTCAACAAAATATCGTGCTTCTTCTGCAAAAGGAACTTTTATAGTAGGGTCCGGTTTGCCTTTGTCATCCAATTTGAAACCCGGACACTGAAATAAAATATACCATTAAATACAGTAGGTGGAACAATATGAGCTGGTTGTAATCAAGGTTATGTGATACATTTATTACTTTAAAATGAAATCTAACGATTATTTAATGGGCCAGGTTTGCTGGTGCCCAAATACCTCAACCCATATTCATTACTATGATCATTTGTAATTGCTACCTCAGTAGAATTTTGATCCAATCTAAAGGGGTTCGGGGTTAGTCAATCGCTAATCAATAAAACAAGGCTTGCATGGGCTATTAATTCTTTTAAACCGTACAAGCATAGATAAATTAACCAAGATCTCTGACCTACGGTTACGTTTTTATACTACGTTCAGGAGCTCGTTCTAAGATGTCGCTTCAGTAGCATGAATTACCGTTGTTAGACACGCGTTACGTCGTCAGTTCTAGAGAAACGAGTGAAACACCACTTCCCAAGTCATTTCTTTTACCAATTCAACCATTTTGAGACTGTATTTACCGTACCTAAGCGGATTAAATAATGCATTCTTAAAATTCTTTCTTTATGTTCTTACGTTACTGAGCTTAAGCCTTTGTATTGTTTAATATTATCTTCTACAGTAAATATTGCTTCAATTCAAATTCTTTAAAAAAAAAATGGACTGTAAAGTTGAGTTAAAAATTTTTGTAATAAAAATTGAGTTTATTTAAACAAATATTCCGAATATTTTATTATATACCGTATTGCAGTTTTTAAGCAATTTATTTCTTAAACAAGCAACAAATTCAAGTAAAGTAGTATCAAATTAAGCCCATTCTTTTTGTCTTTCGATTGATACCACAATCAATCCTATCAACTCAAACGGGGAGCAGGAATCTGCATATACAGCGTCACCGTTAAAGTCCGCATCATATGGGGCATTTTTTTATTATTTAGTTTACGCAAATTTAGATTTCATGAACAGTTTTTGCTTTGAAAATAATGCAAAATGACGTTGACGATTTTTTTGTCGATCGCTTATACCTGTCAAATTCGACATATTTTCAAAAAAATTACAAAAAGTTCGGTTATTTTTCAAAATTTCGAAAAATGTTAAGTACAAAAGTTGTTTCTTTTTCAGTTTTCTACCGACCTACCAAATTTGAACAAATTTGGACAACCTTGATATTTTTCACGTTTTCCTAACAATATTTTGTCTCATTCGAATTTATTAAAATCCGAAAAGACCCGTAAAGATGTAATACACTCATCTGCCAAAGGGATTTTTTTCTGTTTAAAAATGTTTCTAATTGGATTTTTTCAAAAAATATTCCAAAATGCTAATAGAATTATGTCATACTTGATGCAAAGTCGCTCTAGTTTGAACATTTCACAGCAAAATTTGCTTTATTCATTTTTATCACAGTATAAAAGGTCATTTCAGTTCAAAAATGCCATAAACCGAAATTCTCAAATCAATTTGCCAAGTAATAGACCTCCAGTTCTTGCTAAATTAATTTAATTAAATGTTTTTCTGGACTAATACTTAAAAATTAATCATGAATCAAGTTGCCCTTGAGCTAAGAAGTATGCTATGGAAAGAAAAGAATTAAATGTCATGGAAATTAAGAAAACAAAATGTTTGACAGTTTCTGTAAAATTATGAAATAGTGATTTTTATCAATACATATCTTTTAAAATATCAAGGTTGTCCAAATTTGGTAGGAGGGTAGAAAACTGAAAAAAAAAACAACTTTTACATTTAACATTTTTAGAAATTTTGAAAAATAACCGAACTTTTTCAAAGCAAAAACTGTTCATGAAATCTAAATTTACGTAAACTAAATAATAAAAAAAATGTCCCATGTGATGCGGACTTTAACGGTGACGCTGTATACGATTTCCCATGCTATTTCCCTATGTTCGCCCCAAGTCAAACACACGGTATACGGAAACAACTACCTTTTTTTCATGTGTGCATAACGTTAAGGTTTATATTAATATCTAAAGCTAACTTATAAAAATAACTTTAACATTCATTTCATTCAACAAATTTTAGTAATTCTAGATGTAGCAGAAATTAAAGAAACGTTTCAGGTTCCGAAACTAATCAATATGAAACGAGTAAATTTCTTATCATATTCCGAAAATTTGTCTTACTCAACGCGCAATTGTTTATTTCTTACTTCCAACGTTCTAAATTTGAATTTTGTATTTCAATTATTTTATTTAAAAAAAAACTCTTCGCGAAAATTAAAGAGAACAGTTGTAAATATGAAGACAAGAATACATTTGAGGGGATTTTTTCGTGTAAATATGTATTTTTTCTTGCACTTTATTGTCACAGTTTTCCGTTTAAAATGGCAAAATTTGTCTACTAGATTACCATAAGAACAGTACTTAGTTGTAAAATTATTATTAATTAACTCATATTACTAAGAGATGATTTCCAAAATCAAAAAGTATTAATATATGATAGCAGGGACTTTTTGAAAAATGACATGAAAATTAAAAGCATTCAAAAAGACGATAGTGTTTAAACGTATTTTAAAGCCATATCCCTTTATTATTACAAAAATTTAAATATGTATTTTCACTTCCCAACGAAACACAAAACTAAAATATAATAAAATACGGACTCCCTTTAAGTTTCTTGTTAAATCTGTGTGAAGGCATAGATAAAAGATCCCTTTAATCTATGGTGAAGGTCAGTTGTCTAATCTGCTGACGCCACAAGAATTTTACAAATGACCAAACAAATAACATGCAGCTTGTTGTTTTGGGCTACTGTAACAACACTGGTTATATAAAGAAAATTTCATGCAGTGCCATCTTTAACCGTGCTCCAAAAGTATTCATACTGAAACCTAACGCACATTGACATCAGAGATCTTGGTTAATTTATCTATGGTACAAGTCTGCAGGGGAGGATGGTATATTTATGCATTATTCTAACATGGTTTCACCACTATGTGCTCTGTACAGAACAAGTCTGGCACTTGGTTATTTACCAGATAGCTGGAACCAGGTAAGGGTCTGTTTCATACCGAAACCAGGGCGAGATCCCTACGTCCAGGCAAGGCCTGACGTCATTTCTTCTTAAAACTTTGGAGAAGTTGATTCATATACATTTAAGGGACGATATGTTGAGGGGCAACCTTTACATCGAAACCAATTTGCTTATCAAACAGGAAAATCATGTGAGCTAGTCCTACCTGAGGTAACTACAAGAGCACAATGTGCAAGAGATAGCGCTGGGAGCATTTCTTTATATAGAAGCCGCCTTCGACAACATCTCCTTTGATTCGATCATCAGAGCTTTGGAAGGGTGCAAAATACCTCAATCTAATAAAATGGATCAAATTTGCATTGAATAGAAAAATAATACCTTTTGGAAATGCCACCAAGGATATGGTTACTAGAAGATGCCCACAGGGGGGAGTACCCTCTTCTCTGCTGTGGAGCCTTGTAATTGACGTACTGCTCACTGATCCAAATGCGAGAGGCATGTATGCGCAAGGATATGCAGATGATATCACCATACTTGTTGGCGGGAAGTTCAGGGGAGTTGTTTGAAATCTGATGCAACAAGCCCTGAATACCGTGGAGAGGTGGTGCTCAAAAGAAGGACTATCGGTTAATCCGAAAAGCCTTCGATTATTCCATTTACTCGTAAAAGAAACCTTCAGGATTTTAAGGCAATGAGAATATGGGGACGCTTATAGAAATGGAAAAGGAGATTAAGAACCTGGGGGTCACCTTCGATACCAAATTGACTTTCAATCCTCATTCAGAGAAAACTATCAATAAAGCCACAAGGGCCTTATGGGCTTGCAGGAGAACAGTAAGCAAAATTTGGGGTCTGAAAGCTAAAATGGTTTTGTGGATATACTCAACGTAAATTGCAATTGTTTTACAGCTATACGCTATTGTTTTCATCGCCGACGAGTACAAATTACAAAAATCAGTTGTTCCATGGCAAACCTAGATTTAAACTTTCAATCGTATTTTTTTCGAGAATTTTTTTATGTAAGACCCATATTGGTTTACATGGTTATAAAGAGAATAAAGAGTACTATCAGAATGACCGAAAAAATGCATAGTGTGCAATTTGAAAAAAAAAAGTTGAATATCGCTGCCACAATATAAGTACAGATTTTCTAACATTTTCTTTCCCCATCTTATAGAGAATTTCCTCCCATTTAGGAATATATATAGTTTATTATAGTTATTTTTAAAAATAACAAAGTTACAGGCCTGGGGAGTCACGTCTGAGACACCCTGTATATGAGAGTAGTAATACCAACAGTTACTTATTCCTCTAACACCTGGTGGCACAATATCAGAAACAGAGCGACAATTAATAAATTAAATAAACTACAAAGGCTTGCCTGTGTAAGAATAATGGGGGTGATGTCCAGCCTCAATGGAAACATTGTTGAGTCTTCCCCCACTTCACTTGGTGGTAGAATCTCCAGCAATGGCAGCAACTTACAGATTAAAAATCTGTGATTATCGGAAAGTGCACCGCAGAACCGGAGCAACACAGATCTTTAACACATTAGAAAAACATTGCATACTGAATATGCAATCTGACAGATCGGAACTGTTTGAGACTCGGAAAACCTTTCAGGGTATTTATACCTGCAAGGAAAGTAGAGGGAGGTAATTAGGAATTGATACAAAGACAAGGTTTTGTGTGGTATACTGATGGATCAAAAAGAGAACACAGCTCAGGAGTAGGAGTTTATTAGGCAAGAACAGGAAACGGTATTAACAGCCACCTAGGACATCTCACTTCTGTATTCCAGGCTGAGGTACTAGCCATAACTACATATGTACAGTTTGGTGGAGAAAAAATATGGAAACAAGCGAATCTCCATCTTAACAAATAGTCAAGTGGTGCTAAAAGGCTCGCAGAGTGATGAAATAAACTCAAAAGTTTGTACCGTATTCTTAATTTTTTAAAAATACAAGGTTGATGGAGTAAGTACCAGCATGAGACACAATAAGCCTAGAGCTTCAGTGCAGTGGGACTATTATGAACTAGTTGAAATAATAGCAAATGCGATTTTTTTCGTTTTTAACCAGTACCTTCGAATATCAATTTTCATCACACCACTGAATTTCTGACAAACAAAACTACTTTGCCCATTTAACTGTTTCTCTATCTTTACAAATAAAAAAGTTACCTAGTTTCAAGTTGGGCACCCTGCATATAAAGTAAAGCACAAACAATTATTAATATAAATACAAAAAACAACTTACTCTAATGCCAGATATCATGAGAGTAATATGGTAAAAATCAGGAAGAAGGAACGCACGCACTGTGGAACCATCACGAACATGTTCTACAATCGCTTTTAGAGGTTTACCTGCTTGTTTATCAACAAAAGTACGCATATTTTCAATGGACCACTTTATATCACGAACATGCTCCTAAAATTTAAATTTTTAGTAAATTGTTACGCAATATAAGTAACTCAAAACAACTTACAGAAGCATTACTTCCCCATTTGCCCTTTCCAGAAGCTTTTGCAGCATCTTCCAATTCAATAAGACGAGCGATCTCCGGTACAGCTTTAATTCCTTCTCTTCGGACAGTGACCAGTCCTTCTGATACCAGAGAGTCAGTAATGTTTTCTGCTGTTGCTACATCTAAAATATAACATATATACCATTAACGTCTTTACTTATAAATGATTTCACAATTACTAACCTTTTCCCAGATAAACCACACCATATTCACGGGTAGCATTCGGTGGCTTTTCTGAAGTAAACCATACTTCTTCTCCGACAAGTTTCTTTCTTAAAAATTCACGAGCTTCCCATGCCCAAGCTTCATCTTTCGTCTCCTCAATGCTATTAAACAAAGAAAAAAAAAAATATATATGTATGTGTGACTGTTTTACTTTACGAAGAGACAATATTTAATTACTATTTTAGTTTAAAGGGTGGTTGAGTATCCACTAATTAGTTCATCGAGTTTTTACTTTGAAGTGAATCGATTCACTCAACTTGGTGTCGAAACACATCAAGTATTTTTGTTAAAACCGGATTTGCGAATCGTTCTACTCGTTCGAGTCTTCAAGGTTTTAATCCCATATGATATACAGTAAAATGGCCTTACAAAGCATTTCTATTTACAAGTTATTTGATTGCTATAAAATCTATTCAAGTCAATAAAAGGCTATTAGTATATCGGACCCAGAAAAAATTAGAATAAAAAAATGCATATTTTAAAAAGAAAGATGCCTTAAACATATGGGTATTCATTTTAAGTTACTTATAAAATATTGACCAAGGTATCAAATCGACAGTCCTGAGAAAACCTTAAAAATAAATTCCAAATATTCATTCATTCTAGGTTCTTATGAAACCTATAAAAATCAATTTATGAAAACTTTAAAGAAAAACAATTTATGAAAACTTTAAAGAAAAAAATAGTAGAGAAATTAACAAACTATTGATTTTCTGGTTTTTCCATGTTGTTTTTTGTAATAGTTATTAAACAAACCAACAAATATCTTTAAATACTATTTGAACAAAGGGATTATCCAACAAAAGAGTGGAAATATTAGCTGACAAGTGAATGCTGACCGCTAATACTGTTTGATAAACTTGCAAAAGGTATTTGTTTGGGTTTTTAGATGCCTTATTTTTAATAAATAACAAGTCGGACATCTGAGTTACTTTCCAGAAATATTTGCAATTGTTAGAAAAGGGGGTTAAGGGTAGATTCGTCCCTTTCGTTCAGCTGGTAAAGATAACACATTGCTTTAGCCTGACTTGACAACGGTGTATTATGGTGGAATTGTTACATCATTCTTGAAAAAACGAAAATATGCAAAAGCCTGCCATGTAGGTAGAGTTCATATTTTAAACAAAAGAATTCACTCAAAAAAAATTTAAATGGTTTTATAAGATTTAAAAAAAAATATGAAAGTAGTAGCAGTAAGTAAGCTCAGGAAAACATGTGATGGACAGCACTTGGAATAAACTTCTTGCTTCTTGGTTACCTGGGATTGGGAATTATGTTTAACCTGTGATTCTGTAAATATGTACATCTCTATAATTTGGTTTGGAAAAAGTTTTAACATTTTCTAAGGGAACTGGTTGGATTGATTTAATGGTTATTTTATCTAGTATTTATATTTATTTATAGTATTTCACTATAAACATTATTAGAACTTTTGCATCCATTATTTTTTGTGCCTAAATTATAGAGGTAACTATTGCTAATACCAAAATCTAGTGAAGTATGAACTACTTAAAAGTTTTTTATTTTATGTAATTTACTCTCACATATTTCTGAACTGTTAACATTTATAGTTCTTTTCTTTTTGATCATACACAATTTACCCTTTGATAAGAAATATTTTAGTTAATATCTAAATCAGCGGTTCTCAGCGTACCACTGGTGGTACGCAGAGCTTCTTACGGTGGTATGCGAGCCGCAGTTTAGTAGAGTTTAGACTCAGTCACGTAGCTGCAACTAACACTCACTCTATCTAAAGTTTTAGAGTGAGTGTTAGTTGTAGGTACGTGACTGAGTAGTTGTACACATGAGTGGTACGCGAAAAAAAAAGTTTGAGAACCGCTGATCTAAATGAAACTAATTATATATCTTTAAAAAATCATTAACGTAAATGCAAAAAAAAAAAAAAGCAATTATTCAATAGACATATTTACTATTTACATTATGAAAACTGAACTTGCATTCTTGAATTGCTTAAATTTTGTTTGATAAAAGAAATGTAGAAAACATCACATTTTGTTGATTTTATATTCTTGAATTTTGCTTGTTAAGATATAAAATGCAAACATTTTTAATATCTCCTGGGCAAAGGAAATTTCTGTTTAAAGAAGGTGACAATAAAGAAACTGCAAACTTTCATAAACAGATGCCTCAGACACATTCTAAAAATATGGTGGCCAAAACAAAAGCCACGACCATAACAACAAATCCAATTCGGTGCAAACTAGAGATCGACAGAAAAATGATAGAGTAAGCTATGTCCTTCAAATGTCTAGGTGTTGGAATATCAAGTGATTCCAATCTATACTATAAGGAATATATTTGCTATAATGCAGTGTGTTCAGGAGAATGCAAAACGCAGGTATACTTAACAACCTATAAGCATTCTATCTGACAGTCAAGCAGCCTTAAAAGTACTTGAATCATCTCATATTTATTAGTTCGAAACTAACGAGAAAATGTTTGAATCATCTGACCCTCTTAGCTGAGAAATACACAGTTCAACTCATATGGGTACCAGGCACAAAGGCATAAAGGAAAACGAAGCAGCAGACGCCCTCACAAAAACTGGTGCTGTATTTGGAATACCCAAAGAAAGCATCCTAACAGCGATAGAAAAATGGACCGTTAACAACATATTTCTCGCTGAGTTGCAACACAACGACAGAAACTGGGGCAGGAAATAATTGGTAAGCCTCCACGCAGTCTGACGTACCACACTTAGGTAGGACTTGTGACAGGACACTGCTAACTGAAAAAACACCTACAAAAAAATAGAAATATACAGGGGAGACACACTGTGTAGATTATGTCAGCAAAAGGAAGAAACGTCCTTGCACATAATCTTTGACTGTCCAGCGCTGCAACGCAAAAGACAGCAACTTTTCGGGAGAACATCACATGGAATAGCTCTCACGCATTAGTACCTTGAAAAAAACATCTTGCAACTCATTGAGGGCACAGGTTTACTTCAATTGAATCAGGGCGTACAAAAGACCAAAGAGTTGAAGTGCAAAACCCAGCTAAAAATCAATCAATTTAAGGAAATAAGAAATCAAGCAGCATATGAAGCAAGAATATCTGGCTATTTAAGATATGTTACATGGAGGAACAAATATTTATTAACAGACAGTAAAATACTTTGATATATGGAGTGGGAGCGCACACAGGCACAAAGAAAACTAAACAGTTACTAAGAACAGCCGAACGGAACTTGCTAAGCACAATATTGGCAAAAACCAGAATGGACAGAATGAAGAATCAGGAAGTAAGGGAACAATGTGAAATAGTAGATATAGAAAATTTAATAAAAGACGAAGGACAGAATAGGAGAGCCATGTACAAAGGGCTTGAAATAACCATTTAATATGGATCGGTCGTGATCTAACACCTAAGGGCAAACAGAAAGTAGGAAGACCACATGGACAAATAGGCTGTCATCATCGATGGACAAATGATAAATGCATCGATGGACAAATGATAAATGCATGAAAAACAAACAGGCACAGATGCTATACAGAAGAAGAAGAACAAGAGAACAAGAAGAACCTGCAGAAGTACAAGAGGAGATTGCAGATGACCAGACGAGACATCATAAAAGCTACCATTGATATCCTTCCAGCAGAACTATTCAAATCGCATACGAGCCCTGTTGCAAAATAGTTGGCCTGCTTATGCAAGTTTCCAATAATCAAATAAACAATAGAAATTTCTTGATAAACTGCTAACTTCAGAGTAGCGTTACAAACTGGTATTACCTTGCAATATGATGTATGTGGATTAGAAGTACCTAATCTAAAATTTGCAACCAGCAAGAATTATAACAAAAAATTGCAGAATTTCTGCCGTTGCTAAATAGTTGGCCTGCAAACGTAAAAGCCACGTTTTGTGATCCAAGATCATTTTTCGTTGCTTATATGTGTGCTTCGACATGACATTATGATTTTGTCAAACGGTGATTGTTTTTTTATTTACAAGTTTTATTTATGTAGTGTCACAATGACTCAAGGAAAGCCTGTTGCAGCTGCAATTCGTAAAATGATAATTAAATTGCATTTAAAATCGAACGCAAGAAAAGAAGATCAGATCAATGGAAATGAAATTTATGAGAGGAATAATGGGAGTCACCAAATTTGATAGAATCAGAAACGATGCCATATACGAGGAACTAAAGCAAGATAAAATTATAAACAAGCTCAAGAAGAAACAATTATTATGGTACGGTCATATAAGTAGGATGAGCATAGAGAGAAAAACGAAACAACTAATAATAGCAAGGAGCGACAAAAAGAAAAAAGTGGGACGACCATCAAAAACTTGGGAAAAGAGAATAGAGGAACTAATCAAAGAGACCGGAATAACAAAGAGAGAAGCGGATAAACTGACCATGAATAAAATTGAATGGATAAAATTTATTAAAAACCAATACCAGACACCCTAAAGGGTAATACGGGACTTTACTGGACAAAGAAAGAAAGAAGAAAATCGAAGTCAGCATATCAAATTGCTGAAAATCTATCTCCACCTAGCGAAACAGTAAGAAATAGAATAAGAGTATACAAAAGAACGGAAAACACCAAAACGAAGAAAAAACTGGACGATCTACAAGCATATCTGTAGCGGATAGAAGACTTTTACGTCGTATTCTCAAAGACAATCGAAGATGTGGATCTAAAGAACTTGCTATTAAGTAGCCAGAACCTATAGGGAAACCGGCGTCCAAATATACTGTTTTAAGGGAACTAAAAAAATTGGGTTTTGGTTTTTGTAAGGTGAGAAGTAACGGGTAATTTTTTTGTAAGTTCTTTTTTACAATACCCTGGTGTTCTCATATGCCAAACAGAAACCATTTCTGAAAAACGATTAAATGGCTGGGCCAAGAGTCATATGATTGGACACTTGGCCAATGGGAAAAAAAAAATTATTTGGAGCGATGAGAGTAAATTCCTTCTGTTGGTGGGTGATTCGCGCAGCCGGGTAATTCGTACTAAAACTGAAGCTTTTCATCCATCCAAATTTACGGCATCTCTAATGGTATGGGGGTGCATGTCTGCGCAGGGAGTAGGGAGACTTTGTTTGATAAGTGGCACCGTCAACGCTTCAACTTATCTGCAGATTTCAGAAGATTACCTTGTTCCTTCAATTCCTTCATTACAAACAAAAGAGGGAGATTATATATTTCAACAGGACAATACCGATTATCATACTGCTAAAAAAAAAATAAGGACATGGTTTGAAGACAAGGAAATTCCGAAATTGGACTGGCCGGCAAATAGCCCAGACATGTCTCCCATTGAGACATCATGGGGTGTTATGAAAAGGGAGCTTCGCAAAAGACCAGTCAAAACTATAAGTAAATTGAAAGTGGTGATTCAAAACATATGGGATGATTTTACCCAGAATTACTGTGAAAACCTAGTTGCTACACTACCCAAGAGATTACAAGCTGTTATTAAGAATAAGGGAGATGTGACGCAATTTTAGGCCAATTATTATCCCACAGCAAAAAAACGGATACAATTTTTGTAATAAGTTTCATAATTACCATTCAAATAATATCAGTAGTTTGATTATATACAGCTGTAGAGTTGATAAACTAAGTTTGTTTTATAGTCGTTTACTGAAGTTTATGCTTTTCAGATAATTTTACTCAATTAATGTTTAACTTAAATAGGTAGGCCAACTATTTTGCAACAGGGTTCGTATATTCATAAACTCAAACTAAAGATATTGTCACGTAAGGAGCTCCCTACAGAATGGAACATGGGGCATATCTATCCATTACACAAAAAAGGGGATATTCTTTGATATGCTAACTACAGAGGCATCACCCCTTTAAAAATAGGATATAAAATCCTTTCAAATGTGTTGTATGCAAGGATATTGCCACATGCAGAAAGAATCGTGGGAGAATATCAGTGTGATTTCCAATCTGGAAAATCAATAACAGATCAAATTTTCACAATCAGGCAGATTCTAGAAAAATGCCTCAAATACAATCACGAGACTCACCATATACTTATCGATTTTTAGTTGTATATACAGAGAAAAGCTATACCAAGCCATGCGTGAACTGATCGAACTAATTGCTAATATGCAAAGTCCGAGTACAAAATGATGGAGCAGTAGGCCGCCCCGGAACACACTACCTGGATGATGTGGAGAAGGATCTAAGGTCCATAGGAGCAAAGAGACGGAGAAAACATGCCAAGGATAGCATCCCTGATCACATAACAATCAGATTCGCCAAGTTAATGTAAAATTTGGCAGGCAGTTTTATGATTAGTTTGACTTCAGTTGCCTGATGGCGCCAGCATTGCAAGAGCAGAAGCGACCCTGAAGTGCTTGGAATCATACAAATCAGCTGATTCTAAGCACTTTAGAGTCGCGTCTACTCGTGCTATGCTGGCGACACCTGGTAACCGATGGCAAACTAAGCATAAAATTGCCTGCCAAATTTTACATTAAAAGGCATTGTTAACTTATGTAAAGTCGATTTTTTTTTTATTTTGTAATTTGATTGAGTAAACTGAGTATTGCACCTTTGCAAAATTTTACGGCCGAATTTTAATTCGTTACCGTGCTATGGGAGCTAAAAGTTTAAGCTATGACGTCACCTATGTCGGTCGCCGGTAAGAGCTCTAGCATAGCAACAAGTACAACGCTAAATTTAGGTTATGTTGCTGTGTTTTAGGTAATGTTCGTGACGGTTCGGAAACTTTAGCGTACGGTAAAATAGCGGCGTGTAATAACTCTAAAATTGTCATTTACCGTAAAAATAAAATAGCGTATACCATCACGTGATTTAGCGTTAACGGAAATTTAACGTAGTACTTGCGATAACATTCAAAGCTGTTTCATTTATACAATTTGCAAAATTAAAAAACGTTAATGCGTTTTTCTAAACGGTTCGGATAATTGACAGTTCGGATGATTGACGTTCGGATAATTGACAGTTCGGAAGATTGACGTTCGGAAAATCGACGCTGTACTGTACTTACTAATAACCTGATAACGCGGACGTTGTGTAGCAGTCTCTGGAGGTCGACACCAGTGACGTCACGTATGTAGGATCTGAAATCTCTCTACCCGTTTATTGCGGTTATTATCAAAGATATCGAAAGTCTAACAATGCGGGTACTTTTACGAGTATTTTAACTAACGTATTTTGATATTTACTAAATATGTTGCATAAGTTGACAATGCCTTTAACTTGGCGTATCTGACTGTTATGTGATCAGGGATAGCACTGAACGGTCAAAAGTACTAGAGCAGACCAGGGGCCACACCAAGCTGTTGTGCCGAGATGATAAAAAATTGTGTTTACTTTGCAATTTTTGATATACCGCCTTAACTAAATTGACAACATATGTATTGATAAATTAATTAATAACTAAAATCATGTTTTTGATTTTTATCAATAACTGATAAAGTAAAAATACATACACTGGCATTCATTCTTCTCAAGTTCTACTAGAAATTTTTTGCACAATTGCTAAAAAATATAATTTTGTAACTCAACAAATTGTGGTAGATATTACCAGGGCCCTATTGCACAATGAATTTACAAGTTACAAGTTAAAGTTTACTAGTACTTAAATATTAGCAATTGTAAATTTTTTTGTTATTTTTAGTACTTTTAGCTAAATTATTACTAAAACTGTTGATATTTTACAAATATAAAAATATCAATTTACATTTGCTAATATTTAAGTACTACTCCTAGTAAACTATAACTTGTAACTTGTAAACTCATTGTGCAACAGGGCCCAGGAAATGTGTATTTTCTAAAATAAAATTGATTTGTTGAAGGATTTTTGCGATTTTATTGTAAAATATTCCACACTTTCGACAAGAATGGTTTGTAAAATTTTCTAACGTTCATAGTTAAACAAAGACCCAGCCGTCATATTTTCTCCCAAAATTCACTGTTTGCTTCGTTGTTTGTTATGTACTTACTTAAAGTGCAGATAATGTTATCATATCAGTCTCTTGCTCCATAACAAGTTGTACTATGATATAAGAAAAGTTTGAAAACTTGAAACCCATTTGACATGTAATCAATAATAGTTATTTATTATACAAGACGATAAAATTGTATTTTATCTTCGAGGGCGTATTTTAGCGTCGAGACGCTAATTATGCTCGAGAAGATAATTAAATTTTATCGTCGTGTATAATACTCTATTTTTTCTATAGCATTTATTTTAAAGGAAAAAAATTATAAAATAAATTTTATTTGACATTTATTTGACATTGACGTTTAAAAAATTACAAATTGATTCACGTTTTAAAATGTCATTAGTATGGGCGTTTTAGGGTTAAAAACAAAAAATAAAGTACTTTTTTATATAGCAGCTGTTAAAGTGCTATTTTATATACAAATTTGAGTAGATAAAGTAGCACTTTAACAACAAGGGTAGAAAAAGTACTACTTTAACTGCAAGGGTAGATAAAGTTCTTTATTTTTTGTTTTTAACCCTAAAACGCCCATACTAATGACATTTTAAAACGTCACTCGATTTGTAATTTTTTAAACGTCAATGTCAAATAAAATTTATTTTATAATTTTTTTCCTTTAAAATAAATGCTATAGAAAAAAATAGAGTATTATACACGACGATAAAATTTAATTATCTTCTCGAGCGTAATTATAATACGCCCTCGAAGAGAAAATACAATTTTATCGTCTTGTATAATAAATAACTAGTATCTACCCTGGCTGTTAAAGTAGTACTTTATTTATCCTTGCTGTTAAAGTGCTACTTGATCTACTCAAATTAATAGATAAAGTAGCACTTTAACATTGAAAATAATTGGATTATATTTGCTTTTAAGTTTGTTTATGCATTTTGAAGAATCGAATTATTATTCTTATTATTATGTTACATTTATATTACATTATTACAGTTATGATACATTTATATGCAGTAAAATCATATTTTTTGTAATTTTGATCATTACAGCAAAATCGCTTGCGTTGCATGTAAGTTAAAAAAAGTTTTCCGTTTAATAAATAATTACTCAATCTTAACTAAATTTTGTTTGCTTATTTGGGACGTATTCATTTAACGATTCTAAAAAGTTTAGCCCTTCAAGTGTAATATTTTTAATTCTACAGTACTTTCTCAACTGAATTTTCCGCGCGTCAGATTATTTACTAAAACAATTTGTGTTAAATTATTCTTTGAATGTAATGAAATCTTTTTAAATTATTAGAAATATATTTCCTGTCTTACAGCTATTTCCCTTTGAATTTGATCCTCATATTTAAAATCATACGTGTTAAAAACATTTTCCAACATTCTTTTATATGTTATAGGAACAGCAACAAGATACTGCTGACTCTACAGTTAATTGTTGATGCATTTGCAATGAACAAGAGAGTGCAGAAACACAAATTATACAAAGTTTTTTAAAAAATTTCAAATTTCGAATTCAATTCTTGCATCCGAATGATTTAATAATTAACATTTTTCAATAGAAATTTGGAAACTTTTTAATTCAAAAATTATTTTTTAAACTAAATTTTCAAAATTAGTCACTTATAACTTTGTTAAAATTTCATCGAAAAAAAATTGTTTTTTTTAAAATTATTTAAACAATATAAATAATTGATAGCGCCAGCTGGAATGTTCATGATTTTGAATAATTTAGTACAACAAACATTAAAAAAAAAAAAATTCATCAAAATCGGTTCTATTTTTGCGGGTTTAGAAGTTTTGACGATTTTTCCGCTTTATTGACTCGACTATAATAGGACCACATATTTTACCCCAACGTTTGCCTGCAAACAATTTTGTGGAGTTTCTGACTAACAACTTGCCGGATTTATTAGAAGACATCCCTTTAGCAACCAGAGGAAGTATGTGGTTCCAAATGGATGGAGCACCAGCTCATTGGGGAATTCAAACAAGAAACTGGTTAAATGAGGAGTTCCCTGAGAGATGGATTGGACGAAGTGGTCCGGCAGAGTGGTGTGCAGTAGAGGTAGGAATTTAAAAAAAAATTACATCCGAATCCGATCCGACTTCCTTCCCATCATATCCGACATCCGATCCGACCCGACCCGATCCGATCCGACGTGATCCGATCCGATCCGACCTGATCCGATCCGAACCGACCTGATCCGATCCGATCCGACCTGACCCGACCCGATCCGATCCGATCCGAGTTGATCTAATATGCTAAAATGTATGAAACGGCACTGCGCTATGCAAACCGTTCAAGATAAAATTTTACGTCATCTTGGGTTTTTTAAAATTGCAAGCTACGTCATATGATACATACATATAGTCAAAATAGTATCCATTGAGACACTACTATCTTTCTTCATCTTATGTCATCATGAATTAGCTCACCGTTCAACTAATTCTAATAAATTAATTAATTTAATTTTGAAACAACATTTTAATTTACGTGTTTTACTTTTATTAAACGTTTATCTACCTTGTTGTACATAACTGATTTTAGCTTAGAAGTAAATTATTAAATTTTCTTAAGCAAAATTACTTTAGAATTTTTAAATTTCATTTCTATTTGTAAAATTTTTATTTTTTAACAACTGATTAAAAATGAGAAAACTATCTTGATTTGTTAAATAAAAATAGCATCTAATGAAAAATAAGAGGGAATTTAAATACCGGTGATGTGATAAGTAGATCCTTTTTTTTGTTTCTTGTAGCTGTTGTTAAACAAAGAAGTTTAGCAAGCTTATAACTGGGAAGTTAAAATGATTCAGATTTTTGTTATCAATTTCGAATCTCGGATAATTTCAGGTCTCGGATCAGTTCGGGTCTCGGATCAGTGTCGGAGCAATTTCGGATCTCGGATAATTTCGGGCCTCGGATCAGTATCGGATCAATTTCGGATCAGTATCGGATCAATTTCGGATCTCGGATAATTTCGGGTATCGGATCAGTGTCGGATCTCGGATCATTCTTGGACCGACCACCATTATCCGATCCGATCCGACTCGACCATCCTCATATCCGAATCCGATCCGATCCAACTTCGGATCGGATCGGTTCGGACTCGGATATCGGATGGTAAATTCCCACCTCTAGTGTGCAGGAAGTCCGAATTTTAGCTGTCTTGACTTCTACTTATAGGGAACTTTAAAAGAGCTCGCCTACCAATAAACAGAAGAGCAGCTGATAGAAAGAATGCAGCAAGCAGTCGCCACAATAAGACAAAATAATATGTTACAGAACATGACTGACGGCATCATTCGCCGAGTGAGAAGGTGTCGAGATGTTGGAGGGGGTCATTTTGAACAGTTATTATAAATTGTTATCTAGTTTTGAATACAAAGTTGGTTTTTTAATTGTAAATAGTAACATTGGTAAAAAGTAAAAAAGTTGTAGCAACGTTGCCAAATTTAAAAAACTTTAATCGAAGATATTGTGGAAACTATGTGTTTGATGCCAAAATGCCTTTGAAGTTTCTTGTTAGGTTTTTGATATAGTTTCTCATGATGTGACTATTTGTCGGCTTTTTTCATACACCCTGTATATATGTTTTGCAGGAAATTTAGTCTCGTATGTAACGACAGATCAATAAAAAAAACCAATTAGGGTAGGCTGTGAAATTGAATTATTTTGAATTGGTACTTTAGCAACATCCACAGAATGACATTTCTGACATGAAAATTTAAAACTGAACGCTCTTGTCAAATTTTTAAGTTTTTATTTGTTGAAAAAATTTAAAGTTTGAAAAATGGTATTCCCTACACAGCAAAAAGCGAAAGCTATTGAATGTTTCTTTCGAACCAGCGTAAGAATAAATTGAGAGTGGCAATATTCACTTCATGACTGATTTTCGTGAAGAATACCCCGATTTAGTGTTCAATTACAATTATTTTCGCGACGTTGTAACTAAATCTGTGCAGTTATTTAGAGAAAGTTGTAGTGTCGCTCGTAAAAGTGGAAGTGGACCGCCGCTTAGACGAACAGAAGCAATGATTGAAGCTGCCCGGCAGATTATGGATGAACAGCCAAAAACTTCAATTAGAGTATTGGCTCAACAAATAAATGTATCTTATGGCACAACTCGAACAATCCTAAAAAAAGATTTAAACCGCCGTGCATATAAACTGCAATGTTTTCATGAACTTTTACCAATAGACCCTCCAAGACGAATATAATTCTGCAATTGGTTTCAAAATAATCTCAACAATGAAGCAGCTCTGAACACTGTATTTTTTTTCTGATGAGGCCTGGTTTTATCTTTCTGGATATGTCAATTCACAGAATATGAGGTGGTGGTCAAGTGAAAACCCTCATTTTTTTGTTGAACAACCTTTGCATCCTCAAAAAGTTGGTGTTTGGGTTGGAATTTGCCGAAGAAGATTGGTGGGTCCCATTTTTTTTGAAGGCACACTCACTGCTGCACGATGTCGGGATGAGATACTCGACCAATTCATCAATCAGCTAGATGGCGAAGAATTACAAAATGGGTATTTCCAACAAGATGGTGCTACAGCCCATACCACCAGAGAAACACTCCGATATCTTGCAGAATTTTTCGATAACAGAATAATAAGCAGGAACGCTGAAATCCCATATCCAACTAGGTCTTGCGATTTGAACATATGTGATTTTTTTGTATGGCCTTACATTAAAAATTCAATTTATTCAACGCCAATTCATAATCTGGAAGAACTGATAAATCACATAACAGAAAAGTGTGAAGAAATCAAAAACTCACCTCAAATGTTACATAATGTTTTTGCTGGATTGCAAAGAAGAATTCGTTTATGTATTTTATGTAAATTTCAATATCGTAAATTAATAATTTTTTCATTTTTTTGTTTCAGTTTCAATTTAAGGTTATAAACTTTGTTTACAATAAAAATGTCAAATTACAAACGTAATAAAATGTCATTCTGTGGATGTGGCTAAAGTACCAATTCAAAATAATTCTATTTCACAGCCTACCCTAATTGGTATTTTTATTGATCTGTCGTTATAATTGTTTTAAAATAATCTTTATTTAATGAAACATTAATAAATTCAGCGGAATTTTAAATTCATAATTTGAAATTAATTTGTATAGTAGTGGCTGTCATGAATGAAGTGTGACGTCATATTGATGACGTCTACCCAAAGTTTCACTGGATACCCTTTATAATATTATTTATGTTTATACCGGGTGTAACAAGATCATGGAAGAAATTAAGAAAACAAATGAAAGAATTAAAAAAGGAAAGGCACCAGACATAGGTAGATAAGATAAGATGCGAACTGATCAACTACATAATAGAATATGCAAACTAATTCAAGAAATTTGGATAACAGAAAGATTACCACGGGAATGGGGGATAGGAGAGATAATACCAATACCGAAGCAAGAAAATAAGCAAATACCCAGTAATTATAGAGGAATTACGTTACTCAACACCTCATATAAAATATTTTCTAGCCTGCTGCAACATTATATAAGTGAATATGCAGAATTAGAGATTGGAGATTACCAATGTGGATTTCGTCCCAACAAATCGACATTAGATGCAATTTTCTCAATCACTCAAATAATGGAAAAGGTATATGAACATAGTATTGAGATTCATATACTATTCATAGACTTCAAAACTGCCTTTGACAGTGTAAATAGAAGGAAATTATTAGAGGATATGGAAAGCATGAACATTCCTCAAAAATTAATTAGATTAACTGGATTGACAATGAAGAATACAGAAGCCAAAGTTAGAATTCGAGAAGGGGCTACTGAAGTTTTGAAGTAAATAAAGGTGTTAGGTAAGGGGATGCATTATCCGCAACTTTATTTAACATCGCCCTAGTAAATATAGTAAGAAAAACAGCACACAATGGAACTGTTATTAACCTTTAAGTAGTCGCGTGGCGCCTTGCAGGCGCCAGTTCATGTTTAGACGCCTGCCGTTTCTAAAATAAATTTTTGTGTAATATTTCCCTTCACGTATACTTTGAGGAATCTATTCTGAATCGGTATGCTTAAGTATTCCTTTATCTTCGAGAAAACATTTACTTTGTTTCAAGAAATGCGAGAGGTTACGCTACTGGCGCCTATGTATAAAGCTACAAGAGGCAAGAGGAATATTTGTAAAATTAGTGGAAAAAATATTTGCGGCGAACACACAAGTAATATCTGCAACGAATGCTTCAACGATAGATAACATTATTGTGAAATCTAAAATTACGTAAAGAATGCTAGCATCAACGTTTGTCCTCCATTTTTCAGTCTGATGGGACTATATAAGGTTTTACCTTTTTATTGTTGTATTTATCTGTATATATTTACCCTAAATTTTAACATTATACCTGTATCAAGCCCTACATGTATTTTATTTGATAAAAAAAGCCAAAATTAAGACAGTCGGGGCATTTTAAAACGCTGGCGCCTTGTAGGCGCCACGCGACCACTTGTGTACCTAAGAACCACGCGACTACTTAAAGGTTAACAAAACTGTCCAAGTACTACCCTATGCCGATGACCTGGCAATAATAGCAAGAGATCGAAAGAAACTTGTGGAAACAGTGGAAGTAATTGAAGAAGAGGCAAGGAAAAGAGGACTTTAATAAATGAATCAAAAACAAAGTACATGAGGTGCTATCGAATGGAAGATACAAAGGCTAGGATGCGCAATCTAAAGACAAGAACACACACCTTTGAAGAACTAGAAACTTTTAAATATCTAGATGTTGAACTTAGAATTATAACAGGACACAAATTGTTTAATACAAATAAAAAGTTATTGAAAAGTAAAAAAGTAAGTAAAAAAACCAAGATAAGAATTTATAAGACTCTTATAAGACCGGCTATAACATATGCAGCAGAGATTATCGTTCTGGCAAAGAGTGATGAAGAGCAATTGAGAATCATCGAGAGAAAGGTGATGAGGTCAATACTAGGAGGTAAAAAAAATTGGAGATGACTTATACAGAAGGAGAACAAACAGTGAAATCTTGGAAGAAAATAAAGAAGAAGACATAGTGAGAGAAATCAAGGCACAAAGGCTGAGTTGGTATGGACATGTCATGAGAACAGAAGAGCATCGAGCGATAAAGAAATTGATGATATGGAGGCCTTTGGAAAATCGTCCTAGATGACGAATAAAGTTAAGATTGATAGACCAAGTGATAAGTGACTTAAGAGTGATGGGAGTGAAGGGCTGGGGCGAGACAGTTAAGGCAGAAAAAAGTGGAAAGCTCTAGTGAAAAGTGCCAAACAACATAAAAACTTGTAATCATAGATTTAAGTGAAATAGGGAGTAATCCACCCTAACAAATGGATTGGTAGAGCCTGTTAAAGGCGGTTATGATTCCTGAAGGGAATTTATACCTAATAATAATAATAATAACAAGATCATGGTACACCCTCTTTTTTCCTTTAGTTTTCAAGATAAATGGTTGAAATTTGGAACATCCTATATATGTACAGTTCTATGCAATAAAATCTAGTATAGTTGTTTTTGAGCAGAGTGATCGGGCTTTGGTATCTATAGAAACTATGTTTTTGTTAGTTAAAAGTCAAATTCAGAGATAATATCACAGTAGCCAAGAAACCCACTTTAGAATAGCAAAAAATGCCAAAACTCATTCCCAAGAGTTGTACTAGATTTTATTGAATAGAACTGTACTTAATAAACGTCACTTTTTGACATATTAAATGATTTTTTTCCATTTCCGGTTTCAGCGGAAGTGACAGTAACTTTTAATTTTCAAATGGAACACCCTATATATTAATGCATTTTTAAATTCTACATAATTTTCTGAATCCAATGATACCACATAAGTGACATTTCAGTCTTCAATATTTATTTTCATTTAATTTTTAGTTTTCTATTTAAGTGTGCCATGACTATTCCGATTTATTCTAATTGAGCCGTGTAATACTAGAAAAATCGAAATTCCGTCGAAAATAGTAAATTATGTGATTTATGAACAAATAAAGTTCATTAAAATGGTTTTGGGACAAAACACAATCAAAAAATCATTTAATATGTCAAAAAGTGACGTTTATTAAGTAGGTACATAGGATGTTACAAATTTCAATCATTTATCTAGAAAAGTAAAGGAAAAAGGGGGGTGTACCATGATCTTGTTACACCTGGTATATGTACCATGAATTTATTTTAAATCAAAACCTGGTATTTGCAATTTCCATGGTTACAATAAGACAGTCATAAGATCATACTTAAAATAAGCCCCATATTTGTCTTAAATTGAAGTCGGCATTGTAACATTCAATTAGTTATATTTCTTTCTTCTTCGGCCATATACGATATTTATATGTAACAACGCGACACTGATCTACAACCAATATAATTTTGGAATTTTACATTTGTTTTTTGGGTATTTCACCAGCAATTAATAAAATAAAAATTAAATTAATAAGCTATTAACACAGTAAAAAGACTAATGGCAAATTGTACTTGTAGGAAAAGTAAAAGGGAACACCTTGAAGAAAAACTTAAAATCCTGGAAGAACAGTACAGAAATAAGGAGATAAGAAATTTTTACCAAAAGGTGAAGAAGTCTAAAAAGAAAGAGAGGTAACAACCAACTTTTGTAGAAGGTGAAGCAGGTGAACTGATAGGAGATACAGATAGAAAATTGAAGAGATGGGCACAATATTTCGAGGAACTGCTAAATGGAGGTTAGAGAATTTGCAGGAATTAATGGGTGAAAATATGCACGAAGTTGAGGTACTGACAGAAAGAGAAGTAATCGAGGCAATAAAAAGTCTGAAAAACAACAAAAAGTGCAGGGGAAAATGGTATAACAGCAGAAATCTTAAAAAAAAGGAGATTATTTACAAAAGTGTATAACCGGTGTAATATAGGAGGTCTGGGAAGCAGAAGTTATACCAGAGAATGGAATATAATAATAATAATAATATAGTTATACCAGAGAATGGAATGAAGCAGTGGTAAGGGAGATATTACTACATGTGCAAACTACGGAGGAATCTCATTGTTAGATATCACGTATAAGGTACTGGTAAGAATTTTAAGAAACAGGCTAGAAAAGTTCAATGAACAAAATATTGGAAAATATCAAGGAGGGTTTAGGAGAGGAAGATCGACCATCAACCAAGTTTCCAACAAAACAAATTATGTATGATACAATTCAAAGAAGTAGCGGCTATAAAGCATTGCTGAAACTTAATACCCCAAAAAAATTATCAGATTGGTAAGAATGACCCTCTAAAATACACGAAACCGGGTAATTTTAGAAGGTAGTTTGTCAGATAGTTTTATGGCGGAAAAAGGTTTAAGACAAGAGGATCTGCTGTTCACAACTATCTTTAATTTAGTATTAGAAGTAATATTGAGGAAAATTGGAACACAACGAAGTGGAGTTATTTGTCAACATAAACATGAATGCATTGTACAGACCGATCAATAAAAAAACCAATTAGGGTAGGCTGTGAAATTGAATTATTTTGAATTGGTACTTTAGCCACACCACAGAATGACATTTCTGACATGAATTTAAGGTTGTAAACAAAGTTTATAACCTTAAATTCATGTCAGAAATGTCATTCTGTGGATGTGGCTAAAGTACCAATTCAAAATAATTCAATTTCACAGCCTACCCTAATTGGTTTTTTTATTGATCTGTCTGTATATGCTGACGATTTAACCTTGCCAACAAGATCAAAACATGAACTGGTATTAGCGTCTCGACTAACGCCTCAGCGCTAAAATTTTATTCTATCCTCACCATTATTTACATATATTGAACTAGTTAATTATTTTGATTGACAATTATAAACGTCAAAGTCAAAAATTGTTTGTAGCTTTGATTTATACAGAAAAAAGTGAATATCTTCTAGACGATAAAATTTCATTTTAACATGCAGTAAAGAGTAGATAAAATACAATTTTAACAGTGAGAATAGAATAAAACAATGTAAGTTGTGATTAAGCAAAATTAACAGTTG
The DNA here is from genome assembly GCA_963082815.1 of Melanotus villosus. Taxonomy (NCBI): domain Eukaryota; kingdom Metazoa; phylum Arthropoda; class Insecta; order Coleoptera; family Elateridae; genus Melanotus; species Melanotus villosus. The sequence continues at coordinate 22,182,856 of OY720425.1, forward strand.
AGAAACATAAGGAATTAGATATAAATTATACATGGAATGATGAAAATCTGCTAAATGTACCTAAACTTCACTCTATAGAAAGTTTCGAAGTCCACTTAAAGCAGAAAATTTATGCTGATCAGCATCAACTGAAAGGCAATTATTGAACCAAGGCATTCAATATATTTTCAATGCTTTCCGAACACAATTCGGATAGAAAGTGAAACTGGGCCTTCGAGTATTTTTAGTTAAACATATTAAGATAAGTTTTGAATAATCTTTTACATTGTTGCTTCAATAATAAAAATTATAAAAATAGTTAAGTTCTCCTACCGTAAAATAAATTTAAACATTTTCAGAGTGTAATTTTATTTAAAAACATTTAAATTATCTATCATATGTTAACCATTTGCAAAACTCCGCCAAGGTGTGACGGTTGTATTGTAGTCCCAAGCGTAGGTAAAGAAGAAGGGTTGACAACCCTACCCATAAAAAAAGGTATATTACGAAACCCCAAGACGAGCCTAGGTTAGGAATGTCCCATAGACATAAGACGAAATAAGCAAAGGATAAGGATTTTATCTCCACACGGGGAATTGGAAAAGGTTGACAAAGGACAAGAAGAGATGGAAAAGGCCTAGCATGGGCTGTAGCGTCGCTGAGTAAATAAGTAAGTAACCATTTGTAAATCAACTCACTGTTGGAATGAATTGAATTATGCTTATCAGTTCAGTAAAACTTCTGACTCTGCTTATTTTTCCAAATTATTATTGATGATTACTAATTTTAATTAAGGCAATATTAGAGCTTCCGTAATGTTAAAATTTACTTTTACGACAATTCCGAAATGACATTTAGATTTCACATCAATAATAACTTCACTAAGATGTATTAAAACAACATAAAAGAATTAAATTAAAAAATTTAATATGTGTTAATTAAATATAAGTTTAAACCCAACAAATATTATAAACATAAAAATAACAATAACAACAGCCTAGATGTAACAGCGTCTAATATGCAAGTTGTTTTAAAAAGTACATAATTAAAACTCCACATTGCATACTATAATGAATGATTGATCGAAATATTATTTTGTTTTATATGTTACCGGCAATGTACGAAATGACTAGATATTCCGCAAACTGACCAATTCACCAGACATTATGCAAAATGACTACAACTTTGGGTGATCTACTATTTACTATGCTATTTTTGGCAATCCGCAAAATGCCTGATGCAATAGGCAATCTGAAGCTTGAACATCTATATGTCTCACATTGTCTAGGTAATTTGAAGATGAACAACAAGACATTTAATCTGTTAAATTGAAAAAAAAAAAACATTTGCTACATCGCCAGAAAAGATTTTATTTCTGCAATAAATGAAAAATACATTCGCTACTGAAAATAAGTATCGTACAACAAAACATTTAAAAAAAAGTTAATTAACAAACACTTGGTTATTTATTTTTGCAGGGATTATAAAAGTGGCAACGACTATTGCACAACACTTTATTTTTAAGGTATTTGCATGATTTATTGCAACACTTTTTAGTACATTTGCATTTTATCATTCCCTGACCACCGGTGGTAGTAGTAATAGATACTACCGATAGAAGACTCGTTTCACATTCAGGAACTTTAGCTACTGCCATAAAATTCTGCGTTACTGTGTCAAATTCATTTCTAGTATAGCACTGTCTAAGTATCCCTGCTTTAGTTCCTAATTTATTATAGAAACCATTCTCTTCGTTGAGTACAACCCCTAAAATATTTCTGGGGTCTGTTCGGCCCTGATCTGCATAATGTATTCAATTTCTCTAAAAATATTTCTTTATTCCCGCTCGCCATTATGAATCACTAACACTGAACAGCGAAGTTCGACACAGTTGGGCATTGCGCACACTGCCTAGTCAATGTGAGAAGTAAACATCTTTAAACTTCGGATTGACTATTGCATCAGGCATTTTGTAGATTACCAAAAATAGCGTAGTAAATTCGCAGATCACCAAAAGTTGTAGTCATTTTGCATAATGTCTGGTGAATTGGTCAGATTGTGGAATATCTAGTCATTTCGCACATTGCCGGTAACATATACAATGATCTTAGTTTGTTACTCTGCAGTTAAGTAATGCAAACAAAAACAATACAAATTCAAAACTTACATATCCGTTCCTCGACGAGCTAATTTCGGCGCAATTATGCTCGAGAAAGAGAGAGTTTTTTCAGGCGGTGGTGCACCAACAGCTGCTCTGATGATCACCGTATCACCAGAGAGAACCTACAAGAAGTTAATTTATTAACCCTCTAACATGCCAAGTCATTTTAGGTTATACGAAAAAGCACCAAATAATAATAAAAACTAAGAAAATTAAGCTAATTTCTGGAAATGCCCTTTAAGATAAACACAACATAATAAGTTGTATTGTCATTCAAATATAAATAAAATATCCCATATGTAGGGTAGGTGCCAACCAAGCACCCAATAATAACGGTATAATCAAATAGTCGCCCGAAAAATTATTAATAAAAACTTAAAACAGAACCGGTTACCTTTTCCAAAATAGTTTAGTTTAATAAAACAGGGTCACTTACTTGTTTAACAATACCACGTTTTGGTTGATTATGTTGCGTCGTCATCGTGTTAGGGCCATGCACGCTTTACTGTGAAAGGATGAAATCCAGCAAGTTGCCCTGTCTCGTGTCTTGTCAATGATCACGTGACCAAGTGAAAGCGCATTAAGGATCGTCGTACAAGAATTTCTACTCAGGTTAAGGCATGATTAGCAGTACATTAAATAGATTATAAAACCGTTTAAATGCGCATGTCAAATTCTCCTGTTAAACTGCCAAACTGCAAACATGTAGTAATCGTTCAACAAGAGCACATTTTTATGTTCAATTTTCAACTTCGGGGTAGAATCTGTCGCTGACGCTGATATGACTAATTAAATGTATCAATTAAGCTATGATAACTTAATATAAATATATTAGTCTTATGACTCCACACATGAGCGACGCTGATTCCTATAAATTAATTTGAAAGGTGGCGGTATAGTATATTAAAATACAAGTTGCAGAAGGCATCTATTCAAGCACGAATTTGAAATTCCGAAACGAGCCGCATAGCGGCGAGTTGAGGAATAAATGAGTGCTTGAAGGACCTTCTGCAACGAGTGTTTTATATTATTTTTTCTATTTTGCCGCTTTATATCATTTTATAAATTAAAAAATAAAAATTTTAAATCTAGGGAATTTTGCGATGGTTTGACGTTTATGTGGCGTAATTTTAGGCGGCTGTGAAAAAAATTAATTTGAAACGTCAGTTTTTTTTTTATTTTCGCGTTTAATGTTTGAAAATGAATGCAGAAGAAAGTTTATCACTAACGCCGCCGAAAATTAGGCAAATTGCACAAAAAAACGTTAGAAAATTTATTGCCGGACAAGTTCAAATGTCCAGCATGAAAAAGAATTTCAAAAATATGTCAGTTGACAGTTCAACGCTACCAACATCAATACAGTTAATTTTACTATAATATTCTAGCACACCTACGACTTATTCTAACACTCAAATGACGTCATTTGGGTGCTAGAATGAAGTTATTCTAAACGCAAAATAGAAAAAATTTGTTTTTACGTTTATTTGCTAGTTTTTGTTTTGTCATTTTAACTTGATATTTTAATTAATTAATTCTTAGTAGATTATTCTAAAGTAAAGAAAAGTGGCAGTTTTCTAGCGAGTGGAAAATGTTTGATTAACGAGCGTTAGCGAGTGAATTACAATTTCACGAGCTAGAAAACCACTTTTCTTACGCGTTGAATACGCTATTTTTTTGTGTAAGTACTAAAAGTTCAAATTTTCTAGACAAATTTGTTAAATTTATCAAGGTTATGTTTGTACGGAAACATAGCAACTACAACACGTACATAGTAACAAGTAAACAAACAGACTGTGTTGCTAGGAATAAAGTGTTGGTTGCTAATGACTCAAGCGTTGTAATGAGGAAAAGGTTGCTAACGAGAAAAATGCCACTTTTCTTTACTATTTTCTACATAGTAAAATGGCCGTTTACCATTGGCTATACAAAAAAAAACAGTTATCTATTTATCATTTTGTCTGTTAAAATAAGATTTCCAAAATGCCGAATAAAGGAAATTCCGGGTGTCTTAAAAAGAATTACATTTAATTAGTTACCTTTGAAATTAGTTTGCATGTAAATTTGTATGTGCCATTACGTTATTATTGGTATTGCATTATCTAGAGCTGTCAGTAGTTATTAATTATTTAGTACAGCCAGAGGGGATTCTGTAACTTCCAGCTGATACGACTCGACCGACTCAATACCGTACTCGATACGATCGTGTGGCAGCGATTCTGTAACCACAGACCAGATCGTCGCCTGCGTTGATTCAAAACGGGGTTTATAAAGCCTGCCGAATAGGGCAGTTTGACAGTTAATCGACTAGTTCAAATTTTCTCCGTGGCGCTAGTTATCCTTTCACTAACAGCTGTATTTCTAATTTAAATTTGTTAATTTTTGGTTAGTCGTTTAGTTATAGGTACAACAAAAAGTACGTTCTAAAAATGTCTTTTTGCATCCCTCCTTGCCATAATTCTACAGATTTAGTTTTATATTTAGGCTAAATAACCAGTCCAATCCCTCGAAAGTCTTCCTGGTTTGTGCCGAGGAAAAGTAGTAAGTATCTGCACCCTTCTTACACTCTTATTTAGTTAATTTTTTACACAGTCTCATAAGGTTCTGAAAACCTGCATACAATTGAAATTTATATTGTAATACACTTTCTGGATTAAATATTAAACATCCAATAACCCGTATTTGTTGTAAATCGTAAAAAATCAAAGCCAGTTGACAGGGGAATGTCTTCAACGCCCGAATATTCAAAACCAGAATATTCAAAAGCAGAATATGCATACACAGAATAATTCAACACCCGAATATTCAAAAGTAGAATATTCAAAACCAGAATATTCATACACAGAAACATTCAAATCCCGAATATTCATACACAGAAACATTCAAATCCCGAATATTCAAATACAGAATCGCGCATTGACAGAATCGCGCATCACCAGAAAGCGCTTCGCCCGAATCATTCAAAAGCCGAATACGTGGGCGAGGTCAAGCGGAGGTCACTTTAGGCTACTGGTCGCTAGATGTCACTACGAAAGTCAGTTCAATATGTGCTTTGTCGATATTCTAGTGTACTTTAATTTATTTAAATGAAAATAATAATAGACATACGTTCTCAATTGTCAAAAATGACAGCTTCATCAATAATTACATACAATGTTATGTGAAATATTTAATAACTTAATTCACACTTAATTCTAGCTAGATAATAGGTACAGTACAGGCATGTCGACGGAAAATATGGAGAACTTAATAACTACATTTTAAAATATTTCTTGAATATAAAACCATTGTACCGGTTAATAAATAAGCAATTAGAGTTAATTTTTTTAGTATTAGAAGATAAATAGTTACAGACACGAAGTGCCAATATTAAATATCATATCATTCGCTAAAATCGTGTAATACATAATAAGAAAGAGAATTTCATGCTGAACTCATATTTTAAAACCGCGTTGTCCTATTTTTAACCGTGTGAGAATGGTGAATGAAAAAAGAGCAATGAGCCGATTTGAATACCTATGTGCCTATAACTCGCAATCACCTGATCTTTATACAATTGAAAATCTGTTGGAAACCATTGACAGAAATATTGCAAGGATGCATGGAAATCTATAAACCACAAAATCATCGATAATTTACTTAATTCGATGCCATGACAAATGCAATCTATAATAAATAATTATTAAAGTATTAAATATTAAATATGTAACATTGTTTTCTTTGTCTAATTTAAGTTTCTTTCATAAATTGTTTTCTGGTTAACTTTTTAAAAATAAATATAAGATTTTTATACAGTCGCTCTATGTTTGTCGCACCTCACATATTCAAATACATAAGTAGCTACTTGTGAAATTTAGTAAGTACACTTATTTAACGTCCATACGGTTTATGAATATATCATCACTTAAATTAGTTGAGAAGTTTGAAAATATATTGAATAATTAAAATATGGGGGAGTATTTTTTATAAGTTCCTACGGAGTCGCTCTATTTATGTCCGATACTGTAGGTTTGCATTTGCAGACAGACAAATTGAATATTTAACCAAATTAAGACTTCTAGCTATATCCATCATATACTTAGGTATATGACACATGTCCAAATCAATTAAATTATTATTATTTATTAAATAAGAACTGAGGAGAAATCTCCTATAATGCTCCCAAGAACAAAAATGTATACAGTATACAAATTACAATAATGGTAGTCATTACAGTAACAATATTAATTAATATACTTAGTCTAAGTAGCCTAATGAAACAATGGTTAACAAAAATGTGATAAGTAAACATAGAACATAGATTATAACGAGTCAAGTCGGTTTTTAAAATTGTTTAAGGAAGTTACTTCAAAAACAGAATCAGGTAGTTCATTCCACAAATAAAAAACACGATTCGATAAAAATATTTGTCTAGGAACAGATTTAAAGGTTTCACGTTGAAGTTTATACCGGTGACCACGTAAACGGTCATCATTTCGAAGGCTGTATAAATGATTTAGGTTCACTGTGAATGACTCCGTTAATATGCGAAAAGTCATTATTAAATCGCCACGGTTTTTACGTTTCTCTATCGATGGCAGATCGAGCAGAGCAAGTCGTTGTTCATAAGATGGCCTGCGCACGCCAAAAGGTATTCTGGTAATTCGTCTTTATACACTCTCCAGTGCTGTTTTGTCTCTAACCAAGGAAGGATGCCACACACTAGAACAATATTCGACTACTGGTCGCACATACAGTTTATATAGTTTTGCCCACATTGTAGGGTTTAAATTGTTGAAAACTTTTTTAAAAATATGCACTGTACAGTTGACTTTTTTCATTATGGTAGAGATATGTTGTGACCACAGTAAATTAGATGTAACCATAACACCCAAATCATTGTAACTAGTTACTTCTTGCATTACAGAGTTATTAATGTAGTACTGCAGCTGCAGGTGAGGATTTGATTTACCGATATGTAGAACGACACATTTACTTGCATTTAGAGGGATTAACCACTCCCGACACCACTTTTCAATTAACTTCAAGTCATTTTGAATCGTATGTGCATTGGTTAAAGGATTGCCGTATAGTTTAGTGTCATCAGCGTATTGGGAGCAGCACTTACAGTCACTGTTGCCATGGATGTAAGGGCTGCTTACTTTGCTGGTAGCGAAAAAATAGTATATTGTGTTATTAGGAGTAAAAGTGTCAGTTTGTGCGCCGAGCATGACGTTTGAACGACGAGCGCTAGCGAGTCGGACTATTCATGCGAGGCACACAAAATCACTTTTACTCCGAATAACACATGTTATTTTTTCTTCAAACGTATAAATTAAAAGCAATTCAGCAAGAAAATTTAAAAAAAGTCAAAAATGAACGTCATACCAGCTGTCATTGCTACGGGTTGCTTTGTTATAAAAAATAAAAATTACGAGTTGCCATTGGTTCATTTTATGTCACTTTTACTCCCGGAGTAAAAGTGAATGTTTAACTGTGTGTATCCAAGGACACAAAGTCGTGTTTTTATGACGTTTGAAGAAAAACAATATTATCAACAGTAATTTCATAAGTGGTGATAATTTTAACTAGATTCAAGAATCTTTATTGCTATGGAAATTTCACGAGTGGACAAAGTCCACGAGTGGAATTTCCTAATAGCAATAAAGATGAGTGCTAATCTGCTAATCTAGTTAAAATTATCAAAAAAAATTATTACCACGAATGTAATTCGGCGTGATTATTTTTTAAACTACTACACAATGATGACAGTACTGAATTTTTAACGTTTGTATTGACACAAATGGCTGCACTACCTTAACAACCAAGTCAAGGCTAACTTTTTTATGCATTTATTTAAACAAAGATCCAATGAAACAACGTGAAAAAATTGTCGCTGTAATCAGCTACTAGAAAAATTGTCAGTGTAATTTTGATGCTATTGGTCGACTTGAAATTTTTTCTCATTATGATTGGCTGACAGGACTGTTTAAAAAATAATCAATGTAAAATCTCTGCCGGGCTCATTTGTTCATTGTTTTATTTTCCAGGGCACTATAAATTTTCCTAAAACCGTCAAATAGCTTTTTTTTCGTTTCTCGTGACTAAATAAACAAATTCGACGTAGATTTTAATTCTAAACAACGAACTATCGCTAGTATTATAAAATTTCCATTTTAGTATCTTTGATTTTAAATCATATTTTTTTCTGAGCTTTTTACAAATAAATATATAACTTAGTTTTTTTCTGTCAGTAACCACAAACTGCCGCAATACACTATTAAGTATGTAAAATGATACCATCTTTAGATTTAGTGAGCACTATTATGGTCTAGCAGACAAATGGATTAAATTAGTAAGGTAATTGGTTATATACGATTTATAAATTTGTAGCAAATAACAGCTGTATCTAAATTTTAGGCGTGCAGACCGATCCCCAACAACATATTCTGTAGTATGCAGTTACCTACCACTTTCTCAACAGAAAAAGAGAAATTTTACCAACATTAGGTATATATGATTATATGCTCACAACGATGAAAAGAGATTCAATTTCAAGCCACCAGAGAAAAGAAACACAAATGTGTTAGGTACTTATGTAATTAGGATTTAAAAATTTGACTTGAAAGATCCAAATAGGTACTAAAATCAAATTTTGAATAGGTAGTATGTATGTGTTATGTGTGTATTATCTGTAACCTCTTATACCTTTCGGTGTCGAGGCTGGTGCGTTAACGTATAGCATGGTATGGTATGATAGGTAGGTAGTAAGAAAACATAATTGATTTATACATATACTAATTTTTGGTAATAAAAAAATAAATAAACAAAAAAGTACTTTCATTAATACTTATTAGAAAGCTATTTGATTCTATATACATATATCTATTTGATTTTAGGAAAACCGTAGCTTAAAAACCGCCACTTCCAACTGATGTAAAATCACAGAGCAAGTAGCTAATAATATTTGCTCTATGGAAAAATCTTTATTTACTAATTCAGAAGTGGGGTCTTCTACATCTTCGGTTACTTATAAGGAGAATAAAGAAAGTTGCTCGGAGCCAACAAGTGTAAGACTCGAAGAAGGTCGTCAATGACAACGTTTTTTTATAGGCCTTTAAAATACGCTTTTCTCTATAAAATATGTCGTTGCCTAGCAATCTTCGCATTTTGTGTATCGTGACGCGTCTCAAATAATAATTTATTAGAATTTCTAATAATAGGTATATTAGTGAAAGATATTAGTGTTAGAAAAAATCTTGAAGACAACTCGTGTTTTATAGTTTAAAAATCTCGGTCTATCAAATCCTCGGCTCACTTCGTTCGCTCGGATTTGAACTACGACCTTGATTTTAAACCTTCTATAAAACTTGTTGTCTTAATAGCTATTTACACATTATTTTAGATAATAATGTAACCATTATGAGTGTTTTCAAGCTTCTATTAAATCACAAGTGCAGTTACTAGAATGGCACCCTTCTGATATTGGTAATCTTGCCTAATTTCTTGGAAATCTATTGTAATTTAAAAATAAATTAGCTTTAAATTGAATTTAAATTTCGATTTTAAATAAAAAAATGTAAGTTAGTTTTAGCTGTTTTAAAATGCAAAATGGCAATTTCAATTTTAAATATGTATTTGAATAACATCTATTTATTCCAAATACTTACCACCCACCTCTGCTTAAGAAATATTGCCTAAGCAATGTTCTTATAAAAAAATTATCAAAATTTGATTTCTTTTATTTATTTATCAATAAACAAGGAATTCCATTAAAAATATTACAATTTTCAATATAAAATATACAACTAATCGCACCTCCGCATGTTACCTTCTACTTCTTTAATTAGCGGATATTGTAAAGTAGTTAAAGACGCACACACTTGAAACACTTTCGATGAAAATGGGCGCAGAGTAGCAGGTATAAAGCTCAATATTTTGTACAGCTTTATCCTTTCAATTGCACGCTCTACATGAATGCGAGCTTTAGCAATTGTTGTAGTTTGTTGCACTTCATCGTAAGAAAATTGCGCAGTCATAAGGAATGGTGGTATATTCAGTGAAACACCTGCAGGTAAAATATCACTTATGAGGAATCCTTTATCCGCTAGAATTAAATCGGCCGGTTCAAAGACGCTTAGTACTCCACAGTTTTCGACTATCTTCTTGTCAGATGTAGAACCAACACTAACACAAGTAATTACTCCATTCGGTGCTACACCAATGAGCCCTTTCAAGGTGTTCCTATGTTTATAATTACTCCATGTGTAACGCTGCTTTTTTAATTGCTCTGGAACGGCAGTATACATTTCTGTGCAGTCCAATATCATCCTACAGTTTTTAAATGGTGCAAAAGCTGACGGCAGACATGTTCTGTTTTTTTGCCTAGTAGGCACATTATTTTTTATAAACTTTATAAAAAGTGCTGCATGTAATACATGAACCTATGTTAAAATTAGACATTTGATACAGTTGAACAAGAACAGTTAAAACGAACTGCTAGGTCTCGATTTGGAAAATTCAACCTTGACTTCATGAGGGTCATTAATACCTGATCTCGTCTTTAAATTTTGTCAACTTCCCATTTAGCATAATAACGAATCTTTATATGCTCTAAAGAATCAAACAACCACATCAATAGCGATCTATCGGGCAAACCTGTGTACATGGCAATTAGTGCATCATTATCCTTAATAGCGTCAAATGAAAAGGACAGTGTCAAATTTGTCAGTTTAGCTTTTAACTCTTCTACTTCTCGTTTTAAAAAATAGTTCTCTGCTTCTACAACACAGCTCGTTGAACTTTGTGAAGGCTGGGCGATAGGTGTTTCCACATTCGAACTGGTACCAGGTTGTAGATTTTCCAAGTCTTGTAATACGATTGCTTTACTAAAATAATGAAAATTCAGTGTTAATTATAAAAATTTGTCTACACTTAGTACACTTACGGTTTCACGGTCCTACGTTTGTGTTCAAGTAAACTGTGCGAGAAGAGTTTCCCCTGGTTTCTTTTAAATAGTGTAGGGGCATTTTCTTGTGGACCATTTTTGAAGCTACTTCTACAATTATGTTCTCTTATTTATTAATGTAGCTGTCATTTTTGACAGTTGCAGTTGAATGTTGAATGAGGACGTATGTCTACCATCATTTTCTTTTAACTAAATGAAAGCACACTAGATTATCGACAATGCATAACTTTCGTAGTGACATCTAGCGACAGGTAGCCTAAACTGGCTCCGCCCACTTATTCGGTTTTTGAATGATTCGGGCAAAGCGCTTTCTGGTGATGCACGATTCTGTCGATGCGCTTTCGTGCAATGAGCGATTCTGGTTTTGAATATTCGGGATTTGAATGATTCTGTGCATTTATTTTCTGTTGTAGAATATTCGGGATTTGAATGATTCTGTGCATGCATATTCTGGTTTTGAATATTCTGGTTTTGAATATTCGGGCGTTGAGTATGCACCCAGTTGACAGCTGTCAACGATGGATAACTAGCGCCACAAGCAAGCAGTGGCAAAAATTTGCATAATGGCCATTTTTGCTATTCGGCAGGCTTTATAAACTCCGTTTTTAATCAACGCAGGCGACGGACCAGATAGAATTGGGAATTCAACCTACCGATGGTAGCGCTACGATCGCTGCGGTGATGGCTAGTGATGGGAAGTTTAGGTACTTTGATTACCCGTACTCATTCGTTACTTTCGGATCCAGTATTCGTTACTGAGTACCGAATCTTTACTTTCGGATCCAGTATTCGTTCAAAGTATTCGCTATTAAGTACCGAATCTTTACTTTCGGATCCAGTATTCGTTCAAAGTATTCGGTATTCGACTAACGATATACATACGAGAACTAAATCGGAGCATCGCAAGATTCGTATTCGTAGCTATTCGAATCCTCGATGTACGTAGTACCATAGATTAAAGAATAGAATAGATACGCAACGGTACCTTTATATATGTAACCCGAAAAAAATTTTGACAAAGAGATGGCAGCACCGTGGCCATCTGTGATTGAGAATTTGGTACTAAAACATAGTCATGTTTTTAACCATCATAGAATAAAACCGATATATCAATAATCCTAACATATCAACAACATTTGATCAAACAAAACACGTGCGTTGTTAATAACGCTGCATTATTAGGCGTATTCAAATAAATGCCATTCGAATTCAAACGTGTTTATAAAATAAGCACGTACGTATTTATAAATCGAGATGTTATTGTGTGGGTATATTTATGGATATAGTTATATGTCCAATTTTATTTACGGACTTCGTTTTTTACTAAACAGCAAATTTTCAGTATATAATTATATTGTTGGATACTTTAACATTTAGTTGGATGTTTTGTTATTTTTATATTTATTACTTATATTTGTGTAAACCATTTTTAATAGGATGTTTAGCTTGGCATTTTAAAACGTAAGATTTATGATTTCTTTGTGTAATGTTCGAGTAAGCGTTAAAACATACCCTTTCACACTAAAACATAATCCAGATGGGATGCCATCTAGTTCACCAACAACCTTTTGTTTCACGTGCCTGCTGTCAGGTTTTATCTAAGAAAAGGGATTTATAAAAGCAGAAACATATTATTTGAGCCAGAATCATTGACACACTCGAAGTGAGTAGTTGTTTTATCCGTTCGATTTTAATGTTATTTTTGTTCAGTGTTTTTTTTTTTTATATAATAAACAAGTTTACAATTAATGTGCATTTATTTCCTCAACGTGGAACACAACAATATGTTAAAAGATTTAACATTTGGAATAAAAATATGTAGCCTATGTATATTTAAAAATTTATAAAAAAGGCAGTTACATTGCACCAAATTTTGTTAAACAGAACTACCGTGAGTTCAAAATTGTTTTAGATAAGGGCTGGCAATGAGAAACAAAAATAATATCTACTGCAAAATTTTGAATTATTGTTTTGTAATTTTACTGAAATTTGCACAGCAGTGATGACAGACAGTTAATACATTCTAAATGTTGCAATAGACATTATTTTTGTTTCTCATGGCCAACTCTTATTTAATTTTTTTTAACTCAAAGTATAATCTACCTAAGTAAGCAGTCTGTCAAAGGATCTTAGAATTTTGACGTAATAGTCGGCAGTCGAATACATTTTTTGTTTTTTGAAGGAAAAAATGTAGTTTAAAAATTAAGTCAATGAATAAAACTTAAATAAATTTTAACTATGTATCAACAATTTTTCAAAAACTTTGCAAAGTTTCCTTTTATTTCCTATGGAACACATTATACTAAAAATGTTGTTCGTTACTTTTTTTATTGCTGTATAAAACAAAATTTAATTAAAAAATCCTGATGTTTATTGGTAAAAAAAAGAAGGCACATGAATTTACCATAAATTACGTAAGTTTAGTAATAGTAGAAAAGCCATAGTTTAGAAATGGAAATACATACTGTAAATTAATTTCCGTTCTAAAATAAATTTTACTGTGATTTTTTTTTGTAACTGAAAACATCTCGAGAAATTAGCAACACAGTCTGTGACAATGCTATTATTAGTAACTAATAACTGTTTATGTATTTGCGTGTTCTTTCATTTTACAGAAACTGATTTTTTTAAATTAAGTTTATTTTAAAATCTATAGGTTTTCTAATGTTGTGTTCCACGTTGAGGAAATAAATGCGATTTAATTGTAAATTGTTTATTAGAAAACGAACTGACAAAGTAACATTAAATATCGAACTAACAAAGTAACATCTCACTTCGAGTGTGCAAATGATTCTTCTGTAAAACAAAATGTGTCTGCTTTATAAATCGCTTTTCTTTAGACAAAAACCTGACAGCAGGCACGTAAAACAAGAGATCATTGTTTAACTGGGTGCCCTCATCTGGATTATATTTGGTGCGAAAATGCATGTTTAAACCCTTACTCAAATATGACACAACGAATGCACTCTAAATTATACGTTTTAAATGACACGCAAAACATACAAACAACTATTGAAAATCATTAACACAACTAAAATATAAAAATGACAAAGCGTCCAACTATAATGTGTTAAAGTATCCAGCACTAAGCTATAGTATTGTAAATCAGGGTAACATTTAAATTGACAAGGAATCTTATATTTTTAAATTTTTATAAAAGCAGTTGGCAGTTTTATAACACTATTACAGAAATAGTCTATGATACCTTTATACCTACCAAACAAACCCATGTTTCTGTAAAGCGTCTCGATACAAAGAAGGGTTTGTTTTCAAGTTCTGGGATTCGTCAGTTTATTTTTTGCAGCTTTGGTCACGCTTTGGAATATAGGGTAGAAAGTTATTAACTTGACTAATTTATGTGATTTGGAAACTTGACATTTTAATAACTTGCATTTGAAAACGTTGTTCCTATGTAGCCACATAGGGTGGAAACAAATTTAACAAATCGTTAGTGTTACGTCGTAGGTTCGTACGAAAAGAGCCCCGTGTGCGTGATTTAGGATTTTTTTTAGTTTTATCAAATTGCTTAAGTTTTTGCTTATTTATTGAAACTTTTGGTGTGATTTTCAATTGTTATTACTTCGACATGTCTTTGGTTCGAACAAACGCGTGTGTGTACATAAATTGTAACAATAACAAGAAAGGAAAAGGAATACGGTTTTATAAATTTCCCGTAAAAGATCCACAACGTTGTAAATTATGGATAACAAATACTGGTAATGTACATCTTTCTGATTTAGATGAAGACCAACTGAGTTTAAGATCACTTTATGAAAAACATTTTAACGAAAGTGCTTTTAAAAGTGCCGATCATCGTTTATTAGTATTTAATGCAGTTCCAAAACATTTTAGTTCTTTTAAATACCCGGATATAAGTACAATTCCGTCAACTTCTACAGAAACGGTAATTATCACACCTATGAAACATGTCCCGGAGTCATTACGATGAAAACTATTCGACAATGGTTCACCTTCTTCCCCGAAAAAGCTAAATCTATGTCCTGTGTCTCGAACATATATTAGAAAAACATTTCCAGAGAAAATAGCAACAACCCCCCAAAAATTAAAAATCAATACTCCAGAAAAGTCTAGCCCGTCGATGGAATGGTCATTCGAAGAAATCGAATCTATGCCAACACCTACAAAATCAGAAAAGGATTCGGGAAGTGTTACTCCTCGTAAGCAGCGACTTTTAAAGAAAATTAAACAACAAAAAGCAATCATCAACAGAGATAAGGTGCGAAGATTTAGAATGCAAAATAAATTAAAAAAATTTTCGACGTCCAGCGTGCTTAATAATTTATTAAAAAATGTACCCAACAGCGTTCAAACTTTTACAAAAATGCAATTTTTTCACCTTCAAAGGCAAACATGGAATCGGAAGGAAAAATCGTTAGCACTTAATATTTATTATAAGTCCTCTACTGCGTATAGATTTTTGATAAAAAATTTAAAATTCACACTTCCTGCAGTTTCTACCATTAGATCTTGGTTAAAAGTTACTTATCTACCTACGGGAGTCAACAGTTCGTTGTTTTTAAAATTGCGTTCAAAAGTAGCATCTATGTCTATAGCTGAAAAACAAGCAGTATTAATGTTCGACGAAATGAGCATTAAAAAACATCTTCAATATTTATCGGGAAAGGATTTTGTAGAAGGCTTTGAAGATTTGGGATCGGAAGGAAGAACCTCCCGAATTGGTTCCCAAGTCCTAGTATTTATGATCCGAGGATTAATTTTTAAATGGAAAATGCCCATAGCTTACTATATTTCGGGTGGTCCAATAAAGGCAAAATTTTTAACGACTATTCTAAGTGAGGTTATAGATTCTTTATTTTCAATGGGTTTAAACATAGGTGCGGTTATATGTGATCAGGGCTCAAATAATAGAGCACTTTATAAAAATTTAGTTGTTAGTTTGGATAAACCTTTTTTTTATAATAAAAACAATAAAATATATGCCCTGTTCGACACGCCTCATTTAATAAAAAGTTTAAGAAACGTTTTCTTAAATAATAATATACACTTAGGTGATAAAGTAGTATCGTTTAGTGATATTAAACACTTCTATAATTTAGATAAAAGTAACGTCGTCCGAGCAAACGTATCTTTAACGGAAAGTCACATAAACCCTAATGCATTTGAAAAAATGAAAGTTAAATTGGCTACACAAATATTCAGTCACAGCCTGGCTAGCGCTATGAAAACTGCAATTGAAACAAAAGAAATTGCAACTCCCACAATGAAAAATACAGCAGAATTTCTCAAAATAGTTAATAATATATTTGATTGTCTAAATAGCCGCATCTTGAACGATTCCAACCCGTATCGCTGTGCAATTTCGAATAAAAGGCCATTGATACAAAAAACATTGGAAAATGCTCTTGAATGGTTTGAAAATGTAAAAGTTTTAAGTGTCAGAACGAAAAAAGAAAGACGCGACATATATTGCATAAACGGTTTTAAACAAACTATCAAAGGTATACTGGAGTTATGGGGCGATTTGCAAAATGACGGCTACATTTTCCTTTTAACCACGCGATTACAACAAGATCCACTAGAAAATTTATTTGCTGCAATAAGAAGCAAAGGGGGATATAATTTTAATCCAAGTGCAACAAGTGTTAGAACATCTTTACAGTATAATATATTTATGGGTTTACAGAAAGCACCAGAAACTAAAAACTGTGAAACTGATGATGACGTACATATAGACATTGATGATATTACAAGCACAGACACTCAAGTTCGAACGATTCAACCATCATCAACAACGTCAAACATTTTGAGTGCGGATTCTTCCAGTTCCAGTGATCGAGATCAGGATGCCCCACATTACTAATTTACTTTGGATTTATCTTTGGAAACTTGCACAGTTTATTACGTTGCGGGGTATATAATTCACAAGCTTTTCAAAAAACACAAGTGTAATACTTGTAATAACATATTCGTTAATTCAAGTGTCAAACCTTTAGAAGACCGGAACCAGCTTCTAATTGCTTTTAGAGACTTTGGTAGTGAATCGCCTGAAAATATTAAATATTTACACTCTCCCACTGAAGAGTTTGCAATAATTGTAAAGCACATTATCGACGTTTTCAATTACCATTTTAATAAACATTCTAGTGCCATAAATTTATTACATCTTTTGAAACGACAAGTAACAAACAGTACTCATAAGTATTTTCCAGAGTGGTTAAGATCCAGTGACTGTTACCTTCACAGAATATTCATAATAGAGTTTACCCTAAAAATTTTAATTTTAAAGACGCTAAAATGGACAAATCAAGAATTTAAAATACCTTCAAAGCGAAAATTACCAGAAAAAACTGCAGCTAGCCGTAAAATTCAAATTCTAAGTCATTTGTAAATATCGAACGAACGAATGTGTTATATACTTTATAGTCCAGTCGGTAAAGTAAAAAATTTGTCAAAAGTTAGGAAAAAATCTTATCTAAGATTTTTCTTCGGGAATCGTTAGTGGGGATATTAGGGATGAAAAAATCAGAAAAATCAGTTCCAAGGTTATGGGGAGCAACCCCCCCAAAAAACCACCCCTTAGGTAAAAAGAACGGTTTTTCGCCTATAACTCGTTCGGTTTCAAAGATATTAAAAAAGTACCTCAGATAAAAAAAATAGTTTATACAATTTTCCACAAAAAAGGTCTCTTGCGATTTTTTCTCACATGCCATATTTTTTGAGATATTGAAAATTTAAGAAGCTTAAAATAATCGGTTTTGCAGATTGCATGATTGAGGCATCATACCACGTCAATTGAATTTTTCTTGAAGGAATTGAAGGTAATCAATGAAATAAAAATAATGTTTTACTATTTACGAATATGGTATTATTATTATAATCTTTCTTATCATTACAATTATTATTAACATATTATTACTATTTACATATACATACTAATTTTACAAAATTAATCTACTTCATTCTCTTCTTCGTTATGTATAATGTCATCATAATCTGATTCTTCTGGTTCAACTGGTATTTGATTATTACATGAATTACTTCTGCAAGATCCACAAGCATCATTACAAAATAAGCCAGCTTTTTTGCAAGAGCAAGCATTTCCGCATCCTTCTTTGCAGTTACAGAAAATCATTTTTAAAATTTCATCTGGTGCTGCTGGTCGTGTCATCATAATTGGTGTTAAAATATTATCTTTTTTCCAACCCCACTGTTCAGGAATTAAATCATTCGACAACTATTTTTAAGTTTTTAAGATAATGTAACAATCTAAGGTGCAAAATGTTCCTCTTAAATACAGTTATAAATATGCTCTAATTAGATTTCTTTGTAAAATGCACCATCTTTTTGTAAAATTGAAAAAACCGATGTACAGACTGAGACACAAGTCATATTATATTATTATAATAAATATTACCTATAATTAAATTATAATTATGACACACACACACGTATATACAGGGTGGGCTCTTGAAAACGAAACAGAGCGAATAACTCTCAGCAAAATTATTTTTCCGAAAAACGCTGAGACACGTCGATTTTTGATCGAAGGGGGGCATCTTTTCACATAAATTTCTTATTACAGACTTTACCCCCCTAGGGAGGGGGGACAACCCCCCAAAAATATTAATAGGGAAGGGGGGTTAAGTGACACATCGTTTGAAAGGTATTCTAATTCTCTACACAACCGTGTTTTATTTTTTGAATTTGACCGATTAGTTTCTGAGATACAGGTTGTTAATAAAAAAACCTACTTTTTACAAATTTATTTGCAAACTTTTTTTTTCTCCATCTTTTTAATAATAGAGATTTATTGCCCAACAGATAAAATCCATTTACAGCGCAAACATTGAACAGTAGTACATGATACTTAATACTAGTACATAAACTTAACTTAAATTAATAATATATGTATATTAAAATAAAGAAATTACAATAGCTTAAATAATAATATTAATAAGAAGAACTAAAGATGGTTTTCTTAATTAACGTTAGAGAACAATGATTAATGTCACAATGGTCAATTTTGTTGTAGTTATTACACATTACAAATATTGGCGATTTTAAACGTAAATTAGTATGTGCAGTAGGACAGCTGAAAGTATTGTTATTTCGAGAAGATATACGAGGGACATGAAAACTTAAGAGAGACATTAATGATATAGCATCAATTTCATTATGCAGTAATTTATATAGAAACGTAAGACTTGATAATATTCTTCTTTGTTCTAAAGACTGACAATTAAACCTAGTGAGTAATAAGTCTTGAGCGATCCCGATTTCTGGATAGAATCCCTCAGTTTTAAAATATAGAAATTTTAAAAATCTTCTCTGAATTGCCTCAAGCCTGTCCTTATGACATTCGTAGTAAGGGTACCAAACTAACGAGCAATACTCAAGTTTAGATCGAACAAATGAGAAGTAAAGCGTTTTAAGAGCTAAACATTCAGAAAATGCTTTGCAATTACGTATAATAAAACCCAACATTTTAATAGCTGATTTGTATAACGAATCAATATGTCCAGAGAAGCTAAATTGACTGTCAAATGTTACTCCAAGATCAGTAATGGAGTCAGCACGATTTAATAAAGTGGAGTTACACATATAAGGGTATAGAATGGGATTTTGTTTCCGACTATAGGTAACCACTTTACACTTGGACACATTAAGCATAAGCTTATTAGTATTACACCATTTTTGAATTTGATTAAGTTGTGACTGAAGATGGATACAGTCACTGGAATATTTATTAGAGGTGAATATTTTAAAGTCATCTGCGAATAGTAGTTTTTCGCAAGTAACATATTCCGGCAGATCATTAACAAATAACAGAAATAGCAGGGGACCTAGATTGGAACCTTGCGGAACACCAGACGACGCCACGAAATATTCAGAGTGAAAGCTGTTATATGACACATATTGAATTCTGTTATAGAGGTAAGACTTAAAAAAGCTAAGTAAGGACTCACTAAAGCCAAAGTAGTCAAGCTTAGATAAGATAATTAGATGATCAATTCGATCGAACGCTTTTGAAAAATCTGTATAAATTACATCGACTTGTCCTTGGGAATCAAGAGTGTTCGATATAAATTCGCTTAAGTAAACCAAATTGGAAACCGTGGAACGCTTTTCCATAAAACCGTGTTGATAGGGAGAGATATAATTCCTTACCAGTGGGTAGATTCGACTATAAAGTGCCATTTCAAATACTTTGGCAAAATTTGAAAGAATGCTAATGGGTCGATAATTACTAATTAGAGTCGTATCACCTGTTTTATGAACAGGACAAATTCTAGATCTTTTCCAAAGCTCTGGGAAAGCACAGGTTTTCAGTGAAAGATTAAATAATGTCGTCAATGGTTTTGCGAAAGCTTCCAAGTTTTGTTTAATGAAAAAACTAGGGATTTGGTCAGGGCCAGCAGTCATCTTGTATTTCAGTTTATTGATTGAGGCTTGAACTTCGTTTTCAGATAGCTGTAAGATATTAAGACACGGAAGGTTCATGTGGACTTTGTTTGGCACATAATTAGCAGGAGAGTTAGTAGACGATTGAGGAACTTGATAAACGCTATTAAAAAAGCAACTGAAAGCATCTACTATGTGGCGAGTTAAAAATATGAGTACCATCAGTCATCTTACCCGGAATTCTACTGTTACCTTTTTTAGTTCTAATATAAGACCAAAATTTTTTAACATCAACAGTAATAGACTCCTCTACAGTCAGTAGGTAATTTTTATATGCTGTTGCTTTCTGTTGTTTGACAAGTCTTCTGATTCTTTTAAACTCTCGAAGAGAAGATTCAGATTTTGAAACTTTTGAAACTTTTTCTGTTAATGGCACCGTCAATCGTCATAATTGTTCTTATTGGTCCGATTCTATCAAGAATAATGAGAATTATCTCGAAGACCAGTTGATATTCCAAAAGAATGGAGATCCCCCACACTACGCCCTGCCTGTTCGGCAGTACCTTGATCGTAGGTTTGCGAATACCAGTGGATTGGGAGAAAAGGCGTCATAGAATGGCCTGCGCGATCGCCGGATTTGTCTCCTTTGGACTTTTTCTTGAGGGGTCACTTAAAGTCCAAAATTTATTTCACTCCACCTACTTCCCTTCAAGATCTACGCCAACGCATTGTCAACGAATGCCGACAAGTTACTCTAGAAATGTTACAAAATGTGCGTGAACGCTTTTTACAAAACTTATATTATTGTATGGAGGCTGGAAGTCATCAATTTGAAAACTTAATTGGCTGACATGTAGTAATTTGTAAAAAGTAGGCTTTTTTATTTACAACCTCCTTCTCCGAAACTAATCGGTCAAATTCAAAAAATAAAACACGGTTGTGTAGAGAATTAGAATACCTTTCAAATGATGTGTCACTTAACCCTCCTTCCCTATTAATATTTTTGGGGGGTTCCCCCCCTCCCTAGGGGGGTAAAGTCTGTAATAAGAAATTTATGTGATAAGATGTCCCCCTTCGATCAAAAATCGACGTGTCTCAGCGTTTTTCGGAAAAATAATTTTCCTGAGAGTTATTCGCTCTGTTTCGTTTTCAAGAGCCCACCCTGTATATAACCACGTGTTATAATAATAAAAAAGCAGAAGAACTTCCTTCACAACTGAATTTTTAACCAACGTTATACGTTTTTATTAATGGGACTCCAATAGTACGGTACAGTGTATTATACTATATAACCGGCGCGTCACTTCGGTCATCAAACCGGTCCTCTTTCAATAGCTTTTAACTCCACCCAGATACATATAATATAATTTTTAATAGTATGATCGTATTCTATATATACTTGCCTTGATTTCTGGACTGCGTAGATTTAAAAATTTTATAAACTGAGGACACTACAACAATTTTTAAAAAAATCGAAAAAAATGGCCCATCTGCAGTTTTTTTATGTTTTTTTTTTTTTGATGAAATTTATTGACATATAAATGACTGGGAATAATTGTCGTAATGTATATGAATACAAAGAAATTGTTTTTTGTATATATTCATAATATTTCCGACTTATTTTCTTTGCTTTAATAAAATAATAAAAAATTGGTCAAAATGTTGCAAATTAAAAATGCTGGGAAAATTGCAAAAAGCAAATTTTACTGTTCTATTCTTTTGGAGACTTGAAGTGATCCCTTAAACTAAAAGATAATCCATTTATAATTTATATTGAAATCAATTACTGCCATTGGGACAGCAACTAGCCAAAATCGCAAAAACCATCAAAAAATTATACTGTATTGTTATCTTATCAATGTAGAAATTATTTTCAGTCAATGTAAATATCAAAAACATGTTCGAGTGAGTCTCCCCTTCAAAACACATTTTGATTTTTGGTTCT
Source organism: Melanotus villosus (assembly GCA_963082815.1). Lineage (NCBI taxonomy): Eukaryota > Metazoa > Arthropoda > Insecta > Coleoptera > Elateridae > Melanotus > Melanotus villosus. The sequence goes on from OY720425.1 coordinate 22,205,269, forward strand.
ATGTTTAATGGTTCCTGAGTAATTCAATTTTTTTGTAAGACGGCGAGCGAGAATTTTTGAAAAAGCGAAATTTCGCGCCAAAGAAATTTGGCAAATTTTAAGCTTTTTAAATTTTCAATATCTCAAAAAATATGGCATGTGAGAAAAAATCGCAAGAGACCTTTTTTGTGGAAAATTGTATAAACTATTTTTTTTATCTGAGGTACTTTTTTAATATCTTTGAAACCGAACGAGTTATAGGCGAAAAACCGTTCTTTTTACCTAAGGGGTGGTTTTTTGGGGGGGTTGCTCCATACCCTTGGAACTGATTTTTCTGATTTTTTCATCCCTAATATCCCCACTAACGATTCCCGAAGAAAAATCTCAGATAAGATTTTTTCCTAACTAAATATCTTTTTTTACTGGACTATTATACTTACGAGATATAAAACATGTGCCATGTGATGTTGTAAGGTAAGCACTAATTGTATTTTTTTTAAATCTTAAATAATTTATTAACTACAGTACATTGAAAAACAAATTATTAAAATTATGAGTACTAATGGAGTGGCTAATTGTCAGCTTTCAAAAATCGAATCATTTTGCAAAGAAACTTCAGGACGTAACAAAAAAAACTAATGCCGAACAATGTTACAGAGTTGAACGTGATTGAACTAGGGTTGCCATATAGGAGAGGGGGGGGGGCATCGGGTGCAAAGCGACTAAAAAAATTAATAACAAAATATAAAAAACTATATCAAAAGGCTTAGCAGAAAATCACTGATATATGTTAGCAAAGTAGCTTTAGCTTATTCAAATTTTTCTCGAGTTTCAACAATTTCCTCCTACATACAGACAATACACAATAAACTTTTTCCAAATGTGCTAACTGTGTTAAACATTTTCTTTACGTTGCCAGTTACAATAGCACGTGCAGAACGTTCTTGTTTTTAATACTGTTATTTTTACCTTTAAAAAAAAATTAGGGCCCCAAAAAGTTACTTGCACCCGGACCCCTTTATAGAGAAGGCCGGCCTTAATGGCGCATCACCCAACCTGCAGAAAAATTAATCAAAAATTAGTTAACGGCCATATTTGAGACCCCAAATTAGGACAATCCCCCAAAACCTGAAAAGTGTTGTATATGTAGCTATATTAGGGTGACCATATTTTACATTTTCCAAACCGGGACACTTTTATCCAAAAGGCACGAAAATTAATTGTTGATGTTTGCTTAAAAATAACATTTTATTTTGCTATCAATAAAAAGGAACACAAATAACGAATTTAATTTAAACAATAAAAAAAAGATTCTGATATTCTCCATTGTTTTAATTTTTCTCACCAGTTATTTATTTGTTGAAATTAATTCATAGAATTCAAGACAATCTATTTATATAGTAATTGTAAAACGTTTGTAGAAAACAGTTATATTTCCATCTTGTTTCTTTCTTCCAACTATTGAACATTCATCAGAGTAAATATTCTTTATTGCCATTATACGACAGAATCGCGAACAAACAAAGATTGAGAAATTTTGAATTTTCATCAAATACTAGCACTTTTGGAAATAAATACCACTTTTTCAAGCACTGCTGATTCTATTTAATTCCTACGAAATCCTTATTGCAATTTTAAAACCGGGACATATAAGTGTCCCGAATAATGTTTACGGGACACCGGAATTGTTTAGTGAAAACCGGGACAATCCCGGAAAACCGGCACGTCTGGTCACCCTAAGCTATATTAATCTCCCTTTAGTTTATAAATATTCGCCACGTATTTTATTGGTGTACCTATTCTGAATTTCGTATAAAATTTAAATAAAATCAAACTGCATATTTTTATCCCGATAATTTATAAAAATAGGTACTCTTAAGAATTTTTTTAAATTATAGCTAATGTTTTATTGTTTTATCGAATATTTAGTAATGTAGTAAATTTTTGAGGTAAAGGTCAAATTCGCCAGAGTCAGTGGCGGCTCGTCAGATGAGGCAAATGAGGCGCCGCCTCACCTTCAACCTTAGACATTAATCTGTTTCTCAAATTGTTTTTTATTTTTGGGGTAATTGTTTAATTGTTTAATTTTGCTAATAATTTACTTTAAATTAGTTTAAATTGAACAATTAGCATGCCGCCGAGTCCCATGCATAATACTGAGAGGATTGCAGAAATTTACCGAGGCACCAACTGGGTCGCCTCAGAAATGACGTAAAATTCCTAGAATCGCCAGCTGATTTCATCATACGCGAGGATTGCAATTCGCCTTGTTAACGTAGATTTGAGGCGCTGGATATCGGTGCTTCTCGGCTATATTCGTCATGTCTCGCGAATTAATAAGTCCGCGTAAAATGCAAGATGCAAAACAAAACGTGCTTAATGGATTAATTTCTTATATGACCTAAGATTAATTTCAAGATAATCGACACATCGACAGTTGACAGTTTGTAGTTTTGGACGTTGACTGTTTTACTTTCCGTTGCATAATTCTTGTATTTACGTAATCCAGAATTAACTGTTTTATTGTTGGGAATTGTTATATGAACACAGACAGTTTTATGTATTTATTCACAATTCTTCAGTTGTTTGGTGCTTAGGGAACGAACAGTGCTACTGTGAGGTGTCAGTGTCGTGATTTGGTGTTGTAAACAATGAATCCATTCCATGACATTGTTCTGTCGCTTTTGGAGATCCCATTTTCTAGGCGAAATCAAGCAGAAAAGCAATACATTTTAACCATCAACCGCCCTACGCCACAGATAAGTAGACTTAGTAATGATAAAAAACATGGTCGTGATTTTTCTAGATCGTTTAATAGTTCATGGTATGAATTGCACAAATGGCTTTGCGCTAGTTCATATAAACAAACTTTTTATTGTTGGCCGTGCTTGCTTCTAAGCATAAAGAAAAATGTTTGGACCACCACCGGTTACTCGGATTTGAAAAACTTATCTAGGGCATTAAAATTGCATTAAGAAAGTAAAGAGCACATTCAACATTTTGTAGGACTTAAACGTTTAGAAAAAAATAAAAGTACCATTGCGGATGTCCTTCAGGAAAATGCTCGTTTAAACATAATCCTGTACAATGAAAATGTTAGGAAAAATCGTTTGCTTATGGCCTACTTAATTGACGTCACGGTACTTTTGGGGAAACAGGAACTGGCTTTTCGCGGTCATGATGAATCATCTTCTTCGCATAATTTGGGTAACTTTCGCGAAATTTTTAATTGTGTAATCAAGCGAAATCAGGAATTAACTGATCATATCAATAAATTTCAGAACATTTTCACGGGTCAATCTAAAACAATTCAAAATGAATTAATTCATTGCATTGAACAATATTTAAAAAATGTTATTAATAAAGAAATAAATGAATCATATTTTTTTGCCGTTGAAGCTGATGATACCACAGATATAGTTGAAAAATCTCAATGTTGTATTAGCGTAAGATATGTTTTTAATGGGAAATTGAAAGAGCGTTTCTTTGGACTTTTTGGCGTAAGTGCCAATAAAAAAGCAGACGGTCTTTTTCAGTTAATATCAAGTATTTTAGAACCCTTCGATATTCAAAATAAGTTAGTTGCACAGTGCTATGATGGTGCTAGTGTAATGGCAGGAGAGCTTAATGGTTTGCAGGCTAAAATAAAGGCTATAGCACCTCTGGCTTTATTTACGCACTGCTGTGCTCACAGGTTGAATTTGGTATTGCAACAAAGTGCCAATTGTATTTCCCAAAGTCGCATATTTTTTGCTACACTTACAGGAATTCCCACTTATTTTCATCAGTCAACTAAGCGTTCTGTCGTTTTGAGTGAAATAATTGGTAAACGAATACCCAAAGCAAATGATACCAGGTGGTACACTCGGTCAAAAATTTTAGAAATTGTAACAAGTAATTGGTCCGGGCTTGTTACTGTTTTTGAGTCCATAATAAACAATGTAGAATCAGGAACCGAATCAATTCGTATGGCCATAGGGTACCTTAAACATTTTTCAGATTTTGACTTTGCCTTTTTAGCATTTGTGTATAAAGAAATTTTCGAAATAACTGATTTATTATATCAAATATTACAGAAAAAACATTTAGATATTAAATATTGCTCTTCTCAAATAAATATCACGATGATGCGCATTTCTAAATTGAGAAATGAAGAGGAAATTAAAAGAATATATAACATCGCGAAAGATTTAACCGGTCTGCCAACGGGAAGAAAAAATGAACTTCTTTCTGAAGAAGAATTGTTTCAAAAATATAAAGTTCTGTTTTATGAAATAATAGACTGTATCGTGTCACAATTAAATATTCGATTTGCGGATCTCGAAAAACTACAGTTTTTAAGCTTAGTAGATTCACAAAAAATGGTTGATAACGACAAGATGTTTCCAGAAGAGGCCTTCTCGTGTTTAATTACAAACTATCCAAATATTTTTAATAAATCGCTTTTGAAAAATGAATTAGTAAATATTTATAAAGATTCAGAATTTCGTAATAACGACATTATGGCATTTTTCAAAAAGGTAGAGGAATTAAAAGAGGTTTTTGTTGAAACGTATAAACTTGTTTGTTTAATTTTAACTATTCCTGCTACGCAGTTCAAATAGAAAGAAAATTTTCCTGCTTGAAGAGAATTAAAACCCACCTACGGAATACTATGTGTGAGGACCGGCTGTCAGCAATAGGAATGCTATCCATTGAAAAAGAGCTTCTTAATGAGTTGGCGAAAACTCCGAATTTTCATGATGACATTATAGATATGTTTAGTAAATTGAAAAATAGGCGAATTGATTTAATGTACAAAACATAAAAATGTAATTCAAATCCATGGTGTCTTCTTTGAGTAAAGTCATGTTGTATTATTATTATTATTATTATTATTATCATCTATCGCCTCATCTACAAAATGGGTCACGAGCCGCCACTGGCCAGAGTATTAAATTATTGTTTCCTGATTTAATTTGAATCAAGACCTGTGACAAAAAGTTTAAACATAGGGACGTATAGCAATTTAAAAGTACAAGAGATGAGAATCATTCTTTGGGTATTTTATGTTATGCACATTTAATTATTTATTAATCGGTTAATCTAACTTGTATTTTCATGTGTATTTAAAACTAATGTCGTAAGTTAACCAAACGTTCAAATTTAATTTAGATATACTTGTACGGATCTTATGTACACAAATACCGGAATAAAGAAACTCTGTTGTTAAGTTGGGAAGAAGAAACTTTATTAACAAACTTATGCCAATGCGCACCCTTGTCTGGTTAATGTAGCACTGCTTACTTAGGCACAACGATAGGGTGACAACCCTACTTAAAAATGCGTGCGCATGGCAACCACCTTACTTCTCAATCTACCCACAATTACTTAATACTAAATTTAACATACTCCCCCCTTGAAAGAAGGGAAGCTTTCAACACATGTACATGAAGGTAATACAAAAAATAATAAAAAATATAAGGAAAAAATCCAATTACTTAATTCTAAACACAAATTAGTTCTTTTAACGTTCAATGCACTATTCCTCATTTTTCACTGGTAACGGACACAATCTTACAACCGCACGTTTAAATGTTCCTGTTGACGTACAAACTTCGGCGATTCTTGCTATTCCATCCGCTCCAGGATATAACTTTTGGACCCTACCAATTACCCATCGAAGAGGTGGAGTATTATCTTCCTTTATTAATACAAGATCACCTTCCGCGAGGGTTGTTCCTTGTGAACGTTGCCAGCGATATCTTCCCTGCAGTAATTGCAAATATTCGCGGGACCAGATCTTCCAGAAATCCTGCTGAATTTTTTGGAGAAGTTGCCATCGGGACAACCTATTTGTTTTCACGTCATGGAATCGTTGTGACGGTATTGCAACTATGGGACGTCCAATCAAAAAATGTCCCGGTGTGAGACACTCAAAGTCGTCAGGATCGTTGGTAAGAGGAATAAGAGGACGGGAGTTAAGAATTGATTCTGCTTGCACTAGCACCGTGTTTAATTCCTCAAAGGTTAAAATTGTTTCTCCTACGACACGTCGGAGATGGTATTTAAAGGACCTAACTGCTCGCTCCCAAATTCCTCCAAAATGAGGGGACTTGGGAGGAATGAAACTCCAATTTATGCCTTCCTCAGAAAATTCTGTTATTAGCTTAGCTCTAATTAAATCATTATTAAAATAATCGACTAGATCTCGCAATTCTCGATTAGCCCCTACAAAATTCGTGCCATTGTCTGTATACACATTTAAACATTTGCCTCTTCGTGCAATAAACCGACGCATGGCCGTAATAAAAGCTTCGGAAGTAAGATCACTTACTAATTCGACATGTACACATTTTGTGGACAAGCAAACAAAAATGGCAGCATATGCCTTTTTTTTAATAAATTTGCGGACACCTTCTCGAATAAAGAAAGGGCCGCAGAAGTCAATTCCACAATTTAAAAATGGAAAGGCGGCAGTAACCCTGGCCTTAGGCAAATCACCCATCATCGGTTGAATTCCATCGGGCCTATTTTTAAAACATGTTATACATTGTTTTATTATAAATTTGATGTCGTTTTTCGCTGCTAGTGGCCAATAATTTTGACGAACTATGGCGAGTGTTGCTTGCGGACCTACATGCATGTTCGACTTGTGGATGTGAGTATAAAGTAAGTGATTAAATTTATGCCTTTTCGGTAAAATCAAAGGATGTTTTTCATCTTCCGATAATTTTGAATTTTTTAAGCGACCTCCAACGCGTAACAAACCGTTAGTATCTAGAAATGGATTAAGTTGACGCAGAGAGCTAGTTTTTTCAATATTGATCTTGTTTTTTAGAGCACGTATTTCTTTAGAAAAGCACTCAGCTTGAATTATCCTTACTAAAATGACTTTAGCACCATCAATTTCCTTTGCTGACAATTCCCCTGTTACTCTATTTTATGCTGGCTTACAATTTTGTACGAATCTAATTACATATGCCGTAACCCGAATTAATTTCAAAAATGAAGAATATTTATCTAAGATATTGATGGCTCCATTTTTGCCGTATACGTTTAGAATGTTAAAACAGAACGTTTGTAATTGAGGATTAGCTATGACTTCAGGAATTTCGTCGACCTTGACGTCCGCATCGTGTTGATTTGGATTATCATTTGATAACATAAATGAAGGACCGAAAAACCACTTAGAGGAATTTAATAACTGAGATGGCATTGCACCGCGTGACAGCATGTCAGCTGGGTTATCTTCCGATTTCACATGAGCCCATTTATTGCCTTTGGTTAGTTCGTTAATTTCAAAAATACGGTTTCGCACGAAAAGTTTTAATTTCGAGGGATCCATCTTTAGCCAAGCTAAAACAATGGAAGAATCCGAAAACAGGTACCGCTTGGGGGCAAAAGATAGTGACTTTGTCACTGCATCCATCAACCGTGCTAAAAGCAAACACCCGCATAATTCCAAACGTGGAATTGTTAATGTTTTTAGTGGGGCGACCCTAGACTTCGCGCACAATAACTGTCCCGTGTATCTTTCGTCTGAAATTTTAACACGTAAATAAATAGCCGCCCCATAAGCCCTAATACTAGCATCCGCGAATCCGAACAATTCAAATCGCATATTGCAGTCAGCGCCTACGATTGAACGCGGTATTGTTAATTGCGATAAAAGCGGAATTTGATTCTTTAATTGTGTCCACATACCCAGCAAAGGCTCAGGCATGGGTTCATCCCAATCCAACTTTGCTTGCCATAATTTTTGTATCAAAACTTTCGCTTCAACCACAACGGGATTAATTAACCCTAAAGGATCAAAGATTCTTGCAATATAGGCTAATACGTTTCTTTTAGTTGGGCGTGCGTCTTCCGGCGTCGGCACCGAAAAGCGCATATCATCATTTTTTGATGTCCAATATAACCCTAAGACCTTACCCGAATCAAATTTGTTTAATAGAATTGGAGGACGATCATTATCATTAACTGGTATATTATTTAAAAGAGAAGGGTGATTAGCATTAAATTTATCTAATTCGAAGCCACCACTTCGTAATATATGAATTATTTCATCCCGCATGCGCTGCAAATTTTTTAAATCGTTTGATGTTGCCAATAAATCATCGACATAAAAGAAGTTTTTGATGGCATGGGCAGCGTCCGGATATTTCGCTTGGTTTTCATCAGCAAGAAAATTTAAGCAGCGGGTAGCCAAATAGGACGACGGTGAAAGTCCGAATGGCAATACTTTTAATTCATATTTCTTTAACAAATGGGATGGATCATCACGCCAAAATAATTTTAAAAATCGAGTGTCTTGCGGATCAATTAATACTTGGTTATACATTCGTTTTATATCCGCAGAAAGAACGTATCTGCACGTACGGAAACGAATTAATAACGTAAATATGTCAGGCTGTACCACGGGACCTGTCATTAATACGTCATTCAAGGATACTAAGTTCGAGGCTTTACATGAACCATCGTAAACAATGCGTAATTTGGTGGTTACGCTTTCCCTTTTAAAAACAGGGTGGTGACTTAAGTAGTAATAGGGAAAGTCGTCAAATGTAACCGACTCCTCTAAATGTACAAGTTTTTGGCTCTCGTTTATGTAATTACTATATTGTTCACGCAATTTGCTATCTGCCTGTAAACGTTTTTCTAAATTAAAGAACCGTTTGCGAGCTATATAACGGGACTCTCCCAAATCCGATGGAGGCCCTTTGAAAGGAAGACGAACAATAAATCGTCCCGTTTCATTTCGTTTGACATTTTCTAAGAAATGCCGTTCACAAGGATCGGTGTTTGACCCCAAAGCCGCTTCCGTTATTTCTTCGAGTTGCCAAAACTTTTGCAGATCGAATTCATCATTGGCGTTTTGAAAATTTGTAATCAAATTGCAGTTGGATTTACTAACGCCTTCCGGGACGATACCACCTACTATCCAACCGAGACTTGTTTTCTGTAACGAAGGGAGCATTTTTCCGGGATTTATTCGTCCGCTAATTAAAATGTTCCAAAATATTTCCGCCCCCAATAGCGCATCAACCGCTTCAGGCTTATGGAAAAGTGGATCCGCAAGTTTAAGTTTGGAGGGAATTTTCAATTCAGTAGGATCTAGAAGCATGGACGGCAAGTGATCCGTAATTTTTGATACGATATAACAATCAAACTTCTTCGAATAAGAAGAATGACGCGATTTTAATTCGCACGTAGTTTTCAAGGTAGCGGCCGCCTGTGTGTTATTCACAGTGTTAATGGACAGTGAGGTTTCGTTGCAGTTTAAATTTAATCTTTTTACAAAGCTTTCAGTCATTAAATTTACCTGACTACCGTTGTCAAGTAAAACCCTGCATTTATGACGACCCCCTGCTACGTCCAGCATATGAACTACAGCTGTAGTAAGAAGGATGCCGCTATTCCCGTTATCTGCGGTGCAAGTTTGTCTTGTTTGAATGGCCCTTTCCGGCTCAATCGGATTACCAGAATGCATCTTTATATCGTTGGTGCCAAACCGATGCAAAGTGGAATGGTGTTTTCGGTGACAGACCGGACATCTAATTCCAAAACAGGTAGCTAAACTGTGGTTTGCCTTTTTCAAACAATTAATACAATGGCCTTTACCTTGAACCAATTGATATCTTTCATCAATCGGCAACTTTTTGAATTGAGCGCATTTAGCAAGACCATGTTGTCCTTTACAACATATGCAATTTACCGTTATCGCGTTGGTTATATTAGCATTTGAACGTTTTATATTGGAATTAGGATCACGCGAAGAAAGTTCCAAAGAATCGCATTTTGTATTGATAAATTCCGCTAACGCAATTAAAGTGGGAAATTCGTTTTTGTCTAAACTTCTTTCAAATTCAGTAACACTTACAGCGTCAATTTTCAACATTATTAAATAAACTAACAAATCGTCCCATTGATTGGCAGGGCGACCTAACAATGTCAAAGATCTAGTGTGTTTAAGACAACCCCTAATTATACTCCGTAAAGTTTCAGCGCATTCTTTGTTTGTGGTAGGCAAATCAAAAATTGCCTTTATGTGCTTTTGAACCATTTTCCTAACATTATTATATGTGCTAACAACGGTAGACCATGCTGTTTCGTAATTTTCATCCCTTATTTCAAATGCCGATATGACTTCTGCCGCCTCGCCAGTAGAATAGGGACAGCTTGGCGGCCATTTTGTTTTTAATTAGGTCAATTAATTTAATTGATTGCGCAATCAAATGGCTTATCAAGGTCGATTTAATGGGATTAGCGGTTTAATTAGATCAATCCGCGGCTTTATAGGTCGATTTAATGGGATTAGCGGTTTAATTAGATCAATTCGCGGAGTTTTAGGCCGATTTAATGGGATTAGCGGTTTAATTAGATCAATTCGCGGTTTTAATTAGGTCAATTAAAAGTTCGATTAAAAACGGCGGCCATCTTGGAATTAATTGGCTCAATCAATCATTTTAATTAGATCAATTAAAGGTTCGATTAAAAACGGCGGTGCATAGCTCATTCAATTTAATTGGTGACTCAATCAAATCAGAATAGCAGTTTAATTAGAGCAATCTCCGATATAATTACTTTAATCAAATCGCGGTTTAATTAGATCAATCCGTTGCAGCAGTTTAACCAAATCCGCGTTTTATTTAGTTCAATTTACGTTTAATTGGACCAGCGTATCAAATCGATTTAGCCAATCAAATTATCTAGGTCGAGCATTTTAACGGTGTTGGTCGCAGTCAAACATGTCTAAAAGAATAATTACTGAGAAATACTCGGAAAAGGTAGACCTACCTGCATTTTAAGCCTGATTGACAGCCTCTATTTTTAGTTTTGTAAAGAATATTATAAAACGAACTTGTTTTAAAAGACCGCGGGGGTTTAAGGGCAGTTACAACATTTCCGGCTTAGTTGGACCCCATTCAAATTTTAAGGATTATTGTCAAATAATTGGAAAAACGATTAGCTGGTTTTAAAAGTTTTCTTTGTAATATTTGAGCCTATTCAGAATTTACGGATTAGCGAGGCGCCACGGATGTAATCACAGACGTTTCGGGCGACCAGAACAATGACGTAAGTAGCTTTAAAGTTTCAACATGGAAAACATGTCTCAGCTTGTTTGTAAGGACTGAGATTTCCGGGAACTGGCAACAAGATCCAACACAGAAAACAGGTTCTAACAGGGTTTTCAACATTACCCCTTCCATGTTACAAAACGATATAAATAAGCGAACAGAGATCCTGCTCGGTCATTCAGAGTTCCTATCTGTGCTTTCTACCTAGTGACCTATTGAGTAAGTTATGAGTAACCAGCAAGAAAATTCAACCGTCGAGGCCAGGAGTCGTTGGGCTCCATATGTTAAATCACGTCGAGGAGGCGTCCAGAAGGCTACACCAGGTGCAATATCCAAAGAGCGACCCCGAAGTTTTTCGCCACAACGTCATATCACCGAAGAAGATGTGCGTATGTTTCAAGAGGAAGTCCGGCCTGCATACGGTGTTAAACCCTCCGAAGATGACGAGCAGCAGAGAAACCTGGTACGAAACGAGAAGAAGCGTTTACTTTGTGGGTCCTACTTCCCGTTAAATAATTCTGCAAGTAAGTTGATACATATTGGAATGGATCCGTATAAAGATTTTGCCCCGGTTGTTCGTATCGTTAAAAGCGGTATTGAAGCTGGGGTAGAATTCGAAGAAGAAGCGTTTAAGGAGTTCGTTAATGTTCTACCCGAGATATTAGTGGCCTTGCGTGAAGGTAGTTTAAATTTCGATCTGCAGCGTTACAAAATGCTCTGTACGGGGCGACAAACGTGTAAATTTGTTCCAAAAGCTGATACAGAAACATTTGAACTTTATGCAATGAATTCTACGCTAGCGAAAATTGTGGATATGAAAGATTTTCTATTTGTGCGACTAGAGACATTGAAAAGGAGTGCTATGAAGATGTCTGTGTTATTTACCGAGTTTTATACAAATGTAGCATGTATTGTTGAAAATTCTGGAAATTTTGACGTATTAGACGTTTTACTTTCAGACACCTATAAAATAGATTATATGGGTGAAGATGTTTTAGGTGAATTGATCTATAATTTTAAAAATTTTGTTATTACTGTAATTCAAGGTAGTGTAGGGTCTGATGATCGATTGTACATTGCTGGTGGTGTTAATAGATAAATAAATAAATATTGTTTCCATGTACTATACCTGTCTTATTATTTATATAAATTTCTAATTCTTTTTCCTACAGCCAGTTTAACTCTGACGCTGATGCAATAAACATGGAGTGTCAGTTTCAACATCCGTTTTCTGCAATTGTTGCGGGACCGTCAGGGTGTGGAAAGTCGTTTTTTGTAGTTGATTTTTTAAAAAATATGAACAGTGATAATATATGCAATGTGAAATTTGAAAAAGTAATCTGGTTTTATGATGAGTGGCAACCTTTATATATAAAGACTTAAGCTCCATAGTTGAATTTCAACAAGGCCTGCCAAATATGGATCAGTTTGACGGGGTTCAGTCAAAATTGATAATCATTGACGATTTAATGCGCGAGACAAACGGCAGTATTGTAGATATATTTACTAAGGGGTGTCATCATAGAAATTTAAGTGTGTTCTTCATAACACAAAATATATTCCATCAGGGCAAAGGTCAGAGAGTTATCTCCCTTAATGCGCACTACATCATATATTTTAAAAATCCGCGAGATGGAACTCAAATACGTCATTTAGCGTGTCAAATAGCCCCTTCAAACATTAAATTTCTACAAGAAGCGTACAGAGATGCGACCTCCAGGCCCCACGGCTATTTACTCTTTGACTTAAAACAATCAACACCTGACGAGTTTAGATTCAGAACATCCATATTTCGAGCGGATGGTTCATGTTATGTGTACGTGCCGAAGAAGGAGTATAAATACAACAACACCTATAAATCTAGCGTCATTAGTGCATGATGCCTCACGCTGTGATTAAAAACTCTGTATTGCTCCGTGCCCTAGCAAAACTCGGACCTAAGGAGCGAGCGGCTCTCTTAAAGGCCGTGGGTGATAAAGAAATTCATTGTATTTGTGAATGTATTTATAACACTTTAAAAGGAAAAGTTCCATTAAGTATTCATCAGAAAAGGCGACTCTCTCAACACAAACACATCCTAAGGCGATTAGTGAAACCCGGGGAACCTATATTCAAGAAGAGAAAATTGTTAATACAAAAAGGTGGTGCATTACTGCCGTTAATTCTTGCTCCACTAATTAGCGGAATTCTGGGAAGTTTGTTAAAATAAACTAAAAAATGGAGCATGCTAAGAAAATGATGATTGTGCCTCCCGAGTTACTACAACGGTTAACTGTTTCTGAAAATACACAACCAAAAATATTATCTCAATTAGACGAAGACATGCAAAAAGTTCTTGGTTCCAAATTATCGGATCATGACAAATGGACTCAGTACAATCAGGTATTGCAAAGGTATTTACACTTTACGGACCAGTCTCGTCAGCCAATCAACGTGCCTGTGGAAGTCAAACAAGAATATTTACAGCATTCAGACATACTAGCTACACTACCCGATACGTATAAGAGAAAGGCGAAGAATCTTATTAATATTTTATCTTCAACTGGTTCAATTGATTGGGATAATAAGGGAACCGTCTCCATAAAAGGTGAAATTCTACCGTCATCAAATATTATCGATCTAATAAATGACACACTAAGACCTCGCAAAAGTTCAAACCCTGCAGACTGGGAGCAGTTTGCATCCTTTATGAATGAGAAAAATATACCTCATGAGTTAATAGGTAACCCTAAACGACGTAATGTTTCATCTTATAATCAATCGCCAAAATTTTTAAAATCAGAAGTGAAGCCCGAAGACTACGATGCCGATTCAGAAGGGCGTATAAAAGAAGTTTCTGGAACTGCCTCAACCAGTCAACAAACACCTGCTAGCATACACTCTAAAAAGCGTAAAACTTTAGGGAATACCGCACGCTCAGCTAAATCTCTGGGTTGGGCAAAACTTAAACTTTAAAAATGGTTGATTTAAATGCCATCTACTACGACCCTTCAAACCCCGTTGGATATTCTGGTGCCGATTCATTAATAAACTCTGTAAAAAATCAAGTTCCAAAAGCAGACGTAGAAGAGTGGTTAAAGAAACAGGATGCTTACACTGTTCATAAACCCCTTAGAAGACATTTTCCAAGAAATAAGTACGTTGTTAGCAACATGTTTGAATTATGGCAGGCGGATCTTTGCAATATGAGGACTTTGACTAAATACAACGATGGAACTAATTATATTTTAACAGTAATAGATGTCTTTAGCAAAATGGCGTGGGTAAGACCTTTAAAATCTAAGACTGCAGCATCAGTAGTAGAAGCTTTTAAAGAAATATTTAACGAATGTGAAACGGCTCCTTTAAAAATTCAAACTGACAAAGGTAAAGAGTTTGTGGCAGCACCCGTGCAGAAATTGTTTAAAGAGCATGACATTAATTTCTTTGTCACCAATAATCCCGATGTAAAAGCTGCAGTAATTGAAAGATTCAACAGAACACTTAAAACAAGAATGTGGCGCTACTTTACCTATTCAAACTCGTACAGATACCTCGATGTACTGCAAGATTTAGTTTCATCATATAACAATAGATATCACTCGAGCATTAAAATGGCCCCGAGCAGTGTAAACGAACAAAATGTATTGGAAGTATGGAGCAATCTTTATCGTGGAGGAGTGGGGGTACAAAGAAAACCTAAATTTAAAGTGAATCAGCATGTTAGAATCAGTAGAACAAAACATATGTTCGAGAAAGGTTACGAGACAAATTGGAGTAAAGAGGTCTTTAAAATCTGTGCGACTATACAGCGGAGGCCGCCTGTATACAGAATAGTTGACTTAAACGACGAAATTATCGAAGGAACTTTCTACGAGGAGGAACTACAACCTGTAACGTTAGAAAAAGACACAGTATTTAAAATCGATAAAGTGTTAGCTGAAAAAGGTCGTGGCAAATCAAAATATTATTTAGTGAAGTGGAGGGGGTACAGCGACAAATTTAATAGTTGGGTGGCCGCTTCAGAACTTAAACGTTTGTGAAAATGGAGAACGAATTTTATCTAACTCTCTTAAGCAACAGTTCAATGAAATATTTTCCCAAAAACACTACAACAAAGTTTATTACACAATTACATAAACGTGTAAGGTTAACTAGCAACTGGGTTGTTGGAATTGCTGAAATTCAATATCCGTGTTCCTTTTTAGCAGTGACAGACACTGATAACTTAATTTATTATCGTCTAACACCGCCTGACTCCGAAGACAAAGAAACAGTGTTAAAAAACGCTAGCAGCCACTTCAAAGACAGCTCGGAAGTTTTATACGAAAATAACGGATGGTTTGTTTTTCACATACCAGCTGGGAATTACGAGAATATTGAAGATGTTATTACGACGATTAACAGTCATCAATTACTAAGCAGGTTGTTGGAATTTAAGTACAATAAAGTTACTAAACGGGTGTCGTTAAACTTAAAAGAGCAACTAGCCGTGCTGGGATTATCGCAGAGATTGGCTCTTCAACTTGGATATAAACCGGGGACAAACATTGCAATCAATCAAGCCCCGTCTCACCCCTCAAATATCTGGGTAGGCCTGCCATCTCAAATGTTTGTATATTGCGACATTGTAGAACCTCAACTTGTTGGTGATGTTTTATCACCACTTGTTCGTATTATCAATATAACCTCGGACAATTATAATTACGGATGTCATAAAGATGTAATATTCTCGCCCACTCACTACATCCCCGTGATGAGAAAAGAATTTGAAAATCTCGAGATAGATATAAGGACCGAGACCGGCGCTTCGATGCCATTCGAGTTTGGAACTCTGAGCTTGAAACTACACTTCAAGAAAATTAATTAATGATGGATTGTCCCTATCAACAATATTACGTACAACAGGCAGGGAGTGGTATTGGGGCTATTTACAGAGGAGCTCCTTATCAGCGTGGACATGGAATTGGATCATTTCTGGGAGGTATATTTCGCAGCATCCTTCCTCTTTTTAAGTCAGGTGCTCGAGTGGTGGGGGAAGAAGCCTTGAGAAGTGGAAGCAATTTTTTAAATGACCTAGCCGATAAGCGCACCGTTAAAGAAGCCTTTCACAGTAGATTGGAAGAAGCTGGGAAAAATTTAAAACGCAAGGCCGACGCAAAAATCGGCACTTTAATGGACGGATCTGGGTATAAAAGACCACGCACATTAAACATTACTCAGTCTATATCAAGACCTCCTGGAAGGGTCGTCAAACGTAAAAATACTACGAAAGTAAAACATAGTGATATATTTACTAAAATTTAAAAATGTCTTTTCTACATGCTCATTCTTGTGAATGCATTAAATCCGAACTGGATTTGTTTGCATTACCTTCGACTCAAACTAGTATCGAAAACGGACAATGGATATTTTATAAGCCACTTTCTTCGCTTACTGATGACGCACCTATCGAATTTATTGTACCCGGAAATGGAAATGATTACCTGGACCTGAGTCAAACTATGCTACATGTAACCGCAAAAATAGTGAAACAAGACGATACAGCTCTAGGCGATGAGGACAAGCCAGCCCCCGTAAATAATTGGCTACATTCTCTTTTTAGTCAAGTGGAGATATATTTAAATCAAAAATTGGTATCACCCCCAAACAATACTTACGCCTACCGTTCATACATAGAGACTCTTTTGAATTACGGACCTGAAGCTAAGAGTTCTCACTTAACCTGCTCGCTATGGTATAATGATACAGCTGGAAAAATGGACGCCACAGGCGATGAAAACAGTGGACTAGATAAAAGGCGGTCGTTCACGAGTAAGAGTAAACAAGTTGAATTAATGGGCCATGTTCACGCGGATTTGTTTAATCAAGAGAAATTTCTTATTAACGGTGTTGAAATAAAGATAAAGTTTGTTCGGTCACGTGACACGTTTAGTTTAATGGCTATCGCGGGTTCGACGTATAAAGTGATAATTACTGACGCTAGTTTATTAATAAGAAGAATGAAAATAAACCCCAGCATTTTGATAGCCCACACTAAAGCTTTGGCCACAGCTACATCTAAATATCCAATAACTAGAACTGATGTCAAGGTTTTAACAATTCCATCAGGTGTACAAAGAAAATCCTTAGACAATGTGTTTCTTGGACAATTACCGAAACGTTATATTGTCGGTTTTGTGTCAAATAAAGCATTCAACGGCGATTATGCATCCAACCCCTTTAATTTCGACCACTTTAAAATGAATTATTTTTCACTGTATATTGATGGACAACAGATTCCTACTAAACCTTTACAACCAGATTTTACAAAGGACGGAATGTACGTTCGTGCCTACCACACCTTATTTTCGGGGACAGGAATTCATTTTCTGAATGAGGGTAACGACATTTCACGCGAAAATTACTCTAAAGGATATTGTTTTTTCGTTTTTGACCTAACACCAGATTTATCGGCAAATGCCAGCACTCATTGGAATCTTGTGAAAAATGGGTCACTTCGTGTAGAGGTTGGATTTGAAGAAGCTTTGAAAGAAACAGTGAATTGTTTGCTATACGTAGAATTTGACAACGTAATCGAAATTGATAAACACCGAAACGTGGTGGTGGATTTTAGCAGTTAAAGCAAGTTTTGTTACAAATGGGGATTTAGTCAGCTGCTTGTAGTTGCATAGTATGGACGTGTTCGTTGACTTGCAAGGGTTCCGTGGAGTTGACAAAAAGTTTATCCCAAAAGAAGTTGTTATTATTTCTGGCGACGGAAACAGAATTGAAATCCTTCACTTCGAACCCCCTCAAATTTATTCATCGCTACCTGATTCTGTAAAAAAGGACGTGACATATCTAGAAAAATATTTTCACGGACTGTCTTGGGATTCAGGCTTCGTAAATTTTGAAGAGTTTGAACTTGAACTCAAACGTGTAGTGCAGTGCTTCGATACAGTTTTTGTTAAAGGCAAGGAAAAGAAAAAAGTTTTAAGCTTTCTCAAACAAACTGTTATAAATTTGGAGGAATTTGGGTGTCCGTCTTTAAATAAATTGAAGAAAAAGAAAATTGCGGTACGTTGTATGAGTCATACAATTGAAAATCCTGTTTGTGCAGTTGAAAACGTACTACTTTTATCTGATTGGTACAATGAACACGTTCGAAATAAAGAGAGCACTCCGGACAATACCGAGTCAGTCGACTGTGAATCGTCATGTATATGCTTCTGATGAATTACCTACGTTTATAATTAGACCATGTGCGATTGTGGCAAACACAGATCCATCTTATAAACCCGGGGAACACTGGACCGCCTTCTACATCGATGAAGATGGTTGTGGCGAGTACTTTGA
The DNA here is from genome assembly GCA_963082815.1 of Melanotus villosus. Taxonomy (NCBI): domain Eukaryota; kingdom Metazoa; phylum Arthropoda; class Insecta; order Coleoptera; family Elateridae; genus Melanotus; species Melanotus villosus. The sequence goes on from OY720425.1 coordinate 22,223,625, forward strand.
TTCATTCGGACGCCATCCCGAAGGACGTCATTATAATTTTATTCAGAAAAATTGTAAATCTTGGAAAAGCAATACCCGAATGATCCAGAGTATGACTTCAAATTTTTGTGGACATTACTGTTTAGTGTATTTATATTTAAAAATGAATAATGTATCAACTTTAGATTTTCTAAGTATGTTCGATAATAATTTAGAAAGCAATGATCGGCTCGTTAAGTTAATATACGATAGTTATTTCCCTAAGATAAACTTGTCAACTTTGGCGTATGACATACTAGATGTAATACAATCTAATGTATAAATTGTAAGTGCACTTTTTTATAAATAAAACTTTTTTAAACGATTTCTTGTTTCTCTATTCTCTACACAGTAAAACAAAAATTTCGATTTGTATAAGAGTTTATTATTATTATTATATCTGTTGTATGGTGTGAAATATAAAAGTGAATTATATAATATAATAAATTATTTGATCCCTGCTGAACAAGATGTTAAGCAACAAGAGTATAAGTGTTAAGTATAACAGTAACATATAAATCAAATTAATAATTAATAAAATTAATAAACTAAAAAACTAGAATCTATTTACACGTCATTAATAAACTAAAACTGGAATCTATTTACATAATTTTTGAAAAAACTGGAATCTATTTACATAATTTTAGAAAATTAAAACTAATATAATATGAAAAGATAAAGTAAAAAAGAAACAACTAAACTAAACTAAAATTAATTATACTAGTGTAAAAAACTAAACTAAAAAACTGGAATCTATTTACATAATTTTTGAAATAAACTAAAAAACTGGAATCTATTTACATAACTTTTTGAAAATTAAAACTAATATAATATGAAAAGATAAAGTAAAAAAGAAAAAACTAAACTAAGATTAATTATACGAGCTTAAAACTAAACTAAAATTAATTACGGTGCGCAAGCGAGCAGTTTCAGCTATATCTGGGCTAGGATGGAAATCTACCATGTTATTACCAATCTACGTTCTATAGCCGAAAGGAAGCGTATCAAAACTATCCTCCACACGACGCCGCTTCGTATACTGAACTCGGAAAACCTTCCTTTCAGGCTTAGAAACGACCTCGTGCACAGGTGTTCTGACAATCTTCCTGTCGGTTTGAACGTACGTGGCCTCGGCGTTGTTAAGAACCATGTCTTTAAGGGACTCGAAATTCACATTTTCTGAATTCTTGAAATTTAGGGTTATCCCTTTAACTTTACATATATAAATGTAACCGTTTATGTTTGTAGAAAACACCTTAAAGGCATAGTTCTTAGGCCCGCCACTAACGAACTCGACAATGTAACTACCGGGCCCGTAACATTCGATTTCGTCGGTCATGTCTCCGAGGAAATCTCCTGTTTCGGGTACCCACTCACCCGGTCGCTGTGTAAAAATCACACTGTCGGTATCGAAGTATAGCACACGTCTGCCCAGCTTCTCCAAATACTTATACAACTCGAGTCGTGCATTTGCTGTCGTATAAGCAGCTAGCGCGACATTGACTGTATTTAATGGCTGAATACACTCGTCCGGCCTGTCCCAATTTAAAATTACGGTCTCGTCGTCCACAGGAGTTAATGTATGGACTTCTACCGAAGGATCGGTTAGTTTCTTGAATAACTCGTCCGGGTCCGTGATGATAGAGGACTGCATTAGATTTTCTCTCTGGGCAAACTTACCCCAGAAGCTGTTTAGACACAATTTCGCAATGTACCGCATACCCGGATTTGACGCGATGTTACCTTTATCTAATGCAACCCCCTCTCGATCAGCGTATTCGGAAACATACCGATCCTTGGTCTGGTCATCCGTACACCAAGAAGGCCATCCACTACACTCCTGCTTTATCTTCACGAAATTGTTAACATAAGATGAAAAGAGCCCCCCTGTTTTCGTTGCCTTGTTGTACTGAGCGACCTTATACTCCCAAACCTCTAAAATTTCTATCACCCTGTAGCCCAGCGAAATAGCTTTCCGGAGTTCGTCCGCAACGTAAGTACCGGTAAATTGACGCTCTTCCTGCGTATGAGCACACTCGCCCATAAACTTGTCCTCACCACAAGTTCTACACAGAACAAACATCAATTTACCGTGCATTCTAAGAGGTAGAACAGGATAGTATAGATCGGTTGGTGGTACAATCGTACACTTGACAATGCCCTCTACAGAATTAAGATCAATCTGTTCACATTTATCCCTGCCCACATGAATTTTAGGATGCCCTATGGGGTATTTCCCATACTTATTAACAAAGGGATACAGTGAACAGACGTCTAAATACCTGATCTTCTCATCCTTTTCTACCTTGTGATGCAACTTAATCGCATTGGTACGCCCACCGAAGAAACTATTTCGTGGGTTTAAGGGTTCGTGCCGAATAATGTTGTGATTAGCCAAAAATTCTGCGGCCTGAATATTAGTTTTTAGAAAATTTTTGAAACGACATTCTTTCATTTCAACGAGGTTATACCCAAAGGATCGGATGCGAGCTGCTGTGGCCTCTGTCTTCTCACGACGCATAAACATCGTTTCATGCTTGTCACCTCCAAGTTGCGCTGTTTGATCAGGGAAACAAGCCTCGCAACCGTGGAAAAAACAACCGTGGAACTGGTAAACGGTGTTTGTAGCCTCGCAGAAGCCATCGACCAAGTAGTTCTCCCTAAGTCTAACCTCGCGACTATTACCCGCGTGTTTAATTTGGATACCTAATGAGTGCTCAAGGTATAACAACCATTTGATGGCGATAGCTGATTGCTTGTCGGCCATTCTATAACCGTTTGGGGGTATAAGGCCTATTGTCTTGTCTGCAAGAAACTTGCGTCTGAACACTGCATTGCAGGATCCAGCAATCGTGCAGGCTTCGCGGAAGGGATCAACGCCGTTTGACGTGCAATAACTACGCCAAAACTCTAAGCAAGCCTTCCTCAGTATATCAACGTCAGAAATGCAGTATTTAACAAGCTCTAGTTGCATGTCGAATACCGCATCTCGCTCGACCTCGCCTCTATACCAAGCAAGAAACTCGCTTCTAGTCGCCGTAGCCATCTCATCAGGGCCGTAGTAGTGTGCGGGTGGCATGGGGCCTAAATAATTATGATTAGCCAGAGTGTTAAAAAAGTGAGGGAAAAAGCCTTTGGAACCCTGAAAGCCGAATGTTTTAGGGAGCTTACTAAGTGGCATCGGCATGTAATTAAGGGAGTCTATGAATTTCAGGTCCTCACCACAGGTGATGGACATTAACTTGGTGCCGTTAGAAATAATTTTGGGGTTCCACCTCTCCCTCTGACTGATAATCTTACGCAAAACAAACTGTGAATCATAACTTTTGGCATTGTGGGCCAACGCTACGACAGATCCTGCCACTTTTTTGAATTTCAAAATGAAATTTAGAAGCTCGTCGACAGGATTCTCTCTAAAAATGTGCTGGCGCTTTCCGCACTTGTTGCATTCTTTACTGATATCGGAGTCGTCAATGCACGACTTACACACGTTCTGTACAACGCACAAGTTTGGCTGATGCAGATAAACATTATCTGTACCATCCACGAGAGAATCTTGTCGACATTCAAAATCGTAAAACACGAAACCGAAATGTTTGTCTAATTTTTTCTTGTTAGCCACGCTCTTAGGCATATGGCATAAGTGGCGGACTGTCTGTTCTGACTTGCACCTGCTACAGTAGCTGTAGAGTCATTCGGGGTAACTGAGCGCAGCGGGTAAGTGTGCGCACGGGCTGTATTTTGGAAATGTGGCAAGGCCGGCCAAACCTTTTTTCCGAAAAATCAGCGACCCCAGCTTTAGACTTATTTCAGACATGTCACTGTGTCACTTGTCGCTTGCTCCATAACTAATTACAATACAACAAAATTTGTGATATCAATTAATAGATTTTAACATCGCGGAAAAGTGTGTCATACCCAGGTTTTTTATTTGCAAACGGTGAGTATTTTTTCATGCTGTCAGAGCCAATCTCAGAATGAATATCAGTAGAAAGCTTAAGGTTATAATCGTCACTATCGGATTCGCGATTTTTGTTTTCAATTTTGGTCCCCGTATGCGTTCACTTGCCCCATATGGGTGCGCACAGTTACCCGCAATACGGGTCAAGTGAACGCATGCCGACAAAACTATTTTATCCTTAGTTTATGAGAAATTTAGGGAATTTACTTTTTTTGTTAAAGTCGATGTGCAAAGAATAATAAATGCTCCATCTAAAAATGTTGAAATTGTTTTCATATACTTTTTATTTAATAGGGCTTAGAAGTCTAAAGTGCGCACACTTAACCCGAATGACTCTAAGTTTGCATGCGCCCACTTGCCCCGTATGCGTTCACTTGCCCCATACGGGTGCGCACAGTTACCCGCAATACGGGTCAAGTGAACGCATGCCGACAAAACTGTTTTATTCTTAGTTTATGAGAAATTTAGGGAATTTACTTTTTTTGTTAAAGTCGATGTTCAAAGAATAATAAATGCTCTATCTAAAAATGTTGAAATTGTTTTCATATACTTAACTATTTTTATTTAATAGGGTTTAGAAGTCTAAAGTGCGCACACTTAACCCGAATGACTCTACCCACATCTATGCTTATTTTTCTTGTCCACCCACACACTGCTAAGACAGGTCTGACACCTACGCAAAGTCTTACACAAATTTTTTTGGTGCTTAGTAAAACAGGCTTGACCGCAAAAATCTCTGTGGCACTCGTTGCATTTAACGAGGTCCACATCTACATTACAAGGAGGCGATGAATGACAGGACGGACAAATGTATTTGCAGCCTTTATGAGCTGTTTTATTATTAGTACGTACACGGCACATTTCGCAGAAGTAGGCAGTTGAAAAAGCTGAATATAAATTGGTAATAACATTGTAGTGCTCGTTCTCCAAAATTAAATTTAATACTGTTCGCTCATGTTGTCGGGGTCCTTCATAATACACGGACTTACCCAACCTGTGATTGTACACGACTATTGTGTAATTCGTTAGATACTGCTGAAACTGCTCGATGTGCTCTCGGGTCCCGCCCTGGCTCAGATCCACTTGGGCTCTAGTGCATAGCTCGTACGTACGCCGGTCGGTTTCAGGGTTCCTTTTAGCCAATATCGGTAGTAGGGGGTCCTTATCCCTCCAGGCCATGGCTAGCACTAGAGCCCGTGCTAAACAGTAGGTATCATCATTAACGACCACCATGATCCCCCTCTTGCGCCTTCAGAATTCTTCATAGCTAACGCCAGTTAACTTTTCTCTTGCGGCTCCGCCGTATCCCACTGGGAGCGAGACCCTGTCCAGCTGGAGCCTCAGGGCGTCTTGTGCGAAGAAACTGGCGTTGCTTTGAAGGATCTTCTCCAGCACTGCCATCACGACCTCGGCCGATAATTGGTCAACCCGCCGAAAAGAAATTCCTACGGGTTTCTCCGGGAAATTGTCACTGTGGAGGACTAGGCCTACACGGTCGGATGGCAGCGCGTTAGCTACCAGGTGGTCGATGAGCTCACTGAATGCGTTCTGAAAATAATATTTCTCAATTAACAAACACTCTTATTGGAAATAATATTGCTTAATTAACACTCTTATAATTGTTTTTCAGCACTATAAGTTTAAAATAAGTTATTTACCTTAAGCCATAAAGCAGGGTTGCTCGCTTCGCTGTCAATCTCAGAAAACTTGAAGGTAACTGACTTGGCCATCAGTTTGAACTTCTTGATCTCCTTCAAGCCCTCGCTGAGTATTTTAAAATACTTGAAGTTGCCTACCGAGGTCTGCCGACTGATACCGACATTGTAATCAGGCTCCCTTCGGGTACTCGTACGGTTAACCTAGAAAATTAAAATTGTACATTCTCGCTCGTATTATCATGCTGCAGAATTTTTGACAGCTTTTAGTGGACGTAATTACCTGATTACTGTCAGCCCGTTGTACAGCTCTATTCGGTGTAGACGGCCCCTGCCCCGGAGTAGCCGGGCCTTGACGGGATGTTGAGGGAACACCAGCCCCAAATGCCTGAATAATAAAAAAGAATTAAAATTTTGCATTACTACAGTCATAGAGGTTTTTAAAATGATTAAAAACTTCAATTCTTAAAACTGTTTTCAACATGTTTTTACTTACGTTTGCAACTTCTCCAGCAGTCACACCGGTATGCGGTTCTTTAGGGCTTGCACCTCCGCTGCCAGGCTCATTATCCACCTATAAAACGAATATAAATAATGATTAGACTCATCCAAGTTAGAGTTATTAATAAATAATTAAAAAAACTCCTAAATTTCGAGAATCTATTTTATATTAAAACACATTTTCAAAAAGCTTTATATAAAAAATGTACTTACCCGTCGATTCTCCTGCAGTTTCGCAAGGTACAGGTAGAGTTCCTCGAAACATCCACGCTCCACAGCACTTAACTGGACGCCTTCCTGTGTTATTTTACGCCATATAATTGCGTAAATAGCACGAAGGTCTTCTTCGTCCCTTACGAGTCCCGACGCCACCAACTGAAGTAACTCTCCTACACTTGACATTGCTGAACTTTTTTTCACTGTGGTATCGCAAAGAAGATCGTAGATGGTAATGACAGAGCTGACGGCTCGTCCTCTATTTAAACTAAACTCGGGCTTGAACTTTCATCCCCCCTACTTACTTCAGGTTTCAACTTGCAGAATACACGTCCGGCTTAACGTCGTATTCTTTGTTTAGATAAAAGAGCTTTGAAAACTTTAAAGCTACTTACGTCATTGTTCTGGTCGCCCGAAACGTCTGGGATAACATCCGTGGCGCCTCGCTAATCCGTAAATTCTGAATAGACTCAGATCATAAAATATTACAGAAAAGCTTTTAAAAACAGCTAATCGTTTTTCCAACTACTTGACAATAATCCTTAAAATTTGAATAGGGTTCAACTAAGCCGGAGATGTTGTAACTGATCTTAAGCCGGAAGAACCCCCGAGGTCTTTTAAAACAAGTTCGTTTTATAATATTCTTTACAAAACTAAAAATAGAGGCTGTCAATCAGGCTTAAAATGCAGGTAGGTCTACCTTTCCCGAGTATTTCTCAGTAATTATTCTTTTAGACATGTTTGACTGCGACCAACACCGTTAAAATGCTCGACCTAGATAATTTGATTGGCTAAATCGATTTGATACGCTGGTCCAATTAAACGTAGATTGGTCTGGTTAAACTGCTGCAACGGATTGATCTAATTAAACCGCGATTTGATTAAAGTAATTATATCGGAGATTGCTCTAATTAAACTGCTATTCTGATTTGATTGAGTCACCAATTAAATTGAATGAGCTATGCACCGCCGTTTTTAATCGAACCTTTAATTGATCTAATTAAAATGATTGATTGAGCCAATTAATTCCAAGATGGCCGCCGTTTTTAATCGAACTTTTAATTGACCTAATTAAAACCGCGAATTGATCTAATTAAACCGCTAATCCCATTAAATCGGCCTAAAACTCCGCGAATTGATCTAATTAAACCGCTAATCCCATTAAATCGACCTATAAAGCCGCGGATTGATCTAATTAAACCGCTAATCCCATTAAATCGACCTTGATAAGCCATTTGATTGCGCAATCAATTAAATTAATTGACCTAATTAAAAACAAAATGGCCGCCAAGCTGTCCCTATTCTACTCTCGCCTTTTAGAGAAGATACAAGGTAATGAAATTTTTGAATTCGGGCAAGTGCCGCGTTTTCGTGAATTAGAGATTTAAATGAACCATAAAAGGACACCCAAAGATCAAATTTCCCATCAAATTTAGGAATATCGACCTTTGGCAATTTGAATTCCGCATTATTATAATTAGAGGAATTTAGCAAGTTTGATCTCGCGTGTTCATTATCGTGTTCTTTTAGAAACGTTTTACTACGGCCAAGCAACGAAAAATATTTGCCCTCAAATTCATCTAACAACTTTTCTTCAGAAGGTTCTACTGCCAAAATCTCATAATGAACCCGCGTAAATTCGTCTAATGTACCTTCAACATTGTTTAACCTTAATTTTAATTCTTCGTAATTTAAAGTATCTTTTGGCGTGTCGTCAAGAAATTTTTCAAATCTGTCCAAGGAATGAACAACTCTATCCCTTTCTACTTTTAATTTAATTAATTTTTGAGCCATGATGCTAGTGCAGTTGATAATGGATCAATTGATAAAATAAAAAAGGAATAATTGGGTTACAAGGATACGTATAAAAGGTTTAAAAATACCTTGAGTGCTTTCTGAGGGTGTTCGACGGTGCTGGTTCCCTTTGTTCCAGCGACGTACGGCAAACGACTTTCCACAGCGGCTTTTCCGTGATTTTCTTCACGAGGATTTTATTGCTTGATTGGCTTCTGTGGGTGTTCGACGGTGCTGGTTCCCTTTGTTGCAGCGACGTACGGCAAACGACTTTCCACAGCGGCTTTTCCGTGATTTTTTTTCACGAAGATTTTTCTTTTCCCTTTTAATTGGAGCAATTAATCCGGCTCGAAGGACCAAATGTACGGATCTTATGTACACAAATACCGGAATAAAGAAACTCTGTTGTTAAGTTGGGAAGAAGAAACTTTATTAACAAACTTATGCCAATGCGCACCCTTGTCTGGTTAATGTAGCACTGCTTACTTAGGCACAACGATAGGGTGACAACCCTACTTAAAAATGCGTGCGCATGGCAACCACCTTACTTCTCAATCTACCCACAATTACTTAATACTAAATTTAACAATACTCGACCAGTCTGTTGTTACGTGACCTGTTCGCATTTAACTATTTTGTATGTTTACGTACGTACAAAACTTTTACAAACAATATATAGTATCAATTTCATATCGATGTTATCACGCTACGATTAATAAGAAGTATACCACTAAATGGAAATAATAACGGGTGGGCGGTGAAGAGGGTATGCATTTAAGTCGCACGCGTTTATTACAAATAGTTCCTAAAAGTTTGCAGCAGCACTAATCGAGGTTACCGTTCGTCACCTCCTTAGTCCCCTTGTCTAAGTAGATACGGGTTACACTTACGTCCGTAACGTGAGATCTCTATTTATATTATTTCCTCTATGGTAGTACGTACGAGAACTTAATCGGAGCATCGCAAAGATTCGTACTCGTCTACTCGTAGCTATTCAAATCCTGTTATTTTATTAAGAAACGTTTTACAGAATTATTTCATAATAAATACAGATATATTTTTTACTGCAAGAAATAAAAAATAACTAGTGAGCCTTTTAGAACTTTAAATTTATAACAAAAAGATGGTTTTCTTTCATTTACATGAAATTGTTTGTTTCAATTTGTATATCATTACAATATTCGGTACTCAAGAACATTTAAAGAAAAATATCATATTATAAAAATATATTTAAAAAAAACAAACTAAAATATGTACAATGAACGATTGCTTAGATAACTAAAAATATTTACAATTTTATTTACAGTCGATTTAAAATATCTAAAAAAGTGGGTAAAGAAGGATATATTCAAATCTAAATATTGTTTGGGTTTAAGCTTCGATAGGCAGTTAGTAGGTGTATACTTCATAAATTACGCAATAACTGTCATGCAGTCTAGTATTTGTTATGACTGAGAATGAAGTAATCGATACCTAATTATTTTGAAAGCAATTATTAGAACTCGTGAAAGGCCGAGTAAAACTACCTAGAACGATAATAAGTAATCAATCACTAGAAGTACCGAATACATTTATTTGTGGGTATTCGGTACTTCGGATCCTAACGAGTAACGAATACTAAAGTATCGAATAGTTACTACCCGCCCATCACTAGTGATGGCGAACGACAGAGGTACTTTTTGAATTCCTAACCTACAGCACGTGTATATTGAAACAAAGAAAAATAGTATTAGTGAAGTTTATTTTGATGAATTAGTATTAAAATTAGTGTTTTTGAAAACTAGAAGCTATTTTCTTTTGTAAAAATTTATTTTTTATTAATAAACATGAATAATATTCATACAAGTAATAGCCGCGTAAACTGTTGCGTATTTGGTTGTCACAGTAGGCAAGGGCGTGATAAACAATACAGTTACCACGCATTTCCTAAAGAAAAAGGTAGTTGCGTACATTTAATGAACAAGTAAATAATATTAAGGGTAATATAATTGCTACACAGCTGTAAATAACATCCAACCACAGTCTAGTAATCAGTAGTTTCACTTACCCTTAGCGCCTTTGTTCTCCGTGTATAATTTTGTATGTTCGCGCATTTCAATGCGCATTGGCGCATGAACGGAAAAAAAAACAGAACTAACGCAGTTAACAGAGATGTATTAAGTGATACAGGGCCGTACTCGAATATTTCGTAATGAAAATTATTAAAAAATTTTCATCGTGATTTCTTTTTAGATGTAATTTATCTTTTTGTTAATGATATAATCACTAAAAACACTAAAAATGTTGTGAAGGCCTATAATGTATTTTCCTATAGCTTCATTCTATGCAACAACAGAAATTGAGTGTTTTCTAAAAAAATGTTTAATATTATAGCAAAACTATAAACTACCTATATAAAAAGCAAATTTATATATAAAATTTATGTTTATTTTAACCATATGGTGCATTTGTCCAAAAATTATGAGTTATATTTCGCGTTTATTGATGTTCATAATATATTATATGCTATCTAATAACAATTATGATATATGCCTAACTTAACGATTGTATGCAATATTTAGCTGATCTGACCGAATTTAAACAGTTATTGTTCTAAAAGATTTTTTTTAAGCAACTGAATATTATGGCAAAATTAAGTACCAAAAAAGGCAGGCAAAAGACCAGAAAAATATTTAAAAAAGGGCATTTTGAATCCTAAAATTAGCTGAAAAGGGCAAAAACAAACTAATGGAACTTAAAAAAGCTTTATTTAAAAAATCCCTTTCCCGATACTAATATATGTTAAATATTACTTAAATCTATTTTAGTTACAAGTAATTTTTCCAAATTTTCTGAACTCAAACTAGTCCTTTTGTTAGTAAGAATTTGTTTATAATCTGAACATTATCTTTCTACGCCACATGACGTGACGGGAGCATATTTTAGGCAACTGAGCTGTTCTGGGGATAGTTCTACTGAAAGATTTTCTTCGGGTGATGTGGAAATTCCTTCTTGAATATCAGAAATTTTGCGTAGTTTGGCTAGCGATGGATGTCTTGCTAACACCGTGTTACGCTTCTCACTTACTTTTCCAGAAGGATTAAGGTTTAACGCCTATTTCAGCAAATAACAAGGGAACCTTTCAAATTTATATTCTACTTGGCTGTTGTTGAGAATTGCGATTTAAAATTAAAAACTACTGTCTTTATCGTAGCCAAGTTTTTTGGGATTTCTTAATTAAATTTTTATAAAGGAATCATGCAACCAAGGAAAAATTCAAGTGGTACAATTATATTCGCTGAAAAGGGCAAGAAGGCCATTTAAACGAAAAAATCATTTAAATAAGCAAAATCACTGAAAACCCACCAAAAAGGCAAAAAAGGCAAAATAAAAATTAGATTTTTAAGTTGCGTAAACCTTAAAACGAACTTTAATATTGCCTTGAAAGTTTGGGAATTCAAAACATCAAAAACCGAATGTTAGGTACGCAAGAGTATTCCGGCTGCTGTAAATGCAGGCTGTGCAGGCATCGAGTGACGCATTTTGAATATTGATATACGCGCGTTAAACGACAAGCTTCCTTTTTTCGCCACGAATGCGATATTGCGCATAGATATGCGCAAAGAAATATTTGTCCGCGATTTTCATCGGAGTGAAACTACTGTAAAGGTTTATACTGTGATATTACTAGACTGTGATCCAACCTTGAGCATAAAATTAGCACTGCAGCGGAGTGCAGTGTTGCCATCTTTTATTTTCTGGTTTCGGTAGCTTTCGGTTTTATTTTTCGGTAGATTTCGGTAGACATTTAAGCTGAGAAAAATATAAGTTTTTACCAAGCCCTGTAATGAAAATTTACGTTTTTAGGAAACGCAACTACATGCGGGTTAAGAAGAGGTATTTATGTAAGTCTGATACGTTGGCTCTTGGGTCCAACAAGTACCATGCACAATCTAAATGTTGCTTACTTTTTTATAATATTTATGAGATATTAAAAAAAATCAATAATGATTGAAAATGGAAAAAAATATACTTATATGTAACTTTCAGTTTTGTCACCATGGTTAGCTATTATTAATCAGCAATTAATAACTTTCCTGGTTTTTGCCGTTTCCGGAAACAATAATCCAAATTAATACGTAAGTTTTTCCCTATCGAAATATAATCAAAGTTTAGCTTTAAAATAATTAGGGGAGAAAATCATTGAACTTCAAAAAAATTGTTCGCCGAGTCCCCACCCTTTATAGTTACTAAATAAGATTTTATTACAAAAATAAAATTAAAATTTCCTGACTTCTTACTTGCCAGCGCCGCTGAAAGATAAACTTTATACATCCGATATTATTACGAAAAAGTGTTTGTATAATCCGCACGTAGTGGACAATAAATATCAGTTACATTTTAAAACAATCTCCAGGCAATGTATTTTGTTTCAAGTCAGGTGCATTTTGTGATGTCAAGATAAGCAAAACAGTTTTTTTTGAAGATTATTTAATATAATAAACTTTAAAAAATCGGTAGAAATGAGTCTAAAATCGGTAGATTGAAGTCGAAATCGGTAGATCTACCGAAATTTCGGTAGGGTTGGCAACACTGGCGGAGTGCATCCACATGTTTGCAACGACCTGACAATCCTGCCTTACAGGTGCTAGATGCACTGGAAACCTGTACTTCTTCGTCGACAGTTTTCAATGTTGCCCTAATTTCATGTGGCTTTTCTGACAATACACTTGTTTGCAGACAAAGAGCAAAAATTGTTATTACAAATACTTGTCTTTCTAATATGCCACAAGTGATCACATGTTGAGCATTAACCACAGATTCTCCCTCGCTTACACATCTGGAAATAGGTGTAGCCTCCAAATAATCAAAAATGTTTTTTAATGAAAGCAAAAACTTCCTATAGTATATCCAAAAGATTACTTACTGATAACTCTAAATATATATTCGAAATAGCTTTGAAAAAAGCTGATTTATTAAATTTTCACGCTCACGGATAAAGAATTTACAAAAATCGAAATAAACTTATTTCAGCACAATGCTAACTTAAAGCGTGTATTACATTGTACTTTTTTTGTCTAGAAAACTTTGACAAGTTTGTAAACTAGATGAAACACTAAACTAGAAATTCAAATAAGCCACCTCCCAATTTTAATTGCTGTCAAGTCACCGTTCTTTTTACGCAGACTCCGCTAAAGTCAAATTGCCAATTGCCAATTTAAAGAAAAAAAAATTGTTTGCGGTTAAGTGTTTGTTTTGGTTAGTTTCACAGAATACATTTTAGCTTACGCTGGTTAGTATATTATTATAAAGAAGGAAAAAAGGAACCGCAATAAAAAACTACAAAAATTTAGTTTATAAAAACTAACAAAATTGAAAACAAGTTGGATGTAGTTGGCAGCTCTGAAATTCGCTGCAATGCGCAAGTCTAGTACGAAAACTTGGACGGAAAATTGGTCCGTACCTAGTTTCAAAACTTGTATCAAACTTGAGCAAGTTTCTGAATTAGACTATCAAAGTTTTTACAAGTGAATCTAGTACAAGAACTAGTCAAAGTTTTCTAGACAAAAAAAGTACAATGTAATACAACTTTAAGCCTGTGTGACACGATGCTAAATTTTACATAAAATTTACATGTAAATTTTATGCGAAATTTTTTTACTCGTTGCATACAGAAAATAACGTGCTAAATTCTCTGCTAAATTTTCATGTAAATTATTTAAGACGTGTTCTAAATTTGGAGGTACAAGTGCGCGTAAATATGCGCGGTAGTCTAGCCACGCCCACTTTGAATTTTGAACTGCCAAGCGTTATTTTCCGCAGATAACCAAAATAACGTGTTTACAGTTTACTGGTTCCATGCTTTTTTCTATCGTGTGGTGTTCATAACAATTGTTTGCGCTTGTGAAAATTTAATTTCACTTAATTTTTGTCAAAACGTAAACACAGCTGATTGTTGCCAATATGACAGTTATGACAAATAACTGGAAATGTCCCTAAACTGTTTGATAATACGCAGGCGCGTGTGCTATATTTCAGAAAAAAAATGACAGGCGTTGCAAACAGAAAATTGGGTTTAGCTGCATAAAATCCTGCTAAAAATATGGGTAAATTTACAGAAAATTGTCCAGAAATAAGTACAAAGTGGACATTTAAGATAAAGAAAAATGAAAACGGTGAACCTCAAACTTTCAAAGCAAGACTAGTGGCTCGTGGATTTCAACAGAAAGAAAATTTTGATTTATCAGAAATCTATGCACCTGTAGCAAAATTAACAACAGTTCGAATTTTAATAGCAGTGAGTAATCACCTACAATTACGGCTACATCAAATGGATGTGAAGGGAGCATTTCTGTACGGAGATATAAAAGAAGATGTTTATCTAGAAGTGCCAAAAGGTATGAAAATTAAGAAAGATAATGTTTTAAAGGTAAGTAAATCATTATACGGTTTAAAAAATCACCAAGATATTGGAATCAGAAATTTAATGAATTTATGATAAAACAAGATTTTATTCATTCTAAAGAGGATTATTGTCTTTATGTTAAAACAATTTCTACAAAACAAGTGATTTTTTGTGGTATTGTTTGTTAATTGGTTCTCTAATGAATGCAGTATATTAGGATCACGTCCTGATTTATGTTTCTCAGTTAGTTATTTAAGCAGATATCAAAATTTGGGAAATGAAGATCTGTAGAAATCACTTAAAAGAATACTTCGATACATCAAGCAAACTTTGAAGAAGAAACTAATTTATAAAAGAAATATAGAAGCACCTGTTATATTTAATTACCACTCTGCAGCATTAATCTTCGAAAATATAAGGTTAAGTCAGGTTAAGTTTGGCAGTTATCCGAATCCCCTAATAACCAAATAAAACAGCAGCAGAAAATACCCAACATAAGATATGATTTCCCTAGTATCCCCACCACAATAAACAAATCTCCGATTCTCTATGCTCCCGATCTCCATAGCAGGAAAGGCACCTTTAGGGATTAAGCTCAACATAAAAAAAAAGTTGAAACCTGTCACAAATTGTTCATTACCCTCCCCGTAATAAGTGGTAAAAAGTCCAAAAGTTTCCCGCGTCGGGTTTTGGGAGGGGGGGGGCTGGGAAGGGGGTGAAATGCGTTTTTTTTTTAGGTTTTTGCAAATATCTCAAGAAGTATGAGGTTTATCGCAAACATCATTATATAAAAAATTAAAGTACATTTCATTTTGAATGAAAATGGTCTTATACATTTATTTGTTAAAGTTAATGGTCGTTCAGATATGGAAGGGGTAAATTTCATTGATTTTCCACTTTCTGTAGAAATTGCACGTAACACCTTGAAATCAGTTATACTGCAGTAAAGTTAGGGATTAAGCTCAACATTAAAAAAAATTCACAGATTTCGCAATCCTTGCAACCATCGGATACATTGGAAATGATAATGCCATATAAAATACATAAAACATATAAACTTACCTCAGTTACGACTTCGAAATTGTGGAACTATGAACTATCACACCTTTGAGAGTAAATTAATATTTTTCCAATTTGTGCCAAATCTAGTTATCAAAGCAACATTTTAACGTGAAGGGTGGATAAAGTGTTGCTATAAACATTTTATCCACACTTTCCTTGACGACACTGTTTCTATAAACATTTTATTCACACTTTCCTTGGCGACGTGAATTTTAGAATGGAAATCATGGTGCTTTTAAATTAGGTTGCTAGCTATTGATTCATAAAGAGATTTTATCCACTCAAGGACATTAGCTCACTCGGCTACGCCTCGTGAGCTAAACTTTTCCTTTCCTGGATAACATTTTTCTTTATTCACTCACGGAACGCCGAGTGAGCTATATTCTTAAATAGTGGCGGTGTGGCCTCTTTAATTCCTGTAGAAAGAAATATTACATTTTTATGACCTAAAATATCCTAAGGCGCCTTCAAGACATATTGCTCCCTCCGCCTCCCAAAGATAGGTACGCCACTGGTACCATAAATAGCTATTAAACTAAATAAATAAAAGACAATACATATTCACTCAGTTTGTACCTGTTTGTAATACGAATACGACTATGCGTATTTCCTTACACTTGTAGCAGATATTGGATTTGACTCAGGGAGGGTAGCGAGTTTGGCCGTTGCACCGACCTCACCCACCCGGACGATGTCCGGGCGTCAGCCTAGCACACTGACTTCCTGAATTACGGCTTAGGCATTAGTTGCCGGGAAGGCCCCAGGTTCATCCGACCACCCGGGTCCGATGAACCTGGGGTCCACCTCACCGTACGGTTCGTTACCACTGCACCCTCGAAACCTAACCTCAAATCGGATACCCGCCCGTTTCCGAGCGGGGGGCTTGGCACCCGAGCCCGAAGTAATCGATAAGCACGACTATTGCTACCAGATGCATGTGCAATGCTCCCACTGGTGAGGGACGCTGGAGGAAAACAACCCACACGCACACACACACACATACATGGACGATGATCGCTCGCCCGCCACCCCCTGCTACGTGATCGCGTGGCCTCGACAGCTCCCGGCTATCGGCGCCAAGCGACCCATACGTGCAGTACGGTGAGAAAACAACACTACTAGATAACAACACACACACACACACACACATACCTGGACGGGATCGCTCGCCCACCACCCCCTGCTACGTGTTCGCGTGGCCTCGACAGGCTCAAGCTATCAGCGCCAAGCGATCCATACGTGCAGTACGATGAGGAAAAACAACACTAATGGACAACAATTATACTCTACGCGGGTATGGCCCCAATATAGCCTTGCGGCTACCAGGTCCACACAGTCGCACGCACAGTCGGCGCAACACGCACTCGACACGGGGTGTGGCCTCAATATAACCTTGCGGCTACCAGTAGTACCACACGGTCGCACGGACACGCACTCGACGCGGGGTGTGGCCTCCAGTAGTACCACACAGTCTGTAAATTTACTCACCTGGCCGCCTCCTCTGTCGCTTGGCACGGTGCCGCCTTTGTCGAAAGGGAGCCGCCGAGCTTCACACACAATTTACCCTTTGTCGGTCCTATGCCGCCTCTGTCGGTAACGGCAGGAGCGCCTTCCGAAGTTGGTCCTTTGTCCGAACTTGCCGCCGACCACTTAAAAACTTTCCTCGAAGCTGTCTGTGTCACTTTCCGCGAGACCGCGGTTGTCACCGACCACGTGTGTCCCATGTCCCTCGCCTGGGGGCCGCACCGGTCACTTGACGCGACGCCGCCTTTGACGAAAGGGAACCGCCGACCCTCACTAACACTTGGCCCTTTGTCCGCACAAGCCGCCTCTGGCGGTTTCGACAGAAATACCTGTTAAAGTTTGGCACTTACTCCAACTTGCTGTTTATCTCTTGGACACTTGTCGCGATGTCACCTGAGTCGCTTCCCGCGAAACCGCGGATGACACTGTCCACCTGTGTCCCTTGTCACTCGTCTGGAGGCCGAACCGGTCACTTTTCGCGAGGCCTCCTTTGTTAAACACGAAGATTAAGTACTCACCAGCAATTAACTCTTTGACGGTCGCAAGCCGACTCGTCCCCTAAGGTCAGAATCGCTTGTTTTCCGAAAACACTCAGGAAAACTTTCGTACAAAGAATATGCTCCGACAAAACACAACTGCTCGCTTCAAGATCTCAGAAAGAAATATTACACTTTTATGACCTAAAATATCCTAAGGCGCCTTCAAGATTTAGGGCGCAGATTAAGTACAATAGGCTGATAATAAATAATGAGGTATATAGGGCAGGCGATATAAAGGAGGGAGAGGTAAATGAGATGGTCGAGGAAGGGGGGAGTAGAAGTAATAGCTATAAAAGGACAGTAAATGAAAGATCGCCGGGAGAAGAGAGCTTTGAAGAACAGTTGAGGAAGATAACCCGAACCGATAGAAAAAACTAGTAAAGAAGGATGGGACGGGGGCTAACGAAAACGGAAATGGCTATGGACAAGGATATGAATTGCAACTAGGTAAAAAAAGGCAGAGAGGGAAGGAAAGGTTAAGTAAAATTGGATCCTGGAATGTGCGGGGTACTTACAATGAAGGAGCACTAAAGAATTTGGCATTGATAATGAGGAAGTATAGTATGGATATACTTGCAGTGCAGGAGACAAAGCAAAAAGGGCAATAGGTTATCCCGGTAGATGGCTATACGTTTTTCAACAGTGGAGGAGAGGTTAGGTACCTGGGGGTGGGATTTTTAATAAGTAACGAAATTAAGGATACAGTAGTCGATTTTGAAGCCGTGAATGAAAGAGTTTGTCGACTAAGATTGAGAGGAAGATACAGAAAAATAACCCTATTGAATATACAATATACACGCCCCCACCGAGGACAAGGATCTGACAGTTAAGAGCGAATTTTATGAAGAGGTGGAAAGAATACTAGAGGAAATTCCCAAGTATGATATCAAAATAGTATTAGGGGATCTAAATGCAAAAATAGGTAGGGAGGAGGCATATAAAAAAGTAACAGGGGGTAATGGTAAACACCCTCTTTCGAACGAAAATGGAAAAATTGTGATAGAATTTGCCCTGGAAAACAAATTAAAAGTAATGAGCACAAATTTCAAACATAAAGAAATACACCAAACAACGTGGATCTCACCGGACGCTAAAACCAAAAACCAGATTGATCATGTGTTAATTGAACATAAACATCAAATAAACGTAATGAACGTAAGAAGTTACAGAGGAGCGGATATGGACTCAGACCACTTCCTGGTAATTACTACATTAAAACAAAGACTGCCAAAGAATATAAAAGTAACAAATAATCCCTTAACAAAATATAATGTGGAAAAAATGCTAGATAATGACGTACTAGGCGAAACGAAAGCGCAACTCGATAGCAGGTTAAAGGAATTACAGTAACTAAACAACATTGAGGATGAATGGAGACAAATCGAGACTACGGTACAAGAAACGATGAAAAGATGTTTAGGGAGAAAAACCAAAGGGAAACAAGAAGTCTGGTTTGACGAGCAATGCAAGATGATATTACAAGTAAGGAACGAGGCTAGAATGAAACTACTAGACAAAGTACGGAAGAAAATAAGCGGGAATACAAAGAGGCAAGGAGAAGGTCCAATCAAATATGCAGATTGAAAAAGAGAATATATTTGGAGACAAAACTGGAAAAAATAGAACAAAATTATGTAAATAAAGAACTAAGAAATTTCTATCAGGAAACGAAGAAAAACCGTGAAGACACAAAGCCCAACGCTATTTCATATCTAAAAAACAAGAACGGGGAAATGATAGGAAATACCCAAGAAAAGCTAAAGATATTTAAGGAATATTATGAGAAACTGATTAGGGATGAGAATGAACAGGAGGAAGGGGAGCGAGTGGAAGAGGAGGGGACAGAGGAAGAGAGAAACCAATCTGTAACAAAGGAGCCAACGCAGGAGGAGATAATAGAAGAGATAAATAAATTAAAAAATAGCAAAAGTACTGGAGAAAACGGAATACCAGCGGAAGTATACAAATGGGGGGGGAGATCGGCTGAAGCAGAGGATAGTTAAACTAATCACAAACGTGTGGAAAAATGAACAAATGCCACTGGCGTGGCATAACGCGATAGTCTGTCTCATCCATAAGAAGGGCGATAGGTGCCAATGCGAAAATTACCGGGGAATATCGTTGTTGGATGTGGTATATAAGATATTGGCGCGGATTATTCGAAATAGACTGAGTGAGTACCAAGAGCGAGTCATAGGCGAGTATCAAGGAGGATTCAAGAAAGGACGAGGCACCGCCGATCAAATCTTTACGGTAAAGATGATTCAATACAACAGCTACGAACAAAATTTAGGGCTGCATATGCTATTTATCGATTTCCGCCAAGCGTACGATACGATCATCAGGAGAAAACTCTACGAGGCCCTTAAAAAGCTGGGGATTCCAGCGAAACTTATAAATTTAGTAAAAATGACCCTAATGAGGACCAATAACAAAATTCTGATAGATGGACGGGTAACGGAAAGTCTCACCGGAAATAAAGGTGTGAGACAAGGAGACCCTATCTCAACGGTGCTGTTCAACTTTATTCTGGAAGCAATATTGAGGGAAAGTGGTATTGAAGCGGGTGGAATAATTTACCAAAGAAGTCATCAGATAGTTGCATATGCAGACGACCTAGCTATAATTACAAGATCAAGAAAGGAGTTAGAAACGGTATTTGGTAAACTGGAAAGCACAGCAAGAACATATGGGCTAGCAGTAAACGAGAAGAAAACGAAGTACATGGAAATGCGCCAAAACATTGGGAGAGATACAGTTGTCAGCTTCAAGGTGGAAGGAAGGGAATATAAATTCGGGAAAGTCAACAGTTTCGATTACCTGGGAGCGACATTAACAAATACCATAGATGAGAGTTTAGAAATCCAAAAACGAATTACAAGGGGTAGTAAGGCGGTAGGTGCTATCAACAACATATTTAAGTCCAAAGAAATTTCTAGAGCCGCGAAATTAAGAATTTACAAAACGATCGTACGACCATCCGTAACATACTCAAGTGAATTATGGGCAATGACAAAACAGATGGAAGTAAAACTGGAAGTATGGGAGAGGAGGGTTTTAAGAAAAATACTGGGAGGAGTGAAAACAGAGGACGGCGAGTGGAGACGAAGAACTAATAAAGAGGTACAGGAAATCTATGGTGACCCATCCGTAACGGCGTTCATAAGAGCTCAGAGAGTAAGGTGGCTAGGGCACGTCAGCCGTATGCCGGAAAACAGACATGCGAGGAGGATGCTGGAAGAAGGGACTGGCGGAAAAAAGAAAAAAGGACGACAAAAAAAGAAGTGGCTGGATGCTGTGGTGAAAGATGTAAAAAGAGCAGGAGTGGAAGATTGGAGAAACAGAGCAAGAGACAGAGTCAGATGGAAAAGAGTTGTTAGTAAGGTTAAGGAAATGTAAAATGTAAAAATCGAAATATAAATGAAATGTAATAAGGACTAAGCCATGGGCCTAGAAGGCCTGTAGTGCTGAAATATATATATAGGTATATAAGTTATGAATTCAACTTTGTTTATTATTTCTAGCACGGCAAACTGATTTATGTGTTCCCAAGAACTACTTCATCTATAAAAATCGGCATCGTACTGTGAATTTAAAGAAAAATCTGACATCGGAATACGTATGTGTCCTGTAATCGTCAATCTTTAACATTGTTTTTATGACCTATTTGTTGTTAATATTTACTTTAGAGTACTTTTATCTGTATAAATAATTTATAAACAATTAATAAAATGAATTTATATCAAAAATCAACTTGGTATTTAACCTCATGTACTTTGTGTGTGTAATTCATGTTTATCAGACTTGTCAAAATTTGTATAAACTGTTTGTGTGTTAAATTAATGAATAAAATAATGTTGTCTGTGATGTTTTGTGCTCAAAATACACAACAATATATATATATTTGAAAAGCTCTTAAAATGGTCTTTTAAATGAGGTCGACACCAACTATGATTCCCATTTAAAAAAACACAAGTTTATGCTGTAACTGAAACACCATAGCAAATGGAAAAAATCTACGTACGCCACTGGAATCTACGTAAAAATATCTATAAATAACCTTTATACTATATTCAGATATTTCTATAAATAAACAAGTTATAAGACTTATTAGTAGTGTAACAAGTTATGCAATGACATCATCGCTGCGTCAGCTGATCCCGAACGTACGAGTAAATTCGATGAGTCTAGAAAAATCCACATTAGACTGGAGTCAAAGGCCGCCGCAGGTATAAGAGCGGGACCGACACAAACCCAGGCAGTCTTGAACTGATAAGCGCGGCGAAAATTGTGAATACGTATAAATAAATAGTTAAATAAATAACTGTTGAGAAGAGAATAGGAAGAAAGGGATTTGGATACGGCAGGAACGAAAAAGGAATTGGAAGTTCGCCTCAAAAAAGCATTGTTAGAAGAGGGCCAAGATCCAGAAAGCTTTAGTTTTGAGATGCCAGGCAGCGGAATTGATTTTAAAGTACTGCTAAACAAAATCGGCGAAAATTCTAAATCCTTAGAAGAAAAAGTACTTGAAAATTCGAAATCCTTAGAAGAAAAAGTACTTAAAAAGTGTAAATTCTTAGAAGACAAAATGCTGGAAAATTGTGGAATCTTCGGGCGGGATGTGTACGAATGATGGAACCTATTTGTGATAAGAGTCCACAGCGGTATACTGGTAGGAAAAGCGCTGGTCAAGGTTGGAGAAACAGTACCGGTGAGGATTATGAACGTCAATATGGAGCCGGTGACGCTGAAGAGGAACACGCGTGTGGGACAGTGTGTGCCAGTATCCCAAATAGCCTAGTGCATGAATGAATCCCAAAGACCAGCTGCCAAACAACATGCTGGTGGACGTATTGATATGATAACCAATTCATGTGAAGACCTTAATGAAACAGAATTGAAGAGCGTGCGAACTTTGATTTGCCAATACCAAGACGTCTTTGCCCTTGATGAAGATCAAAAGGGACGAACAAAAGTGGTACGACATAAGATTAACACCGGGGATTCCAGACCTATACGACAGCTTCCGAGACGACTTCCATGGGCAAAGCGTGACGAAGCGGAGAAGATTATTACCGACATGAAGAAACAAGGGGTCATTGAACCATCAAACAGCCCATGGGCATCACCAGTGGTTCTAGTTGGCAAGAAGGATGGATCAACGCGTTTCTGTGTGGACTACCGGCAGCTCAATGAGGTCACGAAGAAGGACAGCTATGCCTTACCACGAATTGATGACACGTTGGACACGTTATCTGGTTCACGGTGGTTTTCAACGCTAGACTTGAAGAGTGGTTATTGGCAAGTTGAGATGGAACCTGAAGACCGAGAGAAGACCGCGTTCACTATCGGTTCGGGATTATGGAAGTTCACAGTTATGCCCTTTGGCCTATGCAATGCTCCAGCCACCTTTGAGCGCTTGATGGAGACCATTTTGAGGGGATTGTCCTGGAAAACTTGCCTGGTGTATCTGGACGACGTAATCGTAGTTGGCAGGTCATCTGAAGAACACTTGGCAAATCTAAAAGAAGTGTTCCAAAGACTTCGTGGAGCCAACTTGAAATTAAGTCCGAAGAACTGCGACATATTTAGAAAAGAAGTCAACTATCTTGGACATGTTGTATCACGAAATGGAGTAGCAGTCGACCCCGATAAAATCCGAGCGGTGCAAGAATGGCCAACACCAAGGGATAAACACCAAGTGCGAAGTTTCCTTGGATTATGCACTTACTACAGGCGTTTTGTTCCGGGATTTGCCGATATAGCAAAACCGCTGACAAGGCTAACGGAAGATGGTCACGATTACATTTGGAGCGAAGACTGTGAGACAGCTTTCCAACAACTGAAACATGTTCTAGTAACCGCACCGATATTAAACTCCCGCGGATGGATGGAAAGTTTATACTCGATACGGATGCGAGTGTTCTTTCCCAAGTACAAGATGGACATGAAAAGGTTATCGGTTATTTTAGCAAGGTCCTATCGAAAGCCGAAAGAAATTATTGCGTGACCAGAAAAGAGTTGTTGGCTGTCGTCAAGTCCGTAGACCACTTCTACAAGTACCTGTACGGGCGGAAGTTTTTGTTGAGGACGGACCATGCCGCATTAAAATGGCTTCTGCAGTTCCGTAATCCGGAAGGACAAGTCGCAAGATGGATTGAACGGCTGCAAGGGTACGACTTTGACACGGAACATCGTGCGGGCACTACTCATCGAAATGCCGATGCACTTTCAAGAAGGCCATGTCCAGCAGACTGTCCTCACTGCTCTCGACTAGAAGAGAAGATTTGCCGTACCACAATCGTCAACGACCATTGGTTGTCTGAAGAGTTGCAACGAGAGCAAGGAGAAGATCCTGCATTGAAAATGGTGCTTGAGTGGAAACGAAAGGGTGAAAGACCAACCTGGGAGAGAATCAGCTCTTGTAACAGAAGAAGAAGGCGTACTGGGCCCAGTGGGACTCTTTGAAGATAGAAAGCGGGCTTCTGAAGCGGCAACTGGAAAACGAAGATGGAACTACCGTCAGGCTTCAGTTAGTAGTGCCGAGAAGCCGAATGTCAGAAGTGCTTAGAAATCTTCACGATGGCACCTCAGGAGGACATTATGGTGTGAAAAAGACTCTCGAGAAGGTTAGAGAAAGATTCTATTGGGTCAACTGCAAAGAAGACGTTAATGAATGGTGTCGCAAGTGCGACCTGTGTGCCGCAGGGAATGGGCCTCTAGGAAAAAGAAGAGACCCATGAGACAATACAACGTGGGGAATCCCTTAGAGAGAGTGGCCATAGACATTGCTGGACCGTTTCCCGAGACTGATACAGGAAATAAGTAAATCCTGGTAGCAATGGATTATTTCACTAAATGGACGGAAGCATATGCACTACCAAATCAGGAAGCCGTGACGGTCGCCGAAGTGCTAGTCAAGGAGTTCTTCAGCCGCTTTGGTGTACCCTTGGAACTACATTCGGATCAAGGCCGCAATTTTGAATCTGCACTCTTCGGAAATGTTTGCCGATTATTGGGCATCCGTAAGACTCGAACTACTCCGCTACACCCGCAGTCCGATGGAATGGTGGAGCGAATGAACTGGACCATGGGCAAATATTTAGCCAAGGTTGTATCCGACCATCAACGAGACTGGGATCAATATTTGCACCTGTTCTTAATGGCCAATCGTACAGCAGTTCACGAAACCACTGGTCAAACGCCGGCCTGCATGATGTTTGGACGCGAACTGCGACTACCCTGCGACCTCGAATTTGTAAGTCCGCCTGCGGAACAAGAGGTAGCAGGAGATGATTACGCCACGAAATTGAAATTTAAGTTGAATGACATCCACGATCGGGCCCGCGGAAATACCCAGATCGCTAGCGACCGGATGAAGGATTCCTACGACGTAAGGACCCAAGAAGGCGGATTTCAGCCTGGAGATTTGGTTTGGCTCTACAACCCGCAGAGGCGTCGTGGTTTCTCACCGAAGCTACAACGGAATTGGGAAGGTCCGTATCAAGTGAAGAAGCGAATAAATGACGTAATCTATCGCATTCAGAAACAACCCAGAGGAAAACCAAAGGTGGTACATTCCAATCGTTTGGCACCATACGAAGGAAATAATAACAGAGCCCTGGATGTTGAAGACGAGGGCAGAGAACTTATCAACAGAATAGAGCCTGCCGAAAGCCGACCGACTTTTGAAGAGTTCATGGCGGCGTTTTCCGGAACCGGAAAAGCACGATTTGGAGTGACAACTGAAGTACAGCAAGATCTCTTCAAGGTTCCTACTGATTGTTCGATAGCTCACTGCGTATCCAAGGACCTTCGTTTAGGAAGAGGAATTGCGGTCGTATTTAAGAAGAAATTTGGGCGACTAGACGCACTCGAAAGACAGAACCCCACGGTCGGCAAAGCTTTATATCTTCCAGATCAACAACGATTTATTTATTATTTGGTTACGAAACAGTTCCATTACCAGAAGCCGGATTATGGAGACCTCTGGAATGCTCTATGGGATTTGAAGAAAGACCTGTTCGCTAAGGGCATTAAGAAGTTGGCAGTTCCCAAACTCGGCTGTGGGCTGGATCGGCTAGATTGGAGGACCGTACGAAACATGCTGGAGGTAGTCTTCAAGGACTCCGGTGTGACTATCCTGGTCTGCAGTTTTGATTCAAAGCCTGCAACAACACCAAAGAAGAGTGTAGACTGTTACCTCTACCGCAGTGGGACATGCAGAAGAGGAGAACAATGCCGATACCGTCATGACCCGTTCTTCAGAAATCAAGGGTCGAAACCTGTTCTGGGACAGAACAGACTTAAAGAAGGGGGCAGTGTAACACGTTATGCAATGACATCATCGCTGCGTCAGCTGATCCCGAACGTACGAGTAAATTCGATGAGTTTAGAAAAATTCACATTAGACTGGAGTCAAAGGCCGCCGCAGGTATAAGAACGGGACCGACACAAACCCAGGCAGTCTTGAACTGATAAGCGCGGCGAAAATTGTGAATACGTATAAATAAATAGTTAAATAAATAACTGTTATAAATAAATTACTTTAGTGTTCGGTTTTAATATTAGTGTTCCGTTTAGTTTTACGTTAGTGTTTAATTATTGTTCTTTATAATTATTTCGTACTTTAAGTTTGTTTAATAAATTAATTTACACCACGAACCGAGTTTATTTTAAATAAACGTCGTAAAAACGTTACAGTAGAATTGGGGTAATTTTAAGTTTAGCGCAATAACTCAAAAACAAAAGAAGATCGCCCATTTCTGTTTCCACCATACAATTAGTCTCAAAAAGTTGGCCCAATAACGTGCCATCGGTTTTGCTGTAGCTGTACAAATAACAAAGTTACCCATACACGCACGTCGAATTTAGGACACACTGTACTATAGGTGGAAATCCATAAACTCGGCAATACGTCAGCTACTACTTATGCATTATAAGGTGGGGGGGATATGCATATTCCTAGATATATACAGGATGATTAATAACGTACGGAGGAGATTTTCAGGGTAAATAGAGGGGACTAAAGTAATAGTATATTAAAACACAAGTTACAGAAGGCAACATTTTCGCGCACGAATCCGAACGGACGAGTGCCCGAATTGCCTTCTGTAACGAGTTTTTTATACTATTTTCTCTGTTTCGGCTTTCATTTACGTTATTTATTTATAATTTTTTATAAAATTAGTTGACAATTTCCATTAGGGAATTTTTTGGTAGAATAGTTAGGTTGGTAACAGTGGTATGTTTGACGTTTATGGTTTTGCACATTAATATTGGAATGTGTATTTTGTACGCACGTTGTAAATTCGAATTTGTTATTAATATTAATAAAATTAAATAAATTGTAATGTTGGATGAACAATTGAAGGGCTCGGTGCAACAACCGGTCAGATCCATTTGTTTGAATTTTACAGTAGGTATCAAAAACAAACTGTTTAAAATACGATAAGAAAAACTTAACAAAAACAGTTGGAATATGTAGATATTGCTATCTTAAGATAGTTATAAGGGAAAATGATTTTATTGTCAAGAGTAATGTATAGAATGTTTTTTTCTCAAATGGAGCTGTCCAGTTTTTGCCGCAAGAATAAAACACAACAAAAGAAAATGAATGTTATGAACTTTTATTAAGGAAAAAGCTATAAAAAATAGTTTCTCTATCTCTATGTTTAACCCATTTCAACTTCAACATCGTCGGCTTCGTCGGTTACAACTAGGTTCTTCTGCTTTCGCTACAGTATCGTAGTACCATTTATCATTTTTGGGTACATATTTGTCCATCAGAAAAGACACATTTTGTAGTTTTTTTTATTGTAATAGTTAGTGGATACGTAGCATATAGCTTATCAGTTGGTAAAGAAAATAATGTAGTCGACATATTCTTAAAACTGAACTGTTTTCGCCTAAAAGTGGAGCCGACAGGTTTTTACCGCGCTGTATCTCTGTAGGATTTTTTTAGGCTAATAAAAGTAGGTGATATATAACAATTAGAGTTCGGCAAATATTACCCATTTTTTAGTTTTTATAAATAACGTTTACACAACTGAAAAATTGCTGAAAAAAACCTGACGAAGTTGTACCGATTTTGCGACAACTTCTTCGCCTAACTTGTGTTCACCTAAAGACAAAGTTGCACGTTTGTAAAATCAACTTCGACATAGTATAAACAAAATATATAAATTTTGGCATCAGTTTTTATTTTTTTAAGTTATATTAAAGCACAAAATGGCTACAGTAAAGGTAACGCTTGACGTTGGTCGCTGATCTTTGGGTCAAGTTGTTTCGTTCCATGAACCCATACATGAAGTTGTCTCCAGGAAAATTGTCTCGAAAAATCGGAATTGCAACTCCCTGTTTATCGAGATAACCTTTGATAATCAGTCTTATTTCAAACTTTGTTAACGGATAAGACCAAGCCGAAAGTTGATTTATAGCAGCAACGACCTCCACCTCCTCGAAGGTCGTTAGGGCTTTTGGGTGGCCAACTGGTTTAATATGTCTACCATGCCACTTGTCCTGAAGCGTTGTTGGGGGGATTCCATATTTTTCACTGGCAGCAGACACTGAGAGGCCATTTCCAATATCTTGCATGCGTGTTCAACTAACTGGAGGTCATAACGCTGGTAACTGCTACCTGCCAACACTTTTCTATTTCTTTTCGGCATTATTTTCAAAGGTACTAATCCTACGAAGAACAAACACGCGAAATGCAACAACAACGGATAGTGTGCAGGTTATATTTACACTGTCGTACATTCAACTTCCAAACTGACGAAGTTGCCCCGTTTTACGGTAACTAAAATAAAAGATATTTTTTAGCTTCTAAATGTTTTTTTTTTATCTAATGAAAACTAGGAATATAAAAAATAAAAACGATTCAATCTAAGCCAACCTAAACCAACTTTCACCCCGATTATTAAATTAAAAAATATTTTGAAATTAAATGTAACGTATCATGAATTTTAGTGTCGGAACTACTGACGATTCACTATTATCCTGGTTTTGATTGACCTCAGGATGAGGAACAATTTGGATTGGTCTGAATCTCTAGAATTATAGTTGCATTTAGCTAAAAGTGATAATAAAAAACTTATTTTCAGGTTATGCCAACAATAACCTTTGAAAGTTTGAAACGTTTTTTTTTAAATTTTATCAAATTATAAAACAATTTTTATACTATAACATAAAGTCCTACCTTTAGCAATATAGTTTTCACTCATTTTCCTAATAGGCCAGGCGTCAGGGAGTTCAGCAGACGTAAATATCGTTTTAAATCGGGAAAAAGATTTATCTATTGGAATCGGTTTAGTGTAGGCCTCTTTTAGACATACTAATTTATCCCCCTCAAGCAACCCCCGGAACACCCCCAAATTTGCCGAAATATCGCCCAAAAATCGTTTTTTGCCAATATCTCGGTTCTGGATGGTCCTGCTACAAATAATGTAAATATCAAAATTAAATATAACTAAATTCTCTATCGAAAATGTTTATACGCATTTTTACGTAATATCAATATCCTATGAGCTACAGGCAGGGGAAGTCGCGTGTCGTATCGGATTGATGCACCTGATTTTCAAACTACAAATACAGGGTGTCCCATGACTCGAAGTCCATAGCTTAAGAGCGTGTTATTGAAGTCAAAATAAGAAAAAAGTTCCCATAAATAAGGGTCCGAAAGTACTTCCTTTTCGAGATACGGGGTGTCCAAGAAATAAGTTTCTTTTTTAAATATCTCGAAAACGATTTAAGATATTAAATTGAGCTTTGGTATGCACTGTACTGGCATGAAGAGACTCTTTTTCGATTCAACTAGTTTTGACAATTCCAGCAGTGGCGTGCGTGACCGCAAGAAAATGAATAATTGTGACGCAAAAAATAGTACGTCACTGCTTTTTTTCAAAATAGGCATTTGTTTCTTAATCGACAACCAATTCTAAGAAGAAAAAGCCTTTCGCGTTTTACTGGTAGGACAAACCGTTTTCGAGTAATAATCAAAAAACTTTTCCTTTGCAAGCGTTTTCTGAAATAACTAGTTCAAATTATTTTTTTTACAAAAGGTTTGCGATAATTACTCGACAGGATATTACAAGCACAGACAAATTCAAACGATACAGCCGTCATCAACAACGCCAGAATGGATTTTTCCAGTTCTAGCCCCAAAATACAAATTTACCTTGGAATTTTCTTTGGAAACCTGCACAGTTTATTATGTTGAAAGGTGTATAATTCACAAGCTTTTTAAAAAACACAAGTAGGCCAGGCGTCAGGGAGTTCAGCAGACGTAAATATCATTTTAAATCGGGAAACAGATTTATCTATTGGAATCGGTTTATTATTGTTTATTGTTTATACGTACTCATTTATCCCCCTCGCGCACCCCCCGGAACACCACTAATTTACAGTTATTTATGTTGCAAGTACAAAATGTACGACTTTTTTGGACGAGCCGCGTTTTATGGACGAGCGAGCGCCGCGAGCGAGGCAAATAAATAAGGCGATTCTAAAAGTCCGTTTTTGTACGAGTGACATACATAATTTTATGTTCGACTGCCCTGAAATGATATTTCCTTCTTAAAATAAAGAAACGTTTCTACAACTGTGAATTTTGACGAGTCCATGACAGCGACAATGCCACAAGAGAAGTTTCTATCAAATGATCAAAATAAAAATCGGCTCATCTCTCTATTACGTGAGAAGCTTACGACTGCAGGTTTGCTTGTTAAATAAGCTGCTGAAGATGCTGACTCTCTTATCATTAACTCGGCGATAGATATATCACCTCACTACGATTCCGTAATAATTGTTGGCGAAGACGTTGACCTATTAATTCTAATGACAGGATTATCCGCACTTTACGCAAACATCTATTTTACGAAACCAAGCAAGGGGAAATCGGAAGAGCGGATTTACTCTTATAAAAGTTTTAATTATCCAACAGAAGTTGTGGATAGTATTTTATTCCTTCACGCATTCAGTGGATGTGACACAACTTCTGCATTTTTTAGGCAAAGCAAAGCGAAATTCGTCAATTTACTACAAAAGTCCGCAGGATTACAAAATATCGTGGAATGTTTTAAAAACTCCAATTCTCATCCTGATTTTGTAAATATAGCGGACCAAAAAGTTATCTTAGCCCTTTACGAAGCAGGACCCCATGAGCATTCTTTAAATGAATTCAGGTATAGATGCTTCGTCAAGTCAGTAGCAAAAAGTACATGCAACCTTGCATCGTTACCTCCTACTGAGTCTGCTGCACGGCAACACTCTTTTAGAACCTATTACCAAATTCAGCAATGGTACGATAATACCAAGAATCCTCAAGATTGGGGATGGATGAAAAAGAAATTTGGGTTGTTTCCTATTCCTACCAAAAAAGAAGCTGCTCCACAAGAACTCTTAAAAACAATAAGCTGCAAGTGTACAAAAGGCTGCAATGTCGCATGTAGTTGTAGAAAAGCCGGACTAAGATGTTCCGTCATTTGTTCCAGATGTCAAGGTCAATCGTGTACAAACGTTGAGATCTATGTAGACGACTTAGATCAATTCGAAGAAATCGATGATCAGTTATTGTATGTTTTGTCACACTACGACACGGCTAAATCAGACAACGACGATGCTTGAATTGAAGCCAGGGACCCTTTTCGACCGTCAACTTCAAAAATAGCTAAACAAATGTAATACACTAGCAGTAGAAAATAGAAGTACCGCAGGTGAGTTGAATAATTAAATAAAAAAGTGGATTAGGCCTATTGGGGATACCACTTAAAAAAAAGAACGCGCCAAACGCTCTACCACAAGGTGGTGTGGAAACGAGCGTTTTTTGAAATAACTAGTTCAAATTATTTTTTTTACAAAAGGTTTTCGATTATTACTCGAAAATGGTTTGTCCTACCAGAAAAACTCAAGAGGCCTTTTCTTTTTAGCATTGGCTGCCGAATAAGAAACAAATACCTTTTTTGAAAAAAAGCAGTGGCGTACTATTTTTTGCGTCAGAATTATTCATTTTTTTGCAGTCACGCACGCCACTGCTGGAATTGTCAAAACTAGTTGAATCGAAAAAGAGTCTCTTCATGCCAGTACAGTGCATACCAAAGCTCAATTTAATATCTTAAATCGTTTTCGAGATATTTAAAAAAGAAACTTATTTCTTGGACACCCTGTATCTCGAAAAGGAAGTACTTGCGGACCCTTATTTATGGGAACTTTTTTCTTATTTTGACTTCAATAACGCGCCCTTAAGCGATAGACCTCGAGTCATGGGACACCCTGTATTTGTAGTTTGAAAATCAGGTGCGTCAATCCGATACGACACGCGACTTCACCCGCCTGTAGCTCATAGAATATTGATATTACGTAAAAATGTGTATAAACATTTTCGACAGAGAATTTAGTTATATTTAATTTTGATGTTTACTTCATTTGTCGCAGGACCATCCAGAACCGAGATATTGGCAAAATACCGATTTTTGGGCCATATTTCGGCAAATTTGGGGGTGTTCCGGGGGGTGCTTGAGGGGGATAAATTAGTATGTCTAAAAGAGGCCTACACTAAACCGATTCCAATAGATAAATCTTTTTCCCGATTTAAAACGATGTTAATTTCCCTGACGCCTGGCCTATAACCAAAATACGATTTAAAGCGTTTCCACGCTTTTTTCAGTTCACTAGTCGATCTCGATGGTTGACTTTAAAACATCGAAAATCACTTGGTTCGTTTTGCCACCAACTAAATAGTAGTTTTAAATATCGAAATTCTAACCCCTTCATTTACGTTTTTGCTAAATCAAAATATCAAAAAGTATTCATAGTTTTATTTATTTTGTTAGTTGCTTAGATGCAATGTAGCATACCAATTCCTGAAAACAAAATATCACCAAAAATCATGTATTAATGAAGCTCATTAAAGCATCAAAATGCGTGCTTTAATGAAGTCATTCTAATGCCGAAACAGAGAAACATGTTTTCAGAATAAACTTTTGACAAAAACCCAAATCAAGCGTTATTGACCCAACTGGCAACTGGCTAAAACGGCAGCGATATACACGCCAAACAAGACGAGATCCAAAATCGGATCTCAGCCTGTGCATGAAATATTTAAAAATGATCTCGACTTGTAGCAACATGAATATATACCGGGTGTAACAAGGTCATGGTACACCCCCCTTTTTTCATTTAGTTTTCGAGATAAATGGTTGAAATTTGGAACATCCTATATACATTATAAACGTCCCTTTTTGACATATTAAATGATTTTTTTCCATTTCCGATTTCACCGGAAGTGACACTAACTGTTGATTTTCAAATAGAACACCCTATATATTAATGCATTTTTGAATTCTGCATAATTTTCTGAATCCAGTGATACCACATAAGTGACATTTCAGTCTTCAATATTTATTTTAATTTAATTTTTAGTTTTCTATTTAAGTGTGCCATGACTGTTCCGATTTATTCTAATTGAGCCGTGTAATACTTGCAAAATCGAAATCCAGCCGAAAATACTAAATTATGTGATTTATGGGCAAATAAAGTTCATCCAAATGGTTTTTGGCACAAAACACAATATTTTCAAATGTAACCATATTGGTACCGTAGTACCATTTATTGCTAGTATTAATAAGGAATTTATTCATGTGCCTTATTAAAATCTGCGATAAATATAATCAAAATTACAGCTAAGAGGAAATAAAAAAATACAATTTTGTTACAATTGTAAGGTAAAACGTAAATAAGGTGGCCTTGAAAACAATGAAAGCAATAAATACACTGGTAAATCAACAAATGTTTGATAAGCTAAATATTTCATTGTTTTCAAAGCCACCTTATTTACTTCTTACCTTATAATTGTAACAAAATTGTATTTTTTTATTTCCTCCTAGCTGTAATTTTGAGTGTATTTATCGCAGATTTTAATAAGGCACATGAATAAATTCCTTATTAATAATAGCAATAAGTGGTACCAACATGGTTACATTTGATAATATTGTGTTTTGTCCCAAAAACCATTTGGATAAACTTTATTTGCTCATAAATCACATAATTTAGTATTTTCGGCGGGATTTCGATTT
Organism: Melanotus villosus; assembly: GCA_963082815.1. Taxonomy (NCBI): domain Eukaryota; kingdom Metazoa; phylum Arthropoda; class Insecta; order Coleoptera; family Elateridae; genus Melanotus; species Melanotus villosus. Next base: position 22,257,353 of record OY720425.1, read on the forward strand.
TTCTAGTATTACACGGCTCAATTAGAATAAATCAGAACAGTCATGGCGCACTTACATAGAAAACTAAAAATTAAATTAAAATAAATATTGAAGACTAAAATGTCACTTATGTGCAGAGCTCGGATTTTAGGACATAAAAAATCATGGAAAAGGCACCACTTTTAGGCCTGAAAAATATGTAAAATAGGCAAAACAATTTTACTCATACTTTATTAATAAATCATACAAAATTATTAATTATTGTTGAAATTTGGCGTTTACATAGCAAACAAGACGTTTTTCTAAATTGTCGGCAGTAAAACTTGTTCTCCTGTCCGTTAAAACAGCTTTGAATGAAGAAAAGGACGTTTCTACATCACAAGATGTTGTAGGACAAAATTTTTAGGTGGACCAGTCAACATTACTGTAGTCGGTGTTGATGTTTTCTCCATTCAGCAGATTGGCAAAGTCTTGCACCTTTTTGGCTCCTGGATTTTTCAACATTATGCGCTTGAATTTATCGTAGACCAGCATTCCAACCGTTCCTGGTGTTGTTTTTAGAGCCATTTCTACATCGTCCATGATTTTGCACGATTCGGTTAATGGTAAGCCCAAATGTGTTTAATTTTTTAATATTCTCTGCCAATATTTTGAAATGAGCTCAGATATACTCTAGATTACTCTATGTATTCTGCACAAAAAAACATCTGGGCGTTTTCAATAGATTTAGCACCACTATTATCAAAGCTCATTGCAACCTGAAACAAACAATATTTAGAATAATATATTAATTTATATTACAAATTATGTATATTCTTACATTTTTTATAGCAGTATAATGTTCAGCATAAAATAGGGCAAGTAAGGAACTCCAGCATCACCTGGAGATAATTTGCATACAATTATATTTGCTCTAAAACGTTCCTTAATATCAGTCTTTTCGTCTACGGACAGCCATATGTCACCGTTACCTATACCTTTTCGGATTCCATCGATAGTCTAAATATAAAAGTAAATATTAAAATCATATTAAAACCAAATTCATAAATTGAGAAAAGGATTTATTATTATTTTTAATAAATCCTTTCAAAGATGTACTTAATGTTGGTATAGGTAGGGACCTTGGTGTAACATCTTGGCACGAAAGATTTCCTGAATGTAGATTCGCTTGCTAATTTTCGGTTGTAATTTTTTCCAAAAATGCCAACAAACGAGGATTTTCTAATTTCTGTAGGGGAAAATTCATCCTTTTCGGGTTGTTGCATTGCATCTGTAAGTAGTCTGTCCCTCTGTGGCTTCTTAATATTCGCCCTGTGTCCAAGTTCAGCAGCATGCGGTTCTAGATGGTTTTTCTTTTTGCAGAAAAACTATAAAAACATTATATTGTTGTCATATTTACCATTTTCCCACAAGCTCTACAAAATAGCTGCTCATCTTTAGTAGGATACTGTTGGAAAACTTCACTGTTTTGTAACCCTCTTAACCACTTCGTTACATTTTCCCTAAATGTTTCTTTGTACTTCGACATTGTTGTTAAAAATGCGGTACACCAAAAAACAATACCCAATGCACGTAACCTACCTAATTACTATGAATAATAATGTTGAATATTCTTCTAATGAGGAGAGGGTATTTATTGTCAAAACACTTTATATAAATATAAATTTCCTTCATGGTAGTTAACACTTTAAATAAAGCTTTTGGTAAATTAGGAAGGGTTTGTCTTTTTACCACTGAAGCTCAGTACTTTTGTTTTTGTTTGTTAATTTGTCAAAATCTAAAACCGTGATTTAAATCATTGATTTTTTTAAAGAAATCGCTTGCTTTAAATCACGATTTTAATTGTGATTTAAATCAAATGATTTAAATCATCCCAACCCTGGTTAAAACGCTTAGGTGACAGTGGCTATTGTATGGAAATACGTGAAACTAGTCAAGATTGTAGCCACAGATGGTAGCATTCCGATCACTACTGCGAATTTCAGAGAAAATACTAATTACGCTAGAAAAAAAACCGTAGTGCTTATTTTAGGCATGCTACTTTTAGTTTTAGGTTCAATAAACATGTTTTAGGCATTTAAGCATAATGAAATACGGCTCAGAATGTTAAGTTTATCTCAAAACGCATTTCTATTTACCTAGTTTGGAAGTGCTTAAATACAGAACAAAAAGGCAATTTGCCTAGAATGCGAGCTTTGCTTATGTGGTATCATTGGATTCAGAAAATCATGCAGAATTCAAAAATGCATTAATAAAGTATGATCAAAATTTCTGTTCATCAAGTATGGCCGTGGAAGTGCAAACCAACGCCTTTAAAATTGGCTTACATATAATATTAAATGTGACAGCTGTCAAAAATTTTGAAGTAAAGATATGTGAGCCAATTTTAAATGCGTTGGTTTGAACTTCCACGGCCATACTTGATGAACAGAAATTTTGATCATACTTTATATAGGGCGTTCCATTTGAAAATCAAAAGTTAGGGTAACTTCTGGTTACAACCGGTTTCAACCACTTATCTTGAAAACTAAAGAAAAAAAGTGGGGTGTACCATGATCTTGTTACACCCGATATATTCTGCTTCAGTACTCTAAAACGAGAAATATGTTTAAAAATAGTATCATAAAAAATGTTATAATAAGCACTAATGTGATGTTTATCTTATTTACTAGAAGGAGAAATAAAAAATTTGAACTTGAATAAAGCAATAAACTACAAAAAACCAAAATTTATAATTCAATGACATTTTGTATATTATCATTTACATTATCTATATTAGCTGTTATTATTGTCCAATCATCAGTACTCGAATCGATATCCTCAGCCTCAGGCTCCTCTTCCTCTTGGAAAAAAACATCTTCGGGATCAAGATCATTCTCAGCAAAATCCCTGTTACTGCAGCCATGTCCTGCATAGTTTGTGCACATGGTTGAGTACTGTAAAGCACTTCTTCGACACTCACAATTTCTAGTGCATCCCTCAGTGCAAGTACCAGTAATGAGGCAGAGCAAGTCCTCAGGAGCAGTAGCCTTGGATGTTGTGATCGGGCGCAAATGTCCAGCAATCTTTTTGCAACCCCATTTTAGTGGGTCTTTCTTCACACCACATCATTGATGTACTTGATGATAAACTCTAGGTGAGTGTTCTTGAACTGCTGCGGAAGTGGGAGGAAGTACAGCCAACTTGAATTGTGAGTGCACTGGCTGCTTTGCAATCGTTTGTAAGTATAATTGGTGGTGTTCCCCCGCATCAGCTACAGCATCTGCTGGTGCGTTAGGGTTGTTGAATATTTGTAATTTGGTGTGAAGCTTTTTGCCTGCTTGTATTTTTTTAAAAGGAGTGTTTTTGGCTTTTCTGTGAATGGACGAAACAGTGCCGCAACCTGTAAAAGCATAAACAGTTAGGAGGACATCTTTCATTCCCCCAATTTCACGTTGAATGTCTTAATTGCAGTGGATTTTTTTTGCTGGTTACTTTTTTTAGGTATCATCATTTTAAATAGGTTGTTGGGTGGAGCAAGGGCGATCAACAGAACCAATAAATCGGTGTCATCACCAACTACTATTGCTTCTACTCCTTTTTCTGATTCTCTAATTGCAGCTAACACTATCATAGTGTCGGCATCTCCAACAGCCTGGAGTACTTTGCATCCTGCTTCCAGTAAGTGCGTCGTCAGGAGAGATACGAGGGCTGTTCTGTAAATTGTTAGTTAGAAGAAAACTACGGAATTTGTAAAGAAAATAATTTTATTGTTTTTCAAAGTATTCCCCCTTAGATATAATACACTTCTTCATTCTTTGAAACCACTTCTCGAAACACGCTGAAAACTCTTTTTTTGGAAGGTCGTCAAGAATTCGCTGAAATTCAGCAACAGTCGCATTGGCGTCAGGAAATCTCTTACAACGCATGAGTTTTTTAATCAGCGGCAGCAAAAAGAAATCGTTAGGGGCAAGATCTGGTCTGTATGGTGGATGATTGACCAGTTGGACTCCGGATTCGTGTAAAAAATTTAAAGTTTTTGCGGCCGTATGCGGAGTTGCGTTACCGTGGTGTAACAAAATTCCACGCAAACCAGATCTTGGGCGATCACTTCACAATTTCTCGAAGACTTGAGGAAGGCAAACTTCTGTATACCAATCAGCAGTTACAGTTTTACGATCTTCAAGAGGAATTACTGCAACTGGACCACTGTATCTGAAGAAAACGGCAATCATTTTTTTGTTTGCACTTTTACCGCGAATAACTTTTGTTGGCATTTCCTCCTTTTCAAACACCCAAACAGTTGATGGTTGTTTTGTCTCGGGATCATAATTATATATCCACGATTCATCCCCCGTAACGATACTAAATACCTGCTTTGAAGATCCTCCATCGAACTTTTCTAACATAAACCTGCACCAGTCTACCCGTGCTTGTTTTTGTTCGTCGGTTAACAAATGTGGAATCCACCGACTTGCCAGCTTTCTTACACCCAGATGTTTATGTAAAATGATATCTACTGCAGATGATCCAATGCCTAGTTCGTCTTGAATCTCTCTATGAGTGATATTCCGTTTTTCCTTAATCAGCTTTTCGGTTGCAATAATGTTTTCAGCACAAACAGCTACTACAGGTCGTCCAGGTCTTGGTTCATCTTCTAACGTACTCCTTCCACGTTTAAATTCACGGAACCAGTAACTAATTGTAGATAATGATGGACTATTGTTGCCAAAAGCTGCCATTAAATTTTGGTGACTTTGGTCGTATGTTAAGCCTCGTTTATAATCGTAGAAAATCATAGCCCGAAAAGTATTCCGCGGCACTTCCATAATGCTTAGTAATAATCAAACGAATTATAACAATCAAAAATTAGGATCTCTATATGCTTTAACTTCAACCTTGCAAAATTGCAACTGGAAACTGTCAAAAGAATAAGCTTTCGATTGATGCAAATGTTTTTGTTTTTCTTCGCATCCATGCCCTGCTACTAACAATATACAGAACAGCCCTCGTATTAACTGCATCTTATTTTTACTGCTGATCTCCCTAGATGTTCTTCATTTTTAGTGCTGTGTTCATACCCATCAAAAACGACAGTAAATTTTCCATATTGATTAACAACATAGCCTGTGTACTGCTGGCGTATTGCTTTGAACGTTGCTGGGCGTTGTCCTTCATCAATAACATATGAAACTCCGGGTGCTTTTTGATGATAGCAAGTGCTCATTCGCTTTGGGTACCAACACTTTAACCATGGATATCTTACTTCCCTTCCTCATCAAACCAGCTTCATCAAAAAGGTAGGGAGGATAAGCACATAGCTCGTATTTGAAGATTTCCGGTAGTTGCTCTTCAGCCCTTACTGTGCATACCATCCGGTGTAGAAGCTGGTTTGGGTTCACACACCCAGTATCATAACGTATTGTGATGGGCGAAACTGCTATTTTCAAATAGCAATAGCAACCTGTTACTGTTTTAACAAATAGCAGTTTAAAATAGCAGCTATTTAATAGCAACTGCTATTTTGAAGCATTCCGTCTTGCTTTGCTTTTGCGGGCACTTTCTCCGCTCAGATCAGACACGCGCCTACCTGGAGCAGGGAGCGGGCCCGCACGCTGCACGTGTAGGGTCGGCTGGAAATAAAGGAAAATGAATGCTCATTCGTTTATTTATAAATAAAATAAATAAATGCTGGCTGGAATATTTCGAACAAAGCAATCCATTTCAAAAAAACTGCCGCAAAGAGCTATGAAACAATGAAAACATTTTATTTATTAATTATTATGATTGCTTTATTACTAGTCTCCGATATCGGTACCAAGTGTAAAAAGAAACAGATTCTAACAATAAATGAATAAATACAATACAAAAAAATTATTTTATTTTCTCCTGCCCTTTTCTGACTGTCGGTGTCGTTGAGCGAATGTTGATACTTTATTATTTTTATTTTTTATTAGTCTTTTTTAGTTAGTAGAAGCAAACGTCCTGTCTGTAGTGGTGATATAAGTACAAAAAGAAGTGTCAAAGTGACTAGAGCTGAATTTTGCTAAATACATAGTTTCGAAATTTTACTGTTTATTTTTGGTTAATTTGCATGTTACATATCCCATCTTTCGTTTGTTTAAATATACTGAAACTTTTGGTAAGTGTTTACTTTTATGGTGGTTCATTATTTTTCGGTCTAGGACGTTTAGGCGCGCATCTTTAGGCGCGCACCATACGGCGCGAGCTATTAACCGCCGGCATTTTAGGCGCAGGAACCTTTAGGCGCGGGGACGTTTAGACGCCGGCGTTTTTTGGCGCGGGGACGGTTAGACGCCAGGCATTGAAAGCTATACGATCTGTTTTAAATTGTACCTTCTGAACGTTGGAAGCGTATTTGAAACTAAATTGCTTTATAATAAGAGATTCTCTTCTTAATTATAAAGGTATAAAAACTGATTTAAATTTAACTAGTTACAAATATGTTCCATAAAACCAAACATGTCACATCGGGCAAAAAAATTAAGTATAAAAAAATTAAGTAAATTATTATTCGAATTACGATATTTATTATTAAAATTAAAAATTAATATAACTTGATTTTAGAGTTTATATTCTAAATAGATTAAACTAGTACTAGAATATTTTTCAGTTTTATTACTCTTATTAATTTAAATTTTTCGAATTTTTTAAATTTCAAAGGATACATAAACTTCTTATCAATCAAGCTGCTTGAAAATTAAATAAAAAATGTTTTTCGTTTTGCATACGTTTTGAGAAATATTGTAAAACTGCAAAATGGTGAGACTATAAAACAACAATTATTAACAATATTAGTAAATATAAGTGTTGACATAAATTCTAATAGTTATATTAGTTGTTATTCTTTCAACTATTAGTATAAAAACTTTATAAAATAGGTAACTTTCTGAAGTTTTTCTATTTTTCTTTCTCGTGTCTAATTGCTGAAATTATATTATATGTTTTTATTTTTCAGTGACGATAAAAAGTGCTTTAAACGCATGCTTATAGAACGTGTTAGAAAATAGTAATTAAAAAACAAATGTGTAGTTTTATTTCGAAATATTTGCTGTTTTTGAATAATTCGCACCCAACCGTCAAGTTGGAAGATTTTTTTTAGATACACAAGTGGGTTAAAATCTGTAGAAATATATTTTGGCAGATTTATTGAATTCCGGTCATCCCTCTTTTTTATTTCACTGTCATTATTAGTTAACAGTTATCCCAGTAAGAATGGACATCCGTTTGAGAATGAAAGCTACAAACAGCTTTGACCCTGAGCCTCCAATAAATGCAGTTGCCCTAAAGTATTCCTATGGTCTTAATTTATTTTCTTGAAGGCAGACATTCGTCTTTCTTGAAATGCTATTATTGACTAACTATAAATGACTGCAATGTTTTAAACCATTCTCCTAAATTTAAACTAAATTCTAAATTACTTAAATTCCAAATAGTTTTCAAGTTAAAGTTTATTTATTTTCTTTTAAGTTTCGTACTTTTTCTATCGATTTTATTATTTACAGATGCATTTCTCGCTGCACTCAACAATTTTGTTGTACTCAGTTGTTAAGGTAACAATATCTATTTTTACGTTCATGCTCCACATCTTTATTAAAAAGTATGAGAAATTATTCAGCGCAACAAGAAACGCTTCTCTAATTGATTGAATTTTAAAAATTGTCATAATAAATAAAATAACAAGAGCATATTTACTGGTAGTAATTTTGTTTAAGTGCTTTTAGATGACTTTGTTTAATTTTGTAAAGATGCTAATTGTCATTATTAAAACGAAAGAATTCCAGTTTGCCACATCGATTCAAAATTTTTCTCAGTTTATATTATTTATCGATAATATTGAGAAACCCTACCACGTTTTTGATATCTGCAAAGACCTGCAAAATTTCAATATCTTTTGTTCCAAAAGAACATGCGCATTTATAACACGCAGGTATATTATAAATAACTACAAACAAAATAAATGGGTCAGAATTTTTTCTACCTTGGTTTTTATCTTTTAATAAAACGTTTTACAAAATACATACATAGAACTTACAGGTAAAGATGGTTTTAAGTATGATTTAATTATGCTTCTTGATGCAAGGTAACTATCCCTGATTACTATTTTTTTTAACCATTTTAAACATATCGTCTTTTCCTTATAAGACTGACTTAACGCTAGATGGTAAATATCAGTATAAAAGTTTCCAGCGCCTAAAGGTTCGGCGTCTAAAGTGTTCGCGTCTAAACGTCCCTGCGGCCAATGACGTCCGCGCCTAATGGTGCAGCGTCTAAAAACTCGCGTCTAAAAATGCGCACCTAAAGATGCGCGCCTAACTGTCCCTTTCCGATTATTTTTTAAGTATCAATTTTGTATGGCGCAGGTTTAATATGGATCTAAAAAGAAAAACTTCCATTATCTGGAATTTTTTACTCCAGAAGATCAATTAAAGGCGTCGTGCAATTTTTGCAAGCAGAAGTTTTCCTATAAGTCGTCGACTACTAATCTGAAATCACATATCGAGAGAAAACACCCTTCGATTAAACTAGATGTGGTTTCAAGAGAAAAGCGGCCGCTTCCAATTTCAGAGGAACAAGAAGTACAAGAACCCCCTCTTACACCTAATAATCCTCAGGATACAACTGAAGCAGGACCCTCAACCCATGTGCATTTAGCTCCACAAAAAAAAACTAGAAGAGTTTTCCAAACTACTCTTAGTGTACCGAAAAAAATTGGATTGACTCAAAAGAAACAATTGGACGGATATCTATTGGAATTAGTCACCAAGGATTTTCAACCTTTTTCAAAAAATTAAAACAAGCAGTAGCGACGAGATGGAATTCAGTCTATTATAATTATGTTCCAGAGAATTTTTGAATTAAAAGAAGAAATAAGAGCAACGCTAGGTGCTCTTGGTAAAGAAAACTGGCCGATATTTTCGAACGAGGAGTTTGAAAATATCGAACAATTAATAAAAGTGTTGGCCCCTATGGAATCGGCCACAAGAATGATGAGTGGAGAAAAATATGTGGCCGCTTCATCGGTAATAATTATTACTAATGGTTTACGTGACGTTTACACTCAAATGCAAAAAAATGTGCATTCCAAAAAAATAGAAAAAGTGATTCAAGATATACATGCTGGAATTGAGAAGCGTCTTGGCAACTTGGAAGCCAGTACTACTCTGCTAGTGTCGACTTTTTTAGATCCTAGGTTTAAAAATGTTGGTTTTTCGACGAATACCGCTGCTGACAAGTCCAAAACTCTAGTAACAAATTTACTAACGGATCTTTTAGAACGCTCCTCACTCACTGATAAAGGCGGTGAACCATTAACAAATGTGCCTGCAACATCGACAGAAACAAATGAGGAATTTTCTATTTGGGTTTTTTTTGATAAAAAAGCCGCTTCTTTCGAACCAAGTGGGACATTTAAATCACGTGCAATAATCGAGGTGCAACGATATTTAGAAGAACCTCTTTTAAATAGAGAGCAGGATCCGCTAATTTGGTGGAAAAACAGTTTCTACAATTATCCAAATTTAAGCAAAATTGTACGTGAAAAATTCGGCACAGTCGCAACATCTGTGCCATGCGAAAGGCTTTTTTCTAAGACGGGACAACTAATATCAGAACGCCGTAATCGCTTATTGTCTGAAAAAGTCAAACAAATCATCAAATCATATTCATCAATGGAAATAGCTAATTTTCCTATTGTGATTATTATTTAATCATTGATTGGTATTTTTTTAATTTTACTGTTTACTAGTTCATTTTTATTTTTTACTGATTTTTGTTAAAAACTTTGTAAATAACAAATAATTAAAATTTTTATTTTAATTATATATTGGTTGGTCAATCTCCCCCTCTTTCAGGCGATACTGCGACTGCGAAACGAATAGCAGATGCAGATAGCAGAATAGCGGTTTGGTTCGTTGGTTGTTGCTCGATACGTCGCCGCCTGCTACTTGCTATTTTATTAACTGCTACAAAAAATATTTTGTGCGTCTGTGTACCTGTTATTTTTTTTTTCTCGAATAGCAACCTGTTATTGCTATTGTTGTGTAGCAGTTATAAAATAGGAGACTGCTAAATAGCAACCCATCTCTAATTGTGACTGCTCTTGTAACGGTAGCTAGAGACTTAGCAGCGTACTTCTTCTTTAAATGAATGACACTGAATTTCTTGCCCTCGACCTTCTTCAATGCTACTGCACCAATTTCAAACGCCTCATCACAATTAACAATTTCATCAGCCACAAAACCTGTGGATTACGATTTCATAGTGTTTTGAATAATTTTTACAGAAAGTGGAAATTCAATGAAATGTACCCCTGCCATATCTCCGCAACCACTGACTTTAGCAAAAAAATGTATAGGAGTATTTTTATTAAAAATTAAATGTGCTTTAATTTTGTACATAATGATGTTTGCGATAGACCTCACAGTTTTTTGAGATACCTATTTGCAAAAAACTAAAAAAAAAAACGCATTAATAATAAATTGACAATTGTTATATTTGAGGTTAAGCTCGTGCTTTGTACGATCTTTGATGATATAGTAAACATTATTTTGCTGAAACGCAGAAATAAAATAAGTTTGAAGAAAAAATTGGAAATTTTTATTGAAATTACAATAGGTACTTAAATGTTCAAAGTGTTGTTCGTCAGCTTTAATGCACCGGGTAACCTCAATTCTGACACTTAAAACTTTATGGTAAAAATCACAGCCTGCTCTAATTATGAATTCCGTTGATCACCCGGTATTTTATATAAAGGAAATTATGGACCTCCAATAGAAATATGTACCTAATTACTAATAATATCCCAAAACATACAGTTATTATAGTTTATATGAAAAAAAATGTAAATGATTGATTTGCAATTTTACCCCACAGCGGATTTATTTTAATGGACCATGTACCAAACGGCCTTAAATTAATTTACTACTTGGTGTTTAGAACCCTGTAAACACTAAAATATTATAACCAAATAAATATTACGGCAACTAAACTGCAACTCAGAAGGTTTTCTTGACGTTCTTGATTAGAATTATAGAATTAGTCTCAAAATATTCTCTTCACAAAATTATAAAAGTAAAATGGGTCAAGCCCGGGTAAAGGACGAGGGTTCATTAAGACCAGCACCCTGCTCAGTGCTCATGGTAAAACTAAAATAATGCTCACATAACTGGACCTAGCCTCGGAAGCAGGACGGACTAAAAGGACGACGAACAACGCACGAATAAGGAATAAACGCGAATGGAAAAAGAAACAACTAAGAATAGCTTGCTGGTACGATCATTAATAATAGAGATGACTCAGCACAAGATAGACATATGTGTCCTCTCCGAAACTAAAAATGGGGAAAAGGTACCTACTTTATAGTATCAGAACTACATCTTCATATAGAGTGGCAAAGATAAAAGCAAAGGAGCATGATCCGAAGTATGTTTACTGATTCACGAATAGTACAAACTGAATATCGATAATATAGGATACGTTAACAACAGAATTTTGAAAATTACATTCATATTATTACAAGTTGCTTGTAATTTATTTAGTTTCGCCAGTCATAGTTTAATCCACATTTAACTTAGTGGTAGTTTGGTTGCCTGCTGACCTCTTTAGAGGAAAGGTCATTTGTTATCAGCAAGGTTGAGTTATATTTTTGGTTGGTGATCCTGAGCCTTTTGGGGATATTTGGAACCTCTTCTTGGTTTCGTTCTCTTTTGCAAAAGTCGTGTCGTCAATGGTGGTTGACTCCTGATAGCTGGAAATAATTTGGTTCAATTTACGTTTATACGGATAATCCAGCATCAAATGTTAGTTTGGGAATTATGTTAAGCAATTTTTGAGAGATATTTTGCAAGTGTTACCATTATTTTTTGGCTTAACATAATCGAGCACATGTGTGGTTATATGTTCCACGTACTTACACGACTTGAGGGCTTCGAGATCTTTTAGAAGGTAATTAATGCTTTGTTGCTCCTCTTTTGGAATTCCCTAACGTCCCCTTTCGATTTTTATAGCCGGTTCTTGGAGGGTTACTTTTGGGTAACCGCATTTTGTAAAACCACCTTTTTGGATGTTGCCTTTGGAGGCATGTGTTTGGCTGCATGTTCGTAATCTATGAATTATTAATCATTGGCTTTGGGGACAAGATTTGCACCTGAGTACTTATTTTGAAGATTTACCTACCACATTTTCCAAGTCCGAAGATATATTTTTGGGACGCCTGCTGCAGTAGCCGGACCTGGAAAGAATCCTTCGGGGTTTACATCAATCAAAGGAATCTTCGCAAGGTAGCATTTCTCCACGTTTTACTTTTGTGTTTGCGGAACCTGAAATTATTTGAGGTTATACGTTGTAAAATTTAACCGATGAATCAAGATTGCCGTAGTTTTATTAATTATTTCTTGTATCAATTTAGTATGGTAAAGTACTTACTGTAGATTTCGATATCCGCAGGGGTACGAGCCTCACTCGGACTCCTTGCCTTTTCTGTGTTCACAGATCTTTGTTGTTAAATATTACACCATTTTGTAACTTGCGGTAGTGTCTCATGCTACCGTACCGGGAGTTTAACGTTAATATTTGTAGTACTTCGAACAACACGTAACGTTTTTCTAGTTAATCAGTGCTTATCACTTGTGATTTTTAATTATACAAATAAGTCGAATTACCGTCTATCTTGACGTCAGAGCTACGCAAGGTTACTAGAGGACTAATTAAGTCTCTCTGATTCATATCTTTGTTTTACACCCATTTTTACGCGCTTATACGACAAGTTACCGAACCAGATCTGCTTCGACCATCTTGCGTACGATATTAGCTTATATATCGTTAGACTTGCGACCTCGGTTATTGATCGGCAATTCGCTTAATCCGCATATATTCATATTTAATTCATTTTGGGTTTAATCAACTACTTTTCTTTACATATCTAGACGACGTATTGTTCAGGAGTATTGGGCTTCACCCGCTCTGTGATCAGATTGTTCCCTCCCCAATATTTATTGTGATATCTATATTTATTTATTTGTTATATTTATGCATGTTGTTTGTTATAAGTCTATTGTTATTTACACATACCTATATACTGAATATATTTACTTATCTGAACGATCTGAAGGTGTACTTTATTGGGTTATTGGGGTACCTGGTGTTTTGAAGTTATTTGCAGGAGAACTGTTATCAGTTACGGTTCTGCGTCTTTTGCAAGACACGCTTGCAACTGGTTGGCGCCCTTTATTTTCCAGCATTTAGAAGAACCCCGACCTTTTTCCCACTAGCTGTCGGTAGCGTGTCCGAGGGGCTACCTCGGTAGTTTAGGTACAAGTAGCCACCCTTTCTGCAATACCCTTAGGTAGGTAGCAGATTTTGGCACCTTTCAACGTGGGGCCCTGATTGATTTGATCTAGATTTTGACACCCAATTTTTTGAGTTTGATTATTATTGTAAGTAACCTCAGATCGTTCAGTGTTTATTATTTTCTTGCTTCGTTATATTTAGGTGGGTTATCGCATGTATTTGGGTATTATCGTTATTATTATTCTATTATAGTGTGATTTAGGATTTTGGGAATAGGTATTAGGTATTTGCAGCTAAACCCAGTATAGGTTTTGGTAAAATTTTATTGCTTGGTATAGTGATTAGCTTTGGCAATTAGATACATTATGGATCCGCATCGATTGGTACGTGATGAGTTAGAGTTTGAGTTGATGGTACGAGGTTATACTCAAACTAGTCTTAGAGCTGAAACCGTTACTTCCATGAGGAAGAGACTTAGAGAGTTTTTATCGACAGAACAGTTTGGTGAGTTGCCAGTTGTTGATAACTACCAACCTGATGTTATTCGTGAGGTAGAGAAATGTAACGCGAAAGTTATCGAGTTAACGGACTACGTCAATGATATTTCCGATCCTGGTCAAAACGAATTTAGGGTCGTCGACACTAAGCTGAGACATTTGTATGGACGTTTGGTTAGGTTACAAGTTCCAGAGAAGGAAGAAGCCCTGGAGAAATCCATTGGTAGTTTATTCGAACAACTGAAGATCGTAGAAGAAACTCTAGAGGAGAAGAACTCGACTGTGAATGATTCGGCCAAGTCTAATGTAGCTAGTACCAGCGGTACTACCAGTATTAATGTTCCACCTTTGGTTCACGTTAACAGTAGCTCGAAGTTTGTTCCAGTTCATAAGTGGGGAATTTCGTTCACCGGAGATAGTGTTGGACTTAGTGTCAATGCCTTTATTGAAAGAGTCGAGGAACTCCGAGTGGCCCGTAACGTTTCGGCAGAGGATCTGAAGAATTCCATCACGGATGTACTCCAAGGTAGCGCTCTCATCTGGTATCGATCTATACGAAATCAGATTACTTCGTGGGAAGATTTTATTCGACGTTTGAGAGAAGAGTACTTACCTGTCGATTACGAGTATGAGCTCTGGAATGAAATTCGTGCCCGAGTTCAAGGTCCGCAAGAGAAAGTTGGCAACTACTTTGCGTGTATGATTAGTTTGTTTGCTAGGTTAGCCCATCCACCATCGGAAAGGGAGAAATTAAACGTTTTAAGAAGAAACATACTTCCATTTTATATGCAAGGAATCGCTCTGCAAGATTATGGTACCACCTCCGAACTTCTTCAACTTTGTAAGAAACTAAAAACAACCAGAGACCTTACTACGAGGTTTAAAATGTCTTCAATCCAGAAGGTCGATCTGCTGGAACCAGATTTAGCTTGTACGTCCAACACCAAGGTGTGCTCCAGTAGAGAAGTAAGAAGCATTCCGAGTTCAAAGAAATGCTGGAATTGTTTGCAAGAAGGACATGTGTTTAAACGATGCCGAAAGCCTCAGAACCGAATATTTTGTTTTTGGTGTGGTGAACCTGATGTCACCACAACTTCGTGTAAACGTTGTTCGGGAAACGGATTACAAGGACGACGGGACGCCGGACGTCGATCCTAACCGAGCAACCGGCAAACCCTTCATGGACTTCTTGGCTTAGTTTCATTAAAGTTCAATATCGTAAGTCAAGACTTTGTAGTATATTTTCAAGTAAGGATGGAGATCCACGTCCGCATTTAGTAGTTGTTGTTTATGGTATTACTTTTAAATGTCTTTTAGATTCTGGAGCTACTCAGACTGTCATTGGTGGTCCAGGTTGGAAGAAGTTGAAAAATTTAGGGTTAACTTTGGAACGTAATTATTCTCAAATTTCTGTAGCTGATGGTCGTACGTGTACTCCTTTGGGTGAACTTTATTTACCTTTTCAGTTAGAAGATAAAGTTAAAGTTATCAAGTCGATAGTTATCGAAGATGTTGTTGATGAAATTATTTTAGGTATAGATTTTTGGAAGGACATGGACATTGTTCCTAACCTTCGTGATTTTTCCTGGGAGTTTGGTAGTCAAGCCGCGCTTTGTGGTATTAAAGTTCAATCCGATTTATCTGCTAGAGAGACGCAAACTTTAGATATTTTAATTAACCGTTTCTTTGAGAATATGAATCCAGGTTTAGGCTGTGCTAAGGGGGTGAAGCATGTTATCGACACAGGGGATGCTATTCCTATCAAACAACGGTATTATCCAGTTTCGCCATATATCCAAGAGAAGATCAATTTGGAAGTTGATAAAATGTTAGCCCTTGGTGTCATTGAATCTTCCACGTCACCTTGGAGTTCTCCAATTGTTATGGTGAAGAAACCGAACAATGAATATCGCTTCTGTGTAGATTTCCGTAAAGTTAATACGGTTACAAAGCGAGATACTTATCCCTTACCCTACATGTCAGTTATTTTAGATCGTCTTTCCAACGCTCACTATTTATCATCAATAGACTTGAAGTCGGCATATTGGCAACTTGAGTTGGAAGAAGAGAGCAAGGCCAAGACTGCGTTTGTTGTTCCTGGTAAAGGTCTTTTTCAGTTTCGAAGGTTACCGTTTGGGTTACATAATGCCCCTGCGACTTTTCAGCGTCTTGTAGATACTCTTTTTGGTTCTGACTTAGCGCCTTATGTGTCGGTCTATTTGGATGATATTGTTATAGGTACTCCAACATTTTCTTTACATTTAGAAATTCTAGATAAAGTTTTTACCCGTTTATTAGAAGCCGGACTCACGGTGAATCGGGAGAAGTGCGAGTTTGTGAAGCCACAAATTAAATATTTAGGCTACGTTATCGATCAACAAGGTTTACGGGCCGATCCCGATAAGATTGAGTGTATGGTTAACTATCCTACTCCGAAAACCAGTAAGGAAGTACGAAGATTCGTGGGGATGATCTCATGGTATAGACGTTTTGTTAAGAATTTTTCTACTCGTGTTGCTCCGTTGAACCGTCTCACCCGTAAGAACATCAAATTTATTTGGGATGCCGAGGCTGAAGCCGCTTTTCAAGACGTCAAACAATGTTTAATTTCTTCACCTATTTTGACATGTCCAGACTTCAACGAGCCTTTCACTTTGCAGACGGATGCTTCTCAACTGGGATTGGGTTGTGTGTTGACCCAGACCATCAAAGGTCATGAGCATGTTATCGCCTATGCAAGTCGAAGTTTAACCCCCCAAGAGAAGAAGTTTTCGGCCACAGAGTTGGAATGTCTTGCTGTGGTTTGGGGTATCGAGAAGTTTAGACCGTACATCGAGGGAATTCGTTTTAGTGTGATCACCGATCATCACTCGGTACTTTGGTTGTGTAAATTACAGAACCCTTCAGGCCGTTTAGCGCGATGGGCGTTACGTCTTCAAGGCTATGACTTTGAGATCAAGTATAGGAAGGGTTCCGATAATGTTGTACCCGATGCCTTATCAAGGGCAATTGCGTTAATTGATGTCAAGTCTGTGGATGAAGACAATTGGTATAAGAGACTTCGAGCTCGAATTTTGGAGGATCCCTTACACTTTCCGAAATGGCGAGTAGAGCATAGGAAAATTTATAAGTTAATTCATAGTGGTCCGCCTAATTTTAATGGTGAGCTTGATTGGAAATTAGTAGTACCAAAGAGTTTGAAGAATTCCGTTTTAATCCAAAATCATGATGAACCTACAGCTGGTCACCTAGGTTATTTCAAAACCCTTAAGCGTATTTCAAATTGTTATTATTGGCCGAAGATGAACGCCGATATAGCACGTTATGTGAGACAATGTCCGGTTTGTAATGCTCAGAAGCCCGAGCAGAGGAAGGCCTATGGAAGTTATTAGCACTGATTTAATTGGTCCTCTTCCGCTCTCCTCGAAGCGAAATCGTTTTATTTTAGTAGTGGCCGATTATTTTACGAAATATGCTCTGTTATTTCCTCTGAAGACAGCAACTAGTTCGGCCATCGTAACTCATTTGGAAGAAGTGTTCTTGACATATGGAGTCCCAGAACGCATCATTTGCGACAACGGTCGACAGTATGTTAGCAGGACGTTCCGAGATCTAGCTAACCGATATGAAAGCAAGATTGTTTTTAATGCAAATTACCATCCGCAAGCTAATCCCTGTGAAAGAGTTAATCGTGTCATCAAAACCATGATACGTTCTTATGTTAAATCAAATCATCGATCCTGGGATCAGAACTTACCGCAGATAGGTTTCGCGTTACGAACAGCTGTTCATGAAGTCACCGGTTATTCGCCAGTCTACTTAAATTTTGGTAGGGAAATTTTCGCTTCAGGGAAGAGACATCGTACCGAGGGTCAGAGTAATCAACCCTTAGATTTTGGAGATCGCACTAACCTCCACGAACACTTGAGGGACCTGCAAGATACCTATAAGTTAGTTAAGTCACGTCTGGATAAAGCTTACGAAGCCAGCGCAAATCGGTATAATTTGAGACGCCGACCAGTGACTCTGGAAGACGGTCAAATAGTGTGGAAAAAGAATTATACCCTATCTAATGCCGCAGATTATGTAGCTGCTAAGCTGAATCCAAAGTATATTAAGGGTCGTGTTCGAAGGAAAATATCTCCGAATGTCTACGAGGTTGAAGATTTTGAAACAAAACGTAGCTTAGGTCATTGGCATGTTCAAGACTTGAAGGTACAATTAGATAGTGTTTGTCTTTAGTCATTTTTGCGGGTTTGGTTGGTTGGGCGTGTTTTGTGTTAGTCTAGTTAGCTGGGAGGATCTAGCTAGACATTTGTCTTATTAGGATTTTCCATCTTTTCCTAGTTGTGTCGTTCTCTTTTTGTACGGGTATATCCCTCATATTATTGTGTCCGTTTCACCTACAATTATTTTGCTCTTTTGTAATTATCCTTCTGCCCTAGTCACTTCGGGGTCAGTTTCAGTGCTGTAAGTCGGTCCTGGGCTTACACACTTAACCTTTGGTGGAGAGTGGTGGTGAGTTAGAATTTTGTTATGGTAACTGAAGTCTATCTATATTCGTGACAATCCTTTCGGGGACTCACGCTGGATTTTCGGATGTTACCATAACCTCATTTTTTTTTTGGCCTTTTTGCATTTCTAAATTTCTGTTTATCTTTTATGTGTCGACAACCACTCGAAGCCAAAACCTCCTATCCTAATCCTTCTTCCGTGATTGTCCACTATTATTCTTTTCTCATCGTTACCTAATCCCCCACCCTTTCACCTTACATCTTTTTCTTCTGAGATAGATCTGCGTTGGCTGCTTGCCAATGTTAGGTATAGTGAGACGCTCGAGCGGCGCGCCTTTGCCATCTAGCGCGACGACCGACTCAGCTGCCTAACATTCGTGAGTCTCCCGCACATTTCTATACTCTCTCCTTGTCCGTCCTGTTTCAGATACTTTTCTTTATCCTTTCGTTCTCCCTTTTTCATTTTCTACTTGTCCTGTATTATTTGGGTTAGCTGCCAATTCCATATAAATCCTAGGGGATTATTTTTTTTAGGAAGGGGGGAGTTATTACAAGTTGCTTGTAATTTATTTAGTTTCGCCAGTCATAGTTTAATCCACATTTAACTTAGTGGTAGTTTGGTTGCCTGCTGACCTCTTTAGAGGAAAGGTCATTTGTTATCAGCAAGGTTGAGTTATATTTTTGGTTGGTGATCCTGAGCCTTTTGGGGATATTTGGAACCTCTTCTTGGTTTCGTTCTCTTTTGAAAAAGTCGTGTCGTCAATGGTGGTTGACTCCTGATGCCTGGAATATAATTTGGTTCAATTTACGTTTATACGGATAATCCAGCATCAAATGTTAGTTTGGGAATTATGTTAAGCAATTTTTGAGAGATATTTTGCAAGTGTTACCATTATTTTTGGCTTAACATAATCGAGCACATGTGTGGTTATATGTTCCACGTACTTACACGACTTGAGGGCTTCGAGATCTTTTAGAAGGTAATTAATGCTTTGTTGCTCCTCTTTTGGAATTCCCTAACGTCCCCTTTCGATTTTTATAGCCGGTTCTTGGAGGGTTACTTTTGGGTAACCGCATTTTGTAAAACCACCTTTTTGGATGTTGCCTTTGGAGGCATGTGTTTGGCTGCATGTTCGTAATCTATGAATTATTAATCATTGGCTTTGGGGACAAGATTTGCACCTGAGTACTTATTTTGAAGATTTACCTACCACATTTTCCAAGTCCGAAGATATATTTTTGGGAAGCCTGCTGCAGTAGCCGGACCTGGAAAGAATCCTTCGGGGTTTACATCAATCAAAGGAATCTTCGCAAGGTAGCATTTCTCCACGTTTTACTTTTGTGTTTGCGGAACCTGAAATTATTTGAGGTTATACGTTGTAAAATTTAACCGATGAATCAAGATTGCCGTAGTTTTATTAATTATTTCTTGTATCAATTTAGTATGGTAAAGTACTTACTGTAGATTTCGATATCCGCAGGGGTACGAGCCTCACTCGGACTCCTTGCCTTTTCTGTGTTCACAGATCTTTGTTGTTAAATATTACACCATTTTGTAACTTGCGGTAGTGTCTCATGCTACCGTACCGGGAGTTTAACGTTAATATTTGTAGTACTTCGAACAACACGTAACGTTTTTCTAGTTAATCAGTGCTTATCACTTGTGATTTTTAATTATACAAATAAGTCGAATTACCGTCTATCTTGACGTCAGAGCTACGCAAGGTTACTAGAGGACTAATTAAGTCTCTCTGATTCATATCTTTGTTTTACACCCATTTTTACGCGCTTATACGACAAGTTACCGAACCAGATCTGCTTCGACCATCTTGCGTACGATATTAGCTTATATATCGTTAGACTTGCGACCTCGGTTATTGATAGGCAATTCGCTTAATCCGCATATATTCATATTTAATTCATTTTGGGTTTAATCAACTACTTTTCTTTACATATCTAGACGACGTATTGTTCAGGAGTATTGGGCTTCACCCGCTCTGTGATCAGATTGTTCCCTCCCCAATATTTATTGTGATATCTATATTTATTTATTTGTTATATTTATGCATGTTGTTTGTTATAAGTCTATTGTTATTTACACATACCTATATACTGAATATATTTACTTATCTGAACGATCTGAAGGTGTACTTTATTGGGTTATTGGGGTACCTGGTGTTTTGAAGTTATTTGCAGGAGAACTGTTATCAGTTACGGTTCTGCGTCTTTTGCAAGACACGCTTGCAACTGGTTGGCGCCCTTTATTTTCCAGCATTTAGAAGAACCCCGACCTTTTTCCCACTAGCTGTCGGTAGCGTGTCCGAGGGGCTACCTCGGTAGTTTAGGTACAAGTAGCCACCCTTTCTGCAATACCCTTAGGTAGGTAGCAGAATTTAAAACTGATTTATTAATTTTTGGTAATTTTATAATAGCGCGAATTTTATAATTCCCCAGGCTAAACCGTAAGTGATACAAATTTCTAAATATGTTTATTATTATTTAAGACGTCGTTCTATGCATCTAAAATGAGTTTAAATCGAATTTATTAATTTTTGGCAATTTTAAAAATGCGAGATTTTTATAATTGGGAGCTGAAAAATGCCAGATTTTTATAATTGCCCAGGCCAAACCGTAGGTGATACAAACTTCTAAATACGATTATTATTATTTAAGACGCTGTTCTATGCAGCTAAAATGAGTTTAAATCGAATTTATTAATTTTTGGCAATTTTAAAAATGCGAGATTTTTATAATTGGGAGCTTAAAAATGCCAGATCTTTATAATTGCCCAGGCTAAACCGTAGGTGACACAAACTTCTAAATACGATTATTAGTATTTAAGACGCCGTTCTATGCAGCTAAAATGAGTTTAAATCGAATTTATTAATTTTTGGCAATTTTAAAAATGCGAGATTTTTATAATTGGGAGCTGAAAAATGCCAGATTTTTATAATTGCCCAGGCTAAACCGTAGGTGATACAAACTTCTAAATACGATTACTATTATTTAAGACGTGGTTCTATGCAGCTAAGATGAGTTTAAATCGAATTTATTAATTTTTGGCAATTTTAAAAATGCGAGAATTTATAATTGGGAGCTTAAAAATGCCAGATTTTTATAATTGCCCAGGCTAAACCGTAGGTGATACAAACTTCTAAATACGATTACTATTATTTAAGACGCCGTTCTATGCAGCTAAAATGAGTTTAAATCGAATTTATTAATTTTTGGCAATTTTAAAAATGCGAGATTTTTATAATTGGGAGCTGAAAAATGCCAGATTTTTATAATTGCCCAGGCTAAACCGTAGGTGATACAAACTTCTAAATACGATTACTATTATTTAAGACGCCGTTCTGTGCAGCTAAAATGAGTTTAAATCGAATTTATTAATTTTTGGCAATTTTATTAATGCGAGATTTTTATAATTCCCCAGGATAAACCGTAAGTAATACAAATTTCTAAATATGATTATTACTATTTAAGACGTCGTTCTATCCAGCTAAAATGAGTTTAAATCGAATTTATTAATTTTTGGCAATTTTAAAAATGCGAGATTTTTATAATTGGGAGCTGAAAAATGCCAGATTCTTATAATTGCCCAGGCTAAACCGTAGGTGATACAAACTTCTAAATACGACTACTATTATTTAAGACGCCGTTCTATGCAGCTAAAATGAGTTTAAATCGAATTTATTAATTTTTGGCAATTTTAAAAATGAGAAATTTTTATAATTGGGAGCTTAAAAATGCCAGATTTTTATAATAGCCCAGGCTAAACCGTAGGTGATACAAGCTTCTACATACGATTATTATTATTTAAGACGTCGTTCTATGCAGCTGAAATGAGTTTAAATCGAATTTATTAATTTTTGGCAACTTTAAAAATGCGAGATTTTTATAATTGGGAGCTTAAAAATGCCAGATTTTTATAATTGCCCAGGCTAAACCGTAGGTGATACAAACTTCTAAATACGATTATTATTATTTAAGACGTCGTTCTATGCAGCTGAAATGAGTTTAAATCGAATTTATTAATTTTTGGCAATTTTAAAAATGAGAAATTTTTATAATTGGGAGCTTAAAAATGCCAGATTTTTATAATAGCCCAGGCTAAACCGTAGGTGATACAAACTTCTAAATACGATTATTATTATTTAAGACATCGTTCTATGCAGCTGAAATGAGTTTAAATCGAATTTATTAATTTTTTGCAATTTTAAAAATGCGAGATTTTTATAATTGGGAGCTTAAAAATGCCAGATTTTTATAATTGCCCAGGCTAAACCGTAGGTGATACAAACTTCTAAATACGATTACTATTATTTGAGATGCCGTTCTATGCAGCTAAAATGAGTTTAAATCGAATTTATTAATTTTTGGCAATTTTATAAATGCGAGATTTTTATAATTCCCCAGGATAAACCGTAAGTAATACAAATTTCTAAATATGATTATTACTATTTAAGACGTCGTTCTATCCAGCTAAAATGAGTTTAAATCGAATTTATTAATTTTTCGCAATTTTAAAAATGCCAAATTTTTATAATCGAGAGCCTAAAAATGCCAGATTTTTAAAATTTCCCAGGCTAAACCGTAGGTGATACAAACTTCTAAATACGATTATTACTATTTAAGACGTCGTTCTATGCAGCTAAGATGAGTTTAAATCGAATTTATTAATTTTTGGCAATTTTAAAAATGCGAGAGTTTTATAATTGGGAGCTTAAAAATGCCAGATTTTTATAATTGCCCAGGCTAAACCGTAGGTGATACAAACTTCTAAATACGATTACTATTATTTAAGACGCCGTTCTATGCAGCTAAAATGGGTTTAAATCGAATTTATTTTTTTTGGCAATTTTAAAAATGAGAAATTTGTATAATTGGGAGCTTAAAAATGCCAGATTTTTATAATAGCCCGGGCTAAACCGTAGGTGATACAAACTTCTAAATACGATTATTATTATTTAAGACGTCGTTCTATGCAGCTGAAATGAGTTTAAATCGAATTTATTAATTTTTGGCAATTTTAAAAATGCGAGATTTTTATAATTGGGAGCTTAAAAATGCCAGATTTTTATAATTGCCCAGGCTAAACCGTAGGTGATACAAACTTCTAAATACGATTACTATTATTTAAGATGCCGTTCTATGCAGCTAAAATGAGTTTAAATCGAATTTATTAATTTTTGGCAATTTTATTAATGCGAGATTTTTATAATTCCCCAGGCGAAACCGTAAGTAATACAAATTTCTAAATATGATTAATTACTATTTAAGACGTCGTTCTATCCAGCTAAAATGAGTTTCAATCGAATTTATTAATTTTTGGCAATTTTATAAATGCGAGATTTTTATAATTCCCCAGGATAAACCGTAAGTAATACAAATTTCTAAATATGATTATTACTATTTAAGACGTCGTTCTATCCAGCTAAAATGAGTTTAAATCGAATTTATTAATTTTTGGCAATTTTAAAAATGCGAGATTTTTATAATTGGGAGCTGAAAAATGCCAGATTCTTATAATTGCCCAGGCTAAACCGTAGGTGATACAAACTTCTAAATACGACTACTATTATTTAAGACGCCGTTCTATGCAGCTAAAATGAGTTTAAATCGAATTTATTAATTTTTGGCAATTTTAAAAATGAGAAATTTTTATAATTGGGAGCTTAAAAATGCCAGATTTTTATAATAGCCCAGGCTAAACCGTAGGTGATACAAACTTCTAAATACGATTATTATTATTTAAGACGTCGTTCTATGCAGCTGAAATGAGTTTAAATCGAATTTATTAATTTTTGGCAATTTTAAAAATGCGAGATTTTTATAATTGGGAGCTTAAAAATGCCAGATTTTTATAATTGCCCAGGCTAAACCGTAGGTGATACAAACTTCTAAATACGATTACTATTATTTAAGACGCCGTTCTATGCAGCTAAAATGGGTTTAAATCGAATTTATTTTTTTTGGCAATTTTAAAAATGAGAAATTTGTATAATTGGGAGCTTAAAAATGCCAGATTTTTATAATAGCCCGGGCTAAACCGTAGGTGATACAAACTTCTAAATACGATTATTATTATTTAAGACGTCGTTCTATGCAGCTGAAATGAGTTTAAATCGAATTTATTAATTTTTGGCAATTTTAAAAATGCGAGATTTTTATAATTGGGAGCTTAAAAATGCCAGATTTTTATAATTGCCCAGGCTAAACCGTAGGTGATACAAACTTCTAAATACGATTACTATTATTTAAGATGCCGTTCTATGCAGCTAAAATGAGTTTAAATCGAATTTATTAATTTTTGGCAATTTTATTAATGCGAGATTTTTATAATTCCCCAGGCGAAACCGTAAGTAATACAAATTTCTAAATATGATTAATTACTATTTAAGACGTCGTTCTATCCAGCTAAAATGAGTTTCAATCGAATTTATTAATTTTTGGCAATTTTATAAATGCGAGATTTTTATAATTCCCCAGGATAAACCGTAAGTAATACAAATTTCTAAATATGATTATTACTATTTAAGACGTCGTTCTATCCAGCTAAAATGAGTTTAAATCGAATTTATTAATTTTTGGCAATTTTAAAAATGCGAGATTTTTATAATTGGGAGCTGAAAAATGCCAGATTCTTATAATTGCCCAGGCTAAACCGTAGGTGATACAAACTTCTAAATACGACTACTATTATTTAAGACGCCGTTCTATGCAGCTAAAATGAGTTTAAATCGAATTTATTAATTTTTGGCAATTTTAAAAATGAGAAATTTTTATAATTGGGAGCTTAAAAATGCCAGATTTTTATAATAGCCCAGGCTAAACCGTAGGTGATACAAACTTCTAAATACGATTATTATTATTTAAGACGTCGTTCTATGCAGCTGAAATGAGTTTAAATCGAATTTATTAATTTTTGGCAATTTTAAAAATGCGAGATTTTTATAATTGGGAGCTTAAAAATGCCAGATTTTTATAATTGCCCAGGCTAAACCGTAGGTGATACAAACTTCTAAATACGATTACTATTATTTAAGACGCCGTTCTATGCAGCTAAAATGGGTTTAAATCGAATTTATTTTTTTTGGCAATTTTAAAAATGAGAAATTTGTATAATTGGGAGCTTAAAAATGCCAGATTTTTATAATAGCCCGGGCTAAACCGTAGGTGATACAAACTTCTAAATACGATTATTATTATTTAAGACGTCGTTCTATGCAGCTGAAATGAGTTTAAATCGAATTTATTAATTTTTGGCAATTTTAAAAATGCGAGATTTTTATAATTGGGAGCTTAAAAATGCCAGATTTTTATAATTGCCCAGGCTAAACCGTAGGTGATACAAACTTCTAAATACGATTACTATTATTTAAGATGCCGTTCTATGCAGCTAAAATGAGTTTAAATCGAATTTATTAAT
The DNA here is from genome assembly GCA_963082815.1 of Melanotus villosus. NCBI lineage: Eukaryota > Metazoa > Arthropoda > Insecta > Coleoptera > Elateridae > Melanotus > Melanotus villosus. The sequence goes on from OY720425.1 coordinate 22,283,065, forward strand.
TTTTGGCAATTTTATTAATGCGAGATTTTTATAATTCCCCAGGCGAAACCGTAAGTAATACAAATTTCTAAATATGATTAATTACTATTTAAGACGTCGTTCTATCCAGCTAAAATGAGTTTCAATCGAATTTATTAATTTTTGGCAATTTTATAAATGCGAGATTTTTATAATTCCCCAGGATAAACCGTAAGTAATACAAATTTCTAAATATGATTATTACTATTTAAGACGTCGTTCTATCCAGCTAAAATGAGTTTAAATCGAATTTATTAATTTTTGGCAATTTTAAAAATGCGAGATTTTTATAATTGGGAGCTGAAAAATGCCAGATTCTTATAATTGCCCAGGCTAAACCGTAGGTGATACAAACTTCTAAATACGACTACTATTATTTAAGACGCCGTTCTATGCAGCTAAAATGAGTTTAAATCGAATTTATTAATTTTTGGCAATTTTAAAAATGAGAAATTTTTATAATTGGGAGCTTAAAAATGCCAGATTTTTATAATAGCCCAGGCTAAACCGTAGGTGATACAAACTTCTAAATACGATTATTATTATTTAAGACGTCGTTCTATGCAGCTGAAATGAGTTTAAATCGAATTTATTAATTTTTGGCAATTTTAAAAATGAGAAATTTTTATAATATAATAATAATAATAATAAATGGTCTTTATTTTCCAACGTATAGCGATAAACAGTTACATAATATAATAATTACAGCAGGATTTAAACAATACAGTTGGAAAAATGCCGAAGATCAGATGGCCTATCCATAGGGGATAGGCCCCTGTTTTTCATCTTAAGCGTTGTATTTACAGCATAATGCACCGACACTAAAACAAACAAAAAATAAAAAAAACAGAAAGAGAAAAAGTAGTCTGGATAAGTATCTCTAGATCAGCAGCACAGTTTATAGATTTAAAAGGTATCTTTTGTATTTATATTTGAAGGCGGGGAGTGGTTTATTTCTTATTTCCTGGGTTATTGAGTTATAGAGTTTTGTAATTTGGTATGAGAATGATCGTTTAAATGTCTCGGTTCGATGAGAAGGTGGAGTGAGTGTGCCTTTGAAACGGATATTTACATTATGTATGTCTGTCCGGTAAGTTATTTTTTTACTTAGATATTTTGGAGCTTTATAAGTAAGAATTTTATGAAATAAACAAGCTGAGTGTAGTAGACGTCTCCTAGACATATTTAGCCAGCTGATCTCAGACAGTTTGTGCGAGATATGACAACCCCGTTTTATTCCGAATATTAATCTCAAGCAAGAGTTTTGGGCGACTTGAATTCTGCGTGCATCTTCAGCATCAATACATGGGCCGTAGACACAGTCAGCAAAATTAAATTTAGATAATACTAAAGATTCACAGAGCATTGTCTTAACTTTTCGGTTAAGAAAGTGTCTATTATTATAAATTGTTTTTAGGTTCATGTATGCTAGCCGGATACAGTTATTGATATGTGGTTTAAATTTTAAGGTAGTGTCAACAATTAGCCCTAAATTTTTGGCTTTTTCAACAAGAGGTACGTTATAACCAGCTACGTTTATATGTATTATGTTTGCAAGCTGAGATCTAATTTTAGGCTGCCCGAATAACAAAATAGAAGTTTTAGATGCATTAATATTTAAAGAATGTAGTTTACATTTTTCAACCAGCACATTAATATCTTTGTCGATTTTGTTTACTGCTTCTACATAGTTGCATGGGTAAAACGAGAGATATAGTTGTGTATCGTCGGCATAACAATGCATATTACAACTGACTACGAATTTCTGAAAATGACTAGTGTATATCGTGTACAACAGTGGACTTAGTATTGACCCCTGCGGAACACCAGATGACACACCGATGGGGAGAGACATTTTATCATCAATTTTTACTCTTTGAGTCCTTCCTGTGAGATAACAGGGAAAGAAGTCAATAACTTTATTGCTTAATCCAATTGATTGCAATATCGTTATTAGTATTTTATGATTTATAGTATCAAATGCTTTTGTAAAATCAAGAAGAACAAGTATTGTGGCTTTTTTATGGTCTATCCCCCTCAGTATGTCATCAGTTATGTTCAGCAGAGCTGTTTCACAACTATGTAATGGACGGAATCCCGATTGCGTTTCAGGCAGTATATTATTCCTTGTAACATGCTCTCGAAGTTGCGACTCTACCACTCTTTCCAGCACCTTTGACAATGTAGGCAAGATACTTATAGGCCTCAGGTCCTTGAATTCAGAGGGACTAGAGTTTTTCGGGATAGGTAAGATAATTGCTTGTTTCCAACCTTCCGGGAAAGTACCGTTTTCTAAACAAAAATTTATAATATGAGTTACGTGAGGCAGAATACAAGGACAACATATTAACAGTAGTTTAATATTGAGTTTATCGTATCCCTGAGCTTTAGTTTTAATTCCGTATAAAATCTTTTGCACGTCGAATGAAGAGATAGCTTTGAAATTAAGGGTCTCTATATCTGGGTTGTTAATATTTCTATAATAGTTTATAGTATTTTGATCTGTCGGCGTTTGAGTGATGCTGTTTACATAGTAATCGTTAAGACTGTCAACATTATTTTTTAGATAATCAGGAATAGGGTATTTTGGTTTTCTAATATTTAGCAGCTCCAGATCTCTCCATATTTTATTTATCCCATGTGTTCTAAGTTGCTGTTCAAAATATGCTCTTTTTTCGTTTCTACATGCAAGGGTTGTATAATTTCTAAGTTGTTTGTAGTAGTTGTAGTGTGCCATATTTTTTGTACGTTGCCACCTATTGCGGGCTTTATTCTTAAGCGAGATAAGTAAACGTAGATTATGAGACAGCCATGGTGAGAATTTTTTTGCGATTTTAATAGTTTTCAGGGGTGCATGGGTATTTATAAGATTTAACAGTTTTTCGTTCAGAAAGTCTAACTTGTCGTTAATATTATTCATACTGTACATTATTTCAAAGTCAATTGAGGTGAGGTCAGTATAAAACAGATCTTGTTCAAAATATCTAAAATCTCTTATTGTTTTAAAAATAGGGGCGACTGCAGCGCTTTTAATATTTAATTCACAATAAGTTAGTTCATGATCAGACAGATGGTCAAGAGAAATTACATTTACATTTTTTACAATGCTCTCATTATCAGAAGTTATTATGAGATCAATGAGTGTTGCAGAGTTTAGAGTGAGACGTGTAGGGGAGTGCACAATTTGGGTTAGGTTAAACGCTTCGAGCATAGAGTTAAGTTTTTGAAAACCAGGCGAATCAGTATTCAGCATGTCGATGTTAAGATCTCCAAGGCAGAATACATCATCATACTGCGGCAGTAAATTAGACAGTTGTAGTTCTAATGCAGTTAACCATTCATTGCATGGTGAGTTTGGTTGCCTATATACAACTCCCACCGCAAGGGATCGCTTGTTTACTTTAATTTTCACCCATAGTTGCTCAATATTAGTATCACTATTAATAATAGAAAACGAGAACGAGTCTTTAACGTACATACCCACTCCACCTCCTCTACCTCTTATACGGTCCCTTCTTACCATCTTATATCCATCTACAGTAATTAAATTATCTGTAATGTTAGGGGTAATCCAGGTTTCGGTTAGGCATAATACAGAATAGTTAGTTAACAGGACATGTTGTTTTAATTTATTGAGTTTAGGTAAAAGTGATCTTATGTTGAACTGAGCCAGAGTTACCATTCCATTGATGTTATCTACAATAAATTACACTAATTAAGAAAAATACTTAACTAAATTAAAAAGAAGAATAGGAAAATATATTTAAATTATATTTTTAATTTGAATTTGAAAATAGACTGTGTTTGTTGTCGGTAGCCGTACGACTACGCCGCGAACATATAGGTACCTCTTTCGTTACATATTAACTGTTAGGAAATTTACAATATACATATAATTGGGAGCTTAAAAATGCCAGATTTTTATAATAGCCCAGGCTAAACCGTAGGTGATACAAACTTCTAAATACGATTATTATTATTTAAGACGTCGTTCTATGCAGCTGAAATGAGTTTAAATCGAATTTATTAATTTTTGGCAATTTTAAAAATGCGAGATTTTTATAATTGGGAGCTTAAAAATGCCAGATTTTTATAATTGCCCAGGCTAAACCGTAGGTGATACAAACTTCTAAATACGATTACTATTATTTAAGATGCCGTTCTATGCAGCTAAAATGAGTTTAAATCGAATTTATTAATTTTTGGCAATTTTATTAATGCGAGATTTTTATAATTCCCCAGGCCAAACCGTAAGTAATACAAATTTCTAAATATGATTATTACTATTTAAGACGTCGTTCTATCCAGCTAAAATGAGTTTCAATCGAATTTATTAATTTTTGGCAATTTTATAAATGCGAGATTTTTATAATTCCCCAGGATAAACCGTAAGTAATACAAATTTCTAAATATGATTATTACTATTTAAGACGTCGTTCATTCCAGCTAAAATGAGTTTAAATCGAATTTATTAATTTTTGGCAATTTTAAAAATTCGAAATTTTTATAATTGGGAGCTTAAAAATGCCAGATTTTTAAAATTGCCCAGGCTAAACCGTAGGTGATACAAACTTCTAAATACGATTATTATTATTTAAGACGGCGTTCTATACAGTTAAAATGAATTTAAAACTAATTTATTAATTTTTGGTAATTTTATAAATGCGCGAATTTTATAATTCCCCAGGCTAAACCGTAAGTGATACAAATTTCTAAATATGTTTATTATTATTTAAGACGTCGTTCTATGCAGCTGAAATGAGTTTAAATCGAATTTATTAATTTTTGGCAATTTTAAAAGTGCGAGATTTTTATAATTGTAAGCTTAAAAATTCCAGATTTTTATAATTGCCCAGGCTAAACCGTAGGTGATACAAACTTCTAAATACGATTATTATTATTTAAGAAGTCGTTCTATGCAGCTGAAATCAGTTTAAATCGAATTTATTAATTTTTGGCAATTTTAAAAATGCGAGATTTTTATAATTGGGAGCTTATAAATGCCAGATTTTTATAATTGCCCAGGCTAAACCGTAGGTGATACAAACTTCTAAATACGATTACTATTATTTAAGATGCCGTTCTATGCAGCTAAAATGAGTTTAAATCGAATTTATTAATTTTTGGCAATTTTATTAATGTGAGATTTTTATAATTCCCCAGGCTAAACCGTAAGTAATACAAATTTCTAAATATGATTATTACTATTTAAGACGTCGTTCTATCCAGCTAAAATGAGTTTAAATCGAATTTATTAATTTTTGGCAATTTTATTAATGCGAGATTTTTATAATTCCCCAGGCTAAACCGTAAGTAATACAAATTTCTAAATATGATTATTACTATTTAAGACGTCGTTCTATCCAGCTAAAATGAGTTTAAATCGAATTTATTAATTTTTGGCAATTTTATAAATGCGAGATTTTTATAATTCCCCAGGATAAACCGTAAGTAATACAAATTTCTAAATATGATTATTACTATTTAAGACGTCGTTCTATCCAGCTAAAATGAGTTTAAATCGAATTTATTAATTTTTGGCAATTTTAAAAATGCCAAATTTTTATAATTGGGAGCCTAAAAATGCCAGATTTTTAAAATTGTCCAGGCTAAACCGTAGGTGATACAAACTTCTAAATACGATTACTATTATTTAAGATGCCGTTCTATGCAGCTAAAATGAGTTTAAATCGAATTTATTAATTTTTGGCAATTTTATTAATGTGAGATTTTTATAATTCCCCAGGCTAAACCGTAAGTAATACAAATTTCTAAATATGATTATTACTATTTAAGACGTCGTTCTATCCAGCTAAAATGAGTTTAAATCGAATTTATTAATTTTTGGCAATTTTATTAATGCGAGATTTTTATAATTCCCCAGGCTAAACCGTAAGTAATACAAATTTCTAAATAAGATTATTACTATTTAAGACGTCGTTCTATCCAGCTAAAATGAGTTTAAATCGAATTTATTAATTTTTGGCAATTTTATAAATGCGAGATTTTTATAATTGGGAGCCTAAAAATGCCAGATTTTTAAAATTGCCCAGGCTAAACCGTAGGTGATACAAACTTCTAAATACGATTATTACTATTTAAGACGTCGTTCTATCCAGCTAAAATGAGTTTAAATCGAATTTATTAATTTATGGCAATTTTAAAAATGCCAAATTTTTATAATTGGGAGCCTAAAAATGCCAGATTTTTAAAATTGCCCAGGCTAAACCGTAGGTAATACAAACTTCTAAATACGATTATTATTATTTAAGACGCCGTTCTATGCAGCTAAAATGAGTTTAAATCGAATTTATTAATTTTTGGCAATTTTATTAATGCGAGATTTTTATAATTCCCCAGGCTAAACCGTAAGTAATACAAATTTCTAAATATGATTATTACTATTTAAGACGTCGTTCTATCCAGCTAAAATGAGTTTAAATCGAATTTATTAATTTTTGGCAATTTTATAAATGCGAGATTTTTATAATTCCCCAGGATAAACCGTAAGTAATACAAATTTCTAAATATGATTATTACTATTTAAGACGTCGTTCTATCCAGCTAAAATGAGTTTAAATCGAATTTATTAATTTTTGGCAATTTTAAAAATGCCAAATTTTTATAATTGGGAGCCTAAAAATGCCAGATTTTTAAAATTGTCCAGGCTAAACCGTAGGTGATACAAACTTCTAAATACGATTATTACTATTTAAGACGTCGTTCTATGCAGCTGAGCTGAGTTTAAATCGAATTTATTAATTTTTGGCAATTTTAAAAATGCGAGATTTTTATAATTGGGAGCTTAAAAATGCCAGATTTTTATAATTGCCCAGGCTAAACCGTAGGTGATACAAACTTCTAAATACGATTACTATTATTTAAGACGCCGTTCTATGCAGCTAAAATGAGTTTAAATCGAATTTATTATTTTTTGGCAATTTTAAAAATGAGAAATTTTTATAATTGGGAGCTTAAAAATGCCAGATTTTTATAATAGCCCAGGCTAAACCGTAGGTGATACAAACTTCTAAATACGATTACTATTATTTAAGATGCCGTTCTATGCAGCTAAAATGAGTTTCAATCGAATTTATTAATTTTTGGCAATTTTATTAATGCGAGATTTTTATAATTCCCCAGGCCAAACCGTAAGTAATACAAATTTCTAAATATGATTATTACTATTTAAGACGTCGTTCTATCCAGCTAAAATGAGTTTAAATCGAATTTATTAATTTTTGGCAATTTTAAAAATGCAAAATTTTTATAATTGGGAGCCTAAAAATGCCAGATTTTTAAAATTGCCCAGGCTAAACCGTAGGTGATACAAACTTCTAAATACGATTATTATTATTTAAGACGTCGTTCTATGCAGCTAAAATGAGTTTAAATCGAATTTATTAATTTTTAGCAATTTTATTAATGCGAGATTTTTATAATTCCCCAGGCCAAACCGTAAGTAATACAAATTTCTAAATATGATTATTACTATTTAAGACGTCGTTCTATCCAGCTAAAATGAGTTTAAATCGAATTTATTAATTTTTGGCAATTTTAAAAATGCCAAATTTTTATAATTGGGAGCCTAAAAATGCCAGATTTTTAAAATTGCCCAGGCTAAACCGTAGGTGATACAAACTTCTAAATACGTTTATTATTATTTAAGACGTCGTTCTATGCAGCTAAAATGAGTTTAAATCGAATTTATTAATTTTTGGCAATTTTATTAATGCGAGATTTTTATAATTCCCCAGGCCAAACCGTAAGTAATACAAATTTCTAAATATGATTATTACTATTTAAGACGTCGTTCTATCCAGCTAAAATGAGTTTAAATCGAATTTATTAATTTTTGGCAATTTTAAAAATGCCAAATTTTTATAATTGGGAGCCTAAAAATGCCAGATTTTTAAAATTGCCCAGGCTAAACCGTAGGTGATACAAACTTCTAAATACGATTATTATTATTTAAGACGTCGTTCTATGCAGCTAAAATGAGTTTAAATCGAATTTATTAATTTTTGGCAATTTTATTAATGCGAGATTTTTATAATTCCCCAGGCTAAACCGTAAGTAATACAAATTTCTAAATATGATTATTACTATTTAAGACGTCGTTCTATCCAGCTAAAATGAGTTTAAAACGAATTTATTAATTTTTGGCAATTTTAAAAATGCCAAATTTTTATAATTGGGGGTCTAAAAATGCCAGATTTTTAAAATTTCCCAGGCTAAACCGTAGGTGATACAAACTTCTAAATACGATTATTACTATTTAAGACGTCGTTCTATGCAGCTGAGCTGAGTTTAAATCGAATTTATTAATTTTTGGCAATTTTAAAAATGCGAGATTTTTATAATTGGGAGCTTAAAAATGCCAGATTTTTATAATTGCCCAGGCTAAACCGTAGGTGATACAAACTTCTAAATACGATTACTATTATTTAAGACGCCGTTCTATGCAGCTAAAATGAGTTTAAATCGAATTTATTATTTTTTGGCAATTTTAAAAATGAGAAATTTTTATAACTGGGAGCTTAAAAATGCCAGATTTTTATAATAGCCCAGGCTAAACCGTAGGTGATACAAACTTCTAAATACGATTATTATTATTTAAGACGTCGTTCTATGCAGCTGAAATGAGTTTAAATCGAATTTATTAATTTTTGGCAATTTTAAAAATGCGAGATTTTTATAATTGGGAGCTTAAAAATGCCAGATTTTTATAATTGCCCAGGCTAAACCGTAGGTGATACAAACTTCTAAATACGATTACTATTATTTAAGATGCCGTTCTATGCAGCTAAAATGAGTTTAAATCGAATTTATTAATTTTTGGCAATTTTATTAATGTGAGATTTTTATAATTCCCCAGGCTAAACCGTAAGTAATACAAATTTCTAAATATGATTATTACTATTTAAGACGTCGTTCTATCCAGCTAAAATGAGTTTAAATCGAATTTATTAATTTTTGGCAATTTTATTAATGCGAGATTTTTATAATTCCCCAGGCTAAACCGTAAGTAATACAAATTTCTAAATAAGATTATTACTATTTAAGACGTCGTTCTATCCAGCTAAAATGAGTTTAAATCGAATTTATTAATTTTTGGCAATTTTATAAATGCGAGATTTTTATAATTGGGAGCCTAAAAATGCCAGATTTTTAAAATTGCCCAGGCTAAACCGTAGGTGATACAAACTTCTAAATACGATTATTACTATTAAAGTCGTCGTTCTATCCAGCTAAAATGAGTTTAAATCGAATTTATTAATTTATGGCAATTTTAAAAATGCCAAATTTTTATAATTGGGAGCCTAAAAATGCCAGATTTTTAAAATTGCCCAGGCTAAACCGTAGGTAATACAAACTTCTAAATACGATTATTATTATTTAAGACGCCGTTCTATGCAGCTAAAATGAGTTTAAATCGAATTTATTAATTTTTGGCAATTTTATTAATGCGAGATTTTTATAATTCCCCAGGCTAAACCGTAAGTAATACAAATTTCTAAATATGATTATTACTATTTAAGACGTCGTTCTATCCAGCTAAAATGAGTTTAAATCGAATTTATTAATTTTTGGCAATTTTATAAATGCGAGATTTTTATAATTCCCCAGGATAAACCGTAAGTAATACAAATTTCTAAATATGATTATTACTATTTAAGACGTCGTTCTATCCAGCTAAAATGAGTTTAAATCGAATTTATTAATTTTTGGCAATTTTAAAAATTCCAAATTTTTATAATTGGGAGCCTAAAAATGCCAGATTTTTAAAATTGTCCAGGCTAAACCGTAGGTGATACAAACTTCTAAATACGATTATTACTATTTAAGACGTCGTTCTATGCAGCTGAGCTGAGTTTAAATCGAATTTATTAATTTTTGGCAATTTTAAAAATGCGAGATTTTTATAATTGGGAGCTTAAAAATGCCAGATTTTTATAATTGCCCAGGCTAAACCGTAGGTGATACAAACTTCTAAATACGATTACTATTATTTAAGACGCCGTTCTATGCAGCTAAAATGAGTTTAAATCGAATTTATTATTTTTTGGCAATTTTAAAAATGAGAAATTTTTATAATTGGGAGCTTAAAAATGCCAGATTTTTATAATAGCCCAGGCTAAACCGTAGGTGATACAAACTTCTAAATACGATTACTATTATTTAAGATGCCGTTCTATGCAGCTAAAATGAGTTTAAATCGAATTTATTAATTTTTGGCAATTTTATTAATGCGAGATTTTTATAATTCCCCAGGCCAAACCGTAAGTAATACAAATTTCTAAATATGATTATTACTATTTAAGACGTCGTTCTATCCAGCTAAAATGAGTTTAAATCGAATTTATTAATTTTTGGCAATTTTAAAAATGCAAAATTTTTATAATTGGGAGCCTAAAAATGCCAGATTTTTAAAATTGCCCAGGCTAAACCGTAGGTGATACAAACTTCTAAATACGATTATTATTATTTAAGACGTCGTTCTATGCAGCTAAAATGAGTTTAAATCGAATTTATTAATTTTTAGCAATTTTATTAATGCGAGATTTTTATAATTCCCCAGGCCAAACCGTAAGTAATACAAATTTCTAAATATGATTATTACTATTTAAGACGTCGTTCTATCCAGCTAAAATGAGTTTAAATCGAATTTATTAATTTTTGGCAATTTTAAAAATGCCAAATTTTTATAATTGGGAGCCTAAAAATGCCAGATTTTTAAAATTGCCCAGGCTAAACCGTAGGTGATACAAACTTCTAAATACGATTATTATTATTTAAGACGTCGTTCTATGCAGCTAAAATGAGTTTAAATCGAATTTATTAATTTTTGGCAATTTTATTAATGCGAGATTTTTATAATTCCCCAGGCCAAACCGTAAGTAATACAAATTTCTAAATATGATTATTACTATTTAAGACGTCGTTCTATCCAGCTAAAATGAGTTTAAATCGAATTTATTAATTTTTGGCAATTTTAAAAATGCCAAATTTTTATAATTGGGAGCCTAAAAATGCCAGATTTTTAAAATTGCCCAGGCTAAACCGTAGGTGATACAAACTTCTAAATACGATTATTATTATTTAAGACGTCGTTCTATGCAGCTAAAATGAGTTTAAATCGAATTTATTAATTTTTGGCAATTTTATTAATGCGAGATTTTTATAATTCCCCAGGCTAAACCGTAAGTAATACAAATTTCTAAATATGATTATTACTATTTAAGACGTCGTTCTATCCAGCTAAAATGAGTTTAAAACAAATTTATTAATTTTTGGCAATTTTAAAAATGCCAAATTTTTATAATTGGGGGCCTAAAAATGCCAGATTTTTAAAATTTCCCAGGCTAAACCGTAGGTGATACAAACTTCTAAATACGATTATTACTATTTAAGACGTCGTTCTATGCAGCTGAGCTGAGTTTAAATCGAATTTATTAATTTTTGGCAATTTTAAAAATGCGAGATTTTTATAATTGGGAGCTTAAAAATGCCAGATTTTTATAATTGCCCAGGCTAAACCGTAGGTGATACAAACTTCTAAATACGATTACTATTATTTAAGACGCCGTTCTATGCAGCTAAAATGAGTTTAAATCGAATTTATTATTTTTTGGCAATTTTAAAAATGAGAAATTTTTATAATTGGGAGCTTAAAAATGCCAGATTTTTATAATTGCCCAGGCTAAACCGTAGGTGATACAAACTTCTAAATACGATTACTATTATTTAAGATGCCGTTCTATGCAGCTAAAATGAGTTTAAATCGAATTTATTAATTTTTGGCAATTTTATTAATGCGAGATTTTTATAATTCCCCAGGCCAAACCGTAAGTAATACAAATTTCTAAATATGATTATTACTATTTAAGACGTCGTTCTATCCAGCTAAAATGAGTTTAAATCGAATTTATTAATTTTTGGCAATTTTAAAAATGCCAAATTTTTATAATTGGGAGCCTAAAAATGCCAGATTTTTAAAATTGCCCAGGCTAAACCGTAGGTGATACAAACTTCTAAATACGATTATTACTATTTAAGACGTCGTTCTATGCAGCTGAGCTGAGTTTAAATCGAATTTATTAATTTTTGGCAATTTTAAAAATGCGAGATTTTTATAATTGGGAGCTTAAAAATGCCAGATTTTTATAATTGCCCAGGCTAAACCGTAGGTGATACAAACTTCTAAATACGATTACTATTATTTAAGACGCCGTTCTATGCAGCTAAAATGAGTTTAAATCGAATTTATTATTTTTTGGCAATTTTAAAAATGAGAAATTTTTATAATTGGGAGCTTAAAAATGACAGATTTTTATAATAGCCCAGGCTAAACCGTAGGTGATACAAACTTCTAAATACGATTATTATTATTTAAGACGTCGTTCTATGCAGCTAAAATGAGTTTAAATCGAATTTATTAATTTTTGGCAATTTTATTAATGCGAGATTTTTATAATTCCCCAGGATAAACCGTAAGTAATACAAATTTCTAAATATGATTATTACTATTTAAGACGTCGTTCTATCCAGCTAAAATGAGTTTAAATCGAATTTATTAATTTTTGGCAAATTTATAAATGCGAGATTTTTATAATTCCCCAGGATAAACCGTAAGTAATACAAATTTCTAAATATGATTATTACTATTTAAGACGTCGTTCTATCCAGCTAAAATGAGTTTAAATCGAATTTATTAATTTTTGGCAATTTTAAAAATGCCAAATTTTTATAATTGGGAGCCTAAAAATGCCAGATTTTTAAAATTGCCCAGGCTAAACCGTAGGTGATACAAACTTCTAAATACGATTATTACTATTTAAGACGTCGTTCTATGCAGCTGAGCTGAGTTTAAATCGAATTTATTAATTTTTGGCAATTTTAAAAATGCGAGATGTTTATAATTGGGAGCTTAAAAATGCCAGATTTTTATAATTGCCCAGGCTAAACCGTAGGTGATACAAACTTCTAAATACGATTACTATTATTTAAGACGCCGTTCTATGCAGCTAAAATGAGTTTAAATCGAATTTATTATTTTTTGGCAATTTTAAAAATGAGAAATTTTTATAATTGGGAGCTTAAAAATGCCAGATTTTTATAATAGCCCAGGCTAAACCGTAGGTGATACAAACTTCTAAATACGATTACTATTATTTAAGATGCCGTTCTATGCAGCTAAAATGAGTTTAAATCGAATTTATTAATTTTTGGCAATTTTAAAAATGCGAGATTTTTATAATTGGGAGCTTAAAAATGCAAGATTTTTATAATTGCCCAGGCTAAACCGTAGGTGATACAAACTTCTAAATACGATTACTATTATTTAAGATGCCGTTCTATGCAGCTAAAATGAGTTTAAATCGAATTTATTAATTTTTGGCAATTTTATTAATGCGAGATTTTTATAATTCCCCAGGCCAAACCGTAAGTAATACAAATTTCTAAATATGATTATTACTATTTAAGACGTCGTTCTATCCAGCTAAAATGAGTTTAAATCGAATTTATTAATTTTTGGCAATTTTATTAATGCGAGATTTTTATAATTCCCCAGTCCAAACCGTAAGTAATACAAATTTCTAAATATGATTATTACTATTTAAGACGTCGTTCTATCCAGCTAAAATGAGTTTAAATCCAATTTATTAATTTTTGGCAATTTTAAAAATGCCAAATTTTTATAATTGGGAGCCTAAAAATGCCAGATTTTTAAAATTGCCCAGTCTAAACCGTAGGTGATACAAACTTCTAAATACGATTATTACTATTTAAGACGTCATTCTATGCAGCTAAGATGAGTTTAAATCGAATTTATTAATTTTTGGCAATTTTAAAAATGCGAGATTTTTATAATTGCCCAGGCTAAACCGTAGGTGATACAAACTTCTAAATACGATTACTATTATTTAAGACGCCGTTCTATGCAGCTAAAATGAGTTTAAATCGAATTTATTATTTTTTGGCAATTTTAAAAATGAGAAATTTTTATAATTGGGAGCTTAAAAATGCCAGATTTTTATAATAGCCCAGGCTAAACTGTAGGTGATACAAACTTCTAAATACGATTATTATTATTTAAGACGTCGTTCTATGCAGCTGAAATGAGTTTAAATCGAATTTATTAATTTTTGGCAATTTTAAAAATGCGAGATTTTTATAATTGGGAGCTTAAAAATGCCAGATTTTTATAATAGCCCAGGCTAAACCGTAGGTGATACAAACTTCTAAATACGATTATTATTATTTAAGACGTCGTTCTATGCAGCTGAAATGAGTTTAAATCGAATTTATTAATTTTTGGCAATTTTAAAAATGCGAGATTTTTATAATTGGGAGCTTAAAAATGCAAGATTTTTATAATTGCCCAGGCTAAACCGTAGGTGATACAAACTTCTAAATACGATTACTATTATTTAAGATGCCGTTCTATGCAGCTAAAATGAATTTAAAACTAATTTATTAATTTTTGGTAATTTTATAAACGCGCGAATTTTATAATTCCCCAGGCTAAACCGTAAGTGATACAAATTTCTAAATATGTTTATTATTATTTAAGACGTCGTTCTAAGCAGCTAAAATGAGTTTAAATCGAATTTATTAATTTTTGGCAATTTTATTAATGCGAGATTTTTATAATTCCCCAGGCTAAACCGTAAGTGATACAAATTTCTAAATATGTTTATTATTATTTAAGACGTCGTTCTATGCAGCTAAAATGAGTTTAAATCGAATTTATTAATTTTTGGCAATTTTAAAAATGCGCGATTTTTATAATTGGGAGCTTAAAAATGCAAGATTTTTATAATTGCCCAGGCTAAACCGTAGGTGATACAAACTTCTAAATACGATTACTATTATTTAAGATGCCGTTCTATGCAGCTAAAATGAATTTAAAACTAATTTATTAATTTTTGGTAATTTTATAAACGCGCGAATTTTATAATTCCCCAGGCTAAACCGTAAGTGATACAAATTTCTAAATATGTTTATTATTATTTAAGACGTCGTTCTAAGCAGCTAAAATGAGTTTAAATCGAATTTATTAATTTTTGGCAATTTTAAAAATGCGAGATTTTTATAATTGGGAGCTGAAAAATGCCAGCTTCTTATAATTGCCCTGCTAAACCGTAGGTGATACAAACTTCTAAATATGATTATTATTAGTTAAGACGCTGTTCTATGCAGCTAAAATGAGTTTAAATCGAATTTATTAATTTTTGGCAATTTTATTAATGCGTAATCTTTATAATTCCCCAGGCTAAACCGTAAGTAATACAAATTTCTAAATATGATTATTACTATTTAAGACGTCGTTCTATCCAGCTAAAATGAGTTTAAATCGAATTTATTAATTTTTGGCAATTTTAGAAGTGCGAGATTTTTATAACTGGGAGCTTAAAAATGCCAGATTTTTATAATTGCCCAGGCTAAACCGTAGGTGATACAAACTTCTAAATACGATTACTATTATTTAAGACGCCGTTCTATGCAGCTAAAATGAGTTTAAATCGAATTTATTAATTTTTGGCAATTTTAAAAATGCGAGATTTTTATAATTGGGAGCTGAAAAATGCCAGATTTTTATAATTGCCCAGGCTAAACCGTAGGTGATACAAACTTCTAAATACGATTACTATTATTTAAGACGCCGTTCTATGCAGCTAAGATGAGTTTAAATCGAATTTATTAATTTTTGGCAATTTTAAAAATGCGAGATTTTTATAATTGGGAGCTTAAAAATGCCAGATTTTTATAATTGCCCAGGCTAAACCGTAGGTGATACAAACTTCTAAATACGATTACTATTATTTAAGACGCCGTTCTATGCAGCTAAAATGAGTTTAAATCGAATTTATTAATTTTTGGCAATTTTATTAATGCGAGATTTTTATAATTGGGAGCTGAAAAATGCCAGATTTTTATAATTGCCCAGGCTAAACCGTAGGTGATACAAACTTCTAAATACGATTACTATTATTTAAGACGCCGTTCTACGCAGCAAAAATGAGTTTAAATCGAATTTATTAATTTTTGGCAATTTTAAAAATGCGAGATTTTTATAATTGGGAGCTTAAAAATGCCAGATTTTTATAATTGCCCAGGCTAAACCGTAGGTGATACAAACTTCTAAATACGATTACTATTATTTAAGACGCCGTTCTATGCAGCAAAAATGAGTTTAAATCGAATTTATTAATTTTTGGCAATTTTAAAACTGCGAGATTTTTATAATTGGGAGCTTATAAATGCCAGATTTTGATAATTGCCCAGGCTAAACCGTAGGTGATACAAACTTCTAAATATGATTATTACTATTTAAGACGGCGTTCTATCCAGCTAAAATGAGTTTAAATCGAATTTATTAATTTTTGGCAATTTTAAAAATGCGAGATTTTTATAATTGGGAGCTGAAAAATGCCAGATTCTTTTAATTGCCCAGGCTAAACCGTAGGTGATACAAACTTCTAAATATGATTATTATTATTTAAGACGCTGTTCTATGCAGCTAAAAAATGAGTTTAAATCGAATTTATTAATGTTTGGCAATTTTAAAAATGCGAGTTTTTTATAACTGGGAGCTTAAAAATGCCAGATTTTTATAATTACCCAGGCTAAACCGTAGGTGATACAAACTTCTAAATACGATTACTATTATTTAAGACGCCGTTCTATGCAGCTAAAATGAGTTTAAATCGAATTTATTAATTTTTGGCAATTTTAAAAATGAGAAATTTTTATAATTGGGAGCTTAAAAATGCCAGATTTTTATAATAGCCCACGCTAAACCGTAGGTGATACAAACTTCTAAATACGATTATTATTATTTAAGAAGTCGTTCTATGCAGCTGAAAAGAGTTTAAATCGAATTTATTAATTTTTGGTAATTTTATTAATGCGAGATTTTTATAATTCCCCAGGCTAAACCGTAAGTAATACAAATTTCTAAATATGATTATTACTATTTAAGACGTCGTTCTATCCAGCTAAAATAAGTTTAAATCGAATTTATTAATTTTTGGCAATTTTATTAATGCGAGATCTTTATAATTCCCCAGGCTAAACCGTAAGTAATGCAAATTTCTTAATATGATTATTACTATTTAAGACGTCGTTCTATCCAGCTAAAATGAGTTTAAATCGAATTTATTAATTTTTGGCAATTTTAAAAGTGCGAGATTTTTATAACTGGGAGCTTAAAAATGCCAGATTTTTATAATTGCCCAGGCTAAACCGTAGGTGATACAAACTTCTAAATACGATTACTATTATTTAAGACGCCGTTCTATGCAGCTAAAATGAGTTTAAATCGAATTTATTAATTTTTGGCAATTTTAAAAGTGCGAGATTTTTATAACTGGGAGCTTAAAAATGCCAGATTTTTATAATTGCCCAGGCTAAACCGTAGGTGATACAAACTTCTAAATACGATTACTATTATTTAAGATGCCGTTCTATGCAGCTAAAATGAGTTTAAATCGAATTTATTAATTTTTGGCAATTTTATTAATGCGAGATTTTTATAATTCCCCAGGCCAAACCGTAAGTAATACAAATTTCTAAATATGATTATTACTATTTAAGACGTCGTTCTATCCAGCTAAAATGAGTTTAAATCGAATTTATTAATTTTTGGCAATTTTAAAAATGCCAAATTTTTATAATTGGGAGCCTAAAAATGCCAGATTTTTAAAATTGCCCAGGCTAAACCGTAGGTGATACAAACTTCTAAATACGATTATTATTATTTAAGACGTCGTTCTATGCAGCTAAAATGAGTTTAAATCGAATTTATTAATTTTTGGCAATTTTGTTAATGCGAGATTTTTATAATTCCCCAGGCTAAACCGTAAGTAATACAAATTTCTAAATATGATTATTACTATTTAAGACGTCGTTCTATCCAGCTAAAATGAGTTTAAATCGAATTTATTAATTTTTGGCAATTTTAAAAATGCCAAATTTTTATAATTGGGAGCCTAAAAATGCCAGATTTTTAAAATTGCCCAGGCTAAACCGTAGGTGATACAAACTTCTAAATACGATTATTACTATTTAAGACGTCGTTCTATGCAGCTGAGCTGAGTTTAAATCGAATTTATTAATTTTTGGCAATTTTAAAAATGCGAGATTTTTATAATTGGGAGCTTAAAAATGCCAGATTTTTATAATTGCCCAGGCTAAACCGTAGGTGATACAAACTTCTAAATACGATTACTATTATTTAAGACGCCGTTCTATGCAGCTAAAATGAGTTTAAATCGAATTTATTATTTTTTGGCAATTTTAAAAATGAGAAATTTTTATAATTGGGAGCTTAAAAATGCCAGATTTTTATAATAGCCCAGGCTAAACCGTAGGTGATACAAACTTCTAAATACGATTATTATTATTTAAGACGTCGTTCTATGCAGCTGAAATGAGTTTAAATCGAATTTATTAATTTTTGGCAATTTTAAAAATGCGAGATTTTTATAATTGGGAGCTTAAAAATGCCAGATTTTTATAATAGCCCAGGCTAAACCGTAGGTGATACAAACTTCTAAATACGATTACTATTATTTAAGATGCCGTTCTATGCAGCTAAAATGAGTTTAAATCGAATTTATTAATTTTTGGCAATTTTATTAATGCGAGATTTTTATAATTCCCCAGGCCAAACCGTAAGTAATACAAATTTCTAAATATGATTATTACTATTTAAGACGTCGTTCTATCCAGCTAAAATGAGTTTAAATCGAATTTATTAATTTTTGGCAATTTTAAAAATGCCAAATTTTTATAATTGGGAGCCTAAAAATGCCAGATTTTTAAAATTGCCCAGGCTAAACCGTAGGTGATACAAACTTCTAAATACGATTATTATTATTTAAGACGTCGTTCTATGCAGCTAAAATGAGTTTAAATCGAATTTATTAATTTTTGGCAATTTTATTAATGCGAGATTTTTATAATTCCCCAGGCTAAACCGTAAGTAATACAAATTTCTAAATATGATTATTACTATTTAAGACGTCGTTCTATCCAGCTAAAATGAGTTTAAATCGAATTTATTAATTTTTGGCAATTTTATAAATGCGAGATTTTTATAATTCCCCAGGATAAACCGTAAGTAATACAAATTTCTAAATATGATTATTACTATTTAAGACGTCGTTCTATCCATCTAAAATGAGTTTAAATCGAATTTATTAATTTTTGGCAATTTTAAAAATGCCAAATTTTTATAATTGGGAGCCTAAAAATGCCAGATTTTTAAAATTGCCCAGGCTAAACCGTAGGTGATACAAACTTCTAAATACGATTATTATTATTTAAGACGTCGTTCTATGCAGCTAAAATGAGTTTAAATCGAATTTATTAATTTTTGGCAATTTTATTAATGCGAGATTTTTATAATTCCCCAGGCTAAACCGTAAGTAATACAAATTTCTAAATATGATTATTACTATTTAAGACGTCGTTCTATCCAGCTAAAATGAGTTTAAATCGAATTTATTAATTTTTGGCAATTTTATAAATGCGAGATTTTTATAATTCCCCAGGATAAACCGTAAATAATACAAATTTCTAAATATGATTATTACTATTTAAGACGTCGTTCTATCCAGCTAAAATGAGTTTAAATCGAATTTATTAATTTTTGGCAATTTTAAAAATGCCAAATTTTTATAATTGGGAGCCTAAAAATGCCAGATTTTTAAAATTGCCCAGGCTAAACCGTAGGTGATACAAACTTCTAAATACGATTATTACTATTTAAGACGTCGTTCTATGCAGCTGAGCTGAGTTTAAATCGAATTTATTAATTTTTGGAAATTTGAAAAATGCGAGATTTTTATAATTGGGAGCTTAAAAATGCCAGATTTTTATAATTGCCCAGGCTAAACCGTAGGTGATACAAACTTCTAAATACGATTACTATTATTTAAGACGCCGTTCTATGCAGCTAAAATGAGTTTAAATCGAATTTATTATTTTTTGGCAATTTTAAAAATGAGAAATTTTTATAATTGGGAGCTTAAAAATGACAGATTTTTATAATAGCCCAGGCTAAACCGTAGGTGATACAAACTTCTAAATACGATTAATATTATTTAAGACGTCGTTCTATGCAGCTAAAATGAGTTTAAATCGAATTTATTAATTTTTGGCAATTTTATTAATGCGAGATTTTTATAATTCCCCAGGCTAAACCGTAAGTAATACAAATTTCTAAATATGATTATTACTATTTAAGACGTCGTTCTATCCAGCTAAAATGAGTTTAAATCGAATTTATTAATTTTTGGCAATTTTATAAATGCGAGATTTTTATAATTCCCCAGGATAAACCGTAAGTAATACAAATTTCTAAATATGATTATTACTATTTAAGACGTCGTTCTATCCAGCTAAAATGAGTTTAAATCGAATTTATTAATTTTTGGCAATTTTAAAAATGCCAAATTTTTATAATTGGGAGCCTAAAAATGCCAGATTTTTAAAATTGCCCAGGCTAAACCGTAGGTGATACAAACTTCTAAATACGATTATTACTATTTAAGACGTCGTTCTATGCAGCTGAGCTGAGTTTAAATCGAATTTATTAATTTTTGGCAATTTTAAAAATGCGAGATTTTTATAATTGGGAGCTTAAAAAAGCCAGATTTTTATAATTGCCCAGGCTAAACCGTAGGTGATACAAACTTCTAAATACGATTACTATTATTTAAGACGCCGTTCTATGCAGCTAAAATGAGTTTAAATCGAATTTATTATTTTTTGGCAATTTTAAAAATGAGAAATTTTTATAATTGGGAGCTTAAAAATGCCAGATTTTTATAATAGCCCAGGCTAAACCGTAGGTGATACAAACTTCTAAATACGATTACTATTATTTAAGATGCCGTTCTATGCAGCTAAAATGAGTTTAAATCGAATTTATTAATTTTTGGAAATTTTAAAAATGCGAGATTTTTATAATTGGGAGCTTAAAAATGCAAGATTTTTATAATTGCCCAGGCTAAACCGTAGGTGATACAAACTTCTAAATACGATTACTATTATTTAAGATGCCGTTCTATGCAGCTAAAATGAGTTTAAATCGAATTTATTAATTTTTGGCAATTTTATTAATGCGAGATTTTTATAATTCCCCAGGCCAAACCGTAAGTAATACAAATTTCTAAATATGATTATTACTATTTAAGACGTCGTTCTATCCAGCTAAAATGAGTTTAAATCGAATTTATTAATTTTTGGCAATTTTATTAATGCGAGATTTTTATAATTCCCCAGGCCAAACCGTAAGTAATACAAATTTCTAAATATGATTATTACTATTTAAGACGTCGTTCTATCCAGCTAAAATGAGTTTAAATCCAATTTATTAATTTTTGGCAATTTTAAAAATGCCAAATTTTTATAATTGGGAGCCTAAAAATGCCAGATTTTTAAAATTGCCCAGTCTAAACCGTAGGTGATACAAACTTCTAAATACGATTATTATTATTTAAGACGTCGTTCTATGCAGCTAAAATGAGTTTAAATCGAATTTATTAATTTTTGGCAATTTTATTAATGCGAGATTTTTATAATTCCCCAGGCTAAACCGTAAGTAATACAAATTTCTAAATATGATTATTACTATTTAAGACGTCGTTCTATCCAGCTAAAATGAGTTTAAATCGAATTTATTAATTTTTGGCAATTTTATAAATGCGAGATTTTTATAATTCCCCAGGATAAACCGTAAGTAATACAAATTTCTAAATATGATTATTACTATTTAAGACGTCGTTCTATCCAGCTAAAATGAGTTTAAATCGAATTTATTAATTTTTGGCAATTTTAAAAATGCCAAATTTTTATAATTGGGAGCTTAAAAATGCCAGATTTTTAAAATTGCCCAGGCTAAACCGTAGGTGATACAAACTTCTAAATACGATTATTATTATTTAAGACGTCGTTCTATGCAACTAAAATGAGTTTAAATCGAATTTATTAATTTTTGGCAATTTTATTAATGCGAGATTTTTATAATTCCCCAGGCTAAACCGTAAGTAATACAAATTTCTAAATATGATTATTACTATTTAAGACGTCGTTCTATCCAGCTAAAATGAGTTTAAATCGAATTTATTAATTTTTGGCAATTTTATAAATGCGAGATTTTTATAATTCCCCAGGATAAACCGTAAATAATACAAATTTCTAAATATGATTATTACTATTTAAGACGTCGTTCTATCCAGCTAAAATGAGTTTAAATCGAATTTATTAATTTTTGGCAATTTTAAAAATGCCAAATTTTTATAATTGGGAGCCTAAAAATGCCAGATTTTTAAAATTGCCCAGGCTAAACCGTAGGTGATACAAACTTCTAAATACGATTATTACTATTTAAGACGTCGTTCTATGCAGCTGAGCTGAGTTTAAATCGAATTTATTAATTTTTGGCAATTTTAAAAATGCGAGATTTTTATAATTGGGAGCTTAAAAATGCCAGATTTTTATAATTGCCCAGGCTAAACCGTAGGTGATACAAACTTCTAAATACGATTACTATTATTTAAGACGCCGTTCTATGCAGCTAAAATGAGTTTAAATCGAATTTATTATTTTTTGGCAATTTTAAAAATGAGAAATTTTTATAATTGGGAGCTTAAAAATGACAGATTTTTATAATAGCCCAGGCTAAACCGTAGGTGATACAAACTTCTAAATACGATTATTATTATTTAAGACGTCGTTCTATGCAGCTAAAATGAGTTTAAATCGAATTTATTAATTTTTGGCAATTTTAAAAATGCCAAATTTTTATAATTGGGAGCCTAAAAATGCCAGATTTTTAAAATTGCCCAGGCTAAACCGTAGGTGATACAAACTTCTAAATACGATTATTACTATTTAAGACGTCGTTCTATGCAGCTGAGCTGAGTTTAAATTGAATTTATTAATTTTTGGCAATTTTAAAAATGCGAGATTTTTATAATTGGGAGCTTAAAAATGCCAGATTTTTATAATTGCCCAGGCTAAACCGTAGGTGATACAAACTTCTAAATACGATTACTATTATTTAAGACGCCGTTCTATGCAGCTAAAATGAGTTTAAATCGAATTTATTATTTTTTGGCAATTTTAAAAATGAGAAATTTTTATAATTGGGAGCTTAAAAATGCCAGATTTTTATAATAGCCCAGGCTAAACCGTAGGTGATACAAACTTCTAAATACGATTATTATTATTTAAGACGTCGTTCTATGCAGCTGAAATGAGTTTAAATCGAATTTATTAATTTTTGGCAATTTTAAAAATGCGAGATTTTTATAATTGGGAGCTTAAAAATGCCAGATTTTTAT
Source organism: Melanotus villosus (assembly GCA_963082815.1). Taxonomy (NCBI): domain Eukaryota; kingdom Metazoa; phylum Arthropoda; class Insecta; order Coleoptera; family Elateridae; genus Melanotus; species Melanotus villosus. The sequence continues at coordinate 22,306,446 of OY720425.1, forward strand.
AATAGCCCAGGCTAAACCGTAGGTGATACAAACTTCTAAATACGATTACTATTATTTAAGATGCCGTTCTATGCAGCTAAAATGAGTTTAAATCGAATTTATTAATTTTTGGCAATTTTATTAATGCGAGATTTTTATAATTCCCCAGGCCAAACCGTAAGTAATACAAATTTCTAAATATGATTATTACTATTTAAGACGTCGTTCTATCCAGCTAAAATGAGTTTAAATCGAATTTATTAATTTTTGGCAATTTTAAAAATGCCAAATTTTTATAATTGGGAGCCTAAAAATGCCAGATTTTTAAAATTGCCCAGGCTAAACCGTAGGTGATACAAACTTCTAAATACGATTATTATTATTTAAGACGTCGTTCTATGCAGCTAAAATGAGTTTAAATCGAATTTATTAATTTTTGGCAATTTTATTAATGCGAGATTTTTATAATTCCCCAGGCTAAACCGTAAGTAATACAAATTTCTAAATATGATTATTACTATTTAAGACGTCGTTCTATCCAGCTAAAATGAGTTTAAATCGAATTTATTAATTTTTGGCAATTTTATAAATGCGAGATTTTTATAATTCCCCAGGATAAACCGTAAGTAATACAAATTTCTAAATATGATTATTACTATTTAAGACGTCGTTCTATCCATCTAAAATGAGTTTAAATCGAATTTATTAATTTTTGGCAATTTTAAAAATGCCAAATTTTTATAATTGGGAGCCTAAAAATGCCAGATTTTTAAAATTGCCCAGGCTAAACCGTAGGTGATACAAACTTCTAAATACGATTATTATTATTTAAGACGTCGTTCTATGCAGCTAAAATGAGTTTAAATCGAATTTATTAATTTTTGGCAATTTTATTAATGCGAGATTTTTATAATTCCCCAGGCTAAACCGTAAGTAATACAAATTTCTAAATATGATTATTACTATTTAAGACGTCGTTCTATCCAGCTAAAATGAGTTTAAATCGAATTTATTAATTTTTGGCAATTTTATAAATGCGAGATTTTTATAATTCCCCAGGATAAACCGTAAATAATACAAATTTCTAAATATGATTATTACTATTTAAGACGTCGTTCTATCCAGCTAAAATGAGTTTAAATCGAATTTATTAATTTTTGGCAATTTTAAAAATGCCAAATTTTTATAATTGGGAGCCTAAAAATGCCAGATTTTTAAAATTGCCCAGGCTAAACCGTAGGTGATACAAACTTCTAAATACGATTATTACTATTTAAGACGTCGTTCTATGCAGCTGAGCTGAGTTTAAATCGAATTTATTAATTTTTGGAAATTTGAAAAATGCGAGATTTTTATAATTGGGAGCTTAAAAATGCCAGATTTTTATAATTGCCCAGGCTAAACCGTAGGTGATACAAACTTCTAAATACGATTACTATTATTTAAGACGCCGTTCTATGCAGCTAAAATGAGTTTAAATCGAATTTATTATTTTTTGGCAATTTTAAAAATGAGAAATTTTTATAATTGGGAGCTTAAAAATGACAGATTTTTATAATAGCCCAGGCTAAACCGTAGGTGATACAAACTTCTAAATACGATTAATATTATTTAAGACGTCGTTCTATGCAGCTAAAATGAGTTTAAATCGAATTTATTAATTTTTGGCAATTTTATTAATGCGAGATTTTTATAATTCCCCAGGCTAAACCGTAAGTAATACAAATTTCTAAATATGATTATTACTATTTAAGACGTCGTTCTATCCAGCTAAAATGAGTTTAAATCGAATTTATTAATTTTTGGCAATTTTATAAATGCGAGATTTTTATAATTCCCCAGGATAAACCGTAAGTAATACAAATTTCTAAATATGATTATTACTATTTAAGACGTCGTTCTATCCAGCTAAAATGAGTTTAAATCGAATTTATTAATTTTTGGCAATTTTAAAAATGCCAAATTTTTATAATTGGGAGCCTAAAAATGCCAGATTTTTAAAATTGCCCAGGCTAAACCGTAGGTGATACAAACTTCTAAATACGATTATTACTATTTAAGACGTCGTTCTATGCAGCTGAGCTGAGTTTAAATCGAATTTATTAATTTTTGGCAATTTTAAAAATGCGAGATTTTTATAATTGGGAGCTTAAAAAAGCCAGATTTTTATAATTGCCCAGGCTAAACCGTAGGTGATACAAACTTCTAAATACGATTACTATTATTTAAGACGCCGTTCTATGCAGCTAAAATGAGTTTAAATCGAATTTATTATTTTTTGGCAATTTTAAAAATGAGAAATTTTTATAATTGGGAGCTTAAAAATGCCAGATTTTTATAATAGCCCAGGCTAAACCGTAGGTGATACAAACTTCTAAATACGATTACTATTATTTAAGATGCCGTTCTATGCAGCTAAAATGAGTTTAAATCGAATTTATTAATTTTTGGAAATTTTAAAAATGCGAGATTTTTATAATTGGGAGCTTAAAAATGCAAGATTTTTATAATTGCCCAGGCTAAACCGTAGGTGATACAAACTTCTAAATACGATTACTATTATTTAAGATGCCGTTCTATGCAGCTAAAATGAGTTTAAATCGAATTTATTAATTTTTGGCAATTTTATTAATGCGAGATTTTTATAATTCCCCAGGCCAAACCGTAAGTAATACAAATTTCTAAATATGATTATTACTATTTAAGACGTCGTTCTATCCAGCTAAAATGAGTTTAAATCGAATTTATTAATTTTTGGCAATTTTATTAATGCGAGATTTTTATAATTCCCCAGGCCAAACCGTAAGTAATACAAATTTCTAAATATGATTATTACTATTTAAGACGTCGTTCTATCCAGCTAAAATGAGTTTAAATCCAATTTATTAATTTTTGGCAATTTTAAAAATGCCAAATTTTTATAATTGGGAGCCTAAAAATGCCAGATTTTTAAAATTGCCCAGTCTAAACCGTAGGTGATACAAACTTCTAAATACGATTATTATTATTTAAGACGTCGTTCTATGCAGCTAAAATGAGTTTAAATCGAATTTATTAATTTTTGGCAATTTTATTAATGCGAGATTTTTATAATTCCCCAGGCTAAACCGTAAGTAATACAAATTTCTAAATATGATTATTACTATTTAAGACGTCGTTCTATCCAGCTAAAATGAGTTTAAATCGAATTTATTAATTTTTGGCAATTTTATAAATGCGAGATTTTTATAATTCCCCAGGATAAACCGTAAGTAATACAAATTTCTAAATATGATTATTACTATTTAAGACGTCGTTCTATCCAGCTAAAATGAGTTTAAATCGAATTTATTAATTTTTGGCAATTTTAAAAATGCCAAATTTTTATAATTGGGAGCCTAAAAATGCCAGATTTTTAAAATTGCCCAGGCTAAACCGTAGGTGATACAAACTTCTAAATACGATTATTATTATTTAAGACGTCGTTCTATGCAACTAAAATGAGTTTAAATCGAATTTATTAATTTTTGGCAATTTTATTAATGCGAGATTTTTATAATTCCCCAGGCTAAACCGTAAGTAATACAAATTTCTAAATATGATTATTACTATTTAAGACGTCGTTCTATCCAGCTAAAATGAGTTTAAATCGAATTTATTAATTTTTGGCAATTTTATAAATGCGAGATTTTTATAATTCCCCAGGATAAACCGTAAATAATACAAATTTCTAAATATGATTATTACTATTTAAGACGTCGTTCTATCCAGCTAAAATGAGTTTAAATCGAATTTATTAATTTTTGGCAATTTTAAAAATGCCAAATTTTTATAATTGGGAGCCTAAAAATGCCAGATTTTTAAAATTGCCCAGGCTAAACCGTAGGTGATACAAACTTCTAAATACGATTATTACTATTTAAGACGTCGTTCTATGCAGCTGAGCTGAGTTTAAATCGAATTTATTAATTTTTGGCAATTTTAAAAATGCGAGATTTTTATAATTGGGAGCTTAAAAATGCCAGATTTTTATAATTGCCCAGGCTAAACCGTAGGTGATACAAACTTCTAAATACGATTACTATTATTTAAGACGCCGTTCTATGCAGCTAAAATGAGTTTAAATCGAATTTATTATTTTTTGGCAATTTTAAAAATGAGAAATTTTTATAATTGGGAGCTTAAAAATGACAGATTTTTATAATAGCCCAGGCTAAACCGTAGGTGATACAAACTTCTAAATACGATTATTATTATTTAAGACGTCGTTCTATGCAGCTAAAATGAGTTTAAATCGAATTTATTAATTTTTGGCAATTTTAAAAATGCCAAATTTTTATAATTGGGAGCCTAAAAATGCCAGATTTTTAAAATTGCCCAGGCTAAACCGTAGGTGATACAAACTTCTAAATACGATTATTACTATTTAAGACGTCGTTCTATGCAGCTGAGCTGAGTTTAAATTGAATTTATTAATTTTTGGCAATTTTAAAAATGCGAGATTTTTATAATTGGGAGCTTAAAAATGCCAGATTTTTATAATTGCCCAGGCTAAACCGTAGGTGATACAAACTTCTAAATACGATTACTATTATTTAAGACGCCGTTCTATGCAGCTAAAATGAGTTTAAATCGAATTTATTATTTTTTGGCAATTTTAAAAATGAGAAATTTTTATAATTGGGAGCTTAAAAATGCCAGATTTTTATAATAGCCCAGGCTAAACCGTAGGTGATACAAACTTCTAAATACGATTATTATTATTTAAGACGTCGTTCTATGCAGCTGAAATGAGTTTAAATCGAATTTATTAATTTTTGGCAATTTTAAAAATGCGAGATTTTTATAATTGGGAGCTTAAAAATGCCAGATTTTTATAATAGCCCAGGCTAAACCGTAGGTGATACAAACTTCTAAATACGATTACTATTATTTAAGATGCCGTTCTATGCAGCTAAAATGAGTTTAAATCGAATTTATTAATTTTTGGCAATTTTATTAATGCGAGATTTTTATAATTCCCCAGGCCAAACCGTAAGTAATACAAATTTCTAAATATGATTATTACTATTTAAGACGTCGTTCTATCCAGCTAAAATGAGTTTAAATCGAATTTATTAATTTTTGGCAATTTTAAAAATGCCAAATTTTTATAATTGGGAGCCTAAAAATGCCAGATTTTTAAAATTGCCCAGGCTAAACCGTAGGTGATACAAACTTCTAAATACGATTATTATTATTTAAGACGTCGTTCTATGCAGCTAAAATGAGTTTAAATCGAATTTATTAATTTTTGGCAATTTTATTAATGCGAGATTTTTATAATTCCCCAGGCTAAACCGTAAGTAATACAAATTTCTAAATATGATTATTACTATTTAAGACGTCGTTCTATCCAGCTAAAATGAGTTTAAATCGAATTTATTAATTTTTGGCAATTTTATAAATGCGAGATTTTTATAATTCCCCAGGATAAACCGTAAGTAATACAAATTTCTAAATATGATTATTACTATTTAAGACGTCGTTCTATCCATCTAAAATGAGTTTAAATCGAATTTATTAATTTTTGGCAATTTTAAAAATGCCAAATTTTTATAATTGGGAGCCTAAAAATGCCAGATTTTTAAAATTGCCCAGGCTAAACCGTAGGTGATACAAACTTCTAAATACGATTATTATTATTTAAGACGTCGTTCTATGCAGCTAAAATGAGTTTAAATCGAATTTATTAATTTTTGGCAATTTTATTAATGCGAGATTTTTATAATTCCCCAGGCTAAACCGTAAGTAATACAAATTTCTAAATATGATTATTACTATTTAAGACGTCGTTCTATCCAGCTAAAATGAGTTTAAATCGAATTTATTAATTTTTGGCAATTTTATAAATGCGAGATTTTTATAATTCCCCAGGATAAACCGTAAATAATACAAATTTCTAAATATGATTATTACTATTTAAGACGTCGTTCTATCCAGCTAAAATGAGTTTAAATCGAATTTATTAATTTTTGGCAATTTTAAAAATGCCAAATTTTTATAATTGGGAGCCTAAAAATGCCAGATTTTTAAAATTGCCCAGGCTAAACCGTAGGTGATACAAACTTCTAAATACGATTATTACTATTTAAGACGTCGTTCTATGCAGCTGAGCTGAGTTTAAATCGAATTTATTAATTTTTGGAAATTTGAAAAATGCGAGATTTTTATAATTGGGAGCTTAAAAATGCCAGATTTTTATAATTGCCCAGGCTAAACCGTAGGTGATACAAACTTCTAAATACGATTACTATTATTTAAGACGCCGTTCTATGCAGCTAAAATGAGTTTAAATCGAATTTATTATTTTTTGGCAATTTTAAAAATGAGAAATTTTTATAATTGGGAGCTTAAAAATGACAGATTTTTATAATAGCCCAGGCTAAACCGTAGGTGATACAAACTTCTAAATACGATTAATATTATTTAAGACGTCGTTCTATGCAGCTAAAATGAGTTTAAATCGAATTTATTAATTTTTGGCAATTTTATTAATGCGAGATTTTTATAATTCCCCAGGCTAAACCGTAAGTAATACAAATTTCTAAATATGATTATTACTATTTAAGACGTCGTTCTATCCAGCTAAAATGAGTTTAAATCGAATTTATTAATTTTTGGCAATTTTATAAATGCGAGATTTTTATAATTCCCCAGGATAAACCGTAAGTAATACAAATTTCTAAATATGATTATTACTATTTAAGACGTCGTTCTATCCAGCTAAAATGAGTTTAAATCGAATTTATTAATTTTTGGCAATTTTAAAAATGCCAAATTTTTATAATTGGGAGCCTAAAAATGCCAGATTTTTAAAATTGCCCAGGCTAAACCGTAGGTGATACAAACTTCTAAATACGATTATTACTATTTAAGACGTCGTTCTATGCAGCTGAGCTGAGTTTAAATCGAATTTATTAATTTTTGGCAATTTTAAAAATGCGAGATTTTTATAATTGGGAGCTTAAAAAAGCCAGATTTTTATAATTGCCCAGGCTAAACCGTAGGTGATACAAACTTCTAAATACGATTACTATTATTTAAGACGCCGTTCTATGCAGCTAAAATGAGTTTAAATCGAATTTATTATTTTTTGGCAATTTTAAAAATGAGAAATTTTTATAATTGGGAGCTTAAAAATGCCAGATTTTTATAATAGCCCAGGCTAAACCGTAGGTGATACAAACTTCTAAATACGATTACTATTATTTAAGATGCCGTTCTATGCAGCTAAAATGAGTTTAAATCGAATTTATTAATTTTTGGAAATTTTAAAAATGCGAGATTTTTATAATTGGGAGCTTAAAAATGCAAGATTTTTATAATTGCCCAGGCTAAACCGTAGGTGATACAAACTTCTAAATACGATTACTATTATTTAAGATGCCGTTCTATGCAGCTAAAATGAGTTTAAATCGAATTTATTAATTTTTGGCAATTTTATTAATGCGAGATTTTTATAATTCCCCAGGCCAAACCGTAAGTAATACAAATTTCTAAATATGATTATTACTATTTAAGACGTCGTTCTATCCAGCTAAAATGAGTTTAAATCGAATTTATTAATTTTTGGCAATTTTATTAATGCGAGATTTTTATAATTCCCCAGGCCAAACCGTAAGTAATACAAATTTCTAAATATGATTATTACTATTTAAGACGTCGTTCTATCCAGCTAAAATGAGTTTAAATCCAATTTATTAATTTTTGGCAATTTTAAAAATGCCAAATTTTTATAATTGGGAGCCTAAAAATGCCAGATTTTTAAAATTGCCCAGTCTAAACCGTAGGTGATACAAACTTCTAAATACGATTATTATTATTTAAGACGTCGTTCTATGCAGCTAAAATGAGTTTAAATCGAATTTATTAATTTTTGGCAATTTTATTAATGCGAGATTTTTATAATTCCCCAGGCTAAACCGTAAGTAATACAAATTTCTAAATATGATTATTACTATTTAAGACGTCGTTCTATCCAGCTAAAATGAGTTTAAATCGAATTTATTAATTTTTGGCAATTTTATAAATGCGAGATTTTTATAATTCCCCAGGATAAACCGTAAGTAATACAAATTTCTAAATATGATTATTACTATTTAAGACGTCGTTCTATCCAGCTAAAATGAGTTTAAATCGAATTTATTAATTTTTGGCAATTTTAAAAATGCCAAATTTTTATAATTGGGAGCCTAAAAATGCCAGATTTTTAAAATTGCCCAGGCTAAACCGTAGGTGATACAAACTTCTAAATACGATTATTATTATTTAAGACGTCGTTCTATGCAACTAAAATGAGTTTAAATCGAATTTATTAATTTTTGGCAATTTTATTAATGCGAGATTTTTATAATTCCCCAGGCTAAACCGTAAGTAATACAAATTTCTAAATATGATTATTACTATTTAAGACGTCGTTCTATCCAGCTAAAATGAGTTTAAATCGAATTTATTAATTTTTGGCAATTTTATAAATGCGAGATTTTTATAATTCCCCAGGATAAACCGTAAATAATACAAATTTCTAAATATGATTATTACTATTTAAGACGTCGTTCTATCCAGCTAAAATGAGTTTAAATCGAATTTATTAATTTTTGGCAATTTTAAAAATGCCAAATTTTTATAATTGGGAGCCTAAAAATGCCAGATTTTTAAAATTGCCCAGGCTAAACCGTAGGTGATACAAACTTCTAAATACGATTATTACTATTTAAGACGTCGTTCTATGCAGCTGAGCTGAGTTTAAATCGAATTTATTAATTTTTGGCAATTTTAAAAATGCGAGATTTTTATAATTGGGAGCTTAAAAATGCCAGATTTTTATAATTGCCCAGGCTAAACCGTAGGTGATACAAACTTCTAAATACGATTACTATTATTTAAGACGCCGTTCTATGCAGCTAAAATGAGTTTAAATCGAATTTATTATTTTTTGGCAATTTTAAAAATGAGAAATTTTTATAATTGGGAGCTTAAAAATGACAGATTTTTATAATAGCCCAGGCTAAACCGTAGGTGATACAAACTTCTAAATACGATTATTATTATTTAAGACGTCGTTCTATGCAGCTAAAATGAGTTTAAATCGAATTTATTAATTTTTGGCAATTTTATTAATGCGAGATTTTTATAATTCCCCAGGCTAAACCGTAAGTAATACAAATTTCTAAATATGATTATTACTATTTAAGACGTCGTTCTATCCAGCTAAAATGAGTTTAAATCGAATTTATTAATTTTTGGCAATTTTATAAATGCGAGATTTTTATAATTCCCCAGGATAAACCGTAAGTAATACAAATTTCTAAATATGATTATTACTATTTAAGACGTCGTTCTATCCAGCTAAAATGAGTTTAAATCGAATTTATTAATTTTTGGCAATTTTAAAAATGCCAAATTTTTATAATTGGGAGCCTAAAAATGCCAGATTTTTAAAATTGCCCAGGCTAAACCGTAGGTGATACAAACTTCTAAATACGATTATTACTATTTAAGACGTCGTTCTATGCAGCTGAGCTGAGTTTAAATCGAATTTATTAATTTTTGGCAATTTTAAAAATGCGAGATTTTTATAATTGGGAGCTTAAAAATGCCAGATTTTTATAATTGCCCAGGCTAAACCGTAGGTGATACAAACTTCTAAATACGATTACTATTATTTAAGACGCCGTTCTATGCAGCTAAAATGAGTTTAAATCGAATTTATTATTTTTTGGCAATTTTAAAAATGAGAAATTTTTATAATTGGGAGCTTAAAAATGCCAGATTTTTATAATAGCCCAGGCTAAACCGTAGGTGATACAAACTTCTAAATACGATTACTATTATTTAAGATGGCGTTCTATGCAGCTAAAATGAGTTTAAATCGAATTTATTAATTTTTGGCAATTTTAAAAATGCGAGATTTTTATAATTGGGAGCTTAAAAATGCAAGATTTTTATAATTGCCCAGGCTAAACCGTAGGTGATACAAACTTCTAAATACGATTACTATTATTTAAGGTGCCGTTCTATGCAGCTAAAATGAGTTTAAATCGAATTTATTAATTTTTGGCAATTTTATTAATGCGAGATTTTTATAATTCCCCAGGCCAAACCGTAAGTAATACAAATTTCTAAATATGATTATTACTATTTAAGACGTCGTTCTATCCAGCTAAAATGAGTTTAAATCGAATTTATTAATTTTTGGCAATTTTATTAATGCGAGATTTTTATAATTCCCCAGTCCAAACCGTAAGTAATACAAATTTCTAAATATGATTATTACTATTTAAGACGTCGTTCTATCCAGCTAAAATGAGTTTAAATCCAATTTATTAATTTTTGGCAATTTTAAAAATGCCAAATTTTTATAATTGGGAGCCTAAAAATGCCAGATTTTTAAAATTGCCCAGTCTAAACCGTAGGTGATACAAACTTCTAAATACGATTATTACTATTTAAGACGTCATTCTATGCAGCTAAGATGAGTTTAAATCGAATTTATTAATTTTTGGCAATTTTAAAAATGCGAGATTTTTATAATTGCCCAGGCTAAACCGTAGGTGATACAAACTTCTAAATACGATTACTATTATTTAAGACGCCGTTCTATGCAGCTAAAATGAGTTTAAATCGAATTTATTATTTTTTGGCAATTTTAAAAATGAGAAATTTTTATAATTGGGAGCTTAAAAATGCCAGATTTTTATAATAGCCCAGGCTAAACTGTAGGTGATACAAACTTCTAAATACGATTATTATTATTTAAGACGTCGTTCTATGCAGCTGAAATGAGTTTAAATCGAATTTATTAATTTTTGGCAATTTTAAAAATGCGAGATTTTTATAATTGGGAGCTTAAAAATGCAAGATTTTTATAATTGCCCAGGCTAAACCGTAGGTGATACAAACTTCTAAATACGATTACTATTATTTAAGATGCCGTTCTATGCAGCTAAAATGAGTTTAAATCGAATTTATTAATTTTTGGCAATTTTATTAATGCGAGATTTTTATAATTCCCCAGGCTAAACCGTAAGTGATACAAATTTCTAAATATGTTTATTATTATTTAAGACGTCGTTCTATGCAGCTAAAATGAGTTTAAATCGAATTTATTAATTTTTGGCAATTTTAAAAATGCGCGATTTTTATAATTGGGAGCTTAAAAATGCAAGATTTTTATAATTGCCCAGGCTAAACCGTAGGTGATACAAACTTCTAAATACGATTACTATTATTTAAGATGCCGTTCTATGCAGCTAAAATGAATTTAAAACTAATTTATTAATTTTTGGTAATTTTATAAATGCGCGAATTTTATAATTCCCCAGGCTAAACCGTAAGTGATACAAATTTCTAAATATGTTTATTATTATTTAAGACGTCGTTCTATGCAGCTAAAATGAGTTTAAATCGAATTTATTAATTTTTGGCAATTTTAAAAATGCGAGATTTTTATAATTGGGAGCTGAAAAATGCCAGATTCTTATAATTGCCCTGCTAAACCGTAGGTGATACAAACTTCTAAATATGATTATTATTAGTTAAGACGCTGTTCTATGCAGCTAAAATGAGTTTAAATCGAATTTATTAATTTTTGGCAATTTTATTAATGCGTAATCTTTATAATTCCCCAGGCTAAACCGTAAGTAATACAAATTTCTAAATATGATTATTACTATTTAAGACGTCGTTCTATCCAGCTAAAATGAGTTTAAATCGAATTTATTAATTTTTGGCAATTTTAGAAGTGCGAGATTTTTATAACTGGGAGCTTAAAAATGCCAGATTTTTATAATTGCCCAGGCTAAACCGTAGGTGATACAAACTTCTAAATACGATTACTATTATTTAAGACGCCGTTCTATGCAGCTAAAATGAGTTTAAATCGAATTTATTAATTTTTGGCAATTTTAAAAATGCGAGATTTTTATAATTGGGAGCTGAAAAATGCCAGATTTTTATAATTGCCCAGGCTAAACCGTAGGTGATACAAACTTCTAAATACGATTACTATTATTTAAGACGCCGTTCTATGCAGCTAAGATGAGTTTAAATCGAATTTATTAATTTTTGGCAATTTTAAAAATGCGAGATTTTTATAATTGGGAGCTGAAAAATGCCAGATTTTTATAATTGCCCAGGCTAAACCGTAGGTGATACAAACTTCTAAATACGATTACTATTATTTAAGACGCCGTTCTATGCAGGTAAAATGAGTTTAAATCGAATTTATTAATTTTTGGCAATTTTAAAAATGCGAGATTTTTATAATTGGGAGCTGAAAAATGCCAGATTTTTATAATTGCCCAGGCTAAACCGTAGGTGATACAAACTTCTAAATACGATTACTATTATTTAAGACGCCGTTCTATGCAGCTAAAATGAGTTTAAATCGAATTTATTAATTTTTGGCCATTTTATTAATGCGAGATTTTTATAATTGGGAGCTGAAAAATGCCAGATTTTTATAATTGCCCAGGCTAAACCGTAGGTGATACAAACTTCTAAATACGATTACTATTATTTAAGACGCCGTTCTACGCAGCAAAAATGAGTTTAAATCGAATTTATTAATTTTTGGCAATTTTAAAAAGGCGAGATTTTTATAATTGGGAGCTGAAAAATGCCAGATTTTTATAATTGCCCAAGCTAAACCGTAGGTGATACAAACTTCTAAATACGATTACTATTATTTAAGACGCCGTTCTATGCAGCTAAGATGAGTTTAAATCGAATTTATTAATTTTTGGCAATTTTAAAAATGCGAGATTTTTATAATTGGGAGCTTAAAAATGCCAGATTTTTATAATTGCCCAGGCTAAACCGTAGGTGATACAAACTTCTAAATACGATTACTATTATTTAAGACGCCCTTCTATGCAGCTAAAATGAGTTTAAATCGAATTTATTAATTTTTGGCAATTTTAAAAATGAGAAATTTTTATAATTGGGAGCTTAAGAATGAGAGATTTTTATAATAGCCCAGGCTAAACCGTAGGTGATACAAACTTCTAAATACGATTATTATTATTTAAGAAGTCGTTCTATGCAGCTGAAATGAGTTTAAATCGAATTTATTAATTTTTGGCAATTTTAAAAATGCGAGATTTTTATAATTGGGAGCTTATAAATGCCAGATTTTTATAATTGCCCAGGCTAAACCGTAGGTGATACAAACTTCTAAATATGATTATTACTATTTAAGACGGCGTTCTATCCAGCTAAAATGAGTTTAAATCGAATTTATTAATTTTTGGCAATTTTAAAAATGCGAGATTTTTATAATTGGGAGCTGAAAAATGCCAGATTCTTTTAATTGCCCAGGCTAAACCGTAGGTGATACAAACTTCTAAATATGATTATTATTATTTAAGACGCTGTTCTATGCAGCTAAAAAATGAGTTTAAATCGAATTTATTAATGTTTGGCAATTTTAAAAATGCGAGTTTTTTATAACTGGGAGCTTAAAAATGCCAGATTTTTATAATTACCCAGGCTAAACCGTAGGTGATACAAACTTCTAAATACGATTACTATTATTTAAGACGTCGTTCTATGCAGCTGAAATGAGTTTAAATCGAATTTATTAATTTTTGGCAATTTTAAAAGTGCGAGATTTTTATAATTGGGAGCTTAAAAATGCCAGATTTTTATAATTGCCCAGGCTAAACCGTAAGAAATACAAATTTCTAAATATGATTATTACTATTTAAGACGTCGTTCTATCCAGCTAAAATGAGTTTAAATCGAATTTATTAAATTTTGGCAATTTTATAAATGCGAGATTTTTATAATTCCCCAGGATAAACCGTAAGTAATACAAATTTCTAAATATGATTATTACTATTTAAGACGTCGTTCTATCCAGCTAAAATGAGTTTAAATCGAATTTATTAATTTTTGGCAATTTTAAAAATGCGAGATTTTTATAATTGGGACCTTAAAAATGCCAGATTTTTATAATTGCCCAGGCTAAACCGTAGGTGATACAAACTTCTAAATAGGATTACTATTATTTAAGATGCCGTTCTATGCAGCTAAAATGAGTTTAAATCGAATTTATTAATTTTTGGCAATTTTATTAATGCGAGATTTTTATAATTCCCCAGGCTAAACCGTAAGTAATACAAATTTCTAAATATGATTATTACTATTTAAGAGGTCGTTCTATCCAGCTAAAATGAGTTTAAATCGAATTTATTAATTTTTGGCAATTTTATAAATGCGAGATTTTTATAATTCCCCAGGATAAACCGTAAGTAATACAAATTTCTAAATATGATTATTACTATTTAAGACGTCGTTCTATCCAGCTAAAATGAGTTTAAATCGAATTTATTAATTTTTGGCAATTTTAAAAATGCGAGATTTTTATAATTGGGAGCTGAAAAATGCCAGATTCTTATAATTGCCCAGGCTAAACCGTAGGTGATGCAAATTTCTAAATACGATTATTATTATTTGAGACGCCGTTCTATACAGCTAAAATGAGTTTAAATCGAATTTATTAATTTTTGGTAATTTTATAAATGCGAGATTTTTAAAATTGCCCAGGCTAAACCGTAGGTGATACAAACTTCTAAATACGATTATTATTATTTAAGACGGCGTTCTATACAGTTAAAATGAATTTAAAACTAATTTATTAATTTTTGGTAATTTTATAAATGCGCGAATTTTATAATTCCCCAGGCTAAACCGTAAGTGATACAAATTTCTAAATATGTTTATTATTATTTAAGACGGCGTTCTATCCAGCTAAAATGAGTTTAAATCGAATTTATTAATTTTTGGCAATTTTAAAAATGAGAAATTTTTATAATTGGGAGCTTAAAAATGCCAGATTTTTATAATAGCCCACGCTAAACCGTAGGTGATACAAACTTCTAAATACGATTATTATTATTTAAGAAGTCGTTCTATGCAGCTGAAAAGAGTTTAAATCGAATTTATTAATTTTTGTTAATTTTATTAATGCGAGATTTTTATAATTCCCCAGGCTAAACCGTAAGTAATACAAATTTCTAAATATGATTATTACTATTTAAGACGTCGTTCTATCCAGCTAAAATAAGTTTAAATCGAATTTATTAATTTTTGGCAATTTTATTAATG
This sequence comes from Melanotus villosus, assembly GCA_963082815.1. Lineage (NCBI taxonomy): Eukaryota > Metazoa > Arthropoda > Insecta > Coleoptera > Elateridae > Melanotus > Melanotus villosus. The sequence goes on from OY720425.1 coordinate 22,321,557, forward strand.
CGAGATCTTTATAATTCCCCAGGCTAAACCGTAAGTAATGCAAATTTCTTAATATGATTATTACTATTTAAGACGTCGTTCTATCCAGCTAAAATGAGTTTAAATCGAATTTATTAATTTTTGGCAATTTTAAAAGTGCGAGATTTTTATAACTGGGAGCTTAAAAATGCCAGATTTTTATAATTGCCCAGGCTAAACCGTAGGTGATACAAACTTCTAAATACGATTACTATTATTTAAGACGTCGTTCTATGCAGCTGAAATGAGTTTAAATCGAATTTATTAATTTTTGGCAATTTTAAAAGTGCGAGATTTTTATAATTGGGAGCTTAAAAATGCCAGATTTTTATAATTGCCCAGGCTAAACCGTAAGAAATACAAATTTCTAAATATGATTATTACTATTTAAGACGTCGTTCTATCCAGCTAAAATGAGTTTAAATCGAATTTATTAAATTTTGGCAATTTTATAAATGCGAGATTTTTATAATTCCCCAGGATAAACCGTAAGTAATACAAATTTCTAAATATGATTATTACTATTTAAGACGTCGTTCTATCCAGCTAAAATGAGTTTAAATCGAATTTATTAATTTTTGGCAATTTTAAAAATGCGAGATTTTTATAATTGGGAGCTTAAAAATGCCAGATTTTTATAATTGCCCAGGCTAAACCGTAGGTGATACAAACTTCTAAATAGGATTACTATTATTTAAGATGCCGTTCTATGCAGCTAAAATGAGTTTAAATCGAATTTATTAATTTTTGGCAATTTTATTAATGCGAGATTTTTATAATTCCCCAGGCTAAACCGTAAGTAATACAAATTTCTAAATATGATTATTACTATTTAAGAGGTCGTTCTATCCAGCTAAAATGAGTTTAAATCGAATTTATTAATTTTTGGCAATTTTATAAATGCCAGATTTTTATAATTGCCCAGGCTAAACCGTAGGTGATACAAACTTCTAAATATGATTATTACTATTTAAGACGTCGTTCTATCCAGCTAAAATGAGTTTAAATCGAATTTATTAATTTTTGGCAATTTTAAAAATGCGAGATTTTTATAATTGGGAGCTGAAAAATGCCAGATTCTTATAATTGCCCAGGCTAAACCGTAGGTGATACAAATTTCTAAATACGATTATTATTATTTGAGACGCCGTTCTATACAGCTAAAATGAGTTTAAATCGAATTTATTAATTTTTGGTAATTTTATAAATGCGAGATTTTTAAAATTGCCCAGGCTAAACCGTAGGTGATACAAACTTCTAAATACGATTATTATTATTTAAGACGGCGTTCTATACAGTTAAAATGAATTTAAAACTAATTTATTAATTTTTGGTAATTTTATAAATGCGCGAATTTTATAATTCCCCAGGCTAAACCGTAAGTGATACAAATTTCTAAATATGTTTATTATTATTTAAGACGTCGTTCTATGCAGCTAAAATGAGTTTAAATCGAATTTATTAATTTTTGGCAATTTTAAAAATGCGAGATTTTTATAATTGGGAGCTGAAAAATGCCAGATTCTTATAATTGCCCAGGCTAAACCGTAGGTGATACAAACTTCTAAATATGATTATTATTATTTAAGACGCTGTTCTATGCAGCTAAAAAATGAGTTTAAATCGAATTTATTAATGTTTGGCAATTTTAAAAATGCGAGATTTTTATAATTGCCCAGGCTAAACCGTAGGTGATACAAACTTCTAAATACGATTACTATTATTTAAGACGCCGTTCTACGCAGCAAAAATGAGTTTAAATCGAATTTATTAATTTTTGGCAATTTTAAAAATGCGAGATTTTTATAATTGGGAGCTGAAAAATGCCAGATTTTTATAATTGCCCAAGCTAAACCGTAGGTGATACAAACTTCTAAATACGATTACTATTATTTAAGACGCCGTTCTACGCAGCAAAAATGAGTTTAAATCGAATTTATTAATTTTTGGCAATTTTAAAAATGCGAGATTTTTATAATTGGGAGCTGAAAAATGCCAGATTTTTATAATTGCCCAAGCTAAACCGTAGGTGATACAAACTTCTAAATACGATTACTATTATTTAAGACGCCGTTCTATGCAGCTAAGATGAGTTTAAATCGAATTTATTAATTTTTGGCAATTTTAAAAATGCGAGATTTTTATAATTGGGAGCTTAAAAATGCCAGATTTTTATAATTGCCCAGGCTAAACCGTAGGTGATACAAACTTCTAAATACGATTACTATTATTTAAGACGCCGTTCTATGCAGCTAAAATGAGTTTAAATCGAATTTATTAAATTTTGGCAATTTTATAAATGCGAGATTTTTATAATTCCCCAGGATAAACCGTAAGTAATACAAATTTCTAAATATGATTATTACTATTTAAGACGTCGTTCTATCCAGCTAAAATGAGTTTAAATCGAATTTATTAATTTTTGGCAATTTTAAAAATGCGAGATTTTTATAATTGGGAGCTTAAAAATGCCAGATTTTTATAATTGCCCAGGCTAAACCGTAGGTGATACAAACTTCTAAATAGGATTACTATTATTTAAGATGCCGTTCTATGCAGCTAAAATGAGTTTAAATCGAATTTATTAATTTTTGGCAATTTTATTAATGCGAGATTTTTATAATTCCCCAGGCTAAACCGTAAGTAATACAAATTTCTAAATATGATTATTACTATTTAAGAGGTCGTTCTATCCAGCTAAAATGAGTTTAAATCGAATTTATTAATTTTTGGCAATTTTATAAATGCGAGATTTTTATAATTCCCCAGGATAAACCGTAAGTAATACAAATTTCTAAATATGATTATTACTATTTAAGACGTCGTTCTATCCAGCTAAAATGAGTTTAAATCGAATTTATTAATTTTTGGCAATTTTAAAAATGCGAGATTTTTATAATTGGGAGCTGAAAAATGCCAGATTCTTATAATTGCCCAGGCTAAACCGTAGGTGATACAAATTTCTAAATACGATTATTATTATTTGAGACGCCGTTCTATACAGCTAAAATGAGTTTAAATCGAATTTATTAATTTTTGGTAATTTTATAAATGCGAGATTTTTAAAATTGCCCAGGCTAAACCGTAGGTGATACAAACTTCTAAATACGATTATTATTATTTAAGACGGCGTTCTATACAGTTAAAATGAATTTAAAACTAATTTATTAATTTTTGGTAATTTTATAAATGCGCGAATTTTATAATTCCCCAGGCTAAACCGTAAGTGATACAAATTTCTAAATATGTTTATTATTATTTAAGACGTCGTTCTATGCAGCTAAAATGAGTTTAAATCGAATTTATTAATTTTTGGCAATTTTAAAAATGCGAGATTTTTATAATTGGGAGCTGAAAAATGCCAGATTCTTATAATTGCCCAGGCTAAACCGTAGGTGATACAAACTTCTAAATATGATTATTATTATTTAAGACGCTGTTCTATGCAGCTAAAAAATGAGTTTAAATCGAATTTATTAATGTTTGGCAATTTTAAAAATGCGAGATTTTTATAATTGCCCAGGCTAAACCGTAGGTGATACAAACTTCTAAATACGATTACTATTATTTAAGACGCCGTTCTACGCAGCAAAAATGAGTTTAAATCGAATTTATTAATTTTTGGCAATTTTAAAAATGCGAGATTTTTATAATTGGGAGCTGAAAAATGCCAGATTTTTATAATTGCCCAAGCTAAACCGTAGGTGATACAAACTTCTAAATACGATTACTATTATTTAAGACGCCGTTCTACGCAGCAAAAATGAGTTTAAATCGAATTTATTAATTTTTGGCAATTTTAAAAATGCGAGATTTTTATAATTGGGAGCTGAAAAATGCCAGATTTTTATAATTGCCCAAGCTAAACCGTAGGTGATACAAACTTCTAAATACGATTACTATTATTTAAGACGCCGTTCTATGCAGCTAAGATGAGTTTAAATCGAATTTATTAATTTTTGGCAATTTTAAAAATGCGAGATTTTTATAATTGGGAGCTTAAAAATGCCAGATTTTTATAATTGCCCAGGCTAAACCGTAGGTGATACAAACTTCTAAATACGATTACTATTATTTAAGACGCCGTTCTATGCAGCTAAAATGAGTTTAAATCGAATTTATTAATTTTTGGCAATTTTAAAAATGAGAAATTTTTATAATTGGGAGCTTAAAAATGCCAGATTTTTATAATAGCCCACGCTAAACCGTAGGTGATACAAACTTCTAAATACGATTATTATTATTTAAGAAGTCGTTCTATGCAGCTGAAATGAGTTTAAATCGAATTTATTAATTTTTGGTAATTTTATTAATGCGAGATTTTTATAATTCCCCAGGCTAAACCGTAAGTAATACAAATTTCTAAATATGATTATTACTATTTAAGACGTCGTTCTATCCAGCTAAAATAAGTTTAAATCGAATTTATTAATTTTTGGCAATTTTATTAATGCGAGATCTTTATAATTCCCCAGGCTAAACCGTAAGTAATGCAAATTTCTTAATATGATTATTACTATTTAAGACGTCGTTCTATCCAGCTAAAATGAGTTTAAATCGAATTTATTAATTTTTGGCAATTTTAAAAGTGCGAGATTTTTATAACTGGGAGCTTAAAAATGCCAGATTTTTATAATTGCCCAGGCTAAACCGTAGGTGATACAAACTTCTAAATACGATTACTATTATTTAAGACGTCGTTCTATGCAGCTGAAATGAGGAGTTTAAATCGAATTTATTAATTTTTGGCAATTTTAAAAGTGCGAGATTTTTATAATTGGGAGCTTATAAATGCCAGATTTTTATAATTGCCCAGGCTAAACCGTAGGTGATTCAAACTTCTAAATACGATTACTATTATTTAAGATGCCGTTCTATGCAGCTAAAATGAGTTTAAATCGAATTTATTAATTTTTGGCAATTTTATTAATGCGAGATTTTTATAATTCCCCAGGCTAAACCGTAAGTAATACAAATTTCTAAATATGATTATTACTATTTATGACGGCGTTCTATCCAGCTAAAATGAGTTTAAATCGAATTTATTAATTTTTGGCAATTTTAAAAATGCGAGATTTTTATAACTGGGAGCTTAAAAATGCCAGATTTTTATAATTGCCCAGGCTAAACCGTAGGTGATACAAACTTCTAAATACGATTACTATTATTTAAGACGTCGTTCTATGCAGCTGAAATGAGGAGTTTAAATCGAATTTATTAATTTTTGGCAATTTTAAAAGTGCGAGATTTTTATAATTGGGAGCTTAAAAATGCCAGATTTTTATAATTGCCCAGGCTAAACCGTAGGTGATACAAACTTCTAAATACGATTACTATTATTTAAGACGTCGTTCTATGCAGCTGAAATGAGTTTAAATCAATTTATTAATTTTTGGCAATTTTAAAAGTGCGAGATTTTTATAATTGGGAGCTTAAAAATGCCAGATTTTTATAATTGCCCAGGCTAAACCGTAGGTGATACAAACTTCTAAATACGATTACTATTATTTAAGATGCCGTTCTATGCAGCTAAAATGAGTTTAAATCGAATTTATTAATTTTTGGCAATTTTATTAATGCGAGATTTTTATAATTCCCCAGGCCAAACCGTAAGTGATACAAATTTCTAAATATGATTATTACTATTTAAGACGTCGTTCTATCCAGCTAAAATGAGTTTCAATCGAATTTATTAATTTTTGGCAATTTTAAAAGTGCGAGATTTTTATAATTGGGAGCTTAAAAATGCCAGATTTTTATAATTGCCCAGGCTAAACCCTACGGTGATACAAACTTCTAAATACGATTACTATTATTTAAGATGCCGTTCTATGCAGCTAAAATGAGTTTAAATCGAAATTATTAATTTTTGGCAATTTTATTAATGCGAGATTTTTATAATTCCCCAGGCCAAACCGTAAGTAATACAAATTTCTAAATTAATATGATTATTACTATTTAAGACGTCGTTCTATCCAGCTAAAATGAGTTTCAATCGAATTTATTAATTTTTGGCAGTAGAAGTGGAGATTTCTAGAACCACCTCCCACCACTTGACCTTGAGGTCAAGGCCAAGGCCATTGCGCAGTTCAAGGTCAAGGTCGTTGCGAAGGACAAGGTCATTGCGCCTTGCGACTTCACCCCTCACCCCCTCCCCACCCCACTGTCACCCACACTCCACTCGAGGCCACCACCGCTCTGGAGGTCATCCCCTCACCCCGACTCACTTATATATGCCCACTTTTAGTTGAAGGCCACCGTCTGTTGTTGTATTTCAGCAACGATTCGAAGTGTGACTTTGTTTATAGTAGTAATGTTAATCCTGCTCACTTATGTATTAGTACGTACAATGCCCCCATTTGAAGGTTACAACTTCCTCTTTAGAGGTCGAGACCACTACACAACTTTCGCAAGAGGGCCCCTTTTGTACTTCAAGAAATAAAAGACGCAATCTATACTTACATGCTACAACGATTTCAATATAGTGAAATAAACTCAAGCAATATTTATAATGTAGTATTTTATTTAACACCTAATATATATATAAATTGGACAAATTCTGAAAATCTCTTCCTTTGCTATAATCGGCGGAGCTTCTTATCATAGCAGTTAAAGGGCTTCGGATATTTGTTTCGTACCATTGATCCAGCGGTACAGTAAGTGGTTTAGCTTCAGTGGCAACCGTGTGCGACTGTTCCAAGTTTTCTCCCGAAATATCTTCTAGGTATGAAAAGCTGACCAAGGCGAAGATCCTCAAACCCTGCTCCAACCATTTGCTGGCTACCGCCTGGTAAATGAATACGTCGGAGAAGTGGCTCAACGTGGCCGCATAGTCCTCACCATGGAGAGCGACATCCTGCACCACGGAGAAGTCGGCGTAGTCGACAAAATAGAGAACCTTGGCTTGCTGTACTTCCATAGCTGTAGAACACCAACTGACACTGCTCGAACACAAAAGCGATACTACTTGCTGCATCACTCGGAAGCGTAAATATCGGTTTCCCCCCACCACTTAGCCTTGAGTTGAAGGTCAAGACCACCACGTTAATGCAATTCGTCCACATATTGCTCAAGGCCATCGCAGCCGAGGCCACTACGCAAGTTTGGAAGGATGATCTTCAAGCATTTGTGAAGGCCACGGCATATGTATAAAAGCCTGAACATAGCCGAAGCTACAATAACTGAATTGTAAAGTGTGGTGCAACTAAAAACAAGTGACGAATGACGTTGAAGTTTGACCATAAACATGATATTACTGCGATGGTATATGAGAATGTGCTGAAGGTGAGTATTAGATTATTAATATAAAAAATCAAACGACCCTTAATACAAAATGTAAGAGTATTGCAAGTACCATACCACCATCTGTTAATCTGAAGAAGAAATTACTCAACTGCTGCAATATTAATGAAAGAGTAACTACAAAACAGTTTTTATGCAAACAAACACATCGGTATTGTACATTATTTATTGAAAACTAAGACTAAGTATTTACATTTATTTAAAACTATTTACAATATTATTCTACATTATTTAAATATATACAGTGAGGTTGCGGAACGGGAGTAGATCTGTAAAAAAAAAAAAGACAGTAGCAATAAATAGAATGGAAAGTGGAGGAAAAGAAATTGAACTTACCTAACAGAGAGAGTTGTGCACCGTATCCTGGTCGAATTCGTCCAACTGCTCGATGATATAGTCCAGGATGCGGATGCGGCTATCGTCGGCATCGAGGAGGAGTTCTAAATCTGCGTCTAAAGCCCGCAACCGCCATTGGCTGTCTCCCCTATGAACCTCAAACACCCCGTCGTCACCATCGATCAAAGGTTCTAGGAGCTCAACAAGGTCCTGCGGAATGGCCATCCTGCCAAGCCGTTGTTCCTCAGGAACCACTCCCGACTCCGCATACTCCACCAAGTCAAAATCCCGAAGAGGGTAAATGTGTACGAAGAAGTCGTAGAAGGCGCAAAAATAAAAAATCATTGTTCTAACTTCTACGATCAACCGGGAACTAATGAACAATTCGGGACAAGTGTATTCATACACTTTGAAATGGTGGGGGATATCACCTTGGCATTGAATATGTGAAACCTTGGCCTTCGAAAACACCTTGAACACATGTAACCTCGAAGAAATACCTTGACCTTGGAATAAAAACCTTGGGCTTCAAGAAAGGCGAAGTGAGTCTGAAGGGAATTGGCCGCTTCTCTCATACTTGTGACGAACATTGCAAAATATCTGCGAAGTTGTAACGCTAGAGCAGTGCGGAATACGATTCTGATAAGGAAAATGTAATTACTTTAAAAAAGACGATAGGGGTTGCAACCCCCGGCGAAGGGTTGGTGCTAGATGGTCGATTCTAGGATAAAGAGAATCCTAATGGTGTCCAGAGAGCATTTCTGAAGACAGAACGTAAATAGGATTAACAGTATTCGAGATGTCGGTGTTTCTAGAAACCCCAACCCCCACCCTCGAAAGATTGATCTTCAAGGAAATAAAAAAGTAATGATATGACTATGAAGCTACTGCAACGAGGAACGCGTTTCCGAGGTGGAAAATGCGGTAATGTTAAAAAAAGAGGTTGGGGGTAGCCACCCCTGCCAAACGGTAAGAGCTAGAGCGCTGAAAAATTGTTTGGTCCCCCCCCCCTCAATCCCTCTAAACTCCCCCCCCAACGGCCTCTGGCAACAGGTTCATCCTTTGTTGTCTGCTGGACACATTTTTTCGCTTGGGCCTGCATTCCGACCGGTCTGGGTTGGTTGTCGTGCGTGTTGAACTGCATTCCACCCGTGGACGACTTCGGGATGCGCATGCGCCGTCTTCAAACTTAGGTCTGTCGACGCGTAACTAGCTCCTTTCGCTTCTGACTGTCAAGATGGAAAGTTGTAATAGCGTGTGTGTGTCGTGTGGTGGTGTTGTTATAACGGCTGTTGACGGCAGCATGGATTGGCGGAGGATCGAAGTTGCGAGATCCATGGTGTCCTCAATTACGTTGTGTAGGTGTCCGCCGCAGGTGAGAACCGAAATTCGAATTTTATCGGACGTGGTGCTGCGTCCCGCGCGGCCCGTTGCTGCACCGTCGGCAACGAAACGCTCTGCGTCTTCGTTGCCGCCGATGCCGAAACGGCCTAAGCAAAGCAGTTCTTTGTTGCTCGGATTATTAACCGACACCTCGACTACTTATCGCCCTCCACAAACATCTTCTTCGGGCCTGGTGTCTGCAGGCGTTGCGAAGGCTGCTGAGGTCCCATCTTCCGAAACGTTGGGCGAGGTTCCAACCACGCCCAACGTTTCGGACGATGTGGTCGCACCGACCCTCCACGTCATGCGCGACTATATGGAAAGCTTCGGGGCGCACTTGGAGCTGCATCCGGATGCGTCTCACGATAGTGAGGTGGTCGATCGCCCTGCCTGTCCCGACGTGGCTAGACAGGCCGAGCGATCAACCGTCGACGAGGCGGACCATTTCGTCGCTGACACTTCGTGTGGCGATTTAGTCGAGGTGTCGAACGACCGCGATTTTCACGACCTTTTTGAGCGGATGCTCGCCGCTCCTGTCGTGGAAGATGCAGAGCGTTCAACTGGAGCGGCAAGCTCCTCACCTGTGGCGGACGCATCGCCCGCGGCGCCTTCGGCTATGGACCGGTCAGAGCGTTGCTTCGACGCGTTGCTGGGTTCCCCGCTTCCCAGAGATGCGCCGCCTCCGGCGGCGGATACTGTCCTTGCGTCCACCTCTTCTGCCGAGGATGTGTGCGTCGCACCGCCTGCCGCTACGGAGAGTGTAGAAGCGCTTTGGGAAGAGGCGGACTCGGCCATTTTTAAAACTGTGCAGTGGCCCGATTCGCCGATGAAGTCCCCCCCCGGTGAGCGTGTCCAATCTCCGCCTCTGTCGTTCGACTACCCTCGGGCGCGGATCCTGCGACAGCAGCGGAATTTGGCCGCCGCCAAAAAGACATACGTGTCGCTAAACGACCGATTTATCGCCCTCTGTAGCACCACCTTAAATGACATCAAGGCGGGCCGCATTGGTGCGTGTGACGCTTCCGTGCTAATCAACTCGGCGGCTGGCATCACATCGGCTCGCCGACACGCGGAGGTGCGGAGGGGTTTGTGCAAAACGCTTAGAGCGCGCGTGGCAAAGATGGAGGAGCTGACGAAGTTGTTGTGTGTTGCCACGCACAGGGTTGAAGAGGGGGATCGGGTCCTGCAAAGTTTTGCCCGAAAAAAATAATAGTTTACTTTTCGTACTAACTGTGCATCGCCTACTGACTAATATACACTCCTCTGCCCGTCCCCTCCAGGCCAGTTTAACACCTAACCTCCACGCGGTACTGGCTGGGTGCGTTCACAGTCTCTTGGTGGACGTAGCTAAGGGTGTTACGTTTGCTTGGGGCGTGTTGTGTGACCTCTTTGTTGTTTTGTTACAGATAGTTGACCATGTTTTCGTGCGAGCGCTGTCGTAAGGGCTTCACCAGGAGAGATGCGCTTGCTCGTCATGCGCGGGAGAGTTGTCCTCCCGGAGTCTGCGACGTTGCTGCTATACGTAGGTTTTACGAGTTCTACTAGGGTTTCTTGTACTCGCCTACTTTCGTTTCAGCACCTGCGGAATCGGTCAAGAGGGTTCGGTTGGCGGCATCTGCGGGTCCCTCCTCCGAGAACGCCGGAGTTCCTTCCGCTTGTGAGTTTCTCCCGTTGCGTTGGTTCGTCTATTACTTGGCGTTGTTCCTTTTCCAGCTCGCTACTGCGATGTCTGCGACGAGAACGTGCTCCGGAATATGTACCAGGGGCATTTGCGGAGCAACCGACACCTCCTGCGTTCGGGTCGCGGTGTTTCTGAAGACGGCGTCGTTACGTTGCAATCTGCCTTTAAATCCAGGGTTGCCACGTACCGCGTCGGTTCCGTCAACTATCACGTTGTCGTGGATGACTTCCTTACCGACATTAAGGATAAGGTTTTGCGGCTGATCCAACGTGAATTGTCTCGATTTAACAGCCTGAAGGTTAACGTCGAGTTATTTGGGTTGTTTGTGTTGGAGAGCCGGGATTTGACTGACGTCAAGTCCTTTAACACCCGCAATGAGGTGGTTAGTCGAGCAGATGACCTTTCCGACCTGTACGCCCGATTCGCCGGTGTCTTGGACGAGAAAGTTTCCGAATTTCAGGAGCGTGAATCCGGTGAGTTTATCGTTGACGTATTTCCTATGTTCGCTAACTAGCGTCGTTGTTGCAGGTTGGGCTCTGAAGCAGCTGCTGCATCTCGCCGTCAACATCAATCGGTATAATCCGTTGCGGGCCTCGTCGTACCTTCCCCTCCCCAAGGCCGTGGAGCGTAAGAAAGCTGTGATTAACGTTCAAAACGACGACGTCTACTGCTTTGGTTGGGCCGTCGTTTCGGCCGTTGTGACGCCCATGGGGCCTGCGAATCGTACGACGTCTTATCCCGACTGTAGGCAATTTTTGGATTTTCGCGATCTCGAGTTTCCTTTGAAGTTGAAGGATGTTCGAAAGTTTGAACTGTACAATCCGCAGTTGTCTGTTAACGTTTATGGTTTGGAGACTCGGTTCGCGAATGGCAAGCTAAAACACGAGGTCGTTGGCCCGTTATACTACACTGGTGATAAGAAGGTCGGGCATGTAAATTTGCTCCTGATTACGGACGAAGACGGTGGTGCGCATTATTGTTGGATTAAACATTTTTCTCGGTTGGTTTCTAAACAAATTACGGCGCGTAACGGGGCCAAACATTTTTGTGACGGATGCTTGAACTATTTTCGCTCGGAGGCTCTTTTGCTTCGTCACGCGCGTTTCGATTGCAATCGGGTCTATACTAAACTGCCGACCCCTGAGTTGCTTCCCGACAAGCGGGGTAAATGGTCTCCGGGGAACGTATTGAAGTTCGAAAATTATCATAAACGGATGCGGTTACCGTTCGTAATTTACGCCGATTTCGAAACGTTAATTGCTCCGATTGACCTTGCGGAACCCGACCCCTCCCGCCCGTTTACGATCGCCACCAGTGAGCATAAACCGTACTCGTTTGCTTACTACGTCGTGTGCTCGTATGATTCGTCGGTGTCCAAATTCGAAACCTATAGGGGTGTCGATGCTGCCACGGTGTTTATGGAACGGTTGGACCGAGACGTGCGGCGGATTTACGACGATCATTTAAAACGCGTGGTTCCTTTGAACCCGATGACTGATGAACAACTTCAAAATTACGAGTCCGCCCTAGTTTGTCACATATGTGAGAAACCCTTTGAGGATGGGGACGTTAAGGTTAGGGATCACTGTCATCTAACGGGTGAATTTCGGGGTGCGGCCCACGGTGTTTGTAATTTAAACTATAAAGTTCCCTCGTTTGTCCCGGTCTTTTTCCATAATCTCAATTACGATTCGCATTTGTTCGTCAAAAAACTTGCTTGCAACGAGGAGCACATTGATGTCATTCCCCACAACAAAGAGAAGTATGTCTCCTTTGGTAAGCGCCTCCTTGTTGATGAGATTGAGGACCCCGCTACTGGGCGCAAAAAGAAAATTCATTTGTCGATTCGCTTCCTAGATAGCTTCCGGTTTATGAATAGGTCCTTGAGTACTTTAGCCTCGTATTTATCCGAAGATCGGTTCTTCGAAATCAAACGGTTATTCGGCGACGGTTGCCGTTTTAATCTCATGCGCCAAAAAGGCGTATTTCCGTATTCGTTCGTGGACTCCCTTCAGAAATTAGATCTCCCTGACCTGCCCGATAAGGAGCTGTTTTACGATCCCTTGAACGAGCAGCATATTTCCGACGACGACTACGCTCGCGCCTGTTCTGTATGGCGTACCTTCGATTGTAGAACGTTAGGCGATTATTCTGACGTGTATTTGAAAGCCGACGTTTTGATTCTGACTGACGTGTTCGAAAATTTTAGACGACTCTGTTTGGACACCTACAAACTAGATCCTGCCCAGTACTACACGGACCCCGGTCTAAGTTGGGACGCTATGTTACGCTACACCGGCGTCCATTTAGAACTGTTGACTGACATGGACATGCTACATTTCTTTAAAAAAGGTATTCGAGGTGGAGTCAGCACCTGCGTCGGTCGGAAGGCTATTGCTAATAATGTCTTTTTGCCCGGCTATGATCCTTCTCAAGCTTCCTCGTTTATCATGTACCTAGATGCGACGAATTTATACGGCTACGGAATGCGTCAGTACCTGCCGCAACGGGATTTTTGTTGGTTATCGGACGCGGAGGTTGATTTCTTTGATGTGTCCCAAATTCCGGATGATGCTCAGACTGGCTACGTGTTGGAAGTGGATTTGTTGTACCCCCAAGAGTTGCACGATGCTCATAACGAGTTTCCGTTTTGTCCTGAACTAATCGTTCCTCCCGGGGGCAAATACAACTCCCCTAAGTTGATACCCAACTTATTTCATAAAACCAAGTACGTCATCCATTATCGGAATTTAAAACAGTGTTTGGCTGCTGGCTTGATTCTTACGAAAACTCATAGGATTTTGCGATTTACCCAGGCTCCTTGGTTACGGGCCTACATTGATTTAAATACGGATTTGCGGAATGGGGCCCGTAACGAATTTGAGAGGGATTTTTTCAAGGGGAAAAACAACAGCGTGTTCGGTAAAACCATGGAGAATGTTGACAAACGATCCGATATTAGGTTGGTTTCGACGTGGGAGAAGGTGGGCAACAGAATGGGGGCCGAGGGTCTGATTGCTAAACCGAATTTCAAAGATCGCGTTATTTTTGATGAGAATTTGATAGCTGTGGAGTTGCATAAAACTGTTGTCGTCTATGATAAACCGCTTTACGTGGGATTTACGATTTTGGACGTGTCCAAAACCATCATTTATGACTTCTTTTATAATTTCCTGAAGCGCAAATATGGAGAAAACGTCTCCCTTCTTTACACGGACACTGACTCTCTTATAATTTTAGTGCGAACCCCTAACTTCTACGAGGACATTCGCTCCCACTTGGACAGGTTTGATACGTCGAATTTCCCCGTTAATAACGCGTACGGTATTCCGCGTACTCCTTCGGTTGTGGGAAAGATGAAAGATGAATATGCGGGTGTTCCCTCGGAATGCTTCTTTGGGGCCGGAGCAAAGACTTACTGCGTGTGTGCGGGCGGCGAAGAGAACAAAAAAGCGAAAGGTATTCGAAGAGCGTCCATCAAGAGATACCTTACGGTTGCCGCGTATAGAGATGTAGTAGAAAATGTGCGTGGTGAGGTGCTATGTAGGATGCACATCTTTCGTTCCTGCTTGCACACGGTATATACCGAACTACGAAACAAAATTGCGTTATCTTATCGCGATGATAAACGCTTTCTTATTCGCGATTCCACTCGCACCTTGGCGTGGGGCCACAAAGATATTCCTGATGCAAACCATGATGTTGCTGATCGAAACCTTGATTTGCTGTTGAATGTAGCGCGAGCGTTGGAATAATTACATGTCGGCTATTTATTACTGTATATGTTTCGTGTACAACTCAGGTTATGTGTTTACTATGTAATAAAGAGATAAATTAACGTTTTCGCTACTTTTTATTGTGTTCTTGTTTTCACTGTTTACTGTGTAATAAGAGAAATAAAGAAGATTTTGTTTGTATTTTTTTATTTGTATTTAAAAAAGTACGGCATCCTACATTGACAAGTTAAGTTATCGTATGACATGACAACAACCAACAGCTCTCCTGGCTCGACGTTTTCGACTGTCTGTCAAGCCGCTATGCGATGTCTCCTTTGCGTATCCACGAATTGTGTTGTTTATCTAAGCCTAACCATTTAACGTAGAGTTGATCGCCTTTCCGTTTCAACACCTTCTCTACCAAATATACATCTGGATATTGAGTTTTTTGCAGTTCCTGCTCGTAAAATCCTCCCTTGATCTGTTGCCGCGTTTCGTCTTCCAATAGATATGTCGTTGGATTGGTAAGGCGCACTTTTGCAACTGTAAAAACCTCGTTACTCCACGATGGAGTGTAACCTTTACTAAATGCTGCTCTATGTTTGCTCACTCGTACGTGGTCTCCTATCCGAAGTTTTGGTTTTCTTGGGTCTATTGTTTTTACGCGGTTGTAAACTGTTCGCAACAGTTGGGCGGCTTTTTTTCTGTTCACTTCCGCAGGTTTTAATCCCGTGGTTCTGTGCTTCGTCGTGTTATATTGGTGTACGATCTTAGGTAGCAGATGTAACCATTTGTAAGTGCCCTGTAGACTGAACTGTTTCCACATCATGTTCTTCAATGTGCGGTTGCAACGTTCTACGATGCTAGCTTTTAGGTTGGAGTAGGTGCTGTAGTGATTTATATTAAATTTAGCCATCAACTTTTGGAACGCTTCGTTATAAAATTCTTTTCCCATGTCGGTTTGCAAATTACGAGGTGTTAAAGTCTGGAGCACTTTCAGCATGGCAGTCGCCACTTCCTTCCCAGTTTTTCGTTTGACGGGAGAAGCCCACACGTATTTCGAAAATGTGTCGATTACTACGAGTATGTAGCGAAACCCTCTGTTTAACCCAGCATAGGGTATCATTTCCACCAAATCGGCTTGAAATAGATCATTCAATCCTTTAATCACCACCCGCCGTCTTTTATAATGTTTGCGAGCGGGTTTATGTAGCTCTTCGACAACTTGCTCTTTAACGCTCATAGTAAATCCACCAAAACCGGAAGTGACACAACAGCTTCCAACGAAAAGATAGTTTTGGTGTTTGGGGCTTGGAGGGCCGAAATTTTGTCACCTTTCTTTAGCGTAAGTCCAGACAGTTTGGTTAACGGGTAGTGAGTTCCGTTTATATGAACCTCCGTGCTTGCTGGAGTGTAGCGACACGTCTTAATGACTGCGGATTCCAAAGGAAACGAATACTCCCCGTTCTGCTTTTTATCTCTGTTAAGAAATTGTACGTTACCGGCCGCATCAGTACCTATTCCCATCATATAAAACATCCCGTCACAGTAAAGAGATGATATGGGAGCAAGCAGTTGAATGTCCTCGTGTTGGTGAAGATGATGATTAAATTTATCCAATGTCATGTTGTATAGGTACTGTAAGAAGCAATTGTAACACAAAAACTGCTTCTGGATCGTAAACTGTACTTGCGGCTCGTTTAGCAGCAACTTTTATTTGATCGTTTTGCTTGAGAGTCAAACCTCGAAGTGCAGAAGGTGGGTATTCTGTTTCGTTTATAAATATTCGAGCGGATGCCGGAGTATACACTGCCTCTTTAATTGTTGCAATAAGTAGCGGAAAAAGGTAGGTGTCTTCCGAGCTGCTATTGCGTAAACGATACTTGCCGTCTTTAGTATAAATTCCCACAACGTAGAATATTGTCTCGTAATGTAGGCTGTGCGAGATAACAAGTTTGTGGTGATGAAGTGGTCTATTAAATTTATCTAAAGTCATAGTGAACGGTAACACTGCACGTTACTTAATAATTTTAGCTGCTCTTAATTCATCTATTATATAGACGATCTCGTTAGTGTGGCCCGTGTGTCCTGCAGACTTTGAACTCAGCAGGGTTCTTAACCAGTCTACTAGCTTGTTAGGATCTCGCCACGGTATGAACTCTAAGGGTTTGTCGTTCAGCTGCAGCATTTCTACACCTGCTCCGGTTCTCTTGCGTGTTAATATTGGTGTTGATGCTTTTCTGGCTATAGGGCCGCGTATTCCTCTTTTATAATTGTCCAATAGAGGTTTAATGATCTCAGAATATTTTTTTCCTACGCCCTGTATTTGTGACTGGGAATCGTAATTTCTGCGAATTGCGTTGGTGCGGAATAGAATATCTAAGTATTGCAATCTGTCGCTCTCTTTATAACCGATAGGTTTACTTTTAAATAGCAACTCGTACAAGCCTGCGGTCCCCTTATACTTTAATGGTTCATCACTGTTGGGTGTCTGTATCAGAAGATCTTGACCGTCGAAATTTAGCTCCGAATCTCCTACGTGATACTTATTCTCGTTTGGTTCGTATCGCACGCCATACAGATGTTCGTATTCTTTATTGGTGTCTCTCCAAATTCCTTCCACGTATATCTTCGCTAATCCTTCATACTGATTCAAATAATCTTCAAAAGGTGAATTCCTACCTTCTCTCGCCAAATGTTCCCGTAATTCATCCAGCGTTGGTGTCCCTGTGGGTTCTTCGGTTTCTGCTACTACCTCGGTCTCCAAAAATTTAGGTGTCCCAATTCCAGATGGTCCAAAACGATTAGGTGTTTCCAGTTGTTCCGCTTGTGGTGAGAATAAACGCCTAGGTCGTGTTAGAGGTGTGCTACGGATAGGTGTTCCTAGGAAGCTTACAGGTTCTTCTTTAATTTGTAGTTTTTCGCTTTTCACATTGCTTATTAATTCTTGTAAAGGTTGTGTGATTGGTTTGAATGCCTGCTGAATGTCATATTCAGCCTTAGCAATATCGGATTTTAAAGTTTCATATTTACGTTTTACCGACTGACGCGCTTTAATGAGTTCCGATACTAGTCGCTTATCCATGTTGACTAATTCATCGCGTTTCCATCTGTTATTTTTATATAGCAGTCGAACCCTTTTCTATATCGACCATCGCATAATTTACTTTCCTTCTCTATAACTAAAAACCCATAATCATTTTCCCAACAGTGAGAGCAGAGACCTTTAAACAATTCGAACGGCATATCCACGTTTACGTGGTCGTCATATATATGCTTCAAATTGGTTATGTCTTGTTGAAAGAGAATAATAAGGTTTGCGTTATCTCGAACAAGTTGCTTCGGAATTGCTGAGTACGTCTGACATAGGTAAAAACAATCCAAGTGTTGATGTCGTCCACGACAAAAGTATTCTCGTATAACACTTTGGTCATTGCAAGCAACATCGTCGAAGATTATCACCGAATTGGGATGACATTCTTCAGGTGCTGTGAGCGTATTGTCGCCTTCGAAGTACTTGATGGGCTTTAGGGGTTTCAAAAGTTTTTTGAGATACTCATATTTCGGTTGATTTAGAGATTTGGAATACAGGTAAACGTTTTCAAATCGTAATCCATTGGGATGCTCCAAAAGCGTTAACATTACGTTAGTCTTACCGCACCCTGATCGACCTACTATAAGACCGCGTTTGCAACCTTTTCCTAAAAGGCGGCTGTGTTTGTAATATTGCTTTTCTAAAGAACAGTCGTCGTGATTTGCAATTGGTAAACATTGACTCTGCGGTACTAATCGCACGTTATTCATTATAGCAACGATGTCATACTAACTGAAACTTGTTTTATATTCCAATATATGTGTCACACATGGTGGTGAGATGTCAGTCTGCGTTACGTTTGCAAGCAGAACGGTATATAATGAAAACCCGTTCTCGCTCCGGAGTCAGTTGTCGCCGCGCAGCTAAAAGAAGAGGAAAGGGAATAGTAAACACTCTCATCGACAAACTACCGGTGGAACTACATCTACCCGGATACCGGTTTTGTGGGCCTGGAACGCGATTGAAGAAGAGGCTTCTTCGCGGAGATAAAGGTATTAACGCGTTAGATGAAGCTTGCAAGGAACACGATATCGCATACTCACAATCAAGCGATCTAGCCGATCGCCATACAGCTGATCGAATACTTGCAGACAGAGCGTGGGAACGTGTTCGTGCAAAAGACGCTAGCTTTGGAGAGAAAGCCGGAGCTTTAACTGTTGCGGGCATTATGAAAGGCAAAGTAAAAACGGGAATGGGTGGTCGTCGTAAACGTAGAAGATCGAGCACTGCGCTTCATCTTGTTCGAATGGGAAAAGTAAAAACGGGAACTGGCGGTCGTCGTAAACGTAGAAGATCAAACATTAGTTTTAAGACTGCGCTTGCTCTTGCTCGAAAGAGAATAGGTGGACGATTACATACTAACGTCCTAAAAACAGCAACGATGGCATTAAACGCATTAAAACATAAAAATATTAAACCCCCAAAACAGAGAATAGTTCCTATTCCGAAAAAGGGTGGGTTTCTACCGCTGATACCCCTGTTTGCAGCATTAGGAGCTTTAGGATCGGTTGGCGGTGGAGCCGCCGCGATCGCTAAAGCCGTGAACGATGCAAAAACTGCAAAACAAACGCTGGAAGAAGCCAAAAGACATAATAAAGCGATGGAAACGTCTGCGATAGGTAAAGGTTTATTTCTGACCCCCTATAAGAAAGGTCTGGGACTATATCTAAAGCCGTTTCAAAAAAACTACCAATAGAGCTACCTCGCCGAGCGCTAACTAACGTAGATTTAGTAAAATACGTAAAAACATTAAACATTCCAAATTTTCGAGGAGTTTTCATGCGCAACAAATTACCGCGCAAAATTCATGAGAAAGAAAGCGGTATTGTAAATTTGGACGATGTAGAAGGAGAAGGGACCCACTGGGTTTCGTATGTCAAACGCGGAAGCCGAATATTATATTTTGACAGCGTCGGGCAGTCAAAGCCTCCTTTGGAATTGATACGTTATTTTCGCAGTGATGGTAGCTCAACTTCGATTTATTACAACTATAGTCAACTACAGAAACTTAATGCTTACACGTGTGGACACCACACGCTTAAATTTTTATACGCAGCCGCTACATAATAGCTTCAGTTATGTTCAAATCGTTAAAGAGAGATGTCATACACATTCACTTTTACGGGCACTTCTTCAATACTGACTGCAAAGTTTAATCCGCCACTGTTTTTAAATAAATCCAGGGAGTATGTAATGGGATTAACTAATTTCGATTGTTTTCATAGTATTCCTAATATAACTTCCACAAATAATGCAGTAAAGGTTGGAGAAAAAATAATTCTCTTACCGGAAGGTTCATACGAAGTCTCAGATATCGGTGCACACATCAATTCCCAGTTGCTTCACGATGAATACCTTCGCATTCGTGCCGATCGAAAAACCCTGAAAACTACGATTAAGAGCAACGTCGAAGTAGATTTCAACGTTCCTAATTCGCTAGGATCTGTTTTGGGTTTTATGAAAAGGAAATTAACTGCTAACGAGACGCACTACTCTGATTCAACGACTAAAATCGTTACAATAAATTCCCTGCAAATTAAATGTAACATAACGACGGGGAATTACAATAACGGAAAAGCAGCTCATACTATTTATCAATTTTTTCCCAGCGTACCTCCGGGATATAAAATAATCGAAGCTCCCCTTCACATAATCTATCTACCCATCAACGTAACAACGATTTCAGAAATAACCCTTGAAATAGAAGATCAAGACGAAAATCTTGTCAATTTTAGAGGAGAAACCATCACGATAGGACTTCATCTGAAAGAGGTTAACAATGGGTTTCCGCTATAACGCTCCAAGCAAGCAAGATAAAAGGTCCCGTTTAACGGGGAGCTGCGCCAGTAAGCGATCGACTGTTGCACCGTTAACAGATCGAAACAAGTTATTTCTCCAGTCGCTTGGTTTTCTTGTGCTACAATGAGTATTTTAAACGTTTCTCAAAAAGTGCTTGTGGATAATTCCATAGCGAATTTTGAGTTTCACACTCATCAACCTACCACCACCAGATATGGAAATAATGATGAAATACGAATACCCATTTCCGAAGATACTTGGACTTTGCCTTCCGAAAGCTACATTTATGTGATTGGTAGGCTGCTGAAGAAGGACGGTACAGCCGTTAAGGATGCTAAATTTGTTAACAATGGTGTTGCCTTTTTGTTTAGCGATATACGTTATGAAATGAATGGTATTGTTGTTGATTCAGTGACAAGAGTCGGTATAACGTCTACTATGAAAGGTTTTCTGTCACTTAATGCTAGCGATAGTGTACGACTTCAGAACGCCGGTTGGTTTCCAAGTGATGCAAGCACCCTAACTGATGCGCAGGGAAATTTTAACGCTTGTGTGCCTCTGAAACTACTCCTAGGTATGGCTGAAGACTACAAGAAAATCTTTTTGAATGCTAGGCAGGAACTGGTTCTGTTGCGTAGCAATACAGACGTAGACGCCCTTGTATCTTCTGATTCTGACGTGGTATTGCATTTGGATAAAATTTACTGGAAAGTGCCTCACGTCACGCCTGGTCTTCGTGAAGAACTAGCTCTGACCAAATACATCGATAAAAACGCGGATACGCAAGTGGCTTTTAGAAGTTGGGAAACACACATCTATCCAGCCATGCAGGAAACTGATAAACATACGTGGGCTATTAAAACGGCCACAAGCTTAGAAGCTCCTCGTTATATAATACTCGGTTTTCAAACCGATCGTGAAGGCGCACTCTCGAAAAACCCTAGCAAGTTCGATCACTGTAATATTCAAAATGTAAGAGTGTATCTCAACAGCGAGCGTTATCCATACGATAATTTAAACATAAACATCGAAAAGAATCAGTTTGCTATATTGTACGAAATGTATGCCAAATTTCAGTCTTCTTATTACCAAAAACCCAACGAGCCTTTGCTATCACCAAAGCAATTTTTGGATACTGCACCTGTAATTGTAATAGACTGCTCTAATCAAAAAGAAGCGATGCAGTCCAAGTCTGTGGTGCTGAGAGTGGAATTCGAGACTAACACCAACGTCCCTGCCAATACAACCGCATATTGTCTGATTTTACATGATCGAGCTTTCACTTACAGTCCTCTCACTAAAGCAGTTCGACAACTTTAAGTCCACTTTGACTGGTCAGTTGTGTCATGACTTCGAAAGGTGCAACATTGCTAACAAATTTACACGATGAAACTGGTAGTGGACGTTCAGGGATTTATGACATCCGAGAAAATCTTCACTCCCAAAGAATTGGCTGTTTATAATGGTACCAGTACATCCCATTATTTATTTAAAGCTCCCTTTTCGATTGACTCGCTACCTAAGAATTTGCAACAACAGGCATCGTGGTTGATGCAGAATCACCACTGCATCGACTGGGATGAAGGATTTACGCCTGTATTTCTATTTCCAAGAATTCTACGCAGACTAATTCGAGGCGCAGAATTTATTTACGTTAAAGGACGTGAAAAGGCTATGTTTCTCAGACGGTATACTAAAATACCCATCATCGAAATTGAAGAGCATCCGGCGCTAACACCTACCCAACCAGCATGCATGTCTCATTTAAAATCTTTGTGTTATTGTGCCTTATCTAATGTTTATCACATATATAATCACTATGTAATGGAATAAGTAATATACGTTTTTATTTTAATTTTTTATTTATTCAATACAAAGCATATTGTTACTAAAGCGCTTAATATATATGTCCTGCCTATGTTCTACATTTAAAATGCTCCGCAATGCAGCATGCACGTTCTCAATTCGTTGGTGAAACCGCATTCTATCAATCGCATCCCTCTCCCACGATCCTTTTCGAGCTTGTTGATATGCGTATGTCCATACCCTCATAACATAAATCTCGTTTTTCGATTCATCAAATCTAATCTGTTTCATCTTTTCCTTCTGCTTCTTCCTTCTCTATAAATCGATTCACTTTATCTGCAAATTCTTCCAACCGTAGACCACGCAATAAATCCAACAATAAGTTTCTACTTATAGCATTCCTTAGAAACAGATTACACACAGCGACGCCGTTGTCGTACTTCTTTTCTTCCTTTTTCAATTCCTCATCAGTACCCCAACGTCCTAGACCATACACTTGTTCGTGCGATGCATCGAAAGCTAAGTCCCGCATTTGGCATTGAACATACCCTACGGCACTACGTACATCAGTGGGCTTTGGGCGCGACGCTTCAGCATAACACATCCACATTTTATTCGGATAAATTTTTCGTACAGCGTTCTATTTCTATGTCACACTTTACCACTTCACTAGCATACCTTAACAATTCGAAAAGGGCTGCCACATTGTCCGATTGCGTGTCTTGCGATAGCGACTGTAGTAGGGCTACGATGTTGCTGTGAGAATCGCCGGGAAGATCAACAACTCCTTTAATCGTCGTATTGTAGTAATTATAAAAATCGGAAGATTTCAACTTGGCCAATCGAAATTCCACAATCGGCAGCAATTGCCACAATTCTTCCGCAGATTCCGCACCCAGATACACTTCGGAGCCGTCCGGGTCAGATATTCGGATGACCTTCTTTTTTTGCACTTCTTGGAAGTACAGCGTTTTTCTACCCACTATTACAGGTGGAAACTGAAGACCATACGAATAGAAATAATTACATATTACCCCTTGGTTGTCTACAAACGTTTTCCATTCATTTTCATCGAATTTCGCCCAGTCGTTTTTGTTGCCTCGTAGACTAATCACTGGTGGAAATCCCGAATGCGTTTGGAGTCCCACGGAGACGTATTTTGACAGGGAGTTATTAAGCGGGTACGTACTGCTAAGCAACTGCACCGGAAAGGGTATGTTGCGCGGCTTCTCACTTCGCCCCTTCACTGTCTGAAGAGCTTTCTTAAGAGTATCCATTATATACACAACTGAAGATCGTACTTCCCAACGTTCCTATTTCAATACATTTTCAGGGTCACCTGTTTGAGGTGGGGGTTTAACTCAAGGTCATAGATGGAGGTACATCTCAAGGGCATGCCTCAAGGTCATTTCAATACATTTTCAGGGTCACCTGTTTCAGGTGGGGGTTTAACTCAAGGTCATAGGTTGGGGTACATCTCAAGGGCATGCCTCAAGGACATGTCTCTAGCACATGCCTCAAGGTCAAGTGATACAGTTATTTAGACTTGAAGGTAGCCAGCTACATTTCAGTCACAATGTGCATAGAAGACGTGTCGTTTCCTCACTTGTTGGGTGGTAGGTTTCGTCTACGAACTTTCAAGAACTGGCCCGGCGTGCAAAACCCTGTTTCAATGGCACGTGCCGGTTTCTACTACCTACAACGCGATGATGAAGTTGAGTGCTTCTATTGCGGAATTCAAATCCATCACTGGGAACCTTCTGATGATCCGCTCAAAGAACATTTGCGATGGTCCGGAATGTGTGCATTTGCTAACCGCGTATCGGATCGGGATAACGCTACAAAACTTATTGGCGAACTCAAACTCCAACTGGAACAAACCCAGATTATGATTGATAAAAGTCGACAGTGCATCAATACATTGTCTCGTGTAGTTTAGTTTCATATTGACCTTGAAAATTATAGGTCTCAACCTTGAAGGAAGTGGTGGGGAACCCCTAATATACATAACCTTGAAGGAAGTGGTGGGGAACAAATAATATAATCTGCGCTTACTCGCTACTGGTTCAGTTTGTGTTGGTTAACTATGGAACAAACCACGGTTCTATATTCTGTTGACTACAACAAGTTTTCAAGAGACGTTGCCCTCCGAGGTGTGGACTGCGATGCCGCATTGGACCACTTCTCCCCAATCTTCCTGTACCAGGCAATCACCAGGAACTGGGTGGAGCAGGGTTTGAGGATCTTCGTCTTGCTCAGTTTCGACTACCAAGAAGACTTGCTGGGGGAAACCTTAGAAGAGTCCCATACGGTCACCACCAACCCACAACTCCTTACAGCACCATTGGACCAGTGGTACGAAACAAATATCCGAAGCCCTTTAGCTGCTATGATAAGGCGGTACATGTGCAGAGGAAGGCACTTTGAAAATTTGTCTAAGTTATATATATTAGGTATTAAATAAAATAATGCAATTATATTTTCTGATCTTTATTTATTCAGTGAAATCGTACTGACAAATATGTGAGCACAATTAACATTAATAATACTATAAACAAAGTCACACTTAGAATCGTTGCTGAAATACAACAAGTTCGATCGTCGCTACTCATCTTGCCCTTGCCTTTGGGTGATTGCCAGCTGGTTTCGATGCTATATGTAGGGTAGGTAAATTTAATTTTGAATCCTTCATCAACTGTTTTGTTGCGTATCGAGAGCTTAAACACAGGGATTCCATTTACGGAATCCAAATCCATCATTTTCCAAGTATTATTGCGTCCGTAAGTTATGTGAGCTGAAGTTGAGTTAGGAGGCTTCGCCACGTATAAGGCACCATTAAAAACAGACGAAAGAACTACCAAAAATTTAAGAGCAGGCATGTTTCTTCTACTTCGTACTAACAATTAGTGGCCTTCAACTAAAAGTGGGCATATATAAGTGAGTCGGGGTGAGGGGATGACCTCCAGAGCGGTGGTGGCCTCGAGTGGAGTGTGGGTGACAGTGGGGTGGGGAGGGGGTGAGGGGTGAAGTCGCAAGGCGCAATGACCTTGTCCTTCGCAACGACCTTGACCTTGAACTGCGCAATGGCCTTGGCCTTGACCTCAAGGTCAAGTGGTGGGAGGTGGTTCTAGAAATCTCCACTTCTATCTACTTTTGGCAATTTTATAAATGCGAGATTTTTATAATTCCCCAGGATAAACCGTAAGTAATACAAATTTCTAAATATGATTATTATTATTTAAGACGTCGTTCTATGCAGCTAAAATGAGTTTAAATCGAATTTATTAATTTTTGGCAATTTTAAAAATTCGAAGTTTTTATAATTGGGAGCTTAAAAATGCCAGATTTTTAAAATTGCCCAGGCTAAACCGTAGGTGATACAAACTTCTAAATACGATTATTATTATTTAAGACGGCGTTCTATACAGTTAAAATGAATTTAAAACTAATTTATTAATTTTTGGTAATTTTATAAATGCGCGAATTTTATAATTCCACAGGCTAAACCGTAAGTGATACAAATTTCTAAATATGTTTATTATTATTTAAGACGTCGTTCTATGCAGCTAAAATGAGTTTAAATCGAATTTATTAATTTTTGGCAATTTTAAAAATGCGAGATTTTTATAATTGGGAGCTGACAAATGCCAGATTCTTATAATTGCCCAGGCTAAACCGTAGGTGATACAAACTTCTAAATATGATTATTATTATTTAAGACGCTGTTCTATGCAGCTAATATGAGTTTAAATCGAATTTATTAATTTTTGGCAATTTTATTAATGCGAGATCTTTATAATTCCCCAGGCTAAACCGTAAGTAATACAAATTTCTAAATATGATTATTACTATTTAAGACGTCGTTCTATCCAGCTAAAATGAGTTTAAATCGAATATATTAATTTTTGGCAATTTTAAAAGTGCGAGATTTTTATAACTGGGAGCTTAAAAATGCCAGATTTTTATAATTGCCCACGCTAAACCGTAGGTGATACAAACTTCTAAATACGATTATTATTATTTAAGAAGTCGTTCTATGCAGCTGAAATGAGTTTAAATCGAATTTATTAATTTTTGGTAATTTTATTAATGCGAGATTTTTATAATTCCCCAGGCTAAACCGTAAGTAATACAAATTTCTAAATATGATTATTACTATTTAAGACGTCGTTCTATCCAGCTAAAATGAGTTTAAATCGAATTTATTAATTTTTGGCAATTTTATTAATGCGAGATCTTTATAATTCCCCAGGCTAAACCGTAAGTAATACAAATTTCTTAATATGATTATTACTATTTAAGACGTCGTTCTATCCAGCTAAAATGAGTTTAAATCGAATTTATTAATTTTTGGCAATTTTAAAAGTGCGAGATTTTTATAATTCCCCAGGATAAACCGTAGGTGATACAAACTTCTAAATACGATTACTATTATTTAAGACGTCGTTCTATGCAGCTGAAATGAGTTTAAATCAATTTATTAATTTTTGGCAATTTTAAAAGTGCGAGATTTTTATAATTGGGAGCTTAAAAATGCCAGATTTTTATAATTGCCCAGGCTAAACCGTAGGTGATACAAACTTCTAAATACGATTACTATTATTTAAGACGTCGTTCTATGCAGCTGAAATGAGTTTAAATCAATTTATTAATTTTTGGCAATTTTAAAAGTGCGAGATTTTTATAATTGGGAGCTTAAAAATGCCAGATTTTTATAATTGCCCAGGCTAAACCGTAGGTGATACAAACTTCTAAATACGATTACTATTATTTAAGATGCCGTTCTATGCAGCTAAAATGAGTTTAAATCGAATTTATTAATTTTTGGCAATTTTATTAATGCGAGATTTTTATAATTCCCCAGGCCAAACCGTAAGTGATACAAATTTCTAAATATGATTATTACTATTTAAGACGTCGTTCTATCCAGCTAAAATGAGTTTCAATCGAATTTATTAATTTTTGGCAATTTTAAAAGTGCGAGATTTTTATAATTGGGAGCTTAAAAATGCCAGATTTTTATAATTGCCCAGGCTAAACCCTACGGTGATACAAACTTCTAAATACGATTACTATTATTTAAGATGCCGTTCTATGCAGCTAAAATGAGTTTAAATCGAAATTATTAATTTTTGGCAATTTTATTAATGCGAGATTTTTATAATTCCCCAGGCCAAACCGTAAGTAATACAAATTTCTAAATATGATTATTATTATTTAAGACGTCGTTCTATGCAGCTAAAATGAGTTTAAATCGAATTTATTAATTTTTGGCAATTTTAAAAATTCGAAGTTTTTATAATTGGGAGCTTAAAAATGCCAGATTTTTAAAATTGCCCAGGCTAAACCGTAGGTGATACAAACTTCTAAATACGATTATTATTATTTAAGACGGCGTTCTATACAGTTAAAATGAATTTAAAACTAATTTATTAATTTTTGGTAATTTTATAAATGCGCGAATTTTATAATTCCACAGGCTAAACCGTAAGTGATACAAATTTCTAAATATGTTTATTATTATTTAAGACGTCGTTCTATGCAGCTAAAATGAGTTTAAATCGAATTTATTAATTTTTGGCAATTTTAAAAATGCGAGATTTTTATAATTGGGAGCTGACAAATGCCAGATTCTTATAATTGCCCAGGCTAAACCGTAGGTGATACAAACTTCTAAATATGATTATTATTATTTAAGACGCTGTTCTATGCAGCTAATATGAGTTTAAATCGAATTTATTAATTTTTGGCAATTTTATTAATGCGAGATCTTTATAATTCCCCAGGCTAAACCGTAAGTAATACAAATTTCTAAATATGATTATTACTATTTAAGACGTCGTTCTATCCAGCTAAAATGAGTTTAAATCGAATATATTAATTTTTGGCAATTTTAAAAGTGCGAGATTTTTATAACTGGGAGCTTAAAAATGCCAGATTTTTATAATTGCCCAGGCTAAACCGTAGGTGATACAAACTTCTAAATACGATTAGTATTATTTAAGACGCCGTTCTATGCAGCTAAAATGAGTTTAAATCGAATTGATTAATTTTTGGCAATTTTAAAAATGCGAGATTTTTATAATTGGGAGCTGAAAAATGCCAGATTTTTATAATTGCCCAGGCTATACCGTAGGTGATACAAACTTCTAAATACTATTACTATTATTTAAGACGCCGTTCTATGCAGCTAAGATGAGTTTAAATCGAATTTATTAATTTTTGGCAATTTTATAAATGCGAGATTTTTATAATTCCCCAGGATAAACCGTAAGTAATACAAATTTCTAAATATGATTATTACTATTTAAGACGTCGTTCTATCCAGCTAAAATGAGTTTAAATCGAATTTATTAATTTTTGGCAATTTTTAAATGCGAGATTTTTATAATTGCCCAGGCTAAACCGTAAGTAATACAAATTTCTAAATATGATTATTACTATTTAAGACGTCGTTCTATCCAGCTAAAATGAGTTTAAATCGAATTTATTAAATTTTGGCAATTTTATAAATGCGAGATTTTTATAATTCCCCAGGATAAACCGTAAGTAATACAAATTTCTAAATATGATTATTACTATTTAAGACGTCGTTCTATCCAGCTAAAATGAGTTTAAATCGAATTTATTAATTTTTGGCAATTTTAAAAATGCGAGATTTTTATAATTGGGAGCTGACAAATGCCAGATTCTTATAATTGCCCAGGCTAAACCGTAGGTGATACAAACTTCTAAATATGATTATTATTATTTAAGACGCTGTTCTATGCAGCTAATATGAGTTTAAATCGAATTTATTAATTTTTGGCAATTTTATTAATGCGAGATCTTTATAATTCCCCAGGCTAAACCGTAAGTAATACAAATTTCTAAATATGATTATTACTATTTAAGACGTCGTTCTATCCAGCTAAAATGAGTTTAAATCGAATATATTAATTTTTGGCAATTTTAAAAGTGCGAGATTTTTATAACTGGGAGCTTAAAAATGCCAGATTTTTATAATTGCCCAGGCTAAACCGTAGGTGATACAAACTTCTAAATACGATTAGTATTATTTAAGACGCCGTTCTATGCAGCTAAAATGAGTTTAAATCGAATTGATTAATTTTTGGCAATTTTAAAAATGCGAGATTTTTATAATTGGGAGCTGAAAAATGCCAGATTTTTATAATTGCCCAGGCTAAACCGTAGGTGATACAAACTTCTAAATACTATTACTATTATTTAAGACGCCGTTCTATGCAGCTAAGATGAGTTTAAATCGAATTTATTAATTTTTGGCAATTTTATAAATGCGAGATTTTTATAATTCCCCAGGATAAACCGTAAGTAATACAAATTTCTAAATATGATTATTACTATTTAAGACGTCGTTCTATCCAGCTAAAATGAGTTTAAATCGAATTTATTAATTTTTGGCAATTTTAAAAATGCGAGATTTTTATAATTGGGAGCTTAAAAATGCCAGATTTTTATAATTGCCCAGGCTAAACCGTAAGTAATACAAATTTCTAAATATGATTATTACTATTTAAGACGTCGTTCTATCCAGCTAAAATGAGTTTAAATCGAATTTATTAAATTTTGGCAATTTTATTAATGCGAGATCTTTATAATTCCCCAGGCTAAACCGTAAGTAATACAAATTTCTAAATATGATTATTACTATTTAAGACGTCGTTCTATCCAGCTAAAATGAGTTTAAATCGAATTAATTAATTTTTGGCAATTTTAAAAGTGCGAGATTTTTATAACTGGGAGCTTAAAAATGCCAGATTTTTATAATTGCCCAGGCTAAACCGTAGGTGATACAAACTTCTAAATACGATTAGTATTATTTAAGACGCCGTTCTATGCAGCTAAAATGAGTTTAAATCGAATTGATTAATTTTTGGCAATTTTAAAAATGCGAGATTTTTATAATTGGGAGCTGAAAAATGCCAGATTTTTATAATTGCCCAGGCTAAACCGTAGGTGATACAAACTTCTAAATACTATTACTATTATTTAAGACGCCGTTCTATGCAGCTAAGATGAGTTTAAATCGAATTTATTAATTTTTGGCAATTTTATAAATGCGAGATTTTTATAATTCCCCAGGATAAACCGTAAGTAATACAAATTTCTAAATATGATTATTACTATTTAAGACGTCGTTCTATCCAGCTAAAATGAGTTTAAATCGAATTTATTAATTTTTGGCAATTTTAAAAATGCGAGATTTTTATAATTGGGAGCTTAAAAATGCCAGATTTTTATAATTGCCCAGGCTAAACCGTAAGTAATACAAATTTCTAAATATGATTATTACTATTTAAGACGTCGTTCTATCCAGCTAAAATGAGTTTAAATCGAATTTATTAAATTTTGGCAATTTTATTAATGGGAGATCTTTATAATTCCCCAGGCTAAACCGTAAGTAATACAAATTTCTAAATATGATTATTACTATTTAAGACGTCGTTCTATCCAGCTAAAATGAGTTTAAATCGAATTAATTAATTTTTGGCAATTTTAAAAGTGCGAGATTTTTATAACTGGGAGCTTAAAAATGCCAGATTTTTATAATTGCCCAGGCTAAACCGTAGGTGATACAAACTTCTAAATACGATTACTATTATTTAAGACGTCGTTCTATGCAGCTGAAATGAGTTTAAATCGAATTTATTAATTTTTGGCAATTTTAAAAGTGCGAGATTTTTATAATTGGGAGCTTAAAAATGCCAGATTTTTATAATTGCCCAGGCTAAACCGTAGGTGATACAAACTTCTAAATACGATTACTATTATTTAAGATGCCGCTCTATGCAGCTAAAATGAGTTTAAATCGAATTTATTAATTTTTGGCAATTTTATTAATGCGAGATTTTTATAATTCCCCAGGCCAAACCGTAAGTAATACAAATTTCTAAATATGATTATTACTATTTAAGACGTCGTTCTATCCAGCTAAAATGAGTTTCAATCGAATTTATTAATTTTTGGCAATTTTATAAATGCGAGATTTTTATAATTCCCCAGGATAAACCGTAAGTAATACAAATTTCTAAATATGATTATTACTATTTAAGACGTCGTTCTATCCAGCTAAAATGAGTTTAAATCGAATTTATTAATTTTTGGCAATTTTAAAAGTGCGAGATTTTTATAATTGGGAGCTTAAAAATGCCAGATTTTTATAATTGCCCAGGCTAAACCGTAGGTGATACAAACTTCTAAATACGATTACTATTATTTAAGATGCCGTTCTATGCAGCTAAAATGAGTTTAAATCGAAATTATTAATTTTTGGCAATTTTATTAATGCGAGATTTTTATAATTGCCCAGGCCAAACCGTAAGTAATACAAATTTCTAAATACGATTATTACTATTTAAGACGTCGTTCTATCCAGCTAAAATGAGTTTCAATCGAATTTATTAATTTTTGGCAATTTTATAAATGCGAGAGTTTTATAATTCCCCAGGATAAACCGTAAGTAATACAAATTTCTAAATATGATTATTACTATTTAAGACGTCGTTCTATCCAGCTAAAATGAGTTTAAATCGAATTTATTAATTTTTGGCAATTTTAAAAATGCGAGATTTTTATAATTGGGAGCTGATAAATGCCAGATTCTTATAATTGCCCAGGCTAAACCGTAGGTGATACAAACTTCTAAATATGATTATTATTATTTAAGACGCTGTTCTATGCAGCTAATATGAGTTTAAATCGAATTTATTAATTTTTGGCAATTTTATTAATGCGAGATCTTTATAATTCCCCAGGCTAAACCGTAAGTAATACAAATTTCTAAATATGATTATTACTATTTAAGACGTCGTTCTATCCAGCTAAAATGAGTTTAAATCGAATATATTAATTTTTGGCAATTTTAAAAGTGCGAGATTTTTATAACTGGGAGCTTAAAAATGCCAGATTTTTATAATTGCCCAGGCTAAACCGTAGGTGATACAAACTTCTAAATACGATTAGTATTATTTAAGACGCCGTTCTATGCAGCTAAAATGAGTTTAAATCGAATTGATTAATTTTTGGCAATTTTAAAAATGCGAGATTTTTATAATTGGGAGCTGAAAAATGCCAGATTTTTATAATTGCCCAGGCTAAACCGTAGGTGATACAAACTTCTAAATACTATTACTATTATTTAAGACGCCGTTCTATGCAGCTAAGATGAGTTTAAATCGAATTTATTAATTTTTGGCAATTTTATAAATGCGAGATTTTTATAATTCCCCAGGATAAACCGTAAGTAATACAAATTTCTAAATATGATTATTACTATTTAAGACGTCGTTCTATCCAGCTAAAATGAGTTTAAATCGAATTTATTAATTTTTGGCAATTTTTAAATGCGAGATTTTTATAATTGGGAGCTTAAAAATGCCAGATTTTTATAATTGCCCAGGCTAAACCGTAAGTAATACAAATTTCTAAATATGATTATTACTATTTAAGACGTCGTTCTATCCAGCTAAAATGAGTTTAAATCGAATTTATTAAATTTTGGCAATTTTATAAATGCGAGATTTTTATAATTCCCCAGGATAAACCGTAAGTAATACAAATTTCTAAATATGATTATTACTATTTAAGACGTCGTTCTATCCAGCTAAAATGAGTTTAAATCGAATTTATTAATTTTTGGCAATTTTAAAAATGCGAGATTTAATAATTGGGAGCTTAAAAATGCCAGATTTTTATAATTGCCCAGGCTAAACCGTAGGTGATACAAACTTCTAAATACGATTACTATTATTTAAGATGCCGTTCTATGCAGCTAAAATGAGTTTAAATCGAATTTATTAATTTTTGGCAATTTTATTAATGCGAGATTTTTATAATTCCCCAGGCTAAACCGTAAGTAATACAAATTTCTAAATATGATTATTACCATTTAAGACGGCGTTCTATCCAGCTAAAATGAGTTTAAATCGAATTTATTAATTTTTGGCAATTTTAAAAATGCGAGATTTTTATAATTGGGAGCTGAAAAATGCCAGATTCTTATAATTGCCCAGGCTAAACCGTAGGTGATACAAACTTCTAAATATGATTATTATTATTTAAGACGCTGTTCTATGCAGCTAAAAAATGAGTTTAAATCGAATTTATTAATTTTTGGCAATTTTAAAAGTGCGAGATTTTTATAACTGGGAGCTTAAAAATGCCAGATTTTTATAATTGCCCAGGCTAAACCGTAGGTGATACAAACTTCTAAATACGATTACTATTATTTAAGACGTCGTTCTATGCAGCTGAAATGAGTTTAAATCGAATTTATTAATTTTTGGCAATTTTAAAAGTGCGAGATTTTTATAATTGGGAGCTTAAAAATGCCAGATTTTTATAATTACCCAGGCTAAACCGTAGGTGATACAAACTTCTAAATACGATTACTATTATTTAAGACGTCGTTCTATGCAGCTGAAATGAGTTTAAATCGAATTTATTAATTTTTGGCAATTTTAAAAGTGCGAGATTTTTATAATTGGGAGCTTAAAAATGCCAGATTTTTATAATTGCCCAGGCTAAACCGTAAGTAATACAAATTTCTAAATATGATTATTACTATTTAAGACGTCGTTCTATCCAGCTAAAATGAGTTTAAATCGAATTTATTAAATTTTGGCAATTTTATAAATGCGAGATTTTTATAATTCCCCAGGATAAACCGTAAGTAATACAAATTTCTAAATATGATTATTACTATTTAAGACGTCGTTCTATCCAGCTAAAATGAGTTTAAATCGAATTTATTAATTTTTGGCAATTTTAAAAATGCGAGATTTTTATAATTGGGAGCTTAAAAATGCCAGATTTTTATAATTGCCCAGGCTAAACCGTAGGTGATACAAACTTCTAAATACGATTACTATTATTTAAGATGCCGTTCTATGCAGCTAAAATGAGTTTAAATCGAATTTATTAATTTTTGGCAATTTTAAAAGTGCGAGATTTTTATAATTGGGAGCTTAAAAATGCCAGATTTTTATAATTGCCCAGGCTAAACCGTAGGTGATACAAACTTCTAAATACGATCACTATTATTTAAGACGTCGTTCTATGCAGCTGAAATGAGTTTAAATCGAATTTATTAATTTTTGGCAATTTTATAAATGCGAGATTTTTATAATTCCCTAGGATAAACCGTAAGTAATACAAATTTCTAAATATGATTATTACTATTTAAGACGTCGTTCTATCCAGCTAAAATGAGTTTAAATCGAATTTATTAATTTTTGGCAATTTTAAAAGTGCGAGATTTTTATAATTGGGAGCTTAAAAATGCCAGATTTTTATAATTGCCCAGGCTAAACCGTAGGTGATACAAACTTCTAAATACGATTACTATTATTTAAGATGCCGTTCTATGCAGCTAAAATGAGTTTAAATCGAAATTATTAATTTTTGGCAATTTTATTAATGCGAGATTTTTATAATTGCCCAGGCCAAACCGTAAGTAATACAAATTTCTAAATACGATTATTACTATTTAAGACGTCGTTCTATCCAGCTAAAATGAGTTTCAATCGAATTTATTAATTTTTGGCAATTTTATAAATGCGAGAGTTTTATAATTCCCCAGGATAAACCGTAAGTAATACAAATTTCTAAATATGATTATTACTATTTAAGACGTCGTTCTATCCAGCTAAAATGAGTTTAAATCGAATTTATTAATTTTTGGCAATTTTAAAAATGCGAGATTTTTATAATTGGGAGCTGACAAATGCCAGATTCTTATAATTGCCCAGGCTAAACCGTAGGTGATACAAACTTCTAAATATGATTATTATTATTTAAGACGCTGTTCTATGCAGCTAATATGAGTTTAAATCGAATTTATTAATTTTTGGCAATTTTATTAATGCGAGATCTTTATAATTCCCCAGGCTAAACCGTAAGTAATACAAATTTCTAAATATGATTATTACTATTTAAGACGTCGTTCTATCCAGCTAAAATGAGTTTAAATCGAATATATTAATTTTTGGCAATTTTAAAAGTGCGAGATTTTTATAACTGGGAGCTTAAAAATGCCAGATTTTTATAATTGCCCAGGCTAAACCGTAGGTGATACAAACTTCTAAATACGATTAGTATTATTTAAGACGCCGTTCTATGCAGCTAAAATGAGTTTAAATCGAATTGATTAATTTTTGGCAATTTTAAAAATGCGAGATTTTTATAATTGGGAGCTGAAAAATGCCAGATTTTTATAATTGCCCAGGCTAAACCGTAGGTGATACAAACTTCTAAATACTATTACTATTATTTAAGACGCCGTTCTATGCAGCTAAGATGAGTTTAAATCGAATTTATTAATTTTTGGCAATTTTATAAATGCGAGATTTTTATAATTCCCCAGGATAAACCGTAAGTAATACAAATTTCTAAATATGATTATTACTATTTAAGACGTCGTTCTATCCAGCTAAAATGAGTTTAAATCGAATTTATTAATTTTTGGCAATTTTTAAATGCGAGATTTTTATAATTGGGAGCTTAAAAATGCCAGATTTTTATAATTGCCCAGGCTAAACCGTAAGTAATACAAATTTCTAAATATGATTATTACTATTTAAGACGTCGTTCTATCCAGCTAAAATGAGTTTAAATCGAATTTATTAAATTTTGGCAATTTTATAAATGCGAGATTTTTATAATTCCCCAGGATAAACCGTAAGTAATACAAATTTCTAAATATGATTATTACTATTTAAGACGTCGTTCTATCCAGCTAAAATGAGTTTAAATCGAATTTATTAATTTTTGGCAATTTTAAAAATGCGAGATTTAATAATTGGGAGCTTAAAAATGCCAGATTTTTATAATTGCCCAGGCTAAACCGTAGGTGATACAAACTTCTAAATACGATTACTATTATTTAAGATGCCGTTCTATGCAGCTAAAATGAGTTTAAATCGAATTTATTAATTTTTGGCAATTTTATTAATGCGAGATTTTTATAATTCCCCAGGCTAAACCGTAAGTAATACAAATTTCTAAATATGATTATTACCATTTAAGACGGCGTTCTATCCAGCTAAAATGAGTTTAAATCGAATTTATTAATTTTTGGCAATTTTAAAAATGCGAGATTTTTATAATTGGGAGCTGAAAAATGCCAGATTCTTATAATTGCCCAGGCTAAACCGTAGGTGATACAAACTTCTAAATATGATTATTATTATTTAAGACGCTGTTCTATGCAGCTAAAAAATGAGTTTAAATCGAATTTATTAATTTTTGGCAATTTTAAAAGTGCGAGATTTTTATAACTGGGAGCTTAAAAATGCCAGATTTTTATAATTGCCCAGGCTAAACCGTAGGTGATACAAACTTCTAAATACGATTACTATTATTTAAGACGTCGTTCTATGCAGCTGAAATGAGTTTAAATCGAATTTATTAATTTTTGGCAATTTTAAAAGTGCGAGATTTTTATAATTGGGAGCTTAAAAATGCCAGATTTTTATAATTGCCCAGGCTAAACCGTAGGTGATACAAACTTCTAAATACGATTACTATTATTTAAGACGTCGTTCTATGCAGCTGAAATGAGTTTAAATCGAATTTATTAATTTTTGGCAATTTTAAAAGTGCGAGATTTTTATAATTGGGAGCTTAAAAATGCCAGATTTTTATAATTGCCCAGGCTAAACCGTAAGTAATACAAATTTCTAAATATGATTATTACTATTTAAGACGTCGTTCTATCCAGCTAAAATGAGTTTAAATCGAATTTATTAAATTTTGGCAATTTTATAAATGCGAGATTTTTATAATTCCCCAGGATAAACCGTAAGTAATACAAATTTCTAAATATGATTATTACTATTTAAGACGTCGTTCTATCCAGCTAAAATGAGTTTAAATCGAATTTATTAATTTTTGGCAATTTTAAAAATGCGAGATTTTTATAATTGGGAGCTTAAAAATGCCAGATTTTTATAATTGCCCAGGCTAAACCGTAGGTGATACAAACTTCTAAATACGATTACTATTATTTAAGATGCCGTTCTATGCAGCTAAAATGAGTTTAAATCGAATTTATTAATTTTTGGCAATTTTAAAAGTGCGAGATTTTTATAATTGGGAGCTTAAAAATGCCAGATTTTTATAATTGCCCAGGCTAAACCGTAGGTGATACAAACTTCTAAATACGATCACTATTATTTAAGACGTCGTTCTATGCAGCTGAAATGAGTTTAAATCGAATTTATTAATTTTTGGCAATTTTAAAAGTGCGAGATTTTTATAATTGGGAGCTTAAAAATGCCAGATTTTTATAATTGCCCAGGCTAAACCGTAGGTGATACAAACTTCTAAATACGATTACTATTATTTAAGATGCCGTTCTATGCAGCTAAAATGAGTTTAAATCGAATTTATTAATTTTTGGCAATTTTATTAATGCGAGATTTTTATAATTCCCCAGGCCAAACCGTAAGTAATACAAATTTCTAAATATGATTATTACTATTTAAGACGTCGTTCTATCCAGCTAAAATGAGTTTAAATCGAATTTATTAATTTTTGGCAATTTTAAAAGTGCGAGATTTTTATAACTGGGAGCTTAAAAATGCCAGATTTTTATAATTGCCCAGGCTAAACCGTAGGTGATACAAACTTCTAAATACGATTATTATTATTTAAGACGATGTTCTATACAGCTAAAATGAGTTTAAATCGAATTTATTAATTTTTGGCAATTTTATTAATGCGAGATTTTTATAATTCCCCAGGCCAAACCGTAAGTGATACAAATTTCTAAATATGTTTATTATTATTTAAGACGTCGTTCTATGCAGCTAAAATGAGTTTAAATCGAATTTATTAATTTTTGGTAATTTTAAAAAAGAGAGATTTTTATAATTGCGAGATTAAAAATGGAGATTTTTATAATTGCCCAGGCTAAACTGTAGGAGATACAAACTTCTAAATATGCTTATTATGGTTTCAGACGTCGTTCTATGCAGCTAAAATGAATTTAAAACGAATTTATTAATTTTTGGTAACTTTATAAATGCGAGATTTTTATAATTCCCCAGACTAAACCGTAGGTGATACAAATTTCTAAATGTCCTTATTATTATTTAAGACGTCGTTCTATGCAGCTAAAATGAGTTTAAATCGAATTGATTAATTTTTGGCAATTTTAAAAATGCGAGATTTTTATAATTGGGAGCTGAAAAATGCCAGATTTTTATAATTGCCCAGGCTAAACCGTAGGTGATACAAACTTCTAAATACTATTACTATTATTTAAGACGCCGTTCTATGCAGCTAAGATGAGTTTAAATCGAATTTATTAATTTTTGGCAATTTTATAAATGCGAGATTTTTATAATTCCCCAGGATAAACCGTAAGTAATACAAATTTCTAAATATGATTATTACTATTTAAGACGTCGTTCTATCCAGCTAAAATGAGTTTAAATCGAATTTATTAATTTTTGGCAATATTTAAATGCGAGATTTTTATAATTGGGAGCTTAAAAATGCCAGATTTTTATAATTGCCCAGGCTAAACCGTAAGTAATACAAATTTCTAAATATGATTATTACTATTTAAGACGTCGTTCTATCCAGCTAAAATGAGTTTAAATCGAATTTATTAAATTTTGGCAATTTTATAAATGCGAGATTTTTATAATTCCCCAGGATAAACCGTAAGTAATACAAATTTCTAAATATGATTATTACTATTTAAGACGTCGTTCTATCCAGCTAAAATGAGTTTAAATCGAATTTATTAATTTTTGGCAATTTTAAAAATGCGAGATTTAATAATTGGGAGCTTAAAAATGCCAGATTTTTATAATTGCCCAGGCTAAACCGTAGGTGATACAAACTTCTAAATACGATTACTATTATTTAAGATGCCGTTCTATGCAGCTAAAATGAGTTTAAATCGAATTTATTAATTTTTGGCAATTTTATTAATGCGAGATTTTTATAATTCCCCAGGCTAAACCGTAAGTAATACAAATTTCTAAATATGATTATTACCATTTAAGACGGCGTTCTATCCAGCTAAAATGAGTTTAAATCGAATTTATTAATTTTTGGCAATTTTAAAATGCGAGATTTTTATAATTGGGAGCTGAAAAATGCCAGATTCTTATAATTGCCCAGGCTAAACCGTAGGTGATACAAACTTCTAAATATGATTATTATTATTTAAGACGCTGTTCTATGCAGCTAAAAAATGAGTTTAAATCGAATTTA
This sequence comes from Melanotus villosus, assembly GCA_963082815.1. NCBI lineage: Eukaryota > Metazoa > Arthropoda > Insecta > Coleoptera > Elateridae > Melanotus > Melanotus villosus. Next base: position 22,360,942 of record OY720425.1, read on the forward strand.
TTAATTTTTGGCAATTTTAAAAGTGCGAGATTTTTATAACTGGGAGCTTAAAAATGCCAGATTTTTATAATTGCCCAGGCTAAACCGTAGGTGATACAAACTTCTAAATACGATTACTATTATTTAAGACGTCGTTCTATGCAGCTGAAATGGGTTTAAATCGAATTTATTAATTTTTGGCAATTTTAAAAGTGCGAGATTTTTATAATTGGGAGCTTAAAAATGCCAGATTTTTATAATTGCCCAGGCTAAACCGTAGGTGATACAAACTTCTAAATACGATTACTATTATTTAAGACGTCGTTCTATGCAGCTGAAATGAGTTTAAATCGAATTTATTAATTTTTGGCAATTTTAAAAGTGCGAGATTTTTATAATTGGGAGCTTAAAAATGCCAGATTTTTATAATTGCCCAGGCTAAACCGTAAGTAATACAAATTTCTAAATATGATTATTACTATTTAAGACGTCGTTCTATCCAGCTAAAATGAGTTTAAATCGAATTTATTAAATTTTGGCAATTTTAAAAGTGCGAGATTTTTATAATTGGGAGCTTAAAAATGCCAGATTTTTATAATTGCCCAGGCTAAACCGTAGGTGATACAAACTTCTAAATACGATTACTATTATTTAAGATGCCGTTCTATGCAGCTAAAATGAGTTTAAATCGAATTTATTAATTTTTGGCAATTTTATTAATGCGAGATTTTTATAATTCCCCAGGCTAAACCGTAAGTAATACAAATTTCTAAATATGATTATTACCATTTAAGACGGCGTTCTATCCAGCTAAAATGAGTTTAAATCGAATTTATTAATTTTTGGCAATTTTAAAAATGCGAGATTTAATAATTGGGAGCTTAAAAATGCCAGATTTTTATAATTGCCCAGGCTAAACCGTAGGTGATACAAACTTCTAAATACGATTACTATTATTTAAGATGCCGTTCTATGCAGCTAAAATGAGTTTAAATCGAATTTATTAATTTTTGGCAATTTTATTAATGCGAGATTTTTATAATTCCCCAGGCTAAACCGTAAGTAATACAAATTTCTAAATATGATTATTACCATTTAAGACGGCGTTCTATCCAGCTAAAATGAGTTTAAATCGAATTTATTAATTTTTGGCAATTTTAAAAATGCGAGATTTTTATAATTGGGAGCTGAAAAATGCCAGATTCTTATAATTGCCCAGGCTAAACCGTAGGTGATACAAACTTCTAAATATGATTATTATTATTTAAGACGCTGTTCTATGCAGCTAAAAAATGAGTTTAAATCGAATTTATTAATTTTTGGCAATTTTAAAAGTGCGAGATTTTTATAACTGGGAGCTTAAAAATGCCAGATTTTTATAATTGCCCAGGCTAAACCGTAGGTGATACAAACTTCTAAATACGATTACTATTATTTAAGACGTCGTTCTATGCAGCTGAAATGGGTTTAAATCGAATTTATTAATTTTTGGCAATTTTAAAAGTGCGAGATTTTTATAATTGGGAGCTTAAAAATGCCAGATTTTTATAATTGCCCAGGCTAAACCGTAGGTGATACAAACTTCTAAATACGATTACTATTATTTAAGACGTCGTTCTATGCAGCTGAAATGAGTTTAAATCGAATTTATTAATTTTTGGCAATTTTAAAAGTGCGAGATTTTTATAATTGGGAGCTTAAAAATGCCAGATTTTTATAATTGCCCAGGCTAAACCGTAAGTAATACAAATTTCTAAATATGATTATTACTATTTAAGACGTCGTTCTATCCAGCTAAAATGAGTTTAAATCGAATTTATTAAATTTTGGCAATTTTAAAAGTGCGAGATTTTTATAATTGGGAGCTTAAAAATGCCAGATTTTTATAATTGCCCAGGCTAAACCGTAGGTGATACAAACTTCTAAATACGATTACTATTATTTAAGATGCCGTTCTATGCAGCTAAAATGAGTTTAAATCGAATTTATTAATTTTTGGCAATTTTATTAATGCGAGATTTTTATAATTCCCCAGGCTAAACCGTAAGTAATACAAATTTCTAAATATGATTATTACCATTTAAGACGGCGTTCTATCCAGCTAAAATGAGTTTAAATCGAATTTATTAATTTTTGGCAATTTTAAAAATGCGAGATTTTTATAATTGGGAGCTGAAAAATGCCAGATTCTTATAATTGCCCAGGCTAAACCGTAGGTGATACAAACTTCTAAATATGATTATTATTATTTAAGACGCTGTTCTATGCAGCTAAAAAATGAGTTTAAATCGAATTTATTAATTTTTGGCAATTTTAAAAGTGCGAGATTTTTATAACTGGGAGCTTAAAAATGCCAGATTTTTATAATTGCCCAGGCTAAACCGTAGGTGATACAAACTTCTAAATACGATTACTATTATTTAAGACGTCGTTCTATGCAGCTGAAATGAGTTTAAATCGAATTTATTAATTTTTGGCAATTTTAAAAGTGCGAGATTTTTATAATTGGGAGCTTAAAAATGCCAGATTTTTATAATTGCCCAGGCTAAACCGTAGGTGATACAAACTTCTAAATACGATTACTATTATTTAAGACGTCGTTCTATGCAGCTGAAATGAGTTTAAATCGAATTTATTAATTTTTGGCAATTTTAAAAGTGCGAGATTTTTATAATTGGGAGCTTAAAAATGCCAGATTTTTATAATTGCCCAGGCTAAACCGTAAGTAATACAAATTTCTAAATATGATTATTACTATTTAAGACGTCGTTCTATCCAGCTAAAATGAGTTTAAATCGAATTTATTAAATTTTGGCAATTTTATAAATGCGAGATTTTTATAATTCCCCAGGATAAACCGTAAGTAATACAAATTTCTAAATATGATTATTACTATTTAAGACGTCGTTCTATCCAGCTAAAATGAGTTTAAATCGAATTTATTAATTTTTGGCAATTTTAAAAGTGCGAGATTTTTATAACTGGGAGCTTAAAAATGCCAGATTTTTATAATTGCCCAGGCTAAACCGTAGGTGATACAAACTTCTAAATACGATTATTATTATTTAAGACGATGTTCTATGCAGCTAAAATGAGTTTAAATCGAATTTATTAATTTTTGGCAATTTTATTAATGCGAGATTTTTATAATTCCCCAGGCTAAACCGTAAGTAATACAAATTTCTAAACATGATTATTACTATTTAAGACGTCGTTCTAACCAGCTAAAATGAGTTTAAATCGAATTTATTAATTTTTGGCAATTTTAAAAATGCGAGATTTTTATAACTGGGAGCTAAAAAATGCCAGATTTTTATAATTGCCCAGGCTAAACCGTAGGCGATACAAACTTCTAAATACGATTATTATTATTTAAGACGGCGTTCTATACAGTTAAAATGAATCTAAAACTAATTTATTAATTTTTGGTAATTTTATAAATGAGCGAATTTTATAATTCCCCAGGCTAAACCGTAAGTGATACAAATTTCTAAATATGTTTATTATTATTTAAGACGTCGTTCTATGCAGCTAAAATGAGTTTAAATCGAATTTATTAATTTTTGGTAATTTTAAAAAAGAGAGATTTTTATAATTGCTAGATTAAAAATGCGAGATTTTTATAATTGCCCAGGCTAAACTGTAGGAGATACAAACTTCTAAATATGCTTATTATGGTTTCAGACGTCGTTCTATGCAGCTAAAATGAATTTAAAACGAATTTATTAATTTTTGGTAATTTTATAAATGCGAGATTTTTATAATTCCCCAGACTAAACCGTAGGTGATACAAATTTCTAAATGTCCTTATTATTATTTAAGACGTCGTTCTATGCAGCTAAAATGAGTTTAAATCGAATTTATTAATTTTTGGTAATTTTAAAAAGGAGAGATTTTTATAATTGCCAGATTAAAAATGCGAGATTTTTATAATTGCCCAGGCTAAACTGTAGGTGATACAAATTTCTAAATATGCTTATTATGGTTTCAGTCATCGTTCTATACAGCTAAAATGAATTTAAAACGAAGATATTAATTTTTGGTAATTTTATAAATGCGAGATTTTTATAATTCCCCAGGCTAAACCGTAGGTGATACAAATTTCTAAATGTCCTTATTATTATTTAAGACGTCGTTCTATACAGCTAAAATGAGTTTAAATCGAATTTATTAATTTTTGGTAATTTTAAAAAAGAGATTTTTATAATTGCGAGATTAAAAATGCGAGATTTTTATAATTGCCCAGGCTACACTGTAGGAGATAAAATTTTCTAAATATGCTTATTATGGTTTCAGACGTCGTTCTATGCAGCTAAAATGAATTTAAAACGAATTTATTAATTTTTGGTAATTTTATAAATGCGAAATTTTTATAATTCCCCAGGCTAAACCGTAGGTGATAAAAATTTCTAAATGTGCTTATTATTATTTAAGACGTCGTTCTATACAGTTAAAATGAGTTTAAATCGAATTTATTAATTTTTGGTAATTTTAAAAAAGAGAGATTTTTATAATTGCGAGATTAGCAATGAGAGATTTTTATAATTGCCCAGGCTAAACTGTAGGAGATACAAACTTCTAAATATGCTTATTATGGTTTCAGACGTCGTTCTATGCAGCTAAAATGAATTTAAAACGAATTTATTAATTTTTGGTAATGTTATAAATGCGAGATTTTTATAATTCCCCAGGCTAAACCGTAGGTGATACAAATTTCTAAATGTCCTTATTATTATTTAAGACGTCGTTCTATGCAGCTAAAATGAGTTAAAATCGAATTTATTAATTTTTGGTAATTTTAAAAAAGAGAGACTTTTATAATTGCGAGATTAAAAATGCGAGAGTTTTATAATTGCCCAGGCTAAACTGTAGGAGATACAAATATCTAAATATGCTTATTATGGTTTCAGACGTCGTTCTATGCAGCTAAAATGAATTTAAAACGAATTTATTAATTTTTGGTAATTTTATAAATGCGAAATTTTTATAATTCCCCAGGCTAAACCGTAGGTGATAAAAATTTCTAAATGTGTTTATTATTATTTAAGACGTCGTTCTATGCAGCTAAAATAAATTTAAAACGAATTTATTAATTTTTGGTAATTTTATAAATGCGAAATTTTTATAATTCCCCAGGCTAAACCGTAGGTGATAAAAATTTCTAAATGTGCTTATTATTATTTAAGACGTCGTTCTATGCAGCTAAAATGAGTTTAAATCGAATTTATTAATTTTTGGTAATTGTAAAAAAGAGAGATTTTTATAATTGCGAGATTAACAATGAGAGATTTTTATAATTGCCCAGGCTAAACTGTAGGAGATACAAACTTCTAAATATGCTTATTATGGTTTCAGACGTCGTTCTATGCAGCTAAAATGAATTTAAAACGAATTTATTAATTTTTGGTAATTTTATAAATGCGAGATTTTTATAATTCCCCAGGCTAAACCGTAGGTGATACAAATTTCTAAATGTCCTTATTATTATTTAAGACGTCGTTCTATGCAGCTAAAATGAGTTTAAATCGAATTTATTAATTTTTGGTAATTTTAAAAAAGAGAGACTTTTATAATTGCGAGATTAAAAATGCGAGAGTTTTATAATTGCCCAGGCTAAACTGTAGGAGATACAAATATCTAAATATGCTTATTATGGTTTCAGACGTCGTTCTATGCAGCTAAAATGAATTTAAAACGAATTTATTAATTTTTGGTAATTTTATAAATGCGAAATTTTTATAATTCCCCAGGCTAAACCGTAGGTGATAAAAATTTCTAAATGTGTTTATTATTATTTAAGACGTCGTTCTATGCAGCTAAAATGAATTTAAAACGAATTTATTAATTTTTGGTAATTTTATAAATGCGAAATTTTTATAATTCCCCAGGCTAAACCGTAGGTGATAAAAATTTCTAAATGTACTTATTATTATTTAAGACGTCGTTCTATGCAGCTAAAATGAGTTTAAATCGAATTTATTAATTTTTGGTAATTTTAAAAAAGAGAGATTTTTATAATTGCGAGATTAACAATGAGAGATTTTTATAATTGCCCAGGCTAAACTGTAGGAGATACAAACTTCTAAATATGCTTATTATGTTTTCAGACGTCGTTCTATGCAGCTAAAATGAATTTAAAACGAATTTATTAATTTTTGGTAATTTTATAAATGCGAGATTTTTATAATTCCCCAGGCTAAACCGTAGGTGATACAAATTTCTAAATGTCCTTATTATTATTTAAGACGTCGTTCTATGCAGCTAAAATGAGTTTAAATCGAATTTATTAATTTTTGGTAATTTTAAAAAAGAGAGACTTTTATAATTGCGAGATTAAAAATGCGAGATTTTTATAATTGCCCAGGCTAAACTGTAGGAGATACAAATATCTAAATATGCTTATTATGGTTTCAGACGTCGTTCTATGCAGCTAAAATGAATTTAAAACGAATTTATTAATTTTTGGTAATTTTATAAATGCGAAATTTTTATAATTCCCCAGGCTAAACCGTAGGTGATAAAAATTTCTAAATGTGTTTATTATTATTTAAGACGTCGTTCTATACAGTTAAAATGAGTTTAAATCGAATTTATTAATTTTTGGTAATTTGAAAAAAGAGAGATTTTTATAATTGCGAGATTAAAAATGCGAGATTTTTATAATTGCCCAGGCTATACTGTAGGTGATACAAATTTCTAAATATGCTTATTATGGTTTCAGACGTCGTTCTATGCAGCTAAAATGAATTTAAAACGAATTTATTAATTTTTGGTAATTTTATAAATGCGAAATTTTTATAATTCCCCAGGCTAAACCGTAGGTGATAAAAATTTCTAAATGTGCTTATTATTATTTAAGACGTCGTTCTATACAGTTAAAATGTGTTTAAATCGAATTTATTAATTTTTGGTAATTTTAAAAAAGAGAGATTTTTATAATTGCGAGATTAAAAATGCGAGATTTTTATAATTGCCCAGGCTAAACTGTAGGAGATACAAATTTCTAAATATGCTTATTATGGTTTCAGACGTCGTTCTATGCAGCTAAAATGAATTTAAAACGAATTTATTAATTTTTGGTAATTTTATAAATGCGAGATTTTTATAATTCCCCAGGCTAAACCGTAGGTGATACAAATTTCTAAATGTCCTTATTATTATTTAAGACGTCGTTCTATGCAACTAAAATGAGTTTAAATCGAATTTATTAATTTTTGGTAATTTTAAAAAAGAGAGATTTTTATAATTGCGAGATTAAAAATGCGAGATTTTTATAATTGCCCAGGCTAAACTGTAGGACATACAAATTTCTAAATATGCTTATTATGGTTTCAGACGTCGTTCTATGCAGCTAAAATAAATTTAAAACGAATTTATTAATTTTTGGTAATTTTATAAATGCGAAATTTTTATAATTCCCCAGGCTAAACCGTAGGTGATAAAAATTTCTAAATGTGCTTATTATTATTTAAGACGTCGTTCTATGCAGCTAAAATGAGTTTAAATCGAATTTATTAATTTTTGGTAATTTTAAAAAAGAGAGATTTTTATAATTGCGAGATTAACAATGAGAGATTTTTATAATTGCCCAGGCTAAACTGTAGGAGATACAAACTTCTAAATATGCTTATTATGGTTTCAGACGTCGTTCTATGCAGCTAAAATGAATTTAAAACGAATTTATTAATTTTTGGTAATTTTATAAATGCGAGATTTTTATAATTCCCCAGGCTAAACCGTAGGTGATACAAATTTCTAAATGTCCTTATTATTATTTAAGACGTCGTTCTATGCAGCTAAAATGAGTTTAAATCGAATTTATTAATTTTTGGTAATTTTAAAAAAGAGAGACTTTTATAATTGCGAGATTAAAAATGCGAGATTTTTATAATTGCCCAGGCTAAACTGTAGGAGATACAAATATCTAAATATGCTTATTATGGTTTCAGACGTCGTTCTATGCAGCTAAAATGAATTTAAAACGAATTTATTAATTTTTGGTAATTTTATAAATGCGAAATTTTTATAATTCCCCAGGCTAAACCGTAGGTGATAAAAATTTCTAAATGTGTTTATTATTATTTAAGACGTCGTTCTATACAGTTAAAATGAGTTTAAATCGAATTTATTAATTTTTGGTAATTTGAAAAAAGAGAGATTTTTATAATTGCGAGATTAAAAATGCGAGATTTTTATAATTGCCCAGGCTATACTGTAGGTGATACAAATTTCTAAATATGCTTATTATGGTTTCAGACGTCGTTCTATGCAGCTAAAATGAATTTAAAACGAATTTATTAATTTTTGGTAATTTTATAAATGCGAAATTTTTATAATTCCCCAGGCTAAACCGTAGGTGATAAAAATTTCTAAATGTGCTTATTATTATTTAAGACGTCGTTCTATACAGTTAAAATGTGTTTAAATCGAATTTATTAATTTTTGGTAATTTTAAAAAAGAGAGATTTTTATAATTGCGAGATTAAAAATGCGAGATTTTTATAATTGCCCAGGCTAAACTGTAGGAGATACAAATTTCTAAATATGCTTATTATGGTTTCAGACGTCGTTCTATGCAGCTAAAATGAATTTAAAACGAATTTATTAATTTTTGGTAATTTTATAAATGCGAGATTTTTATAATTCCCCAGGCTAAACCGTAGGTGATACAAATTTCTAAATGTCCTTATTATTATTTAAGACGTCGTTCTATGCAACTAAAATGAGTTTAAATCGAATTTATTAATTTTTGGCAATTTTAAAAGTGCGAGATTTTTATAATTGGGAGCTTAAAAATGCCAGATTTTTATAATTGCCCAGGCTAAACCGTAGGTGATACAAACTTCTAAATACGATTACTATTATTTAAGATGCCGTTCTATGCAGCTAAAATGAGTTTAAATCGAAATTATTAATTTTTGGCAATTTTATTAATGCGAGATTTTTATAATTGCCCAGGCCAAACCGTAAGTAATACAAATTTCTAAATACGATTATTACTATTTAAGACGTCGTTCTATCCAGCTAAAATGAGTTTCAATCGAATTTATTAATTTTTGGCAATTTTATAAATGCGAGATTTTTATAATTCCCCAGGATAAACCGTAAGTAATACAAATTTCTAAATATGATTATTACTATTTAAGACGTCGTTCTATCCAGCTAAAATGAGTTTAAATCGAATTTATTAATTTTTGGCAATTTTAAAAATTCGAAGTTTTTATAATTGGGAGCTTAAAAATGCCAGATTTTTAAAATTGCCCAGGCTAAACCGTAGGTGATACAAACTTCTAAATACGATTATTATTATTTAAGACGGCGTTCTATACAGTTAAAATGAATTTAAAACTAATTTATTAATTTTTGGTAATTTTATAAATGCGCGAATTTTATAATTCCCCAGGCTAAACCGTAAGTGATACAAATTTCTAAATATGTTTATTATTATTTAAGACGTCGTTCTATGCAGCTAAAATGAGTTTAAATTGAATTTATTAATTTTTGGCAATTTTAAAAATGCGAGATTTTTATAATTGGGAGCTGACAAATGCCAGATTCTTATAATTGCCCAGGCTAAACCGTAGGTGATACAAACTTCTAAATATGATTATTATTATTTAAGACGCTGTTCTATGCAGCTAATATGAGTTTAAATCGAATTTATTAATTTTTGGCAATTTTATTAATGCGAGATCTTTATAATTCCCCAGGCTAAACCGTAAGTAATACAAATTTCTAAATATGATTATTACTATTTAAGACGTCGTTCTATCCAGCTAAAATGAGTTTAAATCGAATATATTAATTTTTGGCAATTTTAAAAGTGCGAGATTTTTATAACTGGGAGCTTAAAAATGCCAGATTTTTATAATTGCCCAGGCTAAACCGTAGGTGATACAAACTTCTAAATACGATTAGTATTATTTAAGACGCCGTTCTATGCAGCTAAAATGAGTTTAAATCGACTTGATTAATTTTTGGCAATTTTAAAAATGCGAGATTTTTATAATTGGGAGCTGAAAAATGCCAGATTTTTATAATTGCCCAGGCTAAACCGTAGGTGATACAAACTTCTAAATACTATTACTATTATTTAAGACGCCGTTCTTTGCAGCTAAGATGAGTTTAAATCGAATTTATTAATTTTTGGCAATTTTATAAATGCGAGATTTTTATAATTCCCCAGGATAAACCGTAAGTAATACAAATTTCTAAATATGATTATTACTATTTAAGACGTCGTTCTATCCAGCTAAAATGAGTTTAAATCGAATTTATTAATTTTTGGCAATTTTTAAATGCGAGATTTTTATAATTGGGAGCTTAAAAATGCCAGATTTTTATAATTGCCCAGGCTAAACCGTAAGTAATACAAATTTCTAAATATGATTATTACTATTTAAGACGTCGTTCTATCCAGCTAAAATGAGTTTAAATCGAATTTATTAAATTTTGGCAATTTTATAAATGCGAGATTTTTATAATTCCCCAGGATAAACCGTAAGTAATACAAATTTCTAAATATGATTATTACTATTTAAGACGTCGTTCTATCCAACTAAAATGAGTTTAAATCGAATTTATTAATTTTTGGCAATTTTAAAAATGCGAGATTTTTATAATTGGGAGCTTAAAAATGCCAGATTTTTATAATTGCCCAGGCTAAACCGTAGGTGATACAAACTTCTAAATACGATTACTATTATTTAAGATGCCGTTCTATGCAGCTAAAATGAGTTTAAATCGAATTTATTAATTTTTGGCAATTTTATTAATGCGAGATTTTTATAATTCCCCAGGCTAAACCGTAAGTAATACAAATTTCTAAATATGATTATTACCATTTAAGACGGCGTTCTATCCAGCTAAAATGAGTTTAAATCGAATTTATTAATTTTTGGCAATTTTAAAAATGCGAGATTTTTATAATTGGGAGCTGAAAAATGCCAGATTCTTATAATTGCCCAGGCTAAACCGTAGGTGATACAAACTTCTAAATATGATTATTATTATTTAAGACGCTGTTCTATGCAGCTAAAAAATGAGTTTAAATCGAATTTATTAATTTTTGGCAATTTTAAAAGTGCGAGATTTTTATAACTGGGAGCTTAAAAATGCCAGATTTTTATAATTGCCCAGGCTAAACCGTAGGTGATACAAACTTCTAAATACGATTACTATTATTTAAGACGTCGTTCTATGCAGCTGAAATGAGTTTAAATCGAATTTATTAATTTTTGGCAATTTTAAAAGTGCGAGATTTTTATAATTGGGAGCTTAAAAATGCCAGATTTTTATAATTGCCCAGGCTAAACCGTAGGTGATACAAACTTCTAAATACGATTACTATTATTTAAGACGTCGTTCTATGCAGCTGAAATGAGTTTAAATCGAATTTATTAATTTTTGGCAATTTTAAAAGTGCGAGATTTTTATAATTGGGAGCTTAAAAATGCCAGATTTTTATAATTGCCCAGGCTAAACCGTAAGTAATACAAATTTCTAAATATGATTATTACTATTTAAGACGTCGTTCTATCCAGCTAAAATGAGTTTAAATCGAATTTATTAAATTTTGGCAATTTTATAAATGCGAGATTTTTATAATTCCCCAGGATAAACCGTAAGTAATTCAAATTTCTAAATATGATTATTACTATTTAAGACGTCGTTCTATCCAGCTAAAATGAGTTTAAATCGAATTTATTAATTTTTGGCAATTTTAAAAATGCGAGATTTTTATAATTGGGAGCTTAAAAATGCCAGATTTTTATAATTGCCCAGGCTAAACCGTAGGTGATACAAACTTCTAAATACGATTACTATTATTTAAGATGCCGTTCTATGCAGCTAAAATGAGTTTAAATCGAATTTATTAATTTTTGGCAATTTTATTAATGCGAGATTTTTATAATTCCCCAGGCCAAACCGTAAGTAATACAAATTTCTAAATATGATTATTACTATTTAAGACGTCGTTCTATCCAGCTAAAATGAGTTTAAATCGAATTTATTAATTTTTGGCAATTTTATAAATGCGAGATTTTTATAATTCCCCAGGATAAACCGTAAGTAATACAAATTTCTAAATATGATTACTACTATTTAAGACGTCGTTCTATCCAGCTAAAATGAGTTTAAATCGAATTTATTAATTTTTGGCAATTTTAAAAATTCGAAATTTTTATAATTGGGAGCTTAAAAATGCCAGATTTTTAAAATTGCCCAGGCTAAACCGTAGGTGATACAAACTTCTAAATACGATTACTATTATTTAAGATGCCGTTCTATGCAGCTAAAATGAGTTTAAATCGAATTTATTAATTTTTGGCAATTTTATTAATGCGAGATTTTTATAATTCCCCAGGCCAAACCGTAAGTAATACAAATTTCTAAATATGATTATTAGTATTTAAGACGTCGTTCTATCCAGCTAAAATGAGTTTCAATCGAATTTATTAATTTTTGGCAATTTTATAAATGCGAGATTTTTATAATTCCCCAGGATAAACCGTAAGTAATACAAATTTCTAAATATGATTATTACTATTTAAGACGTCGTTCTATCCAGCTAAAATGAGTTTAAATCGAATTTATTAATTTTTGGCAATTTTAAAAGTGCGAGATTTTTATAATTGGGAGCTTAAAAATGCCAGATTTTTATAATTGCCCAGGCTAAACCGTAGGTGATACAAACTTCTAAATACGATTACTATTATTTAAGATGCCGTTCTATGCAGCTAAAATGAGTTTAAATCGAAATTATTAATTTTTGGCAATTTTATTAATGCGAGATTTTTATAATTGCCCAGGCCAAACCGTAAGTAATACAAATTTCTAAATACGATTATTACTATTTAAGACGTCGTTCTATCCAGCTAAAATGAGTTTCAATCGAATTTATTAATTTTTGGCAATTTTATAAATGCGAGATTTTTATAATTCCCCAGGATAAACCGTAAGTAATACAAATTTCTAAATATGATTATTACTATTTAAGACGTCGTTCTATCCAGCTAAAATGAGTTTAAATCGAATTTATTAATTTTTGGCAATTTTAAAAATTCGAAGTTTTTATAATTGGGAGCTTAAAAATGCCAGATTTTTAAAATTGCCCAGGCTAAACCGTAGGTGATACAAACTTCTAAATACGATTATTATTATTTAAGACGGCGTTCTATACAGTTAAAATGAATTTAAAACTAATTTATTAATTTTTGGTAATTTTATAAATGCGCGAATTTTATAATTCCCCAGGCTAAACCGTAAGTGATACAAATTTCTAAATATGTTTATTATTATTTAAGACGTCGTTCTATGCAGCTAAAATGAGTTTAAATCGAATTTATTAATTTTTGGCAATTTTAAAAATGCGAGATTTTTATAATTGGGAGCTGACAAATGCCAGATTCTTATAATTGCCCAGGCTAAACCGTAGGTGATACAAACTTCTAAATATGATTATTATTATTTAAGACGCTGTTCTATGCAGCTAATATGAGTTTAAATCGAATTTATTAATTTTTGGCAATTTTATTAATGCGAGATCTTTATAATTCCCCAGGCTAAACCGTAAGTAATACAAATTTCTAAATATGATTATTACTATTTAAGACGTCGTTCTATCCAGCTAAAATGAGTTTAAATCGAATATATTAATTTTTGGCAATTTTAAAAGTGCGAGATTTTTATAACTGGGAGCTTAAAAATGCCAGATTTTTATAATTGCCCAGGCTAAACCGTAGGTGATACAAACTTCTAAATACGATTAGTATTATTTAAGACGCCGTTCTATGAAGCTAAAATGAGTTTAAATCGAATTGATTAATTTTTGGCAATTTTAAAAATGCGAGATTTTTATAATTGGGAGCTGAAAAATGCCAGATTTTTATAATTGCCCAGGCTAAACCGTAGGTGATACAAACTTCTAAATACTATTACTATTATTTAAGACGCCGTTCTATGCAGCTAAGATGAGTTTAAATCGAATTTATTAATTTTTGGCAATTTTATAAATGCGAGATTTTTATAATTCCCCAGGATAAACCGTAAGTAATACAAATTTCTAAATATGATTATTACTATTTAAGACGTCGTTCTATCCAGCTAAAATGAGTTTAAATCGAATTTATTAATTTTTGGCAATTTTTAAATGCGAGATTTTTATAATTGGGAGCTTAAAAATGCCAGATTTTTATAATTGCCCAGGCTAAACCGTAAGTAATACAAATTTCTAAATATGATTATTACTATTTAAGACGTCGTTCTATCCAGCTAAAATGAGTTTAAATCGAATTTATTAAATTTTGGCAATTTTATAAATGCGAGATTTTTATAATTCCCCAGGATAAACCGTAAGTAATACAAATTTCTAAATATGATTATTACTATTTAAGACGTCGTTCTATCCAGCTAAAATGAGTTTAAATCGAATTTATTAATTTTTGGCAATTTTAAAAATGCGAGATTTTTATAATTGGGAGCTTAAAAATGCCAGATTTTTATAATTGCCCAGGCTAAACCGTAGGTGATACAAACTTCTAAATACGATTACTATTATTTAAGATGCCGTTCTATGCAGCTAAAATGAGTTTAAATCGAATTTATTAATTTTTGGCAATTTTATTAATGCGAGATTTTTATAATTCCCCAGGCTAAACCGTAAGTAATACAAATTTCTAAATATGATTATTACCATTTAAGACGGCGTTCTATCCAGCTAAAATGAGTTTAAATCGAATTTATTAATTTTTGGCAATTTTAAAAATGCGAGATTTTTATAATTGGGAGCTGAAAAATGCCAGATTCTTATAATTGCCCAGGCTAAACCGTAGGTGATACAAACTTCTAAATATGATTATTATTATTTAAGACGCTGTTCTATGCAGCTAAAAAATGAGTTTAAATCGAATTTATTAATTTTTGGCAATTTTAAAAGTGCGAGATTTTTATAACTGGGAGCTTAAAAATGCCAGATTTTTATAATTGCCCAGGCTAAACCGTAGGTGATACAAACTTCTAAATACGATTACTATTATTTAAGACGTCGTTCTATGCAGCTGAAATGAGTTTAAATCGAATTTATTAATTTTTGGCAATTTTAAAAGTGCGAGATTTTTATAATTGGGAGCTTAAAAATGCCAGATTTTTATAATTGCCCAGGCTAAACCGTAGGTGATACAAACTTCTAAATACGATTACTATTATTTAAGACGTCGTTCTATGCAGCTGAAATGAGTTTAAATCGAATTTATTAATTTTTGGCAATTTTAAAAGTGCGAGATTTTTATAATTGGGAGCTTAAAAATGCCAGATTTTTATAATTGCCCAGGCTAAACCGTAAGTAATACAAATTTCTAAATATGATTATTACTATTTAAGACGTCGTTCTATCCAGCTAAAATGAGTTTAAATCGAATTTATTAATTTTTGGCAATTTTAAAAATGCGAGATTTTTATAATTGGGAGCTTAAAAATGCCAGATTTTTATAATTGCCCAGGCTAAACCGTAGGTGATACAAACTTCTAAATACGATTACTATTATTTAAGATGCCGTTCTATGCAGCTAAAATGAGTTTAAATCGAATTTATTAATTTTTGGCAATTTTAAAAGTGCGAGATTTTTATAATTGGGAGCTTAAAAATGCCAGATTTTTATAATTGCCCAGGCTAAACCGTAGGTGATACAAACTTCTAAATACGATTACTATTATTTAAGACGTCGTTCTATGCAGCTGAAATGAGTTTAAATCGAATTTATTAATTTTTGGCAATTTTAAAAGTGCGAGATTTTTATAATTGGGAGCTTAAAAATGCCAGATTTTTATAATTGCCCAGGCTAAACCGTAGGTGATACAAACTTCTAAATACGATTACTATTATTTAAGATGCCGTTCTATGCAGCTAAAATGAGTTTAAATCGAATTTATTAATTTTTGGCAATTTTATTAATGCGAGATTTTTATAATTCCCCAGGCCAAACCGTAAGTAATACAAATTTCTAAATATGATTATTACTATTTAAGACGTCGTTCTATCCAGCTAAAATGAGTTTAAATCGAATTTATTAATTTTTGGCAATTTTAAAAGTGCGAGATTTTTATAACTGGGAGCTTAAAAATGCCAGATTTTTATAATTGCCCAGGCTAAACCGTAGGTGATACAAACTTCTAAATACGATTATTATTATTTAAGACGATGTTCTATGCAGCTAAAATGAGTTTAAATCGAATTTATTAATTTTTGGCAATTTTATTAATGCGAGATTTTTATAATTCCCCAGGCTAAACCGTAAGTAATACAAATTTCTAAACATGATTATTACTATTTAAGACGTCGTTCTATCCAGCTAAAATGAGTTTCAATCGAATTTATTAATTTTTGGCAATTTTATAAATGCGAGATTTTTATAATTCCCCAGGATAAACCGTAAGTAATACAAATTTCTAAATATGATTATTACTATTTAAGACGTCGTTCTATCCAGCTAAAATGAGTTTAAATCGAATTTATTAATTTTTGGCAATTTTAAAAATTCGAAGTTTTTATAATTGGGAGCTTAAAAATGCCAGATTTTTAAAATTGCCCAGGCTAAACCGTAGGTGATACAAACTTCTAAATACGATTATTATTATTTAAGACGGCGTTCTATACAGTTAAAATGAATTTAAAACTAATTTATTAATTTTTGGTAATTTTATAAATGCGCGAATTTTATAATTCCCCAGGCTAAACCGTAAGTGATACAAATTTCTAAATATGTTTATTATTATTTAAGACGTCGTTCTATGCAGCTAAAATGAGTTTAAATCGAATTTATTAATTTTTGGCAATTTTAAAAATGCGAGATTTTTATAATTGGGAGCTGACAAATGCCAGATTCTTATAATTGCCCAGGCTAAACCGTAGGTGATACAAACTTCTAAATATGATTATTATTATTTAAGACGCTGTTCTATGCAGCTAATATGAGTTTAAATCGAATTTATTAATTTTTGGCAATTTTATTAATGCGAGATCTTTATAATTCCCCAGGCTAAACCGTAAGTAATACAAATTTCTAAATATGATTATTACTATTTAAGACGTCGTTCTATCCAGCTAAAATGAGTTTAAATCGAATATATTAATTTTTGGCAATTTTAAAAGTGCGAGATTTTTATAACTGGGAGCTTAAAAATGCCAGATTTTTATAATTGCCCAGGCTAAACCGTAGGTGATACAAACTTCTAAATACGATTAGTATTATTTAAGACGCCGTTCTATGAAGCTAAAATGAGTTTAAATCGAATTGATTAATTTTTGGCAATTTTAAAAATGCGAGATTTTTATAATTGGGAGCTGAAAAATGCCAGATTTTTATAATTGCCCAGGCTAAACCGTAGGTGATACAAACTTCTAAATACTATTACTATTATTTAAGACGCCGTTCTATGCAGCTAAGATGAGTTTAAATCGAATTTATTAATTTTTGGCAATTTTATAAATGCGAGATTTTTATAATTCCCCAGGATAAACCGTAAGTAATACAAATTTCTAAATATGATTATTACTATTTAAGACGTCGTTCTATCCAGCTAAAATGAGTTTAAATCGAATTTATTAATTTTTGGCAATTTTTAAATGCGAGATTTTTATAATTGGGAGCTTAAAAATGCCAGATTTTTATAATTGCCCAGGCTAAACCGTAAGTAATACAAATTTCTAAATATGATTATTACTATTTAAGACGTCGTTCTATCCAGCTAAAATGAGTTTAAATCGAATTTATTAAATTTTGGCAATTTTATAAATGCGAGATTTTTATAATTCCCCAGGATAAACCGTAAGTAATACAAATTTCTAAATATGATTATTACTATTTAAGACGTCGTTCTATCCAGCTAAAATGAGTTTAAATCGAATTTATTAATTTTTGGCAATTTTAAAAATGCGAGATTTTTATAATTGGGAGCTTAAAAATGCCAGATTTTTATAATTGCCCAGGCTAAACCGTAGGTGATACAAACTTCTAAATACGATTACTATTATTTAAGATGCCGTTCTATGCAGCTAAAATGAGTTTAAATCGAATTTATTAATTTTTGGCAATTTTATTAATGCGAGATTTTTATAATTCCCCAGGCTAAACCGTAAGTAATACAAATTTCTAAATATGATTATTACCATTTAAGACGGCGTTCTATCCAGCTAAAATGAGTTTAAATCGAATTTATTAATTTTTGGCAATTTTAAAAATGCGAGATTTTTATAATTGGGAGCTGAAAAATGCCAGATTCTTATAATTGCCCAGGCTAAACCGTAGGTGATACAAACTTCTAAATATGATTATTATTATTTAAGACGCTGTTCTATGCAGCTAAAAAATGAGTTTAAATCGAATTTATTAATTTTTGGCAATTTTAAAAGTGCGAGATTTTTATAACTGGGAGCTTAAAAATGCCAGATTTTTATAATTGCCCAGGCTAAACCGTAGGTGATACAAACTTCTAAATACGATTACTATTATTTAAGACGTCGTTCTATGCAGCTGAAATGAGTTTAAATCGAATTTATTAATTTTTGGCAATTTTAAAAGTGCGAGATTTTTATAATTGGGAGCTTAAAAATGCCAGATTTTTATAATTGCCCAGGCTAAACCGTAGGTGATACAAACTTCTAAATACGATTACTATTATTTAAGACGTCGTTCTATGCAGCTGAAATGAGTTTAAATCGAATTTATTAATTTTTGGCAATTTTAAAAGTGCGAGATTTTTATAATTGGGAGCTTAAAAATGCCAGATTTTTATAATTGCCCAGGCTAAACCGTAAGTAATACAAATTTCTAAATATGATTATTACTATTTAAGACGTCGTTCTATCCAGCTAAAATGAGTTTAAATCGAATTTATTAATTTTTGGCAATTTTAAAAATGCGAGATTTTTATAATTGGGAGCTTAAAAATGCCAGATTTTTATAATTGCCCAGGCTAAACCGTAGGTGATACAAACTTCTAAATACGATTACTATTATTTAAGATGCCGTTCTATGCAGCTAAAATGAGTTTAAATCGAATTTATTAATTTTTGGCAATTTTAAAAGTGCGAGATTTTTATAATTGGGAGCTTAAAAATGCCAGATTTTTATAATTGCCCAGGCTAAACCGTAGGTGATACAAACTTCTAAATACGATTACTATTATTTAAGACGTCGTTCTATGCAGCTGAAATGAGTTTAAATCGAATTTATTAATTTTTGGCAATTTTAAAAGTGCGAGATTTTTATAATTGGGAGCTTAAAAATGCCAGATTTTTATAATTGCCCAGGCTAAACCGTAGGTGATACAAACTTCTAAATACGATTACTATTATTTAAGATGCCGTTCTATGCAGCTAAAATGAGTTTAAATCGAATTTATTAATTTTTGGCAATTTTATTAATGCGAGATTTTTATAATTCCCCAGGCCAAACCGTAAGTAATACAAATTTCTAAATATGATTATTACTATTTAAGACGTCGTTCTATCCAGCTAAAATGAGTTTAAATCGAATTTATTAATTTTTGGCAATTTTAAAAGTGCGAGATTTTTATAACTGGGAGCTTAAAAATGCCAGATTTTTATAATTGCCCAGGCTAAACCGTAGGTGATACAAACTTCTAAATACGATTATTATTATTTAAGACGATGTTCTATGCAGCTAAAATGAGTTTAAATCGAATTTATTAATTTTTGGCAATTTTATTAATGCGAGATTTTTATAATTCCCCAGGCTAAACCGTAAGTAATACAAATTTCTAAACATGATTATTACTATTTAAGACGTCGTTCTAACCAGCTAAAATGAGTTTAAATCGAATTTATTAATTTTTGGCAATTTTAAAAATGCGAGATTTTTATAACTGGGAGCTAAAAAATGCCAGATTTTTATAATTGCCCAGGCTAAACCGTAGGCGATACAAACTTCTAAATACGATTATTATTATTTAAGACGGCGTTCTATACAGTTAAAATGAATCTAAAACTAATTTATTAATTTTTGGTAATTTTATAAATGAGCGAATTTTATAATTCCCCAGGCTAAACCGTAAGTGATACAAATTTCTAAATATGTTTATTATTATTTAAGACGTCGTTCTATGCAGCTAAAATGAGTTTAAATCGAATTTATTAATTTTTGGTAATTTTAAAAAAGAGAGATTTTTATAATTGCGAGATTAAAAATGCGAGATTTTTATAATTGCCCAGGCTAAACTGTAGGAGATACAAACTTCTAAATATGCTTATTATGGTTTCAGACGTCGTTCTATGCAGCTAAAATGAATTTAAAACGAATTTATTAATTTTTGGTAATTTTATAAATGCGAGATTTTTATAATTCCCCAGACTAAACCGTAGGTGATACAAATTTCTAAATGTCCTTATTATTATTTAAGACGTCGTTCTATGCAGCTAAAATGAGTTTAAATCGAATTTATTAATTTTTGTAAATTTTAAAAAGGAGAGATTTTTATAATTGCCAGATTAAAAATGCGAGATTTTTATAATTGCCCAGGCTAAACTGTAGGTGATACAAATTTCTAAATATGCTTATTATGGTTTCAGTCATCGTTCTATACAGCTAAAATGAATTTAAAACGAAGATATTAATTTTTGGTAATTTTATGAATGCGAGATTTTTATAATTCCCCAGGCTAAACCGTAGGTGATACAAATTTCTAAATGTCCTTATTATTATTTAAGACGTCGTTCTATACAGCTAAAATGAGTTTAAATCGAATTTATTAATTTTTGGTAATTTTAAAAAAGAGATTTTTATAATTGCGAGATTAAAAATGCGAGATTTTTATAATTGCCCAGGCTACACTGTAGGAGATAAAAATTTCTAAATATGCTTATTATGGTTTCAGACGTCGTTCTATGCAGCTAAAATGAATTTAAAACGAATTTATTAATTTTTGGTAATTTTATAAATGCGAAATTTTTATAATTCCCCAGGCTAAACCGTAGGTGATAAAAATTTCTAAATGTGCTTATTATTATTTAAGACGTCGTTCTATACAGTTAAAATTAGTTTAAATCGAATTTATTAATTTTTGGTAATTTTAAAAAAGAGAGATTTTTATAATTGCGAGATTAACAATGAGTTATTTTTATAATTGCCCAGGCTAAACTGTAGGAGATACAAACTTCTAAATATGCTTATTATGGTTTCAGACGTCGTTCTATGCAGCTAAAATGAATTTAAAACGAATTTATTAATTTTTGGTAATTTTATAAATGCGAGATTTTTATAATTCCCCAGGCTAAACCGTAGGTGATACAAATTTCTAAATGTCCTTATTATTATTTAAGACGTCGTTCTATGCAGCTAAAATGAGTTAAAATCGAATTTATTAATTTTTGGTAATTTTAAAAAAGAGAGTTTTATAATTGCGAGATTAAAAATGCGAGAGTTTTATAATTGCCCAGGCTAAACTGTAGGAGATACAAATATCTAAATATGCTTATTATGGTTTCAGACGTCGTTCTATGCAGCTAAAATGAATTTAAAACGAATTTATTAATTTTTGGTAATTTTATAAATGCGAAATTTTTATAATTCCCCAGGCTAAACCGTAGGTGATAAAAATTTCTAAATGTGTTTATTATTATTTAAGACGTCGTTCTATGCAGCTAAAATGAATTTAAAACGAATTTATTAATTTTTGGTAATTTTATAAATGCGAAATTTTTATAATTCCCCAGGCTAAACCGTAGGTGATAAAAATTTCTAAATGTACTTATTATTATTTAAGACGTCGTTCTATGCAGCTAAAATGAGTTTAAATCGAATTTATTAATTTTTGGTAATTTTAAAAAAGAGAGATTTTTATAATTGCGAGATTAACAATGAGAGATTTTTATAATTGCCCAGGCTAAACTGTAGGAGATACAAATATCTAAATATGCTTATTATGGTTTCAGACGTCGTTCTATGCAGCTAAAATGAATGTAAAACGAATTTATTAATTTTTGGTAATTTTATAAATGCGAAATTTTTATAATTCCCCAGGCTAAACCGTAGGTGATAAAAATTTCTAAATGTGTTTATTATTATTTAAGACGTCGTTCTATACAGTTAAAATGAGTTTAAATCGAATTTATTAATTTTTGGTAATTTGAAAAAAGAGAGATTTTTATAATTGCGAGATTAAAAATGCGAGATTTTTATAATTGCCCAGGCTATACTGTAGGTGATACAAATTTCTAAATATGCTTATTATGGTTTCAGACGTCGTTCTATCCAGCTAAAATGAATTTAAAACGAATTTATTAATTTTTGGTAATTTTATAAATGCGAAATTTTTATAATTCCCCAGGCTAAACCGTAGGTGATAAAAATTTCTAAATGTGCTTATTATTATTTAAGACGTCGTTCTATACAGTTAAAATGTGTTTAAATCGAATTTATTAATTTTTGGTAATTTTAAAAAAGAGAGATTTTTATAATTGCGAGATTAAAAATGCGAGATTTTTATAATTGCCCAGGCTAAACTGTAGGAGATACAAATTTCTAAATATGCTTATTATGGTTTCAGACGTCGTTCTATGCAGCTAAAATGAATTTAAAACGAATTTATTAATTTTTGGTAATTTTATAAATGCGAGATTTTTATAATTCCCCAGGCTAAACCGTAGGTGATACAAATTTCTAAATGTCCTTATTATTATTTAAGACGTCGTTCTATGCAGCTAAAATGAGTTTAAATCGAATTTATTAATTTTTGGTAATTTTAAAAAAGAGAGATTTTTATAATTGCCAGATTAAAAATGCGAGATTTTTATAATTGCCCAGGCTAAACTGTAGGAGATACAAATTTCTAAATATGCTTATTATGGTTTCAGACGTCGTTCTATACAGCTAAAATGAATTTAAAACGAATTTATTAATTTTTGGTAATTTTATAAATGCGAAATTTTTATAATTCCCCAGGCTAAACCGTAGGTGATAAAAATTTCTAAATGTGCTTATTATTATTTAAGACGTCGTTCTATACAGTTAAAATGAGTTTAAATCGAATTTATTAATTTTTGGTAATTTTAAATAAGAGAGATTTTTATAATTGCGACATTAAAAATGCGAGATTTTTATAATTGCCCAGGCTAAACTGTAGGAGATACAAATTTCTAAATATGCTTATTATGGTTTCAGACGTCGTTCTATCCAGCTAAAGTGAATTTAAAACGAATTTATTAATTTTTGGTAATTTTATAAATGCGAGATTTTTATAATTCCCCAGGCTCAACCGTAGGTGATACAAATTTCTAAATGGCCTTATTATTATTTAAGACGTCGTTCTATGCAGCTAAAATGAGTTTAAATCGAATTTATTAATTTTTGGTAATTTTAAAAAAGAGAGATTTTTATAATTGCGAGATTAAAAATGCGAGATTTTTATATTTGCCCAGGCTAAACTGTAGGGGATACAAATTTCTAAATATGCTTATTATGTTTTCAGACGTCGTTCTATGCAGCTAAAATGAATTTAAAACGAATTTATTAATTTTTGGTAATTTTATAAATGCGAGATTTTTATAATTCCCCAGGCTAAACCGTAGGTGATACAAATTTCTAAATGTCCTTATTATTATTTAAGACGTCGTTCTATGCAGCTAAAATGAGTTTAAATCGAATTTATTAATTTTTGGTAATTTTAAAAAAGAGAGATTTTTATAATTGCGAGATTAAAAATGCGAGATTTTTATAATTGCCCAGGCTAAACTGTAGGAGATCCAAATTTCTAAATATGCTTATTATGGTTTCAGACGTCGTTCTATGCAGCTAAAATGAATTTAAAACGAATTTATTAATTTTTGGTAATTTTATAAATGCGAAATTTTTATAACTCCCCAGGCTAAACCGTAGGTGATACAAATTTCTAAATGTCCTTATTATTATTTAAGACGTCGTTCTATGCAGCTAAAATGAGTTTAAATCGAATTTATTAATTTTTGGTAATTTTAAAAAAGACAGATTTTTATAATTGCCAGATTAAAAATGCGAGATTTTTATAATTGCCCAGGCTAAACTGTAGGAGATACAAATTTCTAAATATGCTTATTATGGTTTCAGACGTCGTTCTATGCAGCTAAAATGAATTTAAAACGAATTTATTAATTTTTGGTAATTTTATAAATGCGAGATTTTTATAATTCTGCAGGCTAAACCGTAGGTGATACAAATTTCTAAATGTCCTTATTATTACTTATGACGTCGTTCTATGCAGCTAAAATGAGTTTAAATCGAATTTATTAATTTTTGGTAATTTTAAAAAAGAGAGATTTTTATAATTGCCTGATTAAAAATGCGAGATTTTTATAATTGCCCAGGCTAAACTGTAGGAGATACAAATTTCTAAATATGCTTATTATGGTTTCAGACGTCGTTCTATGCAGCTAAAATGAATTTAAAACGAATTTATTAATTTTTGGTAATTTTATAAATGCGAGATTTTTATAATTCCCCAGGCTAAACAGTAGGTGATACAAATTTCTAAATGTCCTTATTATTACTTAAGACGTCCTTCTATGCAGCTAAAATGAGTTTAAATCGAATTTATTAATTTTTGGTAATTTTAAAAAAGACAGATTTTTATAATTGCCAGATTAAAAATTCGAGATTTTTATAATTGCCCAGGCTAAACCGTAGGAGATACAAATTTCTAAATATGCTTATTATGGTTTCAGACGTCGTTCTATGCAGCTAAAATGAATTTAAAACGAATTTATTAATTTTTGGTAATTTTATAAATGCGAGATTTTTATAATTCTGCAGGCTAAACCGTAGGTGATACAAATTTCTAAATGTCCTTATTATTACTTAAGACGTCGTTCTATGCAGCTAAAATGAGTTTAAATCGAATTTATTAATTTTTGGCAATTTTAAAAGTGCGAGATTTTTATAACTGGGAGCTTAAAAATGCCAGATTTTTATAATTGCCCAGGCTAAACCGTAGGTGATACAAACTTCTAAATACGATTACTATTATTTAAGACGTCGTTCTATGCAGCTGAAATGAGTTTAAATCGAATTTATTAATTTTTGGCAATTTTAAAAGTGCGAGATTTTTATAATTGGGAGCTTA
This sequence comes from Melanotus villosus, assembly GCA_963082815.1. Taxonomy (NCBI): domain Eukaryota; kingdom Metazoa; phylum Arthropoda; class Insecta; order Coleoptera; family Elateridae; genus Melanotus; species Melanotus villosus. The sequence goes on from OY720425.1 coordinate 22,386,031, forward strand.
AAAATGCCAGATTTTTATAATTGCCCAGGCTAAACCGTAGGTGATACAAACTTCTAAATACGATTACTATTATTTAAGACGTCGTTCTATGCAGCTGAAATGAGTTTAAATCGAATTTATTAATTTTTGGCAATTTTAAAAGTGCGAGATTTTTATAATTGGGAGCTTAAAAATGCCAGATTTTTATAATTGCCCAGGCTAAACCGTAAGTAATACAAATTTCTAAATATGATTATTACCATTTAAGACGGCGTTCTATCCAGCTAAAATGAGTTTAAATCGAATTTATTAATTTTTGGCAATTTTAAAAATGCGAGATTTTTATAATTGGGAGCTGAAAAATGCCAGATTCTTATAATTGCCCAGGCTAAACCGTAGGTGATACAAACTTCTAAATATGATTATTATTATTTAAGACGCTGTTCTATGCAGCTAAAAAATGAGTTTAAATCGAATTTATTAATTTTTGGCAATTTTAAAAGTGCGAGATTTTTATAACTGGGAGCTTAAAAATGCCAGATTTTTATAATTGCCCAGGCTAAACCGTAGGTGATACAAACTTCTAAATACGATTACTATTATTTAAGACGTCGTTCTATGCAGCTGAAATGAGTTTAAATCGAATTTATTAATTTTTGGCAATTTTAAAAGTGCGAGATTTTTATAATTGGGAGCTTAAAAATGCCAGATTTTTATAATTGCCCAGGCTAAACCGTAGGTGATACAAACTTCTAAATACGATTACTATTATTTAAGACGTCGTTCTATGCAGCTGAAATGAGTTTAAATCGAATTTATTAATTTTTGGCAATTTTAAAAGTGCGAGATTTTTATAATTGGGAGCTTAAAAATGCCAGATTTTTATAATTGCCCAGGCTAAACCGTAAGTAATACAAATTTCTAAATATGATTATTACTATTTAAGACGTCGTTCTATCCAGCTAAAATGAGTTTAAATCGAATTTATTAAATTTTGGCAATTTTATAAATGCGAGATTTTTATAATTCCCCAGGATAAACCGTAAGTAATTCAAATTTCTAAATATGATTATTACTATTTAAGACGTCGTTCTATCCAGCTAAAATGAGTTTAAATCGAATTTATTAATTTTTGGCAATTTTAAAAATGCGAGATTTTTATAATTGGGAGCTTAAAAATGCCAGATTTTTATAATTGCCCAGGCTAAACCGTAGGTGATACAAACTTCTAAATACGATTACTATTATTTAAGATGCCGTTCTATGCAGCTAAAATGAGTTTAAATCGAATTTATTAATTTTTGGCAATTTTATTAATGCGAGATTTTTATAATTCCCCAGGCCAAACCGTAAGTAATACAAATTTCTAAATATGATTATTACTATTTAAGACGTCGTTCTATCCAGCTAAAATGAGTTTAAATCGAATTTATTAATTTTTGGCAATTTTATAAATGCGAGATTTTTATAATTCCCCAGGATAAACCGTAAGTAATACAAATTTCTAAATATGATTACTACTATTTAAGACGTCGTTCTATCCAGCTAAAATGAGTTTAAATCGAATTTATTAATTTTTGGCAATTTTAAAAATTCGAAATTTTTATAATTGGGAGCTTAAAAATGCCAGATTTTTAAAATTGCCCAGGCTAAACCGTAGGTGATACAAACTTCTAAATACGATTACTATTATTTAAGATGCCGTTCTATGCAGCTAAAATGAGTTTAAATCGAATTTATTAATTTTTGGCAATTTTATTAATGCGAGATTTTTATAATTCCCCAGGCCAAACCGTAAGTAATACAAATTTCTAAATATGATTATTACTATTTAAGACGTCGTTCTATCCAGCTAAAATGAGTTTCAATCGAATTTATTAATTTTTGGCAATTTTATAAATGCGAGATTTTTATAATTCCCCAGGATAAACCGTAAGTAATACAAATTTCTAAATATGATTATTACTATTTAAGACGTCGTTCTATCCAGCTAAAATGAGTTTAAATCGAATTTATTAATTTTTGGCAATTTTAAAAGTGCGAGATTTTTATAATTGGGAGCTTAAAAATGCCAGATTTTTATAATTGCCCAGGCTAAACCGTAGGTGATACAAACTTCTAAATACGATTACTATTATTTAAGATGCCGTTCTATGCAGCTAAAATGAGTTTAAATCGAAATTATTAATTTTTGGCAATTTTATTAATGCGAGATTTTTATAATTGCCCAGGCCAAACCGTAAGTAATACAAATTTCTAAATACGATTATTACTATTTAAGACGTCGTTCTATCCAGCTAAAATGAGTTTCAATCGAATTTATTAATTTTTGGCAATTTTATAAATGCGAGATTTTTATAATTCCCCAGGATAAACCGTAAGTAATACAAATTTCTAAATATGATTATTACTATTTAAGACGTCGTTCTATCCAGCTAAAATGAGTTTAAATCGAATTTATTAATTTTTGGCAATTTTAAAAATTCGAAGTTTTTATAATTGGGAGCTTAAAAATGCCAGATTTTTAAAATTGCCCAGGCTAAACCGTAGGTGATACAAACTTCTAAATACGATTATTATTATTTAAGACGGCGTTCTATACAGTTAAAATGAATTTAAAACTAATTTATTAATTTTTGGTAATTTTATAAATGCGCGAATTTTATAATTCCCCAGGCTAAACCGTAAGTGATACAAATTTCTAAATATGTTTATTATTATTTAAGACGTCGTTCTATGCAGCTAAAATGAGTTTAAATCGAATTTATTAATTTTTGGCAATTTTAAAAATGCGAGATTTTTATAATTGGGAGCTGACAAATGCCAGATTCTTATAATTGCCCAGGCTAAACCGTAGGTGATACAAACTTCTAAATATGATTATTATTATTTAAGACGCTGTTCTATGCAGCTAATATGAGTTTAAATCGAATTTATTAATTTTTGGCAATTTTATTAATGCGAGATCTTTATAATTCCCCAGGCTAAACCGTAAGTAATACAAATTTCTAAATATGATTATTACTATTTAAGACGTCGTTCTATCCAGCTAAAATGAGTTTAAATCGAATATATTAATTTTTGGCAATTTTAAAAGTGCGAGATTTTTATAACTGGGAGCTTAAAAATGCCAGATTTTTATAATTGCCCAGGCTAAACCGTAGGTGATACAAACTTCTAAATACGATTAGTATTATTTAAGACGCCGTTCTATGAAGCTAAAATGAGTTTAAATCGAATTGATTAATTTTTGGCAATTTTAAAAATGCGAGATTTTTATAATTGGGAGCTGAAAAATGCCAGATTTTTATAATTGCCCAGGCTAAACCGTAGGTGATACAAACTTCTAAATACTATTACTATTATTTAAGACGCCGTTCTATGCAGCTAAGATGAGTTTAAATCGAATTTATTAATTTTTGGCAATTTTATAAATGCGAGATTTTTATAATTCCCCAGGATAAACCGTAAGTAATACAAATTTCTAAATATGATTATTACTATTTAAGACGTCGTTCTATCCAGCTAAAATGAGTTTAAATCGAATTTATTAATTTTTGGCAATTTTTAAATGCGAGATTTTTATAATTGGGAGCTTAAAAATGCCAGATTTTTATAATTGCCCAGGCTAAACCGTAAGTAATACAAATTTCTAAATATGATTATTACTATTTAAGACGTCGTTCTATCCAGCTAAAATGAGTTTAAATCGAATTTATTAAATTTTGGCAATTTTATAAATGCGAGATTTTTATAATTCCCCAGGATAAACCGTAAGTAATACAAATTTCTAAATATGATTATTACTATTTAAGACGTCGTTCTATCCAGCTAAAATGAGTTTAAATCGAATTTATTAATTTTTGGCAATTTTAAAAATGCGAGATTTTTATAATTGGGAGCTTAAAAATGCCAGATTTTTATAATTGCCCAGGCTAAACCGTAGGTGATACAAACTTCTAAATACGATTACTATTATTTAAGATGCCGTTCTATGCAGCTAAAATGAGTTTAAATCGAATTTATTAATTTTTGGCAATTTTATTAATGCGAGATTTTTATAATTCCCCAGGCTAAACCGTAAGTAATACAAATTTCTAAATATGATTATTACCATTTAAGACGGCGTTCTATCCAGCTAAAATGAGTTTAAATCGAATTTATTAATTTTTGGCAATTTTAAAAATGCGAGATTTTTATAATTGGGAGCTGAAAAATGCCAGATTCTTATAATTGCCCAGGCTAAACCGTAGGTGATACAAACTTCTAAATATGATTATTATTATTTAAGACGCTGTTCTATGCAGCTAAAAAATGAGTTTAAATCGAATTTATTAATTTTTGGCAATTTTAAAAGTGCGAGATTTTTATAACTGGGAGCTTAAAAATGCCAGATTTTTATAATTGCCCAGGCTAAACCGTAGGTGATACAAACTTCTAAATACGATTACTATTATTTAAGACGTCGTTCTATGCAGCTGAAATGAGTTTAAATCGAATTTATTAATTTGTGGCAATTTTAAAAGTGCGAGATTTTTATAATTGGGAGCTTAAAAATGCCAGATTTTTATAATTGCCCAGGCTAAACCGTAGGTGATACAAACTTCTAAATACGATTACTATTATTTAAGACGTCGTTCTATGCAGCTGAAATGAGTTTAAATCGAATTTATTAATTTTTGGCAATTTTAAAAGTGCGAGATTTTTATAATTGGGAGCTTAAAAATGCCAGATTTTTATAATTGCCCAGGCTAAACCGTAAGTAATACAAATTTCTAAATATGATTATTACTATTTAAGACGTCGTTCTATCCAGCTAAAATGAGTTTAAATCGAATTTATTAATTTTTGGCAATTTTAAAAATGCGAGATTTTTATAATTGGGAGCTTAAAAATGCCAGATTTTTATAATTGCCCAGGCTAAACCGTAGGTGATACAAACTTCTAAATACGATTACTATTATTTAAGATGCCGTTCTATGCAGCTAAAATGAGTTTAAATCGAATTTATTAATTTTTGGCAATTTTAAAAGTGCGAGATTTTTATAATTGGGAGCTTAAAAATGCCAGATTTTTATAATTGCCCAGGCTAAACCGTAGGTGATACAAACTTCTAAATACGATTACTATTATTTAAGACGTCGTTCTATGCAGCTGAAATGAGTTTAAATCGAATTTATTAATTTTTGGCAATTTTAAAAGTGCGAGATTTTTATAATTGGGAGCTTAAAAATGCCAGATTTTTATAATTGCCCAGGCTAAACCGTAGGTGATACAAACTTCTAAATACGATTACTATTATTTAAGATGCCGTTCTATGCAGCTAAAATGAGTTTAAATCGAATTTATTAATTTTTGGCAATTTTATTAATGCGAGATTTTTATAATTCCCCAGGCCAAACCGTAAGTAATACAAATTTCTAAATATGATTATTACTATTTAAGACGTCGTTCTATCCAGCTAAAATGAGTTTAAATCGAATTTATTAATTTTTGGCAATTTTAAAAGTGCGAGATTTTTATAACTGGGAGCTTAAAAATGCCAGATTTTTATAATTGCCCAGGCTAAACCGTAGGTGATACAAACTTCTAAATACGATTATTATTATTTAAGACGATGTTCTATGCAGCTAAAATGAGTTTAAATCGAATTTATTAATTTTTGGCAATTTTATTAATGCGAGATTTTTATAATTCCCCAGGCTAAACCGTAAGTAATACAAATTTCTAAACATGATTATTACTATTTAAGACGTCGTTCTAACCAGCTAAAATGAGTTTAAATCGAATTTATTAATTTTTGGCAATTTTAAAAATGCGAGATTTTTATAACTGGGAGCTAAAAAATGCCAGATTTTTATAATTGCCCAGGCTAAACCGTAGGCGATACAAACTTCTAAATACGATTATTATTATTTAAGACGGCGTTCTATACAGTTAAAATGAATCTAAAACTAATTTATTAATTTTTGGTAATTTTATAAATGAGCGAATTTTATAATTCCCCAGGCTAAACCGTAAGTGATACAAATTTCTAAATATGTTTATTATTATTTAAGACGTCGTTCTATGCAGCTAAAATGAGTTTAAATCGAATTTATTAATTTTTGGTAATTTTAAAAAAGAGAGATTTTTATAATTGCGAGATTAAAAATGCGAGATTTTTATAATTGCCCAGGCTAAACTGTAGGAGATACAAACTTCTAAATATGCTTATTATGGTTTCAGACGTCGTTCTATGCAGCTAAAATGAATTTAAAACGAATTTATTAATTTTTGGTAATTTTATAAATGCGAGATTTTTATAATTCCCCAGACTAAACCGTAGGTGATACAAATTTCTAAATGTCCTTATTATTATTTAAGACGTCGTTCTATGCAGCTAAAATGAGTTTAAATCGAATTTATTAATTTTTGTAAATTTTAAAAAGGAGAGATTTTTATAATTGCCAGATTAAAAATGCGAGATTTTTATAATTGCCCAGGCTAAACTGTAGGTGATACAAATTTCTAAATATGCTTATTATGGTTTCAGTCATCGTTCTATACAGCTAAAATGAATTTAAAACGAAGATATTAATTTTTGGTAATTTTATGAATGCGAGATTTTTATAATTCCCCAGGCTAAACCGTAGGTGATACAAATTTCTAAATGTCCTTATTATTATTTAAGACGTCGTTCTATACAGCTAAAATGAGTTTAAATCGAATTTATTAATTTTTGGTAATTTTAAAAAAGAGATTTTTATAATTGCGAGATTAAAAATGCGAGATTTTTATAATTGCCCAGGCTACACTGTAGGAGATAAAAATTTCTAAATATGCTTATTATGGTTTCAGACGTCGTTCTATGCAGCTAAAATGAATTTAAAACGAATTTATTAATTTTTGGTAATTTTATAAATGCGAAATTTTTATAATTCCCCAGGCTAAACCGTAGGTGATAAAAATTTCTAAATGTGCTTATTATTATTTAAGACGTCGTTCTATACAGTTAAAATTAGTTTAAATCGAATTTATTAATTTTTGGTAATTTTAAAAAAGAGAGATTTTTATAATTGCGAGATTAACAATGAGTTATTTTTATAATTGCCCAGGCTAAACTGTAGGAGATACAAACTTCTAAATATGCTTATTATGGTTTCAGACGTCGTTCTATGCAGCTAAAATGAATTTAAAACGAATTTATTAATTTTTGGTAATTTTATAAATGCGAGATTTTTATAATTCCCCAGGCTAAACCGTAGGTGATACAAATTTCTAAATGTCCTTATTATTATTTAAGACGTCGTTCTATGCAGCTAAAATGAGTTAAAATCGAATTTATTAATTTTTGGTAATTTTAAAAAAGAGAGTTTTATAATTGCGAGATTAAAAATGCGAGAGTTTTATAATTGCCCAGGCTAAACTGTAGGAGATACAAATATCTAAATATGCTTATTATGGTTTCAGACGTCGTTCTATGCAGCTAAAATGAATTTAAAACGAATTTATTAATTTTTGGTAATTTTATAAATGCGAAATTTTTATAATTCCCCAGGCTAAACCGTAGGTGATAAAAATTTCTAAATGTGTTTATTATTATTTAAGACGTCGTTCTATGCAGCTAAAATGAATTTAAAACGAATTTATTAATTTTTGGTAATTTTATAAATGCGAAATTTTTATAATTCCCCAGGCTAAACCGTAGGTGATAAAAATTTCTAAATGTACTTATTATTATTTAAGACGTCGTTCTATGCAGCTAAAATGAGTTTAAATCGAATTTATTAATTTTTGGTAATTTTAAAAAAGAGAGATTTTTATAATTGCGAGATTAACAATGAGAGATTTTTATAATTGCCCAGGCTAAACTGTAGGAGATACAAATATCTAAATATGCTTATTATGGTTTCAGACGTCGTTCTATGCAGCTAAAATGAATGTAAAACGAATTTATTAATTTTTGGTAATTTTATAAATGCGAAATTTTTATAATTCCCCAGGCTAAACCGTAGGTGATAAAAATTTCTAAATGTGTTTATTATTATTTAAGACGTCGTTCTATACAGTTAAAATGAGTTTAAATCGAATTTATTAATTTTTGGTAATTTGAAAAAAGAGAGATTTTTATAATTGCGAGATTAAAAATGCGAGATTTTTATAATTGCCCAGGCTATACTGTAGGTGATACAAATTTCTAAATATGCTTATTATGGTTTCAGACGTCGTTCTATCCAGCTAAAATGAATTTAAAACGAATTTATTAATTTTTGGTAATTTTATAAATGCGAAATTTTTATAATTCCCCAGGCTAAACCGTAGGTGATAAAAATTTCTAAATGTGCTTATTATTATTTAAGACGTCGTTCTATACAGTTAAAATGTGTTTAAATCGAATTTATTAATTTTTGGTAATTTTAAAAAAGAGAGATTTTTATAATTGCGAGATTAAAAATGCGAGATTTTTATAATTGCCCAGGCTAAACTGTAGGAGATACAAATTTCTAAATATGCTTATTATGGTTTCAGACGTCGTTCTATGCAGCTAAAATGAATTTAAAACGAATTTATTAATTTTTGGTAATTTTATAAATGCGAGATTTTTATAATTCCCCAGGCTAAACCGTAGGTGATACAAATTTCTAAATGTCCTTATTATTATTTAAGACGTCGTTCTATGCAGCTAAAATGAGTTTAAATCGAATTTATTAATTTTTGGTAATTTTAAAAAAGAGAGATTTTTATAATTGCCAGATTAAAAATGCGAGATTTTTATAATTGCCCAGGCTAAACTGTAGGAGATACAAATTTCTAAATATGCTTATTATGGTTTCAGACGTCGTTCTATACAGCTAAAATGAATTTAAAACGAATTTATTAATTTTTGGTAATTTTATAAATGCGAAATTTTTATAATTCCCCAGGCTAAACCGTAGGTGATAAAAATTTCTAAATGTGCTTATTATTATTTAAGACGTCGTTCTATACAGTTAAAATGAGTTTAAATCGAATTTATTAATTTTTGGTAATTTTAAATAAGAGAGATTTTTATAATTGCGACATTAAAAATGCGAGATTTTTATAATTGCCCAGGCTAAACTGTAGGAGATACAAATTTCTAAATATGCTTATTATGGTTTCAGACGTCGTTCTATCCAGCTAAAGTGAATTTAAAACGAATTTATTAATTTTTGGTAATTTTATAAATGCGAGATTTTTATAATTCCCCAGGCTCAACCGTAGGTGATACAAATTTCTAAATGGCCTTATTATTATTTAAGACGTCGTTCTATGCAGCTAAAATGAGTTTAAATCGAATTTATTAATTTTTGGTAATTTTAAAAAAGAGAGATTTTTATAATTGCGAGATTAAAAATGCGAGATTTTTATATTTGCCCAGGCTAAACTGTAGGGGATACAAATTTCTAAATATGCTTATTATGGTTTCAGACGTCGTTCTATGCAGCTAAAATGAATTTAAAACGAATTTATTAATTTTTGGTAATTTTATAAATGCGAGATTTTTATAATTCCCCAGGCTAAACCGTAGGTGATACAAATTTCTAAATGTCCTTATTATTATTTAAGACGTCGTTCTATGCAGCTAAAATGAGTTTAAATCGAATTTATTAATTTTTGGTAATTTTAAAAAAGAGAGATTTTTATAATTGCGAGATTAAAAATGCGAGATTTTTATAATTGCCCAGGCTAAACTGTAGGAGATCCAAATTTCTAAATATGCTTATTATGGTTTCAGACGTCGTTCTATGCAGCTAAAATGAATTTAAAACGAATTTATTAATTTTTGGTAATTTTATAAATGCGAAATTTTTATAACTCCCCAGGCTAAACCGTAGGTGATACAAATTTCTAAATGTCCTTATTATTATTTAAGACGTCGTTCTATGCAGCTAAAATGAGTTTAAATCGAATTTATTAATTTTTGGTAATTTTAAAAAAGACAGATTTTTATAATTGCCAGATTAAAAATGCGAGATTTTTATAATTGCCCAGGCTAAACTGTAGGAGATACAAATTTCTAAATATGCTTATTATGGTTTCAGACGTCGTTCTATGCAGCTAAAATGAATTTAAAACGAATTTATTAATTTTTGGTAATTTTATAAATGCGAGATTTTTATAATTCTGCAGGCTAAACCGTAGGTGATACAAATTTCTAAATGTCCTTATTATTACTTATGACGTCGTTCTATGCAGCTAAAATGAGTTTAAATCGAATTTATTAATTTTTGGTAATTTTAAAAAAGAGAGATTTTTATAATTGCCTGATTAAAAATGCGAGATTTTTATAATTGCCCAGGCTAAACTGTAGGAGATACAAATTTCTAAATATGCTTATTATGGTTTCAGACGTCGTTCTATGCAGCTAAAATGAATTTAAAACGAATTTATTAATTTTTGGTAATTTTATAAATGCGAGATTTTTATAATTCCCCAGGCTAAACAGTAGGTGATACAAATTTCTAAATGTCCTTATTATTACTTAAGACGTCCTTCTATGCAGCTAAAATGAGTTTAAATCGAATTTATTAATTTTTGGTAATTTTAAAAAAGACAGATTTTTATAATTGCCAGATTAAAAATTCGAGATTTTTATAATTGCCCAGGCTAAACCGTAGGAGATACAAATTTCTAAATATGCTTATTATGGTTTCAGACGTCGTTCTATGCAGCTAAAATGAATTTAAAACGAATTTATTAATTTTTGGTAATTTTATAAATGCGAGATTTTTATAATTCTGCAGGCTAAACCGTAGGTGATACAAATTTCTAAATGTCCTTATTATTACTTAAGACGTCGTTCTATGCAGCTAAAATGAGTTTAAATCGAATTTATTAATTTTTGGTAATTTTAAAAAAGAGAGATTTTTATTATTGCCAGATTAAAAATGCGAGATTTTTATAATTGCCCAGGCTAAACTGTAGGAGATACAAATTTCTAAATATGCTTATTATGGTTTCACACGTCGTTCTATGCAGCTAAAATGAATTTAAAACGAATTTATTAATTTTTGGTAATTTTATAAATGCGAGATTTTTATAATTCCCCAGGCTAAACCGTCGGTGATAAAAATTTCTAAATGTCCTTATTATTATTTAAGACGTCGTTCTATGCAGCTAAAATGAGTTTAAGCCGAATTTATTAATTTTTGGTAATTTTAAAAAAGACAGATTTTTATAATTGCCAGATTAAAAATGCGAGATTTTTATAATTGCCCAGGCTAAACTGTAGGAGATACAAATTTCTAAATATGCTTATTATGGTTTCAGACGTCGTTCTATGCAGCTAAAATGAATTTAAAACGAATTTATTAATTTTTGGTAATTTTATAAATGCGAGAGTTTTATAATTCTGCAGGCTAAACCGTAGGTGATACAAATTTCTAAATGTCCTTATTATTACTTATGACGTCGTTCTATTCAGCTAAAATGAGTTTAAATTGAATTTATTAATTTTTGGTAATTTTAAAAAAGACAGATTTTTATAATTGCCAGATTTAAAAATGCGAGATTTTTATAATTGCCCAGGCTAAACTGTAGGAGATACAAATTTCTAAATATGCTTATTATGGTTTCAGACGTCGTTCTATGGCTTGCTTTCTGCATAAAAAGCACATTTAGAAGTTCGTAACACAAACGGTTTAGCCTCAGGAATTTTAAAAATCGAGAATTTTAAAAATTGCTAAATTTAGTAGTAGGTTTTAAATTCTTCTTAAACACGTTTTGATCATGTAGATGGCTTGCTTTCTGTCTAAAAAGCACATTTAGAAATTCCTGGCACAAACGGTTTAGCCCCAGGAATTTTAAAAATCGATAATTTTAAGAATAGCTAATTTTAGTAGTAGGTTTTAAATTCTTCTTAAAATCGTTTCAATCATGTAGATGGCTTGCTTTCTGTCTAAAAAGCACATTTAGAAGTTCGTAGCACAAACGGTTTAGCCCCAGGAATTTTAAAAATCGAGAATTTTAAAAATAGCTAAATTTAGTAGTAGGTTTTAAATTCTTCTTAAACTCTTTTCAGTCATGTAGCTAGCTTGCTTTCTATCTAAAAAGCACATTTAGAAGTTCGTAACACAAACGGTTTAGCATCAGGAATATTAAAAGTCAAGAATTTTAAAAATAGCTAAATTTAGTAGTAGGGTATTAATTCTACTTATGCTGGTATCAATCATGTAGATGCCTTGTTTTCTGCCTAAAAAGCTTATGTAGGAGTTCGTAACACAAACGGTTTAGCCTCAGGAATTTTAAAAATCGTGAATTTTAAAAATAGCTAAATTTAGTAGTAGGTTTTAAATTCTTCTTAAACTCGTTTCAATCATGTAGTTATCTTGCTTTCTGTCTAAAACGCACATTTAGAAGTTCGTAACACAAACGGTTTAGCCTCAGGGATTTTAAAAATCGAGAATTTTAAAAATAGCACATTTAGTAGTAGGTTTTAAATTCTTCTTAAACTCGTTTCAATCATGTAGCTAGCTTGTTTTCTATCTAAAAAGCACATTTAGAAGTTCGTAACACAAACGGTTTAGCATCAGGAATTTTAAAAATCGAGAATTTTAAAAATAGCTAAATTTAGTAGTAGGTTTTAAATTCTTCTTAAACTCGTTTCAATCATGTAGCTAGCTTGCTTTCTATCTAAAAAACACATTTAGAAGTTCGTAACACAAACGGTTTAGCATCAGGAATATTAAAAGTCAAGAATTTTAAAAATAGCTAAATTTAGTAGTAGGGTATAAATGAGGCTAAACCGTTTGTGTTACGAACTTCTTAACATGCATTTTACAAAGAAAGCAAGCTATCTGCATGACTGACACGAGTTTAAAAAGAATTTAAAACCTACTACTAAAATTAGCTATTTTTAAAATTCTCGATTTTTAAAATTTCTGAGGCTAAACCGTTTGTGTTACGAACTTCTAAATGTGCTTTTTAGGCAGAAAGCAAGCCATCTACATGATTGATACCAGCATAAGTAGAATTTAAACCCAGGTGGGATCTGTATGGAATTGTTAAAAAATGCACCGCAACAGTTATACGAGAAACTGTCTAAACTATTCAATATGTGCCTAAATGGATCTCCACACCCACAAGACTGGAAGACGGGTTATGTGACAAACCTTCATAAGAAGGGAAGCAAAGAAGAATGCTCAAACTACAGAGCCATTACGGTACTAAATTCAATTGGGAGAGTATATGCAAAAATTTTAAAGCGACGCATAGAAGAAAATTTGAAAGAAGATGAGGATCAAAGTGGATTCCGAGCGGGTAGGTCTTGTGCAGATAACACCTTCACACTACGTCAACTTGTAGACAAAAGACTTGCATGTGGTCTGCAGACTCATTTGGTGTTCATAGATATACATAAAGCATATGACAGCGTTCCCCTGAAAAAAATGTGGAAAGCAATGCAAACTGAAAAAATACAGACAACGTACATAGATGCGGTAAGAAGCTTATACACTGACATGAAGTGCCAAATAAAGACAGGGGCAAAGATATCAGAAAAATCTTTTGCCGTCACAAAGGGTTTGAGACAGGGGTGCTGTTTAGCGCCGACATTATTTAAAATATATATAAAACAAGCTCTGGCTAAGTGGAAACGCTACTGTAGAAGGATGGGGATAGAAGTGGATGGTGATTACATATATACATTACAATACGCAGATGATCAGGTTATATGCGCAGAAGATGATATGGACATAAGCTACATGCTAAACAAATTAAAGAAGGAATATACCGAATGGGGGCTCCAGATCAACATCGACAAGACGCAATATATGGTAGTAGGCGGAAAGGGTGAAGATTTAGTGCTAGAAGATGTTACAATAAAATGTGTGGAAAAATATATGTATCTTGGTGCAAGCTTTACTAGTTCAGGAGGAAGCGAAGACGAAATAAAAAAGAGAATGAATATAACACGAACAGCTATCCGACAACTACACCCTGTAATATGGGGAAATAAATTGTCTTTAAAAACAAAAAAGAATATATACACTACCATCATTCAAAGTATAGCAACATATAATGCCGAGGTATGGGAAACTACAGAAAGGCAAGGTAGAACTATAAACGCTACTGAAATGGAATACTGGAGGCGCAGCTGTGGTTTGACGAAGATGGACCACATTCCAAATGTCGAAATTAAAAGAAGGATGGAAGTGGAAGAAAGTCTGATGGATACTATAGACAGAAAAAGACTGAAGTGGTATGGCCATATAAAAAGAATGTCAGATGAAAGGTGGCCAAAGAGGATAATGGAATGGATCCCAAACCAGAGGAGAAAGCGTGGGCGACCAAAAACAACATGGATGCAAGGCGTAACAAAAGCTATGTTAAAAAGAGGAATAAATGAAGAAGACTGGAGGGACCGGAGTGTATGGAATAGGGCTTGCGAGAAATGTCAAATATGATGTATTAAATAATTTTGTAAATTATTTACTCGCAAATATATATATATATACGTATACCTGTTAAGTTGTGACTTCCGCTACATAGATCGGGCGACCTGACTTCCTGGTTTTCTATTTACCTTAGCTATATACAATTCATTATTTATCGTTGAGGGGAACTTGTAGAATACGTCTAGCAAAAGAGGGGAAGTAATTTTTTAAGTTTTTTTTTATATATACTTTGTTCATATACAAAATACAAAGTCACTTCCATGCATATACTGTCTGCGGTGTAAACGGACATAACGTAATTGCTTCCAACAGTGTTGCCGAATATTTCGGAAGTCGGTACGACTGCTTTGTCTTGTAACACGAAGATTCGTATACCGCGTGATCATTTTCGATCCGGAACGTAGGAGGTTACCATGATTACCCTTGGCAATGACATTTTTAATTAAAATCATCAAAAAATAAATTCAAATGTCAATTTAAATTAAAAATAGTTATTTATTACACAAGACGATAAAATTGTATTTTATCTTCGGGGGCCTATTTTAGCGTCGATACGCCAGTCGAGACGCTAATTACGCTCGAGAAGATAATTAAATTTTATCGTCGTGTATAATAAAAAAAAATTATAAAATAAATTTTATTTGACATTGACGTTTAAAAACTTACAAATCGAGTCACGTTTTAAAATGTCATTAGGTAGTATGGGCGTTTCTGGGGTAACAAACAATAAATAAATTACTTTATTTACCCTTGCTGTTAAAATATACTTTATCTACCCTTGCTGTTAAAGTGGTTCTTTATCTACTCAAATTAATAGATAAAGTAACACTTTAACAGCTGCTATAGAAAAAATGTAATTAATTAATTTAATTTTTAGTGTTTTTACAACTTAGGAACGATAGACAAATCGTTTTCAATCTGCAACATAAAAATTCACAAAAAACGGGGCAAATTATTGAATTTAATTGCATTTTAAGTACAAACTAAAGATTAAAATCAAATTGAACGTTTTCTTCATTAATCATGCGTCTAACATTTTCTTCTACTGCAGCATTTCCAGTTCGCGTACTGCCTATTATTTTTGCAAGTTACTAAAATACGATGTAAATAATATTAAATAGAATTAGGTACCTCCTCTACTTTCGGTTGCTACCCTTCCTGTATTTTCAAATTATGTATGTTACAAAACTATGACATATCGTATCTCATTCGGAGCTAGGGAAATCCGTATCTCAATCGGAGCTCGGGACATCGTATCTCATTAGTATCTCATTCGGAGCTAGGGAAATCGTATCGGGGTATTGTTGATATGGATGGATTGCGGCTGTTCGGATACCTAACAGAAAATAAATCACGCACATTCCCTATGCTGCCTCCAATGTAAAACGTTTTTGCTATGAAAACTCTTTCTTCAATGGTACAATTTAAATTCATTTTGCAAATTAAGTTTGACAACTTAGAAACTATAGACAATTTAAAGTCAAGGATAGTCATATTTACGGCCCCTATGTCGCGGATTGAAAATGATCACGGGGTATAAATAATGTTGTTTACGCACGAGATAATTTTTTAAATAAAAAATAAAAAAAACTATAATTCTGTAATACTATACAGGGTGTTTATTAAACATATATCAAAAATTCAAGGGGTTATTCCCTGGACTATTCTAAGAATATTTTATCCTTTGATGATTTTTGAAAAGCCGCTTTGTTTCGAAGATACAGGGCGAAAAAGATACTCAACAAACACTCGAGAATTGATTTCGGTAAGCAGAAAAAGCGAAACATTAAATATTATTAATGAGGAAGAGGAAATAATTAATAGTATATTATTATATGAGCGATTATGACAGCCATTATTCACGAAGATGACGTTTGAGCCCACGAGCCGCAGGCGAGTGGCTTAAATCATCTGAGCGAATAATGGCCACAATGGCGAATGTAATACAACGCTTTTTCTACACCTATTAAACAAATAGATTAGACTCAAATTTGATAACTTTAATGGAAAAACGTAAACAAACAATATGACAACACACTTGGGCGTGTCACGCGAGTCGATTATCAGCCGCAGAAAGAGTTGATCGCGGGCGATTTAAAATATTAGCGAAATATTGATTTTTGGATTTGTATTTTTGATTGGCCGCAAAACAGTGAATTATGAATCCATAATTCACTGCAGTGAATTATAGGTACTATTTTTCACGAAGAAAATGCTAATAATTGCAATATAATTAAATAGGTGTAGAAAAAAATATTTTTTTCCAATTCCTACACATAAAGCGACTTTTTAATGCGTCAACTCTAGTTATTAAAACAACATTTTAATGTGAAGGGTGTTTAAAGTGTTGCTATAAACACTTTATTCACTCTTTCCATGAGACACTGTTGCAATAAACATTTTATTCACCCATTCCTTGACAACGTGAATAAACTACTTGTTTTAGAATAAAAATCACGGTGCCTTTAAGTTTAGGTTGCCAGGCATTGTTTAAAAACTACTGTAGTATTAATATTTATGTAAATAAGCAATAAATTGATAATTAACTGTTTTTTAGAAATTCTAATGTAGGAATTGGAAAAAATATTGTGTGCTACACTTGAATAAAGACATTTTATCCACTTGTACCATAAATAGCTGTTGCACAATCGGCTATTTTTTGCTATTTACCATGCCTGTTTCCATGACAGTAACTTGTGTTTACTGGTTACTACGCCTAACAAAACGGTAAGTAGTCACTTGCCGTTCAGTGAACGGTAAGTAAATTTGTTGCCATGGTATTTTACAAACAAACGTTCAAAAAATGCAAAATTGGGCGTTTGTTTGTAAAAGACCATGGCAATTGTTTGTTTTCTTTACAGAGGCTTACTATCAAATATTACTAGGTACCTACCTATCATTTGGAATACCACTTTTAACTGATATTTTAGAAAATTTTAGTTTAGATCGTGCAAAATACGTTATAAGCATGTCGAACGGCAAGGGTTACCGGTCTCAGACAATAATTGGAGTCGTCGCTTCGCTTCTCCTCCAAATAATTGTCTTCGACCGGTAACAAACCCTTACCGTTATCCAAACTTAACATACTATACAATTAAAGAAGATTCAATTACAAGTAAAACAGATTTTGATTTCTAGATTTGGAATACATTTTTAGGTTGAAAATTTGAACAGTTAAGTAGTAGCAGTTAGGAAAATTTTGTTAAATGAAAAAAACTGATTCCTTATTTAGTTCTTTTTTGGAAATTTTAATTTAAAATTATTTCTGGTTAAACTTTTTATAAATTTGTATTTTTCCTAATTCTAAATTAAATATAAAATATAATCAAACTCCTTCTATCTACTATGTTATAATATTTAGAAGAAGAATATAGATTCAAATTTTTATTATGTATTAGCAGTTCACAGCTTTTAAGGTAGGTAGTAGATTTATTGGAAATTTATCTTGAAGGTCTGTTTTTTTCAAGATCTTTTGTAGGAACTATTTCTTCGCTTGCTTTCTTTATTTTTTCAAGATTTTCTCCTATTCAAGATATAATAACAATTATAATATTATGTTTTTAATAATTAAGATTACCAAAAAGAAGATGATATTAAAAATTGGATGTATGTATTTAAACATGACTACCCACACAAAATTAAAATTACATTGAATTGGTCTATTAGCATAGCACAAAATAATAATAACAAATTTATAATTTTGTATCTTATTGAAGAAAAAGGCGAGGATAAATCTATTCGCCCGTTTTAAATACGTCGATTATTATCCAGTGATGATATTATAGTACTATATTTAATAATTGGGCGGTTACGTGGAAAAACTAGCTACTTCCAGAATTCTTTGCAGTTGTTGTTAGTAAGGAAATGATATTTAGATTTGAGAATTTCACCAGTTTAAATTGTATTCTTTTTTATGATACTACGTTTAATTTTTATTTGTCTGTTTTAACGTTTAAACATCCTTTATTTGAAGGAGGTCCTGTAATCATACCAAGAAAAAAGGAGAAAAACTAATGACGAAAGTGGAATTTCAAAAACGTAACAGTAGTCATTCAAGATTTTTATTATTTCTATCGCAAAGGTACACGGATTGCAGATTAAACGGATGGTTCCTGATGGTTCAGGTGAATGTAACTATGGTGGCAATACTTTTATGATGGGTTAATAATATATTAATTTACAATATCAACTGGCTAGCACTAGGAAAAGCCCTTTTTCCCGAAATCGCTCAAAAGTGAACGGGTGTTTTTTGGGGGTGGATCGGGTTGAAACTTTGGTGGCAATACTTTTATGATGTACTAATCATACATTTGCAATATCAACTTGGTCACACAAGGAAAAGCCTTTTTTATCGAAATCGCGCAAGAATATAGGGGTGTTTTTTAGGGGTGAATCGGATTGAAACTTTGGTGGCAATACTTTTACGATATGCTAATCATACATTTACAATATCAACTTGATAGCATCAGAAAAAGTCCTTTTTTTCCGAAATCGTTCAAAAGTAAAGGGGTGATTTTTGGGGGTGGATCGGGTTGAAACTTTGGTGGCAACACTTTTATGATGTGCTAATCCTACATTTACAATATCAACTTGGTCGCACCAGGAACAGCCCTTTTTTTCCGAAATCCCTCAAGAGTAAAGGGGTGTTTTTGGGGGGTTAATCGGGTTGAAACTTTGGTGGAAACACTTTTATGATGTATTAATCATACATTTACAATATCAACTTGGTCGCACCAGGAAAAGCCCTCTTTTTTCGAAATCGCTCAAGAGTAAAGGGGTGTTTTTTAGGGGTGGATCGGGTTGAAACTTTGGTAGCAACACTTTTATGATGTGCTAATCATACATTTACAATATCAACTAGGTCGCACCAGGAAAAGCCCTTTTTTTTCGAAATCGCTCAAGAGTAAAGGGGTGTTTTTTGGGGGTGGATCGGGTTGAAACTTTGGTGGAAACACTTTTATGATGTATTAATCATACATTTACAATATCAACTTGGTCGCACCAGGAAAAGCCCTCTTTTTTCGAAATCGCTCAAGAGTAAAGGGGTGTTTTTTGGGGGTTGATCGGGTTGAAACTTTGGTAGCAACACTTTTATGATGTGCTAATCATACATTTACAATATCAACTAGGTCGCACCAGGAAAAGCCCTTTTTTTTCGAAATCGCTCAAGAGTAAAGGGGTGTTTTTTAGGGGTGGATCGGGTTGAAACTTTGGTAGCAACACTTTTATGATGTGCTAATCATACATTTACAATATCAACTAGGTCGCACCAGGAAAAGCCCTTTTTTTTCGAAATCGCTCAAGAGTAAAGGGGTGTTTTTTGGGGGTGGATCGGGTTGAAACTTTCGTGGCAACACTTTTATGATATATTAATCATACATTTACAATATCAATTTGGTCGCACCAGGAAAAGCCCTTTTTTTCCGAAATCCCTCAAGAGTAAACGGGCGTTTTTTGGCTATCGTTCCCAAATTATTAAGTTTAGAAGAATTAAATAGTTGCGAAAGCGGTGTTGCCGATAAACGGAAGTGATTACATGCACTCTAGTTAGCGGAAGTAACTTCGTGCTGGCCGTCCCAAATCTCTACAAAGCTACGCCAGCGCCAGCGATCTACAGCTGAACTAAAAGATATATCTGCAGGTACAGGGGCGTCATTGTCACTTCCACATCATTTTTTGAATTTAGGCATGTCGTGACCCCTAGTGTTGGAAAAGGATAAAAAACATGGGAAACGTTGTGACTTCCAAAAACGGAAGTCACTTCGTTATATATGAAGTGACAACGTATTGCGTATACCTATTTTGGAAGTGACTAAGTACTATGGATACGTATATATATATATATACTAAATTTAGCTATTTTTAAAATTCACGATTTTTAAAATTCCCGAGGCTAACCCGTTTGTGTTACGAACTTCTAAATGTGCTTTTTAGGCAGAAAGCAAGCCATCTACATGATTGATACCAGCATAAGTAGAATTTAAACCCTACTAATAAATTTAGCAATTTTTAAAATTCTTGATTTTTAAAATTCCTGAGGCTAAACCGTTTGTGTTACGAACTTCTTAATATGAATTTTACACAGAAAGCAAGCTATCTACATGATTGAAACGAGTTTAAGAAGAATTTAAAACCTACTACTAAAATTAGCTATTTTTAAAATTCTGGATTTTTAAAATTCCTGAGGCTAAACCGTTTGTGTTACGAACTTCTAAATGTGCTTTTTAGATAGAAAGGAAGACATCTACATGATTGATACCAGCATAAGTAGAATTTAAACAGTACTACTAAATTTAGCTATTTTTAAAATTCTTGACTTTTAAAATTCCCGAGGCTAAACCGTTTGTGTTACGAACTTATAAATGTGCTTTTTAGATAGAAATCAGGCTAGCTACAAGATTGAAACGAGTTTAAGAAGAATTTAAAACCTACTACTAAATTTAGCTATTTTTGAAGTTCTCGATTTTTAAAATTCCTGAGGCTAAACCGTTTGTGTTACAAACTTCTAAATGTGCTTTTTAGACAGAAAGCAAGCCATCTACATGATTGAAACGTGTTTAAGAAGAATTTAAACCCTACTACTAAATTTAGCTATTTTTAAAATTCTTGACTTTTAAAATTCCCGAGGCTAAACCGTTTGTGTTACGAACTTCTAAATGTCCTTTTTAGGCAGAAAGCAAGCCATCTACATGATTGATACCAGCTTAAGTAGAATTTAAACCCTACTAATAAATTTAGCTATTTTTAAAATTCTCGATTTTTAAAATTCCTGAGGCTAAACCGTTTGTGTTACGAACTTCTTAACATGCATTTTACACAGAAAGCAAGCTATCTGCATGACTGACACGAGTTTAAAAAGAATTTAAAACCTACTTCTAAAATTAGCTATTTTTAAAATTCTCGATTTTTAAAATTTCTGAGGCTAAACCGTTTGTGTTACGAACTTCTAAATGTGCTTTTTAGGCAGAAAGCAAGCCATCTACATGATTGATACCAGCATAAGTAGAATTTAAACCCTATTACTAAATTTAGCTATTTTTAAAATTCACGATTTTTAAAATTCCCGAGGCTAAACCGTTTGTGTTACGAACTTCTTAATATCCATTTTACACAGAAAGCAAGTTATCTACATGATTGAAACGAGTTTAAGAAGAATTTAAAACCTACTACTAAAATTAGCTATTTTTAATATTCCCGATTTTTAAAATTCCTGAGGCCAAACCGTTTGTGTTACGAACTTCTAAATGTGCTTTTTATGCAGAAAGCAAGCCATCTACATGGTTGATACCCAATAAGTAGAATTTAAACCCTACTACTAAATTTAGCTATTCTTAAAATTCACGATTTTTAAAATTCCCGAGGCTAAACCGTTTGTGTTCCGAACTTCTACATGAGCCTTTTAGGCAGAAAGCAAGCCATCTACATGATTGATACCAGCATAAGTAGAATTTAAACCCTACTACTAAATTTAGCTATTTTTAAAATTCTTGACTTTTAAAATTCCTGATGCTAAACCGTTTGTGTTACGAACTTCTAAATGTGCTTTTTAGATAGAAAGCAAGCCAACTACATGATTGAAACGAGTTTAAGAAGAATTTAAAACCTACTATTAAATTTAGATATTTTTAAAATTCTCGATTTTTAAAATCCCTGAGGCTAAACCGTTTGTGTTACGAACTTCTAAATGTGCTTTTTAGATAGAAAGCAAGCTAGCTACATGATTGAAACGAGTTTAAGATGAATTTAAAACCTACTACTAAATTTTGCTATTTTTAAAATTCACGATTTTTAAAATTCCTGAGGCTAAACCGTTTGTGTTACGAACTTCTACATATGTTTTTTAGATAGAAATCAAGCTAGCTACATGATTGAAACGAGTTTAAGATGAATTTAAAACCTACTACTAAATTTAGCAATTTTTAAAGTTCTCGATTTTTAAAATTCCTGGGGCTAAACCGTTTGTGCTACGAACTTCTAAATGTGCTTTTTAGACAGAAAGCAAGCCATCTACATGATTGAAACGTGTTTAAGAAGAATTTAAAACCTACTACTAAATTTAGCTACTTTTAAAATTCTCGATTTTTAAAATCCCTGAGGCTAAACCGTTTGTGTTACGAACTTCTAAATGTGCTTTTTAGGCAAAAAAGCTAGCCATCTACATGGTTGATACCCAATAAGTAGAATTTAAACCCTACTACTAAATTTAGCTATTTTTAAAATTCACGATTTTTAAAATTCCCGAGGCTAAGCCGTTTGTGTTACGAACTTCTACATGAGCCTTTTAGGCAGAAAGCAAGCCATCTACATGATTGATACCAGCATAAGTAGAATTTAAACCCTACTACTAAATTTAGCTATTTTTAAAATTCTTGACTTTTAAAATTCCTGATGCTAAACCGTTTGTGTTACGAACTTCTAAATGTGCTTTTTAGATAGAAAGCAAGCCAACTACATGATTGAAACGAGTTTAAGAAGAATTTAAAACCTACTACTAAATTTAGATATTTTTAAAATTCTCGATTTTTAAAATCCCTGAGGCTAAACCGTTTGTGTTACGAACTTCTAAATGTGCTTTTTAGATAGAAACCAAGCTAGCTACATGATTGAAACGAGTTTAAGATGAATTTAAAACCTACTACTAAATTTTGCTATTTTTAAAATTCACGATTTTTAAAATTCCTGAGGCTAAACCGTTTGTGTTACGAACTTCTACATGTGCTTTTTAGATAGAAAGCAAGCTAGCTACATGATTGAAACGAGTATAAGATGAATTTAAAACCTACTACTAAATTTTGCTATTTTTAAAATTCTCGATTTTTAAAATCCCTGAGGCTAAACCGTTTGTGTAACGAACTTCTAAATGTGCTTTTTAGATAGAAAGCAAGCCATCTACATGATTGAAACGAGTTTAAGAAGAATTTAAAACCTACTACTAAATTTAGCAATTTTTAAAGTTCTCGATTTTTAAAATTCCTGGGGCTAAACCGTTTGTGCTACGAACTTCTAAATGTGCTTTTTAGACAGAAAGCAAGCCATCTACATGATTGAAACGTGTTTAAGAAGAATTTAAAACCTACTACTAAATTTAGCTACTTTTAAAATTCTCGATTTTTAAAATTCCTGAGGCTAAACCGTTTGTGTTACGAACTTCTAAATGTGCTTTTTAGGCAAAAAAGCTAGCCATCTACATGGTTGATACCCAATAAGTAGAATTTAAACCCTACTACTAAATTTAGCTATTTTTAAAATTCACGATTTTTAAAATTCCCGAGGCTAAGCCGTTTGTGTTACGAACTTCTACATGAGCCTTTTAGGCAGAAAGCAAGCCATCTACATGATTGATACCAGCATAAGTAGAATTTAAACCCTACTACTAAATTTAGCTATTTTTAAAATTCTTGACTTTTAAAATTCCTGATGCTAAACCGTTTGTGTTACGAACTTCTAAATGTGCTTTTTAGATAGAAAGCAAGCCAACTACATGATTGAAACGAGTTTAAGAAGAATTTAAAACCTACTACTAAATTTAGATATTTTTAAAATTCTCGATTTTTAAAATCCCTGAGGCTAAACCGTTTGTGTTACGAACTTCTAAATGTGCTTTTTAGATAGAAAGCAAGCTAGCTACATGATTGAAACGAGTTTAAGATGAATTTAAAACCTACTACTAAATTTTGCTATTTTGAAAATTCACGATTTTTAAAATTCCTGAGGCTAAACCGTTTGTGTTACGAACTTCTACATGTGCTTTTTAGATAGAAAGCAAGCTAGCTACATGATTGAAACGAGTATAAGATGAATTTAAAACCTACTACTAAATTTTGCTATTTTTAAAATTCTCGATTTTTAAAATCCCTGAGGCTAAACCGTTTGTGTAACGAACTTCTAAATGTGCTTTTTAGATAGAAAGCAAGCCATCTACATGATTGAAACGAGTTTAAGAAGAATTTAAAACCTACTACTAAATTTAGCAATTTTTAAAGTTCTCGATTTTTAAAATTCCTGGGGCTAAACCGTTTGTGCTACGAACTTCTAAATGTGCTTTTTAGACAGAAAGCAAGCCATCTACATGATTGAAACGTGTTTAAGAAGAATTTAAAACCTACTACTAAATTTAGCTACTTTTAAAATTCTCGATTTTTAAAACTCCTGAGGCTAAACCGTTTGTGTTACGAACTTCTAAATGTGCTTTTTAGGCAAAAAAGCTAGCCATCTACATGGTTGATACCCAATAAGTAGAATTTAAACCCTACTACTAAATTTAGCTATTTTTAAAATTCACGATTTTTAAAATTCCCGAGGCTAAGCCGTTTGTGTTACGAACTTCTACATGAGCCTTTTAGGCAGAAAGCAAGCCATCTACATGATTGATACCAGCATAAGTAGAATTTAAACCCTACTACTAAATTTAGCTATTTTTAAAATTCTTGACTTTTAAAATTCCTGATGCTAAACCGTTTGTGTTACGAACTTCTAAATGTGCTTTTTAGATAGAAAGCAAGCCAACTACATGATTGAAACGAGTTTAAGAAGAATTTAAAACCTACTACTAAATTTAGATATTTTTAAAATTCTCGATTTTTAAAATCCCTGAGGCTAAACCGTTTGTGTTACGAACTTCTAAATGTGCTTTTTAGATAGAAAGCAAGCTAGCTACATGATTGAAACGAGTTTAAGATGAATTTAAAACCTACTACTAAATTTTGCTAATTTTAAAATTCACGATTTTTAAAATTCCTGAGGCTAAACCGTTTGTGTTACGAACTTCTACATGTGCTTTTTAGATAGAAAGCAAGCTAGCTACATGATTGAAACGAGTATAAGATGAATTTAAAACCTACTACTAAATTTTGCTATTTTTAAAATTCTCGATTTTTACAATCCCTGAGGCTAAACCGTTTGTGTTACGAACTTCTAAATGTGCTTTTTAGATAGAAAGCAAGCCATCTACATGATTGAAACGAGTTTAAGAAGAATTTAAAACCTACTACTAAATTTAGCAATTTTTAAAGTTCTCGATTTTTAAAATTCCTGGGGCTAAACCGTTTGTGCTACGAACTTCTAAATGTGCTTTTTAGACAGAAAGCAAGCCATCTACATGATTGAAACGTGTTTAAGACGAATTTAAAACCTACTACTAAATTTAGCTACTTTTAAAATTCTCGATTTTTAAAATTCCTGAGGCTAAACCGTTTGTGTTACGAACTTCTAAATGTGCTTTTTAGGCAAAAAAGCTAGCCATCAACATGATTGATACCAGCATAAGTAGAATTTAAACCCTACTACTAAATTTAGCTATTTTTAAAATTCTTGACTTTTAAAATTCCCGAGGCTAAACCGTTTGTGTTACGAACTTCTAAATGTCCTTTTTAGGCAGAAAGCAAGCCATCTACATGATTGATACCAGCTTAAGTAGAATTTAAATCCTACTAATAAATTTAGCTATTTTTAAAATTCTCGATTTTTAAAATTCCTGAGGCTAAACCGTTTGTGTTACGAACTTCTTAACATGCATTTTACACAGAAAGCAAGCTATCTGCATGACCGACACGAGTTTAAAAAGAATTTAGAACCTACTTCTAAAATTAGCTATTTTTAAAATTCTCGATTTTTAAAATTTCTGAGGCTAAACCGTTTGTGTTACGAACTTCTAAATGTGCTTTTTAGGCAGAAAGCTAGCCATCAACATGATTGATACCAGCATAAGTAGAATTTAAACCCTACTACTAAATTTAGCTATTTTTAAAATGCTTGACTTTTAAAATTCCCGAAGCTAAACCGTTTGTGTTACGAACTTCTAAATGTGCTTTTTAGGCAGAAAGCAAGCCATCTACATGATTGATACCAGCATAAGTAGAATTTAAACCCTACTACTAAATTTAGCTATTTTTAAAATTCTTGACTTTTAAAATTCCCGAGGCTAAACCGTTTGTGTTACGAACTTCTAAATGTGCTTTTAGGCAGAAAGCAAGCCATCTACATGATTGATACCAGCATAAGTAGAATTTAACGCTACTAATAAATTTAGCTGTTTTTAAAATTCTCGATTTTTAAAATTCCTGAGGCTAAACCGTTTGTGTTACGAACTTCTTAGTATGCATTTTACACAGAAAGCAAGCTATCTACATGATTGAAACGAGTTTAAAAAGAATTTAAATCCTACTACTAAAATTAGCTATTTTTAAAATTCTCGATTTTTAAAATTCCTGAGGCTAAACCGTTTGTGTTACGAACTTCTAAATGTCCTTTTTAGGCAGAAAGCAACACATCTACATGATTGATACCAGCTTAAGTAGAATTTAAATCCTACTAATAAATTTAGCTATTTTTAAAATTCTCGATTTTTAAAATTCCTGAGGCTAAACCGTTTGTGTTACGAACTTCTTAACATGCATTTTACACAGAAAGCAAGCTATCTGCATGACCGACACGAGTTTAAAAAGAATTTAGAACCTACTTCTAAAATTAGCTATTTTTAAAATTCTCGATTTTTTAAATTTCTGAGGCTAAACCGTTTGTGTTACGAACTTCTAAATGTGCTTTTTAGGCAGAAAGCTAGCCATCAACATGATTGATACCAGCATAAGTAGAATTTAAACCCTACTACTAAATTTAGCTATTTTTAAAATGCTTGACTTTTAAAATTCCCGAGGCTAAACCGTTTGTGTTACGAACTTTTAAATGTGCTTTTTAGGCAGAAAGCAAGCCATCTACATGATTGATACCAGCATAAGTAGAATTTAAACCCTACTACTAAATTTAGCGATTTTTAAAATTCTTGACTTTTAAAATTCCCGAGGCTAAACCGTTTCTGTTACGAACTTCTAAATGTGCTTTTAGGCAGAAAGCAAGCCATCTACATGATTGATACCAGCATAAGTAGAATTTAACGCTACTAATAAATTTAGCTGTTTTTAAAATTCTCGATTTTTAAAATTCCTGAGGCTAAACCGTTTGTGTTACGAACTTCTTAATATGCATTTTACACAGAAAGCAAGCTATCTACATGATTGAAACGAGTTTAAAAAGAATTTAAATCCTACTACTAAAATTAGCTATTTTTAAAATTCTCGATTTTTAAAATTCCTGAGGCTAAACCGTTTGTGTTACGAACTTCTAAATGTGCTTTTTAGGCAGAAAGCAAGCCATCTACATGATTGATACCAGCATAAGTAGAATTTAAAACCTACTACTAAATTTAGCTATTTTTAAAATTCTTGACTTTTAAAATTCCCGAGGCTAAACCGTTTGTGTTACGAACTTCTAAATGTGCTTTTAGGCAGAAAGCAAGCCATCTACATGATTGATACTAGCATAAGTAGAATTTAACGCTACTAATAAATTTAGCTGTTTTTAAAATTCTCGATTTTTAAAATTCCTGAGGCTAAACCGTTTGTGTTACGAACTTCTTAATATGCATTTTACACAGAAAGCAAGCTATCTACATGATTGAAACGAGTTTAAAAAGAATTTAAATCCTACTACTAAAATTAGCTATTTTTAAAATTCTCGATTTTTAAAATTCCTGAGGCTAAACCGTTTGTGTTACGAACTTCTAAATGTGCTTTTTAGGCAGAAAGCAAGCCATCTACATGATTGATACCAGCATAAGTAGAATTTAAAACCTACTACTAAATTTAGCTATTTTTAAAATTCTTGACTTTTAAAATTCCCGAGGCTAAACCGTTTGTGTTACGAACTTCTAAATGTGCTTTTAGGCAGAAAGCAAGCCATCTACATGATTGATACCAGCATAAGTAGAATTTAACGCTACTAATAAATTTAGCTGTTTTTAAAATTCTCGATTTTTAAAATTCCTGAGGCTAAACCGTTTGTGTTACGAACTTCTTAATATGCATTTTACACAGAAAGCAAGCTATCTACATGATTGAAACGAGTTTAAAAAGAATTTAAATCCTACTACTAAAATTAGCTATTTTTAAAATTCTCGATTTTTAAAATTCCTGAGGCTAAAGCGTTTGTGTTACGAACTTCTAAATGTGCTTTTTAGGCAGAAAGCAAGCCATCTACATGATTGATACCAGCATAAGTAGAATTTAAAACCTACTACTAAATTTAGCTATTTTTAAAATTCTCGTTTTTTAAAATTCCTGGGGCTAAACCGTTTGTGCTACGAACTTCTAAATGTGCTTTTTAGACAGAAAGCAAGCTATCTACATGATTGAAACGAGTTTAAGAAGAATTTAAAACCTACTACTAAATTTAGCTATTTTTTAAATTCTGGATTTTTAAAATTCCTGAGGCTAAACCGTTTGTGTTACGAACTTCTTAATATGCATTTTACACAGAAAGCAAGCTATCTACATGATTGAAACGAGTTTAAGAAGAATTTAAAGCCTACTACTAAAATTAGCTATTTTTAAAATTCTCGATTTTTAAAATTCCTGAGGCTAAACCGTTTGTGTTACGAACTTCTAAATGTGCTTTTTAGGCAGAAGGCAAGCCATCTACATGATTGATACCAGCATAAGTAGAATTTACTCCATACTACTAAATTTAGCTATTTTTAAAATTCTTGACTTTTAAAATTCCTGATGCTAAACCGTTTGTGTTACGAACTTCTAAATGTGCTTTTTAGATAGAAAGCAAGCCAACTACATGATTGAAACGAGTTTAAGAAGAATTTAAAACCTACTACTACATTTAGCAATTTTTAAAGTTCTCGATTTTTAAAATTCCTGAGGCTAAACCGTTTGTGTTACGAACTTCTAAATGTGCTTTTTAGATAGAAAGCAGGCTAGCTACATGATTGAAACGAGTTTAAGAAGAATTTAAAACCTACTACTAAATTTAGATATTTTTAAAATTCTCGATTTTTAAAATCCCTGAGGCTAAACCGTTTGTGTTACGAACTTCTAAATGTGCTTTTTAGATAGAAAGCAAGCTAGCTACATGATTGAAACGAGTTTAAGATGAATTTAAAACCTACTACTAAATTTTGCTATTTTTAAAATTCACGATTTTTAAAATTCCTGAGGCTAAACCGTTTGTGTTACGAACTTCTACATGTGCTTTTTAGATAGAAAGCAAGCTAGCTACATGATTGAAACGAGTATAAGATGAATTTAAAACCTACTACTAAATTTAGCTACTTTTAAAATTCTCGATTTTTAAAATTCCTGAGGCTAAACCGTTTGTGTTACGAACTTCTAAATGTGCTTTTTAGGCAAAAAAGCTAGCCATCTACATGGTTGATACCCAATAAGTAGAATTTAAACCCTACTACTAAATTTAGCTATTTTTAAAATTCACGATTTTTAAAATTCCCGAGGCTAAGCCGTTTGTGTTACGAACTTCTACATGAGCCTTTTAGGCAGAAAGCAAGCCATCTACATGATTGATACCAGCATCAGTAGAATTTAAACCCTACTACTAAATTTAGCTATTTTTAAAATTCTTGACTTTTAAAATTCCTGATGCTAAACCGTTTGTGTTACGAACTTCTAAATGTGCTTTTTAGATAGAAAGCAAGCTAACTACATGATTGAAACGAGTTTAAGAAGAATTTAAAACCTACTACTAAATTTAGATATTTTTAAAATTCTCGATTTTTAAAATCCCTGAGGCTAAACCGTTTGTGTTACGAACTTCTAAATGTGCTTTTTAGGCAAAAAAGCTAGCCATCAACATGATTGATACCAGCATAAGTAGAATTTAAACCCTACTACTAAATTTAGCTATTTTTAAAATTCTTGACTTTTAAAATTCCCGAGGCTAAACCGTTTGTGTTACGAACTTCTAAATGTCCTTTTTAGGCAGAAAGCAAGCCACCTACATGATTGATACCAGCTTAAGTAGAATTTAAATCCTACTAATAAATTTAGCTATTTTTAAAATTCTCGATTTTTAAAATTCCTGAGGCTAAACCGTTTGTGTTACGAACTTCTTAACATGCATTTTACACAGAAAGCAAGCTATCTGCATGACCGACACGAGTTTAAAAAGAATTTAGAACCTACTTCTAAAATTAGCTATTTTTAAAATTCTCGATTTTTAAAATTTCTGAGGCTAAACCGTTTGTGTTACGAACTTCTAAATGTGCTTTTTAGGCAGAAATCTAGCCATGAACATGATTGATACCAGCATAAGTAGAATTTAAACCCTACTACTAAATTTAGCTATTTTTCAAATGCTTGACTTTTAAAATTCCCGAGGCTAAACCGTTTGTGTTACGAACTTCTAAATGTGCTTTTTAGGCAGAAAGCAAGCCATCTACATGATTGATACCAGCATAAGTAGAATTTAAACCCTACTACTAAATTTAGCTATTTTTAAAATTCTTGACTTTTAAAATTCCCGAGGCTAAACCGTTTGTGTTACGAACTTCTAAATGTGCTTTTAGGCAGAAAGCAAGCCATCTACATGATTGATACCAGCATAAGTAGAATTTAACGCTACTAATAAATTTAGCTGTTTTTAAAATTCTCGATTTTTAAAATTCCTGAGGCTAAACCGTTTGTGTTACGAACTTCTTAATATGCATTTTACACAGAAAGCAAGCTATCTACATGATTGAAACGAGTTTAAAAAGAATTTAAATCCTACTACTAAAATTAGCTATTTTTAAAATTCTCGATTTTTAAAATTCCTGAGGCTAAACCGTTTGTGTTACGAACTTCTAAATGTGCTTTTTAGACAGAAAGCAAGCTATCTACATGATTGAAACGAGTTTAAGAAGAATTGAAAACCTACTACTAAATTTAGCTATTTTTTAAATTCTGGATTTTTAAAATTCCTGAGGCTAAACCGTTTGTGTTACGAACTTCTTAATATGCATTTTACACAGAAAGCAAGCTATCTACATGATTGAAACGAGTTTAAGAAGAATTTAAAGCCTACTACTAAAATTAGCTATTTTTAAAATTCTCGATTTTTAAAATTCCTGAGGCTAAACCGTTTGTGTTACGAACTTCTAAATGTGCTTTTTAGGCAGAAGGCAAGCCATCTACATGATTGATACCAGCATAAGTAGAATTTACTCCATACTACTAAATTTAGCTATTTTTAAAGTTCTTGACTTTTAAAATTCCTGATGCTAAACCGTTTGTGTTACGAACTTCTAAATGTGCTTTTTAGATAGAAAGCAAGCCAACTACATGATTGAAACGAGTTTAAAAAGAATTTAAAACCTACTACTACATTTAGCAATTTTTAAAGTTCTCGATTTTTAAAATTCCTGAGGCTAAACCGTTTGTGTTACGAACTTCTAAATGTGCTTTTTAGATAGAAAGCAGGCTAGCTACATGATTGAAACGAGTTTAAGAAGAATTTAAAACCTACTACTAAATTTAGCTATTTTTAAAATTCTCGATTTTTAAAATCCCCGAGGCTAAACCGTTTGTGTTACGAACTTCTAAATCTGCTTTTTAGACAGAAAGCAAGCTATCTACATGATTGAAACGAGTTTAAGAAGAATTTAAAACCTACTACTAAATTTAGCTATTTTTAAAATTCTGGATTTTTAAAATTCCTGAGGCTAAACCGTTTGTGTTACGAACTTCTTAATATGCATTTTACACAGAGAGCAAGCTATCTACATGATTGAAACGAGTTTAAAAAGAATTTAAAGCCTACTACTAAAATTAGCTATTTTTAAAATTCTCGATTTTTAAAATTCCTGAAGCTAAACCGTTTGTGTTACGAACTTCTAAATGTCCTTTTTAGGCAGAAAGCAAGCCATCTACATGATTGATACCAGCTTAAGTAGAATTTAAATCCTACTAATAAATTTAGCTATTTTTAAAATTCTCGATTTTTAAACTTCCTGAGGCTAAACCGTTTGTGTTACGAACTTCTTAACATGCATTTTACACAGAAAGCAAGCTATCTGCATGACCGACACGAGTTTAAAAAGAATTTAGAACCTACTTCTAAAATTAGCTATTTTTAAAATTCTCGATTTTTAAAATTTCTGAGGCTAAACCGTTTGTGTTACGAACTTCTAAATGTGCTTTTTAGGCAGAAAGCTAGCCATCAACATGATTGATACCAGCATAAGTAGAATTTAAACCCTACTACTAAATTTAGCTATTTTTAAAATGCTTGACTTTTAAAATTCCCGAGGCTAAACCGTTTGTGTTACGAACTTCTAAATGTGCTTTTTAGGCAGAAAGCAAGCCATCTACATGGTTGATACCCAATAAGTAGAATTTAAACCCTACTACTAAATTTAGCTATTTTTAAAATTCACGATTTTTAAAATTCCCGAGGCTAAGCCGTTTGTGTTACGAACTTCTACATGAGCCTTTTAGGCAGAAAGCAAGCCATCTACATGATTGATACCAGCATCAGTAGAATTTAAACCCTACTACTAAATTTAGCTATTTTTAAAATTCTTGACTTTTAAAATTCCTGATGCTAAACCGTTTGTGTTACGAACTTCTAAATGTGCTTTTTAGATAGAAAGCAAGCTAGCTACATGATTGAAACGAGTTTAAGATGAATTTAAAACCTACTACTAAATTTTGCTATTTTTAAAATTCACGATTTTTAAAATTCCTGAGGCTAAACCGTTTGTGTTACGAACTTCTACATGTGCTTTTTAGATAGAAAGCAAGCTAGCTACATGATTGAAACGAGTATAAGATGAATTTAAAACCTACTACTAAATTTTGCTATTTTTAAAATTCTCGATTTTTACAATTCCTGAGGCTAAACCGTTTGTGTTACGAACTTCTAAATGTGCTTTTTAGATAGAAAGCAAGCCATCTACATGATTGAAACGAGTTTAAGAAGAATTTAAAACCTACTACTAAATTTAGCAATTTTTAAAGTTCTCGATTTTTAAAATTCCTGGGGCTAAACCGTTTGTGCTACGAACTTCTAAATGTGCTTTTTAGACAGAAAGCAAGCCATCTACATGATTGAAACGTGTTTAAGAAGAATTTAAAACCTACTACTAAATTTAGCTACTTTTAAAATTCTCGATTTTTAGAATTCCTGAGGCTAAACCGTTTGTGTTACGAACTTCTAAATGTGCTTTTTAGGCAAAAAAGCTAGCCATCAACATGATTGATACCAGCATAAGTAGAATTTAAACCCTACTACTAAATTTACCTATTTTTAAAATTCTTGACTTTTAAAATTCCCGAGGCTAAACCGTTTGTGTTACGAACTTCTAAATGTCCTTTTTAGGCAGAAAGCAAGCCATCTACATGATTGATACCAGCTTAAGTAGAATTCAAATCCTACTAATAAATTTAGCTATTTTTAAAATTCTCGATTTTTAAAATTCCTGAGGCTAAACCTT
Source organism: Melanotus villosus (assembly GCA_963082815.1). Classification (NCBI taxonomy): domain Eukaryota; kingdom Metazoa; phylum Arthropoda; class Insecta; order Coleoptera; family Elateridae; genus Melanotus; species Melanotus villosus. Next base: position 22,419,679 of record OY720425.1, read on the forward strand.
TTGTGTTACGAACTTCTTAACATGCATTTTACACAGAAAGCAAGCTATCTGCATGACCGACACGAGTTTAAAAAGAATTTAGAACCTACTTCTAAAATTAGCTATTTTTAAAATTCTCGATTTTTAAAATTTCTGAGGCTAAACCGTTTGTGTTACGAACTTCTAAATGTGCTTTTTAGGCAGAAAGCTAGCCATCAACATGATTGATACCAGCATAAGTAGAATTTAAACCCTACTACTAAATTTAGCTATTTTTAAAATGCTTGACTTTTAAAATTCCCGAGGCTAAACCGTTTGTGTTACGAACTTCTAAATGTGCTTTTTAGGCAGAAAGCAAGCCATCTACATGATTGATACCAGCATAAGTAGAATTTAAACCCTACTACTAAATTTAGCTATTTTTAAAATTCTTGACTTTTAAAATTCCCGAGGCTAAACCGTTTGTGTTACGAACTTCTAAATGTGCTTTTAGGCAGAAAGCAAGCCATCTACATGATTGATACCAGCATAAGTAGAATTTAACGCTACTAATAAATTTAGCTGTTTTTAAAATTCTCGATTTTTAAAATTCCTGAGGCTAAACCGTTTGTGTTACGAACTTCTTAATATGCATTTTACACAGAAAGCAAGCTATCTACATGATTGAAACGAGTTTAAAAAGAATTTAAATCCTACTACTAAAATTAGCTATTTTTAAAATTCTCGATTTTTAAAATTCCTGAGGCTAAACCGTTTGTGTTACGAACTTCTAAATGTGCTTTTTAGACAGAAAGCAAGCTATCTACATGATTGAAACGAGTTTAAGAAGAATTTAAAACCTACTACTAAATTTAGCTATTTTTTAAATTCTGGATTTTTAAAATTCCTGAGGCTAAACCGTTTTTGTTACAAACTTCTTAATATGCATTTTACACAGAAAGCAAGCTATCTACATGATTGAAACGAGTTTAAGAAGAATTTAAAGCCTACTACTAAAATTAGCTATTTTTAAAATTCTCGATTTTTAAAATTCCTGAGGCTAAACCGTTTGTGTTACGAACTTCTAAATGTGCTTTTTAGGCAGAAGGCAAGCCATCTACATGATTGATACCAGCATAAGTAGAATTTACTCCATACTACTAAATTTAGCTATTTTTAAAGTTCTTGACTTTTAAAATTCCTGATGCTAAACCGTTTGTGTTACGAACTTCTAAATGTGCTTTTTAGATAGAAAGCAAGCCAACTACATGATTGAAACGAGTTTAAGAAGAATTTAAAACCTACTACTACATTTAGCAATTTTTAAAGTTCTCGATTTTTAAAATTCCTGAGGCTAAACCGTTTGTGTTACGAACTTCTAAATGTGCTTTTTAGATAGAAAGCAGGCTAGCTACATGATTGAAACGAGTTTAAGAAGAATTTAAAACCTACTACTAAATTTAGCTATTTTTAAAATTCTCGATTTTTAAAATCCCCGAGGCTAAATCGTTTGTGTTACGAACTTCTAAATCTGCTTTTTAGACAGAAAGCAAGCTATCTACATGATTGAAACGAGTTTAAGAAGAATTTAAAGCCTACTACTAAAATTAGCTATTTTTAAAATTCTCGATTTTTAAAATTCCTGAGGCTAAACCGTTTGTGTTACGAACTTCTTAATATGCATTTTACACAGAGAGCAAGCTATCTACATGATTGAAACGAGTTTAAGAACAATTTAAAGCCTACTACTAAAATTAGCTATTTTTAAAATTCTCGATTTTTAAAATTCCTGAGGCTAAACCGTTTGTGTTACGAACTTCTAAATGTGCTTTTTAGGCAGAAGGCAAGCCATCTACATGATTGATACCAGCATAAGTAGAATTTACTCCATACTACTAAATTTAGCTATTTTTAAAATTCTTGACTTTTAAAATTCCTGATGCTAAACCGTTTGTGTTACGAACTTCTAAATGTGCTTTTTAGATAGAAAGCAAGCTAGCTACTTGATTGAAACGAGTTTAAGAAGAATTTAAAATCTACTACTAAATTTAGCTATTTTTAAAATTCACGATTTTTAAAATTCCTGAGGCTAAACCGTTTGTGTTACGAACTTCTACATGAGCTTTTTAGGCAGAAAACAAGCCATCTACGTGATTGATACCAGCATAAGTAGAATTTAAACCCTACTACTAAATTTAGCTATTTTTAAAATTCACGATTTTTAAAATTCCCGAGGCTAACCCGTTTGTGTTACGAACTTCTACATGAGCTTTTGAGGCAGAAAGCAAGCCATCTACATGATTGATCCCAGCATAAGTAGAATTTATACCCTACTACTAAATTTAGCTATTTTTAAAATTCTTGAATTTTAATATTCCTGATGCTAAACCGTTTGTGTTACGAACTTCTAAATGTGCTTTTTACATAGAAAGCAAGCTAACTACATGATTGAAATGAGCTTAAGAAGAATTTAAAACCTACTACTAAATTTAGCTATTTTTAAAATTCTAAATTGTTAAACTTCCTGGGGCTAAACCGTTTGTGCTACGAACTTCTAAATGTGCTTTTTAGACAGAAAGGAAGTTATCTACATGATTGAAACGAGTTTAAGAAGAATTTAAAACCTACTACTAAATTTAGCTATTTTTATAATTCTCGATTTTTAAAATTCCCGAGGCTAACCCGTTTGTGTTACGAACTTCTAAATGTGCTTTTTAGGCAGAAAGCAAGCCATCTACATGATTGATACCAGCATAAGTAGAATTTAAACCCTACTACTAAATTTAGCTATTTTTAAAATTCTTGACTTTTAAAATTCCTGATGCTAAACCGTTAGTGTTACGAACTTCTAAATGTGCTTTTTAGATAGAAAGCAAGCTAGCTACATGATTGAAACGAGTTTAAGAAGAATTTAAAACCAACTACTAAATTTAGCTATTTTTAAAATTCTCGATTTTTAAAATTCCTGAGGCTAAACCGTTTGTGTTACGAACTTCTACATGAGCTTTTTAGGCAGAAAACCAGCCATCTACGTGATTGATACCAGCATAAGTAGAATTTAACGCTACTAATAAATTTAGCTGTTTTTAAAATTCTCGATTTTTAAAATTCCCGAGGCTAAATCGTTTGTGTTACGAACTTCTAAATGTGCTTTTAGGCAGAAAGCCAGCCATCTACATGATTGATACCAGCATAAGTAGAATTTAACGCTACTAATAAATTTAGCTGTTTTTAAAATTCTCGATTTTTAAAATTGCTGAGGTTAAACCGTTTGTGTTACGAACTTCTTAATATGCATTTTACACAGAAAGCAAGCTATCTACATGATTGAAACGAGTTTAAAAAGAATTTAAATCCTACTACTAAAATTAGCTATTTTTAAAATTCTCGATTTTTAAAATTCCTGAGGCTAAACCGTTTGTGTTACGAACTTCTAAATGTGCTTTTTAGATAGAAAGCAAGCTAGCTACATGATTGAAACGAGTTTAAGAAGAATTTAAAACCAACTACTAAATTTAGCTATTTTAAAAATTCTCGATTTTTAAAATTCCTGGGGCTAAACCGTTTGTGTTACGAACTTCTAAATGTGCTTTTTAGGCAGAAAGCAAGCCATCTACATGATTGATAGCAGCATAAGTAGAATTTAAACCCTACTACTAAATTTAGATATTTTTAAAATTCTTGACTTTTAAAATTCCTGATTCTAAACCGTTTGTGTTACGAACTTCTAAATGTGCTTTTTAGGCAGAAAGCAAGTCATCTACATGATTGATACCAGCATAAGTAGAATTTAAACCCTACTAATAAATTTAGCTATTTTTAAAACTCTCGATTTTTAAAATTCCTGAGGCTAAACCGTTTGTGTTACGAACTTCTTAATATGCGTTTTACACAGAAAGCAAGCTATCTACATGATTGAAACGAGTTTAAAAAGAATTTAAAACCTACTACTAAAATTAGCTATTTTTAAAGTTCTCGATTTTTAAAATTCCTGAGGCTAAACCGTTTGTGTTACGAACTTCTAAATGTGCTTTTTAGATAGAAAGCAAGCTAGCTACATGATTGAAACGAGTTTAAGAAGAATTTAAAACCTACTACTGAAATTAGCTATTTTTAAAATTCTCGATTTTTAAAATTCCTGAGGCTAAACCGTTTGTGTTACGAACTTCTAAATGTGCTTTTTAGGTAGAAAGCAAGCCATCAACATGATTGATACCAGCATAAGTAGAATTTGAACCCTACTACTAAATTTAGCTATTTTTAAAATTCTTGACTTTTAAAATTCACGAGGCTAAACCGTTTGTGTTACGAACTTCTTAATATGCATTTTACACAGAAAGCAAGCTATGTACATGACTGAAACGAGTTTAAAAAGAATTTAAAACCCACTACTAAAATTAGCTATTTTTAAAATTCTTGATTTTTAAAATTCCTGAGGCTAAACCGTTTGTGTTACTAACTTCTAGACGTGCTTTTTAGGCAGAAAGCAAGCCATCTACATGATTGATACCAGCATAAGTAGAATTTAAACCCTACTACTAAATTTAGCTATTTTTAAAATTCACGATTTTTAAAATTCCCGAGGCTAAACCGTTTGTGTTACGAACTTCTTAATATGAATTTTACACCGAAAGCAAGCTATCTACATGATTGAAACGAGTTTAAGGAGAATTTAAAACCTACTACTAAAATTAGCTATTTTTAAAATTCTCGATTTTTAAAATTCCTGAGGCTAAACCGTTTGTGTTACGAACTTCTAAATGTGCTTTTTAGATAGAAAGCAAGCCAACTACATGATTGAAACGAGTTTAAGAAGAATTTAAAATCTACTACTAAATTTAGCTATTTTTAAAGTTCTCGATTTTTAAAATTCCTGAGGCTAAACCGTTTGTGTTACGAACGTCTAAATGTGCTTTTTAGATAGAAAGCAAGCTAGCTACATGATTGAAACGAGTTTAAGAAGAATTTAAAACCTACTACTAAAATTAGCTATTTTTAAAATTCTCGATTTTTAAAATTCCTGATGCTAAACCGTTTGTGTTACGAACTTCTAAATGTGCTTTTTAGGTAGAAAGCAAGCCATCAACATGATTGATACCAGCATAAGTAGAATTTGAACCCTACTACTAAATTTAGCTATTTTTAAAATTCTTGACTTTTAAAATTCCTGGGGCTAAACCGTTTGTGTTACGAACGTCTAAATGTGCTTTTTAGATAGAAAGCAAGCTAGCTACATGATTGAAACGAGTTTAAGAAGAATTTAAAACCTACTACTAAAATTAGCTATTTTTAAAATTCTCGATTTTTAAAATTCCTGAGGCTAAACCGTTTGTGTTACGAACGTCTAAATGTGCTTTTTAGATAGAAAGCAAGCTAGCTACATGATTGAAACGAGTTTAAGAAGAATTTAAAACCTACTACTAAAATTAGCTATTTTTAAAATTCTCGATTTTTAAAATTCCTGATGCTAAACCGTTTGTGTTACGAACTTCTAAATGTGCTTTTTAGGCAGAAAGAAAGCCATCTACATGATTTATACCAGCATAAGTAGAATTTAAACCCTACTACTAAATTTAGCTATTTTTAAAGTTCTTGACTTTTAAAATTCCTGATGCTAAACCGTTTGTGTTACGAACTTCTAAATGTGCTTTTTAGATAGAAAGCAAGCTAGCTACATGATTGAAACGAGTTTAAGAAGAATTTAAAACCTACTACTAAATTTAGCTATTTTTAAAGTTCTCGATTTTTAAAATTCCTGAGGCTAAACCGTTTGTGTTACGAACGTCTAAATGTGCTTTTTAGATAGAAAGCAAGCTAGCTACATGATTGAAACGAGTTTAAGAAGAATTTAAAACCTACTACTAAATTTAGCTATTTTTAAAGTTCTCGATTTTTAAAATTCCTGAGGCTAAACCGTTTGTGTTACGAACGTCTAAATGTGCTTTTTAGATAGAAAGCAAGCTAGCTACATGATTGAAACGAGTTTAAGAAGAATTTAAAACCTACTACTAAAATTAGCTATTTTTAAAATTCTCGATTTTTAAAATTCCTGATGCTAAACCGTTTGTGTTACGAACTTCTAAATGTGCTTTTTAGGCAGAAAGAAAGCCATCTACATGATTTATACCAGCATAAGTAGAATTTAAACCCTACTACTAAATTTAGCTATTTTTAAAGTTCTTGACTTTTAAAATTCCTGATGCTAAACCGTTTGTGTTACGAACTTCTAAATGTGCTTTTTAGATAGAAAGCAAGCCAACTACATGATTGATACCAGCATAAATAGAATTTGAACCCTACTACTAAATTTAGCTATTTTTAAAGTTCTTGACTTTTAAAATTCCTGATGCTAAACCGTTTGTGTTACGGACTTCTAAATGTGCTTTTTAGATAGAAAGCAAGCCAACTACATGATTGAAACGAGTTTAAGAAGAATTTAAAACCTACTACTAAATTTGGCTATTTTTAAAGTTCTCGATTTTTAAAATTCCTGAGGCTAAACCGTTTGTGTTACGAACTTCTAAATGTGCTTTTTAGATAGAAAGCAAGCTAGCTACATGATTGAAACGAGTTTAAGAAGAATTTAAAACCAACTACTAAATTTAGCTATTTTAAAAATTCTCGATTTTTAAAATTCCTGGGGCTAAACCGTTTGTGTTACGAACTTCTAAATGTGCTTTTTAGGCAGAAAGCAAGCCATCTACATGATTGATAGCAGCATAAGTAGAATTTAAACCCTACTACTAAATTTAGATATTTTTAAAATTCTTGACTTTTAAAATTCCTGATTCTAAACCGTTTGTGTTACGAACTTCTAAATGTGCTTTTTAGGCAGAAAGCAAGTCATCTACATGATTGATACCAGCATAAGTAGAATTTAAACCCTACTAATAAATTTAGCTATTTTTAAAACTCTCGATTTTTAAAATTCCTGAGGCTAAACCGTTTGTGTTACGAACTTCTTAATATGCGTTTTACACAGAAAGCAAGCTATCTACATGATTGAAACGAGTTTAAAAAGAATTTAAAACCTACTACTAAAATTAGCTATTTTTAAAGTTCTCGATTTTTAAAATTCCTGAGGCTAAACCGTTTGTGTTACGAACTTCTAAATGTGCTTTTTAGATAGAAAGCAAGCTAGCTACATGATTGAAACGAGTTTAAGAAGAATTTAAAACCTACTACTGAAATTAGCTATTTTTAAAATTCTCGATTTTTAAAATTCCTGAGGCTAAACCGTTTGTGTTACGAACTTCTAAATGTGCTTTTTAGGTAGAAAGCAAGCCATCAACATGATTGATACCAGCATAAGTAGAATTTGAACCCTACTACTAAATTTAGCTATTTTTAAAATTCTTGACTTTTAAAATTCACGAGGCTAAACCGTTTGTGTTACGAACTTCTTAATATGCATTTTACACAGAAAGCAAGCTATGTACATGACTGAAACGAGTTTAAAAAGAATTTAAAACCCACTACTAAAATTAGCTATTTTTAAAATTCTTGATTTTTAAAATTCCTGAGGCTAAACCGTTTGTGTTACTAACTTCTAGACGTGCTTTTTAGGCAGAAAGCAAGCCATCTACATGATTGATACCAGCATAAGTAGAATTTAAACCCTACTACTAAATTTAGCTATTTTTAAAATTCACGATTTTTAAAATTCCCGAGGCTAAACCGTTTGTGTTACGAACTTCTTAATATGAATTTTACACCGAAAGCAAGCTATCTACATGATTGAAACGAGTTTAAGGAGAATTTAAAACCTACTACTAAAATTAGCTATTTTTAAAATTCTCGATTTTTAAAATTCCTGAGGCTAAACCGTTTGTGTTACGAACTTCTAAATGTGCTTTTTAGATAGAAAGCAAGCCAACTACATGATTGAAACGAGTTTAAGAAGAATTTAAAATCTACTACTAAATTTAGCTATTTTTAAAGTTCTCGATTTTTAAAATTCCTGAGGCTAAACCGTTTGTGTTACGAACGTCTAAATGTGCTTTTTAGATAGAAAGCAAGCTAGCTACATGATTGAAACGAGTTTAAGAAGAATTTAAAACCTACTACTAAAATTAGCTATTTTTAAAATTCTCGATTTTTAAAATTCCTGATGCTAAACCGTTTGTGTTACGAACTTCTAAATGTGCTTTTTAGGTAGAAAGCAAGCCATCAACATGATTGATACCAGCATAAGTAGAATTTGAACCCTACTACTAAATTTAGCTATTTTTAAAATTCTTGACTTTTAAAATTCCTGGGGCTAAACCGTTTGTGTTACGAACGTCTAAATGTGCTTTTTAGATAGAAAGCAAGCTAGCTACATGATTGAAACGAGTTTAAGAAGAATTTAAAACCTACTACTAAAATTAGCTATTTTTAAAATTCTCGATTTTTAAAATTCCTGAGGCTAAACCGTTTGTGTTACGAACGTCTAAATGTGCTTTTTAGATAGAAAGCAAGCTAGCTACATGATTGAAACGAGTTTAAGAAGAATTTAAAACCTACTACTAAAATTAGCTATTTTTAAAATTCTCGATTTTTAAAATTCCTGATGCTAAACCGTTTGTGTTACGAACTTCTAAATGTGCTTTTTAGGCAGAAAGAAAGCCATCTACATGATTTATACCAGCATAAGTAGAATTTAAACCCTACTACTAAATTTAGCTATTTTTAAAGTTCTTGACTTTTAAAATTCCTGATGCTAAACCGTTTGTGTTACGAACTTCTAAATGTGCTTTTTAGATAGAAAGCAAGCTAGCTACATGATTGAAACGAGTTTAAGAAGAATTTAAAACCTACTACTAAATTTAGCTATTTTTAAAGTTCTCGATTTTTAAAATTCCTGAGGCTAAACCGTTTGTGTTACGAACGTCTAAATGTGCTTTTTAGATAGAAAGCAAGCTAGCTACATGATTGAAACGAGTTTAAGAAGAATTTAAAACCTACTACTAAATTTAGCTATTTTTAAAGTTCTCGATTTTTAAAATTCCTGAGGCTAAACCGTTTGTGTTACGAACGTCTAAATGTGCTTTTTAGATAGAAAGCAAGCTAGCTACATGATTGAAACGAGTTTAAGAAGAATTTAAAACCTACTACTAAAATTAGCTATTTTTAAAATTCTCGATTTTTAAAATTCCTGATGCTAAACCGTTTGTGTTACGAACTTCTAAATGTGCTTTTTAGGCAGAAAGAAAGCCATCTACATGATTTATACCAGCATAAGTAGAATTTAAACCCTACTACTAAATTTAGCTATTTTTAAAGTTCTTGACTTTTAAAATTCCTGATGCTAAACCGTTTGTGTTACGAACTTCTAAATGTGCTTTTTAGATAGAAAGCAAGCCAACTACATGATTGATACCAGCATAAATAGAATTTGAACCCTACTACTAAATTTAGCTATTTTTAAAGTTCTTGACTTTTAAAATTCCTGATGCTAAACCGTTTGTGTTACGGACTTCTAAATGTGCTTTTTAGATAGAAAGCAAGCCAACTACATGATTGAAACGAGTTTAAGAAGAATTTAAAACCTACTACTAAATTTGGCTATTTTTAAAGTTCTCGATTTTTAAAATTCCTGAGGCTAAACCGTTTGTGTTACGAACTTCTAAATGTGCTTTTTAGATAGAAAGCAAGCTAGCTACATGATTGAAACGAGTTTAAGAAGAATTTAAAACCTACTACTAAAATTAGCTATTTTTAAAATTCTCGATTTTTAAAATTCCTGATGCTAAACCGTTTGTGTTACGAACTTCTAAATGTGCTTTTTAGGTAGAAAGCAAGCCATCAACATGATTGATACCAGCATAAGTAGAATTTGAACCCTACTACTAAATTTAGCTATTTTTAAAATTCTTGACTTTTAAAATTCCTGGGGCTAAACCGTTGGTGCTACGAACTTCTAAATGTGCTTTTTAGACAGAAAGCAAGTCATCTACATGATTGAAACGTGTTTAAGAAGAATTTAAAACCTACTACTAAATTTAGCTATTTTTAAAATTCCTGAGGCTAAACCGTTTGTGTTACGAACTTCTAAATGTGCTTTTTAGGCAGAAAGCAAGCCATCAACATGATTGATACCAGCATAAGTAGAATTTGAACCCTACTACTAAATTTAGCTATTTTTAAAATTCTTGACTCTTAAAATTCACGAGGCTAAACCGTTTGTGTTACGAACTTCTAAATGTGCTTTTTAGGCAGAAAGCAAGCCATCTACATAATTGATACCAGCATAAGTAGAATTTAAACCCTACTAATAAATTTAGCTATTTTTAAAATTCTCGATTTTTAAAATCCCTGAGGCTAAACCGTTTGTGTTACGAACTTCTTAATATGCATTTTACACAGAAAGCAAGCTATCTACATGACTGAAACGAGTTTAAAAAGAATTTAAAACCTACTACTAAAATTAGCTATTTTTAAAATTCTCGATTTTTAAAATTCCCGAGGCTAAACCGTTTGTGTTACGAACTTCTTAATATGAATTTTACACAGAAAGCAAGCTATCTACATGATTGAAACGAGTTTAAGGAGAATTTAAAACCTACTACTAAAATTAGCTATTTTTAAAATTCCTGAGGCTAAACCGTTTGTGTTACGAACTTCTAAATGTGCTTTTTAGGCAGAAAGCAAGCCATCTACATGATTTATACCAGCATAAGTAGAATTTAAACCCTACTACTAAATTTAGGTATTTTTAAAGTTCTTGACTTTTAAAATTCCTGATGCTAAACCGTTTGTGTTACGGACTTCTAAATGTGCTTTTTAGATAGAAAGCAAGCCAACTACATGATTGAAACGAGTTTAAGAAGAATTTAAAACCTACTACTAAATTTGGCTATTTTTAAAGTTCTCGATTTTTAAAATTCCTGAGGCTAAACCGTTTGTGTTACGAACTTCTAAATGTGCTTTTTAGATAGAAAGCAAGCTAGCTACATGATTGAAACGAGTTTAAGAAGAATTTAAAACCTACTACTAAAATTAGCTATTTTTAAAATTCTCGATTTTTAAAATTCCTGATGCTAAACCGTTTGTGTTACGAACTTCTAAATGTGCTTTTTAGGTAGAAAGCAAGCCATCAACATGATTGATACCAGCATAAGTAGAATTTGAACCCTACTACTAAATTTAGCTATTTTTAAAATTCTTGACTTTTAAAATTCCTGGGGCTAAACCGTTGGTGCTACGAACTTCTAAATGTGCTTTTTAGACAGAAAGCAAGCCATCTACATGATTGAAACGTGTTTAAGAAGAATTTAAAACCTACTACTAAATTTAGCTATTTTTAAAATTCTTGACTCTTAAAATTCACGAGGCTAAACCGTTTGTGTTACGAACTTCTAAATGTGCTTTTTAGGCAGAAAGCAAGCCATCTACATAATTGATACCAGCATAAGTAGAATTTAAACCCTACTAATAAATTTAGCTATTTTTAAAATTCTCGATTTTTAAAATCCCTGAGGCTAAACCGTTTGTGTTACGAACTTCTTAATATGCATTTTACACAGAAAGCAAGCTATCTACATGACTGAAACGAGTTTAAAAAGAATTTAAAACCTACTACTAAAATTAGCTATTTTTAAAATTCTCGATTTTTAAAATTCCCGAGGCTAAACCGTTTGTGTTACGAACTTCTTAATATGAATTTTACACAGAAAGCAAGCTATCTACATGATTGAAACGAGTTTAAGGAGAATTTAAAACCTACTACTAAAATTAGCTATTTTTAAAATTCCTGAGGCTAAACCGTTTGTGTTACGAACTTCTAAATGTGCTTTTTAGGCAGAAAGCAAGCCATCTACATGATTTATACCAGCATAAGTAGAATTTAAACCCTACTACTAAATTTAGGTATTTTTAAAGTTCTTGACTTTTAAAATTCCTGATGCTAAACCGTTTGTGTTACGGACTTATAAATGTGCTTTTTAGATAGAAAGCAAGCCAACTACATGATTGAAACGAGTTTAAGAAGAATTTAAAGCCTACTACTAAATTTAGCTATTTTTAAAGTTCTCGATTTTTAAAATTCCTGAGGCTAAACCGTTTGTGTTACGAACTTCTAAATGTGCTTTTTAGATAGAAAGCAAGCTAGCTACATGATTGAAACGAGTTTAAGAAGAATTTAAAACCTACTACTAAAATTAGCTATTTTTAAAATTCTCGATTTTTAAAATTCCTGAGGCTAAACCGTTTGTGTTACGAACTTCTAAATGTGCCTTTTAGGTAGAAAGCAAGCCATCAACATGATTGATACCAGCATAAGTAGAATTTGAACCCTACTACTAAATTTAGCTATTTTAAAAATTCTTGACTTTTAAAATTCACGAGGCTAAACCGTTTGTGTTACGAACTTCTAAATGTGCTTTTTAGGCAGAAAGCAAGCCATCTACATAATTGATACCAGCATAAGTAGAATTTAAACCCTACTAATAAATTTAGCTATTTTTAAAATTCTCGATTTTTAAAATTCCTGAGGCTAAACCGTTTGTGTTACGAACTTCTTAATATGCATTTTACACAGAAAGTAAGCTATCTACATGACTGAAACGAGTTTAAAAAGAATTTAAAACCTACTACTAAAATTAGCTATTTTTAAAATTCTTGATTTTTAAAATTCCTGAGGCTAAACCGTTTGTGTTACTAACTTCTAAACGTGCTTTTTAGGCAGAAAGCAAGCCATCTACATGATTGATACCAGCATAAGTAGAATTTAAACCCTACTACTAAATTTAGCTATTTTTAAAATTCACGATTTTTAAAATTCCCGAGGCTAAACCGTTTGTGTTACGAACTTCTTAATATGAATTTTACACCGAAAGCAAGCTATCTACATGATTGAAACGAGTTTAAGGAGAATTTAAAACCTACTACTAAAATTAGCTATTTTTAAAATTCTCGATTTTTAAAATTCCTGAAGCTAAACCGTTTGTGTTACGAACTTCTAAATGTGCTTTTTAGGCAGAAAGCATGCCATCTACATGATTTATACCAGCATAAGTAGAATTTAAACCCTACTACTATATTTAGCTATTTTTAAAGTTCTTGACTTTTAAAATTCCTGATGCTAAACCGTTTGTGTTACGAACTTCTAAATGTGCTTTTTAGATAGAAAGCAAGCCAACTACATGATTGAAACGAGTTTAAGAAGAATTTAAAACCTACTACTAAATTTAGCTATTTTTAAAGTTCTCGATTTTTAAAATTCCTGAGGCTAAACCGTTTGTGTTACGAACTTCTAAATGTGCTTTTTAGATAGAACGCAAGCTAGCTACATGATTGAAACGAGTTTAAGGAGAATTTAAAACCTACTACTAAAATTACCTATTTTTAAAATTCTCGATTTTTAAAATTCCTGAGGCTAAACCGTTTGTGTTACGAACTTCTAAATGTGCTTTTTAGGCAGAAAGCAAGCCATCTACATGATTGATACCAGCATAAGTAGAATTCAAACCCTACTACTAAATTTAGCTATTTTTAAAATTCACGATTTTTAAAATTCCCGAGGCTAAACGGTTTGTGTTACGAACTTCTTAATATGCATTTTACACAGAAAGCAAGCTATCTACATGATTGAAACGAGTTTAAGGAGAATTTAAAACCTACTACTAAAATTAGCTATTTTTAAAATTCTCGATTTTTAAAATTCCTGATGCTAAACCGTTTGTGTTACGGACTCCTAAATGTGCTTTTTAGATAGAAAGCAAGCCAACTACATGATTGAAACGAGTTTAAGAAGAATTTAAAACCTACTACTAAATTCAGCTATTTTTAAAGTTCTCGATTTTTAAAATTCCTGAGGCTAAACCGTTTGTGTTACGAACTTCTAAATGTGCTTTTTAGATAGAAAGCAAGCTAGCTACATGATTGAAACGAGTTTAAGAAGAATTTAAAACCTACTACTAAAATTAGCTATTTTTAAAATTCTCGATTTTTAAAATTCCTGAGGCTAAACCGTTTGTGTTACGAACTTCTAAATGTGCTTTTTAGGTAGAAAGCAAACCATCAACATGATTGATACCAGCATAAGTAGAATTTAAACCCTACTAATAAATTTAGCTATTTTTAAAATTCTCGATTTTTAAAATTCCTGAGGCTAAACCGTTTGTGTTACGAACTTCTAAATGTGCTTTTTAGGCAGAAAGCAAGCCATCTACATAATTGATACCAGCATAAGTAGAATTTAAACCCTACTAATAAATTTAGCTATTTTTAAAATTCTCGATTTTTAAAATTCCTGAGGCTAAACCGTTTGTGTTACGAACTTCTTAATATGCATTTTACACAGAAAGCAAGCTATCTACATGACTGAAACGAGTTTAAAAAGAATTTAAAACCTACTACTTAAATTAGCTATTTTTAAAATTCTTGATTTTTAAAATTCCTGAGGCTAAACCGTTTGTGTTACTAACTTCTAGACGTGCTTTTTAGGCAGAAAGCAAGCCATCTACATGATTGATACCAGCATAAGTAGAATTTAAACCCTACTACTAAATTTAGCTATTTTTAAAATTCACGATTTTTAAAATTCCCGAGGCTAAACCGTTTGTGTTACGAACTTCTTAATATGAATTTTACACCGAAAGCAAGCTATCTACATGATTGAAACGAGTTTAAGGAGAATTTAAAACCTACTACTAAAATTAGCTATTTTTAAAATTCTCGATTTTTAAAATTCCTGAGGCTAAACCGTTTGTGTTACGAACTTCTAAATGTGCTTTTTAGGCAGAAAGCAAGCCATCCACATGATTTATACCAGCACAAGTAGAATTTAAACCCTACTACTAAATTTAGCTATTTTTAAAGTTCTTGACTTTTAAAATTCCCGATGCTAAACCGTTTGTGTTACGAACTTCTAAATGTGCTTTTTAGATAGAAAGCAAGCCAACTACATGATTGAAACGAGTTTAAGAAGAATTTAAAACCTACTACTAAATTTAGCTATTTTTAAAGTTCTCGATTTTTAAAATTCCTGAGGCTAAACCGTTTGTGTTACGAACTTCTAAATGTGCTTTTTAGGCAGAAAGCAAGCCATCTACATGATTTATACCAGCATAAGTAGAATTTAAACCCTACTACTAAATTTAGCTATTTTTAAAGTTCTTGACTTTTAAAATTCCTGATGCTAAACCGTTTGTGTTACGAATTTCTAAATGTGCTTTTTAGATAGAAAGCAAGCCAACTACATGATTGAAACGAGTTTAAGAAGAATTTAAAACCTACTACTAAATTTAGCTATTTTTAAAGTTCTCGATTTTTAAAATTCCTGAGGCTAAACCGTTTGTGTTACGAACTTCTAAATGTGCTTTTTAGATAGAAAGCAAGCTAGCTACATGATTGAAACGAGTTTAAGGAGAATTTAAAACCTACTACTAAAATTACCTATTTTTAAAATTCTCGATTTTTAAAATTCCTGAGGCTAAACCGTTTGTGTTACGAACTTCTAAATGTGCTTTTTAGGCAGAAAGCAAGCCATCTACATGATTGATACCAGCATAAGTAGAATTTAAACCCTACTAATAAATTTAGCTATTTTTAAAATTCTCGATTTTTAAAATTCCTGAGGCTAAACGGTTTGTGTTACGAACTTCTTAATATGAATTTTACACCGAAAGCAAGCTATCTACATGATTGAAACGAGTTTAAGGAGAATTTAAAACCTACTACTAAAATTACCTATTTTTAAAATTCTCGATTTTTAAAATTCCTGAGGCTAAACCGTTTGTGTTACGAACTTCTAAATGTGCTTTTTAGGCAGAAAGCAAGCCATCTACATGATTGATACCAGCATAAGT
Organism: Melanotus villosus; assembly: GCA_963082815.1. Taxonomy (NCBI): domain Eukaryota; kingdom Metazoa; phylum Arthropoda; class Insecta; order Coleoptera; family Elateridae; genus Melanotus; species Melanotus villosus. The sequence continues at coordinate 22,435,428 of OY720425.1, forward strand.
AGAATTTAGACCCTACTACTAAATTTAGCTATTTTTAAAATTCACGATTTTTAAAATTCCCGAGGCTAACCCGTTTGTGTTACGAACTTCTAAATGTGCTTTTTAGGCAGAAAGTAAGCCAACTACATGATTGATACCAGCATAAGTAGAATTTAAACCCTACTACTAAATTTAGCTATTTTTAAAATTCACGATTTTTAAAATTCCCGAGGCTAAACCGTTTGTGTTACGAACTTCTACATGAGCTTTTTAGGCAGAAAGCAAGCCTTCTACATGATTGATACCAGCATAAGTAGAATTTAAACCTACTACTAAATTTAGCTATTTTTAAAATTATCGATTTTTAAAATTCCTGGGGCTAAACCGTTGGTGCTACGAACTTCTAAATGTGCTTTTTAGACAGAAAGCAAGCCATCTACATGATTGAAACGTGTTTAAGAAGAATTTAAAACCTACTACTAAATTTAGCTATTTTTAAAATTCTCGATTTTTAAAATTCCTGAGGCTAAACCATTTGTGTTACGAACTTCTACATGAGCTTTTTAGGCAGAAAGCAAGCCATCAACATGATTGATACCAGCATAAGTAGAATTTAAACCGTACTAATAAATTTAGCTATTTTTAAAATTCTTGACTTTTAAAATTCCCGAGGCTAAACTGTTTGTGTTACGAACTTCTAAAAGTGCTTTTTAGGCAGAAAGCAAGCCATCTACATGATTGATACCAGCATAAGTAGAATTTAAACCCTACTAATAAATTTAGCTATTTTTAAAATTCTCGATTTTTAAAATTCCTGAGGCTAAACCGTTTGTGTTACGAACTTCTTAATATGCATTTTACACAGAAAGCAAGCTATCTACATGACTGAAACGTGTTTAAAAAGAATTTAAAACCTACTACTAAAATTAGCTATTTTGAAAATTCTCGATTTTTAAAATTCCTGAGGCTAAACCGTTTGTGTTACGAACTTCTAAATGTGCTTTTTAGGCAGAAAGCAAGCCATCTACATGATTGATACCAGCATAAGTAGAATTTAAACCCTACTACTAAATTTAGCTATTTTTAAAATTCACGATTTTTAAAATTCCCGAGGCTAAACCGTTTGTGTTACGAACTTCTTAATATGAATTTTACACAGAAAGCAAGCTATCTACATGATTGAAACGAGTTTAAGGAGAATTTAAAACCTACTACTAAAATTAGCTATTTTTAAAATTCTCGATTTTTAAAATTCCTGAGGCTAAACCGTTTGTGTTACGAACTTCTAAATGTGCTTTTTAGGCAGAAAGCAAGCCATCTACATGATTGATACCAGCATAAGTAGAATTTAAACCCTACTACTAAATTTAGCTATTTTTAAAATTCTTGACTTTTAAAATTCCTGATGCTAAACCGTTTGTGTTACGAACTTCTAAATATGCTTTTTAGATAGAAAGCAAGCCAACTACATGATTGAAACGAGTTTAAGAAGAATTTAAAATCTACTACTAAATTTAGCTATTTTTAAAGTTCTCGATTTTTAAAATTCCTGAGGCTAAACCGTTTGTGTTACGAACTTCTAAATGTGCTTTTTAGATAGAAAGCAAGCTAGCTACATGATTGAGACGAGTTTAAGAAGAATTTAAAACCTACTACTAAAATTAGCTATTTTTAAAATTCTCGATTTTTAAAATTCTTGAGGCTAAACCGTTTGTGTTACGAACTTCTAAATGTGCTTTTTAGGCAGAAAGCAAGCCATCTACATGATTGATACCAGCATAAGTAGAATTTAAACCCTACTAATAAATTTAGCTATTTTTAAAATTCTTGACTTTTAAAATTCCTGATGCTAAACTGTTTGTGTTACGAACTTCTAAAAGTGCTTTTTAGGCAAAAAGCAAGCCGTCTACATGATTGATACCAGCATAAGTAGAATTTAAACCCTACTAATAAATTTAGCTATTTTTAAAATTCTCGATTTTTAAAATTCCTGTGGCTAAACCGTTTGTGTTACGAACTTCTAAATGTGCTTTTTAGGCAGAAAGCAAGCCATCTACATGATTGATACCAGCATAAATAGAATTTAAACAGTACTACTACTAAATTTAGCTATTTTTAAAATTCTTGACTTTTAAAATTCCTGATGCTAAACCGTTTGTGTTACGAACTTCTAAATGTGCTTTTTAGATAGAAAGCAAGCCAACTACATGATTGAAACGAGGTTAAGAAGAATTTAAAACCTACTACTAAATTTAGCTATTTTTTAAATTCTCGATTTTTAAAATTCCTGAGGCTAAACCGTTTGTGTTACGAACTTCTAAATGTGCTTTTTAGATAGAAAGCAAGCTAGCTACTTGATTGAAACGAGTTTAAGAAGAATTTAAAACCTACTACTAAATTTAGCTATTTTTAAAATTCACGATTTTTAAAATTCCTGAGGCTAAACCGTTTGTGTTACGAACTTCTACATGAGCTTTTTAGGCAGAAAACAAGCCATCTACGTGATTGATACCAGCATAAGTAGAATTTAAACCCTAATACTAAATTTAGCTATTTTTAAAATTCTTGACTTTTAGTATTCCTGATGCTAAACCGTTTGTGTTACGAACTTCTAAATGTGCTTTTTAGATAGAAAGCAAGCTAGCTACATGATTGAAACGAGTTTAAGAAGAATTTAAAACCTACTACTAAATTTAGCTATTTTTAAAATTCTCGTTTTTTAAAATTCCTGGGGCTAAACCGTTTGTGCTACGAACTTCTAAATGTGCTTTTTAGACAGAAAGCAAGCTATCTACTGATTGAAACGAGTTTAAGAAGAATTTAAAACTTACTACTAAATTTAGCTATTTTTAAAATTCTCGATTTTTAAAATTGCTGAGGCTAAACCGTTTGTGTTACGAACTTCTAAATGTGCTTTTTAGGTAGAAAGCAAGCCATCTACATGATTGATACCAGCATAAGTAGAATTTAAACCCTACTAATAAATTTAGCTATTTTTAAAGTTCTCGATTTTTAAAATTCCTGAGGCTAAACCGTTTGTGTTACGAACTTCTTAATATGCATTTTACACGGAAAGCAAGCTATCTACATGATTGAAACGAGTTTAAGAAGAATTTAAAACCTACTACTAAAATTAGCAATTTTTAATATTCTCGATTTTTAGAATTCCTGAGGCTAAACCGTTTGTGTTACGAACTTCTAAATGTGCTTTTTAGGTAGACAGCAAGCCATCTACATGATTGATACCAGCATAAGTAGAATTTAAACCCTACTAATAAATTTAGCTATTTTTAAAGTTCTCGATTTTTAAAATTCCTGAGGCTAAACCGTTTGTGTTACGAACTTCTTAGTATGCATTTTACACGGAAAGCAAGCTATCTACATGATTGAAACGAGTTTAAGAAGAATTTAAAACCTACTACTAAATTTAGCTATTTTTAAAATTCTTGACTTTTAAAATTCCCGAGGCTAAACCGTTTGTGTTACGAACTTCTAAATGTGCTTTTTAGGTAGAAAGCAAGCCGTCTACATGATTGATACCAGCATAAGTAGAATTTAAACCCTACTAATAAATGTAGCTATTTTTAAAGTTCTCGATTTTTAAAATTCCTGAGGCTAAACCGTTTGTGTTACGAACTTCTTAATATGCATTTTACACGGAAAGCAAGCTATCTACATGATTGAAACGAGTTTAAGAAGAATTTAAAACCTACTACTAAAATTAGCAATTTTTAATATTCTCGATTTTTAGAATTCCTGAGGCTAAACCGTTTGTGTTACGAACTTCTAAATGTGCTTTTTAGGTAGAAAGCAAGCCATCTACATGATTGATACCAGCATAAGTAGAATTTAAACCCTACTAATAAATTTAGCTATTTTTAAAGTTCTCGATTTTTAAAATTCCTGAGGCTAAACCGTTTGTGTTACGAACTTCTTAGTATGCATTTTACACGGAAAGCAAGCTATCTACATGATTGAAACGAGTTTAAGAAGAATTTAAAACCTACTACTAAATTTAGCTATTTTTAAAATTCTTGACTTTTAAAATTCCCGAGGCTAAACCGTTTGTGTTACGAACTTCTAAATGTGCTTTTTAGGTAGAAAGCAAGCCGTCTACATGATTGATACCAGCATAAGTAGAATTTAAACCCTACTAATAAATTTAGCTATTTTTAAAGTTCTCGATTTTTAAAATTCCTGAGGCTAAACCGTTTGTGTTACGAACTTCTTAATATGCATTTTACACGGAAAGCAAGCTATCTACATGATTGAAACGAGTTTAAGAAGAATTTAAAACCTACTACTAAAATTAGCAATTTTTAATATTCTCGATTTTTAGAATTCCTGAGGCTAAACCGTTTGTGTTACGAACTTCTAAATGTGCTTTTTAGGCAGAAAGCAAGCCATCTACATGATTGATACCAGCATAAGTAGAATTTAAACCCTACTACTAAATTTAGCTATTTTTAAAATTCACGATTTTTAAAATTCCTGAGGCTAAACCGTTTGTGTTACGAACTTCTACATGAGCTTTTTAGGCAGAAAACAAGCCATCTACGTGATTGATACCAGCATAAGTAGAATTTAAACCCTAATACTAAATTTAGCTATTTTTAAAATTCTTGACTTTTAGTATTCCTGATGCTAAACCGTTTGTGTTACGAACTTCTAAATGTGCTTTTTAGATAGAAAGCAAGCTAGCTACATGATTGAAACGAGTTTAAGAAGAATTTAAAACCTACTACTAAATTTAGCTATTTTTAAAATTCTCGTTTTTTTAAATTCCTGGGGCTAAACCGTTTGTGCTACGAACTTCTAAATGTGCTTTTTAGACAGAAAGCAAGCTATCTACTGATTGAAACGAGTTTAAGAAGAATTTAAAACTTACTACTAAATTTAGCTATTTTTAAAATTCTCGATTTTTAAAATTGCTGAGGCTAAACCGTTTGTGTTACGAACTTCTAAATGTGCTTTTTAGGTAGAAAGCAAGCCATCTACATGATTGATACCAGCATAAGTAGAATTTAAACCCTACTAATAAATTTAGCTATTTTTAAAGTTCTCGATTTTTAAAATTCCTGAGGCTAAACCGTTTGTGTTACGAACTTCTTAATATGCATTTTACACGGAAAGCAAGCTATCTACATGATTGAAACGAGTTTAAGAAGAATTTAAAACCTACTACTAAAATTAGCAATTTTTAATATTCTCGATTTTTAGAATTCCTGAGGCTAAACCGTTTGTGTTACGAACTTCTAAATGTGCTTTTTAGGTAGAAAGCAAGCCATCTACATGATTGATACCAGCATAAGTAGAATTTAAACCCTACTAATAAATTTAGCTATTTTTAAAGTTCTCGATTTTTAAAATTCCTGAGGCTAAACCGTTTGTGTTACGAACTTCTTAGTATGCATTTTACACGGAAAGCAAGCTATCTACATGATTGAAACGAGTTTAAGAAGAATTTAAAACCTACTACTAAATTTAGCTATTTTTAAAATTCTTGACATTTAAAATTCCCGAGGCTAAACCGTTTGTGTTACGAACTTCTAAATGTGCTTTTTAGGTAGAAAGCAAGCCGTCTACATGATTGATACCAGCATAAGTAGAATTTAAACCCTACTAATAAATTTAGCTATTTTTAAAGTTCTCGATTTTTAAAATTCCTGAGGCTAAACCGTTTGTGTTACGAACTTCTTAATATGCATTTTACACGGAAAGCAAGCTATCTACATGATTGAAACGAGTTTAAGAAGAATTTAAAACCTACTACTAAAATTAGCAATTTTTAATATTCTCGATTTTTAGAATTCCTGAGGCTAAACCGTTTGTGTTACGAACTTCTAAATGTGCTTTTTAGGCAGAAAGCAAGCCATCTACATGATTGATACCAGCATAAGTAGAATTTAAACCCTACTACTAAATTTAGCTATTTTTAAAATTCACGACTTTTAAAATTCCCGAGGCTAAACCGTTTGTGTTACGAACTTCTTAATACGCATTTTACACGGAAAGCAAGCTATCTACATGATTGAAACGAGTTTAAGAAGAATTTAATACCTACTACTAAAATTAGCAATTTTTAATATTCTCGATTTTTAAAATTCCTGAGGCCAAACCATTTGTGTTGCGAACTTCTAAATGTGCTTTTTAGGCAGAAAGCAAGCCATCTACATGATTGATATCAGCATAAGTAGAATTTAAACCCTACTACTAAATTTAGCTATTTTTAAAATTCACGATTTTTAAAATTCCCGAGGCTAAACCGTTTGTGTTACGAACTTCTACATGAGCTTTTTAGGCAGAAAGCAAGCCATCTACATGATTGATACCAGCATAAGTAGAATTTAGACCCTACTACTAAATTTAGCTATTTTTAAAATTCACGATTTTTAAAATTCCCGAGGCTAACCCGTTTGTGTTACGAACTTCTAAATGTGCTTTTTAGGCAGAAAGCAAGCCAACTACATGATTGATACCAGCATAAGTAGAATTTAAACCCTACTACTAAATTTAGCTATTTTTAAAATTCACGATTTTTAAAATTCCCGAGGCTAAACCGTTTGTGTTACGAACTTCTACATGAGCTTTTTAGGCAGAAAGCAAGCCATCTACATGATTGATACCAGCATAAGTAGAATTTAAAACCTACTACTAAATTTAGCTATTTTTAAAATTATCGATTTTTAAAATTCCTGGGGCTAAACCGTTGGTGCTACGAACTTCTAAATGTGCTTTTTAGACAGAAAGCAAGCCATCTACATGATTGAAACGTGTTTAAGAAGAATTTAAAACCTACTACTAAATTTAGCTATTTTTAAAATTCTCGATTTTTAAAATTCCTGAGGCTAAACCGTTTGTGTTACGAACTTCTAAATGTGCTTTTTAGGCAGAAATCAAGCCATCAACATGATTGATACCAGCATAAGTAGAATTTAAACCCTACTAATAAATTTAGCTATTTTTAAAATTCTTGACTTTTAAAATTCCCGAGGCTAAACTGTTTGTGTTACGAGTAGATAGAAGTGGAGATTTCTAGAACCACCTCCCACCACTTGACCTTGAGGTCAAGGCCAAGGCCATTGCGCAGTTCAAGGTCAAGGTCGTTGCGAAGGACAAGGTCATTGCGCCTTGCGACTTCACCCCTCACCCCCTCCCCACCCCACCGTCACCCTCACTCCACTCGAGGCCACCACCGCTCTGGAGGTCATCCCCTCACCCCGACTCACTTATATATGCCCACTTTTAGTTGAAGGCCACCGTCTGTTGTTGTATTTCAGCAACGATTCGAAGTGTGACTTTGTTTATAGTAGTAATGTTAATCGTGCTCACTTATGTATTAGTACGTACAATGCCCCCATTTGAAGGTTACAACTTCCTCTTTAGAGGTCGAGACCACTACACAACTTTCGCAAGAGGGCCCCTTTTGTACTTCAAGAAATAAAAGACGCAATCTATACTTACATGCTACAACGATTTCAATATAGTGAAATAAACTCAAGCAATATTTATAATGTAGTATTTTATTTAACACCTAATATATATAAATTGGACAAATTCTGAAAATCTCTTCCTTTGCTATAATCGGCGGAGCTTCTTATCATAGCAGTTAAAGGGCTTCGGATATTTGTTTCGTACCATTGATCCAGCGGTACAGTAAGTGGTTTAGCTTCAGTGGCAACCGTGTGCGACTGTTCCAAGTTTTCTCCCGAAATATCTTCTAGGTATGAAAAGCTGACCAAGGCGAAGATCCTCAAACCCTGCTCCAACCATTTGCTGCCTACCGCCTGGTAAATGAATACGTCGGAGAAGTGGCTCAACGTGGCCGCATAGTCCTCACCATGGAGAGCGACATCCTGCACCACGGAGAAGTCGGCGTAGTCGACAAAATAGAGAACCTTGGCTTGCTGTACTTCCATAGCTGTAGAACACCAACTGACACTGCTCGAACACAAAAGCGATACTACTTGCTGCATCACTCGGAAGCGTAAATATCGGTTTCCCCCCACCACGTAGCCTTGAGTTGAAGGTCAAGACCACCACGTTAATGCAATTCGTCCACATATTGCTCAAGGCCATCGCAGCCGAGGCCACTACGCAAGTTTGGAAGGATGATCTTCAAGCATTTGTGAAGGCCACGGCATATGTATAAAAGCCTGAACATAGCCGAAGCTACAATAACTGAATTGTAAAGTGTGGTGCAACTAAAAACAAGTGACGAATGACGTTGAAGTTTGACCATAAACATGATATTACTGCGATGGTATATGAGAATGTGCTGAAGGTGAGTATTAGATTATTAATATAAAAAATCAAACGACCCTTAATACAAAATGTAAGAGTATTGCAAGTACCATACCACCATCTGTTAATCTGAAGAAGAAATTACTCAACTGCTGCAATATTAATGAAAGAGTAACTACAAAACAGTTTTTATGCAAACAAACACATCGGTATTGTACATTATTTATTGAAAACTAAGACTAAGTATTTACATTTATTTAAAACTATTTACAATATTATTCTACATTATTTAAATATATACAGTGAGGTTGCGGAACGGGAGTAGATCTGTAAAAAAAAAAGACAGTAGCAATAAATAGAATGGAAAGTGGAGGAAAAGAAATTGAACTTACCTAACAGAGAGAGTTGTGCACCGTATCCTGGTCGAATTCGTCCAACTGCTCGATGATATAGTCCAGGATGCGGATGCGGCTATCGTCGGCATCGAGGAGGAGTTCTAAATCTGCGTCTAAAGCCCGCAACCGCCATTGGCTGTCTCCCCTATGAACCTCAAACACCCCGTCGTCACCATCGATCAAAGGTTCTAGGAGCTCAACAAGGTCCTGCGGAATGGCCATCCTGCCAAGCCGTTGTTCCTCAGGAACCACTCCCGACTCCGCATACTCCACCAAGTCAAAATCCCGAAGAGGGTAAATGTGTACGAAGAAGTCGTAGAAGGCGCAAAAATAAAAAATCATTGTTCTACCTTCTACGATCAACCGGGAACTAATGAACAATTCGGGACAAGTGTATTCATACACTTTGAAATGGTGGGGGATATCACCTTGGCCTTGAATATGTGAAACCTTGGCCTTCGAAAACACCTTGAACACATGTAACCTCGAAGAAATACCTTGACCTTGGAATAAAACCTTGGGCTTCAAGAAAGGCGAAGTGAGTCTGAAGGGAATTGGCCGCTTCTCTCATACTTGTGACGAACATTGCAAAATATCTGCGAAGTTGTAACGCTAGTGCAGTGCGGAATACGATTCTGATAAGGAAAATGTAATTACTTTAAAAAAGACGATAGGGGTTGCAACCCCCGGCGGAGGGTTGGTGCTAGATGGTCGATTCTAGGATAAAGAGAATCCTAATGGTGTCCAGAGAGCATTTCTGAAGACAGAACGTAAATAGGATTAACAGTATTCGAGATGTCGGTGTTTCTAGAAACCCCAACCCCCACCCTCGAAAGATTGATCTCCAAGGAAATAAAAAAGTAATGATATGACTATGAAGCTACTGCAACGAGGAACGCGTTTCCGAGGTGGAAAATGCGGTAATGTTAAAAAAAGAGGTTGGGGGTAGCCACCCCTGCCAAACGGTAAGAGCTAGAGCGCTGAAAAATTGTTTGGTCCCCCCCCCCTCAATCCCTCTAAACTTGTCGTGCGTGTTGAACTGCATTCCACCCGTGGACGACTTCGGGATGCGCATGCGCCGTCTTCAAACTTAGGTCTGTCGACGCGTAACTAGCTCCTTTCGCTTCTGACTGTCAAGATGGAAAGTTGTAATAGCGTGTGTGTGTCGTGTGGTGGTGTTGTTATAACGGCTGTTGACGGCAGCATGGATTGGCGGAGGATCGAAGTTGCGAGATCCATGGTGTCCTCAATTACGTTGTGTAGGTGTCCGCCGCAGGTGAGAACCGAAATTCGAATTTTATCGGACGTGGTGCTGCGTCCCGCGCGGCCCGTTGCTGCACCGTCGGCAACGAAACGCTCTGCGTCTTCGTTGCCGCCGATGCCGAAACGGCCTAAGCAAAGCAGTTCTTTGTTGCTCGGATTATTAACCGACACCTCGACTACTTATCGCCCTCCACAAACATCTTCTTCGGGCCTGGTGTCTGCAGGCGTTGCGAAGGCTGCTGAGGTCCCATCGTCCGAAACGTTGGGCGAGGTTCCAACCACGCCCAACGTTTCGGACGATGTGGTCGCACCGACCCTCCACGTCATGCGCGACTATATGGAAAGCTTCGGGGCGCACTTGGAGCTGCATCCGGATGCGTCTCACGATAGTGAGGTGGTCGATCGCCCTGCCTGTCCCGACGTGGCTAGACAGGCCGAGCGATCAACCGTCGACGAGGCGGACCATTTCGTCGCTGACACTTCGTGTGGCGATTTAGTCGAGGTGTCGAACGACCGCGATTTTCACGACCTGTTTGAGCGGATGCTCGCCGCTCCTGTCGTGGAAGATGCAGAGCGTTCAACTGGAGCGGCAAGCTCCTCACCTGTGGCGGACGCATCGCCCGCGGCGCCTTCGGCTATGGAACGGTCAGAGCGTTGCTTCGACGCGTTGCTGGGTTCCCCGCTTCCCAGAGATGCGCCGCCTCCGGCGGCGGATACTGTCCTTGCGTCCACCTCTTCTGCCGAGGATGTGTGCGTCGCACCGCCTGCCGCTACGGAGAGTGTAGAAGCGCTTTGGGAAGAGGCGGACTCGGCCATTTTTAAAACTGTGCAGTGGCCCGATTCGCCGATGAAGTCCCCCCCCGCTGAGCGTGTCCAATCTCCGCCTCTGTCGTTCGACTACCCTCGGGCGCGGATCCTGCGACAGCAGCGGAATTTGGCCGCCGCCAAAAAGACATACGTGTCGCTAAACGACCGATTTATCGCCCTCTGTACCACCACCTTAAATGACATCAAGGCGGGCCGCATTGGTGCGTGTGACGCTTCCGTGCTAATCAACTCGGCGGCTGGCATCACATCGGCTCGCCGACACGCGGAGGTGCGGAGGGGTTTGTGCAAAACGCTTAGAGCGCGCGTGGCAAAGATGGAGGAGCTGACGAAGTTGTTGTGTGTTGCCACGCGCAGGGTTGAAGAGGGGGATCGGGTCCTGCAAAGTTTTGCCCGAAAAAAATAATAGTTTACTTTTCGTACTAACTGTGCATCGCCTACTGACTAATATACACTCCTCTGCCCGTCCCCTCCAGGCCAGTTTAACACCTAACCTCCACGCGGTACTGGCTGGGTGCGTTCACAGTCTCTTGGTGGACGTAGCTAAGGGTGTTACGTTTGCTTGGGGCGTGTTGTGTGACCTCTTTGTTGTTTTGTTACAGATAGTTGACCATGTTTTCGTGCGAGCGCTGTCGTAAGGGCTTCACCAGGAGAGATGCGCTTGCTCGTCATGCGCGGGAGAGTTGTCCTCCCGGAGTCTGCGACGTTGCTGCTATACGTAGGTTTTACGAGTTCTACTAGGGTTTCTTGTACTCGCCTACTTTCGTTTCAGCACCTGCGGAATCGGTCAAGAGGGTTCGGTTGGCGGCTTCTGCGGGTCCCTCCTCCGAGAACGCCGGAGTTCCTTCCGCTTGTGAGTTTCTCCCGTTGCGTTGGTTCGTCTATTACTTGGCGTTGTTCCTTTTCCAGCTCGCTACTGCGATGTCTGCGACGAGAACGTGCTCCGGAATATGTACCAGGGGCATTTGCGGAGCAACCGACACCTCCTGCGTTCGGGTCGCGGTGTTTCTGAAGACGGCGTCGTTACGTTGCAATCTGCCTTTAAATCCAGGGTTGCCACGTACCGCGTCGGTTCCGTCAACTATCACGTTGTCGTGGATGACTTCCTTACCGACATTAAGGATAAGGTTTTGCGGCTGATCCAACGTGAATTGTCTCGATTTAACAGCCTGAAGGTTAACGTCGAGTTATTTGGGTTGTTTGTGTTGGAGAGCCGGGATTTGACTGACGTCAAGTCCTTTAACACCCGCAATGAGGTGGTTAGTCGAGGAGATGACCTTTCCGACCTGTACGCCCGATTCGCCGGTGTCTTGGACGAGAAAGTTTCCGAATTTCAGGAGCGTGAATCCGGTGAGTTTATCGTTGACGTATTTCCTATGTTCGCTAACTAGCGTCGTTGTTGCAGGTTGGGCTCTGAAGCAGCTGCTGCATCTCGCCGTCAACATCAATCGGTATAATCCGTTGCGGGCCTCGTCGTACCTTCCCCTCCCCAAGGCCGTGGAGCGTAAGAAAGCTGTGATTAACGTTCAAAACGACGACGTCTACTGCTTTGGTTGGGCCGTCGTTTCGGCCGTTGTGACGCCCATGGGGCCTGCGAATCGTACGACGTCTTATCCCGACTGTAGGCAATTTTTGGATTTTCGCGATCTCGAGTTTCCTTTGAAGTTGAAGGATGTTCGAAAGTTTGAACTGTACAATCCGCAGTTGTCTGTTAACGTTTATGGTTTGGAGACTCGGTTCGCGAATGGCAAGCTAAAACACGAGGTCGTTGGCCCGTTATACTACACTGGTGATAAGAAGGTCGGGCATGTAAATTTGCTCCTGATTACGGACGAAGACGGTGGTGCGCATTATTGTTGGATTAAACATTTTTCTCGGTTGGTTTCTAAACAAATTACGGCGCGTAACGGGGCCAAACATTTTTGTGACGGATGCTTGAACTATTTTCGCTCGGAGGCTCTTTTGCTTCGTCACGCGCGTTTCGATTGCAATCGGGTCTATACTAAACTGCCGACCCCTGAGTTGCTTCCCGACAAGCGGGGTAAATGGTCTCCGGGGAACGTATTGAAGTTCGAAAATTATCATAAACGGATGCGGTTACCGTTCGTAATTTACGCCGATTTCGAAACGTTAATTGCTCCGATTGACCTTGCGGAACCCGACCCCTCCCGCCCGTTTACGATCGCCGCCAGTGAGCATAAACCGTACTCGTTTGCTTACTACGTCGTGTGCTCGTATGATTCGTCGGTGTCCAAATTCGAAACCTATAGGGGTGTCGATGCTGCCACGGTGTTTATGGAACGGTTGGACCGAGACGTGCGGCGGATTTACGACGATCATTTAAAAGGCGTGGTTCCTTTGAACCCGATGACTGATGAACAACTTCAAAATTACGAGTCCGCCCTAGTTTGTCACATATGTGAGAAACCCTTTGAGGATGGGGACGTTAAGGTTAGGGATCACTGTCATCTAACGGGTGAATTTCGGGGTGCGGCCCACGGTGTTTGTAATTTAAACTATAAAGTTCCCTCGTTTGTCCCGGTCTTTTTCCATAATCTCAATTACGATTCGCATTTGTTCGTCAAAAAACTTGCTTGCAACGAGGAGCACATTGATGTCATTCCCCACAACAAAGAGAAGTATGTCTCCTTTGGTAAGCGCCTCCTTGTTGATGAGATTGAGGACCACGCTACTGGGCGCAAAAAGAAAATTCATTTGTCGATTCGCTTCCTAGATAGCTTCCGGTTTATGAATAGGTCCTTGAGTACTTTAGCCTCGTATTTATCCGAAGATCGGTTCTTCGAAATCAAACGGTTATTCGGCGACGGTTGCCGTTTTAATCTCATGCGCCAAAAAGGCGTATTTCCGTATTCGTTCGTGGACTCCCTTCAGAAATTAGATCTCCCTGACCTGCCCGATAAGGAGCTGTTTTACGATCCCTTGAACGAGCAGCATATTTCCGACGACGACTACGCTCGCGCCTGTTCTGTATGGCGTACCTTCGATTGTAGAACGTTAGGCGATTATTCTGACGTGTATTTGAAAGCCGACGTTTTGATTCTGACTGACGTGTTCGAAAATTTTAGACGACTCTGTTTGGACACCTACAAACTAGATCCTGCCCAGTACTACACGGACCCCGGTCTAAGTTGGGACGCTATGTTACGCTACACCGGCGTCCATTTAGAACTGTTGACTGACATGGACATGCTACATTTCTTTAAAAAAGGTATTCGAGGTGGAGTCAGCACCTGCGTCGGTCGGAAGGCTATTGCTAATAATGTCTTTTTGCCCGGCTATGATCCTTCTCAAGCTTCCTCGTTTATCATGTACCTAGATGCGACGAATTTATACGGCTACGGAATGCGTCAGTACCTGCCGCAACGGGATTTTTGTTGGTTATCGGACGCGGAGGTTGATTTCTTTGATGTGTCCCAAATTCCGGATGATGCTCAGACTGGCTACGTGTTGGAAGTGGATTTGTTGTACCCCCAAGAGTTGCACGATGCTCATAACGAGTTTCCGTTTTGTCCTGAACTAATCGTTCCTCCCGGGGGCAAATACAACTCCCCTAAGTTGATACCCAACTTATTTCATAAAACCAAGTACGTCATCCATTATCGGAATTTAAAACAGTGTTTGGCTGCTGGCTTGATTCTTACGAAAACTCATAGGATTTTGCGATTTACCCAGGCTCCTTGGTTACGGGCCTACATTGATTTAAATACGGATTTGCGGAATGGGGCCCGTAACGAATTTGAAAGGGATTTTTTCAAGGGGAAAAACAACAGCGTGTTCGGTAAAACCATGGAGAATGTTGACAAACGATCCGATATTAGGTTGGTTTCGACGTGGGAGAAGGTGGGCAACAGAATGGGGGCCGAGGGTCTGATTGCTAAACCGAATTTCAAAGATCGCGTTATTTTTGATGAGAATTTGATAGCTGTGGAGTTGCATAAAACTGTTGTCGTCTATGATAAACCGCTTTACGTGGGATTTACGATTTTGGACGTGTCCAAAACCATCATTTATGACTTCTTTTATAATTTCCTGAAGCGCAAATATGGAGAAAACGTCTCCCTCCTTTACACGGACACTGACTCTCTTATAATTTTAGTGCGAACCCCTAACTTCTACGAGGACATTCGCTCCCACTTGGACAGGTTTGATACGTCGAATTTCCCCGTTAATAACGCGTACGGTATTCCGCGTACTCCTTCGGTTGTGGGAAAGATGAAAGATGAATATGCGGGTGTTCCCCCGGAATGCTTCTTTGGGGCCGGAGCAAAGACTTACTGCGTGTGTGCGGGCGGCGAAGAGAACAAAAAAGCGAAAGGTATTCGAAGAGCGTCCATCAAGAGATACCTTACGGTTGCCGCGTATAGAGATGTAGTAGAAAATGTGCGTGGTGAGGTGCTATGTAGGATGCACATCTTTCGTTCCTGCTTGCACACGGTATATACCGAACTACGAAACAAAATTGCGTTATCTTATCGCGATGATAAACGCTTTCTTATTCGCGATTCCACTCGCACCTTGGCGTGGGGCCACAAAGATATTCCTGATGCAAACCATGATGTTGCTGATCGAAACCTTGATTTGCTGTTGAATGTAGCGCGAGCGTTGGAATAATTACATGTCGGCTATTTATTACTGTATATATTTCGTGTACAACTCAGGTTATGTGTTTACTATGTAATAAAAGAGATAAATTAACGTTTTCGCTACTTTTTATTGTGTTCTTGTTTTCACTGTTTACTGTGTAATAAGAGAAATAAAGAAGATTTTGTTTGTATTTTTTTATTTGTATTTAAAAAGTACGGCATCCTACATTGACAAGTTAAGTTATCGTATGACATGACAACAACCAACAGCTCTCCTGGCTCGACGTTTTCGACTGTCTGTCAAGCCGCTATGCGATGTCTCCTTTGCGTATCCACGAATTGTGTTGTTTATCTAAGCCTAACCATTTAACGTAGAGTTGATCGCCTTTCCGTTTCAACACCTTCTCTACCAAATATACATCTGGATATTGAGTTTTTTGCAGTTCCTGCTCGTAAAATCCTCCCTTGATCTGTTGCCGCGTTTCGTCTTCCAATAGATATGTCGTTGGATTGGTAAGGCGCACTTTTGCAACTGTAAAAACCTCGTTACTCCACGATGGAGTGTAGCCTTTACTAAATGCTGCTCTATGTTTGCTCACTCGTACGTGGTCTCCTATCCGAAGTTTTGGTTTTCTTGGGTCTATTGTTTTTACGCGGTTGTAAACTGTTCGCAACAGTTGGGCGGCTTTTTTTCTGTTCACTTCCGCAGGTTTTAATCCCGTGGTTCTGTGCTTCGTCGTGTTATATTGGTGTACGATCTTAGGTAGCAGATGTAACCATTTGTAAGTGCCCTGTAGACTGAACTGTTTCCACATCATGTTCTTCAATGTGCGGTTGCAACGTTCTACGATGCTAGCTTTTAGGTTGGAGGTGCTGTAGTGATTTATATTAAATTTAGCCATCAACTTTTGGAACGCTTCGTTATAAAATTCTTTTCCCATGTCGGTTTGCAAATTACGAGGTGTTAACGTCTGGAGCACTTTCAGCATGGCAGTCGCCACTTCCTTCCCAGTTTTTCGTTTGACGGGAGAAGCCCACACGTATTTCGAAAATGTGTCGATTACTACGAGTATGTAGCGAAACCCTCTGTTTAACCCAGCATAGGGTATCATTTCCACCAAATCGGCTTGAAATAGATCATTCAATCCTTTAATCACCACCCGCCGTCTTTTATAATGTTTGCGAGCGGGTTTATGTAGCTCTTCGACAACTTGCTCTTTAACGCTCATAGTAAATCCACCAAAACCGGAAGTGACACAACAGCTTCCAACGAAAAGATAGTTTTGGTGTTTGGGGCTTGGAGGGCCGAAATTTTGTCACCTTTCTTTAGCGTAAGTCCAGACAGTTTGGTTAACGGGTAGTGAGTTCCGTTTATATGAACCTCCGTGCTTGCTGGAGTGTAGCGACACGTCTTAATGACTGCGGATTCCAAAGGAAACGAATACTCCCCGTTCTGCTTTTTATCTCTGTTAAGAAATTGTACGTTACCGGCCGCATCAGTACCTATTCCCATCATATAAAACATCCCGTCACAGTAAAGAGATGATATGGGAGCAAGCAGTTGAATGTCCTCGTGTTGGTGAAGATGATGATTAAATTTATCCAATGTCATGTTGTATAGGTACTGTAAGAAGCAATTGTAACACAAAAACTGCTTCTGGATCGTAAACTGTACTTGCGGCTCGTTTAGCAGCAACTTTTATTTGATCGTTTTGCTTGAGAGTCAAACCTCGAAGTGCAGAAGGTGGGTATTCTGTTTCGTTTATAAATATTCGAGCGGATGCCGGAGTATACACTGCCTCTTTAATTGTTGCAATAAGTAGCGGAAAAAGGTAGGTGTCTTCCGAGCTGCTATTGCGTAAACGATACTTGCCGTCTTTAGTATAAATTCCCACAACGTAGAATATTGTCTCGTAATGTAGGCTGTGCGAGATAACAAGTTTGTGGTGATGAAGTGGTCTATTAAATTTATCTAAAGTCATAGTGAACGGTAACACTGCACGTTACTTAATAATTTTAGCTGCTCTTAATTCATCTATTATATAGACGATCTCGTTAGTGTGGCCCGTGTGTCCTGCAGACTTTGAACTCAGCAGGGTTCTTAACCAGTCTACTAGCTTGTTAGGATCTCGCCACGGTATGAACTCTAAGGGTTTGTCGTTCAGCTGCAGCATTTCTACACCTGCTCCGGTTCTCTTGCGTGTTAATATTGGTGTTGATGCTTTTCTGGCTATAGGGCCGCGTATTCCTCTTTTATAATTGTCCAATAGAGGTTTAATGATCTCAGAATATTTTTTTCCTACGCCCTGTATTTGTGACTGGGAATCGTAATTTCTGCGAATTGCGTTGGTGCGGAATAGAATATCTAAGTATTGCAATCTGTCGCTCTCTTTATAACCGATAGGTTTACTTTTAAATAGCAACTCGTACAAGCCTGCGGTCCCCTTATACTTTAATGGTTCATCACTGTTGGGCGTCTGTATCAGAAGATCTTGACCGTCGAAATTTAGCTCCGAATCTCCTACGTGATACTTATTCTCGTTTGGTTCGTATCGCACGCCATACAGATGTTCGTATTCTTTATTGGTGCCTCTCCAAATTCCTTCCACGTATATCTTCGCTAATCCTTCATACTGATTCAAATAATCTTCAAAAGGTGAATTCCTACCTTCTCTCGCCAAATGTTCCCGTAATTCATCCAGCGTTGGTGTCCCTGTGGGTTCTTCGGTTTCTGCTACTACCTCGGTCTCCAAAAATTTAGGTGTCCCAATTCCAGATGGTCCAAAACGATTAGGTGTTTCCAGTTGTTCCGCTTGTGGTGAGAATAAACGTCTAGGTCGTGTTAGAGGTGTGCTACGGATAGGTGTTCCTAGGAAGCTTACAGGTTCTTCTTTAATTTGTAGTTTTTCGCTTTTCACATTGCTTATTAATTCTTGTAAAGGTTGTGTGATTGGTTTGAATGCCTGCTGAATGTCATATTCAGCCTTAGCAATATCGGATTTTAAAGTTTCATATTTACGTTTTACCGACTGACGCGCTTTAATGAGTTCCGATACTAGTCGCTTATCCATGTTGACTAATTCATCGCGTTTCCATCTGTTATTTTTATATAGCAGTCGAACCCTTTTCTATATCGACCATCGCATAATTTACTTTCCTTCTCTATAACTAAAAACCCATAATCATTTTCCCAACAGTGAGAGCAGAGACCTTTAAACAATTCGAACGGCATATCCACGTTTACGTGGTCGTCATATATATGCTTCAAATTGGTTATGTCTTGTTGAAAGAGAATAATAAGGTTTGCGTTATCTCGAACAAGTTGCTTCGGAATTGCTGAGTACGTCTGACATAGGTAAAAACAATCCAAGTGTTGATGTCGTCCACGACAAAAGTATTCTCGTATAACACTTTGGTCATTGCAAGCAACATCGTCGAAGATTATCACCGAATTGGGATGACATTCTTCAGGTGCTGTGAGCGTATTGTCGCCTTCGAAGTACTTGATGGACTTTAGGGGTTTCAAAAGTTTTTTGAGATACTCATATTTCGGTTGATTTAGAGATTTGGAATACAGGTAAACGTTTTCAAATCGTAATCCATTGGGATGCTCCAAAAGCGTTAACATTACGTTAGTCTTACCGCACCCTGATCGACCTACTATAAGACCGCGTTTGCAACCTTTTCCTAAAAGGCGGCTGTGTTTGTAATATTGCTTTTCTAAAGAACAGTCGTCGTGATTTGCAATTGGTAAACATTGACTCTGCGGTACTAATCGCACGTTATTCATTATAGCAACGATGTCATACTAACTGAAACTTGTTTTATATTCCAATATATGTGTCACACATGGTGGTAAGATGTCAGTCTGCGTTACGTTTGCAAGCAGAACGGTATATAATGAAAACCCGTTCTCGCTCCGCAGTCAGTTGTCGCCGCGCAGCTAAAAGAAAAGGAAAGGGAATAGTAAACACTCTCATCGACAAACTACCGGTGGAACTACATCTACCCGGATACCGGTTTTGTGGGCCTGGAACGCGATTGAAGAAGAGGCTTCTTCGCGGAGATAAAGGTATTAACGCGTTAGATGAAGCTTGCAAGGAACACGATATCGCATACTCACAATCAAGCGATCTAGCCGATCGCCATACAGCTGATCGAATACTTGCAGACAGAGCGTGGGAACGTGTTCGTGCAAAAGACGCTAGCTTTGGAGAGAAAGCCGGAGCTTTAACTGTTGCGGGCATTATGAAAGGCAAAGTAAAAACGGGAATGGGTGGTCGTCGTAAACGTAGAAGATCGAGCACTGCGCTTCATCTTGTTCGAATGGGAAAAGTAAAAACGGGAACTGGCGGTCGTCGTAAACGTAGAAGATCAAACATTAGTTTTAAGACTGCGCTTGCTCTTGCTCGAAAGAGAATAGGTGGACGATTACATACTAACGTCCTAAAAACAGCAACGATGGCATTAAACGCATTAAAACATAAAAATATTAAACCCCCAAAACAGAGAATAGTTCCTATTCCGAAAAAGGGTGGGTTTCTACCGCTGATACCCCTGTTTGCAGCATTAGGAGCTTTAGGATCGGTTGGCGGTGGAGCCGCCGCGATCGCTAAAGCCGTGAACGATGCAAAAACTGCAAAACAAACGCTGGAAGAAGCCAAAAGACATAATAAAGCGATGGAAACGTCTGCGATAGGTAAAGGTTTATTTCTGACCCCCTATAAGAAAGGTCTGGGACTATATCTAAAGCCGTTTCAAAAAAACTACCAATAGAGCTACCTCGCCGAGCGCTAACTAACGTAGATTTAGTAAAATACGTAAAAACATTAAACATTCCAAATTTTCGAGGAGTTTTCATGCGCAACAAATTACCGCGCAAAATTCATGAGAAAGAAAGCGGTATTGTAAATTTGGACGATGTAGAAGGAGAAGGGACCCACTGGGTTTCGTATGTCAAACGCGGAAGCCGAATATTATATTTTGACAGCGTCGGGCAGTCAAAGCCTCCTTTGGAATTGATACGTTATTTTCGCAGTGATGGTAGCTCAACTTCGATTTATTACAACTATAGTCAACTACAGAAACTTAATGCTTACACGTGTGGACACCACACGCTTAAATTTTTATACGCAGCCGCTACATAATAGCTTCAGTTATGTTCAAATCGTTAAAGAGAGATGTCATACACATTCACTTTTACGGGCACTTCTTCAATACTGACTGCAAAGTTTAATCCGCCACTGTTTTTAAATCAATCCAGGGAGTATGTAATGGGATTAACTAATTTCGATTGTTTTCATAGTATTCCTAATATAACTTCCACAAATAATGCAGTAAAGGTTGGAGAAAAAATAATTCTCTTACCGGAAGGTTCATACGAAGTCTCAGATATCGGTGCACACATCAATTCCCAGTTGCTTCACGATGAATACCTTCGCATTCGTGCCGATCGAAAAACCCTGAAAACTACGATTAAGAGCAACGTCGAAGTAGATTTCAACGTTCCTAATTCGCTAGGATCTGTTTTGGGTTTTATGAAAAGGAAATTAACTGCTAACGAGACGCACTACTCTGATTCAACGACTAAAATCGTTACAATAAATTCCCTGCAAATTAAATGTAACATAACGACGGGGAATTACAATAACGGAAAAGCAGCTCATACTATTTATCAATTTTTTCCCAGCGTACCTCCGGGATATAAAATAATCGAAGCTCCCCTTCACATAATCTATCTACCCATCAACGTAACAACGATTTCAGAAATAACCCTTGAAATAGAAGATCAAGACGAAAATCTTGTCAATTTTAGAGGAGAAACCATCACGATAGGACTTCATCTGAAAGAGGTTAACAATGGGTTTCCGCTATAACGCTCCAAGCAAGCAAGATAAAAGGTCCCGTTTAACGGGGAGCTGCGCCAGTAAGCGATCGACTGTTGCACCGTTAACAGATCGAAACAAGTTATTTCTCCAGTCGCTTGGTTTTCTTGTGCTACAATGAGTATTTTAAACGTTTCTCAAAAAGTGCTTGTGGATAATTCCATAGCGAATTTTGAGTTTCACACTCATCAACCTACCACCACCAGATATGGAAATAATGATGAAATACGAATACCCATTTCCGAAGATACTTGGACTTTGCCTTCCGAAAGCTACATTTATGTGATTGGTAGGCTGCTGAAGAAGGACGGTACAGCCGTTAAGGATGCTAAATTTGTTAACAATGGTGTTGCCTTTTTGTTTAGCGATATACGTTATGAAATGAATGGTATTGTTGTTGATTCAGTGACAAGAGTCGGTATAACGTCTACTATGAAAGGTTTTCTGTCACTTAATGTTAGCGATAGTGTACGACTTCAGAACGCCGGTTGGTTTCCAAGTGATGCAAGCACCCTAACTGATGCGCAGGGAAATTTTAACGCTTGTGTGCCTCTGAAACTACTCCTAGGTATGGCTGAAGACTACAAGAAAATCTTTTTGAATGCTAGGCAGGAACTGGTTCTGTTGCGTAGCAATACAGACGTAGACGCCCTTGTATCTTCTGATTCTGACGTGGTATTGCATTTGGATAAAATTTACTGGAAAGTGCCTCACGTCACGCCTGGTCTTCGTGAAGAACTAGCTCTGACCAAATACATCGATAAAAACGCGGATACGCAAGTGGCTTTTAGAAGTTGGGAAACACACATCTATCCAGCCATGCAGGAAACTGATAAACATACGTGGGCTATTAAAACGGCCACAAGCTTAGAAGCTCCTCGTTATATAATACTCGGTTTTCAAACCGATCGTGAAGGCGCACTCTCGAAAAACCCTAGCAAGTTCGATCACTGTAATATTCAAAATGTAAGAGTGTATCTCAACAGCGAGCGTTATCCATACGATAATTTAAACATAAACATCGAAAAGAATCAGTTTGCTATATTGTACGAAATGTATGCCAAATTTCAGTCTTCTTATTACCAAAAACCCAACGAGCCTTTGCTATCACCAAAGCAATTTTTGGATACTGCACCTGTAATTGTAATAGACTGCTCTAATCAAAAAGAAGCGATGCAGTCCAAGTCTGTGGTGCTGAGAGTGGAATTCGAGACTAACACCAACGTCCCTGCCAATACAACCGCATATTGTCTGATTTTACATGATCGAGCTTTCACTTACAGTCCTCTCACTAAAGCAGTTCGACAACTTTAAGTCCACTTTGACTGGTCAGTTGTGTCATGACTTCGAAAGGTGCAACATTGCTAACAAATTTACACGATGAAACTGGTAGTGGACGTTCAGGGATTTATGACATCCGAGAAAATCTTCACTCCCAAAGAATTGGCTGTTTATAATGGTACCAGTACATCCCATTATTTATTTAAAGCTCCCTTTTCGATTGACTCGCTACCTAAGAATTTGCAACAACAGGCATCGTGGTTGATGCAGAATCACCACTGCATCGACTGGGATGAAGGATTTACGCCTGTATTTCTATTTCCAAGAATTCTACGCAGACTAATTCGAGGCGCAGAATTTATTTACGTTAAAGGACGTGAAAAGGCTATGTTTCTCAGACGGTATACTAAAATACCCATCATCGAAATTGAAGAGCATCCGGCGCTAACACCTACCCAACCAGCATGCATGTCTCATTTAAAATCTTTGTGTTATTGTGCCTTATCTAATGTTTATCACATATATAATCACTATGTAATGGAATAAGTAATATACGTTTTTATTTTAATTTTTTATTTATTCAATACAAAGCATATTGTTACTAAAGCGCTTAATATATATGTCCTGCCTATGTTCTACATTTAAAATGCTCCGCAATGCAGCATGCACGTTCTCGATTCGTTGGTGAAACCGCATTCTATCAATCGCATCCCTCTCCCACGATCCTTTTCGAGCTTGTTGATATGCGTATGTCCATACCCTCATAACATAAATCTCGTTTTTCGATTCATCAAATCTAATCTGTTTCATCTTTTCCTTCTGCTTCTTCCTTCTCTATAAATCGATTCACTTTATCTGCAAATTCTTCCAACCGTAGACCACGCAATAAATCCAACAATAAGTTTCTACTTATAGCATTCCTTAGAAACAGATTACACACAGCGACGCCGTTGTCGTACTTCTTTTCTTCCTTTTTCAATTCCTCATCAGTACCCCAACGTCCTAGACCATACACTTGTTCGTGCGATGCATCGAAAGCTAAGTCCCGCATTTGGCATTGAACATACCTTACGGCACTACGTACATCAGTGGGCTTTGGGCGCGACGCTTCAGCATAACACATCCACATTTTATTCGGATAAATTTTTCGTACAGCGTTCTATTTCTATGTCACACTTTACCACTTCACTAGCATACCTTAACAATTCGAAAAGGGCTGCCACATTGTCCGATTGCGTGTCTTGCGATAGCGACTGTAGTAGGGCTACGATGTTGCTGTGAGAATCGCCGGGAAGATCAACAACTCCTTTAATCGTCGTATTGTAGTAATTATAAAAATCGGAAGATTTCAACTTGGTCAATCGAAATTCCACAATCGGCAGCAATTGCCACAATTCTTCCGCAGATTCCGCACCCAGATACACTTCGGAGCCGTCCGGGTCAGATATTCGGATGACCTTCTTTTTTTGCACTTCTTGGAAGTACAGCGTTTTTCTACCCACTATTACAGGTGGAAACTGAAGACCATACGAATAGAAATAATTACATATTACCCCTTGGTTGTCTACAAACGTTTTCCATTCATTTTCATCGAATTTCGCCCAGTCGTTTTTGTTGCCTCGTAGACTAATCACTGGTGGAAATCCCGAATGCGTTTGGAGTCCCACGGAGACGTATTTTGACAGGGAGTTATTAAGCGGGTACGTACTGCTAAGCAACTGCACCGGAAAGGGTATGTTGCGCGGCTTCTCACTTCGCCCCTTCACTGTCTGAAGAGCTTTCTTAAGAGTATCCATTATATACACAACTGAAGATCGTACTTCCCAACGTTCCTATTTCAATACATTTTCAGGGTCACCTGTTTGAGGTGGGGGTTTAACTCAAGGTCATAGATGGAGGTACATCTCAAGGGCATGCCTCAAGGTCATTTCAATACATTTTCAGGGTCACCTGTTTCAGGTGGGGGGTTTAACTCAAGGTCATAGGTTGGGGTACATCTCAAGGGCATGCCTCAAGGACATGTCTCTAGCACATGCCTCAAGGTCAAGTGATACAGTTATTTAGACTTGAAGGTAGCCAGCTACATTTCAGTCACAATGTGCATAGAAGACGTGTCGTTTCCTCACTTGTTGGGTGGTAGGTTTCGTCTACGAACTTTCAAGAACTGGCCCGGCGTGCAAAACCCTGTTTCAATGGCACGTGCCGGTTTCTACTACCTACAACGCGATGATGAAGTTGAGTGCTTCTATTGCGGAATTCAAATCCATCACTGGGAACCTTCTGATGATCCGCTCAAAGAACATTTGCGATGGTCCGGAATGTGTGCATTTGCTAACCGCGTATCGGATCGGGATAACGCTACAAAACTTATTGGCGAACTCAAACTCCAACTGGAACAAACCCAGATTATGATTGATAAAAGTCGACAGTGCATCAATACATTGTCTCGTGTAGTTTAGTTTCATATTGACCTTGAAAATTATAGGTCTCAACCTTGAAGGAAGTGGTGGGGAACCCCTAATATACATAACCTTGAAGGAAGTGGTGGGGAACAAATAATATAATCTGCGCTTACTCGCTACTGGTTCAGTTTGTGTTGGTTAACTATGGAACAAACCACGGTTCTATATTCTGTTGACTACAACAAGTTTTCAAGAGACGTTGCCCTCCGAGGTGTGGACTGCGATGCCGCATTGGACCACTTCTCCCCAATCTTCCTGTACCAGGCAATCACCAGGAACTGGGTGGAGCAGGGTTTGAGGATCTTCGTCTTGCTCAGTTTCGACTACCAAGAAGACTTGCTGGGGGAAACCTTAGAAGAGTCCCATACGGTCACCACCAACCCACAACTCCTTACAGCACCATTGGACCAGTGGTACGAAACAAATATCCGAAGCCCTTTAGCTGCTATGATAAGGCGGTACATGTGCAGAGGAAGGCACTTTGAAAATTTGTCTAAGTTATATACAGGGTTACTGGTAATTCGATACATTCCTTTGGAGATGTGATGGGACAGGAGCTAAGAAACAGATTTAACCCTAACATGCCTTATGCAAAACTCAATAGTTTCTGAGATATTTCAATTTTTGTGTTTTTCTCAAAAAAGTAGATCTTAATGTATTTAAAGTTAAAATAAAACAAATCTACTAGACATTTTTTGAACTTTTTTACTGGATTACTTGTTCCATTCTATGGTCATCCGTTTGGAATGGAAAATGTCCGGAAACATTTCGATCATGTGAAAATTTTAAATAAAAACTTATAAAAAATAATTTTTAAAAATCAGCTACGAAAATTACGTATTCGTTTTTCTCAAAAATTATCAAACATAACATGCGTACAAATTATTTTAAAAACTTCCTTATTTCAACAGCTATCTATCAAGGTACAAATGTTCAACGTGCTATTGATAGTTCCAATAAAAAAAATAGTAAAAGTGATGCAAGTAGTATGGTTCTTATTTTTGGATAAACAGTAAAAAGACGTATTGTAAAGGTAATCGTTTAATTCTTAATTAGTTTCAAAGTTGTACTAAATTTCTACATTTATTGCTCAAAATGGGAGCCCCTACTCCGTATACAAGCACGGCAGCGTCTTCTTATTTCCGTCTTTGTTACTCTGGTTGTGAGGATATGCCTTATGTGTTTGGCAGCGTCGACTATCCTTTGTGTAAGGGCTTCTCTCGTATCCACTGGTATTTCATAGACCATCTCTTTCATATGGTCCCACACGTAGTAATCTAGAGGTGTTAAATCTGGCCTTCGCGCTGGCCAAGGTATTGTGCCTGCCCTTCCAATCCAACGGTTAGGAAAACGTTGATCGAGTAACTGTCGTACTGTCAGCCGATAATGTGCTGAACAACCGTCGTGCTGAAATATCATTCGCTGTCTCACGGCGAGAGGAACATCTACTAGAAGCACCGGCAGCTCATCTCTTAAGAAATGTTCATAGATTTCCCCGTTTAAATTTTGGGGAAGAAAGTATAGCCCTGTTAAATAGCGGCCAATGACTCCCATCCACACATTTTTAGAAAACTTTATTTGGAAACTAGTTTTCCTTATTAAATGGGGGTTTTCGTCGGCCCAATAATGTAGGTTGTGGAAATGTGTTCTGCCCTCGCGATCAAATTTCGACTCATCCGTCCATAAAATGTTTAGTAAGAAATTTGCATTGTCTGCATCCGTAGACAAACAAGATGTCAGCGTATTTTGCATTGGTGTACGTGGCATGGCACTTAAAACACAATAACAACAACAACGACCTAAACCAAAATCTTCAGTAACAACCTCAACAAGAGCAATAAACTTAAGGGACACGGAGATAATAATGCCAGTTAATAATACAGATGCGTAAACATCAAAGTCGAGGACTGACTGACTGACATGAACGATTTGTCATTTTTTTTCTACGCACACTTTTACTTTTTACTGTTTATCCAAAAATATGAACCATACTACTTGCATCACTTTTACTATTTTTTTATTAGAACTATCAAGGGCACGTTGAACATTTGTACCTTGATAGATAGCTGTTGAAATAAGGAAGTTTTTAAAATAATTTGTACGCATGTTATGTTTGATAATTTTTGAGAAAAACGGATAGGTAATTTTCGTAGCTGATTTTTACAAATTATTTTTTATGAGTTCTTATTTAAAATTTTCACATGATCGAAATGTTTCCGGATATTTTCCATTCCAAACAGATGGCCATAGAGTGGGACAAGTAATCCAGTAAAAAAGTTCAAAAAATGTCAGGTAGATTTTTTTTAAATTAACTTTAAAGACGTTAAGATCTACTTTTTTGAGAAAAACACAAAAATTGAAATATCTCAAAAACCATTGAGTTTTGCATAATGTATGTTAGGGTTAAATTTGTTTCTTAGCCCCTGCCCCATCACATCTCCAAAGGAATGTATCGAATTACCAGTAACCCTGTATATTAGGTATTAAATAAAATAATGCAATTATATTTTCTGATCTTTATTTATTCAGTGAAATCGTACTGACAAATATGTGAGCACAATTAACATTAATAATACTATAAACAAAGTCACACTTAGAATCGTTGCTGAAATACAACAAGTTCGATCGTCGCTACTCATCTTGCCCTTGCCTTTGGGTGATTGCCAGCTGGTTTCGATGCTATATGTAGGGTAGGTAAATTTAATTTTGAATCCTTCATCAACTGTTTTGTTGCGTATCGAGAGCTTAAACACAGGGATTCCATTTACGGAATCCAAATCCATCATTTTCCAAGTATTATTGCGTCCGTAAGTTATGTGAGCTGAAGTTGAGTTAGGAGGCTTCGCCACGTATAAGGCACCATTAAAAACAGACGAAAGAACTACCAAAAATTTAAGAGCAGGCATGTTTCTTCTACTTCGTACTAACAATTAGTGGCCTTCAACTAAAAGTGGGCATATATAAGTGAGTCGGGGTGAGGGGATGACCTCCAGAGCGGTGGTGGCCTCGAGTGGAGTGAGGGTGACGGTGGGGGGGGGGGAGGGGTTGAGGGGTGAAGTCGCAAGGCGCAATGACCTTGTCCTTCGCAACGACCTTGACCTTGAACTGCGCAATGGCCTTGGCCTTGACCTCAAGGTCAAGTGGTGGGAGGTGGTTCTAGAAATCTCCACTTCTATCTACTGTTACGAACTTCTAAAAGTGCTTTTTAGGCAGAAAGCAAGCCATCTACATGATTGATACCAGCATAAGTAGAATTTAAACCCTACTAATAAATTTAGCTATTTTTAAAATTCTCGATTTTTAAAATTCCTGAGGCTAAACCGTTTGTGTTACGAACTTCTTAATATGCATTTTACACAGAAAGCAAGCTATCTACATGACTGAAACGTGTTTAAAAAGAATTTAAAACCTACTACTAAAATTAGCTATTTTTAAAATTCTCGATTTTTAAAATTCCTGAGGCTAAACCGTTTGTGTTACGAACTTCTACATGAGCTTTTTAGGCAGAAAACAAGCCATCTACGTGATTGATACCAGCATAAGTAGAATTTAAACCCTACTACTAAATTTAGCTATTTTTAAAATTCACGATTTTTAAAATTCCCGAGGCTAACCCGTTTGTGTTACGAACTTCTACATGAGCTTTTGAGGCAGAAAGCAAGCCATCTACATGATTGATACCAGCATAAGTAGAATTTATACCCTACTACTAAATTTAGCTATTTTTAAAATTCTTGACTTTTAATATTCCTGATGCTAAACCGTTTGTGTTACGAACTTCTAAATGTGCTTTTTAGATAGAAAGCAAGCTAGCTACATGATTGAAACGAGTTTAAGAAGAATTTAAAACCTACTACTAAATTTAGCTATTTTTAAAATTCTCGATTTTTAAAATTCCTGAAGCTAAACCGTTTGTGTTACGAACTTCTAAATGAGCTTTTTAGGCAGAAAGCAAGCCATCTACATGATTGATCCCAGCATAAGTAGAATTTATACCCTACTACTAAATTTAGCTATTTTTAAAATTCTTGACTTTTAATATTCCTGATGCTAAACCGTTTGTGTTACGAACTTCTAAATGTGCTTTTTAGATAGAAAGCAAGCTAGCTACATGATTGAAACGAGTTTAAGAAGAATTTAAAACCTACTACTAAATTTAGCTATTTTTAAAATTCTCGATTTTTAAAATTCCTGAGGCTAAACCGTTTGTGTTACGAACTTCTAAATGTGCTTTTTAGGCAGAAAGCAAGCCATCTACATGATTTATACCAGCATAAGTAGAATTTAAAAACTACTACTAAATTTAGCTATTTTTAAAGTTCTTGACTTTTAAAATTCCTGATGCTAAACCGTTTGTGTTACGAATTTCTAAATGTGCTTTTTAGATAGAAAGCAAGCCAACTACATGATTGAAACGAGTTTAAGGAGAATTTAAAACCTACTACTAAAATTACCTATTTTTAAAATTCTCGATTTTTAAAATTTCTGAGGCTAAACCGTTTGTGTTACGAACTTCTAAATGTGCTTTTTAGGCAGAAAGCAAGCCATCTACATGATTGATACCAGCATAAGTAGAATTTAAACCCTACTAATAAATTTAGCTATTTTTAAAATTCTCGATTTTTAAAATTCCCGAGGCTAAACCGTTTGTGTTACGAACTTCTACATGAGCTTTTTAGGCAGAAAGCAAGCCATCTACATGATTGATACCAGCATAAGTAGAATTTAAAACCTACTACTAAATTTAGCTATTTTTAAAATTATCGATTTTTAAAATTCCTGGGGCTAAACCGTTGGTGCTACGAACTTCTAAATGTGCTTTTTAGACAGAAAGCAAGCCATCTACATGATTGAAACGTGTTTAAGAAGAATTTAAAACCTACTACTAAATTTAGCTATTTTTAAAATTCTCGATTTTTAAAATTCCTGAGGCTAAACCGTTTGTGTTACGAACTTCTAAATGTGCTTTTTAGGCAGAAAGCAAGCCATCAACATGATTGATACCAGCATAAGTAGAATTTAAACCCTACTAATAAAATTAGCTATTTTTAAAATTCTTGACTTTTAAAATTGCCGAGGCTAAACTGTTTGTGTTACGAACTTCTAAAAGTGCTTTTTAGGCAGAAAGCAAGCCATCTACATGATTGATACCAGCATAAGTAGAATTTAAACCCTACTATTAAATTTAGCTATTTTTAAAATTCTCGATTTTTAAAATTCCTGAGGCTAAACCGTTTGTGTTACGAACTTCTAAATGTGCTTTTTAGGCAGAAAGCAAGCCATCAACATGATTGATACCAGCATAAGTAGAATTTAAACCCTACTAATAAATTTAGCTATTTTTAAAATTCTCGATTTTTAAAATTCCTGAGGCTAAACCGTTTGTGTTACGAACTTCTTAATATGCATTTTACACAGAAAGCAAGCTATCTACATGACTGAAACGTGTTTAAAAAGAATTTAAAACCTACTACTAAAATTAGCTATTTTTAAAATTCTCCATTTTTAAAATTCCTGAGGCTAAACCGTTTGTGTTACGAACTTCTACATGAGCTTTTTAGGCAGAAAACAAGCCATCTACGTGATTGATACCAGCATAAGTAGAATTTAAACCCTACTACTAAATTTAGCTATTTTTAAAATTCACGATTTTTAAAATTCCCGAGGCTAACCCGTTTGTGTTACGAACTTCTACATGAGCTTTTGAGGCAGAAAGCAAGCCATCTAAATGATTGATACCAGCATAAGTAGAATTTATACCCTACTACTAAATTTAGCTATTTTTAAAATTCTTGACTTTTAATATTCCTGATGCTAAACCGTTTGTGTTACGAACTTCTAAATGAGCTTTTTAGATAGAAAGCAAGCTAGCTACATGATTGAAACGAGTTTAAGAAGAATTTAAAACCTACTACTAAATTTAGCTATTTTTAAAATTCTCGATTTTTAAAATTCCTGAAGCTAAACCGTTTGTGTTACGAACTTCTAAATGTGCTTTTTAGGCAGAAAGCAAGCCATCTACATGATTGATCCCAGCATAAGTAGAATTTAAACCCTACTACTAAATTTAGCTATTTTTAAAATTCTTGACTTTTAATATTCCTGATGCTAAACCGTTTGTGTTACGAACTTCTAAATGTGCTTTTTAGATAGAAAGCAAGCTAGCTACATGATTGAAACGAGTTTAAGAAGAATTTAAAACCTACTACTAAATTTAGCTATTTTTAAAATTCTCGATTTTTAAAATTCCTGAGGCCAAACGGTTTGTGTTACGAACTTCTAAATGTGATTTTTACATAGAAAGCAAGCTAACTACATGATTGAAACGAGCTTAAGAAGAATTTAAAACCTACTACTAAATTTAGCTATTTTTAAAATTCTAAATTGTAAAAGTTCCTGGGGCTAAACCGTTTGTGCTACGAACTTCTAAATGTGCTTTTTAGATAGAAAGCAAGCTAGCTACTTGATTGAAACTAGTTTAAGAAGAATTTAAAACCTACTACTAAATTTAGCTATTTTTAAAATTCTCGATTTTTAAAATTCCTGAGGCTAAACCATTTGTGTTACGAACTTCTAAATGTGCTTTTTAGATAGAAAGCAAGCTAGCTACTTGATTGAAACGAGTTTAAGAAGAATTTAAAACCTACTACTAAATTTAGCTATTTTTAAAATTCACGATTTTTAAAATTCCTGAGGCTAAACCGTTTGTGTTACGAACTTCTACGTGAGCTTTTTAGGCCGAAAACAAGCCATCTACGTGATTGATACCAGCATAAGTAGAATTTAAACCCTACTACTAAATTTAGCTATTTTTAAAATTCACGATTTTTAAAATTCCCGAGGCTAACCCGTTTGTGTTACGAACTTCTACATGAGCTTTTGAGGCAGAAAGCAAGCCATCTACATGATTGATACCAGCATAAGTAGAATTTATACCCTACTACTAAATTTAGCTATTTTTAAAATTCTTGACTTTTAATATTCCTGATGCTAAACCGTTTGTGTTACGAACTTCTAAATGTGCTTTTTAGATAGAAAGCAAGCTAGCTACATGATTGAAACGAGTTTAAGAAGAATTTAAAACCTAATACTAAATTTAGCTATTTTTAAAATTCTCGATTTTTAAAATTCCTGAGGCTAAACCGTTTGTGTTACGAACTTCTAAATGTGCTTTTTAGGCAGAAAGCAAGCCATCTACATGATTGATCCTAGCATAAGTAGAATTTATACCCTACTACTAAATTTAGCTATTTTTAAAATTCTCGATTTTTAAAATTCCTGGGGCTAAACCGTTTGTGCTACGAACTTCTAAATGTGCTTTTTAGACAGAAAGCAAGCGATCTACATGATTGAAACGATTTTAAGAAGAATTTAAAACCTACTACTAAATTTAGCTATTTTTAAAATTCTCGATTTTTAAAATTCCTGAGGCTAAACCGTTTGTGCTACGAACTTCTAAATGTGCTTTTTAGACAGAAAGCAAGCTATCTACTGATTGAAACGAGTTAAGAAGAATTTAAAACCTACTACTAAATTTAGCTATTTTTAAAATTCTCGATTTTTAAAATTGCTGAGGCTAAACCGTTTGTGTTACGAACTTCTAAATGTGCTTTTTAGGTAGAAAGCAAGCCATCTACATGATTGATACCAGCATAAGTAGAATTTAAACCCTACTAATAAATTTAGCTATTTTTAAAGTTCTCGTTTTTTAAAATTCCTGAGGCTAAACCGTTTGTGTTACGAACTTCTTAATATGCATTTTACACGGAAAGCAAGCTATCTACATGATTGAAACGAGTTTAAGAAGAATTTAAAACCTACTACTAAAATTAGCAATTTTTAATATTCTCGATTTTTAGAATTCCTGAGGCTAAACCGTTTGTGTTACGAACTACTAAATGTGCTTTTTAGGTAGAAAGTAAGCCATCTACATGATTGATACCAGCATAAGTAGAATTTAAACCCTACTAATAAATTTAGCTATTTTTAAAGTTCTCGATTTTTAAAATTCCTGAGGCTAAACCGTTTGTGTTACGAACTTCTTAGTATGCATTTTACACGGAAAGCAAGCTATCTACATGATTGAAACGAGTTTAAGAAGAATTTAAAACCTACTACTAAATTTAGCTATTTTTAAAATTCTTGACTTTTAAAATTCCCGAGGCTAAACCGTTTGTGTTACGAACTTCTAAATGTGCTTTTTAGGTAGAAAGCAAGCCGTCTACATGATTGATACCAGCATAAGTAGAATTTAAACCCTACTAATAAATTTAGCTATTTTTAAAGTTCTCGATTTTTAAAATTCCTGAGGCTAAACCGTTTGTGTTACGAACTTCTTAATATGCATTTTACACGGAAAGCAAGCTATCTACATGATTGAAACGAGTTTAAGAAGAATTTAAAACCTACTACTAAAATTAGCAATTTTTAATATTCTCGATTTTTAGAATTCCTGAGGCTAAACCGTTTGTGTTACGAACTTCTAAATGTGCTTTTTAGGCAGAAAGCAAGCCATCTACATGATTGATACCAGCATAAGTAGAATTTAAACCCTACTACTAAATTTAGCTATTTTTAAAATTCACGACTTTTAAAATTCCCGAGGCTAAACCGTTTGTGTTACGAACTTCTTAATATGCATTTTACACGGAAAGCAAGCTATCTACATGATTGAAACGAGTTTAAGAAGAATTTAATACCTACTACTAAAATTAGCAATTTTTAATATTCTCGATTTTTAAAATTCCTGAGGCCAAACCGTTTGAGTTGCGAACTTCTAAATGTGCTTTTTAGGCAGAAAGCAAGCCATCTACATGATTGATACCAGCATAAGTAGAATTTAAACCCTACTACTAAATTTAGCTATTTTTAAAATTCACGATTTTTAAAATTCCCGAGGCTAAACCGTTTGTGTTACGAACTTCTACATGAGCTTTTTAGGCAGAAAGCAAGCCATCTACATGATTTATACCAGGATAAGTAGAATTTAGACCCTACTACTAAATTTAGCTATTTTTAAAATTCACGATTTTTAAAATTCCCGAGGCTAACCCGTTTGTGTTACGAACTTCTAAATGTGCTTTTTAGGCAGAAAGCAAGCCAACTACATGATTGATACCAGCATAAGTAGAATTTAAACCCTACTACTAAATTTAGCTATTTTTAAAATTCACGATTTTTAAAATTCCCGAGGCTAAACCGTTTGTGTTACGAACTTCTACATGAGCTTTTTAGGCAGAAAGCAAGCCATCTACATGATTGATACCAGCATAAGTAGAATTTAAAACCTACTACTAAATTTAGCTATTTTTAAAATTATCGATTTTTAAAATTCCTGGGGCTAAACCGTTGGTGCTACGAACTTCTAAATGTGCTTTTTAGACAGAAAGCAAGCCATCTACATGATTGAAACGTGTTTAAGAAGAATTTAAAACCTACTACTAAATTTAGCTATTTTTAAAATTCTCGATTTTTAAAATTCCTGAGGCTAAACCGTTTGTGTTACGAACTTCTAAATGTGCTTTTTAGGCAGAAAGCA
This sequence comes from Melanotus villosus, assembly GCA_963082815.1. NCBI lineage: Eukaryota > Metazoa > Arthropoda > Insecta > Coleoptera > Elateridae > Melanotus > Melanotus villosus. The sequence continues at coordinate 22,469,904 of OY720425.1, forward strand.
AGCCATCTACATGATTGATACCAGCATAAGTAGAATTTAAACCCTACTAATAAATTTAGCTATTTTTAAAATTCTTGACTTTTAAAATTCCCGAGGCTAAACTGTTTGTGTTACGAACCTCTAAAAGTGCTTTTTAGGCAGAAAGCAAGCCATCTACATGATTGAAACCAGCATAAGTAGAATTTAAACCCTACTAATAAATTTAAGCATAAGTAGAATTTAAACCCTACTACTAAATTTAGCTATTTTTAAAATTCACGATTTTTAAAATTCCCGAGGCTAAACCGTTTGTGTTACGAACTTCTACATGAGCTTTTTAGGCAGAAAGCAAGCCATCTACATGATTGATACCAGCATAAGTAGAATTTAAAACCTACTACTAAATAAAGCTATTTTTAAAATTATCGATTTTTAAAATTCCTGGGGCTAAACCGTTGGTGCTACGAACTTCTAAATGTGCTTTTTAGACAGAAAGCAAGCCATCTACATGATTGAAACGTGTTTAAGAAGAATTTAAAACCTACTACTAAATTTAGCTATTTTTAAAATTCACGATTTTTAAAATTCCCGAGGCTAAACCGTTTGTGTTACGAACTTCTACATGAGCTTTTTAGGCAGAAAGCAAGCCATCTACATGATTGATACCAGCATAAGTAGAATTTAAACCCTACTAATAAATTTAGCTATTTTTAAAATTCTTGACTTTTAAAATTCCCGAGGCTAAACTGTTTGTGTTACGAACCTCTAAAAGTGCTTTTTAGGCAGAAAGCAAGCCATCTACATGATTGATACCAGCATAAGTAGAATTTAAACCCTACTAATAAATTTAGCTATTTTTAAAATTCTCGATTTTTAAAATTCCTGAGGCTAAACCGTTTGTGTTACGAACTTCTTAATATGCATTTTACACAGAAAGCAAGCTATCTACATGACTGAAACGTGTTTAAAAAGAATTTAAAACCTACTACTAAAATTAGCTATTTTTAAAATTCTCGATTTTTAAAATTCCTGAGGCTAAACCGTTTGTGTTACGAACTTCTACATGAGCTTTTTAGGCAGAAAACAAGCCATCTACGTGATTGATACCAGCATAAGTAGAATTTAAACCCTACTACTAAATTTAGCTATTTTTAAAATTCACGATTTTTAAAATTCCCGAGGCTAACCCGTTTGTGTTACGAACTTCTACATGAGCTTTTGAGGCAGAAAGCAAGCCATCTACATGATTGATACCAGCATAAGTAGAATTTATACCCTACTACTAAATTTAGCTATTTTTAAAATTCTTGACTTTTAATATTCCTGATGCTAAACCGTTTGTGTTACGAACTTCTAAATGTGCTTTTTAGATAGAAAGCAAGCTAGCTACATGATTGAAACGAGTTTAAGAAGAATTTAAAACCTACTACTAAATTTAGCTATTTTTAAAATTCTCGATTTTTAGAATTCCTGAGGCTAAACCGTTTGTGTTACGAACTTCTAAATGTGCTTTTTAGGCAGAAAGCAAGCCATCTACATGATTGATACCAGCATAAGTAGAATTTAAACCCTACTACTAAATTTAGCTATTTTTAAAATTCACGACTTTTAAAATTCCCGAGGCTAAACCGTTTGTGTTACGAACTTCTTAATATGCATTTTACACGGAAAGCAAGCTATCTACATGATTGAAACGAGTTTAAGAAGAATTTAATACCTACTACTAAAATTAGCAATTTTTAATATTCTCGATTTTTAAAATTCCTGAGGCCAAACCGTTTGTGTTGCGAACTTCTAAATGTGCTTTTTAGGCAGAAAGCAAGCCATCTACATGATTGATACCAGCATAAGTAGAATTTAAACCCTACTACTAAATTTAGCTATTTTTAAAATTCCCGAGGCTAAACCGTTTGTGTTACGAACTTCTACATGAGCTTTTTAGGCAGAAAGCAAGCCATCTACATGATTTATACCAGGATAAGTAGAATTTAGACCCTACTACTAAATTTAGCTATTTTTAAAATTCACGATTTTTAAAATTCCCGAGGCTAACCCGTTTGTGTTACGAACTTCTAAATGTGCTGTTTAGGCAGAAAGCAAGCCAACTACATGATTGATACCAGCATAAGTAGAATTTAAACCCTACTACTAAATTTAGCTATTTTTAAAATTCACGATTTTTAAAATTCCCGAGGCTAAACCGTTTGTGTTACGAACTTCTACATGAGCTTTTTAGGCAGAAAGCAAGCCATCTACATGATTGATACCAGCATAAGTAGAATTTAAAACCTACTACTAAATTTAGCTATTTTTAAAATTATCGATTTTTAAAATTCCTGGGGCTAAACCGTTGGTGCTACGAACTTCTAAATGTGCTTTTTAGACAGAAAGCAAGCCATCTACATGATTGAAACGTGTTTAAGAAGAATTTAAAACCTACTACTAAATTTAGCTATTTTTAAAATTCTCGATTTTTAAAATTCCTGAGGCTAAACCGTTTGTGTTACGAACTTCTAAATGTGCTTTTTAGGCAGAAAGCAAGCCATCTACATGATTGAAACCAGCATAAGTAGAATTTAAACCCTACTAATAAATTTAACCATAAGTAGAATTTAAACCCTACTACTAAATTTAGCTATTTTTAAAATTCACGATTTTTAAAATTCCCGAGGCTAAACCGTTTGTGTTACGAACTTCTACATGAGCTTTTTAGGCAGAAAGCAAGCCATCTACATGATTGATACCAGCATAAGTAGAATTTAAAACCTACTACTAAATAAAGCTATTTTTAAAATTATCGATTTTTAAAATTCCTGGGGCTAAACCGTTGGTGCTACGAACTTCTAAATGTGCTTTTTAGACAGAAAGCAAGCCATCTACATGATTGAAACGTGTTTAAGAAGAATTTAAAACCTACTACTAAATTTAGCTATTTTTAAAATTCACGATTTTTAAAATTCCCGAGGCTAAACCGTTTGTGTTACGAACTTCTACATGAGCTTTTTAGGCAGAAAGCAAGCCATCTACATGATTGATACCAGCATAAGTAGAATTTAAACCCTACTAATAAATTTAGCTATTTTTAAAATTCTTGACTTTTAAAATTCCCGAGGCTAAACTGTTTGTGTTACGAACCTCTAAAAGTGCTTTTTAGGCAGAAAGCAAGCCATCTACATGATTGATACCAGCATAAGTAGAATTTAAACCCTACTAATAAATTTAGCTATTTTTAAAATTCTCGATTTTTAAAATTCCTGAGGCTAAACCGTTTGTGTTACGAACTTCTTAATATGCATTTTACACAGAAAGCAAGCTATCTACATGACTGAAACGTGTTTAAAAAGAATTTAAAACCTACTACTAAAATTAGCTATTTTTAAAATTCTCGATTTTTAAAATTCCTGAGGCTAAACCGTTTGTGTTACGAACTTCTACATGAGCTTTTTAGGCAGAAAACAAGCCATCTACGTGATTGATACCAGCATAAGTAGAATTTAAACCCTACTACTAAATTTAGCTATTTTTAAAATTCACGATTTTTAAAATTCCCGAGGCTAACCCGTTTGTGTTACGAACTTCTACATGAGCTTTTGAGGCAGAAAGCAAGCCATCTACATGATTGATACCAGCATAAGTAGAATTTATACCCTACTACTAAATTTAGCTATTTTTAAAATTCTTGACTTTTAATATTCCTGATGCTAAACCGTTTGTGTTACGAACTTCTAAATGTGCTTTTTAGATAGAAAGCAAGCTAGCTACATGATTGAAACGAGTTTAAGAAGAATTTAAAACCTACTACTAAATTTAGCTATTTTTAAAATTCTCGATTTTTAAAATTCCTGAAGCTAAACCGTTTGTGTTACGAACCTCTAAATGTGCTTTTTAGGCAGAAAGCAAACCATCTACATGATTTATACCAGCATAAGTAGAATTTAAACCCTACTACTAAATTTAGCTATTTTTAAAATTCTTGACTTTTAATATTCCTGATGCTAAACCGTTTGTGTTACGAACTTCTAAATGTGCTTTTTAGATAGAAAGCAAGCTAGCTACATGATTGAAACGAGTTTAAGAAGAATTTAAAACCTACTACTAAATTTAGCTATTTTTAAAATTCTCGATTTTTAAAATTCCTGAGGCTAAACCGTTTGTGTTACGAACTTCTACATGAGCTTTTTAGGCAGAAAACAAGCCATCTACGTGATTGATCCCAGCATAAGTAGAATTTATACCCTACTACTAAATTTAGCTATTTTTAAAATTCTTGACTTTTAATATTCCTGATGCTAAACCGTTTGTGTTACGAACTTCTAAATGTGCTTTTTAGATAGAAAGCAAGCTAGCTACATGATTGAAACGAGTTTAAGAAGAATTTAAAACCTACTACTAAATTTAGCTATTTTTAAAATTCTCGATTTTTAAAATTCCTGAAGCTAAACCGTTTGTGTTACGAACTTCTAAATGTGCTTTTTAGGCAGAAAGCAAACCATCTACATGATTTATACCAGCATAAGTAGAATTTAAACCCTACTACTAAATTTAGCTATTTTTAAAGTTCTTGACTTTTAAAATTCCTGATGCTAAACCGTTTGTGTTACGAATTTCTAAATGTGCTTTTTAGATAGAAAGCAAGCCAACTACATGATTGAAACGAGTTTAAGAAGAATTTAAAACCTACTACTAAATTTAGCTATTTTTAAAGTTCTCGATTTTTAAAATTCCTGAGGCTAAACCGTTTGTGTTACGAACTTCTAAATGTGCTTTTTAGATAGAAAGCAAGCTAGCTACATGATTGAAACGAGTTTAAGGAGAATTTAAAACCTACTACTAAAATTACCTATTTTTAAAATTCTCGATTTTTAAAATTCCTGAGGCTAAACCGTTTGTGTTACGAACTTCTAAATGTGCTTTTTAGGCAGAAAGCAAGCCATCTACATGATTGATACCAGCATAAGTAGAATTTAAACCCTACTAATAAATTTAGCTATTTTTAAAATTCTCGATTTTTAAAATTCCTGAGGCTAAACCGTTTGTGTTACGAACTTCTTAATATGAATTTTACACCGAAAGCAAGCTATCTACATGATTGAAACGAGTTTAAGGAGAATTTAAAACCTACTACTAAATTTAGCTATTTTTAAAATTCTTGACTTTTAATATTCCTGATGCTAAACCGTTTGTGTTACGAACTTCTAAATGTGCTTTTTCGATAGAAAGCAAACTAGCTACATGATTGAAACGAGATTAAGAAGAATTTAAAACCTACTACTAAATTTAGCTATTTTTAAAATTATCGATTTTTAAAATTCCCGAGGCTAAACCGTTTGTGTTACGAACTTCTACATGAGCTTTTTAGGCAGAAAGCAAGCCTTCTACATGATTGATACCAGCATAAGTAGAATTTAAAACCTACTACTAAATTTAGCTATTTTTAAAATTATCGATTTGTAAAATTCCTGGGGCTAAACCGTTGGTGCTACGAACTTCTAAATGTGCTTTTTAGACAGAAAGCAAGCCATCTACATGATTGATACCAGCATAAGTAGAATTTAAACCCTACTAATAAATTTAGCTATTTTTAAAATTCTCGATTTTTAAAATTCCTGAGGCTAAACCGTTTGTGTTACGAACTTCTTAATATGCATTTTACACAGAAAGCAAGCTATCTACATGACTGAAACGAGTTTAAAAAGAATTTAAAACCTACTACTTAAATTAGTTATTTTTAAAATTATCGATTTTTAAAATTCCTGAGGCTAAACCGTTTGTGTTACGAACTTCTAAATGTGCTTTATAGGCAGAAAGCAAGCCATCTACATGATTGATACCAGCATAAGTAGAATTTAGACCCTACTACTAAATTTAGCTATTTTTAAAATTCACGATTTTTAAAATTCCCGAGGCTAACCCGTTTGTGTTACGAACTTCTAAATGTGCTTTTTAGGCAGAAAGCAAGCCAACTACATGATTGATACCAGCATAAGTAGAATTTAAACCCTACTACTAAATTTAGCTATTTTTAAAATTCACGATTTTTAAAATTCCCGAGGCTAAACCGTTTGTGTTACGAACTTCTACATGAGCTTTTTAGGCAGAAAGCAAGCCTTCTACATGATTGATACCAGCATAAGTAGAATTTAAACCTACTACTAAATTTAGCTATTTTTAAAATTATCGATTTTTAAAATTCCTGGGGCTAAACCGTTGGTGCTACGAACTTCTAAATGTGCTTTTTAGACAGAAAGCAAGCCATCTACATGATTGAAACGTGTTTAAGAAGAATTTAAAACCTACTACTAAATTTAGCTATTTTTAAAATTCTCGATTTTTAAAATTCCTGAGGCTAAACCATTTGTGTTACGAACTTCTACATGAGCTTTTTAGGCAGAAAGCAAGCCATCAACATGATTGATACCAGCATAAGTAGAATTTAAACCCTACTAATAAATTTAGCTATTTTTAAAATTCTCGATTTTTAATATTCCTGATGCTAAACCGTTTGTGTTACGAACTTCTAAATGTGCTTTTTAGATAGAAAGCAAGCTAGCTACATGATTGAAACGAGTTTAAGAAGAATTTAAAACCTACTACTAAATTTAGCTATTTTTAAAATTCTCGATTTTTAAAATTCCTGAAGCTAAACCGTTTGTGTTACGAACTTCTAAATGTGCTTTTTAGGCAGAAAGCAAACCATCTACATGATTTATACCAGCATAAGTAGAATTTAAACCCTACTACTAAATTTAGCTATTTTTAAAGTTCTTGACTTTTAAAATTCCTGATGCTAAACCGTTTGTGTTACGAATTTCTAAATGTGCTTTTTAGATAGAAAGCAAGCCAACTACATGATTGAAACGAGTTTAAGAAGAATTTAAAACCTACTACTAAATTTAGCTATTTTTAAAGTTCTCGATTTTTAAAATTCCTGAGGCTAAACCGTTTGTGTTACGAACTTCTAAATGTGCTTTTTAGATAGAAAGCAAGCTAGCTACATGATTGAAACGAGTTTAAGGAGAATTTAAAACCTACTACTAAAATTACCTATTTTTAAAATTCTCGATTTTTAAAATTCCTGAGGCTAAACCGTTTGTGTTACGAACTTCTAAATGTGCTTTTTAGGCAGAAAGCAAGCCATCTACATGATTGATACCAGCATAAGTAGAATTTAAACCCTACTAATAAATTTAGCTATTTTTAAAATTCTCGATTTTTAAAATTCCTGAGGCTAAACCGTTTGTGTTACGAACTTCTTAATATGAATTTTACACCGAAAGCAAGCTATCTACATGATTGAAACGAGTTTAAGGAGAATTTAAAACCTACTACTAAATTTAGCTATTTTTAAAATTCTTGACTTTTAATATTCCTGATGCTAAACCGTTTGTGTTACGAACTTCTAAATGTGCTTTTTCGATAGAAAGCAAACTAGCTACATGATTGAAACGAGATTAAGAAGAATTTAAAACCTACTACTAAATTTAGCTATTTTTAAAATTATCGATTTTTAAAATTCCCGAGGCTAAACCGTTTGTGTTACGAACTTCTACATGAGCTTTTTAGGCAGAAAGCAAGCCTTCTACATGATTGATACCAGCATAAGTAGAATTTAAACCCTACTAATAAATTTAGCTATTTTTAAAATTCTCGATTTTTAAAATTCCTGAGGCTAAACCGTTTGTGTTACGAACTTCTTAATATGCATTTTACACAGAAAGCAAGCTATCTACATGACTGAAACGAGTTTAAAAAGAATTTAAAACCTACTACTTAAATTAGTTATTTTTAAAATTATCGATTTTTAAAATTCCTGAGGCTAAACCGTTTGTGTTACGAACTTCTAAATGTGCTTTATAGGCAGAAAGCAAGCCATCTACATGATTGATACCAGCATAAGTAGAATTTAGACCCTACTACTAAATTTAGCTATTTTTAAAATTCACGATTTTTAAAATTCCCGAGGCTAACCCGTTTGTGTTACGAACTTCTAAATGTGCTTTTTAGGCAGAAAGCAAGCCAACTACATGATTGATACCAGCATAAGTAGAATTTAAACCCTACTACTAAATTTAGCTATTTTTAAAATTCACGATTTTTAAAATTCCCGAGGCTAAACCGTTTGTGTTACGAACTTCTAAATGTGCTTTTTAGACAGAAAGCAAGCCATCTACATGATTGAAACGTGTTTAAGAAGAATTTAAAACCTACTACTAAATTTAGCTATTTTTAAAATTCTCGATTTTTAAAATTCCTGAGGCTAAACCATTTGTGTTACGAACTTCTACATGAGCTTTTTAGGCAGAAAGCAAGCCATCAACATGATTGATACCAGCATAAGTAGAATTTAAACCCTACTAATAAATTTAGCTATTTTTAAAATTCTCGATTTTTAAAATTCCTGAGGCTAAACCGTTTGTGTTACGAACTTCTTAATATGAATTTTACACCGAAAGCAAGCTATCTACATGATTGAAACGAGTTTAAGGAGAATTTAAAACCTACTACTAAATTTAGCTATTTTTAAAATTCTTGACTTTTAATATTCCTGATGCTAAACCGTTTGTGTTACGAACTTCTAAATGTGCTTTTTCGATAGAAAGCAAACTAGCTACATGATTGAAACGAGTTTAAGAAGAATTTAAAACCTACTACTAAATTTAGCTATTTTTAAAATTATCGATTTTTAAAATTCCCGAGGCTAAACCGTTTGTGTTACGAACTTCTACATGAGCTTTTTAGGCAGAAAGCAAGCCTTCTACATGATTGATACCAGCATAAGTAGAATTTAAAACCTACTACTAAATTTAGCTATTTTTAAAATTATCGATTTGTAAAATTCCTGGGGCTAAACCGTTGGTGCTACGAACTTCTAAATGTGCTTTTTAGACAGAAAGCAAGCCATCTACATGATTGATACCAGCATAAGTAGAATTTAAACCCTACTAATAAATTTAGCTATTTTTAAAATTCTCGATTTTTAAAATTCCTGAGGCTAAACCGTTTGTGTTACGAACTTCTTAATATGCATTTTACACAGAAAGCAAGCTATCTACATGACTGAAACGAGTTTAAAAAGAATTTAAAACCTACTACTTAAATTAGTTATTTTTAAAATTATCGATTTTTAAAATTCCTGAGGCTAAACCGTTTGTGTTACGAACTTCTAAATGTGCTTTATAGGCAGAAAGCAAGCCATCTACATGATTGATACCAGCATAAGTAGAATTTAGACCCTACTACTAAATTTAGCTATTTTTAAAATTCACGATTTTTAAAATTCCCGAGGCTAACCCGTTTGTGTTACGAACTTCTAAATGTGCTTTTTAGGCAGAAAGCAAGCCAACTACATGATTGATACCAGCATAAGTAGAATTTAAACCCTACTACTAAATTTAGCTATTTTTAAAATTCACGATTTTTAAAATTCCCGAGGCTAAACCGTTTGTGTTACGAACTTCTACATGAGCTTTTTAGGCAGAAAGCAAGCCTTCTACATGATTGATACCAGCATAAGTAGAATTTAAACCTACTACTAAATTTAGCTATTTTTAAAATTATCGATTTTTAAAATTCCTGGGGCTAAACCGTTGGTGCTACGAACTTCTAAATGTGCTTTTTAGACAGAAAGCAAGCCATCTACATGATTGAAACGTGTTTAAGAAGAATTTAAAACCTACTACTAAATTTAGCTATTTTTAAAATTCTCGATTTTTAAAATTCCTGAGGCTAAACCATTTGTGTTACGAACTTCTACATGAGCTTTTTAGGCAGAAAGCAAGCCATCAACATGATTGATACCAGCATAAGTAGAACTTAAACCCTACTAATAAATTTAGCTATTTTTAAAATTCTTGACTTTTAAAATTCCCGAGGCTAAACTGTTTGTGTTACGAACTTCTAAAAGTGCTTTTTAGGCAGAAAGCAAGCCATCTACATGATTGATACCAGCATAAGTAGAATTTAAACCCTACTAATAAATTTAGCTATTTTTAACATTCTCGATTTTTAAAATTCCTGAGGCTAAACCGTTTGTGTTACGAACTTCTTAATATGCATTTTACACAGAAAGCAAGCTATCTACATGACTGAAACGTGTTTAAAAAGAATTTAAAACCTACTACTAAAATTAGCTATTTTTAAGATTCTCGATTTTTAAAATTCCTGAGGCTAAACCGTTTGTGTTACGAACTTCTAAATGTGCTTTTTAGGCAGAAAGCAAGCCATCTACATGATTGATACCAGCATAAGTAGAATTTAAACCCTACTACTAAATTTAGCTATTTTTAAAATTCACGATTTTTAAAATTCCCGAGGCTAAACCGTTTGTGTTACGAACTTCTTAATATGCATTTTACACAGAAAGCAAGCTATCTACATGATTGAAACGAGTTTAAGAAGAATTTAAAACCTACTACTAAAATTAGCTGTTTTTAATATTCTCGATTTTTAAAATTCCTGAGGCTAAACCGTTTGTGTTACGAACTTCTAAATGTGCTTTTTAGGCAGAAAGCAAGCCATCTACATGATTGATACCAGCATAAGTAGAATTTAAACCCTACTACTAAATTTAGCTATTTTTAAAATTCACGATTTTTAAAATTCTCGAGGCTAAACCGTTTGTGTTACGAACTTCTACATGAGCTTTTTAGGCAGAAAGCAAGCCATCTACATGATTGATACCAGCATAAATAGAATTTAAACAGTACTACTACTAAATTTAGCTATTTTTAAAATTCTTGACTTTTAAAATTCCTGATGCTAAACCGTTTGTGTTACGAACTTCTAAATGTGCTTTTTAGATAGAAAGCAAGCCAACTACATGATTGAAACGAGGTTAAGAAGAATTTAAAACCTACTACTAAATTTAGCTATTTTTAAAATTCACGATTTTTAAAATTCCTGAGGCTAAACCGTTTGTGTTACGAACTTCTAAATGTGCTTTTTAGATAGAAAGCAAGCTAGCTACTTGATTGAAACGAGTTTAAGAAGAATTTAAAACCTACTACTAAATTTAGCTATTTTTAAAATTCACGATTTTTAAAATTCCTGAGGCTAAACCGTTTGTGTTACGAACTTCTACATGAGCTTTTTAGGCAGAAAACAAGCCATCTACGTGATTGATACCAGCATAAGTAGAATTTAAACCCTAATACTAAATTTAGCTATTTTTAAAATTCTTGACTTTTAGTATTCCTGATGCTAAACCGTTTGTGTTACGAACTTCTAAATGTGCTTTTTAGATAGAAAGCAAGCTAGCTACATGATTGAAACGAGTTTAAGAAGAATTTAAAACCTACTACTAAATTTAGCTATTTTTAAAATTCTCGTTTTTTAAAATTCCTGGGGCTAAACCGTTTGTGCTACGAACTTCTAAATGTGCTTTTTAGACAGAAAGCAAGCTATCTACTGATTGAAACGAGTTTAAGAAGAATTTAAAACCTACTACTAAATTTAGCTATTTTTAAAATTCTCGATTTTTAAAATTGCTGAGGCTAAACCGTTTGTGTTACGAACTTCTAAATGTGCTTTTTAGGTAGAAAGCAAGCCATCTACATGATTGATACCAGCATAAGTAGAATTTAAACCCTACTAATAAATTTAGCTATTTTTAAAGTTCTCGATTTTTAAAATTCCTGAGGCTAAACCGTTTGTGTTACGAACTTCTTAATATGCATTTTACACGGAAAGCAAGCTATCTACATGATTGAAACGAGTTTAAGAAGAATTTAAAACCTACTACTAAAATTAGCAATTTTTAATATTCTCGATTTTTAGAATTCCTGAGGCTAAACCGTTTGTGTTACGAACTTCTAAATGTGCTTTTTAGGTAGAAAGCAAGCCATCTACATGATTGATACCAGCATAAGTAGAATTTAAACCCTACTAATAAATTTAGCTATTTTTAAAGTTCTCGATTTTTAAAATTCCTGAGGCTAAACCGTTTGTGTTACGAACTTCTTAATATGCATTTTACACGGAAAGCAAGCTATCTACATGATTGAAACGAGTTTAAGAAGAATTTAAAACCTACTACTAAATTTAGCTATTTTTAAAATTCTCGATTTTTAAAATTCCTGAAGCTAAACCGTTTGTGTTACGAACTTCTAAATGTGCTTTTTAGGCAGAAAGCAAGCCATCTACATGATTGATCCCAGCATAAGTAGAATTTATACCCTACTACTAAATTTAGCTATTTTTAAAATTCTTGACTTTTAATATTCCTGATGCTAAACCGTTTGTGTTACGAACTTCTAAATGTGCTTTTTACACGGAAAGCAAGCTATCTACATGATTGAAACGAGTTTAAGAAGAATTTAAAACCTACTACTAAATTTAGCTATTTTTAAAATTCTCGATTTTTAAAATTCCTGAAGCTAAACCGTTTGTGTTACGAACTTCTAAATGTGCTTTTTAGGCAGAAAGCAAGCCATCTACATGATTGATCCCAGCATAAGTAGAATTTATACCCTACTACTAAATTTAGCTATTTTAAAATTCTTGACTTTTAATATTCCTGATGCTAAACCGTTTGTGTTACGAACTTCTAAATGTGCTTTTTAGATAGAAAGCAAGCTAGCTACATGATTGAAACGAGTTTAAGAAGAATTTAAAACCTACTACTAAATTTAGCTATTTTTAAAGTTCTCGATTTTTAAAATTCCTGAGGCTAAACCGTTTGTGTTACGAACTTCTAAATGTGCTTTTTAGATAGAAAGCAAGCTAGCTACATGATTGAAACGAGTTTAAGGAGAATTTAAAACCTACTACTAAAATTACCTATTTTTAAAATTCTCGATTTTTAAAATTCCTGAGGCTAAACCGTTTGTGTTACGAACTTCTAAATGTGCTTTTTAGGCAGAAAGCAAGCCATCTACATGATTGATACCAGCATAAGTAGAATTTAAACCCTACTAATAAATTTAGCTATTTTTAAAATTCTCGATTTTTAAAATTCCTGAGGCTAAACCGTTTGTGTTACGAACTTCTTAATATGAATTTTACACCGAAAGCAAGCTATCTACATGATTGAAACGAGTTTAAGGAGAATTTAAAACCTACTACTAAATTTAGCTATTTTTAAAATTCTTGACTTTTAATATTCCTGATGCTAAACCGTTTGTGTTACGAACTTCTAAATGTGCTTTTTCGATAGAAAGCAAACTAGCTACATGATTGAAACGAGTTTAAGAAGAATTTAAAACCTACTACTAAATTTAGCTATTTTTAAAATTATCGATTTTTAAAATTCCCGAGGCTAAACCGTTTGTGTTACGAACTTCTACATGAGCTTTTTAGGCAGAAAGCAAGCCTTCTACATGATTGATACCAGCATAAGTAGAATTTAAAACCTACTACTAAATTTAGCTATTTTTAAAATTATCGATTTGTAAAATTCCTGGGGCTAAACCGTTGGTGCTACGAACTTCTAAATGTGCTTTTTAGACAGAAAGCAAGCCATCTACATGATTGATACCAGCATAAGTAGAATTTAAACCCTACTAATAAATTTAGCTATTTTTAAAATTCTCGATTTTTAAAATTCCTGAGGCTAAACCGTTTGTGTTACGAACTTCTTAATATGCATTTTACACAGAAAGCAAGCTATCTACATGACTGAAACGAGTTTAAAAAGAATTTAAAACCTACTACTTAAATTAGTTATTTTTAAAATTATCGATTTTTAAAATTCCTGAGGCTAAACCGTTTGTGTTACGAATTTCTAAATGTGCTTTATAGGCAGAAAGCAAGCCATCTACATGATTGATACCAGCATAAGTAGAATTTAGACCCTACTACTAAATTTAGCTATTTTTAAAATTCACGATTTTTAAAATTCCCGAGGCTAACCCGTTTGTGTTACGAACTTCTAAATGTGCTTTTTAGGCAGAAAGCAAGCCAACTACATGATTGATACCAGCATAAGTAGAATTTAAACCCTACTACTAAATTTAGCTATTTTTAAAATTCACGATTTTTAAAATTCCCGAGGCTAAACCGTTTGTGTTACGAACTTCTACATGAGCTTTTTAGGCAGAAAGCAAGCCTTCTACATGATTGATACCAGCATAAGTAGAATTTAAACCTACTACTAAATTTAGCTATTTTTAAAATTCACGATTTTTAAAATTCCCGAGGCTAAACCGTTTGTGTTACGAACTTCTACATGAGCTTTTTAGGCAGAAAGCAAGCCTTCTACATGATTGATACCAGCATAAGTAGAATTTAAACCTACTACTAAATTTAGCTATTTTTAAAATTATCGATTTTTAAAATTCCTGAGGCTAAACCGTTTGTGTTACGAATTTCTAAATGTGCTTTATAGGCAGAAAGCAAGCCATCTACATGATTGATACCAGCATAAGTAGAATTTAGACCCTACTACTAAATTTAGCTATTTTTAAAATTCACGATTTTTAAAATTCCCGAGGCTAACCCGTTTGTGTTACGAACTTCTAAATGTGCTTTTTAGGCAGAAAGCAAGCCAACTACATGATTGATACCAGCATAAGTAGAATTTAAACCCTACTACTAAATTTAGCTATTTTTAAAATTCACGATTTTTAAAATTCCTGGGGCTAAACCGTTGGTGCTACGAACTTCTAAATGTGCTTTTTAGACAGAAAGCAAGCCATCTACATGATTGAAACGTGTTTAAGAAGAATTTAAAACCTACTACTAAATTTAGCTATTTTTAAAATTCTCGATTTTTAAAATTCCTGAGGCTAAACCATTTGTGTTACGAACTTCTACATGAGCTTTTTAGGCAGAAAGCAAGCCATCAACATGATTGATACCAGCATAAGTAGAATTTAAACCCTACTAATAAATTTAGCTATTTTTAAAATTCTCGATTTTTAAAATTCCTGAGGCTAAACCGTTTGTGTTACGAACTTCTTAATATGAATTTTACACCGAAAGCAAGCTATCTACATGATTGAAACGAGTTTAAGGAGAATTTAAAACCTACTACTAAATTTAGCTATTTTTAAAATTCTTGACTTTTAATATTCCTGATGCTAAACCGTTTGTGTTACGAACTTCTAAATGTGCTTTTTCGATAGAAAGCAAACTAGCTACATGATTGAAACGAGTTTAAGAAGAATTTAAAACCTACTACTAAATTTAGCTATTTTTAAAATTATCGATTTTTAAAATTCCCGAGGCTAAACCGTTTGTGTTACGAACTTCTACATGAGCTTTTTAGGCAGAAAGCAAGCCTTCTACATGATTGATACCAGCATAAGTAGAATTTAAAACCTACTACTAAATTTAGCTATTTTTAAAATTCACGATTTTTAAAATTCCCGAGGCTAAACCGTTTGTGTTACGAACTTCTTAATATGCATTTTACACAGAAAGCAAGCTATCTACATGACTGAAACGAGTTTAAAAAGAATTTAAAACCTACTACTTAAATTAGTTATTTTTAAAATTATCGATTTTTAAAATTCCTGAGGCTAAACCGTTTGTGTTACGAACTTCTAAATGTGCTTTATAGGCAGAAAGCAAGCCATCTACATGATTGATACGAGCATAAGTAGAATTTAGACCCTACTACTAAATTTAGCTATTTTTAAAATTCACGATTTTTAAAATTCCCGAGGCTAACCCGTTTGTGTTACGAACTTCTAAATGTGCTTTTTAGGCAGAAAGCAAGCCAACTACATGATTGATACCAGCATAAGTAGAATTTAAACCCTACTACTAAATTTAGCTATTTTTAAAATTCACGATTTTTAAAATTCCCGAGGCTAAACCGTTTGTGTTACGAACTTCTACATGAGCTTTTTAGGCAGAAAGCAAGCCTTCTACATGATTGATACCAGCATAAGTAGAATTTAAACCTACTACTAAATTTAGCTATTTTTAAAATTATCGATTTTTAAAATTCCTGGGGCTAAACCGTTGGTGCTACGAACTTCTAAATGTGCTTTTTAGACAGAAAGCAAGCCATCTACATGATTGAAACGTGTTTAAGAAGAATTTAAAACCTACTACTAAATTTAGCTATTTTTAAAATTCTCGATTTTTAAAATTCCTGAGGCTAAACCATTTGTGTTACGAACTTCTACATGAGCTTTTTAGGCAGAAAGCAAGCCATCAACATGATTGATACCAGCATAAGTAGAACTTAAACCCTACTAATAAATTTAGCTATTTTTAAAATTCTTGACTTTTAAAATTCCCGAGGCTAAACTGTTTGTGTTACGAACTTCTAAAAGTGCTTTTTAGGCAGAAAGCAAGCCATCTACATGATTGATACCAGCATAAGTAGAATTTAAACCCTACTAATAAATTTAGCTATTTTTAACATTCTCGATTTTTAAAATTCCTGAGGCTAAACCGTTTGTGTTACGAACTTCTTAATATGCATTTTACACAGAAAGCAAGCTATCTACATGACTGAAACGTGTTTAAAAAGAATTTAAAACCTACTACTAAATTTAGCTATTTTTAAAATTATCGATTTGTAAAATTCCTGGGGCTAAACCGTTGGTGCTACGAACTTCTAAATGTGCTTTTTAGACAGAAAGCAAGCCATCTACATGATTGATACCAGCATAAGTAGAATTTAAACCCTACTAATAAATTTAGCTATTTTTAAAATTCTCGATTTTTAAAATTCCTGAGGCTAAACCGTTTGTGTTACGAACTTCTTAATATGCATTTTACACAGAAAGCAAGCTATCTACATGACTGAAACGAGTTTAAAAAGAATTTAAAACCTACTACTTAAATTAGTTATTTTTAAAATTATCGATTTTTAAAATTCCTGAGGCTAAACCGTTTGTGTTACGAACTTCTAAATGTGCTTTATAGGCAGAAAGCAAGCCATCTACATGATTGATACCAGCATAAGTAGAATTTAGACCCTACTACTAAATTTAGCTATTTTTAAAATTCACGATTTTTAAAATTCCCGAGGCTAACCCGTTTGTGTTACGAACTTCTAAATGTGCTTTTTAGGCAGAAAGCAAGCCAACTACATGATTGATACCAGCATAAGTAGAATTTAAACCCTACTACTAAATTTAGCTATTTTTAAAATTCACGATTTTTAAAATTCCCGAGGCTAAACCGTTTGTGTTACGAACTTCTACATGAGCTTTTTAGGCAGAAAGCAAGCCTTCTACATGATTGATACCAGCATAAGTAGAATTTAAACCTACTACTAAATTTAGCTATTTTTAAAATTATCGATTTTTAAAATTCCTGGGGCTAAACCGTTGGTGCTACGAACTTCTAAATGTGCTTTTTAGACAGAAAGCAAGCCATCTACATGATTGAAACGTGTTTAAGAAGAATTTAAAACCTACTACTAAATTTAGCTATTTTTAAAATTCTCGATTTTTAAAATTCCTGAGGCTAAACCATTTGTGTTACGAACTTCTACATGAGCTTTTTAGGCAGAAAGCAAGCCATCAACATGATTGATACCAGCATAAGTAGAACTTAAACCCTACTAATAAATTTAGCTATTTTTAAAATTCTTGACTTTTAAAATTCCCGAGGCTAAACTGTTTGTGTTACGAACTTCTAAAAGTGCTTTTTAGGCAGAAAGCAAGCCATCTACATGATTGATACCAGCATAAGTAGAATTTAAACCCTACTAATAAATTTAGCTATTTTTAACATTCTCGATTTTTAAAATTCCTGAGGCTAAACCGTTTGTGTTACGAACTTCTTAATATGCATTTTACACAGAAAGCAAGCTATCTACATGACTGAAACGTGTTTAAAAAGAATTTAAAACCTACTACTAAAATTAGCTATTTTTAAGATTCTCGATTTTTAAAATTCCTGAGGCTAAACCGTTTGTGTTACGAACTTCTAAATGTGCTTTTTAGGCAGAAAGCAAGCCATCTACATGATTGATACCAGCATAAGTAGAATTTAAACCCTACTACTAAATTTAGCTATTTTTAAAATTCACGATTTTTAAAATTCCCGAGGCTAAACCGTTTGCGTTACGAACTTCTTAATATGCATTTTACACAGAAAGCAAGCTATCTACATGATTGAAACGAGTTTAAGAAGAATTTAAAACCTACTACTAAAATTAGCTGTTTTTAATATTCTCGATTTTTAAAATTCCTGAGGCTAAACCGTTTGTGTTACGAACTTCTAAATGTGCTTTTTAGGCAGAAAGCAAGCCATCTACATGATTGATACCAGCATAAGTAGAATTTAAACCCTACTACTAAATTTAGCTATTTTTAAAATTCACGTATTTTAAAATTCTCGAGGCTAAACCGTTTGTGTTACGAACTTCTACATGAGCTTTTTAGGCAGAAAGCAAGCCATCTACATGATTGATACCAGCATAAATAGAATTTAAACAGTACTACTACTAAATTTAGCTATTTTTAAAATTCTTGACTTTTAAAATTCCTGATGCTAAACCGTTTGTGTTACGAACTTCTAAATGTGCTTTTTAGATAGAAAGCAAGCCAACTACATGATTGAAACGAGGTTAAGAAGAATTTAAAACCTACTACTAAATTTAGCTATTTTTAAAATTCACGATTTTTAAAATTCCTGAGGCTAAACCGTTTGTGTTACGAACTTCTAAATGTGCTTTTTAGATAGAAAGCAAGCTAGCTACTTGATTGAAACGAGTTTAAGAAGAATTTAAAACCTACTACTAAATTTAGCTATTTTTAAAATTCACGATTTTTAAAATTCCTGAGGCTAAACCGTTTGTGTTACGAACTTCTACATGAGCTTTTTAGGCAGAAAACAAGCCATCTACGTGATTGATACCAGCATAAGTAGAATTTAAACCCTAATACTAAATTTAGCTATTTTTAAAATTCTTGACTTTTAGTATTCCTGATGCTAAACCGTTTGTGTTACGAACTTCTAAATGTGCTTTTTTGATAGAAAGCAAGCTAGCTACATGATTGAAACGAGTTTAAGAAGAATTTAAAACCTACTACTAAATTTAGCTATTTTTAAAATTCTCGTTTTTTAAAATTCCTGGGGCTAAACCGTTTGTGCTACGAACTTCTAAATGTGCTTTTTAGACAGAAAGCAAGCTATCTACTGATTGAAACGAGTTTAAGAAGAATTTAAAACCTACTACTAAATTTAGCTATTTTCAAAATTCTCGATTTTTAAAATTGCTGAGGCTAAACCGTTTGTGTTACGAACTTCTAAATGTGCTTTTTAGGTAGAAAGCAAGCCATCTACATGATTGATACCAGCATAAGTAGAATTTAAACCCTACTAATAAATTTAGCTATTTTTAAAGTTCTCGATTTTTAAAATTCCTGAGGCTAAACCGTTTGTGTTACGAACTTCTTAATATGCATTTTACACGGAAAGCAAGCTATCTACATGATTGAAACGAGTTTAAGAAGAATTTAAAACCTACTACTAAAATTAGCAATTTTTAATATTCTCGATTTTTAGAATTCCTGAGGCTAAACCGTTTGTGTTACGAACTTCTAAATGTGCTTTTTAGGTAGAAAGCAAGCCATCTACATGATTGATACCAGCATAAGTAGAATTTAAACCCTACTAATAAATTTAGCTATTTTTAAAGTTCTCGATTTTTAAAATTCCTGAGGCTAAACCGTTTGTGTTACGAACTTCTTAATATGCATTTTACACGGAAAGCAAGCTATCTACATGATTGAAACGAGTTTAAGAAGAATTTAAAACCTACTACTAAATTTAGCTATTTTTAAAATTCCCGATTTTTAAAATTCCTGAAGCTAAACCGTTTGTGTTACGAACTTCTAAATGTGCTTTTTAGGCAGAAAGCAAGCCATCTACATGATTGATCCCAGCATAAGTAGAATTTATACCCTACTACTAAATTTAGCTATTTTTAAAATTCTTGACTTTTAATATTCCTGATGCTAAACCGTTTGTGTTACGAACTTCTAAATGTGATTTTTACACGGAAAGCAAGCTATCTACATGATTGAAACGAGTTTAAGAAGAATTTAAAACCTACTACTAAATTTAGCTATTTTTAAAATTCTCGATTTTTAAAATTCCTGAAGCTAAACCGTTTGTGTTACGAACTTCTAAATGTGCTTTTTAGGCAGAAAGCAAGCCATCTACATGATTGATCCCAGCATAAGTAGAATTTATACCCTACTACTAAATTTAGCTATTTTTAAAATTCTTGACTTTTAATATTCCTGATGCTAAACCGTTTGTGTTACGAACTTCTAAATGTGCTTTTTAGATAGAAAGCAAGCTAGCTACATGATTGAAACGAGTTTAAGAAGAATTTAAAACCTACTACTAAATTTAGCTATTTTTAAAATTCTCGATTTTTAAAATTCCTGAAGCTAAACCGTTTGTGTTACGAACTTCTAAATGTGCTTTTTAGGCAGAAAGCAAACCATCTACATGATTTATCCCAGCATAAGTAGAATTTAAACCCTACTACTAAATTTAGCTATTTTTAAAGTTCTTGACTTTTAAAATTCCTGATGCTAAACCGTTTGTGTTACGAATTTCTAAATGTGCTTTTTAGATAGAAAGCAAGCCAACTACATGATTGAAACGAGTTTAAGAAGAATTTAAAACCTACTACTAAATTTAGCTATTTTTAAAGTTCTCGATTTTTAAAATTCCTGAGGCTAAACCGTTTGTGTTACGAACTTCTAAATGTGCTTTTTAGATAGAAAGCAAGCTAGCTACATGATTGAAACGAGTTTAAGGAGAATTTAAAACCTACTACTAAAATTACCTATTTTTAAAATTCTCGATTTTTAAAATTCCTGAGGCTAAACCGTTTGTGTTACGAACTTCTAAATGTGCTTTTTAGGCAGAAAGCAAGCCATCTACATGATTGATACCAGCATAAGTAGAATTTAAACCCTACTAATAAATTTAGCTATTTTTAAAATTCTCGATTTTTAAAATTCCTGAGGCTAAACCGTTTGTGTTACGAACTTCTTAATATGAATTTTACACCGAAAGCAAGCTATCTACATGATTGAAACGAGTTTAAGGAGAATTTAAAACCTACTACTAAATTTAGCTATTTTTAAAATTCTTGACTTTTAATATTCCTGATGCTAAACCGTTTGTGTTACGAACTTCTAAATGTGCTTTTTCGATAGAAAGCAAACTAGCTACATGATTGAAACGAGTTTAAGAAGAATTTAAAACCTACTACTAAATTTAGCTATTTTTAAAATTATCGATTTTTAAAATTCCCGAGGCTAAACCGTTTGTGTTACGAACTTCTACATGAGCTTTTTAGGCAGAAAGCAAGCCTTCTACATGATTGATACCAGCATAAGTAGAATTTAAAACCTACTACTAAATTTAGCTATTTTTAAAATTATCGATTTGTAAAATTCCTGGGGCTAAACCGTTGGTGCTACGAACTTCTAAATGTGCTTTTTAGACAGAAAGCAAGCCATCTACATGATTGATACCAGCATAAGTAGAATTTAAACCCTACTAATAAATTTAGCTATTTTTAAAATTCTCGATTTTTAAAATTCCTGAGGCTAAACCGTTTGTGTTACGAACTTCTTAATATGCATTTTACACAGAAAGCAAGCTATCTACATGACTGAAACGAGTTTAAAAAGAATTTAAAACCTACTACTTAAATTAGTTATTTTTAAAATTATCGATTTTTAAAATTCCTGAGGCTAAACCGTTTGTGTTACGAACTTCTAAATGTGCTTTATAGGCAGAAAGCAAGCCATCTACATGATTGATACCAGCATAAGTAGAATTTAGACCCTACTACTAAATTTAGCTATTTTTAAAATTCACGATTTTTAAAATTCCCGAGGCTAACCCGTTTGTGTTACGAACTTCTAAATGTGCTTTTTAGGCAGAAAGCAAGCCAACTACATGATTGATACCAGCATAAGTAGAATTTAAACCCTACTACTAAATTTAGCTATTTTTAAAATTCACGATTTTTAAAATTCCCGAGGCTAAACCGTTTGTGTTACGAACTTCTACATGAGCTTTTTAGGCAGAAAGCAAGCCTTCTACATGATTGATACCAGCATAAGTAGAATTTAAACCTACTACTAAATTTAGCTATTTTTAAAATTATCGATTTTTAAAATTCCTGGGGCTAAACCGTTGGTGCTACGAACTTCTAAATGTGCTTTTTAGACAGAAAGCAAGCCATCTACATGATTGAAACGTGTTTAAGAAGAATTTAAAACCTACTACTAAATTTAGCTATTTTTAAAATTCTCGATTTTTAAAATTCCTGAGGCTAAACCATTTGTGTTATGAACTTCTACATGAGCTTTTTAGGCAGAAAGCAAGCCATCAACTTGATTGATACCAGCATAAGTAGAACTTAAACCCTACTAATAAATTTAGCTATTTTTAAAATTCTTGACTTTTAAAATTCCCGAGGCTAAACTGTTTGTGTTACGAACTTCTAAAAGTGCTTTTTAGGCAGAAAGCAAGCCATCTACATGATTGATACCAGCATAAGTAGAATTTAAACCCTACTAATAAATTTAGCTATTTTTAACATTCTCGATTTTTAAAATTCCTGAGGCTAAACCGTTTGTGTTACGAACTTCTTAATATGCATTTTACACAGAAAGCAAGCTATCTACATGACTGAAACGTGTTTAAAAAGAATTTAAAACCTACTACTAAAATTAGCTATTTTTAAGATACTCGATTTTTAAAATTCCTGAGGCTAAACCGTTTGTGTTACGAACTTCTAAATGTGCTTTTTAGGCAGAAAGCAAGCCATCTACATGATTGATACCAGCATAAGTAGAATTTAAACCCTACTACTAAATTTAGCTATTTTTAAAATTCACGATTTTTAAAATTCCCGAGGCTAAACCGTTTGTGTTACGAACTTCTTAATATGCATTTTACACAGAAAGCAAGCTATCTACATGATTGAAACGAGTTTAAGAAGAATTTAAAACCTACTACTAAAATTAGCTGTTTTTAATATTCTCGATTTTTAAAATTCCTGAGGCTAAACCGTTTGTGTTACGAACTTCTAAATGTGCTTTTTAGGCAGAAAGCAAGCCATCTACATGATTGATACCAGCATAAGTAGAATTTAAACCCTACTACTAAATTTAGCTATTTTTAAAATTCACGATTTTTAAAATTCTCGAGGCTAAACCGTTTGTGTTACGAACTTCTACATGAGCTTTTTAGGCAGAAAGCAAGCCATCTACATGATTGATACCAGCATAAATAGAATTTAAACAGTACTACTACTAAATTTAGCTATTTTTAAAATTCTTGACTTTTAAAATTCCTGATGCTAAACCGTTTGTGTTACGAACTTCTAAATGTGCTTTTTAGATAGAAAGCAAGCCAACTACATGATTGAAACGAGGTTAAGAAGAATTTAAAACCTACTACTAAATTTAGCTATTTTTAAAATTCACGATTTTTAAAATTCCTGAGGCTAAACCGTTTGTGTTACGAACTTCTAAATGTGCTTTTTAGATAGAAAGCAAGCTAGCTACTTGATTGAAACGAGTTTAAGAAGAATTTAAAACCTACTACTAAATTTAGCTATTTTTAAAATTCACGATTTTTAAAATTCCTGAGGCTAAACCGTTTGTGTTACGAACTTCTACATGAGCTTTTTAGGCAGAAAACAAGCCATCTACGTGATTGATACCAGCATAAGTAGAATTTAAACCCTAATACTAAATTTAGCTATTTTTAAAATTCTTGACTTTTAGTATTCCTGATGCTAAACCGTTTGTGTTACGAACTTCTAAATGTGCTTTTTAGATAGAAAGCAAGCTAGCTACATGATTGAAACGAGTTTAAGAAGAATTTAAAACCTACTACTAAATTTAGCTATTTTTAAAATTCTCGTTTTTTAAAATTCCTGGGGCTAAACCGTTTGTGCTACGAACTTCTAAATGTGCTTTTTAGACAGAAAGCAAGCTATCTACTGATTGAAACGAGTTTAAGAAGAATTTAAAACCTACTACTAAATTTAGCTATTTTTAAAATTCTCGATTTTTAAAATTGCTGAGGCTAAACCGTTTGTGTTACGAACTTCTAAATGTGCTTTTTAGGTAGAAAGCAAGCCATCTACATGATTGATACCAGCATAAGTAGAATTTAAACCCTACTAATAAATTTAGCTATTTTTAAAGTTCTCGATTTTTAAAATTCCTGAGGCTAAACCGTTTGTGTTACGAACTTCTTAATATGCATTTTACACGGAAAGCAAGCTATCTACATGATTGAAACGAGTTTAAGAAGAATTTAAAACCTACTACTAAAATTAGCAATTTTTAATATTCTCGATTTTTAGAATTCCTGAGGCTAAACCGTTTGTGTTACGAACTTCTAAATGTGCTTTTTAGGTAGAAAGCAAGCCATCTACATGATTGATACCAGCATAAGTAGAATTTAAACCCTACTAATAAATTTAGCTATTTTTAAAGTTCTCGATTTTTAAAATTCCTGAGGCTAAACCGTTTGTGTTACGAACTTCTTAATATGCATTTTACACGGAAAGCAAGCTATCTACATGATTGAAACGAGTTTAAGAAGAATTTAAAACCTACTACTAAATTTAGCTATTTTTAAAATTCTTGACTTTTAAAATTCCCGAGGCTAAACCGTTTGTGTTACGAACTTCTAAATGTGCTTTTTAGGTAGAAAGCAAGCCGTCTACATGATTGATACCAGCATAAGTAGAATTTAAACCCTACTAATAAATTTAGCTATTTTTAAAGTTCTCGATTTTTAAAATTCCTGAGGCTAAACCGTTTGTGTTACGAACTTCTTAATATGCAATGTTCGTAAAAAAAAAACTTACGGTTTGCGAAAATTACGTCGGTTTCTAACAACGCGTCGGGGTCACCAATTTGTGGGTGTTCCACTTAGTAAATAATAACTTATTTTCGGTTATTTCAATTTAATTCTGATGATTAATTTACAGTTTGATATTTTATGACTTATCTATTATTTTTCTAAACAAAAACTGAAAAACTAACTAAACCATGACTACCACTATTTAATGTTAAACGCAGTAGTCGCCACATTCTCGATTTTTAGAATTCCTGAGGCTAAACCGTTTGTGTTACGAACTTCTAAATGTGCTTTTTAGGCAGAAAGCAAGCCATCTACATGATTGATACCAGCATAAGTAGAATTTAAACCCTACTACTAAATTTAGCTATTTTTAAAATTCACGACTTTTAAAATTCCCGAGGCTAAACCGTTTGTGTTACGAACTTCTTAATATGCATTTTACACGGAAAGCAAGCTATCTACATGATTGAAACGAGTTTAAGAAGAATTTAATACCTACTACTAAAATTAGCAATTTTTAATATTCTCGATTTTTAAAATTCCTGAGGCCAAACCGTTTGTGTTACGAACTTCTAAATGTGCTTTTTAGGCAGAAAGCAAGCCATCTACATGATTGATACCAGCATAAGTAGAATTTAAACCCTACTACTAAATTTAGCTATTTTTAAAATTCACGATTTTTAAAATTCCCGAGGCTAAACCGTTTGTGTTACGAACTTCTACATGAGCTTTTTAGGCAGAAAGCAAGCCATCTACATGATTGATACCAGCATAAGTAGAATTTAGACCCTACTACTAAATTTAGCTATTTTTAAAATTCACGATTTTTAAAATTCCCGAGGCTAACCCGTTTGTGTTACGAACTTCTAAATGTGCTTTTTAGGCAGAAAGCAAGCCAACTACATGATTGATACCAGCATAAGTAGAATTTAAACCCTACTACTAAATTTAGCTATTTTTAAAATTCACGATTTTTAAAATTCCCGAGGCTAAACCGTTTGTGTTACGAACTTCTACATGAGCTTTTTAGGCAGAAAGCAAGCCATCTACATGATTGATACCAGCATAAGTAGAATTTAAAACCTACTACTAAATTTAGCTATTTTTAAAATTATCGATTTTTAAAATTCCTGGGGCTAAACCGTTGGTGCTACGAACTTCTAAATGTGCTTTTTAGGCAGAAAGCAAGCCATCTACATGATTGATACCAGCATAAGTAGAATTTAAACCCTACTACTAAATTTAGCTATTTTTAAAATTCACGATTTTTAAAATTCTCGAGGCTAAACCGTTTGTGTTACGAACTTCTACATGAGCTTTTTAGGCAGAAAGCAAGCCATCTACATGATTGATACCAGCATAAATAGAATTTAAACAGTACTACTACTAAATTTAGCTATTTTTAAAATTCTTGACTTTTAAAATTCCTGATGCTAAACCGTTTGTGTTACGAACTTCTAAATGTGCTTTTTAGATAGAAAGCAAGCCAACTACATGATTGAAACGAGGTTAAGAAGAATTTAAAACCTACTACTAAATTTAGCTATTTTTAAAATTCACGATTTTTAAAATTCCTGAGGCTAAACCGTTTGTGTTACGAACTTCTAAATGTGCTTTTTAGATAGAAAGCAAGCTAGCTACTTGATTGAAACGAGTTTAAGAAGAATTTAAAACCTACTACTAAATTTAGCTATTTTTAAAATTCACGATTTTTAAAATTCCTGAGGCTAAACCGTTTGTGTTACGAACTTCTACATGAGCTTTTTAGGCAGAAAACAAGCCATCTACGTGATTGATACCAGCATAAGTAGAATTTAAACCCTAATACTAAATTTAGCTATTTTTAAAATTCTTGACTTTTAGTATTCCTGATGCTAAACCGTTTGTGTTACGAACTTCTAAATGTGCTTTTTAGATAGAAAGCAAGCTAGCTACATGATTGAAACGAGTTTAAGAAGAATTTAAAAACTACTACTAAATTTAGCTATTTTTAAAATTCTCGTTTTTAAAATTCCTGGGGCTAAACCGTTTGTGCTACGAACTTCTAAATGTGCTTTTTAGACAGAAAGCAAGCTATCTACTGATTGAAACGAGTTTAAGAAGAATTTAAAACCTACTACTAAATTTAGCTATTTTTAAAATTCTCGATTTTTAAAATTGCTGAGGCTAAACCGTTTGTGTTACGAACTTCTAAATGTGCTTTTTAGGTAGAAAGCAAGCCATCTACATGATTGATACCAGCATAAGTAGAATTTAAACCCTACTAATAAATTTAGCTATTTTTAAAGTTCTCGATTTTTAAAATTCCTGAGGCTAAACCGTTTGTGTTACGAACTTCTTAATATGCATTTTACACGGAAAGCAAGCTATCTACATGATTGAAACGAGTTTAAGAAGAATTTAAAACCTACTACTAAAATTAGCAATTTTTAATATTCTCGATTTTTAGAATTCCTGAGGCTAAACCGTTTGTGTTACGAACTTCTAAATGTGCTTTTTAGGTAGAAAGCAAGCCATCTACATGATTGATACCAGCATAAGTAGAATTTAAACCCTACTAATAAATTTAGCTATTTTTAAAGTTCTCGATTTTTAAAATTCCTGAGGCTAAACCGTTTGTGTTACGAACTTCTTAATATGCATTTTACACGGAAAGCAAGCTATCTACATGATTGAAACGAGTTTAAGAAGAATTTAAAACCTACTACTAAATTTAGCTATTTTTAAAATTCTTGACTTTTAAAATTCCCGAGGCTAAACCGTTTGTGTTACGAACTTCTAAATGTGCTTTTTAGGTAGAAAGCAAGCCGTCTACATGATTGATACCAGCATAAGTAGAATTTAAACCCTACTAATAAATTTAGCTATTTTTAAAGTTCTCGATTTTTAAAATTCCTGAGGCTAAACCGTTTGTGTTACGAACTTCTTAATATGCATTTTACACGGAAAGCAAGCTATCTACATGATTGAAACCAGTTTAAGAAGAATTTAAAACCTACTACTAAAATTAGCAATTTTTAATATTCTCGATTTTTAGAATTCCTGAGGCTAAACCGTTTGTGTTACGAACTTCTAAATGTGCTTTTTAGGTAGAAAGCAAGCCATCTACATGATTGATACCAGCATAAGTAGAATTTAAACCCTACTAATAAATTTAGCTATTTTTAAAGTTCTCGATTTTTAAAATTCCTGAGGCTAAACCGTTTGTGTTACGAACTTCTAAATGTGCTTTTTAGGTAGAAAGCAAGCCATCTACATGATTGATACCAGCATAAGTAGAATTTAAACCCTACTAATAAATTTAGCTATTTTTAAAGTTCTCGATTTTTAAAATTCCTGAGGCTAAACCGTTTGTGTTACGAACTTCTTAATATGCATTTTACACGGAAAGCAAGCTATCTACATGATTGAAACGAGTTTAAGAAGAATTTAAAACCTACTACTAAAATTAGCAATTTTTAATATTCTCGATTTTTAGAATTCCTGAGGCTAAACCGTTTGTGTTACGAACTTCTAAATGTGCTTTTTAGGTAGAAAGCAAGCCATCTACATGATTGATACCAGCATAAGTAGAATTTAAACCCTACTAATAAATTTAGCTATTTTTAAAGTTCTCGATTTTTAAAATTCCTGAGGCTAAACCGTTTGTGTTACGAACTTCTTAATATGCATTTTACACGGAAAGCAAGCTATCTACATGATTGAAACGAGTTTAAGAAGAATTTAAAACCTACTACTAAATTTAGCTATTTTTAAAATTCTTGACTTTTAAAATTCCCGAGGCTAAACCGTTTGTGTTACGAACTTCTAAATGTGCTTTTTAGGTAGAAAGCAAGCCGTCTACATGATTGATACCAGCATAAGTAGAATTTAAACCCTACTACTAAATTTAGCTATTTTTAAAATTCACGACTTTTAAAATTCCCGAGGCTAAACCGTTTGTGTTACGAACTTCTTAATATGCATTTTACACGGAAAGCAAGCTATCTACATGATTGAAACGAGTTTAAGAAGAATTTAATACCTACTACTAAAATTAGCAATTTTTAATATTCTCGATTTTTAAAATTCCTGAGGCCAAACCGTTTGTGTTACGAACTTCTAAATGTGCTTTTTAGGCAGAAAGCAAGCCATCTACATGATTGATACCAGCATAAGTAGAATTTAAACCCTACTACTAAATTTAGCTATTTTTAAAATTCACGATTTTTAAAATTCCCGAGGCTAAACCGTTTGTGTTACGAACTTCTACATGAGCTTTTTAGGCAGAAAGCAAGCCATCTACATGATTGATACCAGCATAAGTAGAATTTAGACCCTACTACTAAATTTAGCTATTTTTAAAATTCACGATTTTTAAAATTCCCGAGGCTAACCCGTTTGTGTTACGAACTTCTAAATGTGCTTTTTAGGCAGAAAGCAAGCCAACTACATGATTGATACCAGCATAAGTAGAATTTAAACCCTACTACTAAATTTAGCTATTTTTAAAATTCACGATTTTTAAAATTCCCGAGGCTAAACCGTTTGTGTTACGAACTTCTACATGAGCTTTTTAGGCAGAAAGCAAGCCATCTACATGATTGATACCAGCATAAGTAGAATTTAAAACCTACTACTAAATTTAGCTATTTTTAAAATTATCGATTTTTAAAATTCCTGGGGCTAAACCGTTGGTGCTACGAACTTCTAAATGTGCTTTTTAGGCAGAAAGCAAGCCATCTACATGATTGATACCAGCATAAGTAGAATTTAAACCCTACTACTAAATTTAGCTATTTTTAAAATTCACGATTTTTAAAATTCTCGAGGCTAAACCGTTTGTGTTACGAACTTCTACATGAGCTTTTTAGGCAGAAAGCAAGCCATCTACATGATTGATACCAGCATAAATAGAATTTAAACAGTACTACTACTAAATTTAGCTATTTTTAAAATTCTTGACTTTTAAAATTCCTGATGCTAAACCGTTTGTGTTACGAACTTCTAAATGTGCTTTTTAGATAGAAAGCAAGCCAACTACATGATTGAAACGAGGTTAAGAAGAATTTAAAACCTACTACTAAATTTAGCTATTTTTAAAATTCACGATTTTTAAAATTCCTGAGGCTAAACCGTTTGTGTTACGAACTTCTAAATGTGCTTTTTAGATAGAAAGCAAGCTAGCTACTTGATTGAAACGAGTTTAAGAAGAATTTAAAACCTACTACTAAATTTAGCTATTTTTAAAATTCACGATTTTTAAAATTCCTGAGGCTAAACCGTTTGTGTTACGAACTTCTACATGAGCTTTTTAGGCAGAAAACAAGCCATCTACGTGATTGATACCAGCATAAGTAGAATTTAAACCCTAATACTAAATTTAGCTATTTTTAAAATTCTTGACTTTTAGTATTCCTGATGCTAAACCGTTTGTGTTACGAACTTCTAAATGTGCTTTTTAGATAGAAAGCAAGCTAGCTACATGATTGAAACGAGTTTAAGAAGAATTTAAAACCTACTACTAAATTTAGCTATTTTTAAAATTCTCGTTTTTTAAAATTCCTGGGGCTAAACCGTTTGTGCTACGAACTTCTAAATGTGCTTTTTAGACAGAAAGCAAGCTATCTACTGATTGAAACGAGTTTAAGAAGAATTTAAAACCTACTACTAAATTTAGCTATTTTTAAAATTCTCGATTTTTAAAATTGCTGAGGCTAAACCGTTTGTGTTACGAACTTCTAAATGTGCTTTTTAGGTAGAAAGCAAGCCATCTACATGATTGATACCAGCATAAGTAGAATTTAAACCCTACTAATAAATTTAGCTATTTTTAAAGTTCTCGATTTTTAAAATTCCTGAGGCTAAACCGTTTGTGTTACGAACTTCTTAATATGCATTTTACACGGAAAGCAAGCTATCTACATGATTGAAACGAGTTTAAGAAGAATTTAAAACCTACTACTAAAATTAGCAATTTTTAATATTCTCGATTTTTAGAATTCCTGAGGCTAAACCGTTTGTGTTACGAACTTCTAAATGTGCTTTTTAGGTAGAAAGCAAGCCATCTACATGATTGATACCAGCATAAGTAGAATTTAAACCCTACTAATAAATTTAGCTATTTTTAAAGTTCTCGATTTTTAAAATTCCTGAGGCTAAACCGTTTGTGTTACGAACTTCTTAATATGCATTTTACACGGAAAGCAAGCTATCTACATGATTGAAACGAGTTTAAGAAGAATTTAAAACCTACTACTAAATTTAGCTATTTTTAAAATTCTTGACTTTTAAAATTCCCGAGGCTAAACCGTTTGTGTTACGAACTTCTAAATGTGCTTTTTAGGTAGAAAGCAAGCCGTCTACATGATTGATACCAGCATAAGTAGAATTTAAACCCTACTAATAAATTTAGCTATTTTTAAAGTTCTCGATTTTTAAAATTCCTGAGGCTAAACCGTTTGTGTTACGAACTTCTTAATATGCATTTTACACGGAAAGCAAGCTATCTACATGATTGAAACCAGTTTAAGAAGAATTTAAAACCTACTACTAAAATTAGCAATTTTTAATATTCTCGATTTTTAGAATTCCTGAGGCTAAACCGTTTGTGTTACGAACTTCTAAATGTGCTTTTTAGGTAGAAAGCAAGCCATCTACATGATTGATACCAGCATAAGTAGAATTTAAACCCTACTAATAAATTTAGCTATTTTTAAAGTTCTCGATTTTTAAAATTCCTGAGGCTAAACCGTTTGTGTTACGAACTTCTAAATGTGCTTTTTAGGTAGAAAGCAAGCCATCTACATGATTGATACCAGCATAAGTAGAATTTAAACCCTACTAATAAATTTAGCTATTTTTAAAGTTCTCGATTTTTAAAATTCCTGAGGCTAAACCGTTTGTGTTACGAACTTCTTAATATGCATTTTACACGGAAAGCAAGCTATCTACATGATTGAAACGAGTTTAAGAAGAATTTAAAACCTACTACTAAAATTAGCAATTTTTAATATTCTCGATTTTTAGAATTCCTGAGGCTAAACCGTTTGTGTTACGAACTTCTAAATGTGCTTTTTAGGTAGAAAGCAAGCCATCTACATGATTGATACCAGCATAAGTAGAATTTAAACCCTACTAATAAATTTAGCTATTTTTAAAGTTCTCGATTTTTAAAATTCCTGAGGCTAAACCGTTTGTGTTACGAACTTCTTAATATGCATTTTACACGGAAAGCAAGCTATCTACATGATTGAAACGAGTTTAAGAAGAATTTAAAACCTACTACTAAATTTAGCTATTTTTAAAATTCTTGACTTTTAAAATTCCCGAGGCTAAACCGTTTGTGTTACGAACTTCTAAATGTGCTTTTTAGGTAGAAAGCAAGCCGTCTACATGATTGATACCAGCATAAGTAGAATTTAAACCCTACTAATAAATTTAGCTATTTTTAAAGTTCTCGATTTTTAAAATTCCTGAGGCTAAACCGTTTGTGTTACGAACTTCTTAATATGCATTTTACACGGAAAGCAAGCTATCTACATGATTGAAACCAGTTTAAGAAGAATTTAAAACCTACTACTAAAATTAGCAATTTTTAATATTCTCGATTTTTAGAATTCCTGAGGCTAAACCGTTTGTGTTACGAACTTCTAAATGTGCTTTTTAGGTAGAAAGCAAGCCATCTACATGATTGATACCAGCATAAGTAGAATTTAAACCCTACTAATAAATTTAGCTATTTTTAAAGTTCTCGATTTTTAAAATTCCTGAGGCTAAACCGTTTGTGTTACGAACTTCTTAATATGCATTTTACACGGAAAGCAAGCTATCTACATGATTGAAACGAGTTTAAGAAGAATTTAAAACCTACTACTAAATTTAGCTATTTTTAAAATTCTTGACTTTTAAAATTCCCGAGGCTAAACCGTTTGTGTTACGAACTTCTAAATGTGCTTTTTAGGTAGAAAGCAAGCCGTCTACATGATTGATACCAGCATAAGTAGAATTTAAGCCCTACTAATAAATTTAGCTATTTTTAAAGTTCTCGATTTTTAAAATTCCTGAGGCTAAACCGTTTGTGTTACGAACTTCTTAATATGCATTTTACACGGAAAGCAAGCTATCTACATGATTGAAACGAGTTTAAGAAGAATTTAAAACCTACTACTAAAATTAGCAATTTTTAATATTCTCGATTTTTAGAATTCCTGAGGCTAAACCGTTTGTGTTACGAACTTCTAAATGTGCTTTTTAGGTAGAAAGCAAGCCATCTACATGATTGATACCAGCATAAGTAGAATTTAAACCCTACTAATAAATTTAGCTATTTTTAAAGTTCTCGATTTTTAAAATTCCTGAGGCTAAACCGTTTGTGTTACGAACTTCTTAATATGCATTTTACACGGAAAGCAAGCTATCTACATGATTGAAACGAGTTTAAGAAGAATTTAAAACCTACTACTAAATTTAGCTATTTTTAAAATTCTTGACTTTTAAAATTCCCGAGGCTAAACCGTTTGTGTTACGAACTTCTAAATGTGCTTTTTAGGTAGAAAGCAAGCCGTCTACATGATTGATACCAGCATAAGTAGAATTTAAACCCTACTAATAAATTTAGCTATTTTTAAAGTTCTCGATTTTTAAAATTCCTGAGGCTAAACCGTTTGTGTTACGAACTTCTTAATATGCATTTTACACGGAAAGCAAGCTATCTACATGATTGAAACCAGTTTAAGAAGAATTTAAAACCTACTACTAAAATTAGCAATTTTTAATATTCTCGATTTTTAGAATTCCTGAGGCTAAACCGTTTGTGTTACGAACTTCTAAATGTGCTTTTTAGGCAGAAAGCAAGCCATCTACATGATTGATACCAGCATAAGTAGAATTTAAACCCTACTACTAAATTTAGCTATTTTTAAAATTCACGACTTTTAAAATTCCCGAGGCTAAACCGTTTGTGTTACGAACTTCTTAATATGCATTTTACACGGAAAGCAAGCTATCTACATGATTGAAACGAGTTTAAGAAGAATTTAATACCTACTACTAAAATTAGCAATTTTTAATATTCTCGATTTTTAAAATTCCTGAGGCCAAACCGTTTGTGTTACGAACTTCTAAATGTGCTTTTTAGGCAGAAAGCAAGCCATCTACATGATTGATACCAGCATAAGTAGAATTTAAACCCTACTACTAAATTTAGCTATTTTTAAAATTCACGATTTTTAAAATTCCCGAGGCTAAACCGTTTGTGTTACGAACTTCTACATGAGCTTTTTAGGCAGAAAGCAAGCCATCTACATGATTGATACCAGCATAAGTAGAATTTAGACCCTACTACTAAATTTAGCTATTTTTAAAATTCACGATTTTTAAAATTCCCGAGGCTAACCCGTTTGTGTTACGAACTTCTAAATGTGCTTTTTAGGCAGAAAGCAAGCCAACTACATGATTGATACCAGCATAAGTAGAATTTAAACCCTACTACTAAATTTAGCTATTTTTAAAATTCACGATTTTTAAAATTCCCGAGGCTAAACCGTTTGTGTTACGAACTTCTACATGAGCTTTTTAGGCAGAAAGCAAGCCATCTACATGATTGATACCAGCATAAGTAGAATTTAAAACCTACTACTAAATTTAGCTATTTTTAAAATTATCGATTTTTAAAATTCCTGGGGCTAAACCGTTGGTGCTACGAACTTCTAAATGTGCTTTTTAGACAGAAAGCAAGCCATCTACATGATTGAAACGTGTTTAAGAAGAATTTAAAACCTACTACTAAATTTAGCAATTTTTAAAATTCTCGATTTTTAAAATTCCTGAGGCTAAACCGTTTGTGTTACGAACTTCTAAATGTGCTTTTTAGGCAGAAAGCAAGCCATCAACATGATTGATACCAGCATAAGTAGAATTTAAACCCTACTAATAAATTTAGCTATTTTTAAAATTCTTGACTTTTAAAATTGCCGAGGCTAAACTGTTTGTGTTACGAACTTCTAAAAGTGCTTTTTAGGCAGAAAGCAAGCCATCTACATGATTGATACCAGCATAAGTAGAATTTAAACCCTACTAATAAATTTAGCTATTTTTAAAATTCTCGATTTTTAAAATTCCTGAGGCTAAACCGTTTGTGTTACGAACTTCTAAATGTGCTTTTTAGGCAGAAAGCAAGCCATCAACATGATTGATACCAGCATAAGTAGAATTTAAACCCTACTAATAAATTTAGCTATTTTTAAAATTCTCGATTTTTAAAATTCCTGAGGCTAAACCGTTTGTGTTACGAACTTCTTAATATGCATTTTACACAGAAAGCAAGCTATCTACATGACTGAAACGTGTTTAAAAAGAATTTAAAACCTACTACTAAAATTAGCTATTTTTAAAATTCTCCATTTTTAAAATTCCTGAGGCTAAACCGTTTGTGTTACGAACTTCTACATGAGCTTTTTAGGCAGAAAACAAGCCATCTACTTGATTGATACCAGCATAAGTAGAATTTATACCCTACTACTAAATTTAGCTATTTTTAAAATTCTTGACTTTTAATATTCCTGATGCTAAACCGTTTGTGTTACGAACTTCTAAATGAGCTTTTTAGATAGAAAGCAAGCTAGCTACATGATTGAAACGAGTTTAAGAAGAATTTAAAACCTACTACTAAATTTAGCTATTTTTAAAATTCCTGAAGCTAAACCGTTTGTGTTACGAACTTCTAAATGTGCTTTTTAGATAGAAAGCAAGCTAGCTACATGATTGAAACGAGTTTAAGAAGAATTTAAAACCTACTACTAAATTTAGCTATTTTTAAAATTCTCGATTTTTAAAATTCCTGAGGCCAAACGGTTTGTGCTACGAACTTCTAAATGTGCTTTTTACATAGAAAGCAAGCTAACTACATGATTGAAACGAGCTTAAGAAGAATTTAAAACCTACTACTAAATTTAGCTATTTTTAAAATTCTAAATTGTAAAAGTTCATGGGGCTAAACCGTTTGTGCTACGAACTTCTAAATGTGCTTTTTAGATAGAAAGCAAGCTAGCTACTTGATTGAAACGAGCTTAAGAAGAATTTAAAACCTACTACTAAATTTAGCTATTTTTAAAATTCTCGATTTTTAAAATTCCTGAGGCTAAACCATTTGTGTTACGAACTTCTAAATGTGCTTTTTAGATAGAAAGCAAGCTAGCTACTTAATTGAAACGAGTTTAAGAAGAATTTAAAACCTACTACTAAATTTAGCTATTTTTAAAATTCACGATTTTTAAAATTCCTGAGGCTAAACCGTTTGTGTTACGAACTTCTACGTGAGCTTTTTAGGCCGAAAACAAGCCATCTACGTGATTGATACCAGCATAAGTAGAATTTAAACCCTACTACTAAATTTAGCTATTTTTAAAATTCATGATTTTTAAAATTCCCGAGGCCAACCCGTTTGTGTTACGAACTTCTACATGAGCTTTTGAGGCAGAAAGCAAGCCATCTACATGATTGATACCAGCATAAGTAGAATTTATACCCTACTACTAAATTTAGCTATTTTTCAAATTCTTGACTTTTAATATTCCTGATGCTAAACCGTTTGTGTTACGAACTTCTAAATGTGCTTTTTAGATAGAAAGCAAGCTAGCTACATGATTGAAACGAGTTTAAGAAGAATTTAAAACCTACTACTAAATTTAGCTATTTTTAAAATTCTCGATTTTTAAAATTCCTGAGGCTAAACCGTTTGTGTTACGAACTTCTAAATGTGCTTTTTAGGCAGAAAGCAAGCCATCTACATGATTGATCCTAGCATAAGTAGAATTTATACCCTACTACTAAATTTAGCTATTTTTAAAATTCTCGATTTTTAAAATTCCTGGGGCTAAACCGTTTGTGCTACGAACTTCTAAATGTGCTTTTTAGACAGAAAGCAAGCGATCTACATGATTGAAACGATTTTAAGAAGAATTTAAAACCTACTACTAAATTTAGCTATTTTTAAAATTCTCGATTTTTAAAATTCCTGAGGCTAAACCGTTTGTGTTACGAACTTCTGAATGTGCTTTTTAGGCAGAAAGCAAGCCATCAACATGATTGATACCAGCATAAGTAGAATTTAAACCCTACTAATAAATTTAGCTATTTTTAAAATTCTTGACTTTTAAAATTCCCGAGGCTAAACCATTTGTGTTACGAACTTCTAAATGTGCTTTTTAGGCAGAAAGTAAGCCATCTACATGATTGATACCAGCATAAGTAGAATTTAAACCCTACTACTAAATTTAGCTATTTTTAAAATTCACGATTTTTAAAACTCTCGAGGCTAAACCGTTTGTGTTACGAACTTCTACATGAGCTTTTTAGGCAGAAAGCAAGCCATCTACATGATTTATACCAGCATAAATAGAATTTAAACAGTACTACTACTAAATTTAGCTATTTTTAAAATTCTTGACTTTTAAAATTGCTGATGCTAAACCGTTTGTGTTACGAACTTCTAAATGTGCTTTTTAGATAGAAAGCAAGCCAACTACATGATTGAAACGAGGTTAAGAAGAATTTTAAACCTACTACTAAATTTAGCTATTTTAAAATTCTCGATTTTTAAAATTCCTAAGGCTAAACCGTTTGTGTTACGAACTTCTAAATGTGCTTTTTAGATAGAAAGCAAGCTAGCTACTTGATTGAAACGAGTTTAAGAAGAATTTAAACCCTACTACTAAATTTAGCTATTTTTAAAATTCACGATTTTTAAAATTCCTGAGGCTAAACCGTTTGTGTTACGAACTTCTACATGAGCTTTTTAGGCAGAAAACAGGCCATCTACGTGATTGATACCAGCATAAGTAGAATTTAGATCCTACTACTAAATTTAGCTATTTTTAAAATTCTTGACTTTTAATATTCCTGATGCTAAACCGTTTGTGTTACGAACTTCTAAATGTGCTTTTTAGATAGAAAGCAAGCTAGCTACATGATTGAAAGGAATTTAAAAAGAGTTTAAAACCTACTACTAAATTTAGCTATTTTTAAAATTCTCGATTTTTAAAATTCCTGAGGCTAAACCGTTTGTGTTACGAACTTCTAAATGTGCTTTTTAGGCAGAAAGCAAGCCATCTATATGATTGATCCCAGCATAAGTAGAATTTATACCCTACTACTAAATTTAGCCATTTTTAAAATTCACGATTTTTAAAATTCCCGAGGCTAACCCGTTTGTGTTACGAACTTCTAAATGTGCTTTTTAGGCAGAAAGCAAGCCAACTACATGATTGATACCAGCATAAGTAGAATTTAAAACCTACTACTAAGATTAGCTATTTTTAATATTCTCGATTTTTAAAATTCCTGAGGCTAAACCGTTTGTGCTACGAACTTCTAAATGTGCTTTTTAGGCAGAAAGCAAGCTATCTAAATGATTGATACCAGCATAAGTAGAATTTAAATTCTACTACTAAATTTAGCTATTTTTAAAATTCACGATTTTTAAAATTCCCGAGGCTAACCCGTTTGTGTTACGAACTTCTACATGAGCTTTTTAGGCAGAAAGCAAGCCATCTATATGATTGATACCAGCATAAGTCGAATTTATACCCTACTACTAAATTTACCTATTTTTAAAATTCTTGAATTTTAATATTCCTGATGCTAAACCGTTTGTGTTACGAACTTCGAAATGTGCTTTTTAGATAGAAAGCAAGCTAGCTACATGATTGAAACGAGTTTAAGAAGAATTTAAAACCTACTACTAAATTTACCTATTTTTAAAATTCTCGATTTTTAAAATTCCTGGGACTAAACCGTTTGTTCTACGAACTTCTAAATGTGCTTTTTAGACAGAAAGCAAGCCAGCTACGTGATTGAAACGAGTTTAAGAAGAATTTAAAACCTACTAGTAAATTTACCTATTTTTAAAATTCTCGATTTTTAAAATTCTTGAGGCTAAACCGTTTGTGTTACGAACTTCTAAATGTGCTTTTTAGGCAGAAAGCAAGCCATCAACATGATTGATACCAGCATAAGTAGAATTTAAACCCTACTAATAAATTTAGCTATTTTTAAGATTCTTGACTTTTAAAATTCCTGATGCTAAACTGTTTGTGTTACGAACTTCTAAAAGTGCTTTTTAGGCAGAAAGCAAGCCATCTACATGATTGATACCAGCATAAGTAGAATTTAAACCCTACTAATAAATTTAGCTATTTTTAAAATTCTCGATTTTTAAAATTCCTGTGGCTAAACCGTTTGTGTTACGAACTTCTTAATATGCATTTTACACAGAAAGCAAGCTATCAACATGACTGAAACGTGTTTAAAAAGAATTTAAAACCTACTACGAAAATTAGCTATTTTTAAAATTCTCGATTTTTAAAATTCCTGAGGCTAAACCGTTTGTGTTACGAACTTCTAAATGTGCTTTTTAGGCAGAAAGCAAGCCATCTACATGATTGAAACCAGCATAAGTAGAATTTAAACCCTACTACTAAATTTAGCTATTTTTAAAATTCACGATTTTTAAAATTCCCGAGGCTAAACCGTTTGTGTTACGAACTTCTTAATATGCATTTTACACAGAAAGCAAGCTATCTACATGATTGAAACGAGTTTAAGAAGAATTTAAAACCTACTACTAAAATTAGCTGTTTTTAATATTCTCGATTTTTAAAATTCCTGAGGCTAAACCGTTTGTGTTACGAACTTCTAAATGTGCTTTTTAGGCAGAAAGCAAGCCATCTACATGATTGATACCAGCATAAGTAGAATTTAAACCCTACTACTAAATTTAGCTATTTTTAAAATTCACGATTTTTAAAATTCTCGAGGCTAAACCGTTTGTGTTACGAACTTCTACATGAGCTTTTTAGGCAGAAAGCAAGCCATCTACATGATTGATACCAGCATAAATATAATTTAAACAGTACTACTACTAAATTTAGCTATTTTTAAAATTCTTGACTTTTAAAATTCCTGATGCTAAACCGTTTGTGTTACGAACTTCTAAATGTGCTTTTTAGATAGAAAGCAAGCCAACTACATGATTGAAACGAGGTTAAGAAGAATTTAAAACCTACTACTAAATTTAGCTATTTTTAAAATTCTCGATTTTTAAAATTCGTGAGGCTAAACCGTTTGTGTTACGAACTTCTAAATGTGCTTTTTAGATAGAAAGCAAGCTAGCTACTTGATTGAAACGAGTTTAAGAAGAATTTAAAACCTACTACTAAATTTAGCTATTTTTAAAATTCACGATTTTTAAATTTCTTGAGGCTAAACCGTTTGTGTTACGAACTTCTACATGAGCTTTTTAGGCAGAAAACAAGCCATCTACGTGATTGATACCAGCATAAGTAGAACTTAAACCCTAATACTAAATTTAGCTATTTTTAAAATTCTTGACTTTTAATATTCCTGATGCTAAACCGTTTGTGTTACGAACTTCTAAATGTGCTTTTTAGATAGAAAGCAAGCTAGCTACATGATTGAAACGAGTTTAAGAAGAATTTAAAACCTACTACTAAATTTAGCTATTTTTAAAATTCTCGTTTTTTAAAATTCCTGGGGCTAAACCGTTTGTGCTACGAACTTCTAAATGTGCTTTTTAGACAGAAAGCAAGCTATCTACTGATTGAAACGAGTTTAAGAAGAATTTAAAACCTACTACTAAATTTAGCTATTTTTAAAATTCTCGATTTTTAAAATTGCTGAGGCTAAACCGTTTGTGTTACGAACTTCTAAATGTGCTTTTTAGGTAGAAAGCAAGCCACCTACATGATTGATACCAGCATAAGTAGAATTTAAACCCTACTAATAAATTTAGCTATTTTTAAAGTTCTCGATTTTTAAAATTCCTGAGGCTAAACCGTTTGTGTTACGAACTTCTTAATATGCATTTTACACGGAAAGCAAGCTATCTACATGATTGAAACGAGTTTAAGAAGAATTTAAAACCTACTACTAAAATTAGCAATTTTTAATATTCTCGATTTTTAGAATTCCTGAGGCTAAACCGTTTGTGTTACGAACTTCTAAATGTGCTTTTTAGGTAGAAAGCAAGCCATCTACATGATTGATACCAGCATAAGTAGAATTTAAACCCTACTAATAAATTTAGCTATTTTTAAAGTTCTCGATTTTTAAAATTCCTGAGGCTAAACCGTTTGTGTTACGAACTTCTTAATATGCATTTTACACGGAAAGCAAGCTATCTACATGATTGAAACGAGTTTAAGAAGAATTTAAAACCTACTACTAAAATTAGCAATTTTTAATATTCTCGATTTTTAGAATTCCTGAGGCTAAACCGTTTGTGTTACGAACTTCTAAATGTGCTTTTTAGGTAGAAAGCAAGCCATCTACATGATTGATACCAGCATAAGTAGAATTTAAACCCTACTAATAAATTTAGCTATTTTTAAAGTTCTCGATTTTTAAAATTCCTGAGGCTAAACCGTTTGTGTTACGAACTTCTTAATATGCATTTTACACGGAAAGCAAGCTATCTACATGATTGAAACGAGTTTAAGAAGAATTTAAAACCTACTACTAAATTTAGCTATTTTTAAAATTCTTGACTTTTAAAATTCCCGAGGCTAAACCGTTTGTGTTACGAACTTCTAAATGTGCTTTTTAGGTAGAAAGCAAGCCATCTACATGATTGATACCAGCATAAGTAGAATTTAAACCCTACTAATAAATTTAGCTATTTTTAAAGTTCTCGATTTTTAAAATTCCTGAGGCTAAACCGTTTGTGTTACGAACTTCTTAATATGCATTTTACACGGAAAGCAAGCTATCTACATGATTGAAACGAGTTTAAGAAGAATTTAAAACCTACTACTAAAATTAGCGATTTTTAATATTCTCGATTTTTAGAATTCCTGAGGCTAAACCGTTTGTGTTACGAACTTCTAAATGTGCTTTTTAGGCAGAAAGCAAGCCATCTACATGATTGATACCAGCATAAGTAGAATTTAAACCCTACTACTAAATTTAGCTATTTTTAAAATTCACGACTTTTAAAATTCCCGAGGCTAAACCGTTTGTGTTACGAACTTCTTAATATGCATTTTACACGGAAAGCAAGCTATCTACATGATTGAAACGAGTTTAAGAAGAATTTAATACCTACTACTAAAATTAGCAATTTTTAATATTCTCAATTTTTAAAATTCCTGAGGCCAAACCGTTTGTGTTACGAACTTCTAAATGTGCTTTTTAGGCAGAAAGCAAGCCATCTACATGATTGATACCTGCATAAGTAGAATTTAAACCCTACTACTAAATTTAGCTATTTTTAAAATTCACGATTTTTAAAATTCCCGAGGCTAAACCGTTTGTGTTACGAACTTCTACATGAGCTTTTTAGGCAGAAAGCAAGCCATCTACATGATTGATACCAGCATAAGTAGAATTTAGACCCTACTACTAAATTTAGCTATTTTTAAAATTCACGATTTTTAAAATTCCCGAGGCTAACCCGTTTGTGTTACGAACTTCTAAATGTGCTTTTTAGGCAGAAAGCAAGCCAACTACATGATTGATACCAGCATAAGTAGAATTTAAACCCTACTACTAAATTTAGCTATTTTTAAAATTCACGATTTTTAAAATTCCCGAGGCTAAACCGTTTGTGTTACGAACTTCTACATGAGCTTTTTAGGCAGAAAGCAAGCCATCTACATGATTGATACCAGCATAAGTAGAATTTAAAACCTACTACTAAATTTAGCTATTTTTAAAATTATCGATTTTTAAAATTCCTGGGGCTAAACCGTTGGTGCTACGAACTTCTAAATGTGCTTTTTAGACAGAAAGCAAGCCATCTACATGATTGAAACGATTTTAAGAAGAATTTAAAACCTACTACTAAATTTAGCTATTTTTAAAATTCTCGATTTTTAAAATTCCTGAGGCTAAACCGTTTGTGTTACGAACTTCTAAATGTGCTTTTTAGGCAGAAAGCAAGCCATCTACATGATTGATACCAGCATAAGTAGAATTTAAACCCTACTAATAAATTTAGCTATTTTTAAAATTCTTGACTTTTAAAATTCCCGAGGCTAAACTGTTTGTGTTACGAACTTCTAAAAGTGCTTTTTAGGCAGAAAGCAAGCCATCTACATGATTGAAACGATTTTAAGAAGAATTTAAAACCTACTACTAAATGTAGCTATTTTTAAAATTCTCGATTTTTAAAATTCCTGAGGCTAAACCGTTTGTGTTACGAACTTCTAAATGTGCTTTTTAGATAGAAAGCAAGCCAACTACATGATTGAAACGAGGTTAAGAAGAATTTAAAACCTACTACTAAATTTAGCTATTTTTAAAATTCTCGATTTTTAAAATTCCTAAGGCTAAACCGTTTGTGTTACGAACTTCTAAATGTGCTTTTTAGATAGAAAGCAAGCTAGCTACATGATTGAAACGAGTTTAAGAAGAATTTAAAACCTACTACTAAATTTAGCTATTTTTAAAATTCTCGATTTTTAAAATTCCTGAGGCTAAACCGTTTGTGTTACGAACTTCTAAATGTGCTTTTTAGGCAGAAAGCAAGCCATCTACATGATTGATCCTAGCATAAGTAGAATTTATACCCTACTACTAAATTTAGCTATTTTTAAAATTCTCGATTTTTAAAATTCCTGGGGCTAAACCGTTTGTGCTACGAACTTCTAAATGTGCTTTTTAGACAGAAAGCAAGCCATCTACATGATTGAAACGATTTTAAGAAGAATTTAAAACCTACTACTAAATTTAGCTATTTTTAAAATTCTCGATTTTTAAAATTCCTGAGGCTAAACCGTTTGTGTTACGAACTTCTGAAAGTGCTTTTTGGGCAGAAAGCAAGCCATCAACATGATTGATACCAGCATAAGTAGAATTTAAACCCTACTAATAAATTTAGCTATTTTTAAAATTCTTGACTTTTAAAATTCCCGAGGCTAAACCATTTGTGTTACGAACTTCTAAATGTGCTTTTTAGGCAGAAAGCAAGGCATCTACATGATTGATACCAGCATAAGTAGAATTTAAACCCTACTAATAAATTTAGATATTTTTAAAATTCTCGACTTTTAAAATTCCTGAGGCTAAACCGTTTGTGTTACGAACTTCTTAATATGCATTTTACACAGAAAGCAAGCTATCTACATGATTGAAACGAGTTTAAGAAGAATTTAAAACCTACTACTAAAATTAGCTGTTTTTAATATTCTCGATTTTTAAAATTCCTGAGGCTAAACCGTTTGTGTTACGAACTTCTAAATGTGCTTTTTAGGCAGAAAGCAAGCCATCTACATGATTGATACCAGCATAAGTAGAATTTAAACCCTACTACTAAATTTAGCTATTTTTAAAATTCACGATTTTTAAAATTCTCGAGGCTAAACCGTTTGTGTTACGAACTTCTACATGAGCTTTTTAGGCAGAAAGCAAGCCATCTACATGATTGATACCAGCATAAATAGAATTTAAACAGTACTACTACTAAATTTAGCTATTTTTAAAATTCTTGACTTTTAAAATTCCTGATGCTAAACCGTTTGTGTTACGAACTTCTAAATGTGCTTTTTAGATAGAAAGCAAGCCAACTACATGATTGAAACGAGGTTAAGAAGAATTTAAAACCTACTACTAAATTTGGCTATTTTTAAAATTCTCGATTTTTAAAATTCCTGAGGCTAAACCGTTTGTGTTACGAACTTCTACATGAGCTTTTTAGGCAGAAAACAAGCCATCTACGTGATTGATACCAGCATAAGTAGAATTTATACCCTACTACTAAATTTAGCTATTTTTAAAATTCTTGACTTTTAATATACCTGATGCTAAACCGTTTGTGTTACGAACTTCTAAATGTGCTTTTTAGATAGAAAGCAAGCTAGCTACATGATTGAAACGAATTTAAAAAGAATTTAAAACCTACTAATAAATTTAGATATTTTTAAAATTCTCGACTTTTAAAATTCCTGAGGCTAAACCGTTTGTGTTA
The DNA here is from genome assembly GCA_963082815.1 of Melanotus villosus. Classification (NCBI taxonomy): domain Eukaryota; kingdom Metazoa; phylum Arthropoda; class Insecta; order Coleoptera; family Elateridae; genus Melanotus; species Melanotus villosus. The sequence continues at coordinate 22,514,620 of OY720425.1, forward strand.
CGAACTTCTTAATATGCATATTACACAGAAAGCAAGCTATCTACATGACTGAAACGAGTTTAAAAAGAATTTAAAACTTACTACTAAAATTAGCTATTTTTAAAATTCTCGATTTTTAAAATTCCTGAGGCTAAACCGTTTGTGTTACGAACTTCTAAATGTGCTTTTTAGATAGAAAGCAAGCTATCTACATGATTGAAACGAGTTTAAGGAGAATTTAAAACCTACTACTAAAATTAGCTATTTTTAAAATTCTCGTTTTTTACAATTCCTGAGGCTAAACCGTTTGTGTTACGAACTTCTAAATGTGCTTTTTAGGCAGAAAGCAAGCAATCTACATGATTGATACCAGCATAAGTAGAATTTAAACCCTACTACTAAATTTACCTATTTTTAAAGTTCTTGACTTTTAAAATTCCTGATGCTAAACCGTTTGTTTTACGAACTTCTAAATGTGCTTTTTAGGCAGAAATCTAGCCATCTACATGATTGATACCAGCATAAGTAGAATTTAAACCCTACTACTAGATTTAGCTATTTTTAAAATTTACGATTTTTAAAATTCCTGAGGCTAAACCGTTTGTGTTACGAACTTCTAAATGTGCTTTTTAGGCAGAAAGCAAGCAATCTACATGATTGATACCAGCATAAGTAGAATTTAAACCCTACTACTAAATTTACCTATTTTTAAAGTTCTTGACTTTTAAAATTCCTGATGCTAAACCGTTTGTTTTACGAACTTCTAAATGTGCTTTTTAGGCAGAAATCTAGCCATCTACATGATTGATACCAGCATAAGTAGAATTTAAACCCTACTACTAGATTTAGCTATTTTTAAAATTTACGATTTTTAAAATTCCTGAGGCTAAACCGTTTGTGTTACGAACTTCTAAATGTGCTTTTTAGATAGAAAGCAAGCTAGCTACATGATTGAAACGAGTTTAAGAAGAATTTAAAACCTACTACTAAATTTAGCTATTTTTAAAGTTCTCGATTTTTAAAATTCCTGAGGCTAAACCGTTTGTGTTACGAACTTCTAAATGTGCTTTTTAGATAGAAAGCAAGCTAGCTACATGATTGAAACGAGTTTAAGAAGAATTTAAAACCTACTACTAAATTTAGCTATTTTTAAAATTCTCGATTTTTAAAATTCCTGAGGTTAAACCGTTTGTGTTACGAACTTATAAATGTGCTTTTTAGGCAGAAAGCAAGCCATCAACATGATTGATACCAGCATAAGTAGAATTTGAACCCTACTACTAAATTTAGCTATTTTTAAAATTCTTGACTTTTAAAATTCACGAGGCTAAACCGTTTGTGTTACGAACTTCTAAATGTGCTTTTTAGATAGAAAGCAAGCTATCTACATGATTGAAACGAGTTTAAGGAGAATTTAAAACCTACTACTAAAATTAGCTATTTTTAAAATTCTCGTTTTTTACAATTCCTGAGGCTAAACCGTTTGTGTTGCGAACTTCTAAATGTGCTTTTTAGGCAGAAAGCAAGCCATCTACATGATTGATACCAGCATAAGTAGAATTTAAACCCTACTACTAAATTTAGCTATTTTTAAAATTCACGATTTTTAAAATCCCCGAGGCTAAACCGTTTGTGTTACGAACTTCTTAATTTGAATTTTACACAGAAAGTAAGCTATCTACATGATTGAAACGAGTTTAAGGAGAATTTAAAACCTACTACTAAAATTAGCTATTTTTAAAATTCTCGTTTTTTACAATTCCTGAGGCTAAACCGTTTGTGTTACGAACTTCTAAATGTGCTTTTTAGATAGAAAGCAAGCCAACTACATGATTGAAACGAGGTTAAGAAGAATTTAAAACCTACTACTCAATTTAGCTATTTTTAAAATTCTCGATTTTTAAAATTCCTGAGGCTAAACCGTTTGTGTTACGAACTTCTACATGAGCTTTTTAGGCAGAAAACAAGCCATCTACGTGATTGATACCAGCATAAGTAGAATTTAAACCCTACTACTAAATTTAGCTATTTTTAAAATTCACGATTTTTAAAATTCCCGAGGCTAACCCGTTTGTGTTACGAACTTCTACATGAGCTTTTGAGGCAGAAAGCAAGCCATCTACATGATTGATACCAGCATAAGTAGAATTTATAACCTACTACTAAATTTAGCTATTTTTAAAATTCTTGACTTTTAATATTCCTGATGCTAAACCGTTTGTGTTACGAACTTCTAAATGTGCTTTTTAGATAGAAAGCAAGCTAGCTACATGATTGAAACGAGTTTAAGAAGAATTTAAAACCTACTACTAAATTTAGCTATTTTTAAAATTCTCGATTTTTAAAATTCCTGAGGCTAAACCGTTTGTGTTACGAACTTCTAAATGTGCTTTTTAGATAGAAAGCAAGCTATCTACATGATTGAAACGAGTTTAAGGAGAATTTAAAACTTACTACTATAATTAGCTATTTTTAAAATTCTCGTTTTTTACAATTCCTGAGGCTAAACCGTTTGTGTTACGAACTTCTAAATGTGCTTTTTAGGCAGAAAGCAAGCTATCTACATGATTGATACCAGCATAAGTAGAATTTAAACCCTACTACTAAATTTAGCTATTTTTAAAGTTCTTGACTTTTAAAATTCCTGATGCTAAACCGTTTGTGTTACGAACTTCTAAATGTGCTTTTTAGGCTGAAAGCAAGCCATCTACATGATTGATACCAGCATAAGTAGAATTTAAACCCTACTACTAAATTTAGCTATTTTTAAAGTTCTTGACTTTTAATATTCCTGATGCTAAACCGTTTGTGTTACGAACTTCTAAATGTGCTTTTTAGATAGAAAGCAAGCTAGCTACATGATTGAAACGAGTTTAAGAAGAATTTAAAACCTACTACTAAATTTAGCTATTTTTAAAATTCTCGATTTTTAAAATTCCTGAGGCCAAACCGTTTGTGTTACGAACTTCTAAATGTGCTTTTTAGGCTGAAAGCAAGCCATCTACATGATTGATACCAGCATAAGTAGAATTTAAACCCTACTACTAAATTTAGCTATTTTTAAAGTTCTTGACTTTTAATATTCCTGATGCTAAACCGTTTGTGTTACGAACTTCTAAATGTGCTTTTTAGATAGAAAGCAAGCTAGCTACATGATTGAAACGAGTTTAAGAAGAATTTAAAACCTACTACTAAATTTAGCTATTTTTAAAATTCTCGATTTTTAAAATTCCTGATGCTAAACCGTTTGTGTTACGAACTTCTAAATGTGCTTTTTAGGCTGAAAGCAAGCCATCTACATGATTGATACCAGCATAAGTAGAATTTAAACCCTACTACTAAATTTAGCTATTTTTAAAGTTCTTGACTTTTAATATTCCTGATGCTAAACCGTTTGTGTTACGAACTTCTAAATGTGCTTTTTAGATAGAAAGCAAGCTAACTACATGATTGAAACGAGCTTAAGAAGAATTTAAAACCTACTACTAAATTTAGCTATTTTTAAAATTCTAAATTGTTAAAGTTCCTGGGGCTAAACCGTTTGTGTTACGAACTTCTAAATGTGCTTTTTAGGCAGAAAGCAAGCCATCTACATGATTGATACCAGCATAAGTAGAATTTAAACCTTACTACTAAATTTAGCTATTTTTAAAATTCTCGAGGCTAAACCGTTTGTGTTACGAACTTCTACATGAGCTTTTTAGGCAGAAAGCAAGCCATCTACATGATTGATACCAGCATAAATAGAATTTAAACAGTACTACTACTAAATTTAGCTATTTTTAGAATTCTTGACTTTTAAAATACCTGATGCTAAACCGTTTGTGTTACGAACTTCTAAATGTGCTTTTTAGATAGAAAGCAAGCCAACTACATGATTGAAACGAGGTTAAGAAGAATTTAAAACCTACTACTCAATTTAGCTATTTTTAAAATTCTCGATTTTTAAAATTCCTGAGGCTAAACCGTTTGTGTTACGAACTTCTAAATGTGCTTTTTAGGCAGAAATCAAGCCATCTACAAGATTGATACCAGCATAAGTAGAATTTAAACCCTACTACTAAATTTAGCTATTTTTAAAATTCACGATTTTTAAAATTCCCGAGGCTAAACGGTTTGTGTTACGAACTTCTTAATATGAATTTTACACAGAAAGCAAGCTATCTACATGATTAAATCGAGTTTAAGGAGAATTTAAAACCTACTACTAAAATTAGCTATTTTTAAAATTCTCGATTTTTAAAATTCCTGGGGCTAAACCGTTTGTGTTACGAACTTCGAAATGTGCTTTTTAGATAGAAAGCGAGCTAGCTACATGATTGAAACGAGTTTAAGAAGAATTTAAAACATACTACTAAATTTAGCTATTTTTAAAATTATCGATTTTTAAAATTCCTGGGGCTAAACCGTTTGTGCCAGGAATTTCTAAATGTGCTTTTAGACAGAAAGCAAGCCATCTACATGATTGAAACGTGATTAAGAAGAATTTAAAACCTACTACTAAATTTAGCTATTTTTAAAATTCTCGATTTTTAAAATTCCTGAGGTTAAACCGTTTGTGTTACGAACTTCTAAATGTGCTTTTTAGGCAGAAAGCAAGCCATCAACATAATTGATACCAGCATTAGTAGATTTTAAACCCTACTAATAAATTTAGCTATTTTTAAAATTCTCGATTTTTGAAATCCCTGAGGCTAAACCGTTTGTGTTACGAACTTCTTAATATGAATTTTACACAGAAAGCAAGCTATCTACATGACAAACGAGTTTAAAAAGAATTTAAAACCTACTACTAAAATTAGCTATTTTTAAAATTCTCGATTTTTAAAATTGCTGAGGCTAAACCGTTTGTGTTACTAACTTCTAAATGTGCTTTTTAGGCAGAAAGCAAGCCATCTACATGATTGATACCAGCATAAGTAGAATTTAAACCCTACTACTAAATTTAGCTATTTTTAAAATTCACGATTTTTAAAATTCCCGAGGCTAAACCGTTTGTGTTACGAACTTCTTAATATGAATTTTACACAGAAAGCAAGCTATCTACATGATTAAAACGAGTTTAAGGAGAATTAAAAACCTACTACTAAAATTAGCTATTTTTAAAATTCTCGTTTTTTACAATTCCTGAGGCTAAACCGTTTGTGTTACGAACTTCTAAATGTGCTTTTTAGGCAGAAAGCAAGCCATCTACATGATTGATACCAGCATAAGTAGAATTTAAACCCTACTACTAAATTTAGCTATTTTTAAAGTTCTTGACTTTTAAAATTCCTGATGCTAAACCGTTTGTGTTACGAGCTTCTAAATGTGCTTTTTAGGCAGAAAGCAAGCCATCCACATGATTGATACCAGCATAAGTAGAATTTAAACCCTACTACTAAATTTAGCTATTTTTAAAATTCTTGACTTTTAAAATTCCTGATGCTAAACCGTTAGTGTTACGAACTTCTAAATTTGCTTTTTAGATAGAAAGCAAGCCAACTACATGATTAAAACGAGTTTAAGAAGAATTTAGAATCTACTACTAAATTTGGCTATTTTTAAAATTCTCGATTTTTAAAATTCCTGAGGCTAAACCGTTTGTGTTACGAACTTCTAAATGTGCTTTTTAGATAGAAAGCAAGCCATCTACATGATTGAAACGAGCTTAAGAAGAATTTAGAACCAACTACTAAATTTAGCTATTTTTAAAATTCTCGATTTTTAAAATTCCTGAGGCTAAACCGTTTGTGTTACGAACTTCTAAATGTGCTTTTTAGGCAGAAATCAAGCCATCTACATGATTGATACCAGCATAAGTAGAATTTAAACCCTACTACTAAATTTAGCTATTTTTAAAATTCACGATTTTTAAAATTCCCGAGGCTAAACCGTTTGTGTTACGAACTTCTAAATGTGCTTTTTAGGCAGAAAGCAAGCCATCTACATAATTGATACCAGCATAAGTAGAATTTAAACCCTACTACTAAATTTAGCTATTTTTAAAGTTCTTGACTTTTAAAATTCCTGATGCTAAACCATTTGTGTTACGAACTTCTAAATGTGCTTTTTAGGCAGAAATCAAGCCATCTACATGATTGATACCAGCATAAGTAGAATTTAAACCCTACTACTAAATTTAGCTATTATTAAAATTTACGATTTTTAAAATTCCTGAGGCTAAACCGTTTGTGTTACGAACTTCTAAATGTGCTTTTTAGATAGAAAGCAAGCTAGCTACATGATTGAAACGAGTTTAAGAAGAATTTAAAACCTACTACTAAATTTAGCTATTTTTAAAGTTCTCGATTTTTAAAATTCCTGAGGCTAAACCGTTTGTGTTACGAACTTCTAAATGTGCTTTTTAGATAGAAAGCAAGCTATCTACATGATTGAAACGAGTTTAAGGAGAATTTAAAACCTACTACTAAAATTAGCTATTTTTAAAATTCTCGATTTTTAAAATTGCTGAGGCTAAACCGTTTGTGTTACGAACTTCTAAATGTGCTTTTTAGGCAGAAAGCAAGCCATCTACATGATTGATACCAGCATAAGTAGAATTTAAACCCTACTACTAAATTTAGCTATTTTTAAAGTTCTTGACTTTTAAAATTCATGATGATAAACCGTTTGTGTTACGAACTTCTAAATGAGCTCTTTAGGCAGAAAGCAAGCCATCTACATGATTGATACCAGCATAAATAGAATTTAAACAGTACTACTACTAAATTAAGCTATTTTTAAAATTCTCGACTTTTAAAATACCTGATGCTAAACCGTTTGTGTTACGAACTTCTAAATGTGCTTTTTAGATAGAAAGCAAGCCAACTACATGATTGAAACGAGGTTAAGAAGAATTTAAAACCTACTACTCAATTTAGCTATTTTTAAAATTCTTGACTTTTAAAATTCCTGATGCTAAACCGTTAGTGTTACGAACTTCTAAATTTGCTTTTTAGATAGAAAGCAAGCCAACTACATGATTAAAACGAGTTTAAGAAGAATTTAGAATCTACTACTAAATTTGGCTATTTTTAAAATTCTCGATTTTTAAAATTCCTGAGGCTAAACCGTTTGTGTTACGAACTTCTAAATGTGCTTTTTAGATAGAAAGCAAGCCATCTACATGATTGAAACGAGTTTAGGAAGAATTTAGAACCAACTACTAAATTTAGCTATTTTTAAAATTCTCGATTTTTAAAATTCCTGAGGCTAAACCGTTTGTGTTACGAACTTCTAAATGTGCTTTTTAGGCAGAAATCAAGCCATCTACATGATTGATACCAGCATAAGTAGAATTTAAACCCTACTACTAAATTTAGCTATTTTTAAAATTCACGATTTTTAAAATTCCCGAGGCTAAACCGTTTGTGTTACGAACTTCTAAATGTGCTTTTTAGGCAGAAAGCAAGCCATCTACATAATTGATACCAGCATAAGTAGAATTTAAACCCTACTACTAAATTTAGCTATTTTTAAAGTTCTTGACTTTTAAAATTCCTGATGCTAAACCATTTGTGTTACGAACTTCTAAATGTGCTTTTTAGGCAGAAATCAAGCCATCTACATGATTGATACCAGCATAAGTAGAATTTAAACCCTACTACTAAATTTAGCTATTTTTAAAATTTACGATTTTTAAAATTCCTGAGGCTAAACCGTTTGTGTTACGAACTTCTAAATGTGCTTTTTAGATAGAAAGCAAGCTAGCTACATGATTGAAACGAGTTTAAGAAGAATTTAAAACCTACTACTAAATTTAGCTATTTTTAAAGTTCTCGATTTTTAAAATTCCTGAGGCTAAACCGTTTGTGTTACGAACTTCTAAATGTGCTTTTTAGATAGAAAGCAAGCTATCTACATGATTGAAACGAGTTTAAGGAGAATTTAAAACCTACTACTAAAATTAGCTATTTTTAAAATTCTCGATTTTTAAAATTGCTGAGGCTAAACCGTTTGTGTTACGAACTTCTAAATGTGCTTTTTAGGCAGAAAGCAAGCCATCTACATGATTGATACCAGCATAAGTAGAATTTAAACCCTACTACTAAATTTAGCTATTTTTAAAGTTCTTGACTTTTAAAATTCATGATGATAAACCGTTTGTGTTACGAACTTCTAAATGAGCTGTTTAGGCAGAAAGCAAGCCATCTACATGATTGATACCAGCATAAATAGAATTTAAACAGTACTACTACTAAATTAAGCTATTTTTAAAATTCTCGACTTTTAAAATACCTGATGCTAAACCGTTTGTGTTACGAACTTCTAAATGTGCTTTTTAGATAGAAAGCAAGCCAACTACATGATTGAAACGAGGTTAAGAAGAATTTAAAACCTACTACTCAATTTAGCTATTTTTAAAATTCTCGATTTTTAAAATTCCTGAGGCTAAACCGTTTGTGTTAAGAACTTCTAAATGTGCTTTTTAGATAGAAAGCAAGCTAGCTACTTGATTGAAACGAGTTTAAGAAGAATTTAAAACCTACTACTAAATTTTACTATTTTTAAAATTCACGATTTTTAAAATTCCTGAGACTAAACCGTTTGTGTTACGAACTTCTACATGAGCTTTTTAGGCAGAAAACAAGCCATCTACGTGATTGATACCAGCATAAGTAGAATTTAAACCCTACTACTAAATTTAGCTATTTTTAAAATTCACGATTTTTAAAATTCCCGAGGCTAACCCGTTTGTGTTACGAACTTCTAAATGTGCTTTTTAGGCAGAAAGCAAGCCATCTACATAATTGATACCAGCATAAGTAGAATTTAAACCCTACTACTAAATTTAGCTATTTTTAAAGTTCTTGACTTTTAAAATTCCTGATGCTAAACCATTTGTGTTACGAACTTCTAAATGTGCTTTTTAGGCAGAAATCAAGCCATCTACATGATTGATACCAGCATAAGTAGAATTTAAACCCTACTACTAAATTTAGCTATTTTTAAAATTTACGATTTTTAAAATTCCTGAGGCTAAACCGTTTGTGTTACGAACTTCTAAATGTGCTTTTTAGATAGAAAGCAAGCTAGCTACATGATTGAAACGAGTTTAAGAAGAATTTAAAACCTACTACTAAATTTAGCTATTTTTAAAGTTCTCGATTTTTAAAATTCCTGAGGCTAAACCGTTTGTGTTACGAACTTCTAAATGTGCTTTTTAGATAGAAAGCAAGCTATCTACATGATTGAAACGAGTTTAAGGAGAATTTAAAACCTACTACTAAAATTAGCTATTTTTAAAATTCTCGATTTTTAAAATTGCTGAGGCTAAACCGTTTGTGTTACGAACTTCTAAATGTGCTTTTTAGGCAGAAAGCAAGCCATCTACATGATTGATACCAGCATAAGTAGAATTTAAACCCTACTACTAAATTTAGCTATTTTTAAAGTTCTTGACTTTTAAAATTCATGATGATAAACCGTTTGTGTTACGAACTTCTAAATGAGCTCTTTAGGCAGAAAGCAAGCCATCTACATGATTGATACCAGCATAAATAGAATTTAAACAGTACTACTACTAAATTTAGCTATTTTTAAAATTCTCGACTTTTAAAATACCTGATGCTAAACCGTTTGTGTTACGAACTTCTAAATGTGCTTTTTAGATAGAAAGCAAGCCAACTACATGATTGAAACGAGGTTAAGAAGAATTTAAAACCTACTACTCAATTTAGCTATTTTTAAAATTCTCGATTTTTAAAATTCCTGAGGCTAAACCGTTTGTGTTAAGAACTTCTAAATGTGCTTTTTAGATAGAAAGCAAGCTAGCTACTTGATTGAAACGAGTTTAAGAAGAATTTAAAACCTACTACTAAATTTTACTATTTTTAAAATTCACGATTTTTAAAATTCCTGAGACTAAACCGTTTGTGTTACGAACTTCTACATGAGCTTTTTAGGCAGAAAACAAGCCATCTACGTGATTGATACCAGCATAAGTAGAATTTAAACCCTACTACTAAATTTAGCTATTTTTAAAATTCACGATTTTTAAAATTCCCGAGGCTAACCCGTTTGTGTTACGAACTTCTACATGAGCTTTTGAGGCAGAAAGCAAACCATCTACATCATTGATACCAGCATAAGTAGAGTTTATACCCTACTACTAAATTTAGCTATTTTTAAAATTCTTGACTTTTAATATTCCTGATGCTAAACCGTTTGTGTTACGAACTTCTAAATGTGCTTTTTAGATAGAAAGCAAGCTAGCTACATGATTGAAACGAGTTTAAGAAGAATTTAAAACCTACTACTAAATTTAGCTATTTTTAAAATTCTCGATTTTTAAAATTCCTGAGGCTAAACCGTTTGTGTTACGAACTTCTAAATGTGCTTTTTAGATAGAAAGCAAGCTATCTACATGATTGAAACGAGTTTAAGGAGAATTTAAAACCTACTACTAAAATTAGCTATTTTTAAAATTCTCGTTTTTTACAATTCCTGAGGCTAAACCGTTTGTGTTACGAACTTCTAAATGTGCTTTTTAGGCAGAAAGCAAGCCATCTACATGATTGATACCAGCATAAGTAGAATTTAAACCCTACTACTAAATTTACCTATTTTTAAAGTTCTTGACTTTTGAAATTCCTGATGCTAAACCGTTTGTGTTACGAACTTCTAAATGTGCTTTTTAGGCAGAAATCTAGCCATCTACATGATTGATACCAGCATAAGTAGAATTTAAACCCTACTACTAAATTTAGCTATTTTTAAAATTTACGATTTTTAAAATTCCTGAGGCTAAACCGTTTGTGTTACGAACTTCTAAATGTGCTTTTTAGATAGAAAGCAAGCTAGCTACATGATTGAAACGAGTTTAAGAAGAATTTAAAACCTACTACTAAATTTAGCTATTTTTAAAGTTCTCGATTTTTAAAATTCCTGAGGCTAAACCGTTTGTGTTACGAACTTCTAAATGTGCTTTTTAGATAGAAAGCAAGCTAGCTACATGATTGAAACGAGTTTAAGAAGAATTTAAAACCTACTACTAAATTTAGCTATTTTTAAAATTCTCGATTTTTAAAATTCCTGAGGTTAAACCGTTTGTGTTACGAACTTCTAAATGTGCTTTTTAGGCAGAAAGCAAGCCATCAACATGATTGATACCAGCATAAGTAGAATTTGAACCCTACTACTAAATTTAGCTATTTTTAAAATTCTTGACTTTTAAAATTCACGAGGCTAAACCGTTTGTGTTACGAACTTCTAAATGTGCTTTTTAGATAGAAAGCAAGCTATCTACATGATTGAAACGAGTTTAATGAGAATTTAAAACCTACTACTAAAATTAGCTATTTTTAAAATTCTCGTTTTTTACAATTCCTGAGGCTAAACCGTTTGTGTTGCGAACTTCTAAATGTGCTTTTTAGGCAGAAAGCAAGCCATCTACATGATTGATACCAGCATAAGTAGAATTTAAACCCTACTACTAAATTTAGCTATTTTTAAAATTCTCGAGGCTAAACCGTTTGTGTTACGAACTTCTACATGAGCTTTTTAGGCAGAAAGCAAGCCATCTACATGATTGATACCAGCATAAATAGAATTTAAACAGTACTACTACTAAATTTAGCTATTTTTAAAATTCTTGACTTTTAAAATACCTGATGCTAAACCGTTTGTGTTACGAACTTCTAAATGTGCTTTTTAGATAGAAAGCAAGCCAACTACATGATTGAAACGAGGTTAAGAAGAATTTAAAACCTACTACTCAATTTAGCTATTTTTAAAATTCTCGGTTTTTAAAATTCCTGAGGCTAAACCGTTTGTGTTACGAACTTCTAAATGTGCTTTTTAGGCAGAAATCAAGCCATCTACAAGATTGATACCAGCATAAGTAGAATTTAAACCCTACTACTAAATTTAGCTATTTTTAAAATTCACGATTTTTAAAATTCCCGAGGCTAAACGGTTTGTGTTACGAACTTCTTAATATGAATTTTACACAGAAAGCAAGCTATCTACATGATTAAATCGAGTTTAAGGAGAATTTAAAACCTACTACTAAAATTAGCTATTTTTAAAATTCTCGATTTTTAAAATTCCTGGGGCTAAACCGTTTGTGTTACGAACTTCGAAATGTGCTTTTTAGATAGAAAGCGAGCTAGCTACATGATTGAAACGAGTTTAAGAAGAATTTAAAACATACTACTAAATTTAGCTATTTTTAAAATTATCGATTTTTAAAATTCCTGGGGCTAAACCGTTTGTGCCAGGAATTTCTAAATGTGCTTTTAGACAGAAAGCAAGCCATCTACATGATTGAAACGTGATTAAGAAGAATTTAAAACCTACTACTAAATTTAGCTATTTTTAAAATTCTCGATTTTTAAAATTCCTGAGGTTAAACCGTTTGTGTTACGAACTTCTAAATGTGCTTTTTAGGCAGAAAGCAAGCCATCAACATAATTGATACCAGCATTAGTAGAATTTAAACCCTACTAATAAATTTAGCTATTTTTAAAATTCTCGATTTTTGAAATCCCTGAGGCTAAACCGTTTGTGTTACGAACTTCTTAATATGAATTTTACACAGAAAGCAAGCTATCTACATGACAAACGAGTTTAAAAAGAATTTAAAACCTACTACTAAAATTAGCTATTTTTAAAATTCTCGATTTTTAAAATTGCTGAGGCTAAACCGTTTGTGTTACTAACTTCTAAATGTGCTTTTTAGGCAGAAAGCAAGCCATCTACATGATTGATACCAGCATAAGTAGAATTTAAACCCTACTACTAAATTTAGCTATTTTTAAAATTCACGATTTTTAAAATTCCCGAGGCTAAACCGTTTGTGTTACGAACTTCTTAATATGAATTTTACACAGAAAGCAAGCTATCTACATGATTAAAACGAGTTTAAGGAGAATTAAAAACCTACTACTAAAATTAGCTATTTTTAAAATTCTCGTTTTTTACAATTCCTGAGGCTAAACCGTTTGTGTTACGAACTTCTAAATGTGCTTTTTAGGCAGAAAGCAAGCCATCTACATGATTGATACCAGCATAAGTAGAATTTAAACCCTACTACTAAATTTAGCTATTTTTAAAGTTCTTGACTTTTAAAATTCCTGATGCTAAACCGTTTGTGTTACGAGCTTCTAAATGTGCTTTTTAGGCAGAAAGCAAGCCATCCACATGATTGATACCAGCATAAGTAGAATTTAAACCCTACTACTAAATTTAGCTATTTTTAAAATTCTTGACTTTTAAAATTCCTGATGCTAAACCGTTAGTGTTACGAACTTCTAAATTTGCTTTTTAGATAGAAAGCAAGCCAACTACATGATTAAAACGAGTTTAAGAAGAATTTAGAATCTACTACTAAATTTGGCTATTTTTAAAATTCTCGATTTTTAAAATTCCTGAGGCTAAACCGTTTGTGTTACGAACTTCTAAATGTGCTTTTTAGATAGAAAGCAAGCCATCTACATGATTGAAACGAGTTTAAGAAGAATTTAGAACCAACTACTAAATTTAGCTATTTTTAAAATTCTCGATTTTTAAAATTCCTGAGGCTAAACCGTTTGTGTTACGAACTTCTAAATGTGCTTTTTAGGCAGAAATCAAGCCATCTACATGATTGATACCAGCATAAGTAGAATTTAAACCCTACTACTAAATTTAGCTATTTTTAAAATTCACGATTTTTAAAATTCCCGAGGCTAAACCGTTTGTGTTACGAACTTCTAAATGTGCTTTTTAGGCAGAAAGCAAGCCATCTACATAATTGATACCAGCATAAGTAGAATTTAAACCCTACTACTAAATTTAGCTATTTTTAAAGTTCTTGACTTTTAAAATTCCTGATGCTAAACCATTTGTGTTACGAACTTCTAAATGTGCTTTTTAGGCAGAAATCAAGCCATCTACATGATTGATACCAGCATAAGTAGAATTTAAACCCTACTACTAAATTTAGCTATTTTTAAAATTTACGATTTTTAAAATTCCTGAGGCTAAACCGTTTGTGTTACGAACTTCTAAATGTGCTTTTTAGATAGAAAGCAAGCTAGCTACATGATTGAAACGAGTTTAAGAAGAATTTAAAACCTACTACTAAATTTAGCTATTTTTAAAGTTCTCGATTTTTAAAATTCCTGAGGCTAAACCGTTTGTGTTACGAACTTCTAAATGTGCTTTTTAGATAGAAAGCAAGCTATCTACATGATTGAAACGAGTTTAAGGAGAATTTAAAACCTACTACTAAAATTAGCTATTTTTAAAATTCTCGATTTTTAAAATTGCTGAGGCTAAACCGTTTGTGTTACGAACTTCTAAATGTGCTTTTTAGGCAGAAAGCAAGCCATCTACATGATTGATACCAGCATAAGTAGAATTTAAACCCTACTACTAAATTTAGCTATTTTTAAAGTTCTTGACTTTTAAAATTCATGATGATAAACCGTTTGTGTTACGAACTTCTAAATGAGCTCTTTAGGCAGAAAGCAAGCCATCTACATGATTGATACCAGCATAAATAGAATTTAAACAGTACTACTACTAAATTTAGCTATTTTTAAAATTCTCGACTTTTAAAATACCTGATGCTAAACCGTTTGTGTTACGAACTTCTAAATGTGCTTTTTAGATAGAAAGCAAGCCAACTACATGATTGAAACGAGGTTAAGAAGAATTTAAAACCTACTACTCAATTTAGCTATTTTTAAAATTCTCGATTTTTAAAATTCCTGAGGCTAAACCGTTTGTGTTAAGAACTTCTAAATGTGCTTTTTAGATAGAAAGCAAGCTAGCTACTTGATTGAAACGAGTTTAAGAAGAATTTAAAACCTACTACTAAATTTTACTATTTTTAAAATTCACGATTTTTAAAATTCCTGAGGCTAAACCGTTTGTGTTACGAACTTCTACATGAGGTTTTTAGGCAGAAAACAAGCCATCTACGTGATTGATACCAGCATAAGTAGAATTTAAACCCTACTACTAAATTTAGCTATTTTTAAAATTCACGATTTTTAAAATTCCCGAGGCTAACCCGTTTGTGTTACGAACTTCTACATGAGCTTTTGAGGCAGAAAGCAAACCATCTACATCATTGATACCAGCATAAGTAGAGTTTATACCCTACTACTAAATTTAGCTATTTTTAAAATTCTTGACTTTTAATATTCCTGATGCTAAACCGTTTGTGTTACGAACTTCTAAATGTGCTTTTTAGATAGAAAGCAAGCCATCTACATGATTGAAACGAGTTTAAGAAGAATTTAGAACCAACTACTAAATTTAGCTATTTTTAAAATTCTCGATTTTTAAAATTCCTGAGGCTAAACCGTTTGTGTTACGAACTTCTAAATGTGCTTTTTAGGCAGAAATCAAGCCATCTACATGATTGATACCAGCATAAGTAGAATTTAAACCCTACTACTAAATTTAGCTATTTTTAAAATTCACGATTTTTAAAATTCCCGAGGCTAAACCGTTTGTGTTACGAACTTCTAAATGTGCTTTTTAGGCAGAAAGCAAGCCATCTACATAATTGATACCAGCATAAGTAGAATTTAAACCCTACTACTAAATTTAGCTATTTTTAAAGTTCTTGACTTTTAAAATTCCTGATGCTAAACCATTTGTGTTACGAACTTCTAAATGTGCTTTTTAGGCAGAAATCAAGCCATCTACATGATTGATACCAGCATAAGTAGAATTTAAACCCTACTACTAAATTTAGCTATTTTTAAAATTTACGATTTTTAAAATTCCTGAGGCTAAACCGTTTGTGTTACGAACTTCTAAATGTGCTTTTTAGATAGAAAGCAAGCTAGCTACATGATTGAAACGAGTTTAAGAAGAATTTAAAACCTACTACTAAATTTAGCTATTTTTAAAGTTCTCGATTTTTAAAATTCCTGAGGCTAAACCGTTTGTGTTACGAACTTCTAAATGTGCTTTTTAGATAGAAAGCAAGCTATCTACATGATTGAAACGAGTTTAAGGAGAATTTAAAACCTACTACTAAAATTAGCTATTTTTAAAATTCTCGATTTTTAAAATTGCTGAGGCTAAACCGTTTGTGTTACGAACTTCTAAATGTGCTTTTTAGGCAGAAAGCAAGCCATCTACATGATTGATACCAGCATAAGTAGAATTTAAACCCTACTACTAAATTTAGCTATTTTTAAAGTTCTTGACTTTTAAAATTCATGATGATAAACCGTTTGTGTTACGAACTTCTAAATGAGCTCTTTAGGCAGAAAGCAAGCCATCTACATGATTGATACCAGCATAAATAGAATTTAAACAGTACTACTACTAAATTTAGCTATTTTTAAAATTCTCGACTTTTAAAATACCTGATGCTAAACCGTTTGTGTTACGAACTTCTAAATGTGCTTTTTAGATAGAAAGCAAGCCAACTACATGATTGAAACGAGGTTAAGAAGAATTTAAAACCTACTACTCAATTTAGCTATTTTTAAAATTCTCGATTTTTAAAATTCCTGAGGCTAAACCGTTTGTGTTAAGAACTTCTAAATGTGCTTTTTAGATAGAAAGCAAGCTAGCTACTTGATTGAAACGAGTTTAAGAAGAATTTAAAACCTACTACTAAATTTTACTATTTTTAAAATTCACGATTTTTAAAATTCCTGAGGCTAAACCGTTTGTGTTACGAACTTCTACATGAGGTTTTTAGGCAGAAAACAAGCCATCTACGTGATTGATACCAGCATAAGTAGAATTTAAACCCTACTACTAAATTTAGCTATTTTTAAAATTCACGATTTTTAAAATTCCCGAGGCTAACCCGTTTGTGTTACGAACTTCTACATGAGCTTTTGAGGCAGAAAGCAAACCATCTACATCATTGATACCAGCATAAGTAGAGTTTATACCCTACTACTAAATTTAGCTATTTTTAAAATTCTTGACTTTTAATATTCCTGATGCTAAACCGTTTGTGTTACGAACTTCTAAATGTGCTTTTTAGATAGAAAGCAAGCTAGCTACATGATTGAAACGAGTTTAAGAAGAATTTAAAACCTACTACTAAATTTAGCTATTTTTAAAATTCTCGATTTTTAAAATTCCTGAGGCTAAACCGTTTGTGTTACGAACTTCTAAATGTGCTTTTTAGATAGAAAGCAAGCTATCTACATGATTGAAACGAGTTTAAGGAGAATTTAAAACCTACTACTAAAATTAGCTATTTTTAAAATTCTCGTTTTTTACAATTCCTGAGGCTAAACCGTTTGTGTTACGAACTTCTAAATGTGCTTTTTAGGCAGAAAGCAAGCCATCTACATGATTGATACCAGCATAAGTAGAATTTAAACCCTACTACTAAATTTACCTATTTTTAAAGTTCTTGACTTTTGAAATTCCTGATGCTAAACCGTTTGTGTTACGAACTTCTAAATGTGCTTTTTATGCAGAAATCTAGCCATCTACATGATTGATACCAGCATAAGTAGAATTTAAACCCTACTACTAAATTTAGCTATTTTTAAAATTTACGATTTTTAAAATTCCTGAGGCTAAACCGTTTGTGTTACGAACTTCTAAATGTGCTTTTTAGATAGAAAGCAAGCTAGCTACATGATTGAAACGAGTTTAAGAAGAATTTAAAACCTACTACTAAATTTAGCTATTTTTAAAGTTCTCGATTTTTAAAATTCCTGAGGCTAAACCGTTTGTGTTACGAACTTCTAAATGTGCTTTTTAGATAGAAAGCAAGCTAGCTACATGATTGAAACGAGTTTAAGAAGAATTTAAAACCTACTACTAAATTTAGCTATTTTTAAAATTCTCGATTTTTAAAATTCCTGAGGTTAAACCGTTTGTGTTACGAACTTCTAAATGTGCTTTTTAGGCAGAAAGCAAGCCATCAACATGATTGATACCAGCATAAGTAGAATTTGAACCCTACTACTAAATTTAGCTATTTTTAAAATTCTTCACTTTTAAAATTCACGAGGCTAAACCGTTTGTGTTACGAACTTCTAAATGTGCTTTTTAGATAGAAAGCAAGCTATCTACATGATTGAAACGAGTTTAATGAGAATTTAAAACCTACTACTAAAATTAGCTATTTTTAAAATTCTCGTTTTTTACAATTCCTGAGGCTAAACCGTTTGTGTTGCGAACTTCTAAATGTGCTTTTTAGGCAGAAAGCAAGCCATCTACATGATTGATACCAGCATAAGTAGAATTTAAACCCTACTACTAAATTTAGCTATTTTTAAAATTCACGATTTTTAAAATCCCCGAGGCTAAACCGTTTGTGTTACGAACTTCTTAATATGAATTTTACACAGAAAGCAAGCTATCTACATGATTGAAACGAGTTTAAGGAGAATTTAAAACCTACTACTAAAATTAGCTATTTTTAAAATTCTCGTTTTTTACAATTCCTGAGGCTAAACCGTTTGTGTTACGAACTTCTAAATGTGCTTTTTAGGCAGAAAGCAAGCCATCTACATGATTGATACCAGCATAAATAGAATTTAAACAGTACTACTACTAAATTTAGCTATTTTTAAAATTCTTGACTTTTAAAATACCTGATGCTAAACCGTTTGTGTTACGAACTTCTAAATGTGCTTTTTAGATAGAAAGCAAGCCAACTACATGATTGAAACGAGGTTAAGAAGAATTTAAAACCTACTACTCAATTTAGCTATTTTTAAAATTCTCGATTTTTAAAATTCCTGAGGCTAAACCGTTTGTGTTAAGAACTTCTAAATGTGCTTTTTAGATAGAAAGCAAGCTAGCTACTTGATTGAAACGAGTTTAAGAAGAATTTAAAACCTACTACTAAATTTTACTATTTTTAAAATTCACGATTTTTAAAATTCCTGAGGCTAAACCGTTTGTGTTACGAACTTCTACATGAGCTTTTTAGGCAGAAAACAAGCCATCTACGTGATTGATACCAGCATAAGTAGAATTTAAACCCTACTACTAAATTTAGCTATTTTTAAAATTCACGATTTTTAAAATTCCCGAGGCTAACCCGTTTGTGTTACGAACTTCTACATGAGCTTTTGAGGCAGAAAGCAAGCCATCTACATGATTGATACCAGCATAAGTAGAATTTATACCCTACTACTAAATTTAGCTATTTTTAAAATTCTTGACTTTTAATATTCCTGATGCTAAACCGTTTGTGTTACGAACTTCTAAATGTGCTTTTTAGATAGAAAGCAAGCTAGCTACATGATTGAAACGAGTTTAAGAAGAATTTAAAACCTACTACTAAATTTAGCTATTTTTAAAATTCTCGATTTTTAAAATTCCTGAGGCTAAACCGTTTGTGTTACGAACTTCTAAATGTGCTTTTTAGATAGAAAGCAAGCTATCTACATGATTGAAACGAGTTTAAGGAGAATTTAAAACCTACTACTAAAATTAGCTATTTTTAAAATTCTCGTTTTTTACAATTCCTGAGGCTAAACCGTTTGTGTTACGAACTTCTAAATGTGCTTTTTAGGCAGAAAGCAAGCCATCTACATGATTGATACCAGCATAAGTAGAATTTAAACCCTACTACTAAATTTACCTATTTTTAAAGTTCTTGACTTTTAAAATTCCTGATGCTAAACCGTTTCTGTTACGAACTTCTAAATGTGCTTTTTAGGCAGAAATCTAGCCATCTACATGATTGATACCAGCATAAGTAGAATTTAAACCCTACTACTAAATTTAGCTATTTTTAAAATTTACGATTTTTAAAATTCCTGAGGCTAAACCGTTTGTGTTACGAACTTCTAAATGTGCTTTTTAGATAGAAAGCAAGCTAGCTACATGATTGAAACGAGTTTAAGAAGAATTTAAAACCTACTACTAAATTTAGCTATTTTTAAAGTTCTCGATTTTTAAAATTCCTGAGGCTAAACCGTTTGTGTTACGAACTTCTAAATGTGCTTTTTAGATAGAAAGCAAGCTAGCTACATGATTGAAACGAGTTTAAGAAGAATTTAAAACCTACTACTAAATTTAGCTATTTTTTAAATTCTCGATTTTTAAAATTCCTGAGGTTAAACCGTTTGTGTTACGAACTTCTAAATGTGCTTTTTAGATAGAAAGCAAGCTATCTACATGATTGAAACGAGTTTAAGGAGAATTTAAAACCTACTACTAAAATTAGCTATTTTTAAAATTCTCGTTTTTTACAATTCCTGAGGCTAAACCGTTTGTGTTGCGAACTTCTAAATGTGCTTTTTAGGCAGAAAGCAAGCCATCTACATGATTGATACCAGCATAAGTAGAATTTAAACCCTACTACTAAAATTAGCTATTTTTAAAATTCTCGTTTTTTACAATTCCTGAGGCTAAACCGTTTGTGTTACGAACTTCTAAATGTGCTTTTTAGGCAGAACGCAAGCCATCTACATGATTGTTACCAGCATAAGTAGAATTTAAACCCTACTACTAAATTTAGCTATTTTTAAAGTTCTTGACTTTTAAAATTCCTGATGCTAAACCGTTTGTGTTACGAACTTCTAAATGTGCTTTTTAGGCAGAAATCAAGCCATCTAATTATTGAAACGAGTTTAAGAAGAATTTAAAACCTACTACTAAATTTAGCTATTTTTAAAATTCTCGATTTTTAAAATTCCTGAGGCCAAACCGTTTGTGTTACGAACTTCTAAATGTGCTTTTTACATAGAAAGCAAGCTAACTACATGATTGAAACGAGCTTAAGAAGACTTTAAAACCTACTACTAAATTTAGCTATTTTTAAAATTCTAAATTGTTAAAGTTCCTGGGGCTAAACCGTTTGTGTTACGAACTTCTAAATGTGCTTTTTAGGCAGAAAGCAAGCCATCTACATGATTGATACCAGCATAAGTAGAATTTAAACCCTACTACTAAATTTAGCTATTTTTAAAATTCACGATTTTTAAAATTCTCGAGGCTAAACCGTTTGTGTTACGAACTTCTACATGAGCTTTTTAGGCAGAAAGCAAGCCATCTACATGATTGATACCAGCATAAATAGAATTTAAACAGTACTACTACTAAATTTAGCTATTTTTAAAATTCTTGACTTTTAAAATACCTGATGCTAAACCGTTTGTGTTACGAACTTCTAAATGTGCTTTTTAGATAGAAAGCAAGTCAACTACATGATTGAAACGAGGTTAAGAAGAATTTAAAACCTACTACTCAATTTAGCTATTTTTAAAATTCTCGATTTTTAAAATTCCTGAGGCTTAACCGTTTGTGTTACGAACTTCTAAATGTGCTTTTTAGGCAGAAATCAAGCCATCTACAAGATTGATACCAGCATAAGTAGAATTTAAACCCTACTACTAAATTTAGCTATTTTTAAAATTCACGATTTTTAAAATTCCCGAGGCTAAACGGTTTGTGTTACGAACTTCTTAATATGAATTTTACACAGAAAGCAAGCTATCTACATGATTAAATCGAGTTTAAGGAGAATTTAAAACCTACTACTAAAATTAGCTATTTTTAAAATTCTCGATTTTTAAAATTCCTGGGGCTAAACCGTTTGTGTTACGAACTTCGAAATGTGCTTTTTAGATAGAAAGCGAGCTAGCTACATGATTGAAACGAGTTTAAGAAGAATTTAAAACATACTACTAAATTTAGCTATTTTTAAAATTATCGATTTTTAAAATTCCTGGGGCTAAACCGTTTGTGCCAGGAATTTCTAAATGTGCTTTTAGACAGAAAGCAAGCCATCTACATGATTGAAACGTGATTAAGAAGAATTTAAAACCTACTACTAAATTTAGCTATTTTTAAAATTCTCGATTTTTAAAATTCCTGAGGTTAAACCGTTTGTGTTACGAACTTCTAAATGTGCTTTTTAGGCAGAAAGCAAGCTGTCTACATGATTGAAACGAGTTTAAGAAGAATTTAAAACCTACTACTAAATTTAGCCATTTTTAAAATTCTTGACTTTTAAAATTCCTGATGCTAAACCGTTAGTGTTACGAACTTCTAAATGTGCTTTTTAGATAGAAAGCAAGCCAACTACATGATTAAAACGAATTTAAGAAGAATTTAGAATCTACTACTAAATTTGGCTATTTTTAAAATTCTCGATTTTTAAAATTCCTGAGGCTAAACCGTTTGTGTTACGAACTTCTAAATGTGCTTTTTAGATAGAAAGCAAGCCATCTACATGATTGAAACGAGTTTAAGAAGAATTTAAAACCAACTACTAAATTTAGCTATTTTTAAAATTCTCGATTTTTAAAATTCCTGAGGCTAAACCGTTTGTGTTACGAACTTCTAAATGTGCTTTTTAGATAGAAAGCAAGCTATCTACATGATTGAAACGAGTTTAAGGAGAATTTAAAACCTACTACTAAAATTAGCTATTTTTAAAATTCTCGTTTTTTACAATTCCTGAGGCTAAACCGTTTGTGTTACGAACTTCTAAATGTGCTTTTTAGGCAGAAAGCAAGCCATCTCCATGATTGATTCCAGCATAAGTAGAATTTAAACCCCACTACTAAATCTAGCTATTTTTAAAGTTCTTGACTTTTAAAATTCCTGATGCTAAACCGTTTGTGTTACGAACTTCTAAATGTGCTTTTTAGGTAGAAATCAAGCCATCTACATGATTGATACCAGCATAAGTAAAATTTAAACCTTACTACTAAATTTAGCTATTTTTAAAATTCACGATTTTTAAAATTCCCGAGGCTAAACGGTTTGTGTTACGAACTTCTTAATATGAATTTTACACAGAAAGCAAGCTATCTACATGATTGAATCGAGTTTAAGGAGAATTTAAAACCTACTACTAAAATTAGCTATTTTTAAAATTCTCGATTTTTAAAATTCCTGGGGCTAAACCGTTTGTGTTACGAACTTCGAAATGTGCTTTTTAGATAGAAAGCAAGCTAGCTACATGATTGAAACGAGTTTAAGAAGAATTTAAAACCTACTACTAAATTTAGCTATTTTTAAAATTATCGATTTTTAAAATTCCTGGGGCTAAACCGTTTGTGCTACGAACTTCTAAATGTGCTTTTTAGGCAGAAAGCAAGCTATCTAAATGATTGATACCAGCATAAGTAGAATTTAAATTCTACTACTAAATTTAGCTATTTTTAAAATTCACGATTTTTAAAATTCCTGAGGCTAAACCGTTTGTGTTACGAACTTCTACTTGAGCAGGCAGAAAACAAGCCATCTACGTGATTGATACCAGCATAAGTCGAATTTAAAACCTACTACTAAATTTAGCTATTTTTAAAATTCCCGATTTTTAAAATTCCTGGGGCTAAACCGTTGGTGCTACGAACTTCTAAATGTGCTTTTTAGACAGAAAGCAAGCCATATAAATGATTGAAACGTGTTTAAGAAGAATTTAAAACCTACTACTAAATTTAGCTATTTTTAAAATTCTCGATTTTTAAAATTCCTGAGGCTAAACCGTTTGTGTTACGAACTTCTAAATGTGCTTTTTAGATAGAAAGCAAGCTAGCTACATGATTGAAACGAGTTTAAGCAGAATTTAAAACCTACTACTAAATTTAGCTATTTTTAAAATTTACGATTTTTAAAATTCCTGAGGCTAAACCGTTTGTGTTACGAACTTCTAAATGTGCTTTTTAGGCAGAAAGCAAGCCATCTACATGATTGATACCAGCATAAGTAGAATTTAAACCCTACTACTAAATTTAGCTATCTTTAAAATTTACGATTTTTAAAATTCCTGAGGCTAAACCGTTTGTGTTAGGAACTTCTAAATGTGCTTTTTAGATAGAAAGCAAGCTAGCTACATGATTGAAACGAGTTTAAGAAGAATTTAAAACCTACTACTAAATTTAGCTATTTTTAAAATTCTCGATTTTTAAAATTCCTGAGGCTAAACCGTTGTGTTACGAACTTCTAAATGTGCTTTTTAGGCAGAAATCAAGCCATCTACATGATTGATACCAGCATAAGTAGAATTTAAACCCTACTACTAAATTTAGCTATTTTTAAAATTCACGATTTTTAAAATTCCCGAGGCTAAACCGTTTGTGTTACGAACTTCTTAATATGAATTTTACACAGAAAGCAAGCTATCTACATGATTGAAACGAGTTTAAGGAGAATTTAAAACCTACTACTAAAATTAGCTATTTTTAAAATTCTCGATTTTTAAAATTCCTGAGGCTAAACCGTTTGTGTTACGAACTTCGAAATGTGCATTTTACACAGAAAGCAAGCTATCTACATGACTGTAACGAGTTTAAAAAGAATTTAAAACCTACTACTAAAATTAGCTATTTTTAAAATTCTCGATTTTTAAAATTGCTGAGGCTAAACCGTTTGTGTTACGAACTTCTAAATGTGCTTTTGAGGCAGAAAGCAAGCCATCTACATGATTGATACCAGCATAAGTAGAATTTAAACCCTACTACTAAATTTAGCTATTTTTAAAGTTCTTGACTTTTAAAATTCCTGATGATAAACCGTTTGTGTTACGAACTTCTAAATGTGCTTTTTAGGCATAAATCAAGCCATCTACATGATTGATACCAGCATAAGTAGAATTTAAACCCTACTACTAAATTTAGCTATTTTTAAAATTTACGATTTTTAAAATTCCTGAGGCTAAACCGTTTGTGTTACGAACTTCTAAATGTGCTTTTTAGATAGAAAGCAAGCTAGCTACATGATTGAAACGAGTTTAAGAAGAATTTAAAACCTACTACTAAATTTAGCTATTTTTAAAATTCTCGATTTTTAAAATTCCTGAGGCTAAACCGTTGTGTTACGAACTTCTAAATGTGCTTTTTAGGCAGAAATCAAGCCATCTACATGATTGATACCAGCATAAGTAGAATTTAAACCCTACTACTAAATTTAGCTATTTTTAAAATTCACGATTTTTAAAATTCCCGAGGCTAAACCGTTTGTGTTACGAACTTCTTAATATGAATTTTACACAGAAAGCAAGCTATCTACATGATTGAAACGAGTTTAAGGAGAATTTAAAACCTACTACTAAAATTAGCTATTTTTAAAATTCTCGATTTTTAAAATTCCTGAGGCTAAACCGTTTGTGTTACGAACTTCGAAATGTGCATTTTACACAGAAAGCAAGCTATCTACATGACTGTAACGAGTTTAAAAAGAATTTAAAACCTACTACTAAAATTAGCTATTTTTAAAATTCTCGATTTTTAAAATTGCTGAGGCTAAACCGTTTGTGTTACGAACTTCTAAATGTGCTTTTGAGGCAGAAAGCAAGCCATCTACATGATTGATACCAGCATAAGTAGAATTTAAACCCTACTACTAAATTTAGCTATTTTTAAAGTTCTTGACTTTTAAAATTCCTGATGATAAACCGTTTGTGTTACGAACTTCTAAATGTGCTTTTTAGGCATAAATCAAGCCATCTACATGATTGATACCAGCATAAGTAGAATTTAAACCCTACTACTAAATTTAGCTATTTTTAAAATTTACGATTTTTAAAATTCCTGAGGCTAAACCGTTTGTGTTACGAACTTCTAAATGTGCTTTTTAGATAGAAAGCAAGCTAGCTACATGATTGAAACGAGTTTAAGAAGAATTTAAAACCTACTTCTAAATTTAGCTATTTTTAAAATTCTCGATTTAAAAATTCCTGAGGCTAAACCGTTGTGTTACGAACTTCTAAATGTGCTTTTTAGGCAGAAATCAAGCCATCTACATGATTGATACCAGCATAAGTAGAATTTAAACCCTACTACTAAATTTAGCTATTTTTAAAATTCACGATTTTTAAAATTTCCGAGGCTAAACGGTTTGTGTTACGAACTTCTTAATATGAATTTTACACAGAAAGCAAGCTATCTACATGATTGAAACGAGTTTAAGGAGAATTTAAAACCTACTACTAAAATTAGCTATTTTTAATATTCTCGATTTTTAAAATTCCTGAGGCTAAACCGTTTGTGTTACGAACTTCTAAATGTGCTTTTTAGATAGAAAGCAAGCTAGCTACATGATTGAAACGAGTTTAAGAAGAATTTAAAACCTACTACTAAATTTAGCTATTTTTAAAATTCTCGATTTTTAAAATTCCTGAGGCTAAACCGTTGTGTTACGAACTTCTAAATGTGCTTTTTAGGCAGAAATCAAGCCATCTACATGATTGATACCAGCATAAGTAGAATTTAAACCCTACTACTAAATTTAGCTATTTTTAAAATTCACGATTTTTAAAATTCCCGAGGCTAAGCCGTTTGTGTTACGAACTTCTTAATATGAATTTTACACAGAAAGCAAGCTATCTACATGATTGAAACGAGTTTAAGGAGAATTTAAAACCTACTACTAAAATTAGCTATTTTTAAAATTCTCGATTTTTAAAATGCATGAGGCTAAACCGTTTGGGAATTATAAAAATCTCGCATTTATAAAATTACCAAAAATTAATAAATTCGATTTAAACTCATTTTAGCTGTATAGAACGACGTCTTAAGTAATAATAAGGACATTTAGAAATTTGTATCACCTACGGTTTAGCCTGGGGAATTATAAAAATCTCGCATTTATAAAATTACCAAAAATTAATAAATTCGTTTTAAATTCATTTTAGTTGCATAGAACGACGTCTGAAACCATAATAAGCATCTTTAGAAATTTGTATCTCCTACAGTTTAGCCTGGGCAATTGTAAAAATCTGGCATTTTTAATCTGGCAATTATAAAAATCTCTCTTTTTTAAAATTACCAAAAATTAATAAATTCGATTTAAACTCATTTTAGCTGGATAGAACGATGTCTTAAATAATAATAAGGACATTTAGAAATTTGTATCACCTACAGTTTAGCCTGGGCAATTATAAAAATCTCGCATTTTTAATCAGGCAATTATAAAAATCTCTCTTTTTTAAAATTACCAAAAATTAATAAATTCGATTTAAACTCATTTTAGCTGCATAGAACGACGTCTTAAGTAATAATAAGGACATTTAGAAATTTGTATCACCTACGGTTGAGCCTGCAGAATTATAAAAATCTCGCATTTATAAAATTACCAAAAATTAATAAATTCGTTTTAAATTCATTTTAGCTGCATAGAACGACGTCTGAAACCATAATAAGCATATTTAGAAATTTGTATCTCCTACAGTTTAGCCTGGGCAATTATAAAAATCTCGCATTTTTAATCTGGCAATTATAAAAATCTGTCTTTTTGAAAATTACCAAAAATTAATAAATTCGATTTAAACTCATTTTAGCTGCATAGAACGACGTCTTAAGTAATAATAAGGACATTTAGAAATTTGTATCACCTACGGTTTAGCCTGGGGAATTATAAAAATCTCGCATTTATAAAAATACCAAAAATTAATAAATTCGTTTTAAATTCATTTTAGCTGCATAGAACGACGTCTGAAACCATAATAAGCATATTTAGAAATTTGTATCTCCTACAGTTTAGCCTGGGCAATTATAAAAATCTCGCATTTTTAATCTGGCAATTATAAAAATCTCGCATTTTTAATCTGGCAATTATAAAAATCTCTCTTTTTTAAAATTACCAAAAATTAATAAATTCGATTTAAACTCATTTTAGCTGCATAGAACGACGTCTTAAGTAATAATAAGGACATTTAGAAATTTGTATCACCTACGGTTTAGCCTGAGCAATTATAAAAATCTCGCATTTTTAATCTGGCAATTATAAAAATCTGTCTTTTTTAAAATTACCAAAAATTAATAAATTCGATTTAAACTCATTTTAGCTGCATAGAACGACGTCTTAAGTAATAATAAGGACATTTAGAAATTTGTATCACCTACGGTTTAGCCTGGGGAATTATAAAAATCTCGCATTTATAAAATTACCAAAAATTAATAAATTCGTTTTAAATTCATTTTAGCTGCATAGAACGACGTCTGAAACCATAATAAGCATATTTAGAAATTTGTATCTCCTACAGTTTAGCCTGGGCAATTATAAAAATCTCGCATTTTTAATCTGGCAATTATAAAAATCTCTCTTTTTTAAAATTACCAAAAATTAATAAATTCGATTTAAACTCATTTTAGCTGCATAGAACGACGTCTTAAGTAATAATAAGGACATTTAGAAATTTGTATCACCTACGGTTTAGCCTGGCGAATTATGAAAATCTCGCATTTATAAAATTACCAAAAATTAATAAATTCGATTTAAACTCATTTTAGCTGCATAGAACGACGTCTGAAACCATAATAAACATATTTAGAAATTTGTATCTCCTACAGTTTAGCCTGGGCAATTATAAAAATCTCGCATTTTTAATCTGGCAATAATAAAAATCTCTCTTTTTTAAAATTACCAAAAATTAATAAATTCGATTTAAACTCATTTTAGCTGCATAGAACGACGTCTTAAGTAATAATAAGGACATTTAGAAATTTGTATCACCTACGGTTTAGCCTGGGGAATTATAAAAATCTCGCATTTATAAAAATACCAAAAATTAATAAATTCGTTTTAAATTCATTTTAGCTGCATAGAACGACGTCTGAAACCATAATAAGCATATTTAGAAATTTGTATCTCCTACAGTTTAGCCTGGGCAATTATAAAAATCTCGCATTTTAAATCTGGCAATTATAAAAATCTCTCTTTTTTAAAATTACCAAAAATTAATAAATTCGATTTAAACTCATTTTAGCTGCATAGAACGATGTCTTAAATAATAATAAGGACATTTAGAAATTTGTATCACCTACAGTTTAGCCTGGGCAATTATAAAAATCTCGCATTTTTAATCAGGCAATTATAAAGATCTCTCTTTTTTAAAATTACCAAAAATTAATAAATTCGATTTAAAGTCATTTTAGCTGTATAGAACGACGTCTTAAGTAATAATAAGGACATTTAGAAATTTGTATCACCTACAGTTTAGCCTGGGCAATTATAAAAATCTGGCATTTTTAATCTGGCAATTATAAAAATCTCTCTTTTTTAAAATTACCAAAAATTAATAAATTCGATTTAAACTCATTTTAGCTGGATAGAACGATGTCTTAAATAATAATAAGGACATTTAGAAATTTGTATCACCTACAGTTTAGCCTGGGCAATTATAAAAATCTCGCATTTTTAATCAGGCAATTATAAAAATCTGTCTTTTTTAAAATTACCAAAAATTAATAAATTCGATTTAAACTCATTTTAGCTGCATAGAACGACGTCTTAAGTAATAATAAGGACATTTAGAAATTTGTATCACCTACGGTTTAGCCTGCAGAATTATAAAAATCTCGCATTTATAAAATTACCAAAAATTAATAAATTCGT
The DNA here is from genome assembly GCA_963082815.1 of Melanotus villosus. Lineage (NCBI taxonomy): Eukaryota > Metazoa > Arthropoda > Insecta > Coleoptera > Elateridae > Melanotus > Melanotus villosus. Next base: position 22,543,813 of record OY720425.1, read on the forward strand.
TTTAAATTCATTTTAGCTGCATAGAACGACGTCTGAAACCATAATAAGCATATTTAGAAATTTGTATCTCCTACAGTTTAGCCTGGGCAATTATAAAAATCTCGCATTTTTAATCTGGCAATTATAAAAATCTCGCATTTTTAATCTGGCAATTATAAAAATCTCTCTTTTTTAAAATTACCAAAAATTAATAAATTCGATTTAAACTCATTTTAGCTGCATAGAACGACGTCTTAAGTAATAATAAGGACATTTAGAAATTTTTATCATCTACGGTTTAGCCTGGGGAATTATAAAAATCTGGCATTTATAAAATTACCAAAAATTAATAAATTCGATTTAAATTCATTTTAGCTGTATAGAACGATGTCTGAAACCATAATAAGCATATTTAGAAATTTGTATCTCCTACAGTTTAGCCTGGGCAATTATAAAAATCTCGCATTTTTAATCTGGAAATTATAAAAATCTGTCTATTTTAAAATTACCAAAAATTAATAAATTCGATTTAAACTCATTTTAGCTGCATAGAACAACGTCTTAAGTAATAATAAGGACATTTAGAAATTTGTATCACCTACGGTTTAGCCTGCAGAATTATAAAAATCTCTCATTTATAAAATTACCAAAAATTAATAAATTCGTTTTAAATTCATTTTAGCTGCATAGAACGACGTCTGAAACCATAATAAGCATATTTAGAAATTTGTATCTCCTACGGTTTAGCCTGGGCAATTATAAAAATCTCGCATTTTTAAACTGGCAATTATAAAAATCTGTCTTTTTTAAAATTACCAAAAATTAATAAATTCGATTTAAACTCATTTTAGCTGCATAGAACGACGTCTTAAGTAATAATAAGGACATTTAGAAATTTTTATCACCTACGGTTTAGCCTGGGGAATTATAAAAATCTCGCATTTATAAAATTACCAAAAATTAATAAATTCGATTTAAACTCATTTTAGCTGCATAGAACGACGTCTGAAACCTTAATAAACATAATTAGAAATTTGTATCTCCTACAGTTTAGCCTGGGAAATTATAAAAATCTCGCATTTTTAATCTGGCAATTATAAAAATCTCTCTTTTTTAAAATTACCAAAAATTAATAAATTCGATTTAAACTCATTTTAGCTGCATAGAACGACGTCTTAAATAATAATAAGGACATTTAGAAATTTGTATCACCTACGGTTTAGCCTGCAGAATTATAAAAATCTCGCATTTATAATATTACCAAAAATTAATAAATTCGTTTTAAATTCATTTTAGCTTCATAGAACGACGTCTGAAACCATAATAAGCATATTTAGAAATTTGTATCTCCTACAGTTTAGCCTGGGCAATTATAAAAATCTCGCATTTTTAATCTGGCAATAATAAAAATCTCTCTTTTTTAAAATTACCAAAAATAAATAAATTCGGCTTAAACTCATTTTAGCTGCATAGAACGACGCCTTAAATAATAATAAGGACATTTAGAAATTTTTATCATCTACGGTTTAGCCTGGGGAATTATAAAAATCTCGCATTTATAAAATTACCAAAAATTAATAAATTCGATTTAAACTCATTTTAGCTGCATAGAACGACGTCTGAAACCATAATAAACATATTTAGAAATTTGTATCTCCTACAGTTTAGCCTGGGAAATTATAAAAATCTCGCATTTTTAATCTGGCAATTATAAAAATCTCTCTTTTTTAAAATTACCAAAAATTAATAAATTCGATTTAAACTCATTTTAGCTGCATAGAACGACGTCTTAAATAATAATAAAGACATTTAGAAATTTGTATCACCTACGGTTTAGCCTGCAGAATTATAAAAATCTCGCATTTATAAAATTACCAAAAATTAATAAATTCGTTTTAAATTCATTTTAGCTGCATAGCACGACGTCTGAAACCATAATAAGCATATTTAGAAATTTGTATCTCCTACAGTTTAGCCTGGGCAATTATAAAAATCTCGCATTTTTAATCTGGCAATAATAAAAATCTCTCTTTTTTAAAATTACCAAAAATAAATAAATTCGGCTTAAACTCATTTTAGCTGCATAGAACGACGTCTTAAGTAATAATAAGGACATTTAGAAATTTTTATCACTTACGGTTTAGCCTGGGGAATTATAAAAATCTCGCATTTATAAAATTACCAAAAATTAATAAATTCGATTTAAACTCATTTTAGCTGCATAGAACGACGTCTGAAACCATAATAAACATATTTAGAAATTTGTATCTCATACAGTTTAGCCTGGGAAATTATAAAAATCTCGCATTTTTAATCTGGCAATTATAAAAATCTCTCTTTTTTAAAATTACCAAAAATTAATAAATTCGATTTAAACTCATTTTAGCTGCATAGAACGACGTCTTAAGTAATAATAAGGACATTTAGAAATTTTTATCACCTACGGTTTAGCCTGGGGAATTATAAAAATCTCGCATTTATAAAATTACCAAAAATTAATAAATTCGATTTAAACTCATTTTAGCTGCATAGAACGACGTCTGAAACCATAATAAACATATTTAGAAATTTGTATCTCCTACAGTTTAGCCTGGGAAATTATAAAAATCTCGCATTTTTAATCTGGCAATTATAAAAATCTCTCTTTTTTAAAATTACCAAAAATTAATAAATTCGATTTAAACTCATTTTAGCTGCATAGAACGACGTCTTAAATAATAATAAGGACATTTAGAAATTTGTATCACCTACGGTTTAGCCTGCAGAATTATAAAAATCTCGCATTTATAATATTACCAAAAATTAATAAATTCGTTTTAAATTCATTTTAGCTTCATAGAACGACGTCTGAAACCATAATAAGCATATTTAGAAATTTGTATCTCCTACAGTTTAGCCTGGGCAATTATAAAAATCTCGCGTTTTTAATCTGGCAATTATAAAAATCTCTCTTTTTTAAAATTACCAAAAATTAATAAATTCGATTTAAACTCATTTTAGCTGCATAGAACGACGTCTTAAATAATAATAAAGACATTTAGAAATTTGTATCACCTACGGTTTAGCCTGCAGAATTATAAAAATCTCGCATTTATAAAATTACCAAAAATTAATAAATTCGTTTTAAATTCATTTTAGCTGCATAGCACGACGTCTGAAACCATAATAAGCATATTTAGAAATTTGTATCTCCTACAGTTTAGCCTGGGCAATTATAAAAATCTCGCATTTTTAATCTGGCAATAATAAAAATCTCTCTTTTTTAAAATTACCAAAAATAAATAAATTCGGCTTAAACTCATTTTAGCTGCATAGAACGACGCCTTAAATAATAATAAGGACATTTAGAAATTTTTATCATCTACGGTTTAGCCTGGGGAATTATAAAAATCTCGCATTTATAAAATTACCAAAAATTAATAAATTCGATTTAAACTCATTTTAGCTGCATAGAACGACGTCTGAAACCATAATAAACATATTTAGAAATTTGTATCTCCTACAGTTTAGCCTGGGCAATTATAAAAATCTCGCATTTTTAATCGGGCAATTATAAAAATCTCTCTTTTTTAAAATTACCAAAAATTAATAAATTCGATTTAAACTCATTTTAGCTGCATAGAACGACGTCTTAAGTAATAATAAGGACATTTAGAAATTTGTATCACCTACGGTTTAGCCTGCAGAATTATAAAAATCTCGCATTTATAATATTACCAAAAATTAATAAATTCGTTTTAAATTCATTTTAGCTTCATAGAACGACGTCTGAAACCATAATAAGCATATTTAGAAATTTGTATCTCCTACAGTTTAGCCTGGGCAATTATAAAAATCTCGCATTTTTAATATGACAATTATAAAAATCTGTCTTTTTTAAAATTACCAAAAATTAATAAATTCGATTTAAACTCATTTTAGCTGCATAGAACGACGTCTTAAATAATAATAAGGACATTTAGAAATTTGTATCACCTACGGTTTAGCCTGCAGAATTATAAAAATCTCTCATTTATAAAATTACCAAAAATTAATAAATTCGTTTTAAATTCATTTTAGCTGCATAGAACGACGTCTGAAACCATAATAAGCATATTTAGAAATTTGTATCTCCTACGGTTTAGCCTGGGCAATTATAAAAATCTCGCATTTTTAATCTGGCAATTATAAAAATCTGTCTTTTTTAAAATTACCAAAAATTAATAAATTCGATTTAAACTCATTTTAGCTGCATAGAACGACGTCTTAAGTAATAATAAGGACATTTAGAAATTTGTATCACCTACGGTTTAGCCTGGGGAATTATAAAAATCTCGCATTTATAAAAATACCAAAAATTAATAAATTCGTTTTAAATTCATTTTAGCTGCATAGAACGACGTCTGAAACCATAATAAGCATATTTAGAAATTTGTATCTCCTACAGTTTAGCCTGGGCAATTATAAAAATCTCGCATTTTTAATCTGGCAATTATAAAAATCTCGCATTTTTAATCTGGCAATTATAAAAATCTCTCTTTTTTAAAATTACCAAAAATTAATAAATTCGATTTAAACTCATTTTAGCTGCATAGAACGACGTCTTAAGTAATAATAAGGACATTTAGAAATTTGTATCACCTACGGTTTAGCCTGAGCAATTATAAAAATCTCGCATTTTTAATCTGGCAATTATAAAAATCTGTCTTTTTTAAAATTACCAAAAATTAATAAATTCGATTTAAACTCATTTTAGCTGCATAGAACGACGTCTTAAGTAATAATAAGGACATTTAGAAATTTGTATCACCTACGGTTTAGCCTGGGGAATTATAAAAATCTCGCATTTATAAAATTACCAAAAATTAATAAATTCGTTTTAAATTCATTTTAGCTGCATAGAACGACGTCTGAAACCATAATAAGCATATTTAGAAATTTGTATCTCCTACAGTTTAGCCTGGGCAATTATAAAAATCTCGCATTTTTAATCTGGCAATTATAAAAATCTCTCTTTTTTAAAATTACCAAAAATTAATAAATTCGATTTAAACTCATTTTAGCTGCATAGAACGACGTCTTAAGTAATAATAAGGACATTTAGAAATTTGTATCACCTACGGTTTAGCCTGGCGAATTATGAAAATCTCGCATTTATAAAATTACCAAAAATTAATAAATTCGATTTAAACTCATTTTAGCTGCATAGAACGACGTCTGAAACCATAATAAACATATTTAGAAATTTGTATCTCCTACAGTTTAGCCTGGGCAATTATAAAAATCTCGCATTTTTAATCTGGCAATAATAAAAATCTCTCTTTTTTAAAATTACCAAAAATTAATAAATTCGATTTAAACTCATTTTAGCTGCATAGAACGACGTCTTAAGTAATAATAAGGACATTTAGAAATTTGTATCACCTACGGTTTAGCCTGGGGAATTATAAAAATCTCGCATTTATAAAAATACCAAAAATTAATAAATTCGTTTTAAATTCATTTTAGCTGCATAGAACGACGTCTGAAACCATAATAAGCATATTTAGAAATTTGTATCTCCTACAGTTTAGCCTGGGCAATTATAAAAATCTCGCATTTTAAATCTGGCAATTATAAAAATCTCTCTTTTTTAAAATTACCAAAAATTAATAAATTCGATTTAAACTCATTTTAGCTGCATAGAACGATGTCTTAAATAATAATAAGGACATTTAGAAATTTGTATCACCTACAGTTTAGCCTGGGCAATTATAAAAATCTCGCATTTTTAATCAGGCAATTATAAAGATCTCTCTTTTTTAAAATTACCAAAAATTAATAAATTCGATTTAAAGTCATTTTAGCTGTATAGAACGACGTCTTAAGTAATAATAAGGACATTTAGAAATTTGTATCACCTACAGTTTAGCCTGGGCAATTATAAAAATCTGGCATTTTTAATCTGGCAATTATAAAAATCTCTCTTTTTTAAAATTACCAAAAATTAATAAATTCGATTTAAACTCATTTTAGCTGGATAGAACGATGTCTTAAATAATAATAAGGACATTTAGAAATTTGTATCACCTACAGTTTAGCCTGGGCAATTATAAAAATCTCGCATTTTTAATCAGGCAATTATAAAAATCTGTCTTTTTTAAAATTACCAAAAATTAATAAATTCGATTTAAACTCATTTTAGCTGCATAGAACGACGTCTTAAGTAATAATAAGGACATTTAGAAATTTGTATCACCTACGGTTTAGCCTGCAGAATTATAAAAATCTCGCATTTATAAAATTACCAAAAATTAATAAATTCGTTTTAAATTCATTTTAGCTGCATAGAACGACGTCTGAAACCATAATAAGCATATTTAGAAATTTGTATCTCCTACAGTTTAGCCTGGGCAATTATAAAAATCTCGCATTTTTAATCTGGCAATTATAAAAATCTCGCATTTTTAATCTGGCAATTATAAAAATCTCTCTTTTTTAAAATTACCAAAAATTAATAAATTCGATTTAAACTCATTTTAGCTGCATAGAACGACGTCTTAAGTAATAATAAGGACATTTAGAAATTTTTATCATCTACGGTTTAGCCTGGGGAATTATAAAAATCTGGCATTTATAAAATTACCAAAAATTAATAAATTCGATTTAAATTCATTTTAGCTGTATAGAACGATGTCTGAAACCATAATAAGCATATTTAGAAATTTGTATCTCCTACAGTTTAGCCTGGGCAATTATAAAAATCTCGCATTTTTAATCTGGAAATTATAAAAATCTGTCTATTTTAAAATTACCAAAAATTAATAAATTCGATTTAAACTCATTTTAGCTGCATAGAACAACGTCTTAAGTAATAATAAGGACATTTAGAAATTTGTATCACCTACGGTTTAGCCTGCAGAATTATAAAAATCTCTCATTTATAAAATTACCAAAAATTAATAAATTCGTTTTAAATTCATTTTAGCTGCATAGAACGACGTCTGAAACCATAATAAGCATATTTAGAAATTTGTATCTCCTACGGTTTAGCCTGGGCAATTATAAAAATCTCGCATTTTTAAACTGGCAATTATAAAAATCTGTCTTTTTTAAAATTACCAAAAATTAATAAATTCGATTTAAACTCATTTTAGCTGCATAGAACGACGTCTTAAGTAATAATAAGGACATTTAGAAATTTTTATCACCTACGGTTTAGCCTGGGGAATTATAAAAATCTCGCATTTATAAAATTACCAAAAATTAATAAATTCGATTTAAACTCATTTTAGCTGCATAGAACGACGTCTGAAACCTTAATAAACATAATTAGAAATTTGTATCTCCTACAGTTTAGCCTGGGAAATTATAAAAATCTCGCATTTTTAATCTGGCAATTATAAAAATCTCTCTTTTTTAAAATTACCAAAAATTAATAAATTCGATTTAAACTCATTTTAGCTGCATAGAACGACGTCTTAAATAATAATAAGGACATTTAGAAATTTGTATCACCTACGGTTTAGCCTGCAGAATTATAAAAATCTCGCATTTATAATATTACCAAAAATTAATAAATTCGTTTTAAATTCATTTTAGCTTCATAGAACGACGTCTGAAACCATAATAAGCATATTTAGAAATTTGTATCTCCTACAGTTTAGCCTGGGCAATTATAAAAATCTCGCATTTTTAATCTGGCAATAATAAAAATCTCTCTTTTTTAAAATTACCAAAAATAAATAAATTCGGCTTAAACTCATTTTAGCTGCATAGAACGACGCCTTAAATAATAATAAGGACATTTAGAAATTTTTATCATCTACGGTTTAGCCTGGGGAATTATAAAAATCTCGCATTTATAAAATTACCAAAAATTAATAAATTCGATTTAAACTCATTTTAGCTGCATAGAACGACGTCTGAAACCATAATAAACATATTTAGAAATTTGTATCTCCTACAGTTTAGCCTGGGAAATTATAAAAATCTCGCATTTTTAATCTGGCAATTATAAAAATCTCTCTTTTTTAAAATTACCAAAAATTAATAAATTCGATTTAAACTCATTTTAGCTGCATAGAACGACGTCTTAAATAATAATAAAGACATTTAGAAATTTGTATCACCTACGGTTTAGCCTGCAGAATTATAAAAATCTCGCATTTATAAAATTACCAAAAATTAATAAATTCGTTTTAAATTCATTTTAGCTGCATAGCACGACGTCTGAAACCATAATAAGCATATTTAGAAATTTGTATCTCCTACAGTTTAGCCTGGGCAATTATAAAAATCTCGCATTTTTAATCTTGCAATAATAAAAATCTCTCTTTTTTAAAATTACCAAAAATAAATAAATTCGGCTTAAACTCATTTTAGCTGCATAGAACGACGTCTTAAGTAATAATAAGGACATTTAGAAATTTTTATCACTTACGGTTTAGCCTGGGGAATTATAAAAATCTCGCATTTATAAAATTACCAAAAATTAATAAATTCGATTTAAACTCATTTTAGCTGCATAGAACGACGTCTGAAACCATAATAAACATATTTAGAAATTTGTATCTCATACAGTTTAGCCTGGGAAATTATAAAAATCTCGCATTTTTAATCTGGCAATTATAAAAATCTCTCTTTTTTAAAATTACCAAAAATTAATAAATTCGATTTAAACTCATTTTAGCTGCATAGAACGACGTCTTAAGTAATAATAAGGACATTTAGAAATTTTTATCACCTACGGTTTAGCCTGGGGAATTATAAAAATCTCGCATTTATAAAATTACCAAAAATTAATAAATTCGATTTAAACTCATTTTAGCTGCATAGAACGACGTCTGAAACCATAATAAACATATTTAGAAATTTGTATCTCCTACAGTTTAGCCTGGGAAATTATAAAAATCTCGCATTTTTAATCTGGCAATTATAAAAATCTCTCTTTTTTAAAATTACCAAAAATTAATAAATTCGATTTAAACTCATTTTAGCTGCATAGAACGACGTCTTAAATAATAATAAGGACATTTAGAAATTTGTATCACCTACGGTTTAGCCTGCAGAATTATAAAAATCTCGCATTTATAATATTACCAAAAATTAATAAATTCGTTTTAAATTCATTTTAGCTTCATAGAACGACGTCTGAAACCATAATAAGCATATTTAGAAATTTGTATCTCCTACAGTTTAGCCTGGGCAATTATAAAAATCTCGCGTTTTTAATCTGGCAATTATAAAAATCTCTCTTTTTTAAAATTACCAAAAATTAATAAATTCGATTTAAACTCATTTTAGCTGCATAGAACGACGTCTTAAATAATAATAAAGACATTTAGAAATTTGTATCACCTACGGTTTAGCCTGCAGAATTATAAAAATCTCGCATTTATAAAATTACCAAAAATTAATAAATTCGTTTTAAATTCATTTTAGCTGCATAGCACGACGTCTGAAACCATAATAAGCATATTTAGAAATTTGTATCTCCTACAGTTTAGCCTGGGCAATTATAAAAATCTCGCATTTTTAATCTGGCAATAATAAAAATCTCTCTTTTTTAAAATTACCAAAAATAAATAAATTCGGCTTAAACTCATTTTAGCTGCATAGAACGACGCCTTAAATAATAATAAGGACATTTAGAAATTTTTATCATCTACGGTTTAGCCTGGGGAATTATAAAAATCTCGCATTTATAAAATTACCAAAAATTAATAAATTCGATTTAAACTCATTTTAGCTGCATAGAACGACGTCTGAAACCATAATAAACATATTTAGAAATTTGTATCTCCTACAGTTTAGCCTGGGCAATTATAAAAATCTCGCATTTTTAATCGGGCAATTATAAAAATCTCTCTTTTTTAAAATTACCAAAAATTAATAAATTCGATTTAAACTCATTTTAGCTGCATAGAACGACGTCTTAAGTAATAATAAGGACATTTAGAAATTTGTATCACCTACGGTTTAGCCTGCAGAATTATAAAAATCTCGCATTTATAATATTACCAAAAATTAATAAATTCGTTTTAAATTCATTTTAGCTTCATAGAACGACGTCTGAAACCATAATAAGCATATTTAGAAATTTGTATCTCCTACAGTTTAGCCTGGGCAATTATAAAAATCTCGCATTTTTAATATGACAATTATAAAAATCTGTCTTTTTTAAAATTACCAAAAATTAATAAATTCGATTTAAACTCATTTTAGCTGCATAGAACGACGTCTTAAATAATAATAAGGACATTTAGAAATTTGTATCACCTACGGTTTAGCCTGCAGAATTATAAAAATCTCTCATTTATAAAATTACCAAAAATTAATAAATTCGTTTTAAATTCATTTTAGCTGCATAGAACGACGTCTGAAACCATAATAAGCATATTTAGAAATTTGTATCTCCTACGGTTTAGCCTGGGCAATTATAAAAATCTCGCATTTTTAAACTGGCAATTATAAAAATCTGTCTTTTTTAAAATTACCAAAAATTAATAAATTCGATTTAAACTCATTTTAGCTGCATAGAACGACGTCTTAAGTAATAATAAGGACATTTAGAAATTTTTATCACCTACGGTTTAGCCTGGGGAATTATAAAAATCTCGCATTTATAAAATTACCAAAAATTAATAAATTCGATTTAAACTCATTTTAGCTGCATAGAACGACGTCTGAAACCATAATAAACATATTTAGAAATTTGTATCTCCTACAGTTTAGCCTGGGAAATTATAAAAATCTCGCATTTTTAATCTGGCAATTATAAAAATCTCTCTTTTTCAAAATTACCAAAAATTAATAAATTCGATTTAAACTCATTTTAGCTGCATAGAACGACGTCTTAAATAATAATAAGGACATTTAGAAATTTGTATCACCTACGGTTTAGCCTGGGGAATTATAAAAATCTCGCATTTAGAAAATTACCAAAAATTAATAAATTCGTTTTAAATTCATTCTAGCTGCATAGAACGACGTGTGAAACCATAATAAGCATATTTAGAAATTTGTATCTCCTACAGTCTAGCCTGGGCAATTATAAAAATCTCGCATTTTTAATCTGGCAATAATAAAAATCTCTCTTTTTTAAAATTACCAAAAATAAATAAATTCGGCTTAAACTCATTTTAGCTGCATAGAACGACGTCTTAAATAATAATAAGGACATTTAGAAATTTTTATCATCTACGGTTTAGCCTGGGGAATTATAAAAATCTGGCATTTATAAAATTACCAAAAATTAATAAATTCGATTTGAATTCATTTTAGCTGTATAGAACGACGTCTGAAACCATAATAAGCATATTTAGAAATTTGTATCTCCTACAGTTTAGCCTGGGCAATTATAAAAATCTCGCATTTTTAATCTGGCAATTATAAAAATCTGTCTTTTTTAAAATTACCAAAAATTAATAAATTCGATTTAAACTCATTTTAGCTGCATAGAACAACGTCTTAAGTAATAATAAGGACATTTAGAAATTTGTATCACCTACGGTTTAGCCTGCAGAATTATAAAAATCTCGCATTTATAAAATTACCAAAAATTAATAAATTCGTTTTAAATTCATTTTAGCTGCATAGCACGACGTCTGAAACCATAATAAGCATATTTAGAAATTTGTATCTCCTACAGTTTAGCCTGGGCAATTATAAAAATCTCGCATTTTTAATCTGGCAATAATAAAAATCTCTCTTTTTTAAAATTACCAAAAATAAATAAATTCGGCTTAAACTCATTTTAGCTGCATAGAACGACGCCTTAAATAATAATAAGGACATTTAGAAATTTTTATCATCTACGGTTTAGCCTGGGGAATTATAAAAATCTCGCATTTATAAAATTACCAAAAATTAATAAATTCGATTTAAACTCATTTTAGCTGCATAGAACGACGTCTGAAACCATAATAAACATATTTAGAAATTTGTATCTCCTACAGTTTAGCCTGGGCAATTATAAAAATCTCGCATTTTTAATCGGGCAATTATAAAAATCTCTCTTTTTTAAAATTACCAAAAATTAATAAATTCGATTTAAACTCATTTTAGCTGCATAGAACGACGTCTTAAGTAATAATAAGGACATTTAGAAATTTGTATCACCTACGGTTTAGCCTGCAGAATTATAAAAATCTCGCATTTATAAAATTACCAAAAATTAATAAATTCGTTTTAAATTCATTTTAGCTTCATAGAACGACGTCTGAAACCATAATAAGCATATTTAGAAATTTGTATCTCCTACAGTTTAGCCTGGGCAATTATAAAAATCTCGCATTTTTAATGTGGCAATTATAAAAATCTGTCTCTTTTTACCAAAAATTAATAAATTCGATTTAAACTCATTTTAGCTGCATAGAACGACGTCTTAAGTAATAATAAGGACATTTAGAAATTTGTATCACCTACGGTTTAGCCTGGGGAATTATAAAAATCTCGCATTTATAAAATTACCAAAAATTAATAAATTCGTTTTAAATTCATTCTAGCTGCATAGAACGACGTGTGAAACCATAATAAGCATATTTAGAAATTTGTATCTCCTACAGTTTAGCCTGGGCAATTATAAAAATCTCGCATTTTTAATCTGGCAATTATAAAAATCTGTCTTTTTTAAAATTACCAAAAATTAATAAATTCGATTTAAACTCATTTTAGCTGCATAGAACGACGTCTTAAGTAATAATAAGGACATTTAGAAATTTGTATCACCTACGGTTTAGCCTGCAGGATTATAAAAATCTCGCATTTATAAAATTACCAAAAATTAATAAATTCGTTTTAAATTCATTTTAGCTGCATAGCACGACGTCTGAAACCATAATAAGCATATTTAGAAATTTGTATCTCCTACAGTTTAGCCTGGGCAATTATAAAAATCTCGCATTTTTAATCTGGCAATTATTAAAATCTGTCTTTTTTAAAATTACCAAAAATTAATAAATTCGGCTTAAACTCATTTTAGCTGCATAGAACGACGTCTTAAATAATAATAAGGACATTTAGAAATTTTTATCACCTACGGTTTAGCCTGGGGAATTATAAAAATCTCGCATTTATAAAATTACCAAAAATTAATAAATTCGATTTAAACTCATTTTAGCTGCATAGAACGACGTCTGAAACCATAATAAACTTATATTTAGAAATTTGTATCTCCTACAGTTTAGCCTGGGAAATTATAAAAATCTCGCATTTTTAATCTGGCAATTATAAAAATCTCTTTTTTAAAATTACCAAAAATTAATAAATTCGATTTAAACTCATTTTAGCTGCATAGAACGACGTCTGAAACCATAATAAACATATTTAGAAATTTGTATCTCATACAGTTTAGCCTGGGAAATTATAAAAATCTCGCATTTTTAATCTGGCAATTATAAAAATCTCTCTTTTTTAAAATTACCAAAAATTAATAAATTCGATTTAAACTCATTTTAGCTGCATAGAACGACGTCTTAAGTAATAATAAGGACATTTAGAAATTTTTATCACCTACGGTTTAGCCTGGGGAATTATAAAAATCTCGCATTTATAAAATTACCAAAAATTAATAAATTCGATTTAAACTCATTTTAGCTGCATAGAACGACGTCTGAAACCATAATAAACATATTTAGAAATTTGTATCTCCTACAGTTTAGCCTGGGAAATTATAAAAATCTCGCATTTTTAATCTGGCAATTATAAAAATCTGTCTTTTCTAAAATTACCAAAAATTAATAAATTCGATTTAAACTCATTTTAGCTGCATAGAACGACGTCTTAAGTAATAATAAGGACATTTAGAAATTTGTATCACCTACGGTTTAGCCTGGGGAATTATAAAAATCTCGCATTTATAAAATTACCAAAAATTAATAAATTCGTTTTAAATTCATTTTAGCTGCATAGCACGACGTCTGAAACCATAATAAGCATATTTAGAAATTTGTATCTCCTACAGTTTAGCCTGGGCAATTATAAAAATCTCGCATTTATAAAATTACCAAAAATTAATAAATTCGATTTAAACTCATTTTAGCTGCATAGAACGACGTCTGAAACCATAATAAACATATTTAGAAATTTGTATCTCCTACAGTTTAGCCTGGGCAATTATAAAAATCTCGCATTTTTAATCTGGCAATTATTAAAATCTGTCTTTTTTAAAATTACCAAAAATTAATAAATTCGGCTTAAACTCATTTTAGCTGCATAGAACGACGTCTTAAATAATAATAAGGACATTTAGAAATTTTTATCACCTACGGTTTAGCCTGGGGAATTATAAAAATCTCGCATTTATAAAATTACCAAAAATTAATAAATTCGATTTAAACTCATTTTAGCTGCATAGAACGACGTCTGAAACCATAATAAACTTATATTTAGAAATTTGTATCTCCTACAGTTTAGCCTGGGAAATTATAAAAATCTCGCATTTTTAATCTGGCAATTATAAAAATCTCTTTTTTAAAATTACCAAAAATTAATAAATTCGATTTAAACTCATTTTAGCTGCATAGAACGACGTCTGAAACCATAATAAACATATTTAGAAATTTGTATCTCATACAGTTTAGCCTGGGAAATTATAAAAATCTCGCATTTTTAATCTGGCAATTATAAAAATCTCTCTTTTTTAAAATTACCAAAAATTAATAAATTCGATTTAAACTCATTTTAGCTGCATAGAACGACGTCTTAAGTAATAATAAGGACATTTAGAAATTTTTATCACCTACGGTTTAGCCTGGGGAATTATAAAAATCTCGCATTTATAAAATTACCAAAAATTAATAAATTCGATTTAAACTCATTTTAGCTGCATAGAACGACGTCTGAAACCATAATAAACATATTTAGAAATTTGTATCTCCTACAGTTTAGCCTGGGAAATTATAAAAATCTCGCATTTTTAATCTGGCAATTATAAAAATCTGTCTTTTTTAAAATTACCAAAAATTAATAAATTCGATTTAAACTCATTTTAGCTGCATAGAACGACGTCTTAAGTAATAATAAGGACATTTAGAAATTTGTATCACCTACGGTTTAGCCTGGGGAATTATAAAAATCTCGCATTTATAAAATTACCAAAAATTAATAAATTCGTTTTAAATTCATTTTAGCTGCATAGCACGACGTCTGAAACCATAATAAGCATATTTAGAAATTTGTATCTCCTACAGTTTAGCCTGGGCAATTATAAAAATCTCGCATTTTTAATCTGGCAATTATTAAAATCTGTCTTTTTTAAAATTACCAAAAATTAATAAATTCGGCTTAAACTCATTTTAGCTGCATAGAACGACGTCTGAAACCATAATAAACTTATATTTAGAAATTTGTATCTCCTACAGTTTAGCCTGGGAAATTATAAAAATCTCGCATTTTTAATCTGGCAATTATAAAAATCTCTTTTTTAAAATTACCAAAAATTAATAAATTCGATTTAAACTCATTTTAGCTGCATAGAACGACGTCTTAGATAATAATAAGGACATTTAGAAATTTGTATCACCTACGGTTTAGCCTGGGGATTTATAAAAATCTCGCATTTATAAAATTACCAAAAATTAATAAATTCGTTTTAAATTCATTCTAGCTGCATAGAACGACGTGTGAAACCATAATAAGCATATTTAGAAATTTGTATCTCCTACAGTTTAGCCTGGGCAATTATAAAAATCTCGCATTTTTAATCTGGCAATAATAAAAATCTCTCTTTTTTAAAATTACCAAAAATAAATAAATTCGGCTTAAACTCATTTTAGCTGCATAGAACGACGTCTTAAATAATAATAAGGACATTTAGAAATTTTTATCATCTACGGTTTAGCCTGGGGAATTATAAAAATCTGGCATTTATAAAATTACCAAAAATTAATAAATTCGATTTAAATTCATTTTAGCTGCATAGAACGACGTCTTAAGTAATAATAAGGACATTTAGAAATTTGTATCACCTACGGTTTAGCCTGCAGAATTATAAAAATCTCGCATTTATAAAATTACCAAAAATTAATAAATTCGTTTTAAATTCATTTTAGCTGCATAGCACGACGTCTGAAACCATAATAAGCATATTTAGAAATTTGTATCTCCTACAGTTTAGCCTGGGCAATTATAAAAATCTCGCATTTTTAATCTGGCAATTATAAAAATCTGTCTTTTTAAAATTACCAAAAATTATTAAATTCGGCTTAAACTTATTTTAGCTGCATAGAACGACGTCTTAAATAATAATAAGGACATTTAGAAATTTTTATCATCGACGGTTTAGCCTGGGGAATTATAAAAATCTGGCATTTATAAAATTACCAAAAATTAATAAATTCGATTTAAATTCATTTTAGCTGTATAGAACGACGTCTGAAACCATAATAAGCATATTTAGAAATTTGTATCTCCTACAGTTTAACCTGGGCAATTATAAAAATCTCGCATTTTTAATCAGGCAATTATAAAAATCTCTCTTTTTTAAAATTACCAAAAATTAATAAATTCGATTTAAACTCATTTTAGCTGCATAGAACGACGTCTGAAGTAATAATAAGGACATTTAGAAATTTGTATCACCTACGGTTTAGCCTGCAGAATTATAAAAATCTCGCATTTATAAAATTACCAAAAATTAATAAATTCGTTTTAAATTCATTTTAGCTGTATAGAACGACGTCTGAAACCATAATAAGCATATTTAGAAATTTGTATCTCCTACAGTTTAGCCTGGGCCATTATAAAAATCTCGCATTTTTAATCTGGCAATTATAAAAATCTGTCTTTTTAAAATTACCAAAAATTATTAAATTCGGCTTAAACTTATTTTAGCTGCATAGAACGACGTCTTAAATAATAATAAGGACATTTAGAAATTTTTATCATCGACGGTTTAGCCTGGGGAATTATAAAAATCTGGCATTTATAAAATTACCAAAAATTAATAAATTCGATTTAACCCTTTATAGGACTCTGGTACAAATACGTACCACTTGCTTTAGAGCTCAACTGGCGCACTGTTATCCATTGAAAATGACCCTTATGGGTGTCTACTTGTCTAAGTAACGCTCCTTGGTATAAATCTGTACCACTTTTTTGCTTCTGCGCCGTCTACGTTTGAAAATGTAAAATGTGGTATACAGTTGTACCAATGTGCATGCACTGAGGTGTACAGCTGAACCACGTGTTTTTGAATTTTTTTATGGTTTTTATGGGCAGTGTGCAACTATTTTGGATTCTGAGGTAAATTTATTGCTTATTGCATACATAAATCATAATTAGCTTTGTTTGTTACTGGCAAAATTAATATGTACCAGTGAACTTAATGTGATATCTTTTACTCAAATGGACTCTGGTACATATCTGTACCACTCATTTTCAAAAAATTTCTAAATAAATTTTGAAATATTGATACCAAAAATTATTACCTTACAAGCCAAATGAGTGATAAATAACAAAAAATTGTTATTTTTTCAAGTCCCAGACTCTTGCGCGTTAAAGGGTTAAATTCATCCAGTCCAGGAAGAGCTCATCATAAACCGCCCGTAGAACCGAGTAAGAATCCTCCCTTAAACCCGACCTGGTGAACGTTTGGCACCTCGCTGTCGAACCCGCCGAATAACGTATAAACCCACCACCCGGAAAGTAGTCGGCACCTCGTTGTTGACGAAATCCTTTCCGAAGACCTGGTGAAAGTAGTCGGCACCTAGTTGTTGATGAAATCATTCCCTGAGACCTGCAGAAAGTAGTCGGCACCACGTTGTTGACAAAATCGTTCCCCAAGACTTGCTAGAATTGGCCCCAAGAGGTCAACGAAAGTATCCCTATTTAACTAATCCCCGTCGCAGCTCGGCACCCAAGGGGCCGCAGAATCTCCAGCTCTCGCCGAGCTAACCAAACAAAGCTCGAACCGAACCGGCATCGCCGGAAGGCACCGGCATCGTTAATATTAACAAGGATTGCCCGTAAAGCCCGTCGAATTAAATAGGTAACACCAAACCGACGCTTAAGAAAATAAAACACTTACCCGTAACAGGGGAGCTTTAATAAAGTGTAATCCGTTGTTCACAAACACCGATTGCACGTGTAACCGCCATTGTTTGTTTACTTTGTTTACAGAACCTAAAACAGCCATCCGCAAACAAGGGCCAAAGCCAGACTGCAATTACAACGCACGTGACCCCGCCCCAAAGCCAGGACCTGCGTGCACCGCCAAGGCTTAGCTGCCTAAAGCCCGGTCCAGACTGAGGCCATCCTGAATTACTTTTATGTTTGTTTAATTTTCGAATTCTGTTTCTTTATTTATTTATATACGATACCTTAGTTTAAATTATATTTTATTTATTTTTGTACAGAGAGGTTATTATTTGTTTCAAATACATTTTTATGTTTAATTGTGTTGTCGTTATTACTGGTGTGCAGGAAATAAATAACCCTGGCCATCTGAGCTATCCGAGGGGGTTACATTTTTAATCAGGCAATTATAAAAATCTCTCTTTTTTAAAATTACCAAAAATTAATAAATTCGATTTAAACTTATTTTAGCTGCATAGAACGACGTCTTAAGTAATAATAAGGACATTTAGAAATTTGTATCACCTACGGTTTAGCCTGCAGAATTATAAAAATCTCGCATTTATAAAATTACCAAAAATTAATAAATTCGCTTTAAATTCATTTTAGCTGCATAGAACGACGTCTGAAACCATAATAAGCATATTTAGAAATTTGTATCTGCTACAGTTTAGCCTGGGCAATTATAAAAATCTCGCATTTTTAATCTGGCAATTATAAAAATCTGTCTTATTTAAAATTACCAAACATTAATAAATTCGATTTAAACTCATTTTAGCTGCATAGAACGACGTCTTAAGTAATAATAAGGACATTTAGAAATTTGTATCACCTACGGTTTAGCCTGCAGAATTATAAAAATCTCGCATTTATAAAATTACCAAAAATTAATAAATTCGCTTTAAATTCATTTTAGCTGTATAGAACGACGTCTGAAACCATAATAAGCATATTTAGAAATTTGTATCTCCTACAGTTTAGCCTTGGCAATTATAAAAATCTCGCATTTTTAATCTGGCAATAATAAAAATCTCTCTTTTTTAAAATTACCAAAAATAAATAAATTCGGCTTAAACTCATTTTAGCTGCATAGAACGACGTCTTAAATAATAATAAGGACATTTAGAAATTTTTATCATCTACGGTTTAGCCTGGGGAATTATAAAAATCTGGCATTTATAAAATTACCAAAAATTAATAAATTCGATTTAAATTCATTTTAGCTGTATAGAACGACGTCTGAAACCATAATAAGCATATTTAAAAATTTGTGTCTCCTACAGTTTAGCCTGGGCAATTATAAAAATCTCGCATTTTTAAACAGGCAATTATAAAAATCTGTCTTTTTTAAAATTACCAAAAATTAATAAATTCGGCTTAAACTCATTTTAGCTGCATAGAACGACGTCTTAAATAATAATGACATTTAGAAATTTTTATCACCTACGGTTTAGCCTGGGGAATTATAAAAATCTCGCATTTATAAAATTACCAAAAATTAATAAATTCGATTTAAACTCATTTTAGCTGCATAGAACGACGTCTGAAACCATAATAAACATATTTAGAAATTTGTATCTCCTACAGTTTAGCCTGGGCAATTATAAAAATCTCGCATTTTTAATCTGGCAATTATAAAAATCTGTCTTTTTTAAAATTACCAAAAATTAATAAATTCGATTAAAACTCATTTTAGCTGCATAGAACGACGTCATAAGTAATAATAAGGACATTTAGAAATTTGTATCACCTACGGTTTAGTCTGCAGAATTATAAAAATCTCGCATTTATAAAATTACCAAAAATTAATAAATTCGTTTTAAACTCATTTTAGCTGCATAGAACGACGTCTGAAACCATAATAAACATATTTAGAAATTTGTATCTCCTACAGTTTAGCCTGGGCAATTATAAAAATCTCGCATTATTAATCTGGCAATTATAAAAATCTCTCTTTTTTAAAATTACCAAAAATTAATAAATTCGATTTAAACTCATTTTAGCTGCATAGAACGACGTCTTAAGTAATAATAAGGACATTTAGAAATTTGTATCACCTACGGTTTAGCCTGCAGAATTATAAAAATCTCGCATTTATAAAATTACCAAAAATTAATAAATTCGTTTTAAATTCATTTTAGCTGTATAGAACGACGTCTGAAACCATAATAAGCATATTTAGAAATTTGTATCTCCTACAGTTTAGCCTGGGCCATTATAAAAATCTCGCATTTTTAATCTGGCAATTATAAAAATCTGTCTTTTTTAAAATTACCAAAAATTATTAAATTCGGCTTAAACTTATTTTAGCTGCATAGAACGACGTCTTAAATAATAATAAGGACATTTAGAAATTTTTATCATCTACGGTTTAGCCTGGGGAATTATAAAAATCTGGCATTTATAAAATTACCAAAAATTAATAAATTCGATTTAAATTCATTTTAGCTGTATAGAACGACGTCTGAAACCATAATAAGCATATTTAGAAATTTGTATCTCCTACAGTTTAGCCTGGGCAATTATAAAAATCTCGCATTTTTAATCTGGCAATTATAAAAATCTCTCTTTTTTAAAATTACCAAAAATTAATAAATTCGATTTAAACTCATTTTAGCTGCATAGAACGACGTCTTAAGTAATAATAAGGACATTTAGAAATTTGTATCACCTACGGTTTAGCCTGCAGAATTATAAAAATCTCGCATTTATAAAATTACCAAAAATTAATAAATTCGTTTTAAATTCATTTTAGCTGCATAGAACGACGTCTGAAACCATAATAAGCATATTTAGAAATTTGTATCTCCTACAGTTTAGCCTGGGCAATTATAAAAATCTCGCATTTTTAATCTGGCAATTATAAAAATCTGTCTTTTTTAAAATTACCAAAAATTAATAAATTCGATTTAAACTCATTTTAGCTGTATAGAACGACGTCTTAAGTAATAATAAGGACATTTAGAAATTTGTATCACCTACGGTTTAGCCTGCAGAATTATAAAAATCTCGCATCTATAAAATTACCAAAAATTAATAAATTCGTTTTAAATTCATTTTAGCTGCATAGAACGAGGTCTGAAACCATAATAAGCATATTTAGAAATTTGTATCTCCTACAGTTTAGCCTGGGCCATTATAAAAATCTCGCATTTTTAATCTGGCAATTATAAAAATCTGTCTTATTTAAAATTACCAAACATTAATAAATTCGATTTAAACTCATTTTAGCTGCATAGAACGACGTCTTAAGTAATAATAAGGACATTTAGAAATTTGTATCACCTACGGTTTAGCCTGCAGAATTATAAAAATCTCGCATTTATAAAATTACCAAAAATTAATAAATTCGCTTTAAATTCATTTTAGCTGTATAGAACGACGTCTGAAACCATAATAAGCATATTTAGAAATTTGTATCTCCTACAGTTTAGCCTGGGCAATTATAAAAATCTCGCATTTTTAATCTGGCAATTATAAAAATCTGTCTTATTTAAAATTACCAAACATTAATAAATTCGATTTAAACTCATTTTAGCTGCATAGAACGACGTCTTAAGTAATAATAAGGACATTTAGAAATTTGTATCACCTACGGTTTAGCCTGCAGAATTATAAAAATCTCGCAGTTATAAAATTACCAAAAATTAATAAATTCGCTTTAAATTCATTTTAGCTGTATAGAACGACGTCTGAAACCATAATAAGCATATTTAGAAATTTGTATCTCCTACAGTTTAGCCTTGGCAATTATAAAAATCTCGCATTTTTAATCTGGCAATAATAAAAATCTCTCTTTTTTAAAATTACCAAAAATAAATAAATTCGGCTTAAACTCATTTTAGCTGCATAGAACGACGTCTTAAATAATAATAAGGACATTTAGAAATTTTTATCATCTACGGTTTAGCCTGGGGAATTATAAAAATCTGGCATTTATAAAATTACCAAAAATTAATAAATTCGATTTAAATTCATTTTAGCTGTATAGAACGACGTCTGAAACCATAATAAGCATATTTAAAAATTTGTGTCTCCTACAGTTTAGCCTGGGCAATTATAAAAATCTCGCATTTTTAAACAGGCAATTATAAAAATCTGTCTTTTTTAAAATTACCAAAAATTAATAAATTCGGCTTAAACTCATTTTAGCTGCATAGAACGACGTCTTAAATAATAATGACATTTAGAAATTTTTATCACCTACGGTTTAGCCTGGGGAATTATAAAAATCTCGCATTTATAAAATTACCAAAAATTAATAAATTCGATTTAAACTCATTTTAGCTGCATAGAACGACGTCTGAAACCATAATAAACATATTTAGAAATTTGTATCTCCTACAGTTTAGCCTGGGCAATTATAAAAATCTCGCATTTTTAATCTGGCAATTATAAAAATCTGTCTTTTTTAAAATTACCAAAAATTAATAAATTCGATTTAAACTCATTTTAGCTGCATAGAACGACGTCATAAGTAATAATAAGGACATTTAGAAATTTGTATCACCTACGGTTTAGTATGCAGAATTATAAAAATCTCGCATTTATAAAATTACCAAAAATTAATAAATTCGTTTTAAACTCATTTTAGCTGCATAGAACGACGTCTGAAACCATAATAAACATATTTAGAAATTTGTATCTCCTACAGTTTAGCCTGGGCAATTATAAAAATCTCGCATTATTAATCTGGCAATTATAAAAATCTCTCTTTTTTAAAATTACCAAAAATTAATAAATTCGATTTAAACTCATTTTAGCTGCATAGAACGACGTCTTAAGTAATAATAAGGACATTTAGAAATTTGTATCACCTACGGTTTAGCCTGCAGAATTATAAAAATCTCGCATTTATAAAATTACCAAAAATTAATAAATTCGTTTTAAATTCATTTTAGCTGTATAGAACGACGTCTGAAACCATAATAAGCATATTTAGAAATTTGTATCTCCTACAGTTTAGCCTGGGCCATTATAAAAATCTCGCATTTTTAATCTGGCAATTATAAAAATCTGTCTTTTTTAAAATTACCAAAAATTATTAAATTCGGCTTAAACTTATTTTAGCTGCATAGAACGACGTCTTAAATAATAATAAGGACATTTAGAAATTTTTATCATCTACGGTTTAGCCTGGGGAATTATAAAAATCTGGCATTTATAAAATTACCAAAAATTAATAAATTCGATTTAAATTCATTTTAGCTGTATAGAACGACGTCTGAAACCATAATAAGCATATTTAGAAATTTGTATCTCCTACAGTTTAGCCTGGGCAATTATAAAAATCTCGCATTTTTAATCTGGCAATTATAAAAATCTCTCTTTTTTAAAATTACCAAAAATTAATAAATTCGATTTAAACTCATTTTAGCTGCATAGAACGACGTCTTAAGTAATAATAAGGACATTTAGAAATTTGTATCACCTACGGTTTAGCCTGCAGAATTATAAAAATCTCGCATTTATAAAATTACCAAAAATTAATAAATTCGTTTTAAATTCATTTTAGCTGCATAGAACGACGTCTGAAACCATAATAAGCATATTTAGAAATTTGTATCTCCTACAGTTTAGCCTGGGCAATTATAAAAATCTCGCATTTTTAATCTGGCAATTATAAAAATCTGTCTTTTTTAAAATTACCAAAAATTAATAAATTCGATTTAAACTCATTTTAGCTGTATAGAACGACGTCTTAAGTAATAATAAGGACATTTAGAAATTTGTATCACCTACGGTTTAGCCTGCAGAATTATAAAAATCTCGCATCTATAAAATTACCAAAAATTAATAAATTCGTTTTAAATTCATTTTAGCTGCATAGAACGAGGTCTGAAACCATAATAAGCATATTTAGAAATTTGTATCTCCTACAGTTTAGCCTGGGCAATTATAAAAATCTCGCATTTTTAATCTGGCAATTATAAAAATCTGTCTTATTTAAAATTACCAAACATTAATAAATTCGATTTAAACTCATTTTAGCTGCATAGAACGACGTCTTAAGTAATAATAAGGACATTTAGAAATTTGTATCACCTACGGTTTAGCCTGCAGAATTATAAAAATCTCGCATTTATAAAATTACCAAAAATTAATAAATTCGCTTTAAATTCATTTTAGCTGTATAGAACGACGTCTGAAACCATAATAAGCATATTTAGAAATTTGTATCTCCTACAGTTTAGCCTGGGCAATTATAAAAATCTCGCATTTTTAATATGGCAATTATAAAAATCTGTCTTATTTAAAATTACCAAACATTAATAAATTCGATTTAAACTCATTTTAGCTGCATAGAACGACGTCTTAAGTAATAATAAGGACATTTAGAAATTTGTATCACCTACGGTTTAGCCTGCAGAATTATAAAAATCTCGCATTTATAAAATTACCAAAAATTAATAAATTCGCTTTAAATTCATTTTAGCTGTATAGAACGACGTCTGAAACCATAATAAGCATATTTAGAAATTTGTATCTCCTACAGTTTAGCCTTGGCAATTATAAAAATCTCGCATTTTTAATCTGGCAATAATAAAAATCTCTCTTTTTTAAAATTACCAAAAATAAATAAATTCGGCTTAAACTCATTTTAGCTGCATAGAACGACGTCTTAAATAATAATAAGGACATTTAGAAATTTTTATCATCTACGGTTTAGCCTGGGGAATTATAAAAATCTGGCATTTATAAAATTACCAAAAATTAATAAATTCGATTTAAATTCATTTTAGCTGTATAGAACGACGTCTGAAACCATAATAAGCATATTTAAAAATTTGTGTCTCCTACAGTTTAGCCTGGGCAATTATAAAAATCTCGCATTTTTAAACAGGCAATTATAAAAATCTGTCTTTTTTAAAATTACCAAAAATTAATAAATTCGGCTTAAACTCATTTTAGCTGCATAGAACGACGTCTTAAATAATAATGACATTTAGAAATTTTTATCACCTACGGTTTAGCCTGGGGAATTATAAAAATCTCGCATTTATAAAATTACCAAAAATTAATAAATTCGATTTAAACTCATTTTAGCTGCATAGAACGACGTCTGAAACCATAATAAACATATTTAGAAATTTGTATCTCCTACAGTTTAGCCTGGGCAATTATAAAAATCTCGCATTTTTAATCTGGCAATTATAAAAATCTGTCTTTTTTAAAATTACCAAAAATTAATAAATTCGATTTAAACTCATTTTAGCTGCATAGAACGACGTCATAAGTAATAATAAGGACATTTAGAAATTTGTATCACCTACGGTTTAGTCTGCAGAATTATAAAAATCTCGCATTTATAAAATTACCAAAAATTAATAAATTCGTTTTAAACTCATTTTAGCTGCATAGAACGACGTCTGAAACCATAATAAACATATTTAGAAATTTGTATCTCCTACAGTTTAGCCTGGGCAATTATAAAAATCTCGCATTATTAATCTGGCAATTATAAAAATCTCTCTTTTTTAAAATTACCAAAAATTAATAAATTCGATTTAAACTCATTTTAGCTGTATAGAACGACGTCTTAAGTAATAATAAGGACATTTAGAAATTTGTATCACCTACGGTTTAGCCTGCAGAATTATAAAAATCTCGCATTTATAAAATTACCAAAAATTAATAAATTCGTTTTAAATTCATTTTAGCTGTATAGAACGACGTCTGAAACCATAATAAGCATATTTAGAAATTTGTATCTCCTACAGTTTAGCCTGGGCCATTATAAAAATCTCGCATTTTTAATCTGGCAATTATAAAAATCTGTCTTTTTTAAAATTACCAAAAATTATTAAATTCGGCTTAAACTTATTTTAGCTGCATAGAACGACGTCTTAAATAATAATAAGGACATTTAGAAATTTTTATCATCTACGGTTTAGCCTGGGGAATTATAAAAATCTGGCATTTATAAAATTACCAAAAATTAATAAATTCGATTTAAATTCATTTTAGCTGTATAGAACGACGTCTGAAACCATAATAAGCATATTTAGAAATTTGTATCTCCTACAGTTTAGCCTGGGCAATTATAAAAATCTCGCATTTTTAATCTGGCAATTATAAAAATCTCTCTTTTTTAAAATTACCAAAAATTAATAAATTCGATTTAAACTCATTTTAGCTGCATAGAACGACGTCTTAAGTAATAATAAGGACATTTAGAAATTTGTATCACCTACGGTTTAGCCTGCAGAATTATAAAAATATCGCATTTATAAAATTACCAAAAATTAATAAATTCGTTTTAAATTCATTTTAGCTGCATAGAACGACGTCTGAAACCATAATAAGCATATTTAGAAATTTGTATCTCCTACAGTTTAGCCTGGGCAATTATAAAAATCTCGCATTTTTAATCTGGCAATTATAAAAATCTGTCTTTTTTAAAATTACCAAAAATTAATAAATTCGATTTAAACTCATTTTAGCTGTATAGAACGACGTCTTAAGTAATAATAAGGACATTTAGAAATTTGTATCACCTACGGTTTAGCCTGCAGAATTATAAAAATCTCGCATTTATAAAATTACCAAAAATTAATAAATTCGCTTTAAATTCATTTTAGCTGTATAGAACGACGTCTGAAACCATAATAAGCATATTTAGAAATTTGTATCTCCTACAGTTTAGCCTTGGCAATTATAAAAATCTCGCATTTTTAATCTGGCAATAATAAAAATCTCTCTTTTTTAAAATTACCAAAAATAAATAAATTCGGCTTAAACTCATTTTAGCTGCATAGAACGACGTCTTAAATAATAATAAGGACATTTAGAAATTTTTATCATCTACGGTTTAGCCTGGGGAATTATAAAAATCTGGCATTTATAAAATTACCAAAAATTAATAAATTCGATTTAAATTCATTTTAGCTGTATAGAACGACGTCTGAAACCATAATAAGCATATTTAAAAATTTGTGTCTCCTACAGTTTAGCCTGGGCAATTATAAAAATCTCGCATTTTTAAACAGGCAATTATAAAAATCTGTCTTTTTTAAAATTACCAAAAATTAATAAATTCGGCTTAAACTCATTTTAGCTGCATAGAACGACGTCTTAAATAATAATGACATTTAGAAATTTTTATCACCTACGGTTTAGCCTGGGGAATTATAAAAATCTCGCATTTATAAAATTACCAAAAATTAATAAATTCGATTTAAACTCATTTTAGCTGCATAGAACGACGTCTGAAACCATAATAAACATATTTAGAAATTTGTATCTCCTACAGTTTAGCCTGGGCAATTATAAAAATCTCGCATTTTTAATCTGGCAATTATAAAAATCTGTCTTTTTTAAAATTACCAAAAATTAATAAATTCGATTTAAACTCATTTTAGCTGCATAGAACGACGTCATAAGTAATAATAAGGACATTTAGAAATTTGTATCACCTACGGTTTAGTCTGCAGAATTATAAAAATCTCGCATTTATAAAATTACCAAAAATTAATAAATTCGTTTTAAACTCATTTTAGCTGCATAGAACGACGTCTGAAACCATAATAAACATATTTAGAAATTTGTATCTCCTACAGTTTAGCCTGGGCAATTATAAAAATCTCGCATTATTAATCTGGCAATTATAAAAATCTCTCTTTTTTAAAATTACCAAAAATTAATAAATTCGATTTAAACTCATTTTAGCTGCATAGAACGACGTCTTAAGTAATAATAAGGACATTTAGAAATTTGTATCACCTACGGTTTAGCCTGCAGAATTATAAAAATCTCGCATTTATAAAATTACCAAAAATTAATAAATTCGTTTTAAATTCATTTTAGCTGTATAGAACGACGTCTGAAACCATAATAAGCATATTTAGAAATTTGTATCTCCTACAGTTTAGCCTGGGCCATTATAAAAATCTCGCATTTTTAATCTGGCAATTATAAAAATCTGTCTTTTTTAAAATTACCAAAAATTATTAAATTCGGCTTAAACTTATTTTAGCTGCATAGAACGACGTCTTAAATAATAATAAGGACATTTAGAAATTTTTATCATCTACGGTTTAGCCTGGGGAATTATAAAAATCTGGCATTTATAAAATTACCAAAAATTAATAAATTCGATTTAAATTCATTTTAGCTGTATAGAACGACGTCTGAAACCATAATAAGCATATTTAGAAATTTGTATCTCCTACAGTTTAGCCTGGGCAATTATAAAAATCTCGCATTTTTAATCTGGCAATTATAAAAATCTCTCTTTTTTAAAATTACCAAAAATTAATAAATTCGATTTAAACTCATTTTAGCTGCATAGAACGACGTCTTAAGTAATAATAAGGACATTTAGAAATTTGTATCACCTACGGTTTAGCCTGCAGAATTATAAAAATCTCGCATTTATAAAATTACCAAAAATTAATAAATTCGTTTTAAATTCATTTTAGCTGCATAGAACGACGTCTGAAACCATAATAAGCATATTTAGAAATTTGTATCTCCTACAGTTTAGCCTGGGCAATTATAAAAATCTCGCATTTTTGATCTGGCAATTATAAAAATCTGTCTTTTTTAAAATTACCAAAAATTAATAAATTCGATTTAAACTCATTTTAGCTGTATAGAACGACGTCTTAAGTAATAATAAGGACATTTAGAAATTTGTATCACCTACGGTTTAGCCTGCAGAATTATAAAAATCTCGCATTTAAAAAATTACCAAAAATTAATAAATTCGTTTTAAATTCATTTTAGCTGCATAGAACGACGTCTGAAACCATAATAAGCATATTTAGAAATTTGTATCTCCTACAGTTTAGCCTGGGCAATTATAAAAATCTCGCATTTTTAATCTGGCAATTATAAAAATCTCTCTTTTTTAAAATTACCAAAAATTAATAAATTCGATTTAAACTCATTTTAGCTGCATAGAACGACGTCTTAAATAATAATAAGGACATTTAGAAATTTGTATCACCTACGGTTTAGCCTGGGGAATTATAAAAATCTCGCATTTAAAAAATTACCAAAAATTAATAAATTCGTTTTAAATTCATTTTAGCTGCATAGAACGACGTCTGAAACCATAATAAGCATATTTAGAAATTTGTATCTCCTACAGTTTAGCCTGGGCAATTATAAAAATCTCGCATTTTTAATCTGGCAATTATAAAAATCTCTCTTTTTTAAAATTACCAAAAATTAATAAATTCGATTTAAACTCATTTTAGCTGCATAGAACGACGTCTTAAATAATAATAAGGACATTTAGAAATTTGTATCACCTACGGTTTAGCCTGGGGAATTATAAAAATCTCGCATTTATAAAATTACCAAAAATTAATAAATTCGATTTAAATTCATTTTAGCTGTATAGAACGACGTCTGAAACCATAATAAGCATATTTAGAAATTTGTATCTCCTACAGTTTAGCCTGGGCAATTATAAAAATCTCGCATTTTTAATCAGGCAATTATAAAAATCTCTCTTTTTTAAAATTACCAAAAATTAATAAATTCGATTTAAACTCATTTTAGCTGCATAGAACGACGTCTTAAGTAATAATAAGGACATTTAGAAATTTGTATCACCTACGGTTTAGCCTGCAGAATTATAAAAATCTCGCATTTATAAAATTACCAAAAATTAATAAATTCGTTTTAAATTCCTTTTAGCTGCATAGAACGACGTCTGAAACTATAATAAGCATATTTAGAAATTTGTATCTCCTACAGTTTAGCCTGGGCAATTATAAAAATCTCGCATTTTTAATCTGGCAATTATAAAAATCTGTCTTTTTTAAAATTACCAAAAATTAATAAATTCGATTTAAACTCATTTTAGCTGCATAGAACGACGTCATAAGTAATAATTAAGACATTTAGAAATTTGTATCACCTACGGTTTAGCCTGCAGAATTATAAAAATCTCGCATTTATAAAATTACCAAAAATTAATAAATTCGTTTTAAATTCATTTTAGCTGCATAGAACGACGTCTGAAACCATAATAAGCATATTTAGAAATTTGTATCTCCTACAGTTTAGCCTGGGCAATTATAAAAATCTCGCATTTTTAATCTGGTAATTATAAAAATCTGTCTTTTTTAAAATTACCAAAAATTAATAAATTCGGCTTAAACTCATTTTAGCTGCATAGAACGACGTCTTAAATAATAATAAGGACATTTAGAAATTTTTATCACCTACGGTTTAGCCTGGGGAATTATAAAAATCTCGCATTTATAAAATTACCAAAAATTAATAAATTCGATTTAAACTCATTTTAGCTGCATAGAACGACGTCTGAAACCATAATAAACATATTTAGAAATTTGTATCTCCTACAGTTTAGCCTGGGCAATTATAAAAATCTCGCATTTTTAATCTGGCGATTATAAAAATCTGTCTTTTTTAAAATTACCAAAAATTAACAAATTCGATTAAAACTCATATTAGCTGCATAGAACGACGTCTTAAGTAATAATAAGGGCATTTAGAAATTTGTATCACCTACGGTTTAGCCTGCAGAATTATAAAAATCTCGCATTTATAAAATTAACAAAAATTAATAAATTCGTTTTAAATTCACTTTAGCTGCATAGAACGACGTCTGAAACCATAATAAGCATATTTAGAAATTTGTATCTCCTACAGTTTAGCCTGGGCAATTATAAAAATCTCGCATTTTTAATCTGGCAATTATAAAAATCTCTCTTTTTTAAAATTACAAAAAATTAATAAATTCGATTTAAACTCATTTTAGCTGCATAGAACGACGTCTTAAATAATAATAAGGACATTTAGAAATTTGTATCACCTACGGTTTAGCCTGGGGAATTATAAAAATTTCGCATTTATAAAATTACCAAAAATTAATAAATTCGTTTTAAATTCATTCTAGCTGCATAGAACGACGTGTGAAACCATAATAAGCATATTTAGAAATTTGTATCTCCTACAGTTTAACCTGGGCAATTATAAAAATCTCGCATTTTTAATCAGGCAATTATAAAAATCTCTCTTTTTTAAAATTACCAAAAATTAATAAATTCGGCTTAAACTCATTTTATCTGCATAGAACGACGTCTTAAATAATAATAAGGACATTTAGAAATTTTTATCATCTACGGTTTAGCCTGGGGAATTATAAAAATCTGGCATATATAAAATTACCAAAAATTAATAAATTCGATTTAAATTCATTTTAGCTGTATAGAACGACGTCTGAAACCATAATAAGCATATTTAGAAATTTGTATCTCCTGGGCAATTATAAAAATCTCGCATTTTTAATCAGGCAATTATAAAAATCTCTCTTTTTTAAAATTACCAAAAATTAATAACTTCGATTTAAACTCATTTTAGCTGCATAGAACGACGTCTTAAGTAATAATAAGGACATTTAGAAATTTGTATCACCTACGGTTTAGCCTGCAGAATTATAAAAATCTCGCATTTATAAAATTACCAAAAATTAATAAATTCGTTTTAAATTCATTTTAGCTGTATAGAACGACGTCTGAAACCATAATAAGCATATTTAGAAATTTGTATCTCCTACAGTTTAGCCTGGGCCATTATAAAAATCTCGCATTTTTAATCTGGCAATTATAAAAATCTGTCTTTTTTAAAATTACCAAAAATTAATAAATTCGGCTTAAACTCATTTTAGCTGCATAGAACGACGTCTTAAATAATAATAAGGACATTTAGAAATTTTTATCACCTACGGTTTAGCCTGGGGAATTATAAAAATCTCGCATTTATAAAATTACCATAAATTAATAAATTCGATTTAAACTCATTTTAGCTGCATAGAACGACGTCTGAAACCATAATAAACATATTTAGAAATTTGTATCTCCTACAGTTTAGCCTGGGCAATTATAAAAATCTCGCATTTTTAATCTGGCAATTATAAAAATCTCTCTTTTTTAAAATTACCAAAAATTAATAAATTCGATTTAAACTCATTTTAGCTGCATAGAACGACTTCTTAAGTAATAATAAGGACATTTAGAAATTTGTATCACCTACGGTTTAGCCTGCAGAATTATAAAAATCTCGCATTTATAAAATTACCATAAATTAATAAATTCGATTTAAACTCATTTTAGCTGCATAGAACGACGTCATAAGTAATAATAAGGACATTTAGAAATTTATATCACCTACGGTTTAGCCTGCAGAATTATAAAAATCTCGCATTTATAAAATTACCAAAAATTAATAAATTCGTTTTAAATTCATTTTAGCTGCATAGAACGACGTCTGAAACCATAATAAGCATATTTAGAAATTTGTATCTCCTACAGTTTAGCCTGGGCAATTATAAAAATCTCGCATTTTTAATCTGGCAATTATAAAAATCTGTCTTTTTTAAAATTACCAAAAATTAATAAATTCGGCTTAAACTCATTTTAGCTGCATAGAACGACGTCTTAAATAATAATAAGGACATTTAGAAATTTTTATCACCTACGGTTTAGCCTGCAGAATTATAAAAATCTCGCATTTATAAAATTACCAAAAATTAATAAATTCGATTTAAACTCATTTTAGCTGGATAGAACGACGTCTGAAACCATAATAAACATATTTAGAAATTTGTATCTCCTACAGTTTAGCCTGGGCAATTATAAAAATCTCGCATTTTTAATCTGGCAATTATAAAAATCTCTCTTTTTTAAAATTACCAAAAATTAATAAATTCGATTTAAACTCATTTTAGCTGCATAGAACGACGTCTTGAGTAATAATAAGGACATTTAGAAATTTGTATCACCTACGGTTTAGCCTGCAGAATTATAAAAATCTCGCATTTATAAAATTAACAAAAATTAATAAATTCGTTTTAAATTCATTTTAGCTGGATAGAACGACGTCTGAAACCATAATAAGCATGTTTAGAAATTTGTATCTCCTACAGTTTAGCCTGGGCAATTATAAAAATCTCGCATTTTTAATCTTGCAATTATAAAAATCTGTCTTTTTTAAAATTACCAAAAATTAATAAATTCGATTTAAACTCATTTTAGCTGCATAGAACGACGTCTTAAGTAATAATAAGGACATTTAGAAATTTGTATCACCTACGGTTTAGCCTGGGGAATTATAAAAATCTCGCATTTATAAAATTACCAAAAATTAATAAATTCGTTTTAAATTCATTTTAATTGCATAGAACGACGTCTGAAACCATAATAAGCACATTTAGAAATTTGTATCTCCTACAGTTTAGCCTGGGCAATTATAAAAATCTCGCATTTTTAATCTGGCAATTATAAAAATCTCTCTTTTTTAAAATTACCAAAAATTAATAAATTCGATTTAAACTCATTTTAGCTGCATAGAACGATGTCTGAAACCATAATAAGCATATTTAGAAATTTGTATCTCCTACAGTTTAGCCTGGGCAATTATAAAAATCTCGCATTTTTAATCTGGCAATAATAAAAATCTCTCTTTTTTAAAATTACCAAAAATAAATAAATTCGGCTTAAACTCATTTTAGCTGTATAGAACGACGTCTTAAATAATAATAAGGACATTTAGAAATTTTTATCACATACGGTTTAGCCTGGGGAATTATAAAAATCTCGCATTTATAAAATTACCAAAAATTAATAAATTCGATTTAAACTCATTTTAGCTGCATAGAACGACGTCTGAAACCATAATAAACATATTTAGAAATTTGTATCTCCTACAGTTTAGCCTGGGTAATTATAAAAATCTCGCATTTTTAATCTGGCAATAATAAAAATCTCTCTTTTTTAAAATTACCAAAAACTAATAAATTCGGCTTAAACTCATTTTAGCTGCATAGAACGACGTCTTAAATAATAATAAGGACATTTAGAAATTTGTATCACCTACGGTTTAGCCTGGGGAATTATAAAAATCTCGCATTTATAAAATTACCAAAAATTAATAAATTCGTTTTAAATTCATTCTAGCTGCATAGAACGACGTGTGAAACCATAATAAGCATATTTAGAAATTTGTATCTCCTACAGTTTAGCCTGGGCAATTATAAAAATCTCGCATTTTTAATCTGGCAATAATAAAAATCTCTCTTTTTTAAAATTACCAAAAATAAATAAATTCGGCTTAAACTCATTTTAGCTGTATAGAACGACGTCTTAAATAATAATAAGGACATTTAGAAATTTTTATCACATACGGTTTAGCCTGGGGAATTATAAAAATCTCGCATTTATAAAATTACCAAAAATTAATAAATTCGATTTAAACTCATTTTAGCTGTATAGAACGACGTCTGAAACCATAATAAACATATTTAGAAATTTGTATCTCCTACAGTTTAGCCTGGGCAATTATAAAAATCTCGCATTTTTAATCTGGCAATAATAAAAATCTCTCTTTTTTAAAATTACCAAAAACTAATAAATTCGGCTTAAACTCATTTTAGCTGCATAGAACGACGTCTTAAATAATAATAAGGACATTTAGAAATTTTTATCATCTACGGTTTAGCCTGGGGAATTATAAAAATCTGGCATTTATAAAATTACCAAAAATTAATAAATTCGATTTAAATTCATTTTAGCTGTATAGAACGACGTCTGAAACCATAATAAGCATATTTAAAAATTTGTGTCTCCTACAGTTTAGCCTGGGCAATTATAAAAATCTCGCATTTTTAATCAGGCAATTATAAAAATCTGTCTTTTTTAAAATTACCAAAAATTAATAAATTCGGCTTAAACTCATTTTAGCTGCATAGAACGACGTCTTAAATAATAATGACATTTAGAAATTTTTATCACCTACGGTTTAGCCTGGGGAATTATAAAAATCTCGCATTTATAAAATTACCAAAAATTAATAAATTCGTTTTAAATTCATTTTAGCTGCATAGAACGACGTCTGAAACCATAATAAACATATTTAGAAATTTGTATCTCCTACAGTTTAGCCTGGGCAATTATAAAAATCTCGCATTTTTAATCTGGCAATTATAAAAATCTGTCTTTTTTAAAATTACCAAAAATTAATAAATTCGGCTTAAACTCATTTTAGCTGCATAGAACGACGTCTTAAATAATAATAAGGACATTTAGAAATTTTTATCACATACGGTTTAGCCTGGGCAATTATAAAAATCTCGCATTTTTAATCTTGCAATTATAAAAATCTGTCTTTTTTAAAATTACCAAAAATTAATAAATTCGATTTAAACTCATTTTAGCTGCATAGAACGACGTCTTAAGTAATAATAAGGACATTTAGAAATTTGTATCACCTACGGTTTAGCCTGGGGAATTATAAAAATCTCGCATTTATAAAATTACCAAAAATTAATAAATTCGTTTTAAATTCATTTTAATTGCATAGAACGACGTCTGAAACCATAATAAGCACATTTAGAAATTTGTATCTCCTACAGTTTAGCCTGGGCAATTATAAAAATCTCGCATTTTTAATCTGGCAATTATAAAAATCTCTCTTTTTTAAAATTACCAAAAATTAATAAATTCGATTTAAACTCATTTTAGCTGCATAGAACGATGTCTGAAACCATAATAAGCATATTTAGAAATTTGTATCTCCTACAGTTTAGCCTGGGCAATTATAAAAATCTCGCATTTTTAATCTGGCAATAATAAAAATCTCTCTTTTTTAAAATTACCAAAAATAAATAAATTCGGCTTAAACTCATTTTAGCTGTATAGAACGACGTCTTAAATAATAATAAGGACATTTAGAAATTTTTATCACATACGGTTTAGCCTGGGGAATTATAAAAATCTCGCATTTATAAAATTACCAAAAATTAATAAATTCGATTTAAACTCATTTTAGCTGCATAGAACGACGTCTGAAACCATAATAAACATATTTAGAAATTTGTATCTCCTACAGTTTAGCCTGGGTAATTATAAAAATCTCGCATTTTTAATCTGGCAATAATAAAAATCTCTCTTTTTTAAAATTACCAAAAACTAATAAATTCGGCTTAAACTCATTTTAGCTGCATAGAACGACGTCTTAAATAATAATAAGGACATTTAGAAATTTGTATCACCTACGGTTTAGCCTGGGGAATTATAAAAATCTCGCATTTATAAAATTACCAAAAATTAATAAATTCGTTTTAAATTCATTCTAGCTGCATAGAACGACGTGTGAAACCATAATAAGCATATTTAGAAATTTGTATCTCCTACAGTTTAGCCTGGGCAATTATAAAAATCTCGCATTTTTAATCTGGCAATAATAAAAATCTCTCTTTTTTAAAATTACCAAAAATAAATAAATTCGGCTTAAACTCATTTTAGCTGTATAGAACGACGTCTTAAATAATAATAAGGACATTTAGAAATTTTTATCACATACGGTTTAGCCTGGGGAATTATAAAAATCTCGCATTTATAAAATTACCAAAAATTAATAAATTCGATTTAAACTCATTTTAGCTGCATAGAACGACGTCTGAAACCATAATAAACATATTTAGAAATTTGTATCTCCTACAGTTTAGCCTGGGCAATTATAAAAATCTCGCATTTTTAATCTGGCAATAATAAAAATCTCTCTTTTTTAAAATTACCAAAAACTAATAAATTCGGCTTAAACTCATTTTAGCTGCATAGAACGACGTCTTAAATAATAATAAGGACATTTAGAAATTTTTATCATCTACGGTTTAGCCTGGGGAATTATAAAAATCTGGCATTTATAAAATTACCAAAAATTAATAAATTCGATTTAAATTCATTTTAGCTGTATAGAACGACGTCTGAAACCATAATAAGCATATTTAAAAATTTGTGTCTCCTACAGTTTAGCCTGGGCAATTATAAAAATCTCGCATTTTTAATCAGGCAATTATAAAAATCTGTCTTTTTTAAAATTACCAAAAATTAATAAATTCGGCTTAAACTCATTTTAGCTGCATAGAACGACGTCTTAAATAATAATGACATTTAGAAATTTTTATCACCTACGGTTTAGCCTGGGGAATTATAAAAATCTCGCATTTATAAAATTACCAAAAATTAATAAATTCGTTTTAAATTCATTTTAGCTGCATAGAACGACGTCTGAAACCATAATAAACATATTTAGAAATTTGTATCTCCTACAGTTTAGCCTGGGCAATTATAAAAATCTCGCATTTTTAATCAGGCAATTATAAAAATCTGTCTTTTTTAAAATTACCAAAAATTAATAAATTCGGCTTAAACTCATTTTAGCTGCATAGAACGACGTCTTAAATAATAATAAGGACATTTAGAAATTTTTATCACATACGGTTTAGCCTGGGGAATTATAAAAATCTCGCATTTATAAAATTACCAAAAATTAATAAATTCGATTTAAACTCATTTTAGCTGCATAGAACGACGTCTGAAACCATAATAAACATATTTAGAAATTTGTATCTCCTACAGTTTAGCCTGGGCAATTATAAAAATCTCGCATTTTTAATCTGGCAATAATAAAAATCTC
This sequence comes from Melanotus villosus, assembly GCA_963082815.1. Lineage (NCBI taxonomy): Eukaryota > Metazoa > Arthropoda > Insecta > Coleoptera > Elateridae > Melanotus > Melanotus villosus. The sequence goes on from OY720425.1 coordinate 22,581,283, forward strand.
TCTTTTTTAAAATTACCAAAAACTAATAAATTCGGCTTAAACTCATTTTAGCTGCATAGAACGACGTCTTAAATAATAATAAGGACATTTAGAAATTTTTATCATCTACGGTTTAGCCTGGGGAATTATAAAAATCTGGCATTTATAAAATTACCAAAAATTAATAAATTCGTTTTAAATTCATTTTAGCTGCATAGAACGACGTCTGAAACCATAATAAGCATATTTAGAAATTCGTATCTCCTACGGTTTAGCCTGGGCAATTATAAAAATCTCGCATTTTTAATCTGGCAATTATAAAAATCTGAAATTTGTATCTCCTACAGTTTAGCCTGGGCAATTATAAAAATCTCGCATTTTTAATCTGGCAATTATAAAAATCTGTCTTTTTTAAAATTACCAACAATTAATAAATTCGATTTAAACTCATTTTAGCTGCATAGAACGACGTCTGAAACCATAATAAGCATATTTAGAAATTTGTATCTCCTACAGTTTAGCCTGGGCAATTATAAAAATCTCGCATTTTTAATCTGGCAATTATAAAAATCTGTCTTTTTTAAAATTACCAAAAATTAATAAATTCGATTTAAACTCATTTTAGCTGCATAGAACGACGTCTTAAGTAATAATAAGGACATTTAGAAATTTGTATCACCTACGGCTTAGCCTGGGGAATTATAAAAATCTCGCATTTATAAAATTACCAAAAATTAATAAATTCGTTTTAAATTCATTTTAGCTGCATAGAACGACGTCTGAAACCATAATAAGCATATTTAGAAATTCGTATCTCCTACGGTTTAGCCTGGGCAATTATAAAAATCTCGCATTTTTAATCTGGCAATTATAAAAATCTGAAATTTGTATCTCCTACAGTTTAGCCTGGGCAATTATAAAAATCTCGCATTTTTAATCTGGCAATTATAAAAATCTGTCTTTTTTAAAATTACCAAAAATTAATAAATTCGATTTAAACTCATTTTAGCTGCATAGAACGACGTCTTAAGTAATAATAAGGACATTTAGAAATTTGTATCACCTACGGCTTAGCCTGGGGAATTATAAAAATCTCGCATTTATAAAATAACCAAAAATTAATAAATTCGTTTTAAATTCATTTTAGCTGCATAGAACGACGTCTGAAACCATAATAAGCATATTTAGAAATTCGTATCTCCTACGGTTTAGCCTGGGCAATTATAAAAAACTCGCATTTTTAATCTGGCAATTATAAAAATCTGTCTTTTTTAAAATTACCAAAAATTAATAAATTCGATTTAAACTCATTTTAGCTGCATAGAACGACGTCTTAAGTAATAATAAGGACATTTAGAAATTTGTATCACCTACGGTTTAGCCTGGGGAATTATAAAAATCTCGCATTTATAAAATTACCAAAAATTAATAAATTCGATTTAAACTCATTTTAGCTGCATAGAACGACGTCTGAAACCATAATAAACATATTTAGAAATTTGTATCTCCTACAGTTTAGCCTGGGCAATTATAAAAATCTCGCATTTTTAATCTGGCAATTATAAAAATCTGTCTTTTTTAAAATTACCAAAAATTAATAAATTCGATTTAAACTCATTTTAGCTGCATAGAACGACGTCTTAAGTAATAATAAGGACATTTAGAAATTTGTATCACCTACGGCTTAGCCTGGGGAATTATAAAAATCTCGCATTTATAAAATAACCAAAAATTAATAAACTCGTTTTAAATTCATTTTAGCTGCATAGAACGACGTCTGAAACCATAATAAGCATATTTAGAAATTCGTATCTCCTACGGTTTAGCCTGGGCAATTATAAAAAACTCGCATTTTTAATCTGGCAATTATAAAAATCTGTCTTTTTTAAAATTACCAAAAATTAATAAATTCGATTTAAACTCATTTTAGCTGCATAGAACGACGTCTTAAGTAATAATAAGGACATTTAGAAATTTGTATCACCTACGGTTTAGCCTGGGGAATTATAAAAATCTCGCATTTATAAAATTACCAAAAATTAATAAATTCGTTTTAAATTCATTTTAGCTGCATAGAACGACGTCTGAAACCATAATAAGCATATTTAGAAATTCGTATCTCCTACGGTTTAGCCTGGGCAATTATAAAAATCTCGCATTTTTAATCTGGCAATTATAAAAATCTGTCTTTTTTAAAATTACCAAAAATTAATAAATTCGATTTAAACTCATTTTAGCTGCATAGAACGACGTCTTAAGTAATAATAAGGACATTTAGAAATTTGTATCACCTACGGCTTAGCCTGGGGAATTATAAAAATCTCGCATTTATAAAATTACCAAAAATTAATAAATTCGTTTTAAATTCATTTTAGCTGCATAGAACGACGTCTGAAACCATAATAAGCATATTTAGAAATTTGTATCTCCTACAGTTTAGCCTGGGCAATTATAAAAATCTCGCATTTTTAATCCGGCAATTATAAAAATCTGTCTTTTTTAAAATTACCAAAAATTAATAAATTCGATTTAAACTCATTTTAGCTGCATAGAACGACGTCTTAAGTAATAATAAGGACATTTAGAAATTTGTATCACCTACGGTTTAGCCTGCAGAATTATAAAAATCTCGCATTTATAAAATTACCAAAAATTAATAAATTCGTTTTAAATTCATTTTAGCTTCATAGAACGACGTCTGAAACCATAATAAGCATATTTAGAAATTTGTATCTCCTACAGTTTAGCCTGGGCAATTATAAAAATCTCGCATTTTTAATCTGGCAATTATAAAAATATCTCTTTTTTAAAATTACCAAAAATTAATAAATTCGATTTAAACTCATTTTAGCTGCATAGAACGACGTCTGAAACCATAATAAACATATTTAGAAATTTGTATCTCCTACAGTTTAGCCTGGGCAATTATAAAAATCTCGCATTTTTAATCTGGCAATTATAAAAATATCTCTTTTTTAAAATTACCAAAAATTAATAAATTCGATTTAAACTCATTTTAGCTGCATAGAACGACGTCTTAAGTAATAATAAGGACATTTAGAAATTTGTATCACCTACGGTTTAGCCTGGGGAATTATAAAAATCTCGCATTTATAAAATTACCAAAAATTAATAAATTCGTTTTAAATTCATTTTAGCTGCATAGAACGACGTCTGAAACCATAATAAGCATATTTAGAAATTTGTATCTCCTACAGTTTAGCCTGGGCAATTATAAAAATCTCGCATTTTTAATCCGGCAATTATAAAAATCTCTCTTTTTTAAAATTACCAAAAATTAATAAATTCGATTTAAACTCATTTTAGCTGCATAGAACGACGTCTTAAGTAATAATAAGGACATTTAGAAATTTGTATCACCTACGGTTTAACCTGCAGAATTATAAAAATCTCGCATTTATAAAATTACCAAAAATTAATAAATTCGTTTTAAATTCATTTTAGCTTCATAGAACGACGTCTGAAACCATAATAAGCATATTTAGAAATTTGTATCTCCTACGGTTTAGCCTGGGCAATTATAAAAATCTCGCATTTTTAATCTGGCAATTATAAAAATCTGTCTTTTTTAAAATTACCAAAAATTAATAAATTCGATTTAAACTCATTTTAGCTGCATAGAACAACGTCTTAAGTAATAATAAGGACATTTAGAAATTTGTATCACCTACGGTTTAGCCTGGGCAATCATAAAAATCTCGCATTTTTAATCTGGCAATAATAAAAATCTCTCTTTTTTAAAATTACCAAAAATAAATAAATTCGGCTTAAACTCATTTTAGCTGCATAGAACGACGTCTTAAATAATAATAAGGGCATTTAGAAATTTTTATCATCTACGGTTTAGCCTGGGGAATTATAAAAATTTGGCATTTATAAAATTACCAAAAATTAATAAATTCGATTTAAATTCATTTTAGCTGTATAGAACGACGTCTGAAACCATAATAAGCATATTTAGAAATTTGTATCTCCTACAGTTTAGCCTGGGCCATTATAAAAATCTCGCATTTTTAATCTGGCAATTATAAAAATCTGTCTTTTTTAAAATTACCAAAAATTAATAAATTCGGCTTAAACTCATTTTAGCTGCATAGAACGACGTCTTAAATAATAATAAGGACATTTAGAAATTTTTATCACCTACGGTTTAGCCTGGGGAATTATAAAAATCTCGCATTTATAAAATTACCATAAATTAATAAATTCGATTTAAACTTATTTTAGCTGCATAGAACGACGTCTGAAACCATAATAAACATATTTAGAAATTTGTATCTCCTACAGTTTAGCCTGGGCAATTATAAAAATCTCGCATTTTTAATCTGGCAATTATAAAAATCTCGCATTTATAAAATTACCAAAAATTAATAAATTCGATTTAAACTCATTTTAGCTGCATAGAACGACGTCATAAGTAATAATAAGGACATTTAGAAATTTGTATCACCTACGGTTTAGCCTGCAGAATTATAAAAATCTCGCATTTATAAAATTACCAAAAATTAATAAATTCGTTTTAAATTCATTTTAGCTGCATAGAACGACGTCTGAAACCATAATAAGCACATTTAGAAATTTGTATCTCCTACAGTTTAGCCTGGGCAATTATAAAAATCTCGCATTTTTAATCTGGCAATTATAAAAATCTCTCTTTTTTAAAATTACCAAAAATTAATAAATTCGATTTAAACTCATTTTAGCTGCATAGAACGATGTCTGAAACCATAATAAGCATATATAGAAATTTGTATCTCCTACAGTTTAGCCTGGGCAATTATAAAAATCTCGCATTTTTAATCTGGCAATTATAAAAATCTCTCTTTTTTAAAATTACCAAAAATTAATAAATTCGATTTAAACTCATTTTAGCTGCATAGAACGACGTCATAAGTAATAATAAGGACATTTAGAAATTTGTATCACCTACGGTTTAGCCTGCAGAATTATAAAAATCTCGCATTTATAAAATTACCAAAAATTAATAAATTCGTTTTAAATTCATTCTAGCTTCATAGAACGACGTCTGAAACCATAATAAGCATATTTAGAAATTTGTATCTCCTACGGTTTAGCCTGGGCAATTATAAAAATCTCGCATTTTTAATCTGGCAATTATAAAAATCTGTCTTTTTTAAAATTACCAAAAATTAATAAATTCGATTTAAACTCATTTTAGCTGCATAGAACGACGTCTTAAGTAATAATAAGGACATTTAGAAATTTGTATCACCTACGGTTTAGCCTGGGGAATTATAAAAATCTCGCATTTATAAAATTACCAAAAATTAATAAATTCGTTTTAAATTCATTCAAGCTGCATAGAACGACGTGTGAAACCATAATAAGCATATTTAGAAATTTGTATCTCCTACAGTTTAGACTGGGCAATTATAAAAATCTCGCATTTTTAATCTGGCAATTATAAAAATCTGTCTTTTTTAAAATTACCAAAAATTAATAAATTCGGCTTAAACTCATTTTAGCTGCATAGAACGACGTCTTAAATAATAATAAGGACATTTAGAAATTTTTATCACCGACGGTTTAGCCTGGGGAATTATAAAAATCTGGCATTTATAAAATTACCAAAAATTAATAAATTCGATTTAAATTCATTTTAGCTGTATAGAACGACGTCTGAAACCATAATATGCATATTTAGAAATTTGTATCTCCTACAGTTTAGCCTGGGCAATTATAAAAATCTCGCATTTTTAATCTGGCAATTATAAAAATCTCTCTTTTTAAAATTACCAAAAATTAATAAATTCGATTTAAACTCATTTTAGCTGCATAGAACAACGTCTTAAGTAATAATAAGGACATTTAGAAATTTGTATCACCTACGGTTTAGCCTGGGCAATTATAAAAATCTCGCATTTTTAATCTGGCAATAATAAAAATCTCTCTTTTTTAAAATTACCAAAAATAAATAAATTCGGCTTAAACTCATTTTAGCTGCATAGAACGACGTCTTAAATAATAATAAGGGCATTTAGAAATTTTTATCATCTACGGTTTAGCCTGGGGAATTATAAAAATCTGGCATTTATAAAATTACCAAAAATTAATAAATTCGATTTAAATTCATTTTAGCTGTATAGAACGACGTCTGAAACCATAATAAGCATATTTAGAAATTTGTATCTCCTACAGTTTAGCCTGGGCCATTATAAAAATCTCGCATTTTTAATCTGGCAATTATAAAAATCTGTCTTTTTTAAAATTACCAAAAATTAATAAATTCGGCTTAAACTCATTTTAGCTGCATAGAACGACGTCTTAAATAATAATAAGGACATTTAGAAATTTTTATCACCTACGGTTTAGCCTGGGGAATTATAAAAATCTCGCATTTATAAAATTACCATAAATTAATAAATTCGATTTAAACTTATTTTAGCTGCATAGAACGACGTCTGAAACCATAATAAACATATTTAGAAATTTGTATCTCCTACAGTTTAGCCTGGGCAATTATAAAAATCTCGCTTTTTTAATCTGGCAATTATAAAAATCTCGCATTTATAAAATTACCAAAAATTAATAAATTCGATTTAAACTCATTTTAGCTGCATAGAACGACGTCATAAGTAATAATAAGGACATTTAGAAATTTGTATCACCTACGGTTTAGCCTGCAGAATTATAAAAATCTCGCATTTATAAAATTACCAAAAATTAATAAATTCGTTTTAAATTCATTTTAGCTGCATAGAACGACGTCTGAAACCATAATAAGCACATTTAGAAATTTGTATCTCCTACAGTTTAGCCTGGGCAATTATAAAAATCTCGCATTTTTAATCTGGCAATTATAAAAATCTCTCTTTTTTAAAATTACCAAAAATTAATAAATTCGATTTAAACTCATTTTAGCTGCATAGAACGATGTCTGAAACCATAATAAGCATATTTAGAAATTTGTATCTCCTACAGTTTAGCCTGGGCAATTATAAAAATCTCGCATTTTTAATCTGGCAATTATAAAAATCTCTCTTTTTTAAAATTACCAAAAATTAATAAATTCGATTTAAACTCATTTTAGCTGCATAGAACGACGTCATTAGTAATAATAAGGACATTTAGAAATTTGTATCACCTACGGTTTAGCCTGCAGAATTATAAAAATCTCGCATTTATAAAATTACCAAAAATTAATAAATTCGTTTTAAATTCATTCTAGCTTCATAGAACGACGTCTGAAACCATAATAAGCATATTTAGAAATTTGTATCTCCTACGGTTTAGCCTGGGCAATTATAAAAATCTCGCATTTTTAATCTGGCAATTATAAAAATCTGTCTTTTTTAAAATTACCAAAAATTAATAAATTCGATTTAAACTCATTTTAGCTGCATAGAACGACGTCTTAAGTAATAATAAGGACATTTAGAAATTTGTATCACCTACGGTTTAGCCTGGGGAATTATAAAAATCTCGCATTTATAAAATTACCAAAAATTAATAAATTCGTTTTAAATTCATTCTAGCTGCATAGAACGACGTGTGAAACCATAATAAGTATATTTAGAAATTTGTATCTCCTACAGTTTAGCCTGGGCAATTATAAAAATCTCGCATTTTTAATCTAGCAATAATAAAAATCTCTCTTTTTTAAAATTACCAAAAATAAATAAATTCGATTTAAACTCATTTTAGCTGCATAGAACGACGTCTTAAGTAATAATAAGGACATTTAGAAATTTGTATCACCTACGGTTTAGCCTGGGGAATTATAAAAATCTCGCATTTATAAAATTACCAAAAATTAATAAATTCGTTTTAAATTCATTCTAGCTGCATAGAACGACGTGTGAAACCATAATAAGCATATTTAGAAATTTGTATCTCCTACAGTTTAGACTGGGCAATTATAAAAATCTCGCATTTTTAATCTGGCAAATATAAAAATCTGTCTTTTTTAAAATTACCAAAAATTAATAAATTCGGCTTAAACTCATTTTAGCTGCATAGAACGACGTCTTAAATAATAATAAGGACATTTAGAAATTTTTATCACCGACGGTTTAGCCTGGGGAATTATAAAAATCTGGCATTTATAAAATTACCAAAAATTAATAAATTCGATTTAAATTCATTTTAGCTGTATAGAACGACGTCTGAAACCATAATATGCATATTTAGAAATTTGTATCTCCTACAGTTTAGCCTGGGCAATTATAAAAATCTCGCATTTTTAATCTGGCAATTATAAAAATCTCTCTTTTTAAAATTACCAAAAATTAATAAATTCGATTTAAACTCATTTTAGCTGCATAGAACAACGTCTTAAGTAATAATAAGGACATTTAGAAATTTGTATCACCTACGGTTTAGCCTGGGCAATTATAAAAATCTCGCATTTTTAATCTGGCAATAATAAAAATCTCTCTTTTTTAAAATTACCAAAAATAAATAAATTCGGCTTAAACTCATTTTAGCTGCATAGAACGACGTCTTAAATAATAATAAGGGCATTTAGAAATTTTTATCATCTACGGTTTAGCCTGGGGAATTATAAAAATCTGGCATTTATAAAATTACCAAAAATTAATAAATTCGATTTAAATTCATTTTAGCTGTATAGAACGACGTCTGAAACCATAATAAGCATATTTAGAAATTTGTATCTCCTACAGTTTAGCCTGGGCCATTATAAAAATCTCGCATTTTTAATCTGGCAATTATAAAAATCTGTCTTTTTTAAAATTACCAAAAATTAATAAATTCGGCTTAAACTCATTTTAGCTGCATAGAACGACGTCTTAAATAATAATAAGGACATTTAGAAATTTTTATCACCTACGGTTTAGCCTGGGGAATTATAAAAATCTCGCATTTATAAAATTACCATAAATTAATAAATTCGATTTAAACTTATTTTAGCTGCATAGAACGACGTCTGAAACCATAATAAACATATTTAGAAATTTGTATCTCCTACAGTTTAGCCTGGGCAATTATAAAAATCTCGCATTTTTAATCTGGCAATTATAAAAATCTCGCATTTATAAAATTACCAAAAATTAATAAATTCGATTTAAACTCATTTTAGCTGCATAGAACGACGTCATAAGTAATAATAAGGACATTTAGAAATTTGTATCACCTACGGTTTAGCCTGCAGAATTATAAAAATCTCGCATTTATAAAATTACCAAAAATTAATAAATTCGTTTTAAATTGATTTTAGCTGCATAGAACGACGTCTTAAGTAATAATAAGGACATTTAGAAATTTGTATCACCTACAGTTTAGCCTGGGCAATTATAAAAATCTCGCATTTTTAATCTGGCAATTATAAAAATCTCTCTTTTTTAAAATTACCAAAAATAAATAAATTCGGCTTAAACTCATTTTAGCTGCATAGAACGACGTCTTAAATAATAATAAGGGCATTTAGAAATTTTTATCATCTACGGTTTAGCCTGGGGAATTATAAAAATCTGGCATTTATAAAATTACCAAAAATTAATAAATTCGATTTAAATTCATTTTAGCTGTATAGAACGACGTCTGAAACCATAATAAGCATATTTAGAAATTTGTATCTCCTACAGTTTAGCCTGGGCCATTATAAAAATCTCGCATTTTTAATCTGGCAATTATAAAAATCTGTCTTTTTTAAAATTACCAAAAATTAATAAATTCGGCTTAAACTCATTTTAGCTGCATAGAACGACGTCTTAAATAATAATAAGGACATTTAGAAATTTTTATCACCTACGGTTTAGCCTGGGGAATTATAAAAATCTCGCATTTATAAAATTACCATAAATTAATAAATTCGATTTAAACTTATTTTAGCTGCATAGAACGACGTCTGAAACCATAATAAACATATTTAGAAATTTGTATCTCCTACAGTTTAGCCTGGGCAATTATAAAAATCTCGCATTTTTAATCTGGCAATTATAAAAATCTCGCATTTATAAAATTACCAAAAATTAATAAATTCGATTTAAACTCATTTTAGCTGCATAGAACGACGTCATAAGTAATAATAAGGACATTTAGAAATTTGTATCACCTACGGTTTAGCCTGCAGAATTATAAAAATCTCGCATTTATAAAATTACCAAAAATTAATAAATTCGTTTTAAATTCATTCTAGCTGCATAGAACGACGTGTGAAACCATAATAAGCATATTTAGAAATTTGTATCTCCTACAGTTTAGCCTGGGCAATTATAAAAATCTGGCAATAATAAAAATCTCTCTTTTTTAAAATTACCAAAAATAAATAAATTCGGCTTAAACTCATTTTAGCTGTATAGAACGACGTCTTAAATAATAATAAGGACATTTAGAAATTTTTATCACATACGGTTTAGCCTGGGGAATTATAAAAATCTCGCATTTATAAAATTACCAAAATTTAATAAATTCGATTTAAACTCATTTTAGCTGCATAGAACGACGTCTGAAACCATAATAAACATATTTAGAAATTTGTATCTCCTACAGTTTAGCCTGGGCAATTATAAAAATCTCGCATTTTTAATCTGGCAATTATAAAAATCTCTCTTTTTTAAAATTACAAAAATTAATAAATTCGATTTAAACTCATATTAGCTGCATAGAACGACGTCTTAAGTAATAATAAGGACATTTAGAAATTTGTATCACCTACGGTTTAGCCTGCAGAATTATAAAAATGTCGCATTTATAAAATTAACAAAAATTAATAAATTCGTTTTAAATTCATATTAGCTGCATAGAACGACGTCTGAAACCATAATAAGCATATTTAGAAATTTGTATCTCCTACAGTTTAGCCTGGGCAATTATAAAAATCTCGCATTTTTAATCTGGCAATTATAAAAATCTGTCTTTTTTAAAATTACCAAAAATTAATAAATTCGGCTTAAACTCATTTTAGCTGCATAGAACGACGTCTTAAATAATAATAAGGGCATTTAGAAATTTTTATCATCTACGGTTTAGCCTGGGGAATTATAAAAATCTGGCATTTATAAAATTACCAAAAATTAATAAATTCGATTTAAATTCATTTTAGCTGTATAGAACGACGTCTGAAACCATAATAAGCATATTTAGAAATTTGTATCTCCTACAGTTTAGCCTGGGCCATTATAAAAATCTCGCATTTTTAATCTGACAATTATAAAAATCTGTCTTTTTTAAAATTACCAAAAATTAATAAATTCGGCTTAAACTCATTTTAGCTGCATAGAACGACGTCTTAAATAATAATAAGGACATTTAGAAATTTTTATCACCTACGGTTTAGCCTGGGGAATTATAAAAATCTCGCATTTATAAAATTACCATAAATTAATAAATTCGATTTAAACTTATTTTAGCTGCATAGAACGACGTCTGAAACCATAATAAACATATTTAGAAATTTGTATCTCCTACAGTTTAGCCTGGGCAATTATAAAAATCTCGCATTTTTAATCTGGCAATTATAAAAATCTCGCATTTATAAAATTACCAAAAATTAATAAATTCGATTTAAACTCATTTTAGCTGCATAGAACGACGTCATAAGTAATAATAAGGACATTTAGAAATTTGTATCACCTACGGTTTAGCCTGCAGAATTATAAAAATCTCGCATTTATAAAATTACCAAAAATTAATAAATTCGTTTTAAATTGATTTTAGCTGCATAGAACGACGTCTTAAGTAATAATAAGGACATTTAGAAATTTGTATCACCTACGGTTTAGCCTGGGCAATTATAAAAATCTCGCATTTTTAATCTGGCAATTATAAAAATCTCTCTTTTTTAAAATTACCAAAAATAAATAAATTCGGCTTAAACTCATTTTAGCTGCATAGAACGACGTCTTAAATAATAATAAGGGCATTTAGAAATTTTTATCATCTACGGTTTAGCCTGGGGAATTATAAAAATCTGGCATTTATAAAATTACCAAAAATTAATAAATTCGATTTAAATTCATTTTAGCTGTATAGAACGACGTCTGAAACCATAATAAGCATATTTAGAAATTTGTATCTCCTACAGTTTAGCCTGGGCCATTATAAAAATCTCGCATTTTTAATCTGGCAATTATAAAAATCTGTCTTTTTTAAAATTACCAAAAATTAATAAATTCGGCTTAAACTCATTTTAGCTGCATAGAACGACGTCTTAAATAATAATAAGGACATTTAGAAATTTTTATCACCTACGGTTTAGCCTGGGGAATTATAAAAATCTCGCATTTATAAAATTACCATAAATTAATAAATTCGATTTAAACTTATTTTAGCTGCATAGAACGACGTCTGAAACCATAATAAACATATTTAGAAATTTGTATCTCCTACAGTTTAGCCTGGGCAATTATAAAAATCTCGCATTTTTAATCTGGCAATTATAAAAATCTCGCATTTATAAAATTACCAAAAATTAATAAATTCGATTTAAACTCATTTTAGCTGCATAGAACGACGTCATAAGTAATAATAAGGACATTTAGAAATTTGTATCACCTACGGTTTAGCCTGCAGAATTATAAAAATCTCGCATTTATAAAATTACCAAAAATTAATAAATTCGTTTTAAATTCATTCTAGCTGCATAGAACGACGTGTGAAACCATAATAAGCATATTTAGAAATTTGTATCTCCTACAGTTTAGCCTGGGCAATTATAAAAATCTGGCAATAATAAAAATCTCTCTTTTTTAAAATTACCAAAAATAAATAAATTCGGCTTAAACTCATTTTAGCTGTATAGAACGACGTCTTAAATAATAATAAGGACATTTAGAAATTTTTATCACATACGGTTTAGCCTGGGGAATTATAAAAATCTCGCATTTATAAAATTACCAAAAATTAATAAATTCGATTTAAACTCATTTTAGCTGCATAGAACGACGTCTGAAACCATAATAAACATATTTAGAAATTTGTATCTCCTACAGTTTAGCCTGGGCAATTATAAAAATCTCGCATTTTTAATCTGGCAATTATAAAAATCTCTCTTTTTTAAAATTACCAAAAATTAATAAATTCGATTTAAACTCATATTAGCTGCATAGAACGACGTCTTAAGTAATAATAAGGACATTTAGAAATTTGTATCACCTACGGTTTAGCCTGCAGAATTATAAAAATGTCGCATTTATAAAATTAACAAAAATTAATAAATTCGTTTTAAATTCATATTAGCTGCATAGAACGACGTCTGAAACCATAATAAGCATATTTAGAAATTTGTATCTCCTACAGTTTAGCCTGGGCAATTATAAAAATCTCGCATTTTTAATCTGGCAATTATAAAAATCTGTCTTTTTTAAAATTACCAAAAACTAATAAATTCGAATTAAACTCATTTTAGCTGCATAGAACGACATCTTAAGTAATAATAAGGACATTTAGAAATTTGTATCACCTACGGTTTAGCCTGCAGAATTATAAAAATCTCGCATTTATAAAATTACCAAAAATTAATAAATTCGTTTTAAATTCATTCTAGCTTCATAGAACGACGTCTGAAACCATAATAAGCATATTTAGAAATTTGTATCTCCTACGGTTTAGCCTGGGCAATTATAAAAATCTCGCATTTTTAATCTGGCAATTATAAAAATCTGTCTTTTTTAAAATTACCAAAAATTAATAAATTCGATTTAAACTCATTTTAGCTGCATAGAACGACGTCTTAAGTAATAATAAGGACATTTAGAAATTTGTATCACCTACGGTTTAGCCTGGGGAATTATAAAAATCTCGCATTTATAAAATTACCAAAAATTAATAAATTCGTTTTAAATTCATTCTAGCTGCATAGAACGACGTGTGAAACCATAATAAGTATATTTAGAAATTTGTATCTCCTACAGTTTAGCCTGGGCAATTATAAAAATCTCGCATTTTTAATCTAGCAATAATAAAAATCTCTCTTTTTTAAAATTACCAAAAATAAATAAATTCGATTTAAACTCATTTTAGCTGCATAGAACGACGTCTTAAGTAATAATAAGGACATTTAGAAATTTGTATCACCTACGGTTTAGCCTGGGGAATTATAAAAATCTCGCATTTATAAAATTACCAAAAATTAATAAATTCGTTTTAAATTCATTCTAGCTGCATAGAACGACGTGTGAAACCATAATAAGCATATTTAGAAATTTGTATCTCCTACAGTTTAGACTGGGCAATTATAAAAATCTCGCATTTTTAATCTGGCAAATATAAAAATCTGTCTTTTTTAAAATTACCAAAAATTAATAAATTCGGCTTAAACTCATTTTAGCTGCATAGAACGACGTCTTAAATAATAATAAGGACATTTAGAAATTTTTATCACCGACGGTTTAGCCTGGGGAATTATAAAAATCTGGCATTTATAAAATTACCAAAAATTAATAAATTCGATTTAAATTCATTTTAGCTGTATAGAACGACGTCTGAAACCATAATATGCATATTTAGAAATTTGTATCTCCTACAGTTTAGCCTGGGCAATTATAAAAATCTCGCATTTTTAATCTGGCAATTATAAAAATCTCTCTTTTTAAAATTACCAAAAATTAATAAATTCGATTTAAACTCATTTTAGCTGCATAGAACAACGTCTTAAGTAATAATAAGGACATTTAGAAATTTGTATCACCTACGGTTTAGCCTGGGCAATTATAAAAATCTCGCATTTTTAATCTGGCAATAATAAAAATCTCTCTTTTTTAAAATTACCAAAAATAAATAAATTCGGCTTAAACTCATTTTAGCTGCATAGAACGACGTCTTAAATAATAATAAGGGCATTTAGAAATTTTTATCATCTACGGTTTAGCCTGGGGAATTATAAAAATCTGGCATTTATAAAATTACCAAAAATTAATAAATTCGATTTAAATTCATTTTAGCTGTATAGAACGACGTCTGAAACCATAATAAGCATATTTAGAAATTTGTATCTCCTACAGTTTAGCCTGGGCCATTATAAAAATCTCGCATTTTTAATCTGGCAATTATAAAAATCTGTCTTTTTTAAAATTACCAAAAATTAATAAATTCGGCTTAAACTCATTTTAGCTGCATAGAACGACGTCTTAAATAATAATAAGGACATTTAGAAATTTTTATCACCTACGGTTTAGCCTGGGGAATTATAAAAATCTCGCATTTATAAAATTACCATAAATTAATAAATTCGATTTAAACTTATTTTAGCTGCATAGAACGACGTCTGAAACCATAATAAACATATTTAGAAATTTGTATCTCCTACAGTTTAGCCTGGGCAATTATAAAAATCTCGCATTTTTAATCTGGCAATTATAAAAATCTCGCATTTATAAAATTACCAAAAATTAATAAATTCGATTTAAACTCATTTTAGCTGCATAGAACGACGTCATAAGTAATAATAAGGACATTTAGAAATTTGTATCACCTACGGTTTAGCCTGCAGAATTATAAAAATCTCGCATTTATAAAATTACCAAAAATTAATAAATTCGTTTTAAATTGATTTTAGCTGCATAGAACGACGTCTTAAGTAATAATAAGGACATTTAGAAATTTGTATCACCTACGGTTTAGCCTGGGCAATTATAAAAATCTCGCATTTTTAATCTGGCAATTATAAAAATCTCTCTTTTTTAAAATTACCAAAAATAAATAAATTCGGCTTAAACTCATTTTAGCTGCATAGAACGACGTCTTAAATAATAATAAGGGCATTTAGAAATTTTTATCATCTACGGTTTAGCCTGGGGAATTATAAAAATCTGGCATTTATAAAATTACCAAAAATTAATAAATTCGATTTAAATTCATTTTAGCTGTATAGAACGACGTCTGAAACCATAATAAGCATATTTAGAAATTTGTATCTCCTACAGTTTAGCCTGGGCCATTATAAAAATCTCGCATTTTTAATCTGGCAATTATAAAAATCTGTCTTTTTTAAAATTACCAAAAATTAATAAATTCGGCTTAAACTCATTTTAGCTGCATAGAACGACGTCTTAAATAATAATAAGGACATTTAGAAATTTTTATCACCTACGGTTTAGCCTGGGGAATTATAAAAATCTCGCATTTATAAAATTACCATAAATTAATAAATTCGATTTAAACTTATTTTAGCTGCATAGAACGACGTCTGAAACCATAATAAACATATTTAGAAATTTGTATCTCCTACAGTTTAGCCTGGGCAATTATAAAAATCTCGCATTTTTAATCTGGCAATTATAAAAATCTCGCATTTATAAAATTACCAAAAATTAATAAATTCGATTTAAACTCATTTTAGCTGCATAGAACGACGTCATAAGTAATAATAAGGACATTTAGAAATTTGTATCACCTACGGTTTAGCCTGCAGAATTATAAAAATCTCGCATTTATAAAATTACCAAAAATTAATAAATTCGTTTTAAATTCATTCTAGCTGCATAGAACGACGTGTGAAACCATAATAAGCATATTTAGAAATTTGTATCTCCTACAGTTTAGCCTGGGCAATTATAAAAATCTGGCAATAATAAAAATCTCTCTTTTTTAAAATTACCAAAAATAAATAAATTCGGCTTAAACTCATTTTAGCTGTATAGAACGACGTCTTAAATAATAATAAGGACATTTAGAAATTTTTATCACATACGGTTTAGCCTGGGGAATTATAAAAATCTCGCATTTATAAAATTACCAAAAATTAATAAATTCGATTTAAACTCATTTTAGCTGCATAGAACGACGTCTGAAACCATAATAAACATATTTAGAAATTTGTATCTCCTACAGTTTAGCCTGGGCAATTATAAAAATCTCGCATTTTTAATCTGGCAATTATAAAAATCTCTCTTTTTTAAAATTACCAAAAATTAATAAATTCGATTTAAACTCATATTAGCTGCATAGAACGACGTCTTAAGTAATAATAAGGACATTTAGAAATTTGTATCACCTACGGTTTAGCCTGCAGAATTATAAAAATGTCGCATTTATAAAATTAACAAAAATTAATAAATTCGTTTTAAATTCATATTAGCTGCATAGAACGACGTCTGAAACCATAATAAGCATATTTAGAAATTTGTATCTCCTACAGTTTAGCCTGGGCAATTATAAAAATCTCGCATTTTTAATCTGGCAATTATAAAAATCTGTCTTTTTTAAAATTACCAAAAATTAATAAATTCGGCTTAAACTCATTTTAGCTGCATAGAACGACGTCTTAAATAATAATAAGGGCATTTAGAAATTTTTATCATCTACGGTTTAGCCTGGGGAATTATAAAAATCTGGCATTTATAAAATTACCAAAAATTAATAAATTCGATTTAAATTCATTTTAGCTGTATAGAACGACGTCTGAAACCATAATAAGCATATTTAGAAATTTGTATCTCCTACAGTTTAGCCTGGGCCATTATAAAAATCTCGCATTTTTAATCTGGCAATTATAAAAATCTGTCTTTTTTAAAATTACCAAAAATTAATAAATTCGGCTTAAACTCATTTTAGCTGCATAGAACGACGTCTTAAATAATAATAAGGACATTTAGAAATTTTTATCACCTACGGTTTAGCCTGGGGAATTATAAAAATCTCGCATTTATAAAATTACCATAAATTAATAAATTCGATTTAAACTTATTTTAGCTGCATAGAACGACGTCTGAAACCATAATAAACATATTTAGAAATTTGTATCTCCTACAGTTTAGCCTGGGCAATTATAAAAATCTCGCATTTTTAATCTGGCAATTATAAAAATCTCGCATTTATAAAATTACCAAAAATTAATAAATTCGATTTAAACTCATTTTAGCTGCATAGAACGACGTCATAAGTAATAATAAGGACATTTAGAAATTTGTATCACCTACGGTTTAGCCTGCAGAATTATAAAAATCTCGCATTTATAAAATTACCAAAAATTAATAAATTCGTTTTAAATTGATTTTAGCTGCATAGAACGACGTCTTAAGTAATAATAAGGACATTTAGAAATTTGTATCACCTACGGTTTAGCCTGGGCAATTATAAAAATCTCGCATTTTTAATCTGGCAATTATAAAAATCTCTCTTTTTTAAAATTACCAAAAATAAATAAATTCGGCTTAAACTCATTTTAGCTGCATAGAACGACGTCTTAAATAATAATAAGGGCATTTAGAAATTTTTATCTCTACGGTTTAGCCTGGGGAATTATAAAAATCTGGCATTTATAAAATTACCAAAAATTAATAAATTCGATTTAAATTCATTTTAGCTGTATAGAACGACGTCTGAAACCATAATAAGCATATTTAGAAATTTGTATCTCCTACAGTTTAGCCTGGGCCATTATAAAAATCTCGCATTTTTAATCTGGCAATTATAAAAATCTGTCTTTTTTAAAATTACCAAAAATTAATAAATTCGGCTTAAACTCATTTTAGCTGCATAGAACGACGTCTTAAATAATAATAAGGACATTTAGAAATTTTTATCACCTACGGTTTAGCCTGGGGAATTATAAAAATCTCGCATTTATAAAATTACCATAAATTAATAAATTCGATTTAAACTTATTTTAGCTGCATAGAACGACGTCTGAAACCATAATAAACATATTTAGAAATTTGTATCTCCTACAGTTTAGCCTGGGCAATTATAAAAATCTCGCATTTTTAATCTGGCAATTATAAAAATCTCGCATTTATAAAATTACCAAAAATTAATAAATTCGATTTAAACTCATTTTAGCTGCATAGAACGACGTCATAAGTAATAATAAGGACATTTAGAAATTTGTATCACCTACGGTTTAGCCTGCAGAATTATAAAAATCTCGCATTTATAAAATTACCAAAAATTAATAAATTCGTTTTAAATTCATTCTAGCTGCATAGAACGACGTGTGAAACCATAATAAGCATATTTAGAAATTTGTATCTCCTACAGTTTAGCCTGGGCAATTATAAAAATCTGGCAATAATAAAAATCTCTCTTTTTTAAAATTACCAAAAATAAATAAATTCGGCTTAAACTCATTTTAGCTGTATAGAACGACGTCTTAAATAATAATAAGGACATTTAGAAATTTTTATCACATACGGTTTAGCCTGGGGAATTATAAAAATCTCGCATTTATAAAATTACCAAAAATTAATAAATTCGATTTAAACTCATTTTAGCTGCATAGAACGACGTCTGAAACCATAATAAACATATTTAGAAATTTGTATCTCCTACAGTTTAGCCTGGGCAATTATAAAAATCTCGCATTTTTAATCTGGCAATTATAAAAATCTCTCTTTTTTAAAATTACCAAAAATTAATAAATTCGATTTAAACTCATATTAGCTGCATAGAACGACGTCTTAAGTAATAATAAGGACATTTAGAAATTTGTATCACCTACGGTTTAGCCTGCAGAATTATAAAAATGTCGCATTTATAAAATTAACAAAAATTAATAAATTCGTTTTAAATTCATATTAGCTGCATAGAACGACGTCTGAAACCATAATAAGCATATTTAGAAATTTGTATCTCCTACAGTTTAGCCTGGGCAATTATAAAAATCTCGCATTTTTAATCTGGCAATTATAAAAATCTGTCTTTTTTAAAATTACCAAAAACTAATAAATTCGAATTAAACTCATTTTAGCTGCATAGAACGACATCTTAAGTAATAATAAGGACATTTAGAAATTTGTATCACCTACGGTTTAGCCTGCAGAATTATAAAAATCTCGCATTTATAAAATTACCAAAAATTAATAAATTCGTTTTAAATTCATTCTAGCTGTATAGAACGACGTCTGAAACCATAATAAGCATATTTAGAAATTTGTATCTCCAACAGTTTAACCTGGGCAATTATAAAAATCTCGCATTTTAATCAGGCAATTATAAAAATCTCTCTTTTTTAAAATTACCAAAAATTAATAAATTCGAATTAAACTCATTTTAGCTGCATAGAACGACGTCTTAAATAATAATAAGGACATTTAGAAATTTTTATCATCTACGGTTTAGCCTGGGGAATTATAAAAATCTGGCATTTATAAAATTACCAAAAATTAATAAATTCGATTTAAATTCATTTTAGCTGTATAGAACGACGTCTGAAACCATAATAAGCATATTTAGAAATTTGTATCTCCAACAGTTTAACCTGGGCAATTATAAAAATCTCGCATTTTAATCAGGCAATTATAAAAATCTCTCTTTTTTAAAATTACCAAAAATTAGTAAATTCGGCTTAAACTCATTTTAGCTGCATAGAACGACGTCTTAAATAATAATAAGGACATTTAGAAATTTTTATCACCTACGGTTTAGCCTGGGGAATTATAAAAATATCGCATTTATAAAATTACCAAAAATGAATAAATTCGATTTAAACTCATTTTAGCTGCATAGAACGACGTCTGAAACCATAATAAACATATTTAGAAATTTGTATCTCCTACAGTTTAACCTGGGCAATTATAAAAATCTCGCATTTTTAATCAGGCAATTATAAAAATCTCTCTTTTTTAAAATTACCAAAAATTAATAAATTCGATTTAAATTCATTTTAGCTGCATAGAACGACGTCTTAAGTAATAATAAGGACATTTAGAAATTTGTATCACCTACGGTTTAGCCTGCAGAATTATAAAAATCTCGCATTTATAAAATTACCAAAAATTAATAAATTCGTTTTAAATTCATTTTAGCTGTATAGAACGACGTCTGAAACCATAATAAGCATATTTAGAAATTTGTATCTCCTACAGTTTAGCCTGGGCCATTATAAAAATCTCGCATTTTTAATCTGGCAATTATAAAAATCTGTCTTTTTTAAAATTACCAAAAATTAATAAATTCGGCTTAAACTCATTTTAGCTGCATAGAACGACGTCTTAAATAATAATAAGGACATTTAGAAATTTTTATCACCTACGGTTTAGCCTGGGGAATTATAAAAATCTCGCATTTATAAAATTACCAAAAATTAATAAATTCGTTTTAAATTCATTTTAGCTGTATAGAACGAGGTCTGAAACCATAATAAGCATATTTAGAAATTTGTATCTCCTACAGTTTAGCCTGGGCAATTATAAAAATCTCGCATTTTTAATCTGGCAATTATAAAAATCTGTCTTTTTTAAAATTACCAAAAATTAATAAATTCGATTTAAACTCATATTAGCTGCATAGAACGACGTCTTAAGTAATAATAAGGACATTTAGAAATTTGTATCACCTACGGTTTAGCCTGCAGAATTATAAAAATCTCGCATTTATAAAATTAACAAAAATTAATAAATTCGTTTTAAATTCATTTTAGCTGCATAGAACGACGTCTGAAACCATAATAAGCATATTTAGAAATTTGTATCTCCTACAGTTTAGCCTGGGCAATTATAAAAATCTCGCATTTTTAATCTGGCAATTATAAAAATCTGTCTTTTTTAAAATTACCAAAAATTAATAAATTCGAATTAAACTCATTTTAGCTGCATAGAACGACGTCTTAAGTAATAATAAGGACATTTAGAAATTTGTATCACCTACGGTTTAGCCTGCAGAATTATAAAAATCTCGCATTTATAAAATTACCAAAAATTAATAAATTCGTTTTAAATTAATTCTAGCTGCATAGAACGACGTGCGAAACCATAATAAGCATATTTAGAAATTTGTATCTCCTACAGTTTAGCCTGGGCAATTATAAAAATCTCGCATTTTTAATCTGGCAATTATAAAAATCTCTCTTTTTTAAAATTACCAAAAATAAATAAATTCGGCTTAAACTCATTTTAGCTGCATAGAACGACGTCTTAAATAATAATAAGGACATTTAGAAATTTTTATCATCTACGGTTTAGCCTGGGGAATTATAAAAATCTCGCACTTATAAAATTACCAAAAATTAATAAATTCGATTTAAATTCATTTTAGCTGTATAGAACGACGTCTGAAACCATAATAAGCATATTTAGAAATTTGTATCTCCAACAGTTTAACCTGGGCAATTATACATAAAAATCCCGCATTTTAATCAGGCAATTATAAAAATCTCTCTTTTTTAAAATTACCAAAAATAATAAATTCGATTTAAACTCATTTTAGCTGCATAGAACGACTTCTTAAGTAATAATAAGGACATTTAGAAATTTGTATCACCTACGGTTTAGCCTGCAGAATTATAAAAATCTCGCATTTATAAAATTACCAAAAATTAATAAATTCGATTTAAACTCATTTTAGCTGGATAGAACGACGGCTGAAACCATAATAAACATATTTAGAAATTTGTATCTCCTACAGTTTAGCCTGGGCAATTATAAAAATCTCGCATTTTTAATCTGGCAATTATAAAAATCTCTCTTTTTTAAAATTACCAAAAATAATAAATTCGATTTAAACTCATTTTAGCTGCATAGAACGACTTCTTAAGTAATAATAAGGACATTTAGAAATTTGTATCACCTACGGTTTAGCCTGCAGAATTATAAAAATCTCGCATTTATAAAATTACCAAAAATTAATAAATTCGATTTAAACTCATTTTAGCTGCATAGAACGACGTCATAAGTAATAATAAGGACATTTAGAAATTTGTATCACCTACGGTTTAGCCTGCAGAATTATAAAAATCTCGCATTTATAAAATTACCAAAAATTAATAAATTCGTTTTAAATTCATTTTAGCTGCATAGAACGACGTCTGAAACCATAATAAGCATATTTAGAAATTTGTATCTCCTACAGTTTAGCCTGGGCAATTATAAAAATCTCGCATTTTTAATCTGGCAATTATAAAAATCTGTCTTTTTTAAAATTACCAAAAATTAATAAATTCGATTTAAACTCATTTTAGCTGCATAGAACGACGTCTTAAGTAATAATAAGGACATTTAGAAATTTGTATCACCTACGGTTTAGCCTGGGGAATTATAAAAATCTCGCATTTATAAAATTACCAAAAATTAATAAATTCGTTTTAAATTCATTTTAGCTGCATAGAACGACGTCTGAAACCATAATAAGCACATTTAGAAATTTGTATCTCCTACAGTTTAGCCTGGGCAATTATAAAAATCTCGCATTTTTAATCTGGCAATTATAAAAATCTCTCTTTTTTAAAATTACCAAAAATTAATAAATTCGATTTAAACTCATTTTAGCTGCATAGAACGATGTCTGAAACTATAATAAGCATATTTAGAAATTTGTATCTCCTACAGTTTAGCCTGCAGAATTATAAAAATGTCGCATTTATAAAATTAACAAAAATTAATAAATTCGTTTTAAATTCATATTAGCTGCATAGAACGACGTCTGAAACCATAATAAGCATATTTAGAAATTTGTATCTCCTACAGTTTAGCCTGGGCAATTATAAAAATCTCGCATTTTTAATCTGGCAATTATAAAAATCTGTCTTTTTTAAAATTACCAAAAACTAATAAATTCGAATTAAACTCATTTTAGCTGCATAGAACGACATCTTAAGTAATAATAAGGACATTTAGAAATTTGTATCACCTACGGTTTAGCCTGCAGAATTATAAAAATCTCGCATTTATAAAATTACCAAAAATTAATAAATTCGTTTTAAATTCATTCTAGCTGTATAGAACGACGTCTGAAACCATAATAAGCATATTTAGAAATTTGTATCTCCAACAGTTTAACCTGGGCAATTATAAAAATCTCGCATTTTAATCAGGCAATTATAAAAATCTCTCTTTTTTAAAATTACCAAAAATTAATAAATTCGAATTAAACTCATTTTAGCTGCATAGAACGACGTCTTAAATAATAATAAGGACATTTAGAAATTTTTATCATCTACGGTTTAGCCTGGGGAATTATAAAAATCTGGCATTTATAAAATTACCAAAAATTAATAAATTCGATTTAAATTCATTTTAGCTGTATAGAACGACGTCTGAAACCATAATAAGCATATTTAGAAATTTGTATCTCCAACAGTTTAACCTGGGCAATTATAAAAATCTCGCATTTTAATCAGGCAATTATAAAAATCTCTCTTTTTTAAAATTACCAAAAATTAGTAAATTCGGCTTAAACTCATTTTAGCTGCATAGAACGACGTCTTAAATAATAATAAGGACATTTAGAAATTTTTATCACCTACGGTTTAGCCTGGGGAATTATAAAAATATCGCATTTATAAAATTACCAAAAATGAATAAATTCGATTTAAACTCATTTTAGCTGCATAGAACGACGTCTGAAACCATAATAAACATATTTAGAAATTTGTATCTCCTACAGTTTAACCTGGGCAATTATAAAAATCTCGCATTTTTAATCAGGCAATTATAAAAATCTCTCTTTTTTAAAATTACCAAAAATTAATAAATTCGATTTAAACTCATATTAGCTGCATAGAACGACGTCTGAAACCATAATAAACATATTTAGAAATTTGTATCTCCTACAGTTTAGCCTGGGCAATTATAAAAATCTCGCATTTTTAATCTGGCAATTATAAAAATCTGTCTTTTTTAAAATTACCAAAAATTAATAAATTCGATTTAAACTCATTTTAGCTGCATAGAACGACGTCTGAAACCATAATAAACATATTTAGAAATTTGTATCTCCTACAGTTTAGCCTGGGCAATTATAAAAATCTCGCATTTTTAATCTGGCAATTATAAAAATCTGTCTTTTTTAAAATTACCAAAAATTAATAAATTCGATTTAAACTCATATTAGCTGCATAGAACGACGTCTTAAGTAATAATAAGGACATTTAGAAATTTGTATCACCTACGGTTTAGCCTGCAGAATTATAAAAATCTCGCATTTATAAAATTAACAAAAATTAATAAATTCGTTTTAAATTCATTTTAGCTGCATAGAACGACGTCTGAAACCATAATAAGCATATTTAGAAATTTGTATCTCCTACAGTTTAGCCTGGGCAATTATAAAAATCTCGCATTTTTAATCTGGCAATTATAAAAATCTGTCTTTTTTAAAATTACCAAAAATTAATAAATTCGAATTAAACTCATTTTAGCTGCATAGAACGACGTCTTAAGTAATAATAAGGACATTTAGAAATTTGTATCACCTACGGTTTAGCCTGCAGAATTATAAAAATCTCGCATTTATAAAATTACCAAAAATTAATAAATTCGTTTTAAATTAATTCTAGCTGCATAGAACGACGTGCGAAACCATAATAAGCATATTTAGAAATTTGTATCTCCTACAGTTTAGCCTGGGCAATTATAAAAATCTCGCATTTTTAATCTGGCAATTATAAAAATCTCTGTTTTTTAAAATTACCAAAAATAAATAAATTCGGCTTAAACTCATTTTAGCTGCATAGAACGACGTCTTAAATAATAATAAGGACATTTAGAAATTTTTATCATCTACGGTTTAGCCTGGGGAATTATAAAAATCTCGCACTTATAAAATTACCAAAAATTAATAAATTCGATTTAAATTCATTTTAGCTGTATAGAACGACGTCTGAAACCATAATAAGCATATTTAGAAATTTGTATCTCCAACAGTTTAACCTGGGCAATTATACATAAAAATCCCGCATTTTAATCAGGCAATTATAAAAATCTCTCTTTTTTAAAATTACCAAAAATAATAAATTCGATTTAAACTCATTTTAGCTGCATAGAACGACTTCTTAAGTAATAATAAGGACATTTAGAAATTTGTATCACCTACGGTTTAGCCTGCAGAATTATAAAAATCTCGCATTTATAAAATTACCAAAAATTAATAAATTCGATTTAAACTCATTTTAGCTGGATAGAACGACGGCTGAAACCATAATAAACATATTTAGAAATTTGTATCTCCTACAGTTTAGCCTGGGCAATTATAAAAATCTCGCATTTTTAATCTGGCAATTATAAAAATCTCTCTTTTTTAAAATTACCAAAAATAATAAATTCGATTTAAACTCATTTTAGCTGCATAGAACGACTTCTTAAGTAATAATAAGGACATTTAGAAATTTGTATCACCTACGGTTTAGCCTGCAGAATTATAAAAATCTCGCATTTATAAAATTACCAAAAATTAATAAATTCGATTTAAACTCATTTTAGCTGCATAGAACGACGTCATAAGTAATAATAAGGACATTTAGAAATTTGTATCACCTACGGTTTAGCCTGCAGAATTATAAAAATCTCGCATTTATAAAATTACCAAAAATTAATAAATTCGTTTTAAATTCATTTTAGCTGCATAGAACGACGTCTGAAACCATAATAAGCATATTTAGAAATTTGTATCTCCTACAGTTTAGCCTGGGCAATTATAAAAATCTCGCATTTTTAATCTGGCAATTATAAAAATCTGTCTTTTTTAAAATTACCAAAAATTAATAAATTCGATTTAAACTCATTTTAGCTGCATAGAACGACGTCTTAAGTAATAATAAGGACATTTAGAAATTTGTATCACCTACGGTTTAGCCTGGGGAATTATAAAAATCTCGCATTTATAAAATTACCAAAAATTAATAAATTCGTTTTAAATTCATTTTAGCTGCATAGAACGACGTCTGAAACCATAATAAGCACATTTAGAAATTTGTATCTCCTACAGTTTAGCCTGGGCAATTATAAAAATCTCGCATTTTTAATCTGGCAATTATAAAAATCTCTCTTTTTTAAAATTACCAAAAATTAATAAATTCGATTTAAACTCATTTTAGCTGCATAGAACGATGTCTGAAACTATAATAAGCATATTTAGAAATTTGTATCTCCTACAGTTTAGCCTGGGCAATTATAAAAATCTCGCATTTTTAATCTGGTAATTATAAAAATCTGTCTTTTTTAAAATTACCAAAAATTAATAAATTCGATATAAACTCATTTTAGCTGCATAGAACGACGTCTTAAGTAATAATAAGGACATTTAGAAATTTGTATCACCTACGGTTTAGCCTGGGGAATTATAAAAATCTCGCATTTATAAAGATACCAAAAATTAATAAATTCGTTTTAAATTCATTTTAGCTGCATAGAACGACGTCTGAAACCATAATAAGCATATTTAGAAATTTGTATCTCCTACAGTTTAGCCTGGGCAATTATAAAAATCTCGCATTTTTAATCTGGCAATTATAAAAATCTCTCTTTTTTAAAATTACCAAAAATTAATAAATTCGATTTAAACTCATTTTAGCTGCATAGAACGACGTCTTAAATAATAATAAGGACATTTAGAAATTTGTATCACCTATGGTTTAGCCGGGGAATTATAAAAATCTCGCATTTATAAAATTACCAAAAATTAATAAATTCGTTTTAAATTCATTTTAGCTGTATAGAACGACGTCTGAAACCATAATAAGCATATTTAGAAATTTGTATCTCCTACAGTTTAGCCTGGGCAATTATAAAAATCTCGCATTTTTAATCAGGCAATTATAAAAATCTCTCTTTTTTAAAATTACCAAAAATTAATAAATTCGATTTAAACTCATTTTAGCTGCATAGAACGACGTCTTAAGTAATAATAAGGACATTTAGAAATTTGTATCACCTACGGTTTAGCCTGCAGAATTATAAAAATCTCGCATTTTTAAAATTACCAAAA
Organism: Melanotus villosus; assembly: GCA_963082815.1. NCBI lineage: Eukaryota > Metazoa > Arthropoda > Insecta > Coleoptera > Elateridae > Melanotus > Melanotus villosus. The sequence goes on from OY720425.1 coordinate 22,608,841, forward strand.
ATTAATAAATTCGTTTTAAATTCATTTTAGCTGTATAGAACGACGTCTGAAACCATAATAAGCATATTTAGAAATTTGTATCTCCTACAGTTTAGCCTGGGCAATTATAAAAATCTCGCATTTTTAATCTGGCAATTATAAAAATCTCTCTTTTTTAAAATTACCAAAAATTAATAAATTCGATTTAAACTCATTTTAGCTGCATAGAACGACGTCTTAAATAATAATAAGGACATTTAGAAATTTGTATCACCTACGGTTTAGCCTGGGGAATTATAAAAATCTCGCATTTATAAAATTACCAAAAATTAATAAATTCGTTTTAAATTCATTTTAGCTGTATAGAACGACGTCTGAAACCATAATAAGCATATTTAGAAATTTGTATCTCCTACAGTTTAGCCTGGGCAATTATAAAAATCTCGCATTTTTAATCAGGCAATTATAAAAATCTCTCTTTTTTAAAATTACCAAAAATTAATAAATTCGATTTAAACTCATTTTAGCTGCATAGAACGATGTCTTAAGTAATAATAAGGACATTTAGAAATTTGTATCACCTACGGTTTAGCCTGCAGAATTATAAAAATCTCGCATTTATAAAATTACCAAAAATTAATAAATTCGTTTTAAATTCATTTTAGCTGTATAGAACGACGTCTGAAACCATAATAAGCATATTTAGAAATTTGTATCTCCTACAGTTTAGCCTGGGCAATTATAAAAATCTCGCATTTTTAATCAGGCAATTATAAAAATCTCTTTTTTAAAATTACCAAAAATTAATAAATTCGATTTAAACTGATTTTAGCTGCATAGAACGACGTCTTAAGTAATAATAAGGACATTTAGAAATTTGTATCACCTACGGTTTAGCCTGCAGAATTATAAAAATCTCGCATTTTTAAAATTACCAAAAATTAATAAATTCGTTTTAAATTCATTTTAGCTGTATAGAACGACGTCTGAAACCATAATAAGCATATTTAGAAATTTGTATCTCCTACAGTTTAGCCTGGGCAATTATAAAAATCTCGCATTTTTAATCTGGCAATTATAAAAATCTCTCTTTTTTAAAATTACCAAAAATTAATAAATTCGATTTAAACTCATTTTAGCTGCATAGAACGACGTCTTAAATAATAATAAGGACATTTAGAAATTTGTATCACCTACGGTTTAGCCTGGGGAATTATAAAAATCTCGCATTTATAAAATTACCAAAAATTAATAAATTCGTTTTAAATTCATTTTAGCTGTATAGAACGACGTCTGAAACCATAATAAGCATATTTAGAAATTTGTATCTCCTACAGTTTAGCCTGGGCAATTATAAAAATCTCGCATTTTTAATCAGGCAATTATAAAAATCTCTCTTTTTTAAAATTACCAAAAATTAATAAATTCGATTTAAACTCATTTTAGCTGCATAGAACGACGTCTTAAGTAATAATAAGGACATTTAGAAATTTGTATCACCTACGGTTTAGCCTGCAGAATTATAAAAATCTCGCATTTATAAAATTAACAAAAATTAATAAATTCGTTTTAAATTCATTTTAGCTGCATAGAACGACGTCTGAAACCATAATAAGCATATTTAGAAATTTGTATCTCCTACAGTTTAGCCTGGGCAATTATAAAAATCTCGCATTTTTAATCTGGCAATTATAAAAATCTGTCTTTTTTAAAATTACCAAAAATTAATAAATTCGAATTAAACTCATTTTAGCTGCATAGAACGACGTCTTAAGTAATAATAAGGACATTTAGAAATTTGTATCACCTACGGTTTAGCCTGCAGAATTATAAAAATCTCGCATTTATAAAATTAACAAAAATTAATAAATTCGTTTTAAATTCATTTTAGCTGCATAGAACGACGTCTGAAACCATAATAAGCACATTTAGAAATTTGTATCTCCTACAGTTTAGCCTGGGCAATTATAAAAATCTCGCATTTTTAATCTGGCAATTATAAAAATCTCTCTTTTTTAAAATTACCAAAAATTAATAAATTCGATTTAAACTCATTGTAGCTGCATAGAACGATGTCTGAAACCATAATAAGCATATTTAGAAATTTGTATCTCCTACAGTTTAGCCTGGGCAATTATAAAAATCTCGCATTTTTAATCTGGCAATTATAAAAATCTGTCTTTTTTAAAATTACCAAAAATTAATAAATTCGATATAAACTCATTTTAGCTGCATAGAACGACGTCTTAAGTAATAATAAGTACATTTAGAAATTTGCATCACCTACGGTTTAGCCTGGGGAATTATAAAAATCTCGCATTAATAAAATTACCAAAAATTAATAAATTCGTTTTAAATTCATTTTAGCTGTATAGAACGATGTCTGAAACCATAATAAGCATATTTAGAAATTTGTATCTCCTACAGTTTAACCTGGGCAATTATAAAAATCTCGCATTTTTAATCAGGCAATTATAAATATCTCTCTTTTTTAAAATTACCAAAAATTAATAAATTCGATTTAAACTCATTTTAGCTGCATAGAACGACGTCTTAAGTAATAATAAGGACATTTAGAAATTTGTATCACCTACGGTTTAGCCTGCAGAATTATAAAAATCTCGCATTTATAAAATTACCAAAAATTAATAAATTCGTTTTAAATTCCTTTTAGCTGTATAGAACGACGTCTGAAACCATAATAAGCATATTTAGAAATTTGTATCTCCTACAGTTTAGCCTGGGCAATTATAAAAATCTCGCATTTTTAATCAGGCAATTATAAAAATCTCTCTTTTTTAAAATTACCAAAAATTAATAAATTCGATTTAAACTGATTTTAGCTGCATAGAACGACGTGTTAAGTAATAATAAGGACATTTAGAAATTTGTATCACCTACGGTTTAGCCTGCAGAATTATAAAAATCTCGCATTTTTAAAATTACCAAAAATTAATAAATTCGTTTTAAATTCATTTTAGCTGTATAGAACGACGTCTGAAACCATAATAAGCATATTTAGAAATTTGTATCTCCTACAGTTTAGCCTGGGCAATTATAAAAATCTCGCATTTTTAATCTGGCAATTATAAAAATCTCTCTTTTTTAAAATTACCAAAAATTAATAAATTCGATTTAAACTCATTTTAGCTGCATAGAACGACGTCTTAAATAATAATAAGGACATTTAGAAATTTGTATCACCTACGGTTTAGCCTGGGGTATTATAAAAATCTCGCATTTATAAAATTACCAAAAATTAATAAATTCGTTTTAAATTCATTTTAGCTGTATAGAACGACGTCTGAAACCATAATAAGCATATTTAGAAATTTGTATCTCCTACAGTTTAGCCTGGGCAATTATAAAAATCTCGCATTTTTAATCAGGCAATTATAAAAATCTCTCTTTTTTAAAATTACCAAAAATTAATAAATTCGATTTAAACTCATTTTAGCTGCATAGAACGATGTCTTAAGTAATAATAAGGACATTTAGAAATTTGTATCACCTACGGTTTAGCCTGCAGAATTATAAAAATCTCGCATTTATAAAATTACCAAACATTAATAAATTCGTTTTAAATTCATTTTAGCTGTATAGAACGACGTCTGAAACCATAATAAGCATATTTAGAAATTTGTATCTCCTACAGTTTAGCCTGGGCAATTATAAAAATCTCGCATTTTTAATCAGGCAATTATAAAAATCTCTCTTTTTTAAAATTACCAAAAATTAATAAATTCGATTTAAACTCATTTTAGCTGCATAGAACGATGTCTTAAGTAATAATAAGGACATTTAGAAATTTGTATCACCTACGGTTTAGCCTGCAGAATTATAAAAATCTCGCATTTATAAAATTACCAAAAATTAATAAATTCGTTTTAAATTCATTTTAGCTGTATAGAACGACGTCTGAAACCATAATAAGCATATTTAGAAATTTGTATCTCCTACAGTTTAGCCTGGGCAATTATAAAAATCTCGCATTTTTAATCAGGCAATTATAAAAATCTCTTTTTTAAAATTACCAAAAATTAATAAATTCGATTTAAACTGATTTTAGCTGCATAGAACGACGTCTTAAGTAATAATAAGGACATTTAGAAATTTGTATCACCTACGGTTTAGCCTGCAGAATTATAAAAATCTCGCATTTTTAAAATTACCAAAAATTAATAAATTCGTTTTAAATTCATTTTAGCTGTATAGAACGACGTCTGAAACCATAATAAGCATATTTAGAAATTTGTATCTCCTACAGTTTAGCCTGGGCAATTATAAAAATCTCGCATTTTTAATCTGGCAATTATAAAAATCTCTCTTTTTAAAATTACCAAAAATTAATAAATTCGATTTAAACTCATTTTAGCTGCATAGAACGACGTCTTAAATAATAATAAGGACATTTAGAAATTTGTATCACCTACGGTTTAGCCTGGGGAATTATAAAAATCTCGCATTTATAAAATTACCAAAAATTAATAAATTCGTTTTAAATTCATTTTAGCTGTATAGAACGACGTCTGAAACCATAATAAGCATATTTAGAAATTTGTATCTCCTACAGTTTAGCCTGGGCAATTATAAAAATCTCGCATTTTTAATCAGGCAATTATAAAAATCTCTCTTTTTTAAAATTACCAAAAATTAATAAATTCGATTTAAACTCATTTTAGCTGCATAGAACGACGTCTTAAGTAATAATAAGGACATTTAGAAATTTGTATCACCTACGGTTTAGCCTGCAGAATTATAAAAATCTCGCATTTATAAAATTAACAAAAATTAATAAATTCGTTTTAAATTCATTTTAGCTGCATAGAACGACGTCTGAAACCATAATAAGCATATTTAGAAATTTGTATCTCCTACAGTTTAGCCTGGGCAATTATAAAAATCTCGCATTTTTAATCTGGCAATTATAAAAATCTGTCTTTTTTAAAATTACCAAAAATTAATAAATTCGAATTAAACTCATTTTAGCTGCATAGAACGACGTCTTAAGTAATAATAAGGACATTTAGAAATTTGTATCACCTACGGTTTAGCCTGCAGAATTATAAAAATCTCGCATTTATAAAATTAACAAAAATTAATAAATTCGTTTTAAATTCATTTTAGCTGCATAGAACGACGTCTGAAACCATAATAAGCACATTTAGAAATTTGTATCTCCTACAGTTTAGCCTGGGCAATTATAAAAATCTCGCATTTTTAATCTGGCAATTATAAAAATCTCTCTTTTTTAAAATTACCAAAAATTAATAAATTCGATTTAAACTCATTGTAGCTGCATAGAACGATGTCTGAAACCATAATAAGCATATTTAGAAATTTGTATCTCCTACAGTTTAGCCTGGGCAATTATAAAAATCTCGCATTTTTAATCTGGCAATTATAAAAATCTGTCTTTTTTAAAATTACCAAAAATTAATAAATTCGATATAAACTCATTTTAGCTGCATACAACGACGTCTTAAGTAATAATAAGTACATTTAGAAATTTGCATCACCTACGGTTTAGCCTGGGGAATTATAAAAATCTCGCATTAATAAAATTACCAAAAATTAATAAATTCGTTTTAAATTCATTTTAGCTGTATAGAACGATGTCTGAAACCATAATAAGCATATTTAGAAATTTGTATCTCCTACAGTTTAACCTGGGCAATTATAAAAATCTCGCATTTTTAATCAGGCAATTATAAATATCTCTCTTTTTTAAAATTACCAAAAATTAATAAATTCGATTTAAACTCATTTTAGCTGCATAGAACGACGTCTTAAGTAATAATAAGGACATTTAGAAATTTGTATCACCTACGGTTTAGCCTGCAGAATTATAAAAATCTCGCATTTATAAAATTACCAAAAATTAATAAATTCGTTTTAAATTCCTTTTAGCTGTATAGAACGACGTCTGAAACCATAATAAGCATATTTAGAAATTTGTATCTCCTACAGTTTAGCCTGGGCAATTATAAAAATCTCGCATTTTTAATCAGGCAATTATAAAAATCTCTCTTTTTTAAAATTACCAAAAATTAATAAATTCGATTTAAACTGATTTTAGCTGCATAGAACGACGTGTTAAGTAATAATAAGGACATTTAGAAATTTGTATCACCTACGGTTTAGCCTGCAGAATTATAAAAATCTCGCATTTTTAAAATTACCAAAAATTAATAAATTCGTTTTAAATTCATTTTAGCTGTATAGAACGACGTCTGAAACCATAATAAGCATATTTAGAAATTTGTATCTCCTACAGTTTAGCCTGGGCAATTATAAAAATCTCGCATTTTTAATCTGGCAATTATAAAAATCTCTCTTTTTTAAAATTACCAAAAATTAATAAATTCGATTTAAACTCATTTTAGCTGCATAGAACGACGTCTTAAATAATAATAAGGACATTTAGAAATTTGTATCACCTACGGTTTAGCCTGGGGTATTATAAAAATCTCGCATTTATAAAATTACCAAAAATTAATAAATTCGTTTTAAATTCATTTTAGCTGTATAGAACGACGTCTGAAACCATAATAAGCATATTTAGAAATTTGTATCTCCTACAGTTTAGCCTGGGCAATTATAAAAATCTCGCATTTTTAATCAGGCAATTATAAAAATCTCTCTTTTTTAAAATTACCAAAAATTAATAAATTCGATTTAAACTCATTTTAGCTGCATAGAACGACGTCTTAAGTAATAATAAGGACATTTAGAAATTTGTATCACCTACGGTTTAGCCTGCAGAATTATAAAAATCTCGCATTTATAAAATTAACAAAAATTAATAAATTCGTTTTAAATTCATTTTAGCTGTATAGAACGACGTCTGAAACCATAATAAGCATATTTAGAAATTTGTATCTCCTACAGTTTAGCCTGGGCAATTATAAAAATCTCGCATTTTTAATCTGGCAATTATAAAAATCTGTCTTTTTTAAAATTACCAAAAATTAATAAATTCGAATTAAACTCATTTTAGCTGCATAGAACGACGTCTTAAGTAATAATAAGGACATTTAGAAATTTGTATCACCTACGGTTTAGCCTGCAGAATTATAAAAATCTCGCATTTATAAAATTAACAAAAATTAATAAATTCGTTTTAAATTCATTTTAGCTGCATAGAACGACGTCTGAAACCATAATAAGCACATTTAGAAATTTGTATCTCCTACAGTTTAGCCTGGGCAATTATAAAAATCTCGCATTTTTAATCTGGCAATTATAAAAATCTCTCTTTTTTAAAATTACCAAAAATTAATAAATTCGATTTAAACTCATTTTAGCTGCATAGAACGATGTCTGAAACCATAATAAACATATTTAGAAATTTGTATCTCCTACAGTTTAGCCTGGGCAATTATAAAAATCTCGCATTTTTAATCTGGCAATTATAAAAATCTGTCTTTTTTAAAATTACCAAAAATTAATAAATTCGATATAAACTCATTTTAGCTGCATAGAACGACGTCTTAAGTAATAATAAGTACATTTAGAAATTTGTATCACCTACGGTTTAGCCTGGGGAATTATAAAAATCTCGCATTAATAAAATTACCAAAAATTAATAAATTCGTTTTAAATTCATTTTAGCTGTATAGAACGATGTCTGAAACCATAATAAGTATATTTAGAAATTTGTATCTCCAACAGTTTAACCTGGGCAATTATAAAAATCCCGCATTTTAATCAGGCAATTATAAAAATCTCTCTTTTTTAAAATTACCAAAAATAATAAATTCGATTTAAACTCATTTTAGCTGCATAGAACGACTTCTTAAGTAATAATAAGGACATTTAGAAATTTGTATCACCTACGGTTTAGCCTGCAGAATTATAAAAATCTCGCATTTATAAAATTACCAAAAATTAATAAATTCGATTTAAACTCATTTTAGCTGGATAGAACGACGGCTGAAACCGTAATAAACATATTTAGAAATTTGTATCTCCTACAGTTTAGCCTGGGCAATTATAAAAATCTCGCATTTTTAATCTGGCAATTATAAAAATCTCTCTTTTTTAAAATTACCAAAAATAATAAATTCGATTTAAACTCATTTTAGCTGCATAGAACGACTTCTTAAGTAATAATAAGGACATTTAGAAATTTGTATCACCTACGGTTTAGCCTGCAGAATTATAAAAATCTCGCATTTATAAAATTACCAAAAATTAATAAATTCGATTTAAACTCATTTTAGCTGCATAGAACGACGTCATAAGTAATAATAAGGACATTTAGAAATTTGTATCACCTACGGTTTAGCCTGCAGAATTATAAAAATCTCGCATTTATAAAATTACCAAAAATTAATAAATTCGTTTTAAATTCATTTTAGCTGCATAGAACGACGTCTGAAACCATAATAAGCATATTTAGAAATTTGTATCTCCTACAGTTTAGCCTGGGCAATTTTAAAAACTCGCATTTTTAATCTGGCAATTATAAAAATCTGTCTTTTTTAAAATTACCAAAAATTAATAAATTCGGCTTAAACTCATTTTAGCTGCATAGAACGACGTCTTAAATAATAATAAGGACATTTAGAAATTTTTATCACCTACGGTTTAGCCTGGGGAATTATAAAAATCTCGCATTTATAAAATTACCAAAAATTAATAAATTCGATTTAAACTCATTTTAGCTGGATAGAACGACGTCTGAAACCATAATAAACATATTTAGAAATTTGTATCTCCTACAGTTTAGCCTGGGCAATTATAAAAATCTCGCATTTTTAATCTGGCAATTATAAAAATCTGTCTTTTTTAAAATTACCAAAAATTAATAAATTCGATTTAAACTCATTTTAGCTGCATAGAACGACGTCTTAAGTAATAATAAGGACATTTAGAAATTTGTATCACCTACGGTTTAGCCTGGGGAATTATAAAAATCTCGCATTTATAAAATTACCAAAAATTAATAAATTCGTTTTAACTTCATTTTAGCTGTATAGAACGACGTCTGAAACCATAATAAGCACATTTAGAAATTTGTATCTCCTACAGTTTAGCCTGGGCAATTATAAAAATCTCGCATTTTTAATCTGGCAATTATAAAAATCTCTCTTTTTTAAAATTACCAAAAATTAATAAATTCGATTTAAACTCATTTTAGCTGCATAGAACGATGTCTGAAACCATAATAAGCATATTTAGAAATTTGTATCTCCTACAGTTTAGCCTGGGCAATTATAAAAATCTCGCATTTTTAATCTGGCAATTATAAAAATCTGTCTTTTTTAAAATTACCAAAAATTAATAAATTCGATATAAACTCATTTTAGCTTCATAGAACGACGTCTTAAGTAATAATAAGGACATTTAGAAATTTGTATCACCTACGGTTTAGCCTGGGGTATTATAAAAATCTCGCATTTATAAAATTACCAAAAATTAATAAATTCGTTTTAAATTCATTTTAGCTGTATAGAACGACGTCTGAAACCATAATAAGCATATTTAGAAATTTGTATCTCCTACAGTTTAGCCTGGGCAATTATAAAAATCTCGCATTTTTAATCAGGCAATTATAAAAATCTCTCTTTTTTAAAATTACCAAAAATTAATAAATTCGATTTAAACTCATTTTAGCTGCATAGAACGACGTCTTAAGTAATAATAAGGACATTTAGAAATTTGTATCACCTACGGTTTAGCCTGCAGAATTATAAAAATCTCGCATTTATAAAATTAACAAAAATTAATAAATTCGTTTTAAATTCATTTTAGCTGTATAGAACGACGTCTGAAACCATAATAAGCATATTTAGAAATTTGTATCTCCTACAGTTTAGCCTGGGCAATTATAAAAATCTCGCATTTTTAATCTGGCAATTATAAAAATCTGTCTTTTTTAAAATTACCAAAAATTAATAAATTCGAATTAAACTCATTTTAGCTGCATAGAACGACGTCTTAAGTAATAATAAGGACATTTAGAAATTTGTATCACCTACGGTTTAGCCTGCAGAATTATAAAAATCTCGCATTTATAAAATTAACAAAAATTAATAAATTCGTTTTAAATTCATTTTAGCTGCATAGAACGACGTCTGAAACCATAATAAGCACATTTAGAAATTTGTATCTCCTACAGTTTAGCCTGGGCAATTATAAAAATCTCGCATTTTTAATCTGGCAATTATAAAAATCTCTCTTTTTTAAAATTACCAAAAATTAATAAATTCGATTTAAACTCATTTTAGCTGCATAGAACGATGTCTGAAACCATAATAAACATATTTAGAAATTTGTATCTCCTACAGTTTAGCCTGGGCAATTATAAAAATCTCGCATTTTTAATCTGGCAATTATAAAAATCTGTCTTTTTTAAAATTACCAAAAATTAATAAATTCGATATAAACTCATTTTAGCTGCATAGAACGACGTCTTAAGTAATAATAAGTACATTTAGAAATTTGTATCACCTACGGTTTAGCCTGGGGAATTATAAAAATCTCGCATTAATAAAATTACCAAAAATTAATAAATTCGTTTTAAATTCATTTTAGCTGTATAGAACGATGTCTGAAACCATAATAAGTATATTTAGAAATTTGTATCTCCAACAGTTTAACCTGGGCAATTATAAAAATCCCGCATTTTAATCAGGCAATTATAAAAATCTCTCTTTTTTAAAATTACCAAAAATAATAAATTCGATTTAAACTCATTTTAGCTGCATAGAACGACTTCTTAAGTAATAATAAGGACATTTAGAAATTTGTATCACCTACGGTTTAGCCTGCAGAATTATAAAAATCTCGCATTTATAAAATTACCAAAAATTAATAAATTCGATTTAAACTCATTTTAGCTGGATAGAACGACGGCTGAAACCGTAATAAACATATTTAGAAATTTGTATCTCCTACAGTTTAGCCTGGGCAATTATAAAAATCTCGCATTTTTAATCTGGCAATTATAAAAATCTCTCTTTTTTAAAATTACCAAAAATAATAAATTCGATTTAAACTCATTTTAGCTGCATAGAACGACTTCTTAAGTAATAATAAGGACATTTAGAAATTTGTATCACCTACGGTTTAGCCTGCAGAATTATAAAAATCTCGCATTTATAAAATTACCAAAAATTAATAAATTCGATTTAAACTCATTTTAGCTGCATAGAACGACGTCATAAGTAATAATAAGGACATTTAGAAATTTGTATCACCTACGGTTTAGCCTGCAGAATTATAAAAATCTCGCATTTATAAAATTACCAAAAATTAATAAATTCGTTTTAAATTCATTTTAGCTGCATAGAACGACGTCTGAAACCATAATAAGCATATTTAGAAATTTGTATCTCCTACAGTTTAGCCTGGGCAATTTTAAAAACTCGCATTTTTAATCTGGCAATTATAAAAATCTGTCTTTTTTAAAATTACCAAAAATTAATAAATTCGGCTTAAACTCATTTTAGCTGCATAGAACGACGTCTTAAATAATAATAAGGACATTTAGAAATTTTTATCACCTACGGTTTAGCCTGGGGAATTATAAAAATCTCGCATTTATAAAATTACCAAAAATTAATAAATTCGATTTAAACTCATTTTAGCTGGATAGAACGACGTCTGAAACCATAATAAACATATTTAGAAATTTGTATCTCCTACAGTTTAGCCTGGGCAATTATAAAAATCTCGCATTTTTAATCTGGCAATTATAAAAATCTGTCTTTTTTAAAATTACCAAAAATTAATAAATTCGATTTAAACTCATTTTAGCTGCATAGAACGACGTCTTAAGTAATAATAAGGACATTTAGAAATTTGTATCACCTACGGTTTAGCCTGGGGAATTATAAAAATCTCGCATTTATAAAATTACCAAAAATTAATAAATTCGTTTTAACTTCATTTTAGCTGTATAGAACGACGTCTGAAACCATAATAAGCACATTTAGAAATTTGTATCTCCTACAGTTTAGCCTGGGCAATTATAAAAATCTCGCATTTTTAATCTGGCAATTATAAAAATCTCTCTTTTTTAAAATTACCAAAAATTAATAAATTCGATTTAAACTCATTTTAGCTGCATAGAACGATGTCTGAAACCATAATAAGCATATTTAGAAATTTGTATCTCCTACAGTTTAGCCTGGGCAATTATAAAAATCTCGCATTTTTAATCTGGCAATTATAAAAATCTGTCTTTTTTAAAATTACCAAAAATTAATAAATTCGATATAAACTCATTTTAGCTTCATAGAACGACGTCTTAAGTAATAATAAGGACATTTAGAAATTTGTATCACCTACGGTTTAGCCTGGGGAATTATAAAAATCTCGCATTTATAAAGATACCAAAAATTAATAAATTCGTTTTAAATTCATTTTAGCTGCATAGAACGACGTCTGAAACCATAATAAGCATATTTAGAAATTTGTATCTCCTACAGTTTAGCCTGGGCAATTATAAAAATCTCGCATTTTTAATCTGGCAATTATAAAAATCTCTCTTTTTTAAAATTACCAAAAATTAATAAATTCGATTTAAACTCATTTTAGCTGCATAGAACGACGTCTGAAACCATAATAAGCATATTTAGAAATTTGTATCTCCTACAGTTTAGCCTGGGCAATTATAAAAATCTCGCATTTTTAATCTGGCAATTATAAAAATCTCTCTTTTTTAAAATTACCAAAAATTAATAAATTCGTTTTAAATTCATTTTAGCTGTATAGAACGACGTCTGAAACCATAATAAGCATATTTAGAAATTTGTATCTCCTACAGTTTAGCCTGGGCAATTATAAAAATCTCGCATTTTTAATCTGGCAATTATAAAAATCTCTCTTTTTTAAAATTACCAAAAATTAATAAATTCGTTTTAAATTCATTTTAGCTGCATAGAACGACGTCTGAAACCATAATAAGCATATTTAGAAATTTGTATCTCCTACAGTTTAGCCTGGGCAATTATAAAAAACTCGCATTTTTAATCTGGCAATTATAAAAATCTCGCATTTATAAAATTACCAAAAATTAATAAATTCGTTTTAAATTCATTTTAGCTGTATAGAACGACGTCTGAAACCATAATAAGCATATTTAGAAATTTGTATCTCCTACAGTTTAGCCTGGGCAATTATAAAAATCTCGCATTTTTAATCAGGCAATTATAAAAATCTCTCTTTTTTAAAATTACCAAAAATTAATAAATTCGATTTAAACTCATTTTAGCTGCATAGAACGACGTCTTAAGTAATAATAAGGACATTTAGAAATTTGTATCACCTACGGTTTAGCCTGCAGAATTATAAAAATCTCGCATTTTTAAAATTACCAAAAATTAATAAATTCGTTTTAAATTCATTTTAGCTGTATAGAACGACGTCTGAAACCATAATAAGCATATTTAGAAATTTGTATCTCCTACAGTTTAGCCTGGGCAATTATAAAAATCTCGCATTTTTAATCAGGCAATTATAAAAATCTCTCTTTTTTAAAATTACCAAAAATTAATAAATTCGATTTAAACTCATTTTAGCTGCATAGAACGACGTCTTAAGTAATAATAAGGACATTTAGAAATTTGTATCACCTACGGTTTAGCCTGCAGAATTATAAAAATCTCGCATTTATAAAATTAACAAAAATTAATAAATTCGTTTTAAATTCATTTTAGCTGCATAGAACGACGTCTGAAACCATAATAAGGATATTTAGAAATTTGTATCTCCTACAGTTTAGCCTGGGCAATTATAAAAATCTCGCATTTTTAATCTGGCAATTATAAAAATCTTTCTTTTTTAAAATTACCAAAAATTAATAAATTCGAATTAAACTCATTTTAGCTGCATAGAACGACGTCTTAAGTAATAATAAGGACATTTAGAAATTTGTATCACCTACGGTTTAGCCTGCAGAATTATAAAAATCTCGCATTTATAAAATTAACAAAAATTAATAAATTCGTTTTAAATTCATTTTAGCTGCATAGAACGACGTCTGAAACCATAATAAGCACATTTAGAAATTTGTATCACCTACGGTTTAGCCTGCAGAATTATAAAAATCTCGCATTTATAAAATTAACAAAAATTAATAAATTCGTTTTAAATTCATTTTAGCTGCATAGAACGACGTCTGAAACCATAATAAGCATATTTAGAAATTTGTATCTCCTACAGTTTAGCCTGGGCAATTATAAAAATCTCGCATTTTTATTCTGGCAATTATAAAAATCTCTCTTTTTTAAAATTACCAAAAATTAATAAATTCGATTTAAACTCATTTTAGCTGCATAGAACGATGTCTGAAACCATAATAAGCATATTTAGAAATTTGTATCTCCTACAGTTTAGCCTGGGCAATTATAAAAATCTCGCATTTTTAATCTGGCAATTATAAAAATCTCTCTTTTTTAAAATTACCAAAAATTAATAAATTCGATATAAACTCATTTTAGCTGCATAGAACGACGTCTTAAGTAATAATAAGTACATTTAGAAATTTGTATCACCTACGGTTTAGCCTGGGGAATTATAAAAATCTCGCATTAATAAAATTACCAAAAATTAATAAATTCGTTTTAAATTCATTTTAGCTGTATAGAACGATGTCTGAAACCATAATAAGCATATTTAGAAATTTGTATCTCCTACAGTTTAGCCTGGGCAATTATAAAAATCTCGCATTTTTAATCTGGCAATTATAAAAATCTGTCTTTTTTAAAATTACCAAAAATTAATAAATTCGATATAAACTCATTTTAGCTGCATAGAACGACGTCTTAAGTAATAATAAAGACATTTAGAAATTTGTATCACCTACGGTTTAGCCTGGGCAATTATAAAAATCTCGCATTTTTAATCTGGCAATAATAAAAATCTCTCTTTTTTAAAATTACCAAAAATAAATAAATTCGGCTTAAACTCATTTTAGCTGCATAGAACGACGTCTTAAATAATAATAAGGACATTTAGAAATTTTTATCATCTACGGTTTAGCCTGGGGAATTATAAAAATCTGGCATTTATAAAATTACCAAAAATTAATAAATTCGATTTAAATTCATTTTAGCTGTATAGAACGACGTCTGAAACCATAATAAGCATATTTAGAAATTTGTATCTCCTACAGTTTAACCTGGGCAATTATAAAAATCTCGCATTTTTAATCAGGCAATTATAAATATCTCTCTTTTTTAAAATTACCAAAAATTAATAAATTCGATTTAAACTCATTTTAGCTGCATAGAACGACGTCTTAAGTAATAATAAGGACATTTAGAAATTTGTATCACCTACGGTTTAGCCTGCAGAATTATAAAAATCTCGCATTTTTAAAATTACCAAAAATTAATAAATTCGTTTTAAATTCCTTTTAGCTGTATAGAACGACGTCTGAAACCATAATAAGCATATTTAGAAATTTGTATCTCCTACAGTTTAGCCTGGGCAATTATAAAAATCTCGCATTTTTAATCAGGCAATTATAAAAATCTCTCTTTTTTAAAATTACCAAAAATTAATAAATTCGATTTAAACTGATTTTAGCTGCATAGAACGACGTGTTAAGTAATAATAAGGACATTTAGAAATTTGTATCACCTACGGTTTAGCCTGCAGAATTATAAAAATCTCGCATTTTTAAAATTACCAAAAATTAATAAATTCGTTTTAAATTCATTTTAGCTGTATAGAACGACGTCTGAAACCATAATAAGCATATTTAGAAATTTGTATCTCCTACAGTTTAGCCTGGGCAATTATAAAAATCTCGCATTTTTAATCTGGCAATTATAAAAATCTCTCTTTTTTAAAATTACCAAAAATTAATAAATTCGATTTAAACTCATTTTAGCTGCATAGAACGACGTCTTAAATAATAATAAGGACATTTAGAAATTTGTATCACCTACGGTTTAGCCTGGGGTATTATAAAAATCTCGCATTTATAAAATTACCAAAAATTAATAAATTCGTTTTAAATTCATTTTAGCTGTATAGAACGACGTCTGAAACCATAATAAGCATATTTAGAAATTTGTATCTCCTACAGTTTAGCCTGGGCAATTATAAAAATCTCGCATTTTTAATCAGGCAATTATAAAAATCTCTCTTTTTTAAAATTACCAAAAATTAATAAATTCGATTTAAACTCATTTTAGCTGCATAGAACGACGTCTTAAGTAATAATAAGGACATTTAGAAATTTGTATCACCTACGGTTTAGCCTGCAGAATTATAAAAATCTCGCATTTATAAAATTAACAAAAATTAATAAATTCGTTTTAAATTCATTTTAGCTGCATAGAACGACGTCTGAAACCATAATAAGCATATTTAGAAATTTGTATCTCCTACAGTTTAGCCTGGGCAATTATAAAAATCTCGCATTTTTAATCTGGCAATTATAAAAATCTCTCTTTTTTAAAATTACCAAAAATTAATAAATTCGATTTAAACTCATTTTAGCTGCATAGAACGATGTCTGAAACCATAATAAACATATTTAGAAATTTGTATCTCCTACAGTTTAGCCTGGGCAATTATAAAAATCTCGCATTTTTAATCTGGCAATTATAAAAATCTGTCTTTTTTAAAATTACCAAAAATTAATAAATTCGATATAAACTCATTTTAGCTGCATAGAACGACGTCTTAAGTAATAATAAGTACATTTAGAAATTTGTATCACCTACGGTTTAGCCTGGGGAATTATAAAAATCTCGCATTAATAAAATTACCAAAAATTAATAAATTCGTTTTAAATTCATTTTAGCTGTATAGAACGATGTCTGAAACCATAATAAGTATATTTAGAAATTTGTATCTCCAACAGTTTAACCTGGGCAATTATAAAAATCCCGCATTTTAATCAGGCAATTATAAAAATCTCTCTTTTTTAAAATTACCAAAAATAATAAATTCGATTTAAACTCATTTTAGCTGCATAGAACGACTTCTTAAGTAATAATAAGGACATTTAGAAATTTGTATCACCTACGGTTTAGCCTGCAGAATTATAAAAATCTCGCATTTATAAAATTACCAAAAATTAATAAATTCGATTTAAACTCATTTTAGCTGGATAGAACGACGGCTGAAACCGTAATAAACATATTTAGAAATTTGTATCTCCTACAGTTTAGCCTGGGCAATTATAAAAATCTCGCATTTTTAATCTGGCAATTATAAAAATCTCTCTTTTTTAAAATTACCAAAAATAATAAATTCGATTTAAACTCATTTTAGCTGCATAGAACGACTTCTTAAGTAATAATAAGGACATTTAGAAATTTGTATCACCTACGGTTTAGCCTGCAGAATTATAAAAATCTCGCATTTATAAAATTACCAAAAATTAATAAATTCGATTTAAACTCATTTTAGCTGCATAGAACGACGTCATAAGTAATAATAAGGACATTTAGAAATTTGTATCACCTACGGTTTAGCCTGCAGAATTATAAAAATCTCGCATTTATAAAATTACCAAAAATTAATAAATTCGTTTTAAATTCATTTTAGCTGCATAGAACGACGTCTGAAACCATAATAAGCATATTTAGAAATTTGTATCTCCTACAGTTTAGCCTGGGCAATTTTAAAAATCTCGCATTTTTAATCTGGCAATTATAAAAATCTGTCTTTTTTAAAATTACCAAAAATTAATAAATTCGGCTTAAACTCATTTTAGCTGCATAGAACGACGTCTTAAATAATAATAAGGACATTTAGAAATTTTTATCACCTACGGTTTAGCCTGGGGAATTATAAAAATCTCGCATTTATAAAATTACCAAAAATTAATAAATTCGATTTAAACTCATTTTAGCTGGATAGAACGACGTCTGAAACCATAATAAACATATTTAGAAATTTGTATCTCCTACAGTTTAGCCTGGGCAATTATAAAAATCTCGCATTTTTAATCTGGCAATTATAAAAATCTGTCTTTTTTAAAATTACCAAAAATTAATAAATTCGATTTAAACTCATTTTAGCTGCATAGAACGACGTCTTAAGTAATAATAAGGACATTTAGAAATTTGTATCACCTACGGTTTAGCCTGGGGAATTATAAAAATCTCGCATTTATAAAATTACCAAAAATTAATAAATTCGTTTTAACTTCATTTTAGCTGTATAGAACGACGTCTGAAACCATAATAAGCACATTTAGAAATTTGTATCTCCTACAGTTTAGCCTGGGCAATTATAAAAATCTCGCATTTTTAATCTGGCAATTATAAAAATCTCTCTTTTTTAAAATTACCAAAAATTAATAAATTCGATTTAAACTCATTTTAGCTGCATAGAACGATGTCTGAAACCATAATAAGCATATTTAGAAATTTGTATCTCCTACAGTTTAGCCTGGGCAATTATAAAAATCTCGCATTTTTAATCTGGCAATTATAAAAATCTGTCTTTTTTAAAATTACCAAAAATTAATAAATTCGATATAAACTCATTTTAGCTTCATAGAACGACGTCTTAAGTAATAATAAGGACATTTAGAAATTTGTATCACCTACGGTTTAGCCTGGGGAATTTTAAAAATCTCGCATTTATAAAGATACCAAAAATTAATAAATTCGTTTTAAATTCATTTTAGCTGCATAGAACGACGTCTGAAACCATAATAAGCATATTTAGAAATTTGTATCTCCTACAGTTTAGCCTGGGCAATTATAAAAATCTCGCATTTTTAATCTGGCAATTATAAAAATCTCTCTTTTTTAAAATTACCAAAAATTAATAAATTCGATTTAAACTCATTTTAGCTGCATAGAACGACGTCTGAAACCATAATAAGCATATTTAGAAATTTGTATCTCCTACAGTTTAGCCTGGGCAATTATAAAAATCTCGCATTTTTAATCTGGCAATTATAAAAATCTCTCTTTTTTAAAATTACCAAAAATTAATAAATTCGTTTTAAATTCATTTTAGCTGTATAGAACGACGTCTGAAACCATAATAAGCATATTTAGAAATTTGTATCTCCTACAGTTTAGCCTGGGCAATTATAAAAATCTCGCATTTTTAATCTGGCAATTATAAAAATCTCTCTTTTTTAAAATTACCAAAAATTAATAAATTCGTTTTAAATTCATTTTAGCTGCATAGAACGACGTCTGAAACCATAATAAGCATATTTAGAAATTTGTATCTCCTACAGTTTAGCCTGGGCAATTATAAAAAACTCGCATTTTTAATCTGGCAATTATAAAAATCTCGCATTTATAAAATTACCAAAAATTAATAAATTCGTTTTAAATTCATTTTAGCTGTATAGAACGACGTCTGAAACCATAATAAGCATATTTAGAAATTTGTATCTCCTACAGTTTAGCCTGGGCAATTATAAAAATCTCGCATTTTTAATCAGGCAATTATAAAAATCTCTCTTTTTTAAAATTACCAAAAATTAATAAATTCGATTTAAACTCATTTTAGCTGCATAGAACGACGTCTTAAGTAATAATAAGGACATTTAGAAATTTGTATCACCTACGGTTTAGCCTGCAGAATTATAAAAATCTCGCATTTTTAAAATTACCAAAAATTAATAAATTCGTTTTAAATTCATTTTAGCTGTATAGAACGACGTCTGAAACCATAATAAGCATATTTAGAAATTTGTATCTCCTACAGTTTAGCCTGGGCAATTATAAAAATCTCGCATTTTTAATCAGGCAATTATAAAAATCTCTCTTTTTTAAAATTACCAAAAATTAATAAATTCGATTTAAACTCATTTTAGCTGCATAGAACGACGTCTTAAGTAATAATAAGGACATTTAGAAATTTGTATCACCTACGGTTTAGCCTGCAGAATTATAAAAATCTCGCATTTATAAAATTAACAAAAATTAATAAATTCGTTTTAAATTCATTTTAGCTGCATAGAACGACGTCTGAAACCATAATAAGGATATTTAGAAATTTGTATCTCCTACAGTTTAGCCTGGGCAATTATAAAAATCTCGCATTTTTAATCTGGCAATTATAAAAATCTTTCTTTTTTAAAATTACCAAAAATTAATAAATTCGAATTAAACTCATTTTAGCTGCATAGAACGACGTCTTAAGTAATAATAAGGACATTTAGAAATTTGTATCACCTACGGTTTAGCCTGCAGAATTATAAAAATCTCGCATTTATAAAATTAACAAAAATTAATAAATTCGTTTTAAATTCATTTTAGCTGCATAGAACGACGTCTGAAACCATAATAAGCACATTTAGAAATTTGTATCACCTACGGTTTAGCCTGCAGAATTATAAAAATCTCGCATTTATAATATTAACAAAAATTAATAAATTCGTTTTAAATTCATTTTAGCTGCATAGAACGACGTCTGAAACCATAATAAGCATATTTAGAAATTTGTATCTCCTACAGTTTAGCCTGGGCAATTATAAAAATCTCGCATTTTTATTCTGGCAATTATAAAAATCTCTCTTTTTTAAAATTACCAAAAATTAATAAATTCGATTTAAACTCATTTTAGCTGCATAGAACGATGTCTGAAACCATAATAAGCATATTTAGAAATTTGTATCTCCTACAGTTTAGCCTGGGCAATTATAAAAATCTCGCATTTTTAATCTGGCAATTATAAAAATCTCTCTTTTTTAAAATTACCAAAAATTAATAAATTCGATATAAACTCATTTTAGCTGCATAGAACGACGTCTTAAGTAATAATAAGTACATTTAGAAATTTGTATCACCTACGGTTTAGCCTGGGGAATTATAAAAATCTCGCATTAATAAAATTACCAAAAATTAATAAATTCGTTTTAAATTCATTTTAGCTGTATAGAACGATGTCTGAAACCATAATAAGCATATTTAGAAATTTGTATCTCCTACAGTTTAGCCTGGGCAATTATAAAAATCTCGCATTTTTAATCTGGCAATTATAAAAATCTGTCTTTTTTAAAATTACCAAAAATTAATAAATTCGATATAAACTCATTTTAGCTGCATAGAACGACG
The DNA here is from genome assembly GCA_963082815.1 of Melanotus villosus. Classification (NCBI taxonomy): domain Eukaryota; kingdom Metazoa; phylum Arthropoda; class Insecta; order Coleoptera; family Elateridae; genus Melanotus; species Melanotus villosus. The sequence goes on from OY720425.1 coordinate 22,629,825, forward strand.
TCTTAAGTAATAATAAAGACATTTAGAAATTTGTATCACCTACGGTTTAGCCTGGGCAATTATAAAAATCTCGCATTTTTAATCTGGCAATAATAAAAATCTCTCTTTTTTAAAATTACCAAAAATAAATAAATTCGGCTTAAACTCATTTTAGCTGCATAGAACGACGTCTTAAATAATAATAAGGACATTTAGAAATTTTTATCATCTACGGTTTAGCCTGGGGAATTATAAAAATCTGGCATTTATAAAATTACCAAAAATTAATAAATTCGATTTAAATTCATTTTAGCTGTATAGAACGACGTCTGAAACCATAATAAGCATATTTAGAAATTTGTATCTCCTACAGTTTAACCTGGGCAATTATAAAAATCTCGCATTTTTAATCAGGCAATTATAAATATCTCTCTTTTTTAAAATTACCAAAAATTAATAAATTCGATTTAAACTCATTTTAGCTGCATAGAACGACGTCTTAAGTAATAATAAGGACATTTAGAAATTTGTATCACCTACGGTTTAGCCTGCAGAATTATAAAAATCTCGCATTTAAAAAATTACCAAAAATTAATAAATTCGTTTTAAATTCATTTTAGCTGTATAGAACGACGTCTGAAACCATAATAAGCATATTTAGAAATTTGTATCTCCTACAGTTTAGCCTGGGCCATTATAAAAATCTCGCATTTTTAATCTGGCAATTATAAAAATCTGTCTTTTTTAAAATTACCAAAAATTAATAAATTCGGCTTAAACTCATTTTAGCTGCATAGAACGACGTCTTAAATAATAATAAGCACATTTAGAAATTTTTATCACCTACGGTTTAGCCTGGGGAATTATAAAAATCTCGCATTTATAAAATTACCAAAAATTAATAAATTCGTTTTAAATTCATTTTAGCTGCATAGAACGACGTCTTAAGTAATAATAAGGACATTTAGAAATTTGTATCACCTACGGTTTAGCCTGCAGAATTATAAAAATCTCGCATTTTTAAAATTACCAAAAATTAATAAATTCGTTTTAAATTCATTTTAGCTGTATAGAACGACGTCTGAAACCATAATAAGCATATTTAGAAATTTGTATCTCCTACAGTTTAGCCTGGGCAATTATAAAAATCTCGCATTTTTAATCTGGCAATTATAAAGTCTCTCTTTTTTAAAATTACCAAAAATTAATAAATTCGATTTAAACTCATTTTAGCTGCATAGAACGACGTCTTAAATAATAATAAGGACATTTAGAAATTTGTATCACCTACGGTTTAGCCTGGGGAATTATAAAAATCTCGCATTTATAAAATTACCAAAAATTAATAAATTCGTTTTAAATTCATTTTAGCTGTATAGAACGACGTCTGAAACCATAATAAGCATATTTAGAAATTTGTATCTCCTACAGTTTAGCCTGGGCAATTATAAAAATCTCGCATTTTTAATCAGGCAATTATAAAAATCTCTCTTTTTTAAAATTACCAAAAATTAATAAATTCGATTTAAACTCATTTTAGCTGCATAGAACGACGTCTTAAGTAATAATAAGGACATTTAGAAATTTGTATCACCTACGGTTTAGCCTGCAGAATTATAAAAATCTCGCATTTATAAAATTAACAAAAATTAATAAATTCGTTTTAAATTCATTTTAGCTGCATAGAACGACGTCTGAAACCATAATAAGCATATTTAGAAATTTGTATCTCCTACAGTTTAGCCTGGGCAATTATAAAAATCTCGCATTTTTAATCTGGCAATTATAAAAATATTTCTTTTTTAAAATTACCAAAAATTAATAAATTCGAATTAAACTCATTTTAGCTGCATAGAACGACGTCTTAAGTAATAATAAGGACATTTAGAAATTTGTATCACCTACGGTTTAGCCTGGGGAATTATAAAAATCTCGCATTAATAAAATTACCAAAAATTAATAAATTCGTTTTAAATTCATTTTAGCTGTATAGAACGATGTCTGAAACCATAATAAGCATATTTAGAAATTTGTATCTCCTACAGTTTAGCCTGGGCAATTATAAAAATCTCGCATTTTTAATCTGGCAATTATAAAAATCTGTCTTTTTTAAAATTACCAAAAATTAATAAATTCGATATAAACTCATTTTAGCTGTATAGAACGACGTCTTAAGTAATAATAAGGACATTTAGAAATTTGTATCACCTACGGTTTAGCCTGGGCAATTATAAAAATCTCGCATTTTTAATCTGGCAATAATAAAAATCTCTCTTTTTTAAAATTACCAAAAATAAATAAATTCGGCTTAAACTCATTTTAGCTGCATAGAACGACGTCTTAAATAATAATAAGGACATTTAGAAATTTTTATCATCTACGGTTTAGCCTGGGGAATTATAAAAATCTGGCATTTATAAAATTACCAAAAATTAATAAATTCGATTTAAATTCATTTTAGCTGTATAGAACGACGTCTGAAACCATAATAAGCATATTTAGAAATTTGTATCTCCTACAGTTTAACCTGGGCAATTATAAAAATCTCGCATTTTTAATCAGGCAATTATAAATATCTCTCTTTTTTAAAATTACCAAAAATTAATAAATTCGATTTAAACTCATTTTAGCTGCATAGAACGACGTCTTAAGTAATAATAAGGACATTTAGAAATTTGTATCACCTACGGTTTAGTCTGCAGAATTATAAAAATCTCGCATTTATAAAATTACCAAAAATTAATAATTTCGTTTTAAATTCATTTTAGCTGTATAGAACGACGTCTGAAACCATAATAAGCATATTTAGAAATTTGTATCTCCTACAGTTTAGCCTGGGCCATTATAAAAATCTCGCATTTTTAATCTGGCAGTTATAAAAATCTGTCTTTTTTAAAATTACCAAAAATTAATAAATTCGGCTTAAACTCATTTTAGCTGCATAGAACGACGTCTTAAATAATAATAAGCACATTTAGAAATTTTTATCACCTACGGTTTAGCCTGGGGAATTATAAAAATCTCGCATTTATAAAATTACCAAAAATTAATAAATTCGTTTTAAATTCATTTTAGCTGTATAGAACGAGGTCTGAAACCATAATAAGCATATTTAGAAATTTGTATCTCTAACAGTTTAACCTGGGCAATTATAAAAATCTCGCATTTTAATCAGGCAATTATAAAAATCTCTCTTTTTTAAAATTACCAAAAATTAATAAATTCAAATTAAACTCATTTTAGCTGCATAGAACGACGTCTTAAATAATAATAAGGACATTTAGAAATTTTTATCATCTACGGTTTAGCCTGGGGAATTATAAAAATCTGGCATTTATAAAATTACCAAAAATTAATAAATTCGATTTAAATTCATTTTAGCTGTATAGAACGACGTCTGAAACCATAATAAGCATATTTAGAAATTTGTATCTCCAACAGTTTAACCTGGGCAATTATAAAAATCTCGCATTTTTAATCTGGCAATTATAAAAATCTGTCTTTTTTAAAATTACCAAAAATTAATAAATTCGATATAAACTCATTTTAGCTACATAGAACGACGTCTTAAGTAATAATAAGTACATTTAGAAATTTGTATCACCTACGGTTTAGCCTGGGGAATTATAAAAATCTCGCATTTATAAAATTACCAAAAATTAATAAATTCGTTTTAAATTCATTTTAGCTGTATAGAACGATGTCTGAAACCATAATAAGCATATTTAGAAATTTGTATCTCCTACAGTTTAGCCTGGGCAATTATAAAAATCTCGCATTTTTAATCTGGCAATTATAAAAATCTGTCTTTTTTAAAATTACCAAAAATTAATAAATTCGATATAAACTCATTTTAGCTACATAGAACGACGTCTTAAGTAATAATAAGTACATTTAGAAATTTGTATCACCTACGGTTTAGCCTGGGGAATTATAAAAATCTCGCATTTATAAAATTACCAAAAATTAATAAATTCGTTTTAAATTCATTTTAGCTGTATAGAACGATGTCTGAAACCATAATAAGCATATTTAGAAATTTGTATCTCCTACAGTTTAGCCTGGGCAATTATAAAAATCTCGCATTTTTAATCTGGCAATTATAAAAATCTGTCTTTTTTAAAATTACCAAAAATTAATAAATTCGATATAAACTCATTTTAGCTGCATAGAACGACGTCTTAAGTAATAATAAGGACATTTAGAAATTTGTATCACCTACGGTTTAGCCTGGGCAATTATAAAAATCTCGCATTTTTAATCTGGCAATAATAAAAATCTCTCTTTTTTAAAATTACCAAAAATAAATAAATTCGGCTTAAACTCATTTTAGCTGCATAGAACGACGTCTTAAATAATAATAAGGACATTTAGAAATTTGTATCACCTACGGTTTAGCCTGCAGAATTATAAAAATCTCGCATTTATAAAATTACCAAAAATTAATAAATTCGTTTTAAATTCATTTTAGCTGTATAGAACGACGTCTGAAACCATAATAAGCATATTTAGAAATTTGTATCTCCTACAGTTTAGCCTGGGCCATTATAAAAATCTCGCATTTTTAATCTGGCAATTATAAAAATCTGTCTTTTTTATAATTACCAAAAATTAATAAATTCGGCTTAAACTCATTTTAGCTGCATAGAACGACGTCTTAAATAATAATAAGGACATTTAGAAATTTTTATCACCTACGGTTTAGCCTGGGGAATTATAAAAATCTCGCATTTATAAAATTACCAAAAATTAATAAATTCGATTTAAACTCATTTTAGCTGCATATAACGACGTCTGAAACCATAATAAACATATTTAGAAATTTGTATCTCCTACAGTTTAGCCTGGGCAATTATAAAAATCTCGCATTTTTAATCTGGCAATTATAAAAATCTCTCTTTTTTAAAATTACCAAAAATTAATAAATTCGATTTAAACTCATTTTAGCTGCATAGAACGACGTCTTAAGTAATAATAAGGACATTTAGAAATTTGTATCACCTACGGTTTAGCCTGCAGAATTATAAAAATCTCGCATTTATAAAATTACCAAAAATTAATAAATTTGTTTTAAATTCATCTTAGCTGCATAGAACGACGTCTGAAACCATAATAAGCATATTTAGAAATTTGTATCTCCTACAGTTTAGCCTGGGCAATTATAAAAATCTCGCATTTTTATTCTGGCAATTATAAAAATCTGTCTTTTTTAAAATTACCGAAAATTAATAAATTCGATTTAAACTCATTTTAGCTGCATAGAACGACGTCTTAAGTAATAATAAGGACATTTAGAAATTTGTATCACCTACGGTTTAGCCTGGGGAATTATAAAAATCTCGCATTTATAAAATTACCAAAAATTAATAAATTCGTTTTAAATTCATTTTAGCTGTATAGAACGATGTCTTAAATAATAATAAGGAAATTTAGAATTTTGTATCACCTACGGTTTAGCCTGGGGAATTATAAAAATTTCGTATTTTTAATCTGGCAATTATAAAAATCTCTCTTTTTTAAAATTACCAAAAATAAATAAATTCGATTTAAACTCATTTTAGCTGCATAGAACGATGTCTTAAATAATAATAAGGACATTTAGAATTTTGTATCACCTACGGTTTAGCCTGGGGAATTATAAAAATCTCGCATTTATAAAATTACCAAAAATTAATAAATTCGTTTTAAATTCATTCTAGCTGCATAGAACGACGTGTGAAACCATAATAAGCATATTTAGAAATTTGTATCTCCTACAGTTTAGCCTGGGCAATTATAAAAATCTCGCATTTTTAATCTGGCAATAATAAAAATCTCTCTTTTTTAAAATTACCAAAAATAAATAAATTCGGCTTAAACTCATTTTAGCTGCATAGAACGACGTCTTAAATAATAATAAGGACATTTAGAAATTTTTATCATCTACGGTTTAGCCTGGGGAATTATAAAAATCTGGCATTTATAAAGTTACCAAAAATTAATAAATTCGATTTAAATTCATTTTAGCTGTATAGAACGACGTCTGAAACCATAATAAGCATATTTAGAAATTTGTATCTCCTACAGTTTAGCCTGGGCAATTATAAAAATCTCGCATTTTTAATCAGGCAATTATAAAAATCTATCTTTTTTAAAATTACCAAAAATTAATAAATTCGATTTAAACTCATTTTAGCTGCATAGAACGATGTCTTAAATAATAATAAGGACATTTAGAAATTTGTATCACCTACAGTTTAGCCTGGGCAATTATAAAAATCTCGCATTTTTAATCTGGCAATTATAAAAATCTCTCTTTTTTAAAATTACCAAAAATTAATAAATTCGATTTAAACTCATTTTAGATGCATAGAACGACGTCTTAAGTAATAATAAGGACATTTAGAAATTTGTATCACCTACGGTTTAGCCTGCAGAATTATAAAAATCTCGCATTTATAAAATTACCAAAAATTAATAAATTTGTTTTAAATTCATCTTAGCTGCATAGAACGACGTCTGAAACCATAATAAGCATATTTAGAAATTTGTATCTCCTACAGTTTAGCCTGGGCAATTATAAAAATCTCGCACTTTTATTCTGGCAATTATAAAAATCTGTCTTTTTTAAAATTACCGAAAATTAATAAATTCGATTTAAACTCATTTTAGCTGCATAGAACGGCGTCTTAAGTAATAATAAGGACATTTAGAAATTTGTATCACCTACGGTTTAGCCTGGGGAATTATAAAAATCTCGCATTTATAAAATTACCAAAAATTAATAAATTCGTTTTAAATTCATTTTAGCTGTATAGAACGATGTCTTAAATAATAATAAGGACATTTAGAATTTTGTATCACCTACGGTTTAGCCTGGGGAATTATAAAAATTTCGTATTTTTAATCTGGCAATTATAAAAATCTCTCTTTTTTAAAATTACCAAAAATAAATAAATTCGATTTAAACTCATTTTAGCTGCATAGAACGATGTCTTAAATAATAATAAGGACATTTAGAATTTTGTATCACCTACGGTTTAGCCTGGGGAATTATAAAAATCTCGCATTTATAAAATTACCAAAAATTAATAAATTCGTTTTAAATTCATTCTAGCTGCATAGAACGACGTGTGAAACCATAATAAGCATATTTAGAAATTTGTATCTCCTACAGTTTAGCCTGGGCAATTATAAAAATCTCGCATTTTTAATCTGGCAATAATAAAAATCTCTCTTTTTTAAAATTACCAAAAATAAATAAATTCGGCTTAAACTCATTTTAGCTGCATAGAACGACGTCTTAAATAATAATAAGGACATTTAGAAATTTTTATCATCTACGGTTTAGCCTGGGGAATTATAAAAATCTGGCATTTATAAAGTTACCAAAAATTAATAATAATAATAATAATAATAATAATAATGTTTATTATCCTTAAAAGACAAGGTTGTTGTATAGGACTAGTCAATAATACAAACAGTGACAAAAAACAAATAACAAATCAACATAAACAAAATAAATATAGAAGTTTGTCAATACATTACAATTTCAGTACATTCAGTTTAAAAATTCATTAATAGAATATAAACATTTATCAACAAGAAATGTCTTCAGGCGACTTTTAAATTGTGCTAAAACAGTACATTCCTTAACTGTAGCGGGCAAGGTATTAAACACTTTAAGTCCAAGTGTGTTGGGTGAGTTTTGAGTAATAACAAATTTACGAAAAGGCATATGAAAATTATTGTTAATACGAGTGTTATGATTATGAAATACTTTGTTTAATTCAAATGATTCTCTATTTTTAAACACATAAATGCAAAGTTCATATATAAGTAGAGAAAAATAAATTCGATTTAAATTCATTTTAGCTGTATAGAACGACGTCTGAAACCATAATAAGCATATTTAGAAATTTGTATCTCCTACAGTTTAGCCTGGGCAATTATAAAAATCTCGCATTTTTAATCAGGCAATTATAAAAATCTATCTTTTTTAAAATTACCAAAAATTAATAAATTCGATTTAAACTCATTTTAGCTGCATAGAACGATGTCTTAAATAATAATAAGGACATTTAGAAATTTGTATCACCTACGGTTTAGCCTGGGGAATTATAAAAATCTCGCACTTATAAAATTACCAAAAATTAATAAATTCGATTTAAACCCATTTTAGCTGCATAGAACGACGTCTGAAACCATAATAAACATATTTAGAAATTTGTATCTCCTACAGTTTAGCCTGGGCAATTATAAAAATCTCGCATTTTTAATCTGGCAATTATAAAAATCTGTCTTTTTTAAAATTACCAAAAATTAATAAATTCGGCTTAAACTCATTTTAGCTGCATAGAACGACGTCTTAAATAATAATAAGGACATTTAGAAATTTTTATCACCTAGGGTTTAGCCTGGGGAATTATAAAAATCTCGCATTTATAAAATTAGCAAAAATTAATAAATTCGATTTAAACTCATTTTAGCTGGATAGAACGACGTCTGAAACCATAATAAACATATTTAGAAATTTGTATCTCCTACAGTTTAGCCTGGGCAATTATAAAAATCTCGCATTTTTAATCTGGCAATTATAAAAATCTCTCTTTTTTAAATTTACCAAAAATTAATAAATTCGATTTAAATTCATTTTAGCTGCATAGAACGACGTCTGAAACCATAATAAGCACATTTAGAAATTTGTATCTCCTACAGTTTTGCCTGGGCAATTATAAAAATCTCGTATTTTTAATCTGGCAATTATAAAAATCTCTCTTTTTTAAATTTACCAAAAATTAATAAATTCGATTTAAACTCATTTTAGCTGCATAGAACGACGTCTTAAGTAATAATAAGGACATTTAGAAATTTGTATCACCTACGGTTTAGCCTGCAGAATTATAAAAATCTCGCATTTATAAAATTAACAAAAACTAATAAATTCGTTTTAAATTCATTTTAGCTGCATAGAACGACGTCTGAAACCATAATAAGCATATTTAGAAATTTGTATCACCTACGGTTTAGCCTGCAGAATTATAAAAATCTCGCATTTATAAAATTACCAAAAATTAATAAATTCGTTTTAAATTCATTCTAGCTGCATAGAACGACGTGTGAAACCATAATAAGCATATTTAGAAATTTGTATCTCCTACAGTTTAGCCTGGGCAATTATAAAAATCTCGCATTTTTAATCTGGCAATAATAAAAATCTCTCTTTTTTAAAATTACCAAAAATAAATAAATTCGGCTTAAACTCATTTTAGCTGCATAGAACGACGTCTTAAATAATAATAAGGACATTTAGAAATTTTTATCATCTACGGTTTAGCCTGGGGAATTATTAAAATCTGGCATTTATAAAATTACCAAAAATTAATAAATTCGATTTAAATTCATTTTAGCTGTATAGAACGACGTCTGAAACCATAATAAGCATATTTAGAAATTTGTATCTCCAACAGTTTAACCTGGGCAATTATAAAAATCTCGCATTTTAATCAGGCAATTATAAAAATCTCTCTTTTTTAAAATTACCAAAAATTAATAAATTCGGCTTAAACTCATTTTAGCTGCATAGAACGACGTCTTGAATAATAATAAGGACATTTAGAAATTTTTATCACCTACGGTTTAGCCTGGGGAATTATAAAAATATCGCATTTATAAAAATACCAAAAATGAATAAATTCGATTTAAACTCATTTTAGCTGGATAGAACGACGTCTGAAACCATAAAAATCATATTTAGAAATTTGTATCTCCTACAGTTTAGCCTGGGCAATTATAAAAATCTCGCATTTTTAATCTGGCAATTATAAAAATCTCTCTTTTTTAAAATTACCAAAAATTAATAAATTCGATTTAAACTCATTTTAGCTGCATAGAACGATGGCTGAAACCATAATAAGCATATTTAGAAATTTGTATCTCCTACAGTTTAGCCTGGGCAATTATAAAAATCTCGCATTTTTAATCTGGCAATTATAAAAATCTGTCTTTTTTAAAATTACCAAAAATTAATAAATTCGATATAAACTCATTTTAGCTGCATAGAACGACGTCTTAAGTAATAATAAGTACATTTAGAAATTTGTATCACCTACGGTTTAGCCTGGGGAATTATAAAAATCTCGCATTTATAAAATTACCAAAAATTAATAAATTCGTTTTAAATTCATTTTAGCTGTATAGAACGATGTCTGAAACCATAATAAGCATATTTAGAAATTTGTATCTCCTACAGTTTAGCCTGGGCAATTATAAAAATCTCGCATTTTTAATCTGGCAATTATAAAAATCTGTCTTTTTTAAAATTACCAAAAATTAATAAATTCGATATAAACTCATTTTAGCTGCATAGAACGACGTCTTAAGTAATAATAAGGACATTTAGAAATTTGTATCACCTACGGTTTAGCCTGGGCAATTATAAAAATCTCGCATTTTTAATCTGGCAATAATAAAAATCTCTCTTTTTTAAAATTACCAAAAATAAATAAATTCGTCTTAAACTCATTTTAGCTGCATAGAACGACGTCTTAAATAATAATAAGGACATTTAGAAATTTTTATCATCTACGGTTTAGCCTGGGGAATTATAAAAATCTGGCATTTATAAAATTACCAAAAATTAATAAATTCGATTTAAATTCATTTTAGCTGTATAGAAAGACGTCTGAAACCATAATAAGCATATTTAGAAATTTGTATCTCCTACAGTTTAACCTGGGCAATTATAAAAATCTCGCATTTTTAATCAGGCAATTATAAATATCTCTCTTTTTTAAAATTACCAAAAATTAATAAATTCGATTTAAACTCATTTTAGCTGCATAGAACGACGTCTGAAGTAATAATAAGGACATTTAGAAATTTGTATCACCTACGGTTTAGCCTGCAGAATTATAAAAATCTCGCATTTATAAAATTACCAAAAATTAATAAATTCGTTTTAAATTCATTTTAGCTGTATAGAACGACGTCTGAAACCATAATAAGCATATTTAGAAATTTGTATCTCCTACAGTTTAGCCTGGGCCATTATAAAAATCTCGCATTTTTAATCTGGCAATTATAAAAATCTGTCTTTTTTATAATTACCAAAAATTAATAAATTCGGCTTAAACTCATTTTAGCTGCATAGAACGACGTCTTAAATAATAATAAAGACATTTAGAAATTTTTATCACCTACGGTTTAGCCTGGGGAATTATAAAAATCTCGCATTTATAAAATTACCAAAAATTAATAAATTCGATTTAAACTCATTTTAGCTGCATAGAACGACGTCTGAAACCATAATAAACATATTTAGAAATTTGTATCTCCTACAGTTTAGCCTGGGCAATTATAAAAATCTCGCATTTTTAATCTGGCAATTATAAAAATCTCTCTTTTTTAAAATTACCAAAAATTAATAAATTCGATTTAAACTCATTTTAGCTGCATAGAACGACGTCTTAAGTAATAATAAGGACATTTAGAAATTTGTATCACCTACGGTTTAGCCTGCAGAATTATAAAAATCTCGCATTTATAAAATTACCAAAAATTAATAAATTCGTTTTAAATTCATTTTAGCTGGATAGAACGACGTCTGAAACCATAATAAGCATATTTAGAAATTTGTATCTCCTACAGTTTAGCCTGGGCAATTATAAAAATCTCGCATTTTTAATCTGGCAATTATAAAAATCTGTCTTTTTTAAAATTACCAAAAATTAATAAATTCGGCTTAAACTCATTTTAGCTGCATAGAACGACGTCTTAAATAATAATAAGGACATTTAGAAATTTTTATCACCTACGGTTTAGCCTGGGGAATTATAAAAATCTCGCATTTATAAAATTACCAAAAATTAATAAATTCGATTTAAACTCATTTTAGCTGGATAGAACGACGTCTGAAACCATACTAAACATATTTAGAAATTTGTATCTCCTACAGTTTAGCCTGGGCAATTATAAAAATCTCGCATTTTTAATCTGGCAATTATAAAAATCTCTCTTTTTTAAAATTACCAAAAATTAATAAATTCGATTTAAACTCATTTTAGCTGCATAGAACGACGTCTTGAGTAATAATAAGGACATTTAGAAATTTGTATCACCTACGGTTTAGCCTGGGGAATTATAAAAATCTCGCATTTATAAAATTACCAAAAATTAATAAATTCGTTTTAAATTCATTTTAGCTGCATAGAACGACGTCTGAAACCATAATAAGCACATTTAGAAATTTGTATCTCCTACAGTTTTGCCTGGGCAATTATAAAAATCTCGTATTTTTAATCTGGCAATTATAAAAATCTCTCTTTTTTAAATTTACCAAAAATTAATAAATTCGATTTAAACTCATTTTAGCTGCATAGAACGACGTCTTAAGTAATAATAAGGACATTTAGAAATTTGTATCACCTACGGTTTAGCCTGCAGAATTATAAAAATCTCGCATTTATAAAATTAACAAAAATTAATAAATTCGATTTAAACTCATTTTAGCTGGATAGAACGACGTCTGAAACCATACTAAACATATTTAGAAATTTGTATCTCCTACAGTTTTGCCTGGGCAATTATAAAAATCTCGTATTTTTAATCTGGCAATTATAAAAATCTCTCTTTTTTAAATTTACCAAAAATTAATAAATTCGATTTAAACTCATTTTAGCTGCATAGAACGACGTCTTAAGTAATAATAAGGACATTTAGAAATTTGTATCACCTACGGTTTAGCCTGCAGAATTATAAAAATCTCGCATTTATAAAATTAACAAAAATTAATAAATTCGTTTTAAATTCATTTTAGCTGCATAGAACGACGTCTGAAACCATAATAAGCATATTTAGAAATTTGTATCACCTACGGTTTAGCCTGCAGAATTATAAAAATCTCGCATTTATAAAATTACCAAAAATTAATAAATTCGTTTTAAATTCATTCTAGCTGCATAGAACGACGTGTGAAACCATAATAAGCATATTTAGAAATTTGTATCTCCTACAGTTTAGCCTGGGCAATTATAAAAATCTCGCATTTTTAATCTGGCAATAATAAAAAGCTCTCTTTTTTAAAATTACCAAAAATAAATAAATTCGGCTTAAACTCATTTTAGCTGCATAGAACGACGTCTTAAATAATAATAAGGACATTTAGAAATTTTTATCATCTACGGTTTAGCCTGGGGAATTATTAAAATCTGGCATTTATAAAATTACCAAAAATTAATAAATTCGATTTAAATTCATTTTAGCTGTATAGAACGACGTCTGAAACCATAATAAGCATATTTAGAAATTTGTATCTCCAACAGTTTAACCTGGGCAATTATAAAAATCTCGCATTTTAATCAGGCAATTATAAAAATCTCTCTTTTTTAAAATTACCAAAAATTAATAAATTCGGCTTAAACTCATTTTAGCTGCATAGAACGACGTCTTAAATAATAATAAGGACATTTAGAAATTTTTATCACCTACGGTTTAGCCTGGGGAATTATAAAAATATCGCATTTATAAAAATACCAAAAATGAATAAATTCGATTTAAACTCATTTTAGCTGGATAGAACGACGTCTGAAACCATAAAAATCATATTTAGAAATTTGTATCTCCTACAGTTTAGCCTGGGCAATTATAAAAATCTCGCATTTTTAATCTGGCAATTATAAAAATCTCTCTTTTTTAAAATTACCAAAAATTAATAAATTCGATTTAAACTCATTTTAGCTGCATAGAACGATGGCTGAAACCATAATAAGCATATTTAGAAATTTGTATCTCCTACAGTTTAGCCTGGGCAATTATAAAAATCTCGCATTTTTAATCTGGCAATTATAAAAATCTGTCTTTTTTAAAATTACCAAAAATTAATAAATTCGATATAAACTCATTTTAGCTGCATAGAACGACGTCTTAAGTAATAATAAGTACATTTAGAAATTTGTATCACCTACGGTTTATCCTGGGGAATTATAAAAATCTCGCATTTATAAAATTACCAAAAATTAATAAATTCGTTTTAAATTCATTTTAGCTGTATAGAACGATGTCTTAAATAATAATAAGGACATTTAGAAATTTTTATCATCTACGGTTTAGCCTGGGGAATTATAAAAATCTGGCATTTATAAAATTACCAAAAATTAATAAATTCGATTTAAATTCATTTTAGCTGTATAGAACGACGTCTGAAACCATAATAAGTATATTTAGAAATTTGTATCTCCTACAGTTTAACCTGGGCAATTATAAAAATCTCGCATTTTTAATCAGGCAATTATAAATATCTCTTTTTTAAAATTACCAAAAATTAATAAATTCGATTTAAACTCATTTTAGCTGCATAGAACGACGTCTTAAGTAATAATAAGGACATTTAGAAATTTGTATCACCTACGGTTTAGCCTGCAGAATTATAAAAATCTCGCATTTATAAAATTTCCAAAAATTAATAAATTCGTTTTAAATTCATTTTAGCTGTATAGAACGACGTCTGAAACCATAATAAGCATATTTAGAAATTTGTATCTCCTACAGTTTAGCCTGGGCCATTATAAAAATCTCGCATTTTTAATCTGGCAATTATAATAATCTGTCTTTTTTATAATTACCAAAAATTAATAAATTCGGCTTAAACTCATTTTAGCTGCATAGAACGACGTCTTAAATAATAATAAGGACATTTAGAAATTTTTATCACCTACGGTTTAGCCTGGGGAATTATAAAAATCTCGCATTTATAAAATTACCAAAAATTAATAAATTCGCTTTAAATTCATTTTAGCTGCATAGAACGACGTCTGAAACCATAATAAGCATATTTAGAAATTTGTATCACCTACGGTTTAGCCTGCAGAATTATAAAAATGTCGCATTTATAAAATTACCAAAAATTAATAAATTCGTTTTAAATTCATTCTAGCTGCATAGAACGACGTGTGAAACCATAATAAGCATATTTAGAAATTTGTATCTCCTACAGTTTAGCCTGGGCAATTATAAAAATCTCGCATTTTTAATCTGGCAATAATAAAAATCTCTCTTTTTTAAAATTACCAAAAATAAATAAATTCGGCTTAAACTCATTTTAGCTGCATAGAACGACGTCTTAAATAATAATAAGGACATTTAGAAATTTTTATCATCTACGGTTTAGCCTGGGGAATTATAAAAATCTGGCATTTATAAACTTACCAAAAATTAATAAATTCGATTTAAATTCATTTTAGCTGTATAGAACGACGTCTGAAACCATAATAAGCATATTTAGAAATTTGTATCTCCAACAGTTTAACCTGGGCAATTATAAAAATCTCGCATTTTAATCAGGCAATTATAAAAATCTCTCTTTTTTAAAATTACCAAAAATTAATAAATTCGGCTTAAACTCATTTTAGCTGTATAGAACGACGTCTTAAATAATAATAAGGACATTTAGAAATTTTTATCACCTACGGTTTAGCCTGGGGAATTATAAAAATATCGCATTTATAAAATTACCAAAAATGAATAAAATTCGATTTAAACTCATTTTAGCTGGATAGAACGACGTCTGAAACCATAATAAACATATTTAGAAATTTGTATCTCCTACAGTTTAGCCTGGGCAATTATAAAAATCTCGCATTTTTAATCTGGCAATTATAAAAATCTCTCTTTTTTAAAATTACCAAAAATTAATAAATTCGATTTAAACTCATTTTAGCTGCATAGAACGATTTCTGAAGCCATAATAAGCATATTTAGAAATTTGTATCTCCTACAGTTTAGCCTGGGCAATTATAAAAATCTCGCATTTTTAATCTGGCAATTATAAAAATCTGTCTTTTTTAAAATTACCAAAAATTAATAAATTCGATATAAACTCATTTTAGCTGCATAGAACGACGTCTTAAGTAATAATAAGGACATTTAGAAATTTGTATCACCTACGGTTTAGCCTGCAGAATTATAAAAATCTCGCATTTATAAAATTACCAAAAATTAATAAATTCGTTTTAAATTCATTTTAGCTGTATAGAACGACGTCTGAAACCATAATAAGCATATTTAGAAATTTGTATCTCCTACAGTTTAGCCTGGGCCATTATAAAAATCTCGCATTTTTAATCTGGCAATTATAAAAATCTGTCTTTTTTATAATTACCAAAAATTAATAAATTCGGCTTAAACTCATTTTAGCTGCATAGAACGACGTCTTAAATAATAATAAAGACATTTAGAAATTTTTATCACCTACGGTTTAGCCTGGGGAATTATAAAAATCTCGCATTTATAAAATTACCAAAAATTAATAAATTCGATTTAAACTCATTTTAGCTGCATAGAACGACGTCTGAAACCATAATAAACATATTTAGAAATTTGTATCTCCTACAGTTTAGCCTGGGCAATTATAAAAATCTCGCATTTTTAATCTGGCAATTATAAAAATCTCTCTTTTTTAAAATTACCAAAAATTAATAAATTCGATTTAAACTCATTTTAGCTGCATAGAAAGACGTCTTAAGTAATAATAAGGACATTTAGAAATTTGTATCACCTACGGTTTAGCCTGCAGAATTATAAAAATCTCGCATTTATAAAATTACCAAAAATTAATAAATTCGTTTTAAATTCATTTTAGCTGGATAGAACGACGTCTGAAACCATAATAAGCATATTTAGAAATTTGTATCTCCTACAGTTTAGCCTGGGCAATTATAAAAATCTCGCATTTTTAATCTGGCAATTATAAAAATCTGTCTTTTTTAAAATTACCAAAAATTAATAAATTCGGCTTAAACTCATTTTAGCTGCATAGAACGACGTCTTAAATAATAATAAGGACATTTAGAAATTTTTATCACCTACGGTTTAGCCTGGGGAATTATAAAAATCTCGCATTTATAAAATTACCAAAAATTAATAAATTCGATTTAAACTCATTTTAGCTGGATAGAACGACGTCTGAAACCATACTAAACATATTTAGAAATTTGTATCTCCTACAGTTTAGCCTGGGCAATTATAAAAATCTCGCATTTTTAATCTGGCAATTATAAAAATCTCTCTTTTTTAAAATTACCAAAAATTAATAAATTCGATTTAAACTCATTTTAGCTGCATAGAACGACGTCTTGAGTAATAATAAGGACATTTAGAAATTTGTATCACCTACGGTTTAGCCTGGGGAATTATAAAAATCTCGCATTTATAAAATTACCAAAAATTAATAAATTCGTTTTAAATTCATTTTAGCTGCATAGAACGACGTCTGAAACCATAATAAGCACATTTAGAAATTTGTATCTCCTACAGTTTTGCCTGGGCAATTATAAAAATCTCGTATTTTTAATCTGGCAATTATAAAAATCTCTCTTTTTTAAATTTACCAAAAATTAATAAATTCGATTTAAACTCATTTTAGCTGCATAGAACGACGTCTTAAGTAATAATAAGGACATTTAGAAATTTGTATCACCTACGGTTTAGCCTGCAGAATTATAAAAATCTCGCATTTATAAAATTAACAAAAATTAATAAATTCGATTTAAACTCATTTTAGCTGGATAGAACGACGTCTGAAACCATACTAAACATATTTAGAAATTTGTATCTCCTACAGTTTTGCCTGGGCAATTATAAAAATCTCGTATTTTTAATCTGGCAATTATAAAAATCTCTCTTTTTTAAATTTACCAAAAATTAATAAATTCGATTTAAACTCATTTTAGCTGCATAGAACGACGTCTTAAGTAATAATAAGGACATTTAGAAATTTGTATCACCTACGGTTTAGCCTGCAGAATTATAAAAATCTCGCATTTATAAAATTAACAAAAATTAATAAATTCGTTTTAAATTCATTTTAGCTGCATAGAACGACGTCTGAAACCATAATAAGCATATTTAGAAATTTGTATCACCTACGGTTTAGCCTGCAGAATTATAAAAATCTCGCATTTATAAAATTACCAAAAATTAATAAATTCGTTTTAAATTCATTCTAGCTGCATAGAACGACGTGTGAAACCATAATAAGCATATTTAGAAATTTGTATCTCCTACAGTTTAGCCTGGGCAATTATAAAAATCTCGCATTTTTAATCTGGCAATAATAAAAAGCTCTCTTTTTTAAAATTACCAAAAATAAATAAATTCGGCTTAAACTCATTTTAGCTGCATAGAACGACGTCTTAAATAATAATAAGGACATTTAGAAATTTTTATCATCTACGGTTTAGCCTGGGGAATTATTAAAATCTGGCATTTATAAAATTACCAAAAATTAATAAATTCGATTTAAATTCATTTTAGCTGTATAGAACGACGTCTGAAACCATAATAAGCATATTTAGAAATTTGTATCTCCAACAGTTTAACCTGGGCAATTATAAAAATCTCGCATTTTAATCAGGCAATTATAAAAATCTCTCTTTTTTAAAATTACCAAAAATTAATAAATTCGGCTTAAACTCATTTTAGCTGCATAGAACGACGTCTTAAATAATAATAAGGACATTTAGAAATTTTTATCACCTACGGTTTAGCCTGGGGAATTATAAAAATATCGCATTTATAAAAATACCAAAAATGAATAAATTCGATTTAAACTCATTTTAGCTGGATAGAACGACGTCTGAAACCATAAAAATCATATTTAGAAATTTGTATCTCCTACAGTTTAGCCTGGGCAATTATAAAAATCTCGCATTTTTAATCTGGCAATTATAAAAATCTCTCTTTTTTAAAATTACCAAAAATTAATAAATTCGATTTAAACTCATTTTAGCTGCATAGAACGATGGCTGAAACCATAATAAGCATATTTAGAAATTTGTATCTCCTACAGTTTAGCCTGGGCAATTATAAAAATCTCGCATTTTTAATCTGGCAATTATAAAAATCTGTCTTTTTTAAAATTACCAAAAATTAATAAATTCGATATAAACTCATTTTAGCTGCATAGAACGACGTCTTAAGTAATAATAAGTACATTTAGAAATTTGTATCACCTACGGTTTATCCTGGGGAATTATAAAAATCTCGCATTTATAAAATTACCAAAAATTAATAAATTCGTTTTAAATTCATTTTAGCTGTATAGAACGATGTCTTAAATAATAATAAGGACATTTAGAAATTTTTATCATCTACGGTTTAGCCTGGGGAATTATAAAAATCTGGCATTTATAAAATTACCAAAAATTAATAAATTCGATTTAAATTCATTTTAGCTGTATAGAACGACGTCTGAAACCATAATAAGTATATTTAGAAATTTGTATCTCCTACAGTTTAACCTGGGCAATTATAAAAATCTCGCATTTTTAATCAGGCAATTATAAATATCTCTTTTTTAAAATTACCAAAAATTAATAAATTCGATTTAAACTCATTTTAGCTGCACAGAACGACGTCTTAAGTAATAATAAGGACATTTAGAAATTTGTATCACCTACGGTTTAGCCTGCAGAATTATAAAAATCTCGCATTTATAAAATTTCCAAAAATTAATAAATTCGTTTTAAATTCATTTTAGCTGTATAGAACGACGTCTGAAACCATAATAAGCATATTTAGAAATTTGTATCTCCTACAGTTTAGCCTGGGCCATTATAAAAATCTCGCATTTTTAATCTGGCAATTATAATAATCTGTCTTTTTTATAATTACCAAAAATTAATAAATTCGGCTTAAACTCATTTTAGCTGCATAGAACGACGTCTTAAATAATAATAAGGACATTTAGAAATTTTTATCACCTACGGTTTAGCCTGGGGAATTATAAAAATCTCGCATTTATAAAATTACCAAAAATTAATAAATTCGCTTTAAATTCATTTTAGCTGCATAGAACGACGTCTGAAACCATAATAAGCATATTTAGAAATTTGTATCACCTACGGTTTAGCCTGCAGAATTATAAAAATGTCGCATTTATAAAATTACCAAAAATTAATAAATTCGTTTTAAATTCATTCTAGCTGCATAGAACGACGTGTGAAACCATAATAAGCATATTTAGAAATTTGTATCTCCTACAGTTTAGCCTGGGCAATTATAAAAATCTCGCATTTTTAATCTGGCAATAATAAAAATCTCTCTTTTTTAAAATTACCAAAAATAAATAAATTCGGCTTAAACTCATTTTAGCTGCATAGAACGACGTCTTAAATAATAATAAGGACATTTAGAAATTTTTATCATCTACGGTTTAGCCTGGGGAATTATAAAAATCTGGCATTTATAAACTTACCAAAAATTAATAAATTCGATTTAAATTCATTTTAGCTGTATAGAACGACGTCTGAAACCATAATAAGCATATTTAGAAATTTGTATCTCCAACAGTTTAACCTGGGCAATTATAAAAATCTCGCATTTTAATCAGGCAATTATAAAAATCTCTCTTTTTTAAAATTACCAAAAATTAATAAATTCGGCTTAAACTCATTTTAGCTGTATAGAACGACGTCTTAAATAATAATAAGGACATTTAGAAATTTTTATCACCTACGGTTTAGCCTGGGGAATTATAAAAATATCGCATTTATAAAATTACCAAAAATGAATAAAATTCGATTTAAACTCATTTTAGCTGGATAGAACGACGTCTGAAACCATAATAAACATATTTAGAAATTTGTATCTCCTACAGTTTAGCCTGGGCAATTATAAAAATCTCGCATTTTTAATCTGGCAATTATAAAAATCTCTCTTTTTTAAAATTACCAAAAATTAATAAATTCGATTTAAACTCATTTTAGCTGCATAGAACGATTTCTGAAGCCATAATAAGCATATTTAGAAATTTGTATCTCCTACAGTTTAGCCTGGGCAATTATAAAAATCTCGCATTTTTAATCTGGCAATTATAAAAATCTGTCTTTTTTAAAATTACCAAAAATTAATAAATTCGATATAAACTCATTTTAGCTGCATAGAACGACGTCTTAAGTAATAATAAGCATATTTAGAAATTTGTATCTCCTACAGTTTAGCCTGGGCAATTATAAAAATCTCGCATTTTTAATCTGGCAATTATAAAAATCTGTCTTTTTTAAAATTACCAAAAATTAATAAATTCGATATAAACTCATTTTAGCTGCATAGAACGACGTCTTAAGTAATAATAAGCATATTTAGAAATTTGTATCTCCTACAGTTTAACCTGGGCAATTATAAAAATCTCGCATTTTTAATCAGGAAATTATAAATATCTCTCTTTTTTAAAATTACCAAAAATTAATAAATTCGATTTAAACTCATTTTAGCTGCATAGAACGACGTCTTAAGTAATAATAAGGACATTTAGAAATTTGTATCACCTACGGTTTAGCCTGCAGAATTATAAAAATCTCGCATTTATAAAATTACCAAAAATTAATAAATTCGTTTTAAATTCATTTTAGCTGAATAGAACGACGTCTGAAACCATAATAAGCATATTTAGAAATTTGTATCTCCTACAGTTTAGCCTGGGCCATTATAAAAATCTCGCATTTTTAATCTGGCAATTATAAAAATCTGTCTTTTTTATAATTACCAAAAATTAATAAATTCGGCTTAAACTCATTTTAGCTGCATAGAACGACGTCTTAAATAATAATAAGGACATTTAGAAATTTTTATCACCTACGGTTTAGCCTGGGGAATTATAAAAATATCGCATTTATAAAAATACCAAAAATGAATAAATTCGATTTAAACTCATTTTAGCTGGATAGAACGACGTCTGAAACCATAAAAATCATATTTAGAAATTTGTATCTCCTACAGTTTAGCCTGGGCAATTATAAAAATCTCGCATTTTTAATCTGGCAATTATAAAAATCTCTCTTTTTTAAAATTACCAAAAATTAATAAATTCGATTTAAACTCATTTTAGCTGTATAGAACGATGGCTGAAACCATAATAAGCATATTTAGAAATTTGTATCTCCTACAGTTTAGCCTGGGCAATTATAAAAATCTCGCATTTTTAATCTGGCAATTATAAAAATCTGTCTTTTTTAAAATTACCAAAAATTAATAAATTCGATATAAACTCATTTTAGCTGCATAGAACGACGTCTTAAGTAATAATAAGTACATTTAGAAATTTGTATCACCTACGGTTTAGCCTGGGGAATTATAAAAATCTCGCATTTATAAAATTACCAAAAATTAATAAATTCGTTTTAAATTCATTTTAGCTGTATAGAACGATGTCTGAAACCATAATAAGCATATTTAGAAATTTGTATCTCCTACAGTTTAGCGTGGGCAATTATAAAAATCTCGCATTTTTAATCTGGCAATTATAAAAATCTGTCTTTTTTAAAATTACCAAAAATTAATAAATTCGATATAAACTCATTTTAGCTGCATAGAACGACGTCTTAAGTAATAATAAGGACATTTAGAAATTTGTATCACCTACGGTTTAGCCTGGGCAATTATAAAAATCTCGCATTTTTAATCTGGCAATAATAAAAATCTCTCTTTTTTAAAATTACCAAAAATAAATAAATTCGGCTTAAACTCATTTTAGCTGCATAGAACGACGTCTTAAATAATAATAAGGACATTTAGAAATTTTTATCATCTACGGTTTAGCCTGGGGAATTATAAAAATCTGGCATTTATAAAATTACCAAAAATTAATAAATTCGATTTAAATTCATTTTAGCTGTTTAGAACGACGTCTGAAACCATAATAAGCACATTTAGAAATTTGTATCTCCTACAGTTTAACCTGGGCAATTATAAAAATCTCGCATTTTTAATCAGGCAATTATAAATATCTCTCTTTTTTAAAATTACCAAAAATTAATAAATTCGATTTAAACTCATTTTAGCTGCATAGAACGACGTCTTAAGTAATAATAAGGACATTTAGAAATTTGTATCACCTACGGTTTAGCCTGCAGAATTATAAAAATCTCGCATTTATAAAATTTCCAAAAATTAATAAATTCGTTTTAAATTCATTTTAGCTGTATAGAACGACGTCTGAAACCATAATAAGCATATTTAGAAATTTTTATCACCTACGGTTTAGCCTGGGGAATTATAAAAATATCGCATTTATAAAAATACCAAAAATGAATAAATTCGATTTAAACTCATTTTAGCTGGATAGAACGACGTCTGAAACCATAAAAATCATATTTAGAAATTTGTATCTCCTACAGTTTAGCCTGGGCAATTATAAAAATCTCGCATTTTTAATCTGGCAATTATAAAAATCTCTCTTTTTTAAAATTACCAAAAATTAATAAATTCGATTTAAACTCATTTTAGCTGCATAGAACGATGGCTGAAACCATAATAAGCATATTTAGAAATTTGTATCTCCTACAGTTTAGCCTGGGCAATTATAAAAATCTCGCATTTTTAATCTGGCAATTATAAAAATCTGTCTTTTTTAAAATTACCAAAAATTAATAAATTCGATATAAACTCATTTTAGCTGCATAGAACGACGTCTTAAGTAATAATAAGTACATTTAGAAATTTGTATCACCTACGGTTTAGCCTGGGGAATTATAAAAATCTCGCATTTATAAAATTACCAAAAATTAATAAATTCGTTTTAAATTCATTTTAGCTGTATAGAACGATGTCTGAAACCATAATAAGCATATTTAGAAATTTGTATCTCCTACAGTTTAGCGTGGGCAATTATAAAAATCTCGCATTTTTAATCTGGCAATTATAAAAATCTGTCTTTTTTAAAATTACCAAAAATTAATAAATTCGATATAAACTCATTTTAGCTGCATAGAACGACGTCTTAAGTAATAATAAGGACATTTAGAAATTTGTATCACCTACGGTTTAGCCTGGGCAATTATAAAAATCTCGCATTTTTAATCTGGCAATAATAAAAATCTCTCTTTTTTAAAATTACCAAAAATAAATAAATTCGGCTTAAACTCATTTTAGCTGCATAGAACGACGTCTTAAATAATAATAAGGACATTTAGAAATTTTTATCATCTACGGTTTAGCCTGGGGAATTATAAAAATCTGGCATTTATAAAATTACCAAAAATTAATAAATTCGATTTAAATTCATTTTAGCTGTTTAGAACGACGTCTGAAACCATAATAAGCATATTTAGAAATTTGTATCTCCTACAGTTTAACCTGGGCAATTATAAAAATCTCGCATTTTTAATCAGGCAATTATAAATATCTCTCTTTTTTAAAATTACCAAAAATTAATAAATTCGATTTAAACTCATTTTAGCTGCATAGAACGACGTCTTAAGTAATAATAAGGACATTTAGAAATTTGTATCACCTACGGTTTAGCCTGCAGAATTATAAAAATCTCGCATTTATAAAATTTCCAAAAATTAATAAATTCGTTTTAAATTCATTTTAGCTGTATAGAACGACGTCTGAAACCATAATAAGCATATTTAGAAATTTGTATCTCCTTCAGTTTAGCCTGGGCCATTATAAAAATCTCGCATTTTTAATCTGGCAATTATAATAATCTGTCTTTTTTATAATTACCAAAAATTAATAAATTCGGCTTAAACTCATTTTAGCTGCATAGAACGACGTCTTAAATAATAATAAGGACATTTAGAAATTTTTATCACCTACGGTTTAGCCTGGGGAATTATAAAAATCTCGCATTTATAAAATTACCAAAAATTAATAAATTCGCTTTAAATTCATTTTAGCTGCATAGAACGACGTCTGAAACCATAATAAGCATATTTAGAAATTTGTATCACCTACGGTTTAGCCTGCAGAATTATAAAAATGTCGCATTTATAAAATTACCAAAAATTAATAAATTCGTTTTAAATTCATTCTAGCTGCATAGAACGACGTGTGAAACCATAATAAGCATATTTAGAAATTTGTATCTCCTACAGTTTAGCCTGGGCAATTATAAAAATCTCGCATTTTTAATCTGGCAATAATAAAAATCTCTCTTTTTTAAAATTACCAAAAATAAATAAATTCGGCTTAAACTCATTTTAGCTGCATAGAACGACGTCTTAAATAATAATAAGGACATTTAGAAATTTTTATCATCTACGGTTTAGCCTGGGGAATTATAAAAATCTGGCATTTATAAACTTACCAAAAATTAATAAATTCGATTTAAATTCATTTTAGCTGTATAGAACGACGTCTGAAACCATAATAAGCATATTTAGAAATTTGTATCTCCAACAGTTTAACCTGGGCAATTATAAAAATCTCGCATTTTAATCAGGCAATTATAAAAATCTCTCTTTTTTAAAATTACCAAAAATTAATAAATTCGGCTTAAACTCATTTTAGCTGTATAGAACGACGTCTTAAATAATAATAAGGACATTTAGAAATTTTTATCACCTACGGTTTAGCCTGGGGAATTATAAAAATATCGCATTTATAAAATTACCAAAAATGAATAAAATTCGATTTAAACTCATTTTAGCTGGATAGAACGACGTCTGAAACCATAATAAACATATTTAGAAATTTGTATCTCCTACAGTTTAGCCTGGGCAATTATAAAAATCTCGCATTTTTAATCTGGCAATTATAAAAATCTCTCTTTTTTAAAATTACCAAAAATTAATAAATTCGATTTAAACTCATTTTAGCTGCATAGAACGATGTCTGAAGCCATAATAAGCATATTTAGAAATTTGTATCTCCTACAGTTTAGCCTGGGCAATTATAAAAATCTCGCATTGCCAGATGGCAATTATAAAAATCTGTCTTTTTTAAAATTACCAAAAATTAATAAATTCGATATAAACTCATTTTAGCTGCATAGAACGACGTCTTAAGTAATAATAAGCATATTTAGAAATTTGTATCTCCTACAGTTTAGCCTGGGCAATTATAAAAATCTCGCATTTTTAATCTGGCAATAATAAAAATCTCTCTTTTTTAAAATTACCAAAAATAAATAAATTCGGCTTAAACTCATTTTAGCTGCATAGAACGACGTCTTAAATAATAATAAGGACATTTAGAAATTTTTATCATCTACGGTTTAGCCTGGGGAATTATAAAAATCTGGCATTTATAAAATTACCAAAAATTAATAAATTCGATTTAAATTCATTTTAGCTGTATAGAACGACGTCTGAAACCATAATAAGCATATTTAGAAATTTGTATCTCCTACAGTTTAACCTGGGCAATTATAAAAATTTCGCATTTTTAATCAGGAAATTATAAATATCTCTCTTTTTTAAAATTACCAAAAATTGATAAATTCGATTTAAACTCATTTTAGCTGCATAGAACGACGTCTTAAGTAATAATAAGGACATTTAGAAATTTGTATCACCTACGGTTTAGCCTGCAGAATTATAAAAATCTCGCATTTATAAAATTACCAAAAATTAATAAATTCGTTTTAAATTCATTTTAGCTGAATAGAACGACGTCTGAAACCATAATAAGCTTATTTAGAAATTTGTATCTCCTACAGTTTAGCCTGGGCCATTATAAAAATCTCGCATTTTTAATCTGGCAATTATAAAAATCTGTCTTTTTTATAATTACCAAAAATTAATAAATTCGGCTTAAACTCATTTTAGCTGCATAGAACGACGTCTTAAATAATAATAAGGACATTTAGAAATTTTTATCACCTACGGTTTAGCCTGGGGAATTATAAAAATCTCGCATTTATAAAATTACCAAAAATTAATAAATTCGATTTAAACTCATTTTAGCTGCATAGAACGACGTCTGAAACCATAATAAACATATTTAGAAATTTGTATCTCCTACAGTTTAGCCTGGGCAATTATAAAAATCTCGCATTTTTAATCTGGCAATTATAAAAATCTCTCTTTTTTAAAATTACCAAAAATTAATAAATTCGATTTAAACTCATTTTAGCTGCATAGAACGATGTCTTAAGTAATAATAAGGACATTTAGAAATTTGTATCACCTACGGTTTAGCCTGCAGAATTATAAAAATCTCGCATTTATAAAATTACCAAAAATTAATAAATTCGTTTTAAATTCATTTTAGCTGCATAGAACGACTTCTGAAACCATAATAAGCATATTTAGAAATTTGTATCTCCTACAGTTTAGCCTGGGCAATTATAAAAATCTCGCATTTTTAATCTGGCAATTATAAAAATCTGTCTTTTTTAAAATTACCAAAAATTAATAAATTCGGCTTAAACTCATTTTAGCTGTATAGAACGACGTCTTAAATAATAATAAGGACATTTAGAAATTTTTATCACCTACGGTTTAGCCTGGGGAATTATAAAAATCTCGCATTTATAAAATTAGCAAAAATTAATAAATTCGATTTAAACTCATTTTAGCTGGATAGAACGACGTCTGAAACCATAATAAACATATTTAGAAATTTGTATCTCCTACAGTTTAGCCTGGGCAATTATAAAAATCTCGCATTTTTAATCTGGCAATTATAAATATCTCTCTTTTTTTAAAATTACCAAAAATTAATAAATTCGATTTAAACTCATTTTAGCTGCATAGAACGACGTCTTAAGAAATAATAAGGACATTTAGAAATTTGTATCACCTACGGTTTAGCCTGCAGAATTATAAAAATCTCGCATTTATAAAATTACCAAAAATTAATAAATTCGTTTTAAATTCATTTTAGCTGAATAGAACGACGTCTGAAACCATAATAAGCATATTTAGAAATTTGTATCTCCTACAGTTTAGCCTGGGCCATTATAAAAATCTCGCATTTTTAATCTGGCAATTATAAAAATCTGTCTTTTTTATAATTACCAAAAATTAATAAATTCGGCTTAAACTCATTTTAGCTGCATAGAACGACGTCTTAAATAATAATAAGGACATTTAGAAATTTTTATCACCTAAGGTTTAGCCTGGGGAATTATAAAAATCTCGCATTTATAAAATTACCAAAAATTAATAAATTCGATTTAAACTCATTTTAGCTGTATAGAACGACGTCTGAAACCATAATAAACATCATTAGAAATTTGTATCTCCTACAGTTTAGCCTGGGCAATTATAAAAATCTCGCATTTTTAATCTGGCAATTATAAAAATCTCTCTTTTTTAAAATTACCAAAAATTAATAAATTCGATTTAAACTCATTTTAGCTGCATAGAACGATGTCTTAAGTAATAATAAGGACATTTAGAAATTTGTATCACCTACGGTTTAGCCTGCAGAATTATAAAAATCTCGCATTTATAAAATTACCAAAAATTAATAAATTCGTTTTAAATTCATTTTAGCTGCATAGAACGACGTCTGAAACCATAATAAGTATATTTAGAAATTTGTATCTCCTACAGTTTAGCCTGGGCAATTATAAAAATCTCGCATTTTTAATCTGGCAATTATAAAAATCTGTCTTTTTTAAAATTACCAAAAATTAATAAATTCGGCTTAAACTCATTTTAGCTGTATAGAACGACGTCTTAAATAATAATAAGGACATTTAGAAATTTTTATCACCTACGGTTTAGCCTGGGGAATTATAAAAATCTCGCATTTATAAAATTAGCAAAAATTAATAAATTCGATTTAAACTCATTTTAGCTGGATAGAACGACGTCTGAAACCATAATAAACATATTTAGAAATTTGTATCTCCTACAGTTTAGCCTGGGCAATTATAAAAATCTCGCATTTTTAATCTGGCAATTATAAAAATCTCTCTTTTTTAAAATTACCAAAAATTAATAAATTCGGCTTAAACTCATTTTAGCTGGATAGAACGACTTCTGAAACCATACTAAACATATTTAGAAATTTGTATCTCCTACAGTTTAGCCTGGGCAATTATAAAAATCTCACATTTTTAATCTGGCAATTATAAAAATCTCTCTTTTTTAAAATTACCAAAAATTAATAAATTCGATTTAAACTCATTTTAGCTGCATAGAACGACGTCTTGAGTAATAATAAGGACATTTAGAAATTTGTGTCACCTACGGTTTAGCCTGCAGAATTATAAAAATCTCGCATTTATAAAATTACCAAAAATTAATAAATTCGTTTTAAATTCATTTTAGCTGCATAGAACGACGTCTGAAACCATAATAAGCATATTTAGAAATTTGTATCTCCTACAGTTTAGCCTGGGCAATTATAAAAATCTCGCATTTTTAATCTGGCAATTATAAAAATCTGTCTTCTTTAAAATTACCAAAAATTAATAAATTCGGCTTAAACTCATTTTAGCTGGATAGAACGACGTCTGAAACCATACTAAACATATTTAGAAATTTGTATCACCTACGGTTTAGCCTGGGGAATTATAAAAATCTCGCATTTATAAAATTACCAAAAATTAATAAATTCGTTTTAAATTCATTTTAGCTGCATAGAACGACGTCTGAAACCATAATAAGCACATTTAGAAATTTGTATCTCCTACAGTTTTGCCTGGGCAATTATAAAAATCTCGTATTTTTAATCTGGCAATTATAAAAATCTCTCTTTTTTAAATTTACCAAAAATTAATAAATTCGATTTAAACTCATTTTAGCTGCATAGAACGACGTCTTAAGTAATAATAAGGACATTTAGAAATTTGTATCACCTACGGTTTAGCCTGCAGAATTATAAAAATCTCGCATTTATAAAATTAACAAAAATTAATAAATTCGTTTTAAATTCATTTTAGCTGCATAGAACGACGTCTGAAACCATAATATGCATATTTAGAAATTTGTATCACCTACGGTTTAGCCTGCAGAATTATAAAAATCTCGCATTTATAAAATTACCAAAAATTAATAAATTCGTTTTAAATTCATTCTAGCTGCATAGAACGACGTGTGAAACCATAATAAGCATATTTAGAAATTTGTATCTCCTACAGTTTAGCCTGGGCAATTATAAAAATCTCGCATTTTGAATCTGGCAATAATAAAAATCTCTCTTTTTTAAAATTACCAAAAATAAATAAATTCGGCTTAAACTCATTTTAGCTGCATAGAACGACGTCTTAAATAATAATAAGGACATTTAGAAATTTTTATCATCTACGGTTTAGCCTGGGGAATTATAAAAATCTGGCATTTATAAAATTACCAAAAATTAATAAATTCGATTTAAATTCATTTTAGCTGTATAGAACGACGTCTGAAACCATAATAAGCATATTTAGAAATTTGTATCTCCAACAGTTTAACCTGGGCAAATATAAAAATCTCGCATTTTAATCAGGCAATTATAAAAATCTCTCTTTTTTAAAATTACCAAAAATTAATAAATTCGGCTTAAACTCATTTTAGCTGCATAGAACGACGTCTTAAATAATAATAAGGACATTTAGAAATTTTTATCACCTACGGTTTAGCCTGGGGAATTATAAAAATATCGCATTTATAAAATTACCAAAAATGAATAAATTCGATTTAAACTCATTTTAGCTGGATAGAACGACGTCTGAAACCATAATAAACATATTTAGAAATTTGTATCTCCTACAGTTTAGCCTGGGCAATTATAAAAATCTCGCATTTTTAATCTGGCAATTATAAAAATCTCTCTTTTTTAAAATTACCAAAAATTAATAAATTCGATTTAAACTCATTTTAGCTGCATAGAACGATGTCTGAAACCATAATAAGCATATTTAGAAATTTGTATCTCCTACAGTTTAGCCTGGGCAATTATAAAAATCTCGCATTTTTAATCTGGCAATTATAAAAATCTGTCTTTTTTAAAATTACCAAAAATTAATAAATTCGATATAAACTCATTTTAGCTGCATAGAACGACGTCTTAAGTAATAATAAGTACATTTAGAAATTTGTATCACCTACGGTTTAGCCTGGGGAATTATAAAAATCTCGCATTTATAAAATTACCAAAAATTAATAAATTCGTTTTAAATTCATTTTAGCTGTATAGAACGATGTCTGAAACCATAATAAGCATATTTAGAAATTTGTATCTCCTACAGTTTAGCCTGGGCAGTTATAAAAATCTCGCATTTTTAATCTGGCAATTATAAAAATCTGTCTTTTTTAAAATTACCAAAAATTAATAAATTCGATATAAACTCATTTTAGCTGCATAGAACGACGTCTTAAGTAATAATAAGGACATTTAGAAATTTGTATCACCTACGGTTTAGCCTGGGCAATTATAAAAATCTCGCATTTTTAATCTGGCAATAATAAAAATCTCTCTTTTTTAAAATTACCAAAAATAAATAAATTCGGCTTAAACTCATTTTAGCTGCATAGAACGACGTCTTAAATAATAATAAGGACATTTAGAAATTTTTATCATCTACGGTTTAGCCTGGGGAATTATAAAAATCTGGCATTTATAAAATTACCAAAAATTAATAAATTCGATTTAAATTCATTTTAGCTGTATAGAACGACGTCTGAAACCATAATAAGCATATTTAGAAATTTGTATCTCCTACAGTTTAACCTGGGCAATTATAAAAATCTCGCATTTTTAATCAGGCAATTATAAATATCTCTCTTTTTTAAAATTACCAAAAATTAATAAATTCGATTTAAACTCATTTTAGCTGCATAGAACGACGTCTTAAGTAATAATAAGGACATTTAGAAATTTGTATCACCTACGGTTTAGCCTGCAGAATTATAAAAATCTCGCATTATAAAATTACCAAAAATTAATAAATTCGTTTTAAATTCATTCTAGCTGCATAGAACGACGTGTGAAACCATAATAAGCATATTTAGAAATTTGTATCACCTACGGTTTAGCCTGCAGAATTATAAAAATCTCGCATTTATAAAATTACCAAAAATTAATAAATTCGTTTTAAATTCATTCTAGCTGCATAGAACGACGTGTGAAACCATAATAAGCATATTTAGAAATTTGTATCTCCTACAGTTTAGCCTGGGCAATTATAAAAATCTCGCATTTTGAATCTGGCAATAATAAAAATCTCTCTTTTTTAAAATTACCAAAAATAAATAAATTCGGCTTAAACTCATTTTAGCTGCATAGAACGACGTCTTAAATAATAATAAGGACATTTAGAAATTTTTATCATCTACGGTTTAGCCTGGGGAATTATAAAAATCTGGCATTTATAAAATTACCAAAAATTAATAAATTCGATTTAAATTCATTTTAGCTGTATAGAACGACGTCTGAAACCATAATAAGCATATTTAGAAATTTGTATCTCCAACAGTTTAACCTGGGCAAATATAAAAATCTCGCATTTTAATCAGGCAATTATAAAAATCTCTCTTTTTTAAAATTACCAAAAATTAATAAATTCGGCTTAAACTCATTTTAGCTGAATAGAACGACGTCTTAAATAATAATAAGGACATTTAGAAATTTTTATCACCTACGGTTTAGCCTGGGGAATTATAAAAATATCGCATTTATAAAAT
Source organism: Melanotus villosus (assembly GCA_963082815.1). Taxonomy (NCBI): domain Eukaryota; kingdom Metazoa; phylum Arthropoda; class Insecta; order Coleoptera; family Elateridae; genus Melanotus; species Melanotus villosus. The sequence continues at coordinate 22,662,125 of OY720425.1, forward strand.
TACCAAAAATGAATAAATTCGATTTAAACTCATTTTAGCTGGATAGACCGACGTCTGAAACCATAATAAACATATTTAGAAATTTGTATCTCCTACAGTTTAGCCTGGGCAATTATAAAAATCTCGCATTTTTAATCTGGCAATTATAAAAATCTCTCTTTTTTAAAATTACCAAAAATTAATAAATTCGATTTAAACTCATTTTAGCTGCATAGAACGATGTCTGAAACCATAATAAGCATATTTAGAAATTTGTATCTCCTACAGTTTAGCCTGGGCAATTATAAAAATCTCGCATTTTTAATCTGGCAATTATAAAAATCTGTCTTTTTTAAAATTACCAAAAATTAATAAATTCGATATAAACTCATTTTAGCTGCATAGAACGACGTCTTAAGTAATAATAAGTACATTTAGAAATTTGTATCACCTACGGTTTAGCCTGGGGAATTATAAAAATCTCGCATTTATAAAATTACCAAAAATTAATAAATTCGTTTTAAATTCATTTTAGCTGTATAGAACGATGTCTGAAACCATAATAAGCATATTTAGAAATTTGTATCTCCTACAGTTTAGCCTGGGCAGTTATAAAAATCTCGCATTTTTAATCTGGCAATTATAAAAATCTGTCTTTTTTAAAATTACCAAAAATTAATAAATTCGATATAAACTCATTTTAGCTGCATAGAACGACGTCTTAAGTAATAATAAGGACATTTAGAAATTTGTATCACCTACGGTTTAGCCTGGGCAATTATAAAAATCTCGCATTTTTAATCTGGCAATAATAAAAATCTCTCTTTTTTAAAATTACCAAAAATAAATAAATTCGGCTTAAACTCATTTTAGCTGCATAGAACGACGTCTTAAATAATAATAAGGACATTTAGAAATTTTTATCATCTACGGTTTAGCCTGGGGAATTATAAAAATCTGGCATTTATAAAATTACCAAAAATTAATAAATTCGATTTAAATTCATTTTAGCTGTATAAAACGACGTCTGAAACCATAATAAGCATATTTAGAAATTTGTATCTCCTACAGTTTAACCTGGGCAATTATAAAAATCTCGCATTTTTAATCAGGCAATTATAAATATCTCTCTTTTTTAAAATTACCAAAAATTAATAAATTCGATTTAAACTCATTTTAGCTGCATAGAACGACGTCTTAAGTAATAATAAGGACATTTAGAAATTTGTATCACCTACGGTTTAGCCTGCAGAATTATAAAAATCTCGCATTTATAAAATTACCAAAAATTAATAAATTCGTTTTAAATTCATTTTAGCTGTATAGAACGACGTCTGAAACCATAATAAGCATATTTAGAAATTTGTATCTCCTACAGTTTAGCCTGGGCCATTATAAAAATCTCGCATTTTTAATCTGGCAATTATAAAAATCTGTCTTTTTTATAATTACCAAAAATTAATAAATTCGGCTTAAACTCATTTTAGCTGCATAGAACGACGTCTTAAATAATAATAAGGACATTTAGAAATTTTTATCACCTACGGTTTAGCCTGGGGAATTATAAAAATCTCGCATTTATAAAATTACCAAAAATTAATAAATTCGATTTAAACTCATTTTAGCTGCATAGAACGACGTCTGAAACCATAATAAACATATTTAGAAATTTGTATCTCCTACAGTTTAGCCTGGGCAATTATAAAAATCTCGCATTTTTAATCTGGCAATTATAAAAGTCTCTCTTTTTTAAAATTACCAAAAATTAATAAATTCGATTTAAACTCAATTTAGCTGCATAGAACGACGTCTTAAGTAATAATAAGGACATTTAGAAATTTGTATCACCTACGGTTTAGCCTGCAGAATTATAAAAATCTCGCATTTATAAAATTACCAAAAATTAATAAATTCGTTTTAAATTCATTTTAGCTGCATAGAACGACGTCTGAAACCATAATAAGCATATTTGGAAATTTGTATCTCCTACAGTTTAGCCTGGGCAATTATAAAAATCTCGCATTTTTAATCTGGCAATTATAAAAATCTGTCTTTTTTAAAATTACCAAAAATTAATAAATTCGGCTTAAACTCATTTTAGCTGCATAGAACGACGTCTTAAATAATAATAAGGACATTTAGAAATTTTTATCACCTACGGTTTAGCCTGCAGAATTATAAAAATCTCGCATTTATAAAATTAACAAAAATTAATAAATTCGTTTTAAATTCATTTTAGCTGCATAGAACGACGTCTGAAACCATAATAAGCTTATTTAGAAATTTGTATCTCCTACAGTTTAGCCTGGGCAATTATAAAAATCTCGCATTTTTAATCTGGCAATTATAAAAATCTCTCTTTTTTAAAATTACCAAAAATTAATAAATTCGATTTAAACTCATTTTAGCTGCATAGAACGACGTCTTAAATAATAATAGGGACATTTAGAAATTTGTATCACCTACGGTTTAGCCTGGGGAATTATAAAAATCTCGCATTTATAAAATTACCAAAAATTAATAAATTCGATTTAAACTCATTTTAGCTGCATAGAACGACGTCTGAAACCATAATAAATATATTTAGAAATTTGTATCTCCTACAGTTTAGCCTGGGCAATTATAAAAATCTCGCATTTTTAATCTGGCAATTATAAAAATCTCTCTTTTAAAATTACCAAAAATTAATAAATTCGATTTAAACTCATTTTAGCTGTATAGAACGACGCCTTAAGTAATAATAAGGACATTTAGAAAGTTGTATCACCTACGGTTTAGCCTGCAGAATTATAAAAATCTCGCATTTATAAAATTACCAAAAATTAATAAATTCGTTTTAAATTCATTCTAGCTGCATAGAACGACGTGTGAAACCATAATAAGCATATTTAGAAATTTGTATCTCCTACAGTTTAGCCTGGGCAATTATAAAAATCTCGCATTTTTAATCTGGCAATAATAAAAATCTCTCTTTTTTAAAATTACCAAAAACAAATAAATTCGGCTTAAACTCATTTTAGCTGCATAGAACGACGTCTTAAATAATAATAAGGACATTTAGAAATTTGTATCACCTACGGTTTAGTCTGGGGAATTATAAAAATCTGGCGTTTATAAAATTACCAAAAATTAATAAATTCGATTTAAATTCATTTTAGCTGTATAGAACGACGTCTGAAACCATAATAAACATATTTAGAAATTTGTATCTCCTACAGTTTAGCCTGGGCAATTATAAAAATCTCGCATTTTTAATCTGCAATTATAAAAATCTCTCTTTTTTAAAATTACCAAAAATTAATAAATTCGATTTAAATTCATTTTAGCTGTATAGAACGACGTCTGAAACCATAATAAACATATTTAGAAATTTGTATCTCCTACAGTTTAGCCTGGGCAATTATAAAAATCTCGCATTTTTAATCTGCAATTATAAAAATCTCTCTTTTTTAAAATTACCAAAAACAAATAAATTCGGCTTAAACTCATTTTAGCTGCATAGAACGACGTCTTAAATAATAATAAGGACATTTAGAAATTTGTATCACCTACGGTTTAGTCTGGGGAATTATAAAAATCTGGCGTTTATAAAATTACCAAAAATTAATAAATTCGTTTTAAATTCATTCTAGCTGCATAGAACGACGTGTGAAACCATAATAAGTACATTTAGAAATTTGTATCTCCTACAGCTGCATAGAACAACGTCTTAAGTAATAATAAGGACATTTAGAAATTTGTATCACCTACGGTTTAGCCTGGGGAATTATAAAAATCTCGCATTTATAAAATTACCAAAAATTAATAAATTCGCTTTAAACTCATTTTAGCTGCATAGAACGACGTCTGAAACCATAATAAGTACATTTAGAAATTTGTATCTCCTACAGTTTAGCCTGGGCAATTATAAAAATCTCGCATTTTTAATCTGGCAATTATAAAAATCTGTCTTTTCTAAAATTACCAAAAATTAATAAATTCGATTTAAACTCATTTTAGCTGCATAGAACGACGTCTTAAATAATAATAAGGACATTTAGAAATTTGTATCACCTACGGTTTAGCCTGGGGAATTATAAAAATCTAGCATTTATAAAATTACCAAAAATTAATAAATTCGTTTTAAATTCATTCTAGCTGCATAGAACGACGTGTGAAACCATAATAAGCATATTTAGAAATTTGTATTTCCTCCAGTTTAGCCTGGGCAATTATAAAAATCTCGCATTTTTAATCTGGCAATAATAAAAATCTCTCTTTTTTAAAATTACCAAAAATAAATAAATTCGGCTTAAACTCATTTTAGCTGCATAGAACGACGTCTTAAATAATAATAAGGACATTTAGAAATTTTTATCACCTACGGTTTAGCCTGGGGAATTATAAAAATCTCGCATTTATAAAATTACCAAAAATTAATAAATTCGATTTAAACTCATTTTAGCTGCATAGAACGACGTCTGAAACCATAATAAACATATTTAGAAATTTGTATCTCCGACAGTTTAGCCTGGGCAATTATAAAAATCTCGCATTTTTAATCTGGCAATTATAAAAATCTGTCTTTTTTAAAATTACCAAAAATTAATAAATTCGATTTAAACTCATTTTAGCTGCATAGAACGACATCATAAGTAATAATAAGGACATTTAGAAATTCGTATCACCTACGGTTTAGCCTGCAGAATTATAAAAATCTCGCATTTATAAAATTACCAAAAATTAATAAATTCGATTTAAACTCATTTTAGCTGCATAGAACGACGTCTGAAACCATAATAAGCATATTTAGAAATTTGTATCTCCTACAGTTTAGCCTGGGCAATTATAAAAATCTCGCATTATTAATCTGGCAATTATAAAAATCTGTCTTTTTTAAAATTACCAAAAATTAATAAATTCGGCTTAAACTCACTTTAGCTGCATAGAACGACGTCTTAAATAATAATAAGGACATTTTGAAATTTTTATCATCTACGGTTTAGCCTGGGGAATTATAAAAATCTGGCATTTATAAAATTACCAAAAATTAATAAATTCGATTTAAATTCATTTTAGCTGTATAGAACGACGTCTGAAACCATAATAACATATTTAGAAATTTGTATCTCCTACAGTTTAGCCTGGGCAATTATAAAAATCTCGCATTTTTAATCAGGCAATTATAAAAATCTCTCTTTTTTAAAATTACCAAAAATTAATAAATTCGATATAAACTCATTTTAGCTGCATAGAACGATGTCTTAAATAATAATAAGGACATTTAGAAATTTGTATCACCTACGGTTTAGCCTGGGGAATTATAAAAATCTCGCATTTATAAAATTACCAAAAATTAATAAATTCGTTTTAAATTCATTTTAGCTGCATAGAACGACGTCTGAAACCATAATAAGCATATTTAGAAATTTGTATCTCCTACAGTTTAGCCTGGGCAATTATAAAAATCTCGCATTTTTAATCTGGCAATTACTTAAGACGTCGTTCTATACAGCTAAAATGAGTTTAAATCGAATTTATTAATTTTTGGTAATTTTAAAAAAGACAGATTTTTATAATTGCCAGATTAGATTTTTATAATTGCCCAGGCTAAACTGTAGGAGATACAAATTTCTAAATATGTTTATTATGGTTTCAGACGTCGTTCTATGCAGCTAAAATGAGTTTAAATCGAATTTATTAATTTTTGGTAATTTTATAAATGCGAGATTTTTATAATTCCCCAGGCTAAACCGTAGGTGATAAAAATTTCTAAATGTCCTTATTATTATTTAAGACGTCGTTCTATGCAGCTAAAATGAGTTTAAGCCGAATTTATTAATTTTTGGTAATTTTAAAAAAGACAGATTTTTATAATTGCCATATTAAAAATTCAAGATTTTTATAATTGCCCAGGCTAAACCGTAGGAGATACAAATATTTAAATATGCTTATTATGGTTTTAGACGTCGTTCTATGCAGCTAAAATGAATTTAAAACGAATTTATTAATTTTTGGTAATTTAATAAATGCGAGATTTTTATAATTCTGCAGGCTAAACCGTAGGTGATACAAATTTCTAAATGTCCTTATTATTACTTAAGACGTCGTTCTATACAGCTAAAATGAGTTTAAATCGAATTTATTAATTTTTGGTAATTTTAAAAAAGACAGATTTTTATAATTGCCAGATTAAAAATGCGAGATTTTTATTATTGCCCAGGCTAAACTGTAGGAGATACAAATTTCTAAATATGCTTATTATGGTTTCAGACGTCGTTCTATGCAGCTAAAATGAATTTAAAACGAATTTATTAATTTTTGGTAATTTTATAAATGCGAGATTTTTATAATTCTGCAGGCTAAACCGTAGGTGATACAAATTTCTAAATGTCCTCATTATTACTTAAGACGTCGTTCTATGCAGCTAAAATGAGTTTAAATCGAATTTATTAATTTTTGGTAATTTTAAAAAAGACAGATTTTTATAATTGCCAGATTAAAAATGCGAGATTTTTATTATTGCCCAGGCTAAACTGTAGGAGATACAAATTTCTAAATATGCTTATTATGGTTTCAGACGTCGTTCTATGCAGCTAAAATGAATTTAAAACGAATTTATTAATTTTTGGTAATTTTATAAATGCGAGATTTTTATAATTCTGCAGGCTAAACCGTAGGTGATACAAATTTCTAAATGTCCTCATTATTACTTAAGACGTCGTTCTATGCAGCTAAAATGAGTTTAAATCGAATTTATTAATTTTTGGTAATTTTAAAAAAGAGAGATTTTTATAATTGCCAGATTAAAAATGCGAGATTTTTATAATTGCCCAGGCTAAACTGTAGGAGATACAAATTTCTAAATATGTTTATTATGGTTTCAGACGTCGTTCTATGCAGCTAAAATGAGTTTAAATCGAATTTATTAATTTTTGGTAATTTTATAAATGCGAGATTTTTATAATTCCCCAGGCTAAACCGTAGGTGATAAAAATTTCTAAATGTCCTTATTATTATTTAAGACGTTGTTCTATGCAGCTAAAATGAGTTTAAGCCGAATTTATTAATTTTTGGTAATTTTAAAAAAGACAGATTATTATAATTGCCAGATTAAAATGCGAGATTTTTATAATTGCCCAGGCTAAACTGTAGGAGATACAAATTTCTAAATATGCTTATTATGGTTTTAGACGTCGTTCTATGCAGCTAAAATGAATTTAAAACGAATTTATTAATTTTTGGTAATTTTATAAATGCGAGATTTTTATAATTCTGCAGGCTAAACCGTAGGCGATACAAATTTCTAAATGTCCTTATTATTACTTAAGACGTCGTTCTATCCAGCTAAAATGAGTTTAAATCGAATTTATTAATTTTAGGTAATTTTAAAAAAGAGAGATTTTTATAATTGCCCGATTAAAAATGCGAGATTTTTATAATTGCCCAGGCTAAACTGTAGGAGATACAAATTTCTAAATATGCTTATTATGGTTTCAGACGTCGTTCTATACAGCTAAAATGAATTTTAATCGAATTTATTAATTTTTGTTAATTTTATAAATGCGAGATTTTTATAATTCTGCAGGCTAAACCGTAGGTGATACAAATTTCTAAATGTCCTTATTATTACTTAAGACGTCGTTCTATCCAGCTAAAATGAGTTTAAATCGAATTTATTAATTTTTGGTAATTTTAAAAAAGAGAGATTTTTATAATTGCCTGATTAAAAATGCGAGATTTTTATAATTGCCCAGGCTAAACTGTAGGAGATACAAATTTCTAAATATGCTTATTATGGTTTCAGACGTCGTTCTATACAGCTAAAATGAATTTAAATCGAATTTATTAATTTTTGGTAATTTTATAAATGCCAGATTTTTATAATTCCCCAGGCTAAACTGTAGGAAATACAAATTTCTAAATATGCTTATTATGGTTTCACACGTCGTTCTATGCAGCTAGAATGAATTTAAAACGAATTTATTAATTTTTGGTAATTTTATAAATGCGAGATTTTTATAATTCCCCAGGCTAAACCGTAGGTGATACAAATTTCTAAATGTCCTTATTATTATTTAAGACGTCGTTCTATGCAGCTAAAATGAGTTTAAATCGAATTTATTAATTTTTGGTAATTTTAAAAAAGAGTGATTTTTATAATTGCCAGATTAAAAATGCGAGATTTTTATAATTGCCCAGGCTAAACTGTAGGAGATACAAATTTCTAAATATGCTTATTATGGTCTCAGACGTCGTTCTATGCAGCTAAAATGAATTTAAAACGAATTTATTAATTTTTGGTAATTTTATAAATGCGAGATTTTTATAATTCCCCAGGCTAAACCGTAGGTGAAACAAATTTCTAAATGTCCTTATTATTACTTAAGACGTCGTTCTATACAGCTAAAATGAGTTTAAATCGAATTTATAAATTTTTGGTAATTTTAAAAAAGACAGATTTTTATAATTGCCAGATTAAAAATTCGAGATTTTTATAATTCCCCAGGCTAAACCGTAGGTGATACAAATTTCTAAATGTCCTTATTATTACTTAAGACGTCGTTCTATGCACCTAAAATGAGTTTAAAACGAATTTATTAATTTTTGGTAATTTTAAAAAAGACAGATTTTTATAATTGCCAGATTAAAAATGCGAGATTTTTATAATTGCCCAGGCTAAACTGTAGGAGATACAAATTTCTAAATATGCTTATTATGGTTTCAGACGTCGTTCTATGCAGCTAAAATGAATTTAAAACGAATTTATTAATTTTTGTTATTTTTATAAATGCGAGATTTTTATAGTTCCCCAGGCTAAACCGTAGGTGATACAAATTTCTAAATGTCCTTATTATTACTTAAGACGTCGTTCTATGCAGCTAAAATTAGTTTAAATCGAATTTATTAATTTTTGGTAATTTTAAAAAGAGAGATTTTTATAATTGCCAGATTAAAAATGCGAGATTTTTATAATTGCCCAGGCTAAACTGTAGGAGATACAAATTTCTAAATATGTTTATTATGGTTTCAGACGTCGTTCTATGCAGCTAAAATGAATTTAAAACGAATTTATTAATTTTTGGTAATTTTATAAATGCGAGATTTTTATAATTCCCCAGGCTAAACCTTAGATGATAAAAATTTCTAAATGTCCTTATTATTATTTAAGACGTCGTTCTATGCAGCTAAAATGAGTTTAAGCCGAATTTATTTATTTTTGGTAATTTTAAAAAAGAGAGATCTTTATTATTGCTAGATTAAAAATGCGAGATTTTTATAATTGCCCAGGCTAAACTGTAGGAGATACAAATTTCTAAATATGCTTATTATGGTTTCACACGTCGTTCTATGCAGCTAAAATGAATTTAAGGCAGTTCACGTGCGATAGTCTGAACCAAAACTTGTTCTGACCGCGTGTGTTGAAATCTCTGAAAAACTGTATCCGCGTCTTGAAAACTTTTGGTTTGGACTGTAACTGTTGCCAACTTACCGAATCCGTGCCCTGTACTATTTTGCACATCCCAGACGTATTATCGACTACTTGATCGATCGTGGCAACGCTGCATTTTCTATCGACTTTGTCACACTGACATACGAAAGTAAGGTGTGAGGTTAGGTGAGGAACGGTTGTTGCAGCAAAATGAACCGCATACGATATAAGGGAAGGAAAAATAAATAAATATGTTTTTTAAGGGATCATAAAATAGCCAGTAGCTTTTTTTTCAAGACTTTCACAGAGTTACGCGTTTTAAAAGGTAGTACATGTATAGATAATTTTTACTGTTGATAATTAAAAAATGAATATATGCAACATTTATTTAATTGAATGTTTTTTCCATGACGCTGCACCATTATTGGTTTTTTTTATTGAAACGTAAAATTACCCCGGTAACCAACAAGGATCGTGCGACAGTTTGAATATCGCGCGTTCAAACCCCCTATTCTCTCGTTTGCAGTGTTGCCTATCAATAGAGTCTTCTTTCGTAAAAGTTCAACACAATGGTATTAATTATTTTGTATCTACAAAAGTAGGTGGTCAAATGCTTCGAAATTTCGCCGAGTTAACTATCAAAAATGTTTCTTGCCGCCAAAAAAATTTGATCAAAGTGGTAAGAAATACATGCTTAATGTGATCGAAGATGTTACTTATTTTCCAAGTTTCATAAGGAATACCGTGTATAAGGGCATTTTTTTCATTAATTATTTTCTCTGGTTCTAGGTGGTCAATCTCTCCGGAATTTTAACCGTGTACTCAAAAACTATTTAACTATACATATAAAAAAAATCAACTGTGTCGTAAGAAAATCGGAACCTCGCGATAACTACCTTAAAACGAATTTATTAATTTTTGGTAATTTTATAAATGCGAGATTTTTATAATTCCCCAGGCTAAACCGTAGGTGATACAAATTTCTAAATGTCCTTATTATTATTTAAGAGTCGTTCTATGCAGCTAAAATGAGTTTAAATCGAATTTATTAATTTTTGGGAATTTTAAAAAAGAGAGATTTTTATAATTGCCATATTAAAAATGCGAGATTTTTATAATTGCCCAGGCTAAACCGTAGGAGATACAAATTTCTAAATATGCATATTATGGTTTCAGACGTCGTTCTATGCAGCTAAAATGAATTTAAAACGAATTTTTAATTTTTGGTAATTTTATAAATGCGAGATTTTTATAATTCTGCAGGCTAAACCGTAGGTGATACAAATTTCTAAATGTCCTTATTATTACTTAAGACGTTGTTCTATGCAGCTAAAATGAGTTTAAATCGAATTTATTAATTTTTGGTAATTTTAAAAAAGACAGATTTTTATAATTGCCAGATTAAAAATGCGAGATTTTTATAATTGCCCAGGCTAAACTGTAGGAGATACAAATTTCTAAATATGCTTATTATGGTTTCAGACGTCGTTCTATACAGCTAAAATGAATTTAAATCGAATTTATTAATTTTTGGTAATTTTATAAATGCCAGATTTTAATAATTCCCCAGGCCAAACCTTAGATGATAAAAATTTCTAAATGTCCTTATTATTATTTAAGACGTCGTTCTATGCAGCTAAAATGAGTTTAAATCGAATTTATTAATTTTTGGGAATTTAAAAAAAGAGAGATTTTTATAATTGCCAGATTAAAATTGCGAGATTTTTATAATTGCCCAGGCTAAACCGTAGGAGATACAAATTTCTAAATATGCTTATTATGGTTTCAGACGTCGTTCTATGCAGCTAAAATTAGTTTAAATCGAATTTATTAATTTTTGGTAATTTTAAAAAAGATAGATTTTTATAATTGCCAGATTAAAAATGCGAGATTTTTATAATTGCCCAGGTTAAACTGTAGGAGATACAAATTTCTAAATATTCTTATTATGGTTTCGGACGTCGTTCTATACAGCTAAAATTAGTTTAAATCGAATTTATTAATTTTTGGTAATTTTAAAAAAGATAGATTTTTATAATTGCCTGATTAAAAATGCGAGATTTTTATAATTGCCCAGGTTAAACTGTAGGAGATACAAATTTCTAAATATGTTTATTATGGTTTCAGACGTCGTTCTATACAGCTAAAATGAATTTAAAACGAATTTAATAATTTTTGGTAATTTTATAAATGCGAGATTTTTATAATTCCCCAGGCTAAACCGTAGGTGATACAAATTTCTAAATGTCCTTATTATTATTTAAGACGTCGTTCTATGGAGCTAAAATGAGTTTGAATCGAATTTATTAATTTTTGGCAATTTTAAAAAAGAGAGATTTTTATAATTGCCAGATTAAAAATGCGAGATTTTTATAATTGCCCAGGCTAAACCGTAGGAGATACAAATTTCTAAATATGCTTATTATGGTTTCAGACGTCGTTCTATGCAGCTAAAATGAATTTAAAACGAATTTATTAATTTTTGGTAATTTTATAAATGCGAGATTTTTATAATTCCCCAGGCTAAACCGTAGGTGATACAAATTTCTAAATGTCCTTATTATTATTTAAGACGTCGTTCTATGCAGCTAAAATGAATTTAAAACGAATTTATTAATTTTTGGTAATTTTTAAAAGATAGATTTTTATAATTGCCAGATTAAAAATGCGAGATTTTTATAATTGCCCAGGTTAAACTGTAGGAGATACAAATTTCTAAATATGTTTATTATGGTTTCAGGCGTCGTTCTATGCAGCTAAAATGAGTTTAAATCGAATTTATTAATTTTTGGTAATTTTAAAAAAGAGAGATTTTTATAATTGCCCAGGCTAAACTGTTGGAGATACAAATTTCTAAATATTCTTATTATGGTTTCGGACGTCGTTCTATGCAGCTAAAATGAATTTAAAACGAATTTATTAATTTTTGGTAATTTTTAAAAGATAGATTTTTATAATTGCCAGATTAAAAATGCGAGATTTTTATAATTGCCCAGGTTAAACTGTAGGAGATACAAATTTCTAAATATGCTTATTATGGTTTCAGACGTCGTTCTATGCAGCTAAAATGAATTTAAAACGAATTTATTAATTTTTGGTAATTTTATAAATGCGAGATTTTATAAATGCGAGATTTTTATAATTCTGCAGGCTTTAACCGTAGGTGATACAAATTTCTAAATGTCCTTATTATTACTTAAGGCGTCGTTCTATGCAGCTAAAATGAGTTTAAATCGAATTTATTAATTTTTGGTAATTTTAAAAAAGAGAGATTTTTATAATTGCCAGATTAAAAATGCGAGATTTTTATAATTGCCCAGGCTAAACTGTAGGAGATACAAATTTCTAAATATGTTTATTATGGTTTCAGACGTCGTTCTATGCAGCTAAAATGAGTTTAAATCGAATTTATTAATTTTTGGTAATTTTAAAAAAGAGAGATTTTTATAATTGCCCAGGCTAAACTGTTGGAGATACAAATTTCTAAATATTCTTATTATGGTTTCGGACGTCGTTCTATGCAGCTAAAATGAATTTAAAACGAATTTATTAATTTTTGGTAATTTTATAAATGCGAGATTTTATAAATGCGAGATTTTTATAATTCTGCAGGCTTTAACCGTAGGTGATACAAATTTCTAAATGTCCTTATTATTACTTAAGGCGTCGTTCTATGCAGCTAAAATGAGTTTAAATCGAATTTATTAATTTTTGGTAATTTTAAAAAAGAGAGATTTTTATAATTGCCACATTAAAAATGCAAGATTTTTATAATTGCCCAGGCTAAACTGTAGGAGATACAAATTTCTAAATATGTTTATTATGGTTTCAGACGTCGTTCTATGCAGCTAAAATGAGTTTAAATCGAATTTATTAATTTTTGGTAATTTTAAAAAAGAGAGATTTTTATAATTGCCCAGGCTAAACTGTTGGAGATACAAATTTCTAAATATTCTTATTATGGTTTCGGACGTCGTTCTATGCAGCTAAAATGAATTTAAAACGAATTTATTAATTTTTGGTAATTTTTAAAAGATAGATTTTTATAATTGCCAGATTAAAAATGCGAGATTTTTATAATTGCCCAGGTTAAACTGTAGGAGATACAAATTTCTAAATATGTTTATTATGGTTTCAGGCGTCGTTCTATGCAGCTAAAATGAGTTTAAATCGAATTTATTAATTTTTGGCAATTTTAAAAAAGAGAGATTTTTATAATTGCCAGATTAAAAATGCGAGATTTTTATAATTGCCCAGGCTAAACCGTAGGAGATACAAATTTCTAAATATGCTTATTATGGTTTCAGACGTCGTTCTATGCAGCTAAAATGAATTTAAAACGAATTTATTAATTTTTGGTAATTTTATAAATGCGAGATTTTTATAATTCCCCAGGCTAAACCGTAGGTGATACAAATTTCTAAATGTCCTTATTATTATTTAAGACGTCGTTCTATGCAGCTAAAATGAATTTAAAACGAATTTATTAATTTTTGGTAATTTTTAAAAGATAGATTTTTATAATTGCCAGATTAAAAATGCGAGATTTTTATAATTGCCCAGGTTAAACTGTAGGAGATACAAATTTCTAAATATGTTTATTATGGTTTCAGGCGTCGTTCTATGCAGCTAAAATGAGTTTAAATCGAATTTATTAATTTTTGGTAATTTTAAAAAAGAGAGATTTTTATAATTGCCCAGGCTAAACTGTTGGAGATACAAATTTCTAAATATTCTTATTATGGTTTCGGACGTCGTTCTATGCAGCTAAAATGAATTTAAAACGAATTTATTAATTTTTGGTAATTTTTAAAAGATAGATTTTTATAATTGCCAGATTAAAAATGCGAGATTTTTATAATTGCCCAGGTTAAACTGTAGGAGATACAAATTTCTAAATATGCTTATTATGGTTTCAGACGTCGTTCTATGCAGCTAAAATGAATTTAAAACGAATTTATTAATTTTTGGTAATTTTATAAATGCGAGATTTTATAAATGCGAGATTTTTATAATTCTGCAGGCTTTAACCGTAGGTGATACAAATTTCTAAATGTCCTTATTATTACTTAAGGCGTCGTTCTATGCAGCTAAAATGAGTTTAAATCGAATTTATTAATTTTTGGTAATTTTAAAAAAGAGAGATTTTTATAATTGCCAGATTAAAAATGCGAGATTTTTATAATTGCCCAGGCTAAACTGTAGGAGATACAAATTTCTAAATATGTTTATTATGGTTTCAGACGTCGTTCTATGCAGCTAAAATGAGTTTAAATCGAATTTATTAATTTTTGGTAATTTTAAAAAAGAGAGATTTTTATAATTGCCCAGGCTAAACTGTTGGAGATACAAATTTCTAAATATTCTTATTATGGTTTCGGACGTCGTTCTATGCAGCTAAAATGAATTTAAAACGAATTTATTAATTTTTGGTAATTTTATAAATGCGAGATTTTATAAATGCGAGATTTTATAAATGCGAGATTTTTATAATTCTGCAGGCTTTAACCGTAGGTGATACAAATTTCTAAATGTCCTTATTATTACTTAAGGCGTCGTTCTATGCAGCTAAAATGAGTTTAAATCGAATTTATTAATTTTTGGTAATTTTAAAAAAGAGAGATTTTTATAATTGCCACATTAAAAATGCAAGATTTTTATAATTGCCCAGGCTAAACTGTAGGAGATACAAATTTCTAAATATGTTTATTATGGTTTCAGACGTCGTTCTATGCAGCTAAAATGAGTTTAAATCGAATTTATTAATTTTTGGTAATTTTAAAAAAGAGAGATTTTTATAATTGCCCAGGCTAAACTGTTGGAGATACAAATTTCTAAATATTCTTATTATGGTTTCGGACGTCGTTCTATGCAGCTAAAATGAATTTAAAACGAATTTATTAATTTTTGGTAATTTTTAAAAGATAGATTTTTATAATTGCCAGATTAAAAATGCGAGATTTTTATAATTGCCCAGGTTAAACTGTAGGAGATACAAATTTCTAAATATGCTTATTATGGTTTCAGACGTCGTTCTATGCAGCTAAAATGAATTTAAAACGAATTTATTAATTTTTGGTAATTTTATAAATGCGAGATTTTATAAATGCGAGATTTTTATAATTCTGCAGGCTTTAACCGTAGGTGATACAAATTTCTAAATGTCCTTATTATTACTTAAGGCGTCGTTCTATGCAGCTAAAATGAGTTTAAATCGAATTTATTAATTTTTGGTAATTTTAAAAAAGAGAGATTTTTATAATTGCCAGATTAAAAATGCGAGATTTTTATAATTGCCCAGGCTAAACTGTAGGAGATACAAATTTCTAAATATGTTTATTATGGTTTCAGACGTCGTTCTATGCAGTTAAAATGAGTTTAAATCGAATTTATTAATTTTTGGTAATTTTATAAATGCGAGATTTTTATAATTCCCCAGGCTAAACCGTAGGTGATAAAAATTTCTAAATGTCCTTATTATTATTTAAGACGTCGTTCTATGCAGCTAAAATGAGTTTAAGCCGAATTTATTTATTTTTGGTAATTCATCAGGAATATTAAAGGTCAAGAATTTTAAAAATAGCTAAATTTAGTAGTAGGGTATAAATTCTACTTATGCTGGTATCAATCATGTAGATGGCTTGCTTTCTGCCTAAAAAGCTCATGTAGAAGTTCGTTACACAAACGGGTTAGCCTCGGGAATTTTAAAAATCGTGACTTTTAAAAATAGCTAAATTTAGTAGTAGGGTTTAAATTCTACTTATGCTGGTATCAATCACGTAGATGGCTTGTTTTCTGCCTAAATAGCTCATATAGAAGTTCATAACACGAACGGTTTAGCCTCAGGAATTTTAAAAATCGAGAATTTTAAAAATAGCTAAATTTCGTAGTAGGTTTTAAATTCTTCTTAAACTCGTTTCAATCATGTAGCTAGCTTGCTTTCTATCTAAAAAGCACATTTAGAAGTTCGTAACACAAACGGTTTAGCCTCAGGAATTTTAAAAATCGACAACTTTAAAAATAGCTAAATTTAGTAGCAGGTTTTAAATTCTTCTTAAACTCGTTTCAATCATGTAGTTGGCTTGCTTTCTATCTAAAAAGCACATTTAGAAGTTCGTAACACAAACGGTTTAGCCTCAGGAATTTTAAAAATCGTAAATTTTAAAAATAGCTAAATTTAGTAATATGGTTTAAATTCTACTTATGCTGGTATCAATCATGTAGATGGCTTGATTTCTGCCTAAAAAGCACATTTAGAAGTTCGTAACACAAACGGTTTAGCATCAGGAATTTTAAAAGTCAAGAACTTTAAAAATAGCTAAATTTAGTAGTAGGGTTTAAATTCTACTTATGCTGGTATCAATTATGTAGATGGCTTGCTTTCTGCCTAAAAAGCACATTTAGAAGTTCGTAACACAAACGGTTTAGCCTCGTGAATTTTAAAAGTCGAGAATTTTAAAAATAGCTAAATTTAGTAGTAGGGTTCAAATTCTACTTATGCTGGTATCAATCATGTTGATGGCTTTATTTCTGCCTAAAAAGCACATTTAGAAGTTCGTAACACAAACGGTTTAACCTCAGGAATTTTAAAAATCGAGAAATTTTAAAAATAGCTAAATTTAGTAGTAGGTTTTAAATTCTTCTTAAACACGTTTCAATCATGTAGATGGCTTGCTTTCTGTCTAAAAAGCACATTTAGAAATTCCTGGCACAAACGGTTTAGCCCCAGGAATTTTAAAAATCGATAATTTTAAAAATAGCTAAATTTAGTAGTAGGTTTTAAATTCTTCTTAAACTCGTTTCAATCATGTAGCTAGCTTGCTTTCTATCTAAAAAGCACATTTCGAAGTACGTAACACAAACGGTTTAGCCCCAGGAATTTTAAAAATCGAGAATTTTAAAAATAGCTAATTTTAGTAGTAGGTTTTAAATTCTCCTTAAACTCGATTCAATCATGTAGATAGCTTGCTTTCTGTGTAAAATTCATATTAAGAAGTTCGTAACACAAACCGTTTAGCTTCGGGAATTTTAAAAATCGTGAATTTTAAAAATAGCTAAATTTAGTAGTAGGGTTTAAATTCTACTTATGCTGGTATCAATCATGTAGATGGCTTGATTTCTGCCTAAAAAGCACATTTAGAAGTTCGTAACACAAACGGTTTAGCCTCAGGAATTTTAAAAATCGAGAATTTTAAAAATAGCTAAATTTAGTAGTAAGTTTTAAATTCTTCTTAAACTCGTTTCAATCATGTAGCTAGCTTGCTTTCTATCTAAAAAGCACATTTAGAAGTTCGTAACACAAACGGTTTAGCCTCGGGAATTTTAAAAATCGAGAACTTTAAAAATAGCTAAATTTAGTAGTAGGTTTTAAATTCTTCTTAAACTCGTTTCAATCATGTAGCTAGCTTGCTTTCTATCTAAAAAGCACATTTAGAAGTTCGTAACACAAACGGTTTAGCCTCAGGAATTTTAAAAATCGTAAATTTTAAAAATAGCTAAATTTAGTAGTAGGGTTTAAATTCTACTTATGCTGGTATCAATCATGTAGATGGCTTGATTTCTGCCTAAAAAGCACATTTAGAAGTTCGTAACACAAACGGTTTAGCATCAGGAATTTTAAAAGTCAAGAACTTTAAAAATAGCTAAATTTAGTAGTAGGGTTTAAATTCTACTTATGCTGGTATCAATCATGTAGATGGCTTGCTTTCTGCCTAAAAAGCACATTTAGTAGTTCGTAACACAAACGGTTTAGCCTCAGGAATTGTAAAAAACGAGAATTTTAAAAATAGCTAATTTTAGTAGCAGGTTTTAAATTCTCCTTAAACTCGTTTCAATCATGTAGTTGGCTTGCTTTCTATCTAAAAAGCACATTTAGAAGTTCGTAACACAAACGGTTTAGCCTCAGGAATTTTAAAAATCGTAAATTTTAAAAATAGCTTAATTTAGTAATATGGTTTAAATTCTACTTATGCTGGTATCAATCATGTAGATGGCTTGATTTCTGCCTAAAAAGCACATTTAGAAGTTCGTAACACAAACGGTTTAGCATCAGGAATTTTAAAAGTCAAGAACTTTAAAAATAGCTAAATTTAGTAGTAGGGTTTAAATTCTTCTTAAACACGTTTCAATCATGTAGATGGCTTGCTTTCTGTCTAAAAAGCACATTTAGAAATTCCTGGCACAAACGGTTTAGCCCCAGGAATTTTAAAAATCGATAATTTTAAAAATAGCTAAATTTAGTAGTAGGTTTTAAATTCTTCTTAAACTCGTTTCAATCATGTAGCTAGCTTGCTTTCTATCTAAAAAGCACATTTCGAAGTTCGTAACACAAACGGTTTAGCCCCAGGAATTTTAAAAATCGAGAATTTTAAAAATAGCTAATTTTAGTAGTAGGTTTTAAATTCTCCTTAAACTCGATTCAATCATGTAGATAGCTTGCTTTCTGTGTAAAATTCATATTAAGAAGTTCGTAACACAAACCGTTTAGCCTCGGGAATTTTAAAAATCGTGAATTTTAAAAATAGCTAAATTTAGTAGTAGGGTTTAAATTCTACTTATGCTGGTATCAATCATGTAGATGGCTTGATTTCTGCCTAAAAAGCACATTTAGAAGTTCGTAACACAAACGGTTTAGCCTCAGGAATTTTAAAAATCGAGAATTTTAAAAATAGCTAAATTTAGTAGTAGGTTTTAAATTCTTCTTAAACTCGTTTCAATCATGTAGCTAGCTTGCTTTCTATCTAAAAAGCACATTTAGAAGTTTCTGTGTAAAATTCATATTAAGAAGTTCGTAACACAAACCGTTTAGCTTCGGGAATTTTAAAAATCGTGAATTTTAAAAATAGCTAAATTTAGTAGTAGGGTTTAAATTCTACTTATGCTGGTATCAATCATGTAGATGGCTTGATTTCTGCCTAAAAAGCACATTTAGAAGTTCGTAACACAAACGGTTTAGCCTCAGGAATTTTAAAAATCGAGAATTTTAAAAATAGCTAAATTTAGTAGTAAGTTTTAAATTCTTCTTAAACTCGTTTCAATCATGTAGCTAGCTTGCTTTCTATCTAAAAAGCACATTTAGAAGTTCGTAACACAAACGGTTTAGCCTCGGGAATTTTAAAAATCGAGAACTTTAAAAATAGCTAAATTTAGTAGTAGGTTTTAAATTCTTCTTAAACTCGTTTCAATCATGTAGCTAGCTTGCTTTCTATCTAAAAAGCACATTTAGAAGTTCGTAACACAAACGGTTTAGCCTCAGGAATTTTAAAAATCGTAAATTTTAAAAATAGCTAAATTTAGTAGTAGGGTTTAAATTCTACTTATGCTGGTATCAATCATGTAGATGGCTTGATTTCTGCCTAAAAAGCACATTTAGAAGTTCGTAACACAAACGGTTTAGCATCAGGAATTTTAAAAGTCAAGAACTTTAAAAATAGCTAAATTTAGTAGTAGGGTTTAAATTCTACTTATGCTGGTATCAATCATGTAGATGGCTTGCTTTCTGCCTAAAAAGCACATTTAGTAGTTCGTAACACAAACGGTTTAGCCTCAGTAATTGTAAAAAACGAGAATTTTAAAAATAGCTAATTTTAGTAGCAGGTTTTAAATTCTCCTTAAACTCGTTTCAATCATGTAGTTGGCTTGCTTTCTATCTAAAAAGCACATTTAGAAGTTCGTAACACAAACGGTTTAGCCTCAGGAATTTTAAAAATCGTAAATTTTAAAAATAGCTTAATTTAGTAATATGGTTTAAATTCTACTTATGCTGGTATCAATCATGTAGATGGCTTGATTTCTGCCTAAAAAGCACATTTAGAAGTTCGTAACACAAACGGTTTAGCATCAGGAATTTTAAAAGTCAAGAACTTTAAAAATAGCTAAATTTAGTAGTAGGGTTTAAATTCTTCTTAAACACGTTTCAATCATGTAGATGGCTTGCTTTCTGTCTAAAAAGCACATTTAGAAATTCCTGGCACAAACGGTTTAGCCCCAGGAATTTTAAAAATCGATAATTTTAAAAATAGCTAAATTTAGTAGTAGGTTTTAAATTCTTCTTAAACTCGTTTCAATCATGTAGCTAGCTTGCTTTCTATCTAAAAAGCACATTTCGAAGTTCGTAACACAAACGGTTTAGCCCCAGGAATTTTAAAAATCGAGAATTTTAAAAATAGCTAATTTTAGTAGTAGGTTTTAAATTCTCCTTAAACTCGATTCAATCATGTAGATAGCTTGCTTTCTGTGTAAAATTCATATTAAGAAGTTCGTAACACAAACCGTTTAGCCTCGGGAATTTTAAAAATCGTGAATTTTAAAAATAGCTAAATTTAGTAGTAGGGTTTAAATTCTACTTATGCTGGTATCAATCATGTAGATGGCTTGATTTCTGCCTAAAAAGCACATTTAGAAGTTCGTAACACAAACGGTTTAGCCTCAGGAATTTTAAAAATCGAGAATTTTAAAAATAGCTAAATTTAGTAGTAGGTTTTAAATTCTTCTTAAACTCGTTTCAATCATGTAGCTAGCTTGCTTTCTATCTAAAAAGCACATTTAGAAGTTCGTAACACAAACGGTTTAGCCTCAGGAATTTTAAAAATCGAGAACTTTAAAAATAGCTAAATTTAGTAGTAGGTTTTAAATTCTTCTTAAACTCGTTTCAATCATGTAGCTAGCTTGCTTTCTGTCTAAAAAGCACATTTAGAAGTTCGTAACACAAACGGTTTAGCCTCAGGAATTTTAAAAATCGTAAATTTTAAAAATAGCTAAATTTAGTAGTAGGGTTTAAATTCTACTTATGCTGGTATCAATCATGTAGATGGCTTGATTTCTGCCTAAAAAGCACATTTAGAAGTTCGTAACACAAACGGTTTAGCCTCAGGAATTTTAAAAATCGAGAATTTTAAAAATAGCTAAATTTAGTAGTAGGTTTTAAATTCTTCTTAAACTCGTTTCAATCATGTAGCTAGCTTGCTTTCTATCTAAAAAGCACATTTAGAAGTTCGTAACACAAACGGTTTAGCCTCAGGAATTTTAAAAATCGAGAACTTTAAAAATAGCTAAATTTAGTAGTAGGTTTTCAATTCTTCTTAAACTCGTTTCAATCATGTAGCTAGCTTGCTTTCTGTCTAAAAAGCACATTTAGAAGTTCGTAACACAAACGGTTTAGCCTCAGGAATTTTAAAAATCGTAAATTTTAAAAATAGCTAAATTTAGTAGTAGGGTTTAAATTCTACTTATGCTGATATTAATCATGTACATGGCTTGATTTCTGCCTAAAAAGCACATTTAGAAGTTCGTAACACAAACCGTTTAGCCTCAGGAATTTTAAAAATCGAGAATTTTAAAAATAGCTAATTTTAGTAGTAGGTTTTAAATTCTTTTTAAACTCGTTTCAATCATGTAGATAGCTTGCTTTCTGTGTAAAACGCATATTAAGAAGTTCGTAACACAAACGGTTTAGCCTCAGGAATTTTAAAAATCGAGAATTTTAAAAATAGCTAAATTTATTAGTAGGGTTTAAATTCTACTTATGCTGGTATCAATCATGTAGATGGCTTGCTTTCTGTCTAAAAAGCACATTTAGAAGTTCGTAGCGCAAACGGTTTAGCCCCAGGAATTTTAAAAATCGAGAAATATAAAAATAGCTAAATTTAGAAGTAGGTTTTACATTCTTCTTAAACTCGATTCAATCATGTAGATAACTTCTTTTCTGTCTAAAAAGCACATTTAGAAGTTCGTAGCACAAACGGTTTAGCCTTAGGAATTTTAAAATTCAAGAATTTTAAAAATAGCTAAATTTAGTAGTAGTACTGTTTAAATTCTATTTATGCTGGTATCAATCATGTAGATGGCTTGCTTTCTGCCTAAAAAGCTCATGTAGAAGTTCGTAACACAAACGGTTTAGCTCGAGAATTTTAAAAATCGTGAATTTTAAAAATAGCTAAATTTAGTAGTAGGGTTTAAATTCTACTTATGCTGGTATCAATCATGTAGATGGCTTGCTTTCTGCCTAAAAAGCACATTTAGAAGTTCGTAACACAAACGGTTAGCCTCAGGAATTTTAAAAATCGAGAATATTAAAAACAGCTAATTTTAGTAGTAGGTTTTAAATTCTTCTTAAACTCGTTTCAATCATGTAAAATGCATATTAAGAAGTTCGTAACACAAACGGTTTAGCCTCGGGAATTTTAAAAATCGTGAATTTTAAAAATAGCTAAATTTAGTAGTAGGGTTTAAATTCTACTTATGCTGGTATCAATCATGTAGATGCCTTGCTTTCTGCCTAAAAAGCACATTTAGAAGTTCGTAACACAAACGGTTTAGCCTCAGGAATTTTAAAAATCGAGAATTTTAAAAATAGCTAATTTTAGTAGTAAGTTTTAAATTCTTTTTAAACTCGTTTCAGTCATGTAGATAGCTTGCTTTCTGTGTAATATGCATATTAAGAAGTTCGTAACACAAACGGTTTAGCCTCAGGAATTTTAAAAGTCGAGAATTTTAAAAATATCTAAATTTATTAGTAGGGTTTAAATTCTACTTATGCTGGTATCAATCATGTAGATGGCTTGCTTTCTGCCTAAAAAGCACATTTAGAAGTTCGTAACACAAATGGTTTAGCCTAGGGAATTTTAAAAGTCAAGAATTTTAAAAATAGCTAAATTTATTAGTAGGGTTTAAATTCTACTTATGCTGGTATCAATCATGTTGATGGCTTGCTTTCTGCCTAAAAAGCACATTCAGAAGTTCGTAACACAAACGGTTTAGCCTCAGGAATTTTAAAAATCGAGAATTTTAAAAATAGCTAAATTTAGTAGTAGGTTTTAAATTCTTCTTAAAATCGTTTCAATCATGTAGATGGCTTGCTTTCTGTCTAAAAAGCACATTTAGAAGTTCGTAGCACAAACGGTTTAGCCTCAGCAATTTTAGAAATCGAGAATTTTAAAAATAGCTAATTTTAGTAGTAGGTTTTAAATTCTTTTTAAACTCGTTTCAATCATGTAGATAGCTTGCTTTCTGTGTAAAATGCATATTAATAAGTTCGTAACACAAACGGTTTAGCCTCAGGGATTTTAAAAATCGAGAATTTTAAAAATAGCTAAATTTATTAGTAGGGTTTAAATTCTACTTATGCTGGTATCAATCATGTAGATGCCTTGCTTTCTGCCTAAAAAGCACATTTAGAAGTTAGTAACACAAACGGTTTAGCCTCAGCAATTTTAGAAATCGAGAATTTTAAAAATAGCTAATTTTAGTAGTAGGTTTTAAATTCTTTTTAAACTCGTTTCAATCATGTAGATAGCTTGATTTCTGTGTAAAATGCATATTAAGAAGTTCGTAACACAAACGGTTTAGCCTCAGGGATTTTAAAAATCGAGAATTTTAAAAATAGCTAAATTTATTAGTAGGGTTTAAATTCTACTTATGCTGGTATCAATTATGTAGATGGCTTGCTTTCTGCCTAAAAAGCACATTTAGAAGTTCGTAACACAAACGGTTTAGCCTCGTGAATTTTAAAAGTCAAGAATTTTAAAAATAGCTAAATTTAGTAGTAGGGTTCAAATTCTACTTATGCTGGTATCAATCATGTTGATGGCTTGCTTTTAGCCTAAAAAGCACATTTAGAAGTTCGTAACACAAACGGTTTAACCTCAGGAATTTTAAAAATCGAGAATTTTAAAAATAGCTAAATTTAGTAGTAGGGTATAAATTCTACTTATGCTAGCATCAATCATGTAGATGGCTTGCTTTCTGCCTAAAAAGCACATTTAGAAGTTCGTAACACAAACGGTTTAGCCTCAGGAATTTTAAAAATCGAGAATTTTAAAAATAGCTAAATTTAGTAGTAGGTTTTAAATTCTTCTTAAACTCGTTTCAATCAAGTAGCTAGCTTGCTTTCTATCTAAAAAGCACATTTAGAAGTTCGTAACACAAACGGTTTAGCCTCAGGAATTTTAAAAATCGAGAATTTTAAAAATAGCTAAATTTAGTAGTAGGGTATAAATTCTACTTATGCTGGTATCAATCATGTAGATGGCTTGCTTTCTGCCTCAAAAGCTCATGTAAAAGTTCGTAACACAAACGGGTTAGCCTCGGGAATTTTAAAAATCGTGAATTTTAAAAATAGCTAAATTTAGTAGTAGGGTTTAAATTCTACTTATGCTGGTATCAATCACGTAGATGGCTTGTTTTCTGCCTAAAAAGCTCATGTAGAAGTTCGTAACACAAACGGTTTAGCCTCAGGAATTTTAAAAATCGTGAATTTTAAAAATAGCTAAATTTAGTAGTAGGTTTTAAATTCTTCTTAAACTCGTTTCAATCAAGTAGCTAGCTTGCTTTCTATCTAAAAAGCACATTTAGAAGTTCGTAACACAAACGGTTTAGCCTCAGGAATTTTAAAAATCGAGAATTTTAAAAATAGCTAAATTTAGTAGTAGGTTTTAAATTCTTCTTAAACTCGTTTCAATCAAGTAGCTAGCTTGCTTTCTATCTAAAAAGCACATTTAGAAGTTCGTAGCACAAACGGTTTAGCCCCAGGAACTTTTACAATTTAGAATTTTAAAAATAGTTAAATTTAGTAGTAGGTTTTAAATTCTTCTTAAGCTCGTTTCAATCATGTAGTTAGCTTGCTTTCTATGTAAAAAGCACATTTAGATTTTCGTAACACAAACGGTTTGGCCTCAGGAATTTTAAAAATCGAGAATTTTAAAAATAGCTAAATTTAGTAGTAGGTTTTAAATTCTCCTTAAACTCGTTTCAATCATGTAGCTAGCTTGCTTTCTATCTAAAAAGCACATTTAGAAGTTCGTAACACAAACGGTTTAGCATCAGGAATATTAAAAGTCAAGAATTTTAAAAATAGCTAAATTTAGTAGTAGGGAATAAATTCTACTTATGCTGGTATCAATCATGTAGATGGCTTGCTTTCTGCCTCAAAAGCTCATGTAGAAGTTCGTAACACAAACGGGTTAGCCTCGGGAATTTTAAAAATCGTGAATTTTAAAAATAGCTAAATTTAGTAGTAGGGTTTAAATTCTACTTATGCTGGTATCAATCACGTAGATGGCTTGTTTTCTGCCTAAAAAGCTCATGTAGAAGTTCGTAACACAAACGGTTTAGCCTCAGGAATTTTAAAAATCGAGAATTTTAAAAATAGCTAATTTTAGTAGTAGGTTTTAAATTCTTTTTAAACACGTTTCAGTCATGTAGATAGCTTGCTTTCAGTGTAAAATGCATATTAAGAAGTTCGTAACACAAACGGTTTAGCATTAGGAATTTTTAAAAAATCGAGAATTTTAAAAATAGCTAAATTTATTAGTAGGGTTTAAATTCTACTTACGCTGGTATCAATCATGTAGATGGCTTGCTTTCTGCCTAAAAAGCACTTTTAGAAGTTCGTAACACAAACAGTTTAGCCTCGGGAATTTTAAAAGTCAAGAATTTTAAAAATAGCTAAATTTATTAGTAGGGTTTAAATTCTACTTATGCTGGTATCAATCATGTTGATGGCTTGCTTTCTGCCTAAAAAGCACATTTAGAAGTTCGTAACTCAAACGGTTTAGCCTCAGGAATTTTAAAAATCGAGAATTTTAAAAATAGCTAAATTTAGTAGTAGGTTTTAAATTCTTCTTAAACACGTTTCAATCATGTAGATGGCTTGCTTTCTGTCTAAAAAGCACATTCAGAAGTTCGTAGCACCAACGGTTTAGCCCCAGGAATTTTAAAAATCGATAATTTTAAAAATAGCTAAATTTAGTAGTAGGTTTTAAATTCTACTTATGCTGGTATCAATCATGTAGATGGCTTGCTTTCTGCCTAAAAGCTCATGTAGAAGTTCGTAACACAAACGGTTTAGCCTCGGGAATTTTAAAAATAGCTAAATTTAGTAGTAGGTTTTAAATTCTTCTTAAACGCGTTTCAATCATTTAGCTAGCTTGCTTTCTATCTAAAAAGCACATTTCGAAGTTCGTAACACAAACGGTTTAGCCTCAGGAATTTTAAAAATCGAGAATTTTAAAAATAGCTAAATTTAGTAGTAGGTTTTAAATTCTTCCTAAACTCGTTTCAATAATGTAGCTAGCTTGCTTTCTATCTAAAAAGGACATTTAGAAGTTCGTAACACAAACGGTTTAGCCTCAGGAATTTTAAAAATCGAGAACTTTAAAAATAGCTAAATTTAGTAGTAGGTTTTAAATTCTTCTTAAACTCGTTTCAATCATGTAGCTAGCTTGCTTTCTATCTAAAAAGCACATTTAGAAGTTTGTAACACAAACGGTTTAGCCTCAGGAATTTTAAAAATCGTAAATTTTAAAAATAGCCAAATTTAGTAGTAGGGTTTAAATTCTACTTATGCTGGTATCAATCATGTAGATGGCTTGCTTTCTGCCTAAAAAGCACATTTAGAAGTTCGTAACACAAACGGTTTAGCCTCAGGATTTGTAAAAAACGAGAATTTTAAAAATAGCTAATTTTAGTAGTAGGTTTTAAATTCTCCTTAAACTCGTTTCAATCATGTAGATAGCTTGCTTTCTATCTAAAAAGCACATTTAGAAGTTCGTAACACAAACGGTTTAGCCTCAGGAATTTTAAAAATCAAGAACTTTAAAAATAGCTAAATTTAGTAGTAGGGTTTAAATTCTACTTATGCTGGTATCAATCATGTAGATGTCTTGCTTTCTGCCTAAAAGCACATTTAGAAGTTCGTAACACAAACGGTTTAGCCTCAGGAATTGTAAAAAACGAGAATTTTAAAAATAGCTAATTTTAGTAGTAGGTTTTAAATTCTCCTTAAACTCGTTTCAATCATGTAGATAGCTTGCTTTCTATCTAAAAAGCACATTTAGAAGTTCGTAACACAAACGGTTTAGCCTCAGGAATTTTAAAAGTCAAGAACTTTAAAAATAGCTAAATTTAGTAGTAGGGTTTAAATTCTACTTATGCTGGTATCAATCATGTAGATGGTTTGCTTTCTGCCTAAAAAGCACATTTAGAAGTTCGTAACACAAACGGTTTAGCCTCAGGAATTGTAAAAAACGAGAATTTTAAAAATAGCTAATTTTAGTAGTAGGTTTTAAAGTCTCCTTAAACTCGTTTCAATCATGTAGCTAGCTTGCTTTCTACCTAAAAAGCACATTTAGAAGTTCGTAACACAAACGGTTTAGCATCAGGAATATTAAAAGTCAAGAATTTTAAAAATAGCTAAATTTAGTAGTAGGGTATAAATTCTACTTATGCTGGTATCAATCATGTAGATGGCTTGCTTTCTGCCTCAAAAGCTCATGTAAAAGTTCGTAACACAAACGGGTTAGCCTCGGGAATTTTAAAAATCGTGAATTTTAAAAATAGCTAAATTTAGTAGTGGGGTTTAAATTCTACTTATGCTGGTATCAATCACATAGATGGCTTGTTTTCTGCCTAAAAAGCTCATGTAGAAGTTCGTAACACAAACGGTTTAGCCTCAGGAATTTTAAACTTCGTGAATTTTAAAAATAGCTAAATTTAGTAGTAGGTTTTAAATTCTTCTTAAACTCGTTTCAATCAAGTAGCTAGCTTGCTTTCTATCCAAAAAGCACATTTAGGAGTTCGTAACACAAACGGTTTAGCCTCAGGAATTTTAAAAATCGAGAATTTTAAAAATAGCTAAATTTAGTAGTAGGTTTTAAATTCTTCTTAAACTCGTTTCAATCAAGTAGCTAGCTTGTTTTCTATCTAAAAAGCACATTTAGAAGTTCGTAGCACAAACGGTTTAGCCCCAGGAACTTTTACAATTTAGAATTTTAAAAATAGCTAAATTTAGTAGTAGGTTTTAAATTCTTCTTAAGCTCGTTTCAATCATGTAGTTAGCTTGCTTTCTATGTAAAAAGCACATTTAGAAGTTCGTATCACAAACGGTTTAGCATCAGGAATATTAAAAGTCAAGAATTTTAAAAATAGCTAAATTTAGTAGTAGGGTATAAATTCTACTTATGCTGGGTTCAATCATGTAGATGGCTTGCTTTCTGCCTAAAAAGCACATTTAGAAGTTCGTAACACAAACGGTTTAGCTTCAGGAATTTTAAAAATCGAGAATTTTAAAAATAGCTAAATTTAGTAGTAGGTTTTAAATTCTTCTTAAACTCGTTTCAATCATGTAGCTAGCTTGCTTTCTATCTAAAAAGCACATTTAGAAGTTCGTAACACAAACGGTTTAGCTTCAGGAACTTTAAAAATCGAGAATTTTAAAAATAGCTAAATTTAGTAGTAGGTTTTAAATTCTTCTTAAACTCGTTTCAATCATGTAGCTAGCTTGCTTTCTATCTAAAAAGCACATTTAGAAGTTCGTAACACAAACGGTTTAGCATCAGGAATATTAAAAGTCAAGAATTTTAAAAATAGCTAAATTTAGTAGTAGGGTATAAATTCTACTTATGCTGGTATCAAGCATGTAGATGGCTTGCTTTCTGCCTCAAAAGCTCATGTAGAAGTTCGTAACACAAACGGGTTAGCCTCGGGAATTTTAAAAATCGTGAATTTTAAAAATAGCTAAATTTAGTAGTAGGGTTTAAATTCTACTTATGCTGGTATCAATCACGTAGATGGCTTGTTTTCTGCCTAAAAAGCTCATGTAGAAGTTCGTAACACAAACGGTTTAGCCTCAGGAACTTTAAAAATCGAGAATTTTAAAAATAGCTAAATTTAGTAGTAGGTTTTAAATTCTTTTTAAACACGTTTCAGTCATTTAGATAGCTTGCTTTCTGTGTAAAATGCATATTAAGAAGTTCGTAACACAAACGGTTTAGCCTCAGGAATTTTAAAAATCGAGAATTTTAAAAATAGCTAAATTTATTAGTAGGGTTTAAATTCTACTTATGCTGGTATCAATCATGTAGATGGCTTGCTTTCTGCCTAAAAAGCACTTTTAGAAGTTCGTAACACAAACAGTTTAGCCTCGGGAATTTTAAAAGTCAAGAATTTTAAAAATGGCTAAATTTATTAGTAGGGTTTAAATTCTACTTATGCTGGTATCAATCATGTTGATGGCTTGCTTTCTGCCTAAAAAGCACATTTAGAAGTTCGTAACACAAAACGGTTTAGCCTCAGGAATTTTAAAAATCGAGAATTTTAAAAATAGCTAAATTTAGTAGTAGGTTTTAAATTCTTCTTAAACACGTTTCAATCATGTAGATGGCTTGCTTTCTGTCTAAAAAGCACATTCAGAAGTTCGTACCACCAACGGTTTAGCCCCAGGAATTTTAAAAATCGATAATTTTAAAAATAGCTAAATTTAGTAGTAGGTTTTAAATTCTCCTTAAACTCGATTCAATCATGTAGTTGGCTTGCTTTCTGCCTAAAAAGCTCATGCAGAAGTTCGTAACACAAACGGTTTAGCCTCGGGAATTTTAAAAATAGCTAAATTTAGTAGTAGGTTTTAAATTCTTCTTAAACTCGTTTCAATCATTTAGCTAGCTTGCTTTCTGTGTAAAATTCATATTAAGAAGTTCGTAACACAAACCGTTTAGCCTCGGGAATTTTAAAAATCGTGAATTTTAAAAATAGCTAAATTTAGTAGTAGGGTTTAAATTCTACTTATGCTGGTATCAATCAAAAGCAAATTTAGAAGTTCGTAACACAAACGGTTTAGCCTCAGGAATTTTAAAAATCGAGAACTTTAAAAATAGCTAAATTTAGTAGTAGGTTTTAAATTCTTCTTAAACTCGTTTCAATCATGTAGCTAGCTTGCTTTCTATCTAAAAAGCACATTTAGAAGTTCGTAACACAAACGGTTTAGCCTCAGGAATTTTAAAAATCGTAAATTTTAAAAATAGCCAAATTTAGTAGTAGGGTTTAAATTCTACTTATGCTGGTATTAATCATGTAGATGGCTTGATTTCTGCCTAAAAAGCACATTTAGAAGTTCGTAACACAAACGGTTTAGCATCAGGAATTTTAAAAGTCAAGAACTTTAAAAATAGCTAAATTTAGTAGTATGGTTTAAGTTCTACTTATGCTGGTATCAATCATGTAGATGGCTTGCTTTCTGCCTAAAAAGAACATTTAGAAGTTCGTAACACAAACGGTTTAGCCTCAGGAATTGTAAAAAACGAGAATTTTAAAAATAGCTAATTTTAGTAGTAGGTTTTAAATTCTCCTTAAACTCGTTTCAATCATGTAGATAGCTTGCTTTCTATCTAAAAAGCACATTTAGAAGTTCGTAACACAAACGGTTTAGCCTCAGGAATTTTAAAAATCGTAAATTTTAAAAATAGCTAAATTTAGTAGTAGGGTTTAAATTCTACTTATGCTGGTATCAATCATTTAGATGGCTTGATTTCTGCCTAAAAAGCACATTTAGAAGTTCGTAACACAAACGGTTTAGCATCAGGAATTTTAAAAGTCAAGAACTTTAAAAATAGCTAAATTTAGTAGTAGGGTTTAAATTCTACTTATGCTGGTATCAATCATGTAGATGTCTTGCTTTCTGCCTAAAAAGCACATTTAGAAGTTCGTAACACAAACGGTTTAGCCTCAGGAATTGTAAAAAACGAGAATTTTAAAAATAGCTAATTTTAGTAGTAGGTTTTAAATTCTCCTTAAACTCGTTTCAATCATGTAGATAGCTTGCTTTCTATCTAAAAAGCACATTTAGAAGTTCGTAACACAACCGGTTTAGCCTCAGGAATTTTAAAAGTCAAGAACTTTAAAAATAGCTAAATTTAGTAGTAGGGTTTAAATTCTACTTATGCTGGTATCAATCATGTAGATGGTTTGCTTTCTGCCTAAAAAGCACATTTAGAAGTTCGTAACACAAACGGTTTAGCCTCAGGAATTGTAAAAAACGAGAATTTTAAAAATAGCTAATTTTAGTAGTAGGTTTTAAAGTCTCCTTAAACTCGTTTCAATCATGTAGATAGCTTGCTTTCTGTGTAAAATTCATATTAAGAAGTTCGTAACACAAACGGTTTAGCCTCGGGAATTTTAAAAATCGTGAATTTTAAAAATAGCTAAATTTAGTAGTAGGGTTTAAATTCTACTTATGCTGGTATCAATCATGTAGATGGCTTGCTTTCTGCCTAAAAAGCACATTTAGAAGTTAGTAACACAAACGGTTTAGCCTCAGCAATTTTAGAAATCGAGAATTTTAAAAATAGCTAGTTTTAGTAGTAGGTTTTAAATTCTTTTTAAACTCGTTTCAATCATGTAGATAGCTTGCTTTCTGTGTAAAATGCATATTAAGAAGTTCGTAACACAAACGGTTTAGCCTCAGGGATTTTAAAAATCGAGAATTTTAAAAATAGCTAAATTTATTAGTAGGGTTTAAATTCTACTTATGCTGGTATCAATTATGTAGATGGCTTGCTTTCTGCCTAAAAAGCACATTTAGAAGTTCGTAACACAAACGGTTTAGCCTCGTGAATTCTAAAAGTCAAGAATTTTAAAAATAGCTAAATTTAGTAGTAGGGTTCAAATTCTACTTATGCTGGTATCAATCATGTTGATGGCTTGCTTTCAGCCTAAAAAGCACATTTAGAAGTTCGTAACACAAACGGTTTAACCTCAGGAATTTTAAAAATCGAGAATTTTAAAAATAGCTAAATTTAGTAGTAGGTTTTAAATTCTTCTTAAACACGTTTCAATCATGTAGATAGCTTGCTTTCTGTCTAAAAAGCACATTTAGAAATTCCTGGTACAAACGGTTTAGCCCCAGGAATTTTAAAAATCGATAATTTTAAAAATAGCTAAATTTAGTAGTAGGTTTTAAATTCTTCTTAAACTCGTTTCAATCATTTAGCTAGCTTGCTTTCTATCTAAAAAGCACATTTCGAAGTTCGTAACACAAACGGTTTAGCCCCAGGAATTTTAAAAATCGAGAATTTTAAAAATAGCTAATTTTAGTAGTAGGCTTTAAATTCTCCTTAAACTCGATTCAATCATGTAGATAGCTTGCTTTCTGTGTAAAATTGATATTAAGAAGTTCGTAACACAAACCGTTTAGCCTCGGGAATTTTAAAAATCGTGAATTTTAAAAATAGCTAAAGTTAGTAGTAGGGTTTAAATTCTACTTATGCTGGTATCAATCATGTAGATGGCTTGATTTCTGCCTAAAAAGCACATTTAGAAGTTCGTAACACAAACGGTTTAGCCTCAGGAATTTTAAAAATCGAGAATTTTAAAAATAGCTAAATTTAGTAGTAGGTTTTAAATTCTTCTTAAACTCGTTTCAATCATGTAGCTAGCTTGCTTTCTATCTAAAAAGGACATTTAGAAGTTCGTAACACAAACGGTTTAGCCTCAGGAATTTTAAAAATCGAGAATTTTAAAAATAGCTAAATTTAGTAGTAGGTTTTAAATTCTTCTTAAACTCGTTTCAATCATGTAGCTAGCTTGCTTTCTATCTAAAAAGCACATTTAGAAGTTCGTAACACAAACGGTTTAGCCTCAGGAATTTTAAAAATCGTAAATTTTAAAAATAGCCAAATTTAGTAGTAGGGTTTAAATTCTACTTATGCTGGTATCAATCATGTAGATGGCTTGATTTCTGCCTAAAAAGCACATTTAGAAGTTCGTAACACAAACGGTTTAGCATCAGGAATTTTAAAAGTCAAGAACTTTAAAAATAGCTAAATTTAGTAGTAGGGTTTAAATTCTACTTATGCTGGTATCAATCATGTAGATGGCTTGCTTTCTGCCTAAAAAGCACATTTAGAAGTTCGTAACATAAACGGTTTAGCCTCAGGAATTGTTAAAAACGAGAATTTTAAAAATAGCTAATTTTAGTAGTAGGTTTTAAATTCTCCTTAAACTCGTTTCAATCATGTAGATAGCTTGCTTTCTATCTAAAAAGCACATTTAGAAGTTCGTAACACAAACGGTTTAGCCTCAGGAATTTTAAAAATCGTAAATTTTAAAAATAGCTAAATTTAGTAGTAGGGTTTAAATTCTACTTATGCTGGTATCAATCATGTAGATGTCTTGCTTTCTGCCTAAAAAGCACATTTAGAAGTTCGTAACACAAACGGTTTAGCCTCAGGAATTGTAAAAAACGAGAATTTTAAAAATAGCTAATTTTAGTAGTAGGTTTTAAATTCTCCTTAAACTCGTTTCAATCATGTAGATAGCTTGCTTTCTATCTAAAAAGCACATTTAGAAGTTCGTAACACAAACGGTTTAGCCTCAGGAATTTTAAAAATCGTAAACTTTAAAAATAGCTAAATTTAGTAGTAGGGTTTAAATTCTACTTATGCTGGTATCAATCATGTAGATGGCTTGATTTCTGCCTAAAAAGCACATTTAGAAGTTCGTAACACAAACGGTTTAGCATCAGGAATTTTAAAAGTCAAGAACTTTAAAAATAGCTAAATTTAGTAGTAGGGTTTAAATTCTACTTATGCTGGTATCAATCATGTAGATGGCTTGCTTTCTGCCTAAAAAGCACATTTAGAAGTTCGTAACTCAAACGGTTTAGCCTCGGGAATTTTAAAAGTAAAGAATTTTAAAAATAGCTAAATTTATTAGTAGGGTTTAAATTCTACTTATGCTGGTATCAATCATGTTGATGGCTTGCTTTCTGCCTAAAAACCACATTCAGAAGTTCGTAACACAAACGGTTTAGCCTCAGGAATTTTATAAATCGAGAATTTTAAAAATAGCTAAATTTAGTAGTAGCTTTTAAATTCTTCTTAAAATCGTTTCAATCATGTAGATGGCTTGCTTTCTGTCTAAAAAGCACATTTAGAAGTTCGTAGCACAAACGGTTTAGCCCCAGGAATTTTAAAAATCGAGAATTTTAAAAATAAATAAATTTAGTAGTAGATTTTAAATTCTTCTTAAACTCGTTTCAATCATGTAGCTAGCTTGCTTTCTATCTAAAAAGCACATTTCGAAGTTCGTAACACAAACGGTTTAGCATCAGGAATATTAAAAGTCAAGAATTTTAAAAATAGCTAAATTTTGTAGTAGGGTTTAAATTTTACTTTTGCTGGTATCAATCACGTAGATGGCTTGTTTTCTGCCTGCTCAAGTAGAAGTTCGTAACACAAACGGTTTAGCCCCAGGAATTTTAAAAATCGATAATTTTAAAAATAGCTAAATTTAGTAGTAGGTTTTAAATTCTTCTTAAACTCGTTTCAATCATGTAGCTAGCTTGCTTTCTATCTAAAAAGCACATTTCGCAGTTCGTAACACAAACGGTTTAGCCTCAGGAATTTTAAAAATCGAGAATTTTAAAAATAGCTAATTTTAGTAGTAGGTTTTAAATTCTCCTTAAACTCGTTTCAATCATGTAGATAGCTTGCTTTCTGTGTAAAATTCATATTAAGAAGTTCGTAACACAAACCGTTTAGCCTCGGGAATTTTAAAAATCGTGAATTTTAAAAATAGCTAAATTTAGTAGTAGGGTTTAAATTCTACTTATGCTGCTATCAATCATGTAGATGGCTTGATTTCTGCCTAAAAAGCACATTTAGAAGTTCGTAACACAAACGGTTTAGCCTCAGGAATTTTAAAAATCGAGAATTTTAAAAATAGCTAAATTTAGTAGTAGGTTTTCAATTCTTCTTAAACTCGTTTCAATCATGTAGCTAGCTTGCTTTCTATCTAAAAAGCACATTTCGAAGTTCGTAACACAAACGGTTTAGCCTCAGGAATTTTAAAAATCGAGAATTTTAAAAATAGCTAAATTTAGTAGTAGGTTTTAAATTCTTCTTAAACTCGTTTCAATCATGTAGCTAGCTTGCTTTCTATCTAAAAAGGACATTTAGAAGTTCGTAACACAAACGGTTTAGCCTCAGGAATTTTAAAAATCGAGAATTTTAAAAATAGCTAAATTTAGTAGTAGGTTTTAAATTCTTCTTAAACTCGTTTCAATCATGTAGCTAGCTTGCTTTCTATCTAAAAAGCACATTTAGAAGTTCGTAACACAAACGGTTTAGCCTCAGGAATTTTAAAAATCGTAAATTTTAAAAATAGCCAAATTTAGTAGTAGGGTTTAAATTCTACTTATGCTGGTATCAATCATGTAGATGGCTTGATTTCTGCCTAAAAAGCACATTTAGAAGTTCGTAACACAAACGGTTTAGCATCAGGAATTTTAAAAGTCAAGAACTTTAAAAATAGCTAAATTTAGTAGTAGGGTTTAAATTCTACTTATGCTGGTATCAATTATGTAGATGGCTTGCTTTCTGCCTAAAAAGCACATTTAGAAGTTCGTAACACAAACGGTTTAGCCTCGTGAATTTTAAAAGTCAAGAATTTTAAAAATAGCTAAATTTAGTAGTAGGGTTCAAATTCTACTTATGCTGGTATCAATCATGTTGATGGCTTGCTTTCTGCCTAAAAAGCACATTTAGAAGTTCGTAACACAAACGGTTTAACCTCAGGAATTTTAAAAATCGAGAAATTTTAAAAATAGCTAAATTTAGTAGTAGGTTTTAAATTCTTCTTAAACACGTTTCAATCATGTAGATGGCTTGCTTTCTGTCTAAAAAGCACATTTAGAAATTCCTGGCACAAACGGTTTAGCCCCAGGAATTTTAAAAATCGATAATTTTAAAAATAGCTAAATTTAGTAGTAGGTTTTAAATTCTTCTTAAACTCGTTTCAATCATGTAGCTAGCTTGCTTTCTATCTAAAAAGCACATTTCGAAGTTCGTAACACAAACGGTTTAGCCCCAGGAATTTTAAAAATCGAGAATTTTAAAAATAGCTAATTTTAGTAGTAGGTTTTAAATTCTCCTTAAACTCGATTCAATCATGTAGATAGCTTGCTTTCTGTGTAAAATTCATATTAAGAAGTTCGTAACACAAACGGTTTAGAATCGGGAATTTTAAAAGTCAAGAATTTTAAAAATATTTAAATTTAGTAGTAGGGTTTAAATTCTACTTATGCTGCTACCAATCATGTAGATGGCTTGCTTTCTGCCTAAAAAGCACATTTAGAAGTTCGCAACACAAACGGTTTAGCCTCAGGAATTTTAAGAATCGAGAATTTGAAAAATAGCTAAATTTAGTAGTGGGTTTTAAATTCTACTTAAACTCGTTTCAATCATGTAGATGGCTTGCTTTCTGTCTAAAAAGCACATTTAGAAGTTCGTAGCACAAACGGTTTAGCCCCAGGAATTTTAAAAATCGAGAATTTTTAAAATAGCTAAATTTAGTAGTAGGGTTTAAATTCTACTTATGCTGGTATCAATCACGTAGGTGGCTTGTTTTCTGCCTAAAAAGCTCATGTAGAAGTTCGTAACACAAACGGTTTAGCCTTAGGAATTTTAAAAATCGAGAATTTTAAAAATAGCTAAATTTAGTAGTTGGTTTTAAATTCTTCTTAAACTCGTTTCAATCATGTAGCTAGCTTGCTTTCTATCTAAAAAGCACATTTAGAAGTTCGTAACACAAACGGTTTAGCCTCAGGAATTTTAAAAATCGAGAATTTTAAAAATAGCCAAATTTAGTAGTAGATTTTAAATTCTTCTTAAACTCGTTTCAATCATGTAGACAGCCTGCTTTCTGTCTAAAAAGCACATTTAGAAGTTCGTAGCGCAAACGGTTTAGCC
Source organism: Melanotus villosus (assembly GCA_963082815.1). NCBI lineage: Eukaryota > Metazoa > Arthropoda > Insecta > Coleoptera > Elateridae > Melanotus > Melanotus villosus. The sequence continues at coordinate 22,699,034 of OY720425.1, forward strand.
CCAGGAATTTTAAAAATCGAGAATTATAAAAATAGCTAAATTTAGAAGTAGGTTTTACATTCTTCTTAAACTCGTTTCAATCATGTAGATAACTTCTTTTCTGTCTAAAAAGCACATTTAGAAGTTCGTAGCACAAACGGTTTAGCCTTAGGAATTTTAAAATTCAAGAATTTTAAAAATAGCTAAATTTAGTAGTAGTACTGTTTAAATTCTATTTATGCTGGTATCAATCATGTAGATGGCTTGCTTTCTGCCTAAAAAGCTCATGTAGAAGTTCGTAACACAAACGGTTTAGCCTCGAGAATTTTAAAAATCGTGAATTTTAAAAATAGCTAAATTTAGTAGTAGGGTTTAAATTCTACTTATGCTGGTATCAATCATGTAGATGGCTTGCTTTCTGCCTAAAAAGCACATTTAGAAGTTCGTAACACAAACGGTTTAGCCTCAGGAATTTTAAAAATCGAGAATATTAAAAACAGCTAATTTTAGTAGTAGGTTTTAAATTCTTCTTAAACTCGTTTCAATCATGTAGATAGCTTGCTTTCTGTGTAAAATGCATATTAAGAAGTTCGTAACACAAACGGTTTAGCCTCGGGAATTTTAAAAATCGTGAATTTTAAAAATAGCTAAATTTAGTAGTAGGGTTTAAATTCTACTTATGCTGGTATCAATCATGTAGATGCCTTGCTTTCTGCCTAAAAAGCACATTTAGAAGTTCGTAACACAAACGGTTTAGCCTCAGGAATTTTAAAAATCGAGAATTTTAAAAATAGCTAATTTTAGTAGTAAGTTTTAAATTCTTTTTAAACTCGTTTCAGTCATGTAGATAGCTTGCTTTCTGTGTAATATGCATATTAAGAAGTTCGTAACACAAACGGTTTAGCCTCAGGAATTTTAAAAGTCGAGAATTTTAAAAATATCTAAATTTATTAGTAGGGTTTAAATTCTACTTATGCTGGTATCAATCATGTAGATGGCTTGCTTTCTGCCTAAAAAGCACATTTAGAAGTTCGTAACACAAATGGTTTAGCCTCGGGAATTTTAAAAGTCAAGAATTTTAAAAATAGCTAAATTTATTAGTAGGGTTTAAATTCTACTTATGCTGGTATCAATCATGTTGATGGCTTGCTTTCTGCCTAAAAAGCACATTCAGAAGTTCGTAACACAAACGGTTTAGCCTCAGGAATTTTAAAAATCGAGAATTTTAAAAATAGCTAAATTTAGTAGTAGGTTTTAAATTCTTCTTAAAATCGTTTCAATCATGTAGATGGCTTGCTTTCTGTCTAAAAAGCACATTTAGAAGTTCGTAGCACAAACGGTTTAGCCTCAGCAATTTTAGAAATCGAGAATTTTAAAAATAGCTAATTTTAGTAGTAGGTTTTAAATTCTTTTTAAACTCGTTTCAATCATGTAGATAGCTTGCTTTCTGTGTAAAATGCATATTAATAAGTTCGTAACACAAACGGTTTAGCCTCAGGGATTTTAAAAATCGAGAATTTTAAAAATAGCTAAATTTATTAGTAGGGTTTAAATTCTACTTATGCTGGTATCAATCATGTAGATGCCTTGCTTTCTGCCTAAAAAGCACATTTAGAAGTTAGTAACACAAACGGTTTAGCCTCAGCAATTTTAGAAATCGAGAATTTTAAAAATAGCTAATTTTAGTAGTAGGTTTTAAATTCTTTTTAAACTCGTTTCAATCATGTAGATAGCTTGATTTCTGTGTAAAATGCATATTAAGAAGTTCGTAACACAAACGGTTTAGCCTCAGGGATTTTAAAAATCGAGAATTTTAAAAATAGCTAAATTTATTAGTAGGGTTTAAATTCTACTTATGCTGGTATCAATTATGTAGATGGCTTGCTTTCTGCCTAAAAAGCACATTTAGAAGTTCGTAACACAAACGGTTTAGCCTCGTGAATTTTAAAAGTCAAGAATTTTAAAAATAGCTAAATTTAGTAGTAGGGTTCAAATTCTACTTATGCTGGTATCAATCATGTTGATGGCTTGCTTTTAGCCTAAAAAGCACATTTAGAAGTTCGTAACACAAACGGTTTAACCTCAGGAATTTTAAAAATCGAGAATTTTAAAAATAGCTAAATTTAGTAGTAGGTTTTAAATTCTTCTTAAACACGTTTCAATCATGTAGATAGCTTGCTTTCTGTCTAAAAAGCACATTTAGAAATTCCTGGCACAAACGGTTTAGCCCCAGGAATTTTAAAAATCGAGAATTTTAAAAATAGCTAAATTTAGTAGTAGGGTATAAATTCTACTTATGCTAGCATCAATCATGTAGATGGCTTGCTTTCTGCCTAAAAAGCACATTTAGAAGTTCGTAACACAAACGGTTTAGCCTCAGGAATTTTAAAAATCGAGAATTTTAAAAATAGCTAAATTTAGTAGTAGGTTTTAAATTCTTCTTAAACTCGTTTCAGTCATGTAGCTAGCTTGCTTTCTACCTAAAAAGCTCATTTAGAAGTTCGTAACACAAACGGTTTAGCATCAGGAATATTAAAAGTCAAGAATTTTAAAAATAGCTAAATTTAGTAGTAGGGTATAAATTCTACTTATGCTGGTATCAATCATGTAGATGGCTTGCTTTCTGCCTCAAAAGCTCATGTAAAAGTTCGTAACACAAACGGGTTAGCCTCGGGAATTTTAAAAATCGTGAATTTTAAAAATAGCTAAATTTAGTAGTAGGGTTTAAATTCTACTTATGCTGGTTTCAATCAAGTAGCTAGCTTGCTTTCTATCTAAAAAGCACATTTAGAAGTTCGTAACACAAACGGTTTAGCCTCAGGAATTTTAAAAATCGAGAATTTTAAAAATAGCTAAATTTAGTAGTAGGTTTTAAATTCTTCTTAAACTCGTTTCAATCAAGTAGCTAGCTTGCTTTCTATCTAAAAAGCACATTTAGAAGTTCGTAGCACAAACGGTTTAGCCCCAGGAACTTTTACAATTTAGAATTTTAAAAATAGCTAAATTTAGTAGTAGGTTTTAAATTCTTCTTAAGCTCGTTTCAATCATGTAGTTAGCTTGCTTTCTATGTAAAAAGCACATTTAGATTTTCGTAACACAAACGGTTTGGCCTCAGGAATTTTAAAAATCGAGAATTTTAAAAATAGCTAAATTTAGTAGTAGGTTTTAAATTCTTCTTAAACTCGTTTCAATCATGTAGCTAGCTTGCTTTCTATCTAAAAAGCACATTTAGAAGTTCGTAACACAAACGGTTTAGCATCAGGAATATTAAAAGTCAAGAATTTTAAAAATAGCTAAATTTAGTAGTAGGGTATAAATTCTACTTATGCTGGGATCAATCATGTAGATGGCTTGCTTTCTGCCTAAAAAGCACATTTAGAAGTTCGTAACACAAACGGTTTAGCTTCAGGAATTTTAAAAATCGAGAATTTTAAAAATAGCTAAATTTAGTAGTAGGTTTTAAATTCTTCTTAAACTCGTTTCAATCATGTAGCTAGCTTGCTTTCTATCTAAAAAGCACATTTAGAAGTTCGTAACACAAACGGTTTAGCATCAGGAATATTAAAAGTCAAGAATTTTAAAAATAGCTAAATTTAGTATTAGGGAATAAATTCTACTTATGCTGGTATCAATCATGTAGATGGCTTGCTTTCTGCCTCAAAAGCTCATGTAGAAGTTCGTAACACAAACGGGTTAGCCTCGGGAATTTTAAAAATCGTGAATTTTAAAAATAGCTAAATTTAGTAGTAGGGTTTAAATTCTACTTATGCTGGTATCAATCACGTAGATGGCTTGTTTTCTGCCTAAAAAGCTCATGTAGAAGTTCGTAACACAAACGGTTTAGCCTCAGGAATTTTAAAAATCGAGAATTTTAAAAATAGCTAATTTTAGTAGTAGGTTTTAAATTCTTTTTAAACACGTTTCAGTCATGTAGATAGCTTGCTTTCTGTGTAAAATGCATATTAAGAAGTTCGTAACACAAACGGTTTAGCCTTAGGAATTTTTAAAAAATCGAGAATTTTAAAAATAGCTAAATTTATTAGTAGGGTTTAAATTCTACTTACGCTGGTATCAATCATGTAGATGGCTTGCTTTCTGCCTAAAAAGCACTTTTAGAAGTTCGTAACACAAACAGTTTAGCCTCGGGAATTTTAAAAGTCAAGAATTTTAAAAATAGCTAAATTTATTAGTAGGGTTTAAATTCTACTTATGCTGGTATCAATCATGTTGATGGCTTGCTTTCTGCCTAAAAAGCACATTTAGAAGTTCGTAACTCAAACGGTTTAGCCTCAGGAATTTTAAAAATCGAGAATTTTAAAAATAGCTAAATTTAGTAGTAGGTTTTAAATTCTTCTTAAACACGTTTCAATCATGTAGATGGCTTGCTTTCTGTCTAAAAAGCACATTCAGAAGTTCGTAGCACCAACGGTTTAGCCCCAGGAATTTTAAAAATCGATAATTTTAAAAATAGCTAAATTTAGTAGTAGGTTTTAAATTCTACTTATGCTGGTATCAATCATGTAGATGGCTTGCTTTCTGCCTAAAAAGCTCATGTAGAAGTTCGTAACACAAACGGTTTAGCCTCGGGAATTTTAAAAATAGCTAAATTTAGTAGTAGGTTTTAAATTCTTCTTAAACTCGTTTCAATCATTTAGCTAGCTTGCTTTCTATCTAAAAAGCACATTTCGAAGTTCGTAACACAAACGGTTTAGCCTCAGGAATTTTAAAAATCGAGAATTTTAAAAATAGCTAAATTTAGTAGTAGGTTTTAAATTCTTCCTAAACTCGTTTCAATAATGTAGCTAGCTTGCTTTCTATCTAAAAAGGACATTTAGAAGTTCGTAACACAAACGGTTTAGCCTCAGGAATTTTAAAAATCGAGAACTTTAAAAATAGCTAAATTTAGTAGTAGGTTTTAAATTCTTCTTAAACTCGTTTCAATCATGTAGCTAGCTTGCTTTCTATCTAAAAAGCACATTTAGAAGTTTGTAACACAAACGGTTTAGCCTCAGGAATTTTAAAAATCGTAAATTTTAAAAATAGCCAAATTTAGTAGTAGGGTTTAAATTCTACTTATGCTGGTATCAATCATGTAGATGGCTTGCTTTCTGCCTAAAAAGCACATTTAGAAGTTCGTAACACAAACGGTTTAGCCTCAGGATTTGTAAAAAACGAGAATTTTAAAAATAGCTAATTTTAGTAATAGGTTTTAAATTCTCCTTAAACTCGTTTCAATCATGTAGATAGCTTGCTTTCTATCTAAAAAGCACATTTAGAAGTTCGTAACACAAACGGTTTAGCCTCAGGAATTTTAAAAATCAAGAACTTTAAAAATAGCTAAATTTAGTAGTAGGGTTTAAATTCTACTTATGCTGGTATGAATCATGTAGATGTCTTGCTTTCTGCCTAAAAGCACATTTAGAAGTTCGTAACACAAACGGTTTAGCCTCAGGAATTGTAAAAAACGAGAATTTTAAAAATAGCTAATTTTAGTAGTAGGTTTTAAATTCTCCTTAAACTCGTTTCAATCATGTAGATAGCTTGCTTTCTATCTAAAAAGCACATTTAGAAGTTCGTAACACAAACGGTTTAGCCTCAGGAATTTTAAAAGTCAAGAACTTTAAAAATAGCTAAATTTAGTAGTAGGGTTTAAATTCTACTTATGCTGGTATCAATCATGTAGATGGTTTGCTTTCTGCCTAAAAAGCACATTTAGAAGTTCGTAACACAAACGGTTTAGCCTCAGGAATTGTAAAAAACGAGAATTTTAAAAATAGCTAATTTTAGTAGTAGGTTTTAAATTCTTTTTAAACACGTTTCAGTCATGTAGATAGCTTGCTTTCTGTGTAAAATGCATATTAAGAAGTTCGTAACACAAACGGTTTAGCCTCAGGAATTTTAAAAATCGAGAATTTTAAAAATAGCTAATTTTAGTAGTAGGTTTTAAATTCTTTTTAAACACGTTTCAGTCATGTAGATAGCTTGCTTTCTGTGTAAAATGCATATTAAGAAGTTCGTAACACAAACGGTTTAGCCTTAGGAATTTTTAAAAAATCGAGAATTTTAAAAATAGCTAAATTTATTAGTAGGGTTTAAATTCTACTTACGCTGGTATCAATCATGTAGATGGCTTGCTTTCTGCCTAAAAAGCACTTTTAGAAGTTCGTAACACAAACAGTTTAGCCTCGGGAATTTTAAAAGTCAAGAATTTTAAAAATAGCTAAATTTATTAGTAGGGTTTAAATTCTACTTATGCTGGTATCAATCATGTTGATGGCTTGCTTTCTGCCTAAAAAGCACATTTAGAAGTTCGTAACTCAAACGGTTTAGCCTCAGGAATTTTAAAAATCGAGAATTTTAAAAATAGCTAAATTTAGTAGTAGGTTTTAAATTCTTCTTAAACACGTTTCAATCATGTAGATGGCTTGCTTTCTGTCTAAAAAGCACATTCAGAAGTTCGTAGCACCAACGGTTTAGCCCCAGGAATTTTAAAAATCGATAATTTTAAAAATAGCTAAATTTAGTAGTAGGTTTTAAATTCTACTTATGCTGGTATCAATCATGTAGATGGCTTGCTTTCTGCCTAAAAAGCTCATGTAGAAGTTCGTAACACAAACGGTTTAGCCTCGGGAATTTTAAAAATAGCTAAATTTAGTAGTAGGTTTTAAATTCTTCTTAAACTCGTTTCAATCATTTAGCTAGCTTGCTTTCTATCTAAAAAGCACATTTCGAAGTTCGTAACACAAACGGTTTAGCCTCAGGAATTTTAAAAATCGAGAATTTTAAAAATAGCTAAATTTAGTAGTAGGTTTTAAATTCTTCCTAAACTCGTTTCAATAATGTAGCTAGCTTGCTTTCTATCTAAAAAGGACATTTAGAAGTTCGTAACACAAACGGTTTAGCCTCAGGAATTTTAAAAATCGAGAACTTTAAAAATAGCTAAATTTAGTAGTAGGTTTTAAATTCTTCTTAAACTCGTTTCAATCATGTAGCTAGCTTGCTTTCTATCTAAAAAGCACATTTAGAAGTTTGTAACACAAACGGTTTAGCCTCAGGAATTTTAAAAATCGTAAATTTTAAAAATAGCCAAATTTAGTAGTAGGGTTTAAATTCTACTTATGCTGGTATCAATCATGTAGATGGCTTGCTTTCTGCCTAAAAAGCACATTTAGAAGTTCGTAACACAAACGGTTTAGCCTCAGGATTTGTAAAAAACGAGAATTTTAAAAATAGCTAATTTTAGTAGTAGGTTTTAAATTCTCCTTAAACTCGTTTCAATCATGTAGATAGCTTGCTTTCTATCTAAAAAGCACATTTAGAAGTTCGTAACACAAACGGTTTAGCCTCAGGAATTTTAAAAATCAAGAACTTTAAAAATAGCTAAATTTAGTAGTAGGGTTTAAATTCTACTTATGCTGGTATCAATCATGTAGATGTCTTGCTTTCTGCCTAAAAGCACATTTAGAAGTTCGTAACACAAACGGTTTAGCCTCAGGAATTGTAAAAAACGAGAATTTTAAAAATAGCTAATTTTAGTAGTAGGTTTTAAATTCTCCTTAAACTCGTTTCAATCATGTAGATAGCTTGCTTTCTATCTAAAAAGCACATTTAGAAGTTCGTAACACAAACGGTTTAGCCTCAGGAGTTTTAAAAGTCAAGAACTTTAAAAATAGCTAAATTTAGTAGTAGGGTTTAAATTCTACTTATGCTGGTATCAATCATGTAGATGGTTTGCTTTCTGCCTAAAAAGCACATTTAGAAGTTCGTAACACAAACGGTTTAGCCTCAGGAATTGTAAAAAACGAGAATTTTAAAAATAGCTAATTTTAGTAGTAGGTTTTAAATTCTTTTTAAACACGTTTCAGTCATGTAGATAGCTTGCTTTCTGTGTAAAATGCATATTAAGAAGTTCGTAACAAAAACGGTTTAGCCTTAGGAATTTTTAAAAAATCGAGAATTTTAAAAATAGCTAAATTTATTAGTAGGGTTTAAATTCTACTTACGCTGGTATCAATCATGTAGATGGCTTGCTTTCTGCCTAAAAAGCACTTTTAGAAGTTCGTAACACAAACAGTTTAGCCTCGGGAATTTTAAAAGTCAAGAATTTTAAAAATAGCTAAATTTATTAGTAGGGTTTAAATTCTACTTATGCTGGTATCAATCATGTTGATGGCTTGCTTTCTGCCTAAAAAGCACATTTAGAAGTTCGTAACTCAAACGGTTTAGCCTCAGGAATTTTAAAAATCGAGAATTTTAAAAATAGCTAAATTTAGTAGTAGGTTTTAAATTCTTCTTAAACACGTTTCAATCATGTAGATGGCTTGCTTTCTGTCTAAAAAGCACATTCAGAAGTTCGTAGCACCAACGGTTTAGCCCCAGGAATTTTAAAAATCGATAATTTTAAAAATAGCTAAATTTAGTAGTAGGTTTTAAATTCTACTTATGCTGGTATCAATCATGTAGATGGCTTGCTTTCTGCCTAAAAAGCTCATGTAGAAGTTCGTAACACAAACGGTTTAGCCTCGGGAATTTTAAAAATAGCTAAATTTAGTAGTAGGTTTTAAATTCTTCTTAAACTCGTTTCAATCATTTAGCTAGCTTGCTTTCTATCTAAAAAGCACATTTCGAAGTTCGTAACACAAACGGTTTAGCCTCAGGAATTGTAAAAAACGAGAATTTTAAAAATAGCTAATTTTAGTAGTAGGTTTTAAATTCTCCTTAAACTCGTTTCAATCATGTAGATAGCTTGCTTTCTATCTAAAAAGCACATTTAGAAGTTCGTAACACAAACGGTTTAGCCTCAGGAATTTTAAAAGTCAAGAACTTTAAAAATAGCTAAATTTAGTAGTAGGGTTTAAATTCTACTTATGCTGGTATCAATCATGTAGATGGTTTGCTTTCTGCCTAAAAAGCACATTTAGAAGTTCGTAACACAAACGGTTTAGCCTCAGGAATTGTAAAAAACGAGAATTTTAAAAATAGCTAATTTTAGTAGTAGGTTTTAAATTCTTTTTAAACACGTTTCAGTCATGTAGATAGCTTGCTTTCTGTGTAAAATGCATATTAAGAAGTTCGTAACACAAACGGTTTAGCCTCAGGAATTTTAAAAATCGAGAATTTTAAAAATAGCTAATTTTAGTAGTAGGTTTTAAATTCTTTTTAAACACGTTTCAGTCATGTAGATAGCTTGCTTTCTGTGTAAAATGCATATTAAGAAGTTCGTAACACAAACGGTTTAGCCTTAGGAATTTTTAAAAAATCGAGAATTTTAAAAATAGCTAAATTTATTAGTAGGGTTTAAATTCTACTTACGCTGGTATCAATCATGTAGATGGCTTGCTTTCTGCCTAAAAAGCACTTTTAGAAGTTCGTAACACAAACAGTTTAGCCTCGGGAATTTTAAAAGTCAAGAATTTTAAAAATAGCTAAATTTATTAGTAGGGTTTAAATTCTACTTATGCTGGTATCAATCATGTTGATGGCTTGCTTTCTGCCTAAAAAGCACATTTAGAAGTTCGTAACTCAAACGGTTTAGCCTCAGGAATTTTAAAAATCGAGAATTTTAAAAATAGCTAAATTTAGTAGTAGGTTTTAAATTCTTCTTAAACACGTTTCAATCATGTAGATGGCTTGCTTTCTGTCTAAAAAGCACATTCAGAAGTTCGTAGCACCAACGGTTTAGCCCCAGGAATTTTAAAAATCGATAATTTTAAAAATAGCTAAATTTAGTAGTAGGTTTTAAATTCTACTTATGCTGGTATCAATCATGTAGATGGCTTGCTTTCTGCCTAAAAAGCTCATGTAGAAGTTCGTAACACAAACGGTTTAGCCTCGGGAATTTTAAAAATAGCTAAATTTAGTAGTAGGTTTTAAATTCTTCTTAAACTCGTTTCAATCATTTAGCTAGCTTGCTTTCTATCTAAAAAGCACATTTCGAAGTTCGTAACACAAACGGTTTAGCCTCAGGAATTTTAAAAATCGAGAATTTTAAAAATAGCTAAATTTAGTAGTAGGTTTTAAATTCTTCCTAAACTCGTTTCAATAATGTAGCTAGCTTGCTTTCTATCTAAAAAGGACATTTAGAAGTTCGTAACACAAACGGTTTAGCCTCAGGAATTTTAAAAATCGAGAACTTTAAAAATAGCTAAATTTAGTAGTAGGTTTTAAATTCTTCTTAAACTCGTTTCAATCATGTAGCTAGCTTGCTTTCTATCTAAAAAGCACATTTAGAAGTTTGTAACACAAACGGTTTAGCCTCAGGAATTTTAAAAATCGTAAATTTTAAAAATAGCCAAATTTAGTAGTAGGGTTTAAATTCTACTTATGCTGGTATCAATCATGTAGATGGCTTGCTTTCTGCCTAAAAAGCACATTTAGAAGTTCGTAACACAAACGGTTTAGCCTCAGGATTTGTAAAAAACGAGAATTTTAAAAATAGCTAATTTTAGTAGTAGGTTTTAAATTCTCCTTAAACTCGTTTCAATCATGTAGATAGCTTGCTTTCTATCTAAAAAGCACATTTAGAAGTTCGTAACACAAACGGTTTAGCCTCAGGAATTTTAAAAATCAAGAACTTTAAAAATAGCTAAATTTAGTAGTAGGGTTTAAATTCTACTTATGCTGGTATCAATCATGTAGATGTCTTGCTTTCTGCCTAAAAGCACATTTAGAAGTTCGTAACACAAACGGTTTAGCCTCAGGAATTGTAAAAAACGAGAATTTTAAAAATAGCTAATTTTAGTAGTAGGTTTTAAATTCTCCTTAAACTCGTTTCAATCATGTAGATAGCTTGCTTTCTATCTAAAAAGCACATTTAGAAGTTCGTAACACAAACGGTTTAGCCTCAGGAATTTTAAAAGTCAAGAACTTTAAAAATAGCTAAATTTAGTAGTAGGGTTTAAATTCTACTTATGCTGGTATCAATCATGTAGATGGTTTGCTTTCTGCCTAAAAAGCACATTTAGAAGTTCGTAACACAAACGGTTTAGCCTCAGGAATTGTAAAAAACGAGAATTTTAAAAATAGCTAATTTTAGTAGTAGGTTTTAAATTCTTTTTAAACACGTTTCAGTCATGTAGATAGCTTGCTTTCTGTGTAAAATGCATATTAAGAAGTTCGTAACACAAACGGTTTAGCCTTAGGAATTTTTAAAAAATCGAGAATTTTAAAAATAGCTAAATTTATTAGTAGGGTTTAAATTCTACTTACGCTGGTATCAATCATGTAGATGGCTTGCTTTCTGCCTAAAAAGCACTTTTAGAAGTTCGTAACACAAACAGTTTAGCCTCGGGAATTTTAAAAGTCAAGAATTTTAAAAATAGCTAAATTTATTAGTAGGGTTTAAATTCTACTTATGCTGGTATCAATCATGTTGATGGCTTGCTTTCTGCCTAAAAAGCACATTTAGAAGTTCGTAACTCAAACGGTTTAGCCTCAGGAATTTTAAAAATCGAGAATTTTAAAAATAGCTAAATTTAGTAGTAGGTTTTAAATTCTTCTTAAACACGTTTCAATCATGTAGATGGCTTGCTTTCTGTCTAAAAAGCACATTCAGAAGTTCGTAGCACCAACGGTTTAGCCCCAGGAATTTTAAAAATCGATAATTTTAAAAATAGCTAAATTTAGTAGTAGGTTTTAAATTCTACTTATGCTGGTATCAATCATGTAGATGGCTTGCTTTCTGCCTAAAAAGCTCATGTAGAAGTTCGTAACACAAACGGTTTAGCCTCGGGAATTTTAAAAATAGCTAAATTTAGTAGTAGGTTTTAAATTCTTCTTAAACTCGTTTCAATCATTTAGCTAGCTTGCTTTCTATCTAAAAAGCACATTTCGAAGTTCGTAACACAAACGGTTTAGCCTCAGGAATTTTAAAAATCGAGAATTTTAAAAATAGCTAAATTTAGTAGTAGGTTTTAAATTCTTCCTAAACTCGTTTCAATAATGTAGCTAGCTTGCTTTCTATCTAAAAAGGACATTTAGAAGTTCGTAACACAAACGGTTTAGCCTCAGGAATTTTAAAAATCGAGAACTTTAAAAATAGCTAAATTTAGTAGTAGGTTTTAAATTCTTCTTAAACTCGTTTCAATCATGTAGCTAGCTTGCTTTCTATCTAAAAAGCACATTTAGAAGTTTGTAACACAAACGGTTTAGCCTCAGGAATTTTAAAAATCGTAAATTTTAAAAATAGCCAAATTTAGTAGTAGGGTTTAAATTCTACTTATGCTGGTATCAATCATGTAGATGGCTTGCTTTCTGCCTAAAAAGCACATTTAGAAGTTCGTAACACAAACGGTTTAGCCTCAGGATTTGTAAAAAACGAGAATTTTAAAAATAGCTAATTTTAGTAGTAGGTTTTAAATTCTCCTTAAACTCGTTTCAATCATGTAGATAGCTTGCTTTCTATCTAAAAAGCACATTTAGAAGTTCGTAACACAAACGGTTTAGCCTCAGGAATTTTAAAAATCAAGAACTTTAAAAATAGCTAAATTTAGTAGTAGGGTTTAAATTCTACTTATGCTGGTATCAATCATGTAGATGTCTTGCTTTCTGCCTAAAAGCACATTTAGAAGTTCGTAACACAAACGGTTTAGCCTCAGGAATTGTAAAAAACGAGAATTTTAAAAATAGCTAATTTTAGTAGTAGGTTTTAAATTCTCCTTAAACTCGTTTCAATCATGTAGATAGCTTGCTTTCTATCTAAAAAGCACATTTAGAAGTTCGTAACACAAACGGTTTAGCCTCAGGAATTTTAAAAGTCAAGAACTTTAAAAATAGCTAAATTTAGTAGTAGGGTTTAAATTCTACTTATGCTGGTATCAATCATGTAGATGGTTTGCTTTCTGCCTAAAAAGCACATTTAGAAGTTCGTAACACAAACGGTTTAGCCTCAGGAATTGTAAAAAACGAGAATTTTAAAAATAGCTAATTTTAGTAGTAGGTTTTAAATTCTTTTTAAACACGTTTCAGTCATGTAGATAGCTTGCTTTCTGTGTAAAATGCATATTAAGAAGTTCGTAACACAAACGGTTTAGCCTTAGGAATTTTTAAAAAATCGAGAATTTTAAAAATAGCTAAATTTATTAGTAGGGTTTAAATTCTACTTACGCTGGTATCAATCATGTAGATGGCTTGCTTTCTGCCTAAAAAGCACTTTTAGAAGTTCGTAACACAAACAGTTTAGCCTCGGGAATTTTAAAAGTCAAGAATTTTAAAAATAGCTAAATTTATTAGTAGGGTTTAAATTCTACTTATGCTGGTATCAATCATGTTGATGGCTTGCTTTCTGCCTAAAAAGCACATTTAGAAGTTCGTAACTCAAACGGTTTAGCCTCAGGAATTTTAAAAATCGAGAATTTTAAAAATAGCTAAATTTAGTAGTAGGTTTTAAATTCTTCTTAAACACGTTTCAATCATGTAGATGGCTTGCTTTCTGTCTAAAAAGCACATTCAGAAGTTCGTAGCACCAACGGTTTAGCCCCAGGAATTTTAAAAATCGATAATTTTAAAAATAACTAAATTTAGTAGTAGGTTTTAAATTCTACTTATGCTGGTATCAATCATGTAGATGGCTTGCTTTCTGCCTAAAAAGCTCATGTAGAAGTTCGTAACACAAACGGTTTAGCCTCGGGAATTTTAAAAATAGCTAAATTTAGTAGTAGGTTTTAAATTCTTCTTAAACTCGTTTCAATCATTTAGCTAGCTTGCTTTCTATCTAAAAAGCACATTTCGAAGTTCGTAACACAAACGGTTTAGCCTCAGGAATTTTAAAAATCGAGAATTTTAAAAATAGCTAAATTTAGTAGTAGGTTTTAAATTCTTCCTAAACTCGTTTCAATAATGTAGCTAGCTTGCTTTCTATCTAAAAAGGACATTTAGAAGTTCGTAACACAAACGGTTTAGCCTCAGGAATTTTAAAAATCGAGAACTTTAAAAATAGCTAAATTTAGTAGTAGGTTTTAAATTCTTCTTAAACTCGTTTCAATCATGTAGCTAGCTTGCTTTCTATCTAAAAAGCACATTTAGAAGTTTGTAACACAAACGGTTTAGCCTCAGGAATTTTAAAAATCGTAAATTTTAAAAATAGCCAAATTTAGTAGTAGGGTTTAAATTCTACTTATGCTGGTATCAATCATGTAGATGGCTTGCTTTCTGCCTAAAAAGCACATTTAGAAGTTCGTAACACAAACGGTTTAGCCTCAGGATTTGTAAAAAACGAGAATTTTAAAAATAGCTAATTTTAGTAGTAGGTTTTAAATTCTCCTTAAACTCGTTTCAATCATGTAGATAGCTTGCTTTCTATCTAAAAAGCACATTTAGAAGTTCGTAACACAAACGGTTTAGCCTCAGGAATTTTAAAAATCAAGAACTTTAAAAATAGCTAAATTTAGTAGTAGGGTTTAAATTCTACTTATGCTGGTATCAATCATGTAGATGTCTTGCTTTCTGCCTAAAAGCACATTTAGAAGTTCGTAACACAAACGGTTTAGCCTCAGGAATTGTAAAAAACGAGAATTTTAAAAATAGCTAATTTTAGTAGTAGGTTTTAAATTCTCCTTAAACTCGTTTCAATCATGTAGATAGCTTGCTTTCTATCTAAAAAGCACATTTAGAAGTTCGTAACACAAACGGTTTAGCCTCAGGAATTTTAAAAGTCAAGAACTTTAAAAATAGCTAAATTTAGTAGTAGGGTTTAAATTCTACTTATGCTGGTATCAATCATGTAGATGGTTTGCTTTCTGCCTAAAAAGCACATTTAGAAGTTCGTAACACAAACGGTTTAGCCTCAGGAATTGTAAAAAACGAGAATTTTAAAAATAGCTAATTTTAGTAGTAGGTTTTAAAGTCTCCTTAAACTCGTTTCAATCATGTAGCTAGCTTGCTTTCTACCTAAAAAGCACATTTAGAAGTTCGTAACACAAACGGTTTAGCATCAGGAATATTAAAAGTCAAGAATTTTAAAAATAGCTAAATTTAGTAGTAGGGTATAAATTCTACTTATGCTGGTATCAATCATGTAGATGGCTTGCTTTCTGCCTCAAAAGCTCATGTAAAAGTTCGTAACACAAACGGGTTAGCCTCGGGAATTTTAAAAATCGTGAATTTTAAAAATAGCTAAATTTAGTAGTGGGGTTTAAATTCTACTTATGCTGGTATCAATCACATAGATGGCTTGTTTTCTGCCTAAAAAGCTCATGTAGAAGTTCGTAACACAAACGGTTTAGCCTCAGGAATTTTAAAAATCGTGAATTTTAAAAATAGCTAAATTTAGTAGTAGGTTTTAAATTCTTCTTAAACTCGTTTCAATCAAGTAGCTAGCTTGCTTTCTATCCAAAAAGCACATTTAGGAGTTCGTAACACAAACGGTTTAGCCTCAGGAATTTTAAAAATCGAGAATTTGAAAAATAGCTAAATTTAGTAGTAGGTTTTAAATTCTTCTTAAACTCGTTTCAATCAAGTAGCTAGCTTGTTTTCTATCTAAAAAGCACATTTAGAAGTTCGTAGCACAAACGGTTTAGCCCCAGGAACTTTTACAATTTAGAATTTTAAAAATAGCTAAATTTAGTAGTAGGTTTTAAATTCTTCTTAAGCTCGTTTCAATCATGTAGTTAGCTTGGTTTCTATGTAAAAAGCACATTTAGAAGTTCGTAACACAAACGGTTTAGCATCAGGAATATTAAAAGTCAAGAATTTTAAAAATAGCTAAATTTAGTAGTAGGGTATAAATTCTACTTATGCTGGTATCAATCATGTAGATGGCTTGCTTTCTGCCTAAAAAGCTCATGTAGAAGTTCGTAACACAAACGGTTTAGCCTCGGGAATTTTAAAAATAGCTAAATTTAGTAGTAGGTTTTAAATTCTTCTTAAACTCGTTTCAATCATTTAGCTAGCTTGCTTTCTATCTAAAAAGCACATTTCGAAGTTCGTAACACAAACGGTTTAGCCTCAGGAATTTTAAAAATCGAGAATTTTAAAAATAGCTAAATTTAGTAGTAGGTTTTAAATTCTTCCTAAACTCGTTTCAATAATGTAGCTAGCTTGCTTTCTATCTAAAAAGGACATTTAGAAGTTCGTAACACAAACGGTTTAGCCTCAGGAATTTTAAAAATCGAGAACTTTAAAAATAGCTAAATTTAGTAGTAGGTTTTAAATTCTTCTTAAACTCGTTTCAATCATGTAGCTAGCTTGCTTTCTATCTAAAAAGCACATTTAGAAGTTTGTAACACAAACGGTTTAGCCTCAGGAATTTTAAAAATCGTAAATTTTAAAAATAGCCAAATTTAGTAGTAGGGTTTAAATTCTACTTATGCTGGTATCAATCATGTAGATGGCTTGCTTTCTGCCTAAAAAGCACATTTAGAAGTTCGTAACACAAACGGTTTAGCCTCAGGATTTGTAAAAAACGAGAATTTTAAAAATAGCTAATTTTAGTAGTAGGTTTTAAATTCTCCTTAAACTCGTTTCAATCATGTAGATAGCTTGCTTTCTATCTAAAAAGCACATTTAGAAGTTCGTAACACAAACGGTTTAGCCTCAGGAATTTTAAAAATCAAGAACTTTAAAAATAGCTAAATTTAGTAGTAGGGTTTAAATTCTACTTATGCTGGTATCAATCATGTAGATGTCTTGCTTTCTGCCTAAAAGCACATTTAGAAGTTCGTAACACAAACGGTTTAGCCTCAGGAATTGTAAAAAACGAGAATTTTAAAAATAGCTAATTTTAGTAGTAGGTTTTAAATTCTCCTTAAACTCGTTTCAATCATGTAGATAGCTTGCTTTCTATCTAAAAAGCACATTTAGAAGTTCGTAACACAAACGGTTTAGCCTCAGGAATTTTAAAAGTCAAGAACTTTAAAAATAGCTAAATTTAGTAGTAGGGTTTAAATTCTACTTATGCTGGTATCAATCATGTAGATGGTTTGCTTTCTGCCTAAAAAGCACATTTAGAAGTTCGTAACACAAACGGTTTAGCCTCAGGAATTGTAAAAAACGAGAATTTTAAAAATAGCTAATTTTAGTAGTAGGTTTTAAAGTCTCCTTAAACTCGTTTCAATCATGTAGCTAGCTTGCTTTCTACCTAAAAAGCACATTTAGAAGTTCGTAACACAAACGGTTTAGCATCAGGAATATTAAAAGTCAAGAATTTTAAAAATAGCTAAATTTAGTAGTAGGGTATAAATTCTACTTATGCTGGTATCAATCATGTAGATGGCTTGCTTTCTGCCTCAAAAGCTCATGTAAAAGTTCGTAACACAAACGGGTTAGCCTCGGGAATTTTAAAAATCGTGAATTTTAAAAATAGCTAAATTTAGTAGTGGGGTTTAAATTCTACTTATGCTGGTATCAATCACATAGATGGCTTGTTTTCTGCCTAAAAAGCTCATGTAGAAGTTCGTAACACAAACGGTTTAGCCTCAGGAATTTTAAAAATCGTGAATTTTAAAAATAGCTAAATTTAGTAGTAGGTTTTAAATTCTTCTCAAACTCGTTTCAATCAAGTAGCTAGCTTGCTTTCTATCCAAAAAGCACATTTAGGAGTTCGTAACACAAACGGTTTAGCCTCAGGAATTTTAAAAATCGAGAATTTGAAAAATAGCTAAATTTAGTAGTAGGTTTTAAATTCTTCTTAAACTCGTTTCAATCAAGTAGCTAGCTTGTTTTCTATCTAAAAAGCACATTTAGAAGTTCGTAGCACAAACGGTTTAGCCCCAGGAACTTTTACAATTTAGAATTTTAAAAATAGCTAAATTTAGTAGTAGGTTTTAAATTCTTCTTAAGCTCGTTTCAATCATGTAGTTAGCTTGGTTTCTATGTAAAAAGCACATTTAGAAGTTCGTAACACAAACGGTTTAGCATCAGGAATATTAAAAGTCAAGAATTTTAAAAATAGCTAAATTTAGTAGTAGGGTATAAATTCTACTTATGCTGGGTTCAATCATGTAGATGGCTTGCTTTCTGCCTAAAAAGCACATTTAGAAGTTCGTAACACAAACGGTTTAGCTTCAGGAATTTTAAAAATCGAGAATTTTAAAAATAGCTAAATTTAGTAGTAGGTTTTAAATTCTTCTTAAACTCGTTTCAATCATGTAGCTAGCTTGCTTTCTATCTAAAAAGCACATTTAGAAGTTCGTAACACAAACGGTTTAGCTTCAGGAACTTTAAAAATCGAGAATTTTAAAAATAGCTAAATTTAGTAGTAGGTTTTAAATTCTTCTTAAACTCGTTTCAATCATGTAGCTAGCTTGCTTTCTATCTAAAAAGCACATTTAGAAGTTCGTAACACAAAGGGTTTAGCATCAGGAATATTAAAAGTCAAGAATTTTAAAAATAGCTAAATTTAGTAGTAGGGTATAAATTCTACTTATGCTGGTATCAAGCATGTAGATGGCTTGCTTTCTGCCTCAAAAGCTCATGTAGAAGTTCGTAACACAAACGGGTTAGCCTCGGGAATTTTAAAAATCGTGAATTTTAAAAATAGCTAAATTTAGTAGTAGGGTTTAAATTCTACTTATGCTGGTATCAATCACGTAGATGGCTTGTTTTCTGCCTAAAAAGCTCATGTAGAAGTTCGTAACACAAACGGTTTAGCCTCAGGAACTTTAAAAATCGAGAATTTTAAAAATAGCTAAATTTAGTAGTAGGTTTTAAATTCTTTTTAAACACGTTTCAGTCATTTAGATAGCTTGCTTTCTGTGTAAAATGCATATTAAGAAGTTCGTAACACAAACGGTTTAGCATCAGGAATTTTAAAAGTCAAGAACTTTAAAAATAGCTAAATTTAGTAGTAGGGTTTAAATTCTACTTATGCTGGTATCAATCATGTAGATGGCTTGCTTTCTGCCTAAAAAGCACATTTAGAAGTTCGTAACTCAAACGGTTTAGCCTCGGGAATTTTAAAAGTAAAGAATTTTAAAAATAGCTAAATTTATTAGTAGGGTTTAAATTCTACTTATGCTGGTATCAATCATGTTGATGGCTTGCTTTCTGCCTAAAAACCACATTCAGAAGTTCGTAACACAAACGGTTTAGCCTCAGGAATTTTATTAATCGAGAATTTTAAAAATAGCTAAATTTAGTAGTCGCTTTTAAATTCTTCTTAAAATCGTTTCAATCATGTAGATGGCTTTCTTTCTGTCTAAAAAGCACATTTAGAAGTTCGTAGCACAAACGGTTTAGCCCCAGGAATTTTAAAAATCGAGAATTTTAAAAATAAATAAATTTAGTAGTAGATTTTAAATTCTTCTTAAACTCGTTTCAATCATGTAGCTAGCTTGCTTTCTATCTAAAAAGCACATTTCGAAGTTCGTAACACAAACGGTTTAGCATCAGGAATTGTAAAAAACGAGAATTTTAAAAATAGCTAATTTTAGTAGTAGGTTTTAAATTCTCATTAAACTCGTTTCAATCATGTAGATAGCTTGCTTTCTATCTAAAAAGCACATTTAGAAGTTCGTAACACAAACGGTTTAGCCTCAGGAATTTTAAAAGTCAAGAACTTTAAAAATAGCTAAATTTAGTAGTAGGGTTTAAATTCTACTTATGCTGGTATCAATCATGTAGATGGTTTGCTTTCTGCCTAAAAAGCACATTTAGAAGTTCGTAACACAAACGGTTTAGCCTCAGGAATTGTAAAAAACGAGAATTTTAAAAATAGCTAATTTTAGTAGTAGGTTTTAAAGTCTCCTTAAACTCGTTTCAATCATGTAGCTAGCTTGCTTTCTACCTAAAAAGCACATTTAGAAGTTCGTAACACAAACGGTTTAGCATCAGGAATATTAAAAGTCAAGAATTTTAAAAATAGCTAAATTTAGTAGTAGGGTATAAATTCTACTTATGCTGGTATCAATCATGTAGATGGCTTGCTTTCTGCCTCAAAAGCTCATGTAAAAGTTCGTAACACAAACGGGTTAGCCTCGGGAATTTTAAAAATCGTGAATTTTAAAAATAGCTAAATTTAGTAGTGGGGTTTAAATTCTACTTATGCTGGTATCAATCACATAGATGGCTTGTTTTCTGCCTAAAAAGCTCATGTAGAAGTTCGTAACACAAACGGTTTAGCCTCAGGAATTTTAAAAATCGTGAATTTTAAAAATAGCTAAATTTAGTAGTAGGTTTTAAATTCTTCTTAAACTCGTTTCAATCAAGTAGCTAGCTTGCTTTCTATCCAAAAAGCACATTTAGGAGTTCGTAACACAAACGGTTTAGCCTAAGGAATTTTAAAAATCGAGAATTTTAAAAATAGCTAAATTTAGTAGTAGGTTTTAAATTCTTCTTAAACTCGTTTCAATCAAGTAGCTAGCTTGTTTTCTATCTAAAAAGCACATTTAGAAGTTCGTAGCACAAACGGTTTAGCCCCAGGAACTTTTACAATTTAGAATTTTAAAAATAGCTAAATTTAGTAGTAGGTTTTAAATTCTTCTTAAGCTCGTTTCAATCATGTAGTTAGCTTGCTTTCTATGTAAAAAGCACATTTAGAAGTTCGTAACACAAACGGTTTAGCATCAGGAATATTAAAAGTCAAGAATTTTAAAAATAGCTAAATTTAGTAGTAGGGTATAAATTCTACTTATGCTGGGTTCAATCATGTAGATGGCTTGCTTTCTGCCTAAAAAGCACATTTAGAAGTTCGTAACACAAACGGTTTAGCTTCAGGAATTTTAAAAATCGAGAATTTTAAAAATAGCTAAATTTAGTAGTAGGTTTTAAATTCTTCTTAAACTCGTTTCAATCATGTAGCTAGCTTGCTTTCTATCTAAAAAGCACATTTAGAAGTTCGTAACACAAACGGTTTAGCTTCAGGAACTTTAAAAATCGAGAATTTTAAAAATAGCTAAATTTAGTAGTAGGTTTTAAATTCTTCTTAAACTCGTTTCAATCATGTAGCTAGCTTGCTTTCTATCTAAAAAGCACATTTAGAAGTTCGTAACACAAAGGGTTTAGCATCAGGAATATTAAAAGTCAAGAATTTTAAAAATAGCTAAATTTAGTAGTAGGGTATAAATTCTACTTATGCTGGTATCAAGCATGTAGATGGCTTGCTTTCTGCCTCAAAAGCTCATGTAGAAGTTCGTAACACAAACGGGTTAGCCTCGGGAATTTTAAAAATCGTGAATTTTAAAAATAGCTAAATTTAGTAGTAGGGTTTAAATTCTACTTATGCTGGTATCAATCACGTAGATGGCTTGTTTTCTGCCTAAAAAGCTCATGTAGAAGTTCGTAACACAAACGGTTTAGCCTCAGGAACTTTAAAAATCGAGAATTTTAAAAATAGCTAAATTTAGTAGTAGGTTTTAAATTCTTTTTAAACACGTTTCAGTCATTTAGATAGCTTGCTTTCTGTGTAAAATGCATATTAAGAAGTTCGTAACACAAACGGTTTAGCATCAGGAATTTTAAAAGTCAAGAACTTTAAAAATAGCTAAATTTAGTAGTAGGGTTTAAATTCTACTTATGCTGGTATCAATCATGTAGATGGCTTGCTTTCTGCCTAAAAAGCACATTTAGAAGTTCGTAACTCAAACGGTTTAGCCTCGGGAATTTTAAAAGTAAAGAATTTTAAAAATAGCTAAATTTATTAGTAGGGTTTAAATTCTACTTATGCTGGTATCAATCATGTTGATGGCTTGCTTTCTGCCTAAAAACCACATTCAGAAGTTCGTAACACAAACGGTTTAGCCTCAGGAATTTTATAAATCGAGAATTTTAAAAATAGCTAAATTTAGTAGTAGCTTTTAAATTCTTCTTAAAATCGTTTCAATCATGTAGATGGCTTTCTTTCTGTCTAAAAAGCACATTTAGAAGTTCGTAGCACAAACGGTTTAGCCCCAGGAATTTTAAAAATCGAGAATTTTAAAAATAAATAAATTTAGTAGTAGATTTTAAATTCTTCTTAAACTCGTTTCAATCATGTAGCTAGCTTGCTTTCTATCTAAAAAGCACATTTCGAAGTTCGTAACACAAACGGTTTAGCATCAGGTATATTAAAAGTCAAGAATTTTAAAAATAGCTAAATTTTGTAGTAGGGTTTAAATTTTACTTTTGCTGGTATCAATCACGTAGATGGCTTGTTTTCTGCCTGCTCAAGTAGAAGTTCGTAACACAAACGGTTTAGCCCCAGGAATTTTAAAAATCGATAATTTTAAAAATAGCTAAATTTAGTAGTAGGTTTTAAATTCTTCTTAAACTCGTTTCAATCATGTAGCTAGCTTGCTTTCTATCTAAAAAGCACATTTCGCAGTTCGTAACACAAACGGTTTAGCCTCAGGAATTTTAAAAATCGAGAATTTTAAAAATAGCTAAATTTAGTAGTAGGTTTTAAATTCTTCTTAAACACGTTTCAATCATGTAGATAGCTTGCTTTCTGTCTAAAAAGCACATTTAGAAATTCCTGGCACAAACGGCTTAGCCCCAGGAATTTTAAAAATCGATAATTTTAAAAATAGCTAAATTTAGTAGTAGGTTTTAAATTATTCTTAAACTCGTTTCAATCATTTAGCTAGCTTGCTTTCTATCTAAAAAGCACATTTCGAAGTTCGTAACACAAACGGTTTAGCCCCAGGAATTTTAAAAATCGAGAATTTTAAAAATAGCTAATTTTAGTAGTAGGTTTTAAATTCTCCTTAAACTCGATTCAATCATGTAGATAGCTTGCTTTCTGTGTAAAATTGATATTAAGAAGTTCGTAACACAAACCGTTTAGCCTCGGGAATTTTAAAAATCGTGAATTTTAAAAATAGCTAAAGTTAGTAGTAGGGTTTAAATTCTACTTATGCTGGTATCAATCATGTTGATGGCTTGCTTTCTGCCTAAAAACCACATTCAGAAGTTCGTAACACAAACGGTTTAGCCTCAGGAATTTTAAAAATCGAGAATTTTAAAAATAGCTAAATTTAGTAGTAGGTTTTAAATTCTTCTTAAACACGTTTCAATCATGTAGATGGCTTGCTTTCTGTCTAAAAAGCACATTTAGAAATTCCTGGCACAAACGGTTTAGCCCCAGGAATTTTAAAAATCGATAATTTTAAAAATAGCTAAATTTAGTAGTAGGTTTTAAATTCTTCTTAAACTCGTTTCAATCATGTAGCTAGCTTGCTTTCTATCTAAAAAGCACATTTCGAAGTTCGTAACACAAACGGTTTAGCCCCAGGAATTTTAAAAATCGAGAATTTTAAAAATAGCTAATTTTAGTAGTAGGTTTTAAATTCTCCTTAAACTCGATTCAATCATGTAGATAGCTTGCTTTCTGTGTAAAATTCATATTAAGAAGTTCGTAACACAAACCGTTTAGCCTCGGGAATTTTAAAAATCGTGAATTTTAAAAATAGCTAAATTTAGTAGTAGGGTTTAAATTCTACTTATGCTGGTATCAATCATGTAGATGGCTTGATTTCTGCCTAAAAAGCACATTTAGAAGTTCGTAACACAAACGGTTTAGCCTCAGGAATTTTAAAAATCGAGAATTTTAAAAATAGCTAAATTTAGTAGTAGGGTTTAAATTCTACTTATGCTGGTATCAATCATGTAGATGGCTTGCTTTCTGCCTAAAAAGCACATTTAGAAGTTCGTAACACAAACGGTTTAGCCTCGGGAATTTTAAAAATCGTGAATTTTAAAAATAGCTAAATTTAGTAGTAGGGTTTAAATTCTACTTATGCTGGTATCAATCATGTAGATGGCTTGATTTCTGCCTAAAAAGCACATTTAGAAGTTCGTAACACAAACGGTTTAGCCTCAGGAATTTTAAAAATCGAGAATTTTAAAAATAGCTAATTTTAGTAGTAGGTTTTAAATTCTTTTTAAACTCGTTTCAATCATGTATATACCTTGCTTTCTGTGTAAAACGCATATTAAGAAGTTCGTAACACAAACGGTTTAGCCTCAGGAATTTTAAAAATCGTAAATTTTAAAAATAGCTAAATTTAGTAGTAGGGTTTAAATTCTACTTATGCTGGTATCAATCATGTAGATGGCTTGATTTCTGCCTAAAAAGCACATTTAGAAGTATCAATCATGTAGATGGCTTGCTTTCTGCCTAAAAAGCACATTTAGAAGTTCGTAACACCAACGGTTTAGCCTCGGGAATTTTAAAAGTCAAGAATTTTAAAAATAGCTAAATTTAGTAGTAGGGTTTAAATTCTACTTATGCTGGTATCAATCATGTAGATGGCTTGCTTTCTGCCTAAAAAGCACATTTAGAAGTTCGTAACACAAACGGTTTAGCCTCAGGAATTTTAAAAATCGAGAATTTTAAAAATAGCTAAATTTAGTAGTAGGTTTTAAATTCTTCTTAAACTCGTTTCAATCATGTAGCTAGCTTGCTTTCTATCTAAAAAGCACATTTAGAAGCTCGTAACACAAACGGTTTAGCCTCAGGAATTTTAAAAATCGAGAACTTTAAAAATAGCTAAATTTAGTAGTAGGTTTTAAATTCTTCTTAAACTCGTTTCAATCATGTAGCTAGCTTGCTTTCTATCTAAAAAGCACATTTGGAAGTTCGTAACACAAACTGTTTAGTCTCAGGAATTTAAAAAATCGTAAATTTTAAAAATAGCTAAATTTAGTAGTATGGTTTAAATTCTACTTATGCTGGTATCAATCATGTAGATGGCTTGATTTCTGTCTAAAAAGCACATTTAGAAGTTCGTAACACAAACGGTTTAGCATCAGGAATTTTAAAAGTCAAGAACTTTAAAAATAGCTAAATTTAGTAGTAGGGTTTAAATTCTACTTATGCTGGTATCAATTATGTAGATGGCTTGCTTTCTGTCTAAAAAGCACATTTAGAAGTTCGTAACACAAACGGTTTAGCCTCGTGAATTTTAAAAGTCAAGAATTTTAAAAATAGCTAAATTTAGTAGTAGGGTTCAAATTCTACTTATGCTGGTTTCAATCATGTTGATGGCTTGCTTTCTGCCTAAAAAGCACATTTAGAAGTTCGTAACACAAACGGTTTAGCCCCAGGAATTTTAAAAATCGAGAATTTTAAAAATAGCTAATTTTAGTAGTAGGTTTTAAATTCTCCTTAAACTCGATTCAATCATGTAGATAGCTTGCTTTCTGTGTAAAATTCATATTAAGAAGTTCGTAACACAAACCGTTTAGCCTCGGGAATTTTAAAAATCGTGAATTTTAAAAATAGCTAAATTTAGTAGTAGGGTTTAAATTCTACTTATGCTGGTATCAATCATGTAAATGGCTTGATTTCTGCCTAAAAACCACATTTAGAAGTTCGTAACACAAACGGTTTAGCCTCAGGAATTTTAAAAATCGAGAATTTTAAAAATAGCTAAATTTAGTAGTAGGTTTTAAATTCTTCTTAAACTCGTTTCAATCATGTAGCTAGCTTGATTTCTATATAAAAAGCACATTTAGAAGTTCGTAACACAAACGGTTTAGCTTCAGGAATTTTAAAAATCGAGAACTTTAAAAATAGCTAAATTTAGTAGTAGGTTTTAAATTATTCTTAAACTCGTTTCAATCATGTAGCTAGTTTGCTTTCTATCTAAAAAGCACATTTAGAAGTTCGTAACACAAACGGTTTAGCCTCAGGAATTTTAAAAATCGTAAATTTTAAAAATAGCTAAATTTAGTAGTATGGTTTAAATTCTACTTATGCTGGTATCAATCATGTAGATGGCTTGATTTCTGCCTAAAAAGCACATTTAGAAGTTCGTAACACAAACGGTTTAGCCTCGTGAATTTTAAAAGTCAAGAATTTTAAAAATAGCTAAATTTAGTAGTAGGGTTCAAATTCTACTTATGCTGGCATCAATCATGTTGATGGCTTGCTTTCTGCCTAAAAAGCACATTTAGAAGTTCGTAACACAAACGGTTTAGCCTCGTGAATTTTAAAAGTCAAGAATTTTAAAAATAGCTAAATTTAGTAGTAGGGTTCAAATTCTACTTATGCTGGTATCAATCATGTTGATGGCTTGCTTTCTGCCTAAAAAGCACATTTAGAAGTTCGTAACACAAACGGTTTAACCTCAGGAATTTTAAAAATCGAGAATTTTAAAAATAGCTAAATTTAGTAGTAGGTTTTAAATTCTTCTTAAACACGTTTCAATCATGTAGATGGCTTGCTTTCTGTCTAAAAAGCACATTTAGAAATTCCTGGCACAAACGGTTTAGCCCCAGGAATTTTAAAAATCGATAATTTTAAAAATAGCTAAATTTAGTAGTAGGGTTTAAATTCTACTTATGCTGGTATCAATCATGTATATGTCTTGATTTCTGCCTAAAAAGCACATTTAGAAGTTCGTAACACAAACGGTTTAGCCTCAGGAATTTTAAAAATCGAGAATTTTAAAAATAGCTAAATTTAGTAGTAGGTTTTAAATTCTTCTTAAACTCGTTTCAATCATGTAGCTAGCTTGCTTTCTTTCTAAATAGCACATTTAGAAGTTCGTAACACAAACGGTTTAGCCTCAGGAATTTTAAAAATCGAGAACTTTAAAAATAGCTAAATTTAGTAGTAGGTTTTAAATTCTTCTTAAACTCGTTTCAATCATGTAGCTAGCTTGCTTTCTATCTAAAAAGCACATTTAGAAGTTCGTAACACAAACGGTTTAGCCTCAGGAATTTTAAAAATCGTAAATTTTAAAAATAGCTAAATTTAGTAGTAGGGTTTAAATTCTACTTATGCTGGTATCATCATGTAGATGGCTTGATTTCAGCCTAAAAAGCACATTTAGAAGTTCGTAACACAAACGGTTTAGCATCAGGAATTTTAAAAGTCAAGAACTTTAAAAATAGCTAAATTTAGTAGTAGGGTTGAAATTCTACTTATGCTGGTATCAATCATGTAGATGGCTTGCTTTCTGCCTAAAAAGCACATTTAGAAGTTCGTAACACAAACGGTTTAGCCTCGGGAATTTTAAAAATCGTGAATTTTAAAAATAGCTAAATTTAGTAGTAGGATTTAAATTCTACTTATGCTGGTATCAATCATGTAGATGGCTTGATTTCTGCCTAAAAAGCACATTTAGAAGTTCGTAACACAAACGGTTTAGCCTCAGGAATTTTAAAAATCGAGAATTTTAAAAATAGCTAATTTTAGTAGTAGGTTTGAAATTCTTTTTAAACTCGTTTCAATCATGTATATACCTTGCTTTCTGTGTAAAACGCATATTAAGAGGTTCGTAACACAAACGGTTTAGCCTCAGGAATTTTAAAAATCGAGAATTTTAAAAATAGCTAAATTTATTAGTAGGGTTTAAATTCTACTTATGCTGGTATCAATCATGTAGATGGCTTGCTTTCTGCCTAAAAAGCACATTTAGAAGTTCGTAACACAAACGGTTTAGAATCGGGAATTTTAAAAGTCAAGAATTTTAAAAATATCTAAATTTAGTAGTAGGGTTTAAATTCTACTTATGCTGCTATCAATCATGCAGATGG
Organism: Melanotus villosus; assembly: GCA_963082815.1. NCBI lineage: Eukaryota > Metazoa > Arthropoda > Insecta > Coleoptera > Elateridae > Melanotus > Melanotus villosus. The sequence goes on from OY720425.1 coordinate 22,726,409, forward strand.
CTTGCTTTCTGCCTAAAAAGCACATTTAGAAGTTCGTAACACAAACGGTTTAGCCTCAGGAATTTTAAGAATCGAGAATTTGAAAATTAGCTAAATTTAGTAGTGGGTTTTAAATTCTACTTAAACTCGTTTCAATCATGTAGATGGCTTGCTTTCTGTCTAAAAAGCACATTTAGAAGTTCGTAGCACAAACGGTTTAGCCCCAGGAATTTTAAAAATCGAGAATTTTTAAAATAGCTAAATTTAGTAGTAGGGTTTAAATTCTACTTATGATGGTATCAATCACGTAGATGGCTTGTTTTCTGCCTAAAAAGCTCATGTAGAAGTTCGTAACACAAACGGTTTAGCCTCAGGAATTTTAAAAATCGAGAATTTTAAAAATAGCTAAATTTAGTAGATGGTTTTAAATTCTTCTTAAACTCGTTTCAATCATGTAGCTAGCTTGCTTTCTATCTAAAAAGCACATTTAGAAGTTCGTAACACAAACGGTTTAGCCTCAGGAATTTTAAAAATCGTAAATTTTAAAAATAGCTAAATTTAGTAGTAGGGTTTAAATTCTACTTATGCAGGTATCAATCATGTAGATGGCTTGATTTCTGCCTAAAAAGCACATTTAGAAGTTCGTAACACAAACGGTTTAGCCTCAGGAATTTTAAAAATCGTAAATTTTAAAAATAGCTAAATTTAGTAGTAGGGTTCAAATTCTACTTATGCTGGTATCAATCATGTTGATGGCTTGCTTTCTGCCTAAAAAGCACATTTAGAAGTTCGTAACACAAACGGTTTAGCCTCGTGAATTTTAAAAGTCAAGAATTTTAAAAATAGCTAAATTTAGTAGTAGGGTTCAAATTCTACTTATGCTGGTATCAATCATGTTGATGGCTTGCTTTCTGCCTAAAAAGCACATTTAGAAGTTCGTAACACAAACGGTTTAACCTCAGGAATTTTAAAAATCGAGAATTTTAAAAATAGCTAAATTTAGTAGTAGGTTTTAAATTCTTCTTAAACACGTTTCAATCATGTAGATGGCTTGCTTTCTGTCTAAAAAGCACATTTAGAAATTCCTGGCACAAACGGTTTAGCCCCAGGAATTTTAAAAATCGATAATTTTAAAAATAGCTAAATTTAGTAGTAGGGTTTAAATTCTACTTATGCTGGTATCAATCATGTATATGTCTTGATTTCTGCCTAAAAAGCACATTTAGAAGTTCGTAACACAAACGGTTTAGCCTCAGGAATTTTAAAAATCGAGAATTTTAAAAATAGCTAAATTTAGTAGTAGGTTTTAAATTCTTCTTAAACTCGTTTCAATCATGTAGCTAGCTTGCTTTCTTTCTAAATAGCACATTTAGAAGTTCGTAACACAAACGGTTTAGCCTCAGGAATTTTAAAAATCGAGAACTTTAAAAATAGCTAAATTTAGTAGTAGGTTTTAAATTCTTCTTAAACTCGTTTCAATCATGTAGCTAGCTTGCTTTCTATCTAAAAAGCACATTTAGAAGTTCGTAACACAAACGGTTTAGCCTCAGGAATTTTAAAAATCGTAAATTTTAAAAATAGCTAAATTTAGTAGTAGGGTTTAAATTCTACTTATGCTGGTATCAATCATGTAGATGGCTTGATTTCTGCCTAAAAAGCACATTTAGAAGTTCGTAACACAAACGGTTTAGCATCAGGAATTTTAAAAGTCAAGAACTTTAAAAATAGCTAAATTTAGTAGTAGGGTTTAAATTCTACTTATGCTGGTATCAATCATGTAGATGGCTTGCTTTCTGCCTAAAAAGCACATTTAGAAGTTCGTAACACAAACGGTTTAGCCTCGGGAATTTTAAAAATCGTGAATTTTAAAAATAGCTAAATTTAGTAGTAGGGTTTAAATTCTACTTATGCTGGTATCAATCATGTAGATGGCTTGATTTCTGCCTAAAAAGCACATTTAGAAGTTCGTAACACAAACGGTTTAGCCTCAGGAATTTTAAAAATCGAGAATTTTAAAAATAGCTAATTTTAGTAGTAGGTTTGAAATTCTTTTTAAACTCGTTTCAATCATGTATATACCTTGCTTTCTGTGTAAAACGCATATTAAGAGGTTCGAAACACAAACGGTTTAGCCTCAGGAATTTTAAAAATCGAGAATTTTAAAAATAGCTAAATTTATTAGTAGGGTTTAAATTCTACTTATGCTGGTATCAATCATGTAGATGGCTTGCTTTCTGCCTAAAAAGCACATTTAGAAGTTCGTAACACAAACGGTTTAGAATCGGGAATTTTAAAAGTCAAGAATTTTAAAAATATCTAAATTTAGTAGTAGGGTTTAAATTCTACTTATGCTGCTATCAATCATGCAGATGGCTTGCTTTCTGCCTAAAAAGCACATTTAGAAGTTCGTAACACAAACGGTTTAGCCTCAGGAATTTTAAGAATCGAGAATTTGAAAATTAGCTAAATTTAGTAGTGGGTTTTAAATTCTACTTAAACTCGTTTCAATCATGTAGATGGCTTGCTTTCTGTCTAAAAAGCACATTTAGAAGTTCGTAGCACAAACGGTTTAGCCCCAGGAATTTTAAAAATCGAGAATTTTTAAAATAGCTAAATTTAGTAGTAGGGTTTAAATTCTACTTATGATGGTATCAATCACGTAGATGGCTTGTTTTCTGCCTAAAAAGCTCATGTAGAAGTTCGTAACACAAACGGTTTAGCCTCAGGAATTTTAAAAATCGAGAATTTTAAAAATAGCTAAATTTAGTAGATGGTTTTAAATTCTTCTTAAACTCGTTTCAATCATGTAGCTAGCTTGCTTTCTATCTAAAAAGCACATTTAGAAGTTCGTAACACAAACGGTTTAGCCTCAGGAATTTTAAAAATCGTAAATTTTAAAAATAGCTAAATTTAGTAGTAGGGTTTAAATTCTACTTATGCAGGTATCAATCATGTAGATGGCTTGATTTCTGCCTAAAAAGCACATTTAGAAGTTCGTAACACAAACGGTTTAGCATCAGGAATTTTAAAAGACAAGAACTTTAAAAATAGCTAAATTTAGTAGTAGGGTTTAAATTCTACTTATGCTGGTATCAATCATGTAGATGGCTTGCTTTCTGCCTAAAAAGCACATTTAGAAGTTCGTAACACAAACGGTTTAGCCTCGGGAATTTTAAAAATCGTGAATTTTAAAAATAGCTAAATTTATTAGTAGGGTTTAAATTCTACTTATGCTGGTATCAATCATGTAGATGGCTTGCTTTCTGCCTAAAAAGCACATTTAGAAGTTCGTAACACAAACGGTTTAGCCTCAGGAATTTTAAGAATCGAGAATTTGAAAATTAGCTAAATTTAGTAGTGGGTTTTAAATTCTACTTAAACTCGTTTCAATCATGTAGATGGCTTGCTTTCTGTCTAAAAAGCACATTTAGAAGTTCGTAGCACAAACGGTTTAGCCCCAGGAAATTTAAAAATCGAGAATTTTTAAAATAGCTAAATTTAGTAGTAGGGTTTAAATTCTACTTATGATGGTATCAATCACGTAGATGGCTTGTTTTCTGCCTAAAAAGCTCATGTAGAAGTTCGTAACACAAACGGTTTAGCCTCAGGAATTTTAAAAATCGAGAATTTTAAAAATAGCTAAATTTAGTAGTTGGTTTTAAATTCTTCTTAAACTCATTTCAATCATGTAGCTAGCTTGCTTTCTATCTAAAAAGCACATTTAGAAGTTCGTAACACAAACGGTTTAGCCTCAGGAATTTTAAAAATCGTAAATTTTAAAAATAGCTAAATTTAGTAGTAGGGTTTAAATTCTACTTATGCAGGTATCAATCATGTAGATGGCTTGATTTCTGCCTAAAAAGCACATTTAGAAGTTCGTAACACAAACGGTTTAGCATCAGGAATTTTAAAAGTCAAGAACTTTAAAAATAGCTAAATTTAGTAGTAGGGTTTAAATTCTACTTATGGTGGTATCAATCATGTAGATGGCTTGCTTTCTGCCTAAAAAGCACATTTAGAAGTTCGTAACACAAACGGTTTAGCCTCGGGAATTTTAAAAATCGTGAATTTTAAAAATAGCTAAATTTAGTAGTAGGGTTTAAATTCTACTTATGCAGGTATCAATCATGTAGATGGCTTGATTTCTGCCTAAAAAGCACATTTAGAAGTTCGTAACACAAACGGTTTAGCCTCAGGAATTTTAAAAATCGAGAATTTTAAAAATAGCTAATTTTAGTAGTAGGTTTTAAATTCTTTTTAAACTCGTTTCAATCATGTATATACCTTGCTTTCTGTGTAAAACGCATATTAAGAAGTTCGTAACACAAACGGTTTAGCCTCATGAATTTTAAAAATCGAGAATTTTAAAAATAGCTAAATTTATTAGTAGGGTTTAAATTCTACTTATGCTGGTATCAATCATGTAGATGGCTTGCTTTCTGCCTAAAAAGCACATTTAGAAGTTCGTAACACAAACGGTTTAGAATCGGGAATTTTAAAAGTCAAGAATTTTAAAAATAGCTAAATTTATTAGTAGGGTTTAAATTCTACTTATGCTGGTATCAATCATGTAGATGGCTTGCTTTCTGCCTAAAAAGCACATTTAGAAGTTCGTAACACAAACGGTTTAGCCTCAGGAATTTTAAGAATCGAGAATTTGAAAATTAGCTAAATTTAGTAGTGGGTTTTAAATTCTACTTAAACTCGTTTCAATCATGTAGATGGCTTGCTTTCTGTCTAAAAAGCACATTTAGAAGTTCGTAGCACAAACGGTTTAGCCCCAGGAATTTTAAAAATCGAGAATTTTTAAAATAGCTAAATTTAGTAGTAGGGTTTAAATTCTACTTATGATGGTATCAATCACGTAGATGGCTTGTTTTCTGCCTAAAAAGCTCATGTAGAAGTTCGTAACACAAACGGTTTAGCCTCAGGAATTTTAAAAATCGAGAATTTTAAAAATAGCTAAATTTAGTAGTTGGTTTTAAATTCTTCTTAAACTCTTTTCAATCATGTAGCTAGCTTGCTTTCTATCTAAAAAGCACATTTAGAAGTTCGTAACACAAACGGTTTAGCCTCAGGAATTTTAAAAATCGAGAATTTTAAAAATAGCCAAATTTAGTAGTAGATTTTAAATTCTTCTTAAACTCGTTTCAATCATGTAGCTAGCTTGCTTTCTATCTAAATAGCACATTTAGAAGTTCGTAACACAAACGGTTTAGCCTCAGGAATTTTAAAAATCGAGAACTTTAAAAATAGCTAAATTTAGTAGTAGGTTTTAAATTCTTCTTAAACTCGTTTCAATCATGTAGCTAGCTTGCTTTCTATCTAAAAAGCACATTTAGAAGTTCGTAACACAAACGGTTTAGCCTCAGGAATTTTAAAAATCGTAAATTTTAAAAATAGCTAAATTTAGTAGTAGGGTTTAAATTCTACTTATGCTGGTATCAATCATGTAGATGGCTTGATTTCTGCCTAAAAAGCACATTTAGAAGTTCGTAACACAAACGGTGTAGCATCAGGAATTTTAAAAGTCAAGAACTTTAAAAATAGCTAAATTTAGTAGTAGGGTTTAAATTCTACTTATGCTGGTATCAATCATGTAGATGGCTTGCTTTCTGCCTAAAAAGCAAATTTAGAAGTTTGTAACACAAACGGTTTAGCCTCAGGAATTGTAAAAAACGAGAATTTTAAAAATAGCTAATTTTAGTAGTAGGTTTTAAATTCTCCTTAAACTCGTTTCAATCATGTAGATAGCTTGCTCTCTATCTAAAAAGCACATTTAGAAGTTCGTAACACAAACGGTTTAGCCTCAGGAATTTTAAAAACCGTAAATTTTAAAAATAGCTAAATTTAGTAGTAGGGTTTAAATTCTACTTATGCAGGTATCAATCATGTAGATGGCTTGATTTCTGCCTAAAAAGCACATTTAGAAGTTCGTAACACAAACGGTTTAGCATCAGGAATTTTAAAAGTCAAGAACTTTAAAAATAGCTAAATTTAGTAGTAGGGTTTAAATTCTACTTATGCTGGTATCAATCATGTAGATGGCTTGCTTTCTGCCTAAAAAGCACATTTAGAAGTTCGTAACACAAACGGTTTAGCCTCGGGAATTTTAAAAATCGTGAATTTTAAAAATAGCTAAATTTAGTAGTAGGGTTTAAATTCTACTTATGCTGGTATCAATCATGTAGATGGCTTGATTTCTGCCTAAAAAGCACATTTAGAAGTTCGTAACACAAACGGTTTAGCCTCAGGAATTTTAAAAATCGAGAATTTTAAATATAGCTAATTTTAGTAGTAGGTTTTAAATTCTTTTTAAACTCGTTTCAATCATGTATATACCTTGCTTTCTGTATAAAACGCATATTAAGAAGTTCGTAACACAAACGGTTTAGCCTCAGGAATTTTAAAAATCGAGAATTTTAAAAATAGCTAAATTTATTAGTAGGGTTTAAATTCTACTTATGCTGGTATCAATCATGTAGATGGCTTGCTTTCTGCCTAAAAAGCACATTTAGAAGTTCGTAACACAAACGGTTTAGAATCGGGAATTTTAAAAGTCAAGAATTTTAAAAATATCTAAATTTAGTAGTAGGGTTTAAATTCTACTTATGCTGCTATCAATCATGTAGATGGCTTGCTTTCTGCCTAAAAAGCACATTTAGAAGTTCGTATCACAAACGGTTTAGCCTCAGGAATTTTAAGAATCGTAAATTTTTAAAATAGCTAAATTTAGTAGTAGGGTTTAAATTCTACTTATGATGGTAGCAATCACGTAGATGGCTTGTTTTCTGCCTAAAAAGCTCATGTAGAAGTTCGTAACACAAAGGGTTTAGCCTCAGGAATTTTAAAAATCGAGAACTTTAAAAATAGCTAAATTTAGTAGTTGGTTTTAAATTCTTCTTAAACTCGTTTCAATCATGTAGCTAGCTTGCTTTCTATCTAAAAAGCACATTTAGAAGTTCGTAACACAAACGGTTTAGCCTCAGGAATTTTAAAAATCGAGAATTTTAAAAAAGAGAGATTTATATAATTGCCTGATTAAAAATGCGAGATTTTTATAATTGCCCAGGTTAAACTGTAGGAGATACAAATTTCTAAATATGCTTATTATGGTTTCAGACGTCGTTCTATGCAGCTAAAATGAATTTAAAACGAATTTATTAATTTTTGGTAATTTTATAAATGCGAGATTTTTATAATTCCCCAGGCTAAACTGTAGGTGATACAAATTTCTAAATGTCCTTATTATTACTTAAGACGTCGTTCTATACAGCTAAAATGAGTTTCAATCAAATTTATTAATTTTTGGTAATTTTAAAAAAGACAGATTTTTATAATTGCCAGATTAAAAATTCGAGATTTTTATAATTGCCCAGGCTAAACCGTAGGAGATACAAATTTCTAAATATGCTTATTATGGTTTCAGACGTCGTTCTATGCAGCTAAAATGAATTTAAAACGAATTTATTAATTTTTGGTAATTTTATAAATGCGAGATTTTTATAATTCTGCAGGCTAAACCGTAGGTGATACAAATTTCTAAATGTCCTTATTACTACTTAAGACGTCGTTCTATACAGCTAAAATGAGTTTCAATCAAATTTATTAATTTTTGGTAATTTTAAAAAAGACAGATTTTTATAATTGCCAGATTAAAAATTCGAGATTTTTATAATTGCCCAGGCTAAACCGTAGGAGATACAAATTTCTAAATATGCTTTTTATGGTTTCAGACGTCGTTCTATGCAGCTAAAATGAATTTAAAACGAATTTATTAATTTTTGGTAATTTTATAAATGCGAGATTTTTATAATTCTGCAGGCTAAACCGTAGGTGATACAAATTTCTAAATGTCCTTATTATTACTTAAGACGTTGTTCTATGCTGCTAAAATGAGTTTAAATCGAATTTATTAATTTTGGGTAATTTTAAAAAAGACAGATTTTTATAATTGCCAGATTAAAAATGAGAGATTTTTATAATTGCCCAGGCTAAACTGTAGGAGATACAAATTTCTAAATATGCTTATTATGGTTTCAGACGTCGTTCTATGCAGCTAAAATGAATTTAAAACGAATTTATTAATTTTTGGAAAGAGATTTTTATAATCCTGCAGGCTAAACCGTAGGTGATACAAATTTCTAAATGTCCTTATTATTATTTAAGACGTCGTTCTATGCAGCTAAAATGAGTTTAAGCCGAATTTATTTATTTTTGGTAATTTTAAAAAAGAGAGATTTTTATTATTGCCAGATTAAAAATGCGAGATTTTTATAATTGCCCAGGCTAAACTGTAGGAGATACAAATTTCTAAATATGCTTATTATGGTTTCACACGTCGTTCTATGCAGCTAGAATGAATTTAAAACGAATTTATTAATTTTTGGTAATTTTATAAATGCGAGATTTTTATAATTCCCCAGGCTAAACTGTAGGTGATACAAATTTCTAAATGTCCTTATTATTATTTAAGACGTCGTTCTATGCAGCTAAAATGAGTTTAAATCGAATTTATTAATTTTTGGTAATTTTAAAAATGAGTGATTTTTATAATTGCCAGATTAAAAATGCGAGATTTTTATAATTGCCCAGGCTAAACTGTAGGAGATACAAATTTCTAAATATGCTTATTATGGTCTCAGACGTCGTTCTATGCAGCTAAAATGAATTTAAAACGAATTTATTAATTTTTGGTAATTTTATAAATGCGAGATTTTTATAATTCCCCAGGCTAAACCGTAGGTGATACAAATTTCTAAATGTCCTTATTATTACTTAAGACGTCGTTCTATACAGCTAAAATGAGTTTAAATCGAATTTATTAATTTTTGGTAATTTTAAAAAAGACAGATTTTTATAATTGCCAGATTAGATTTTTATAATTGCCCAGGCTAAACTGTAGGAGATACAAATTTCTAAATATGTTTATTATGGTTTCAGACGTCGTTCTATGCAGCTAAAATGAGTTTAAATCGAATTTATTAATTTTTGGTAATTTTATAAATGCGAGATTTTTATAATTCCCCAGGCTAAACCGTAGGTGATAAAAATTTCTAAATGTCCTTATTATTATTTAAGACGTCGTTCTATGCAGCTAAAATGAGTTTAAGCCGAATTTATTAATTTTTGGTAATTTTAAAAAAGACAGATTTTTATAATTGCCATATTAAAAATTCGAGATTTTTATAATTGCCCAGGCTAAACCGTAGGAGATACAAATATTTAAATATGCTTATTATGGTTTTAGACGTCGTTCTATGCAGCTAAAATGAATTTAAAACGAATTTATTAATTTTTGGTAATTTAATAAATGCGAGATTTTTATAATTCTGCAGGCTAAACCGTAGGTGATACAAATTTCTAAATGTCCTTATTATTACTTAAGACGTCGTTCTATACAGCTAAAATGAGTTTAAATCGAATTTATTAATTTTTGGTAATTTTAAAAAAGACAGATTTTTATAATTGCCAGATTAAAAATGCGAGATTTTTATTATTGCCCAGGCTAAACTGTAGGAGATACAAATTTCTAAATATGCTTATTATGGTTTCAGACGTCGTTCTATGCAGCTAAAATGAATTTAAAACGAATTTATTAATTTTTGGTAATTTTATAAATGCGAGATTTTTATAATTCTGCAGGCTAAACCGTAGGTGATACAAATTTCTAAATGTCCTCATTATTACTTAAGACGTCGTTCTATGCAGCTAAAATGAGTTTAAATCGAATTTATTAATTTTTGGTAATTTTAAAAAAGACAGATTTTTATAATTGCCAGATTAAAAATGCGAGATTTTTATTATTGCCCAGGCTAAACTGTAGGAGATACAAATTTCTAAATATGCTTATTATGGTTTCAGACGTCGTTCTATGCAGCTAAAATGAATTTAAAACGAATTTATTAATTTTTGGTAATTTTATAAATGCGAGATTTTTATAATTCTGCAGGCTAAACCGTAGGTGATACAAATTTCTAAATGTCCTCATTATTACTTAAGACGTCGTTCTATGCAGCTAAAATGAGTTTAAATCGAATTTATTAATTTTTGGTAATTTTAAAAAAGAGAGATTTTTATAATTGCCAGATTAAAAATGCGAGATTTTTATAATTGCCCAGGCTAAACTGTAGGAGATACAAATTTCTAAATATATTTATTATGGTTTCAGACGTCGTTCTATGCAGCTAAAATGAGTTTAAATCGAATTTATTAATTTTTGGTAATTTTATAAATGCGAGATTTTTATAATTCCCCAGGCTAAACCGTAGGTGATAAAAATTTCTAAATGTCCTTATTATTATTTAAGACGTTGTTCTATGCAGCTAAAATGAGTTTAAGCCGAATTTATTAATTTTTGGTAATTTTAAAAAAGACAGATTATTATAATTGCCAGATTAAAATGCGAGATTTTTATAATTGCCCAGGCTAAACTGTAGGAGATACAAATTTCTAAATATGCTTATTATGGTTTTAGACGTCGTTCTATGCAGCTAAAATGAATTTAAAACGAATTTATTAATTTTTGGTAATTTTATAAATGCGAGATTTTTATAATTCTGCAGGCTAAACCGTAGGCGATACAAATTTCTAAATGTCCTTATTATTACTTAAGACGTCGTTCTATCCAGCTAAAATGAGTTTAAATCGAATTTATTAATTTTAGGTAATTTTAAAAAAGAGAGATTTTTATAATTGCCCGATTAAAAATGCGAGATTTTTATAATTGCCCAGGCTAAACTGTAGGAGATACAAATTTCTAAATATGCTTATTATGGTTTCAGACGTCGTTCTATACAGCTAAAATGAATTTTAATCGAATTTATTAATTTTTGTTAATTTTATAAATGCGAGATTTTTATAATTCTGCAGGCTAAACCGTAGGTGATACAAATTTCTAAATGTCCTTATTATTACTTAAGACGTCGTTCTATCCAGCTAAAATGAGTTTAAATCGAATTTATTAATTTTTGGTAATTTTAAAAAAGAGAGATTTTTATAATTGCCTGATTAAAAATGCGAGATTTTTATAATTGCCCAGGCTAAACTGTAGGAGATACAAATTTCTAAATATGCTTATTATGGTTTCAGACGTCGTTCTATACAGCTAAAATGAATTTAAATCGAATTTATTAATTTTTGGTAATTTTATAAATGCCAGATTTTTATAATTCCCCAGGCTAAACTGTAGGAAATACAAATTTCTAAATATGCTTATTATGGTTTCACACGTCGTTCTATGCAGCTAGAATGAATTTAAAACGAATTTATTAATTTTTGGTAATTTTATAAATGCGAGATTTTTATAATTCCCCAGGCTAAACCGTAGGTGATACAAATTTCTAAATGTCCTTATTATTATTTAAGACGTCGTTCTATGCAGCTAAAATGAGTTTAAATCGAATTTATTAATTTTTGGTAATTTTAAAAAAGAGTGATTTTTATAATTGCCAGATTAAAAATGCGAGATTTTTATAATTGCCCAGGCTAAACTGTAGGAGATACAAATTTCTAAATATGCTTATTATGGTCTCAGACGTCGTTCTATGCAGCTAAAATGAATTTAAAACGAATTTATTAATTTTTGGTAATTTTATAAATGCGAGATTTTTATAATTCCCCAGGCTAAACCGTAGGTGAAACAAATTTCTAAATGTCCTTATTATTACTTAAGACGTCGTTCTATACAGCTAAAATGAGTTTAAATCGAATTTATAAATTTTTGGTAATTTTAAAAAAGACAGATTTTTATAATTGCCAGATTAAAAATTCGAGATTTTTATAATTCCCCAGGCTAAACCGTAGGTGATACAAATTTCTAAATGTCCTTATTATTACTTAAGACGTCGTTCTATGCACCTAAAATGAGTTTAAAACGAATTTATTAATTTTTGGTAATTTTAAAAAAGACAGATTTTTATAATTGCCAGATTAAAAATGCGAGATTTTTATAATTGCCCAGGCTAAACTGTAGGAGATACAAATTTCTAAATATGCTTATTATGGTTTCAGACGTCGTTCTATGCAGCTAAAATGAATTTACAACGATTTTATTAATTTTTGTTAATTTTATAAATGCGAGATTTTTATAATTCTGCAGGCTAAACCGTAGGTGATACAAATTTCTAAATGTCCTTATTATTACTTAAGACGTCTTTCTATGCAGCTAAAATGAGTTTAAATCGAATTTATTAATTTTTGGTAATTTTAAAAAAGAGAGATTTTTATAATTGCCAGATTAAAAATGCGAGATTTTTATAATTGCCCAGGCTAAACTGTAGGAGATACAAATTTCTAAATATGTTTATTATGGTTTCAGACGTCGTTCTATGCAGCTAAAATGAGTTCAAATCGAATTTATTAATTTTTGGTAATTTTATAAATGCGAGATTTTTATAATTCCCCAGGCTAAACCGTAGGTGATAAAAATTTCTAAATGTCCTTATTATTATTTAAGACGTCGTTCTATGCAGCTAAAATGAGTTTAAGCCGAATTTATTAATTTTTGGTAATTTTAAAAAAGACAGATTTTTATAATTGCCAGATTAAAAATTCGAGATTTTTATAATTGCCCAGGCTAAACCGTAGGAGATACAAATTTCTAAATATGCTTATTATGGTTTTAGACGTCGTTCTATACAGCTAAAATGAATTTAAAACGAATTTATTAATTTTTGGTAATTTTATAAATGCGAGATTTTTATAATTCCCCAGGCTAAACCGTAGGTGATAAAAATTTCTAAATGTCCTTATTATTATTTAAGACGTCGTTCTATGCAGCTAAAATGAGTTTAAGCCGAATTTATTTATTTTTGGTAATTTTAAAAAAGAGAGATTTTTATTAATGCCAGATTAAAAATGCGAGATTTTTATAATTGCCCAGGCTAAACTGTAGGAGATACAAATTTCTAAATATGTTTATTATGGTTTCAGACGTCGTTCTATGCAGCTAAAATGAGTTTAAATCGAATTTATTAATTTTTGGTAATTTTATAAATGCGAGATTTTTATAATTCCCCAGGGTAAACCGTAGGTGATAAAAATTTCTAAATGTCCTTATTATTATTTAAGACGTCGTTCTATGCAGCTAAAATGAGTTTAAGCCGAATTTATTAATTTTTGGTATTTTTAAAAAAGAGAGATTTTTATAATTGCCAGATTAAAAATGCGAGATTTTTATAATTGCCCAGGCTAAACCGTAGGAGATACAAATTTCTAAATATGATTATTATGGTTTCAGACGTCGTTCTATCCAGCTAAAATGAATTTAAATCGAATTTATTAATTTTTGGTAATTTTATAAATGCGAGATTTTTATAATTCTGCAGGCTAAACCGTAGGTGATACAAATTTCTAAATGTCCTTATTATTACTTAAGACGTCGTTCTATGCAGCTAAAATGAGTTTAAATCGAATTTATTAATTTTTGGTAATTTTAAAAAAGAGAGATTTTTATAATTGCCAGATTAAAAATGCGAGATTTTTATAATTGCCCAGGCTAAACTGTAGGAGATACAAATTTCTAAATATGCTTATTATGGTTTCAGACGTCGTTCTAAACAGCTAAAATGAATTTAAATCGAATTTATTAAATTTTGGTAATTAATTTTAAAAAAGAGAGATTTTTATAATTGCCAGATTAAAAATGCGAGATTTTTATAATTGCCCAGGCTAAACTGTAGGAGATACAAATTTCTAAATATGTTTATTATGGTTTCAGACGTCGTTCTATCCAGCTAAAATGAGTTTAAATCGAATTTATTAATTTTTGGTAATTTTATAAATGCGAAATTTTTATAATTCCCCAGGCTAAACCGTAGGTGATAAAAATTTCTAAATGTCCTTATTATTATTTAAGACGTCGTTCTATGCAGCTAAAATGAGTTTAAGCCGAATTTATTAATTTTTGGTAATTTTAAAAAAGACAGATTTTTATAATTGCCAGATTAAAAATGCGAGATTTTTATAATTGCCCAGGTTAAACTGTAGGAGATACAAATTTCTAAATATGCTTATTATGGTTTCAGACGTCGTTCTATGCAGCTAAAATGAATTTAAAACGAATTTATTAATTTTTGGTAATTTTATAAATGCGAGATTTTTATAATTCTGCAGGCTAAACCGTAGGTGATACAAATTTCTAAATGTCCTTATTATTACTTATGACGTCGTTCTATGCAGCTAAAATGAGTTTAAATCGAATTTATTAATTTTTGGTAATGTTAAAAAAGACAGATTTTTATAATTGCCAGATTAAAAATGCGAGATTTTTATAATTGCCCAGGTTAAACTGTAGGAGATACAAATTTCTAAATTTGCTTATTATGGTTTCAGACGTCGTTCTATGCAGCTAAAGTAGCTAGCTTGCTTTCTATCTAAAAAGCACATTTCGAAGTTCGTAACACAAACGGTTTAGCCTCAGGAATTTTAAGAATCGAGAATTTGAAAAATAGCTAAATTTAGTAGTGGGTTTTAAATTCTACTTAAACTCGTTTCAATCATGTAGATGGCTTGCTTTCTGTCTAAAAAGCACATTTAGAAGTTCGTAGCACAAACGGTTTAGCCCCAGGAATTTTAAAAATCGAGAATTTTAAAAATAGCTAAATTTATTAGTAGGGTTTAAATTCTACTTATGCTGGTTTCAATCATGTAGATGGCTTGCCTTCTGCCTAAAAAGCACATTTAGAAGTTCGTAACACAAACGGTTTAGCCTCAGGAATTTTAAAAATCGAGAATTTTAAAAATAGCTAAATTTATTAGTAGGGTTTAAATTCTACTTATGCTGGTTTCAATCATGTAGATGGCTTGCCTTCTGCCTAAAAAGCACATTTAGAAGTTCGTAACACAAACGGTTTAGCCTCAGGAATTTTAAAAATCGAGAATTTTAAAAATAGCTAATTTTAGTAGTAGGTTTTAAATTCTTTTTAAACTCGTTTCAATCATGTAGATAGCTTGCTTTCTGTGTAAAACGCATATTAAGAAGTTCGTAACACAAACGGTTTAGCCTCAGGAATTTTAAAAGTCAAGAATTTTAAAAATAGCTAAATTTAGTAGTAGGGTTTAAATTCTACTTATGCTGGTATCAATCATGTAGATGGCTTGCTTTCTGCCTAAAAAGCACATTTAGAAGTTCGTAACACAAACGGTTTAGCCTCAGGAATTTTAAGAATCGAGAATTTGAAAAATAGCTAAATTTAGTAGTGGGTTTTAAATTCTACTTAAACTCGTTTCAATCATGTAGATGGCTTGCTTTCTGTCTAAAAAGCACATTTAGAAGTTCGTAGCACAAACGGTTTAGCCCCAGGAATTTTAAAAATCGAGAATTTTAAAAATAGCTAAATTTAGTAGTAGGGTTTAAATTCTACTTATGCTGGTATCAATCATGTAGATGGCTTGTTTTCTGCCTAAAAAGCTCATGTAGAAGTTCGTAATACAAACGGTTTAGCCTCAGGAATTTTAAAAATCGAGAATTTTAAAAATAGCTAAATTTAGTAGTAGGTTTTAAATTCTTCTTAAAATCGTTTCAATCATGTAGATGGCTTGCTCTCTGTCTAAAAAGCACATTTAGAAGTTCGTAGCACAAACGGTTTAGCCCCAGGAATTTCAAAAATCGAGAATTTTAAAAATAGCTAAATTTAGTAGTAGGTTTTAAATTCTTCTTAAACTCTTTTCAGTCATGTATCTAGCTTGCTTTCTATCTAAAAAGCACATTTAGAAGTTCGTAACACAAACGGTTTAGCATCAGGAATATTAAAAGTCAAGAATTGTAAAAATAGCTAAATTTAGTAGTAGGGTATTAATTCTACTTATGCTGGTATCAATCATGTAGATGGCTTGCTTTCTGCCTAAAAAGCTCATGCAGAAGTTCGTAACACAAACGGGTTAGCGTCGGGAATTTTAAAAATCGTGAACATTAAAAATAGCTAAATTTAGTAGTAGGGTTTAAATTCTACTTATGCTGGTATCAATCACGTAGATGCCTTGTTTTCTGCCTAAAAAGCTTATGTAGGAGTTCGTAACACAAACGGTTTAGCCTCAGGAATTTTAAAAATCGTGAGTTTTAAAAATAGCTAAATTTAGTAGTAGGTTTTAAATTCTTCTTAAACTCGTTTCAATCATGTAGCTAGCTTGCTTTCTATCTAAAAAGCACATTTAGAAGTTCGTAACACAAACGGTTTAGCATCAGGAATTTTAAAAATCGAGAATTTTAAAAATAGCTAAATTTAGTAGTAGGTTTTAAATTCTTCTTAAACTCGTTTCAATCATGTAGCTAGCTTGCTTTCTATCTAAAAAGCACATTTAGAAGTTCGTAACACAAACGGTTTAGCATCAGGAATATTAAAAGTCAAGAATTTTAAAAATAGCTAAATTTAGTAGTAGGGTATTAATGAGGCTAAACCGTTTGTGTTACGAACTTCTTAACATGCATTTTACAAAGAAAGCAAGCTATCTGCATGACTGACACGAGTTTAAAAAGAATTTAAAACCTACTACCAAAATTAGCTATTTTTAAAATTCTCGATTTTTAAAATTTCTGAGGCTAAACCGTTTGTGTTACGAACTTCCAAATGTGCTTTTTAGGCAGAAAGCAAGCCATCTACATGATTGATACCAGCATAAGTAGAATTTAAACCCTACTAATAAATTTAGCAATTTTTAAAATTCTTGACTTTTAAAATTCCCGAGGCTAAACCGTTTGTGTTACGAACTTCTAAATGTGCTTTTTAGGCAGAAATCAGGCTAGCTACAAGATTGAAACGAGTTTAAGAAGAATTTAAAACCTACTACTAAATTTAGCTATTTTTGAAGTTCTCAATTTTTAAAATTCCTGAGGCTAAACCGTTTGTGTTACAAACTTCTAAATGTGCTTTTTAGACAGAAAGCAAGCCATCTACATGATTGAAACGTGTTTAAGAAGAATTTAAACCCTACTACTAAATTTAGCTATTTTTAAAATTCTTGACTTTTAAAATTCCCGAGGCTAAACCGTTTGTGTTACGAACTTCTAAATGTCCTTTTTAGGCAGAAAGCAAGCCATCTACATGATTGATACCAGCTTAAGTAGAATTTAAACCCTACTAATAAATTTAGCTATTTTTAAAATTCTCGATTTTTAAAATTCCTGAGGCTAAACCGTTTGTGTTACGAACTTCTTAACATGCATTTTACACAGAAAGCAAGCTATCTGCATGACTGACACGAGTTTAAAAAGAATTTAAAACCTACTTCTAAAATTAGCTATTTTTAAAATTCTCGATTTTTAAAATTTCTGAGGCTAAACCGTTTGTGTTACGAACTTCTAAATGTGCTTTTTAGGCAGAAAGCAAGCCATCTACATGATTGATACCAGCATAAGTAGAATTTAAACCCTACTACTAAATCTAGCTATTTTTAAAATTCACGATTTTTAAAATTCCCGAGGCTAAACCGTTTGTGTTACGAACTTCTTAATATCCATTTTACACAGAAATCAAGTTATCTACATGATTGAAACGAGTTTAAGAAGAATTTAAAACCTACTACTAAAATTAGCTATTTTTAATATTCCCGATTTTTAAAATTCCTGAGGCCAAACCGTTTGTGTTACGAACTTCTAAATGTCCTTTTTATGCAGAAAGCAAGCCATCTACAAGGTTGATACCCAATAAGTAGAATTTAAACACTACTACTAAATTTAGCTATTTTTAATATTCCCGATTTTTAAAATTCCTGAGGCCAAACCGTTTGTGTTACGAACTTCTACATGAGCCTTTTAGGCAGAAAGCAAGCCATCTACATGATTGATACCAGCATAAGTAGAATTTAAACCCTACTACTAAATTTAGCTATTTTTAAAATTCTTGACTTTTAAAATTCCTGATGCTAAACCGTTTGTGTTACGAACTTCTAAATGTGCTTTTTAGATAGAAAGCAAGCCAACTACATGATTGAAACGAGTTTAAGAAGAATTTAAAACCTACTACTAAATTTAGATATTTTTAAAATTCTCGATTTTTAAAATCCCTGAGGCTAAACCGTTTGTGTTACGAACTTCTAAATGTGCTTTTTAGATAGAAAGCAAGCTAGGTACATGATTGAAACGAGTTAAAGATGAATTTAAAACCTACTACTAAATTTTGCTGTTTTTAAATTTCACGATTTTTAAAATTCCTGAGGCTAAACCGTTTGTGTTACGAACTTCTACATGTGCTTTTTAGATAGAAAGCAAACTAGCTACATGATTGAAACGAGTATAAGATGAATTTAAAACCTACTACAAAATTTTGCTATTTTTAAAATTCTCGATTTTTAAAATCCCTGAGGCTAAACCGTTTGTGTTACGAACTTCTAAATGTGCTTTTTAGATAGAAAGCAAGCCATCTACATGATTGAAACGAGTTTAGAAAGAATTTAAAACCTACTACTAAATTTAGCAATTTTTAAAGTTCTCGATTTTTAAAATTCCTGGGGCTAAACCGTTTGTGCTACGAACTTCTAAATGTGCTTTTTAGACAGAAAGCAAGCCATCTACATGATTGAAACGTGTTTAAGAAAAATTTAAAACCTACTACTAAATTTAGCTACTTTTAAAATTCTTGACTTTTAAAATTCCCGAGGCTAAACCGTTTGTGTTACGAACTTCTAAATGTGCTTTTTAGGCAAAAAAGCTAGCCATCAACATGATTGATACCAGCATAAGTAGAATTTAAACCCTACTACTAAATTTAGCTATTTTTAAAATTCTTGACTTTTAAAATTCCCGAGGCTAAACCGTTTGTGTTACGAACTTCTAAATGTGCTTTTTAGGCAGAAAGCAAGCCATCTACATGATTGATACCAGCTTAAGTAGAATTTAAACCCTACTACTAAATTTAGCTATTTTTAAAATTCTCGATTTTTAAAATTTCCGAGGCTAAACCGTTTGTGTTACGAACTTCTAAATGCGCTTTTAGGCAGAAAGCAAGCCATCTACATGATTGATACCAGCATAAGTAGAATTTATCGCTACTAATAAATTTAGCTGTTTTTAAAATTCTCGATTTTTAAAATTCCTGAGGCTAAACCGTTTGTGTTACGAACTTCTTAATATGCATTTTACACAGAAAGCAAGCTATCTACATGATTGAAACGAGTTTAAGAAGAATTTAAAACCTACTACTAAATTTAGCTATTTTTAAAATTCTGGATTTTTAAAATTCCTGGGGCTAAACCGTTTGTGCCAGGAATTTCTAAATGTGCTTTTTAGACAGAAAGCAAGCCATCTACATGATTGAAACGAGTTTAAAAGGAATTTAAAACCTACTACTAAATTTAGCTATTTTTAAAATTCACGATTTTTAAAATTCCAGAGGCTAAACCGTTTGTGTTACGAACTCCTACATAAGCTTTTTAGGCAGAAAACAAGGCATCTATGTGATTGATACCAGCATAAGTAGAATTTAAACCCTACTACTAAATTTAGCTATTTTTACAATTCTTGACTTTTAATATTCCTGATGCTAAACCGTTTGTGTTACGAACTTCTAAATGTGCTTTTTAGATAGAAAGCAAGCTAGATACATGACTGAAAAGAGTTTAAGAAGAATTTAAAACCTACTACTAAATTTAGCTATTTTTAAAATTCTCGATTTTTGAAATTCCTGGGGCTAAACCGTTTGTGCTACGAACTTCTAAATGTGCTTTTTAGACAGAAAGCAAGCTATCTACATGATTGAAACGAGTTTAAGAAGAATTTAAAACCTACTACTAAATTTAGCTATTTTTAAAATTCTCGATTTTTAAAATTCCTGAGGCTAAACCGTTTGTGTTATGAACTTCTTAATATGCATTTTACACAGAAAGCAAGCTATCTACATGATTGAAACGAGTTTAAAAAGAATTTAAAACCTACTACTAAATTTAGCTACTTTTAAAATTCCTGATTTTTAAAATTCCAGAGGCTAAACCGTTTGTGTTACGAACTTCTTAATATGCATGTTACACAGAAAGCAAGCTATCTACATGATTGAAACGAGTTTAAGAAGAATTTAAAGCCTACTACTAAAATTAGCAATTTTTAAAATTCTCGATTTTTAAAATTCCTGAGGCTAAACCGTTTGTGTTACGAACTTCTAAATGTGCTTTTTAGGCAGAAATCAAGCCATCTACATGATCGATACCAGCATAAGTAGAATTTACTCCCTACTACTAAATTTAGCTATTTTAAAAATTCTTGACTTTTAAAATTCCTGATGCTAAACCGTTTGTGTTACGAACTTCTAAATGTGCTTTTTAGATAGAAAGCAAGCCAACTACATGATTGAAACGAGTTTAAGAAGAATTTAAAACCTACTACTACTTTAAGCAATTTTTAAAGTTCTCGATTTTTAAAATTCCTGAGGCTAAACCGTTTGTGTTACGAACTTCTAAATGTGCATTTTACACAGAAAGCAAGCTATCTACATGATTGAAACGAGTTTAAGAAGAATTTAAAACCTACTACTAAAATTAGCTGTTTTTAATATTCTCGATTTTTAAAATCCCTGAGGCTAAACCGTTTGTGTTACGAACTTCTAAATGTGCTTTTTAGACAGAAAGCAAGATATCTACATGATTGAAACGAGTTTAAGAAGAATTTAAAACGTACTACTAAATTTAGCTATTTTTAAAATTCTCGATTTTTAAAATTCCTGGGGCTAAACCGTTTGTGCTACGAACTCCTACATAAGCTTTTTAGGCAGAAAACAAGGCATCTACGTGATTGATACCAGCATAAGTAGAATTTAAACCCTACTACTAAATTTAGCTATTTTTAATGTTCACGATTTTTAAAATTCCCGACGCTAACCCGTTTGTGTTACGAACTTCTGCATGAGATTTTTAGGCAGAAAGCAAGCCATCTACATGATTGATACCAGCATAAGTAGAATTTATACCCTACTACTAAATTTAGGTATTTTTAAAATTCTTGCTTTTAATATTCCTGATGCTAAACCGTTTGTGTTACGAACTTCTAAATGTGCATTTTAGATAGAAAGCAAGCTAGCTACATGACTGAAACGAGTTTAAGAAGAATTTAAAACCTACTACTAAATTTAGCTATTTTTAAAATTCTCGATTTTTAAAATTCCTGGGGCTAAACCGTTTGTGCTACGAACTTCTAAATGTGCTTTTTAGACAGAAAGCAAGCCATCTACATGATTGAAACGATTTTAAGAAGAATTTAAAACCTACTACTAAATTTAGCTATTTTTAAAATTCTCGATTTTTAAAATTCCTGAGGCTAAACCGTTTGTGTTACGAACTTCTGGATGTGCTTTTTAGGCAGAAAGCAAGCCATCAACATGATTGATACCAGCATAAGTAGAATTTAAACCCTACCAATAAATTTAGCTATTTTTAAAATTCTTGACTTTTAAAATTCCCGAGGCTAAACCATTTGTGTTACGAACTTCTAAATGTCCTTTTTAGGCAGAAAGCAAGCCATCTACATGATTGATACCAGCATAAGTAGAATTTAATCCCTACTAATAAATTTAGATATTTTTAAAATTCTCGAATTTTAAAATTCCTGAGGCTAAACCGTTTGTGTTACGAACTTCTTAATATGCATATTACACAGAAAGCAAGCTATCTACATGACTGAAACGAGTTTAAAAAGAATTTAAAACTTACTACTAAAATTAGCTATTTTTAAAATTCTCGATTTTTAAAATTCCTGAGGCTAAACCGTTTGTGTTACGAACTTCTAAATGTGCTTTTTAGGCAGAAAGCAAGGCATCTACATGATTGATACCAGCATAAGTAGAATTTAAACCCTACTACTAAATTTAGCTATTTTTAAAATTCACGATTTTTAAAATTCCCGAGGCTAAACCGTTTGTGTTACGAACTTCTTAATATGCATTTTACACAGAAAGCAAGCTATCTACATGATTGAAACGAGTTTAAGAAGAATTTAAAACCTACTACTAAAATTAGCTGTTTTTAATATTCTCGATTTTTAAAATTCCTGAGGCTAAACCGTTTGTGTTACGAACTTCTAAATGTGCTTTTTAGGCAGAAAGCAAGCCATCTACATGATTGATACCAGCATAAGTAGAATTTAAACCCTACTACTAAATTTAGCTATTTTTAAAATTCACGATTTTTAAAATTCTCGAGGCTAAACCGTTTGTGTTACGAACTTCTACATGAGCTTTTTAGGCAGAAAGCAAGCCAACTAGATGATTGAAACGAGTTTAAGAAGAATTTAAAACCTACTACTACATTTAGCAATTTTTAAAGTTCTCGATTTTTAAAATTCCTGAGGCTAAACCGTTTGTGTTACGAACTTCTAAATGTGCTTTTTAGATAGAAAGCAGGCTAGCTACATGATTGAAATGAGTTTAAGAAGAATTTAAAACCTACTACTAAATATAGCTATTTTTAAAATTCTCGATTTTTAAAATCCCTGAGGCTAAACCGTTTGTGTTACGAACTTCTAAATGTGCTTTTTAGACAGAAAGCAAGATATCTACATGATTGAAACGAGTTTAAGAAGAATTTAAAACATACTACTAAATTTAGCTATTTTTAAAATTCACGATTTTTAAAATTCCTGAGGCTAAACCGTTTGTGTTACGAACTCCTACATAAGCTTTTTAGGCAGAAAACAAGGCATCTACGTGATTGATACCAGCATAAGTAGAATTTAAACCCTACTACTAAATTTAGCTATTTTTAATGTTCAAGATTTTTAAAATTCCCGAGGCTAAACCGGTTGTGTTACGAACTTCTACATGAGCTTTTTAGGCAGAAAGCAAGCCATCTACATGATTGATACCAGCATAAGTAGAATTTAAAACCTACTACTAAATTTAGCTATTTTTAAAATTCTCGTTTTTTAAAATTCCTGGGGCTAAACCGCTTGTGCTACGAGCTTCTAAATGTGCTTTTTAGACAGAAAGCAAGCTATCTACATGATTGAAACGAGTTTAAGAAGAATTTAAAACCTACTACTAAATTTAGCTATTTTTAAAATTCTCGATTTTTAAAATTCCTGAGGCTAAACCGTTTGTGTTATGAACTTCTTAATATGCATTTTACACAGAAAGCAAGCTATCTACATGATTGAAACGAGTTTAAAAAGAATTTAAAACCTACTACTAAATTTAGCTATTTTTAAAATTCCTGATTTTTAAAATTCCAGAGGCTAAACCGTTTGTGTTACGAACTTCTTAATATGCATGTTACACAGAAAGCAAGCTATCTACATGATTGAAACGAGTTTAAGAAGAATTTAAAGCCTACTTCTAAAATTAGCTATTTTTAAAATTCTCGATTTTTAAAATTCCTGAGGCTAAACCGTTTGTGTTACGAACTTCTAAATGTGCTTTTTAGGCAGAAGGCAAGCCATGTACATGATCGATACCAGCATAAGTAGAATTTACTCCCTACTACTAAATTTAGCTATTTTTAAAATTCTTGACTTTTAAAATTCCTGATGCTAAACCGTTTGTGTTACGAACTTCTAAATGTGCTTTTTAGATAGAAAGCAAGCCAACTACATGATTGAAACGAGTTTAAGAAGAATTTAAAACCTACTACTACTTTAAGCAATTTTTAAAGTTCTCGATTTTTAAAATTCCTGAGGCTAAACCGTTTGTGTTACGAACTTCTAAATGTGCTTTTTAGATAGAAAGCAGGCTAGCTACATGATTGAAACGAGTTTAAGAAGAATTTAAAACCTACTACTAAATTTAGCTATTTTTAAAATTCTCGATTTTTAAAATCCCTGAGGCTAAACCGTTTGTGTTACGAACTTCTAAATGTGCTTTTTAGACAGAAAGCAAGATATCTACATGATTGAAACGAGTTTAAGAAGAATTTAAAACCTACTACTAAATTTAGCTATTTTTAAAATTCACGATTTTTAAAATTCCTGAGGCTAAACCGTTTGTGTTACGAACTCCTACATAAGCCTTTTAGGCAGAAAACAAGGCATCTACGTGATTGATACCAGCATAAGTAGAATTTAAACCCTACTACTAAATTTAGCTATTTTTAATGTTCACGATTTTTAAAATTCCCGACGCTAACCCGTTTGTGTTACGAACTTCTGCATGAGATTTTTAGGCAGAAAACAAGCCATCTACATGATTGAAACGAGTTTAAGAAGAATTTAAATCCTACTACTAAATTTAGCTATTTTTAATGTTCACGATTTTTAAAATTCCCGACGCTAAACCGTTTGTGTTACGAACTCCTACATAAGCTTTTTAGGCAGAAAACAAGGCATCTACGTGATTGATACCAGCATAAGTAGAATTTATACCCTACTACTAAATTTAGATATTTTTAAAATTCTTGCTTATAATATTCCTGATGCTAAACCGTTTGTGTTACGAACTTCTAAATGTGCATTTTAGATAGAAAGCAAGCTAGCTACATGACTGAAACGAGTTTAAGAAGAATTTAAAACCTACTACTAAATTTAGCTATTTTTAAAATTCTCGATTTTTAAAATTCCTGGGGCTAAACCGTTTGTGCTGCGAACTTCTAAATGTGCTTTTTTGACAGAAAGCAAGCCATCTACATGATTGAAACGATTTTAAGAAGAATTTAAAACCTACTACTAAATTTAGCTATTTTTAAAATTCTCGATTTTTAAAATTCCTGAGGCTAAACCGTTTGTGTTACGAACTTCTGGATGTGCTTTTTAGGCAGAAAGCAAGCCATCAACATGATTGATACCAGCATAAGTAGAATTTAAACCCTACTAATAAATTTAGCTACTTTTAAAATTCTTGACTTTTAAAATTCCCGAGGCTAAACCATTTGTGTTACGAACTTCTAAATGTCCTTTTTAGGCAGAAAGCAAGCCATCTACATGATTGATGCCAGCATAAGTAGAATTTAATCCCTACTAATAAATTTAGATATTTTTAAAATTCTCGAATTTTAAAATTCCTGAGGCTAAACCGTTTGTGTTACGAACTTCTTAATATGCATATTACACAGAAAGCAAGCTATCTACATGACTGAAACGAGTTTAAAAAGAATTTAAAACTTACTACTAAAATTAGCTATTTTTAAAATTCTCGATTTTTAAAATTCCTGAGGCAAAACCGTTTGTGTTACGAACTTCTAAATGTGCTTTTTAGGCAGAAAGCAAGCCATCTACATGATTAATACCAGCATAAGTAGAATTTAAACCCTACTACTAAATTTAGCTATTTTTAAAATTCACGATTTTTAAAATTCCCGAGGCTAAACCGTTTGTGTTACGAACTTCTTAATATGCATTTTACACAGAAAGCAAGCTATCTACATGATTGAAACGAGTTTAAGAAGAATTTAAAACCTACTACTAAAATTAGCTGTTTTTAATATTCTCGTTTTTAAAATTCCTGAGGCTAAACCGTTTGTGTTACGAACTTCTAAATGTGCTTTTTAGATAGAAAGCAAGCCAACTACATGATTGAAACGAGGTTAAGAAGAATTTAAAACCTACTACTAAATTTAGCTATTTTTAAAATTCACGATTTTTAAAATTCCCGAGGCTAACCCGTTTGTGTTACGAACTTCTACATGAGCTTTTGAGGCAGAAAGCAAGCCATCTACATGATTGATCCCAGCATAAGTAGAATTTATACCCTACTACTAAATTTAGCTATTTTTAAAATTCTTGACTTTTAATATTCCTGATGCTAAACCGTTTGTGTTACGAACTTCTAAATGTGCTTTTTACATAGAAAGCAAGCTAACTACATGATTAAAACGAGCTTAAGAAGAATTTAAAACCTACTACTAAATTTAGCTATTTTTAAAATTCTAAATTGTTAAAGTTCCTGGGGCTAAACCGTTTGTGCTACGAACTTCTAAATGTGCTTTTTAGACAGAAAGGAAGTTATCTACATGATTGAAACGAGTTTAAGAAGAATTTAAAACCTACTACTAAATTTAGCTATTTTTAAAATTCTCGTTTTTTAAAATTCCTGGGGCTAAACCGTTTGTGCTACGAACTTCTAAATGTGCTTTTTAGACAGAAAGCAAGCTATCTACTGATTGAAACGAGTTTAAGAAGAATTTAAAACCTACTACTAAATTTAGCTATTTTTAAAATTCTCGATTTTTAAAATTCCTGAGGCCAAACCGTTTGTGTTACGAACTTCTAAATGTGCTTTTTACATAGAAAGCAAGCTAACTACATGATTGAAACGAGCTTAAGAAGAATTTAAAACCTACTACTAAATTTAGCTATTTTTAAAATTCTAAATTGTTAAAGTTCCTGGGGCTAAACCGTTTGTGCTACGAACTTCTAAGTGTGCTTTTTAGACAGAAAGGAAGTTATCTACATGATTGAAACGAGTTTAAGAAGAATTTAAAACCTACTACTAAATTTAGCTATTTTTATAATCCTCGATTTTTAAAATTCCTGGGGCTAAACCGTTTGCGCTACGAACTTCTAAATGTGCTTTTTAGACAGAAAGCAAGCTGTCTACATGATTGAAACGAGTTTAAGAAGAATTTCAAACCTACTACTAAATTTAGCCATTTTTAAAATTCTCGATTCTTAGAATTCCTGAGGCTAAACCGTTTGTGTTACGAGCTTCTAATAATGTGCTTTTTAGGCAGAAAGCAAGCCATCTACATGATTGATACCAGCATAAGTAGAATTTAAACCCTACTACTAAATTTAGCTATTTAAAAATTCTTGACTTTTAAAATTCCTGATGCTAAACCGTTAGTGTTACGAACTTCTAAATGTGCTTTTTAGATAGAAAGCAAGCCAACTACATGATTAAAACGAGTTTAAGAAGAATTTAAAATCTACTACTAAATTTGGCTATTTTTAAAATTCTCGATTTTTAAAATTCCTGAGGCTAAACCGTTTGTGTTACGAACTTCTAAATGTGCTTTTTAGATAGAAAGCAAGCTAGCTACATGATTGAAACGAGTTTAAGAAGAATTTAAAACCAACTACTAAATTTAGCTATTTTTAAAATTCTCGATTTTTAAAATTCCTGAGGCTAAACCGTTTGTGTTACGAACTTCTACATGAGCTTTTTAGGCAGAAAACAAGCCATCTACGTGATTGATACCAGCATAAGTAGAATTTAAAACCTACTACTAAATTTAGCTATTTTAAAAATTCTCGATTTTTAAAATTCCTGGGGATAAACCGTTTGTGCTACGAACTTCTAAATGTGCTTTTTAGACAGAAAGCAAGCCATCTACATGATTGAAACGAGTTTAAGTAGAATTTAAAACCCACTACTAAATTTAGCTATTTTTCAAATTCTCGATTCTTAAAATTCCTGAGGCTAAACCGTTTGTGTTACGAACTTCTAAATGTGCTTTTTAGGCAGAAAGCAAGCCATCTACATGATTGATAGCAGCATAAGTAGAATTTAAACCCTACTACTAAATTTAGATATTTTTAAAATTCTTGACTTTTAAAATTCCCGATTCTAAACCGTTTGTGTTACGAACTTCTAAATGTGCTTTTTAGGCAGAAAGCAAGTCATCTACATGATTGATACCAGCATAAGTAGAATTTCAACCCTACTAATAAATTTAGCTATTTTTAAAACTCTCGATTTTTAAAATCTCTGAGGCTAAACCGTTTGTGTTACGAACTTCTTAATATGCGTTTTACACAGAAAGCAAGCTATCTACATGATTGAAACGAGTTTAAAAAGAATTTAAAACCTACTACTAAAATTAGCTATTTTTAAAATTCTCGATTTTTAAAATTCCTGAGGCTAAACCGTTTGTGTTACGAACTTCTAAATGTGCTTTTTAGGTAGAAATCAAGCCATCTACATGATTGATACCAGCATAAGTAGAATTTAAACCCTACTACTAAATTTAGCTATTTTTAAAATTCACGATTTTTAAAATTCCCGAAGCTAAACCGTTTGTGTTACGAACTTCTTAATATGAATTTTACACTGAAAGCAAGCTATCTACATGATTGAAACGAGTTTAAGGAGAATTTAAAACCTACTACTAAAATTAGCTATTTTTAAGGTTCTCGTTTTTTACAATTCCTGAGGCTAAACCGTTTGTGTTACGAACTTCTAAATGTGCTTTTTAGGCAGAAATCAAGCCATCTACATGATTGATACCAGCATAAGTAGAATTTAAACCCTACTACTAAATTTAGCTATTTTTAAAATTCGCGATTTTTAAAATTCCCGAGGCTAAACCGTTTGTGTTACGAACTTCTAAATGTGCTTTTTAGGCAGAAAGCAAGCCATCTACATGATTGATACCAGCATAAGTAGAATTTAAACCCTACTACTAAATTTAGCTATTTTTAAAGTTCTTGACTTTTAAAATTCCTGATGCTAAACCGTTTGTGTTACGAACTTCTAAATGTGCTTTTTAGGCAGAAATCAAGCCATCTACATGATTGATACCAGCATAAGTAGAATTTAAACCCTACTACTAAATTTAGCTATTTTTAAAATTTACGATTTTAAAATTCCTGAGGCTAAACCGTTTGTGTTACGAACTTCTAAATGTGCTTTTTAGATAGAAAGCAAGCTAGCTACATGATTGAAACGAGTTTAAGAAGAATTTAAAACCTACTACTAAATTTAGCTATTTTTAAAGTTCTCGATTTTTAAAATTCCTGAGGCTAAACCGTTTGTGTTACGAACTTCTAAATGGGCTTTTTAGATAGAAAGCAAGCTATCTACATGATTGAAACGAGTTTAAGGAGAATTTAAAACCTACTACTATAATTAGCTATTTTTAAAATTCTCGTTTTTTACAATTCCTGAGGCTAAACCGTTTGTGTTACGAACTTCTAAATGTGCTTTTTAGGCAGAAAGCAAGCCATTTACATGATTGATACCAGCATAAGTAGAATTTAAACCCTACTACTAAATTTAGCTATTTTTAAAGTTCTTGACTTTTAAAATTCCTGATGCTAAACCGTTTGTGTTACGAACTTCTAAATGTGCTTTTTAGGCAGAAATCAAGCCATCTACATGATTGATACCAGCATAAGTAGAATTTAAACCCTACTACTAAATTTAGCTATTTTTAAAATTCACGATTTTTAAAATTTCCGAGGCTAAACGGTTTGTGTTACGAACTTCTTAATATGAATTTTACACAGAAAGCAAGCTATCTACATGATTGAAACGAGTTTAAGGAGAATTTAAAACCTACTACTAAAATTAGCTATTTTTAAAATTCTCGATTTTTAAAATTCCTGGGGCTAAACCGTTTGTGTTACGAACTTCGAAATGTGCTTTTTAGATAGAAAGCAAGCTTGCTACATGATTGAAACGAGTTTAAGAAGAATTTAAAACCTACTACTAAATTTAGCTATTTTTAAAATTATCGATTTTTAAAATTCCTGGGGCTAAACCGTTTGTGCCAGGAATTTCTAAATGTGCTTTGTAGACAGAAAGCAAGCCATCTACATGATTGAAACGTGTTTAAGAAGAATTTAAAACCTACTACTAAATTTAGCTATTTTTAAAATTCTCGATTTTTAAAATTCCTGAGGTTAAACCGTTTGTGTTACGTACTTCTAAATGTGCTTTTTAGGCAGAAAGCAAGCCATCAACATGATTGATACCAGCATAAGTAGAATTTGAACCCTACTACTAAATTTCGCTATTTTTAAAATTCTTGACTTTTAAAATTCACGAGGCTAAACCGTTTGTGTTACGAACTTCTAAATGTGCTTTTTAGGCAGAAAGCAAGCCATCTACATAATTGATACCAGCATAAGTAGAATTTAAACCCTACTAATAAATTTAGCTATTTTTAAAATTCTCGATTTTTAAAATCCCTGAAGCTAAACCGTTTGTGTTACGAACTTCTTAATATGCATTTTACGCAGACAGCAAGCTATCTACATGACTGAAACGAGTTTAAAAAGAATTTAAAACCTACTACTAAAATTAGCTATTTTTAAAATTCTCGATTTTTAAAATTGCTGAGGCTAATCCGTTTGTGTTACTAACTTCTAAATGTGCTTTTTAGGCAGAAAGCAAGCCATCTACATGATTGATACCAGCATAAGTAGAATTTAAACCCTACTACTAAATTTAGCTATTTTTAAAATTCACGATTTTTAAAATTCCCGAAGCTAAACCGTTTGTGTTACGAACTTCTTAATATGAATTTTACACTGAAAGCAAGCTATCTACATGATTGAAACGAGTTTAAGGAGAATTTAAAACCTACTACTAAAATTAGCTATTTTTAAGGTTCTCGTTTTTTACAATTCCTGAGGCTAAACCGTTTGTGTTACGAACTTCTAAATGTGCTTTTTAGGCAGAAAGCTAGCCATCTACATGATTGATACCAGCATAAGTAGAATTTAAACCCTACTACTAAATTTAGCAATTTTTAAAATTTACGATTTTTAAAATTCCTCAGGCTAAACCGTTTGTGTTACGAACTTCTAAATGTGCTTTTTAGATAGAAAGCAAGCTAGCTACATGATTGAAACGAGTTTAAGAAGAATTTAAACCTAATACTAAATTTAGCTATTTTTAAAGTTCTCGATTTTTAAAATTCCTGAGGCTAAACCGTTTGTGTTACGAACTTCTAAATGTGCTTTTTAGATAGAAAGCAAGCTAGCTACATGATTGAAACGAGTTTAAGAAGAATTTAAAACCTACTACTAAATTTAGCTATTTTTAAAATTCTCGATTTTTAAAATTCCTGAGGCTAAACCGTTTGTGTTACGAACTTCTAAATGTGCTTTTTAGGCAGAAAGCAAGCCATCTACATGATTGATACCAGCATAAGTAGAATTTAGACCCTACTACTAAATTTAGCTATTTTTAAAATTCACGATTTTTAAAATTCCCGAGGCTAAACCGTTTGTGTTACGAACTTCTACATGAGCTTTTTAGGCAGAAAGCAAGCCATCTACATGATTGATACCAGCATAAGTAGAATTTAGACCCTACTACTAAATTTAGCTATTTTTAAAATTCACGATATTTAAAATTCCCGAGGCTAACCCGTTTGTGTTACGAACTTCTAAATGTGCTTTTTAGGCAGAAAGCAAGCCAACTACATGATTGATACCAGCATAAGTAGAATTTAAACCCTACTACTAAATTTAGCTATTTTTAAAATTCACGATTTTTAAAATTCCCGAGGCTAAACCGTTTGTGTTACGAACTTCTACATGAGCTTTTTAGGCAGAAAGCAAGCCATCTACATGATTGATACCAGCATAAGTAGAATTTAAAACCTACTACTAAATTTAGCTATTTTTAAAATTATCGATTTTTAAAATTCCTGGGGCTAAACCGTTGGTGCTACGAACTCCTAAATGTGCTTTTTAGACAGAAAGCAAGCCATCTACATGATTGAAACGTATTTAAGAAGAATTTAAAACCAACTACTAAATTTAGCTATTTTTAAAATTCTCGATTGTTATAATTCCTGAGGCTAAACCGTTTGTGTTACGAACTTCTAAATGTGCTTTTTAGGCAGAAAGCAAGCCATCAACATGATTGATACCAGCATAAGTAGAATTTAAACCCTACTAATAAATTTAGCTATTTTTAAAATTCTTGACTTTTAAAATTCCCGAGGCTAAACTGTTTGTGTTACGAACTTCTAAAAGTGCTTTTTAGGCAGAAAGCAAGCCATCTACATGATTGATACCAGCATAAGTAGAATTTAAACCCTACTAATAAATTTAGCTATTTTTAAAATTCTTGACTTTTAAAATTCCCGAGGTTAAACTGTTTGTGTTACGAACTTCTAAAAGTGCTTTTTAGGCAGAAAGCAAGCCATCTACATGATTGATACCAGCATAAGTAGAATTTAAACCCTACTAATAAATTTAGCTATTTTTAAAATTCTTGACTTTTAAAATTCCTGATGCTAAACCGTTTGTGTTACGAACTTCTAAATGTGCTTTTTAGATAGAAAGCAAGCCAACTACATGATTGAAACGAGTTTAAGAAGAATTTAAAACCTACTACTAAATGTAGCTATTTTTAAAGTTCTCGATTTTTAAAATTCCTGAGGCTAAACCGTTTGTGTTACGAACTTCTAAATGTGCTTTTTAGATAGAAAGCAAGCTAGCTACATGATTGAGACGAGTTTAAGAAGAATTTAAAACCTACTACTAAATTTAGCTATTTTTAAAGTTCTCGATTTTTAAAATTCCTGAGGCTAAACCGTTTGTGTTACGAACTTCTAAATGTGCTTCTTAGACAGAAAGCAAGATAAATTTAAAACCTACTACTAAATTTAGATATTTTTAAAATTATCGATTTTTAAAATTCCTTGCGCTAAACCGTTTGTGTTACGAACTTCTAAATGTGCTTTTTAGGCAGAAAGCAAGCCATCAACATGTTTGATACCAGAATAAGTAGAATTTAAACCCTACTACTAAATTTAGCTATTTTTAAAATTCTTGACTTTTAAAATTCCCGAGGCTAAACCGTTTGTGTTACGAACTTCTAAATGTGCTTTTTAGGTAGAAAGCAAGCCATCTACATGATTGATACCAGCATAAGTAGAATTTAAACCCTACTAATAAATTTAGCTATTTTTAAAGTTCTCGATTTTTAAAATTCCTGAGGCTAAACCGTTTGTGTTACGAACTTCACAATATGCATTTTACACGGAAAGCAAGCTATCTACATGATTGAAACGAGTTTAAGAAGAATTTAAAACCTACTACTAAAATTAGCAATTTTTAATATTCTCGATTTTTAGAATTCCTGAGGCTAAACCGTTTGTGTTACGAACTTCTAAATGTGCTTTTTAGGCAGAAAGCAAGCCATCTACATGATTGATACCAGCATAAGTAGAATTTAAACCCTACTACTAAATTTAGCTATTTTTAAAATTCACGACTTTTAAAATTCCCGAGGCTAAACCGTTTGTGTTACGAACTTCTTAATAGGCATTTTACACGGAAAGCAAGCTATCTACATGATTGAACCGAGTTTAAGAAGAATTTAATACCTACTACTAAAATTAGCAATTTTTAATATTCTCGATTTTTAAAATTCCTGAGGCTAAACCGTTTGTGTTACGAACTTCTAAATGTGCTTTTTAGGCAGAAAGCAAGCCATCTACATGATTGATACCAGCATAAGTAGAATTTAAACACTACTACTAAATTTAGCTATTTTTAAAATTCACGATTTTTAAAATTCCCGAGGCTAAACCGTTTGTGTTACGAACTTCTACATGAGCTTTTTAGGCAGAAAGCAAGCCATCTACATGATTGATACCAGCATAAGTAGAATTTAGACCCTACTACTAAATTTAGCTATTTTTAAAATTCACGATTTTTAAAATTCCCGAGGCTAACCCGTTTGTGTTACGAACTTCTAAATGTGCTTTTTAGGCAGAAAACAAGCCATCTACGTGATTGATACCAGCATAAGTAGAATTTAAACCCTACTACTAAATTTAGCTATTTTTAAAATTCTTGACTTTTAATATTCCTGATGCAAAACCGTTTGTGTTACGAACTTCTAAATGTGCTTTTTAGGCAAAAAGCAAGCCATCTACATGATTGATACCAGCATAAGTAGAATTTAAACCCTACTACTAAATTTAGCTAATTTTAAAATTCACGATTTTTAAAATTCCCGAGGCTAAACCGTTTGTGTTACGAACTTCGTAGTATGCATTTTACACGGAAAGCAAGCTATCTACATGATTGAAACGAGTTTAAGAAGAATTTAAAACATACTACTAAAATTAGCAATTTTTAATATTCTCGATTTTTAGAATTCCTGAGGCTAAACCGTTTGTGTTACGAACTTCTAAATGTGCTTTTTAGGCAGAAAGCAAGCCATCTACATGATTGATACCAGCATAAGTAGAATTTAAACCCTACTACTAAATTTAGCTATTTTTAAAATTCACGATTTTTAAAATTCCCGAGGCTAAACCGTTTGTGTTACGAACTTCTACATGAGCTTTTTAGGCAGAAAGCAAGCCATCTACATGATTGATA
The DNA here is from genome assembly GCA_963082815.1 of Melanotus villosus. Taxonomy (NCBI): domain Eukaryota; kingdom Metazoa; phylum Arthropoda; class Insecta; order Coleoptera; family Elateridae; genus Melanotus; species Melanotus villosus. Next base: position 22,760,310 of record OY720425.1, read on the forward strand.
CCAGCATAAGTAGAATTTAAACCCTACTACTAAATTTAGCTATTTTTAAAATTCACGATTTTTAAAATTCCCGAGGCTAAACCGTTTGTGTTACGAACTTCTACATGAGCTTTTTAGGCAGAAAGCAAGCCATCTACATGATTGATACCAGCATAAGTAGAATTTAAAACCTACTACTAAAATTAGCTATTTTTAATATTCTCGATTTTTAAAATTCCTGAGGCTAAACCGTTTGTGTTACGAACTTCTAAATGTGCCCTACTACTAAATTTAGCTATTTTTAAAGTTCTTGACTTTTAAAATTCCTGATGCTAAACCGTTTGTGTTACGAACTTCTAAATGTGCTTTTTAGGCAGAAAGCAAGCCATCTACATGATTGATACCAGCATAAGTAGAATTTAAACCCTACTACTAAATTTAGCTATTTTTAAAGTTCTTGACTTTTAAAATTCCTGATGCTAAACCGTTTGTGTTACGAACTTCTAAATGTGCTTTTTAGGCAGAAAGCAAGCCATCTACATGATTGATACCAGCATAAGTAGAATTTAAAACCTACTACTAAAATTAGCTATTTTTAATATTCTCGATTTTTAAAATTCCTGAGGCTAAACCGTTTGTGTTACGAACTTCTAAATGTGCTTTTTAGGCAGAAAGCAAGCCATCTACATGATTGATACCAGCATAAGTAGAATTTAAATTCTACTACTAAATTTAGCTAATTTTAAAAATAGCTAAATTTAGTAGTATGGTTTAAATTCTACTTATGCTGGTATCAATCATGTAGATGGCTTGATTTCTGCCTAAAAAGCACATTTAGAAGTTCGTAACACAAACGGTTTAGCATCAGGAATTTTAAAAGTCAAGAACTTTAAAAATAGCTAAATTTAGTAGTAGGGTATAAATTTTACTTATGCTGGTATCAATCATGTAGATGGCTTGCTTTCTGCCTAAAAAGCACATTTAGAAGTTAGTAACACAAACGGTTTAGCCTCAGCAATTTTAAAAATCGAGAATTTTAAAAATAGCTAATTTTAGTAGTAGGTTTTAAATTCTTTTTAAACTCGTTTCAGTCATGTAGATAGCTTGCTTTCTGTGTAAAATGCATATTAAGAAGTTCGTAGCACAAACGGTTTAGCCTCAGGGATTTTAAAAATCGTGAATTTTAAAAATAGCTAAATTTATTAGTAGGGTTTAAATTCTACTTATGCTGGTATCAATTATGTAGATGGCTTGCTTTCTGCCTAAAAAGCACATTTAGGAGTTCGTAACACAAACGGTTTAGCCTCGTGAATTTTAAAAGTCAAGAATTTTAAAAATAGCTAAATTTATTAGTAGGGTTCAAATTCTACTTATGCTGGTATCAATCATGTTGATGGCTTGCTTTCTGCCTAAAAAGCACATTTAGAAGTTCGTAACACAAACGGTTTAACCTCAGGAATTTTAAAAATCGAGAATTTTAAAAATAGCTAAATTTAGTAGTAGGTTTTAAATTCTTCTTAAACACGTTTCAATCATGTAGATGGCTTGCTTTCTGTCTAAAAAGCACATTTAGAAATTCCTGGCACAAACGGTTTAGCCCCAGGAATTTTAAAAATCGATAATTTTAAAAATAGCTAAATTTAGTAGTAGGTTTTAAATTCTTCTTAAACTCGTTTCAATCATGTAGCTAGCTTGCTTTCTATCTAAAAAGCACATTTCGAAGTTCGTAACACAAACGGTTTAGCCCCAGGAATTTTAAAAATCAAGAATTTTAAAAATAGCTAATTTTAGTAGTAGGTTTTAAATTCTCCTTAAACTCGATTCAATCATGTAGATAGCTTGCTTTCTGTGTAAAATTCATATTAAGAAGTTCGTAACACAAACCGTTTAGCCTCGGGAATTTTAAAAATCGTGAATTTTAAAAATAGCTAAATTTAGTAGTAGGGTTTAAATTCTACTTATGCTGGTATCAATCATGTAGATGGCTTGCTTTCTGCCTAAAAAGCACATTTAGAAGTTCGTAACACAAACGGTTTAGCCTCAGGAATTGTAAAAAACGAGAATTTTAAAAATAGCTAATTTTAGTAGTAGGTTTTAAATTCTCCTTAAACTCGTTTCAATCATGTAGATAGCTTGCTTTCTATCTAAAAAGCACATTTAGAAGTTCGTAACACAAACGGTTTAGCATCAGGAATTTTAAAAGTCAAGAACTTTAAAAATAGCTAAATTTAGTAGTAGGGTTTAAATTCTACTTATACTGGTATCAATCATGTAGATGGCTTGCTTTCTGCCTAAAAAGCACATTTAGAAGTTCGTAACACAAACGGTTTAGCCTCAGGAATTGTAAAAAACGAGAATTTTAAAAATAGCTAATTTTAGTAGTAAGTTTTAAATTCTCCTTAAACTCGTTTCAATCATGTAGATAGCTTGCTTTCTATCTAAAAAGCACATTTAGAAGTTCGTAACACAAACGGTTTAGCCTCAGGAATTTTAAAAATCGAGAACTTTAAAAATAGCTAAATTTAGTAGTAGGTTTTAAATTCTTCTTAAACTCGTTTCAATCATGTAGCTAGCTTGCTTTCTATCTAAAAAGCACATTTAGAAGTTCGTAACACAAACGGTTTAGCATCAGGAATATTAAAAGTCAAGAATTTTAAAAATAGCTAAATTTAGTAGTAGGGTAAATTCTACTTATGCTGGTATCAATCATGTAGATGGCTTTCTTTCTGCCTCAAAAGCTCATGTAGAAGTTCGTAACACAAACGGGTTAGCCTCGGGAATTTTAAAAATCGTGAATTTTAAAAATAGCTAAATTTAGTAGTAGGGTTTAAATTCTACTTATGCTGGTATCAATCACGTAGATGGCTTGTTTTCTGCCTAAAAAGCTCATGTAGAAGTTCGTAACACAAACGGTTTAGCCTCAGGAATTTTAAAAATCGTGAATTTTAAAAATAGCTAAATTTAGTAGTAGGTTTTAAATTCTTCTTAAACTCGTTTCAATCAAGTAGCTAGCTTGCTTTCTATCTAAAAAGCACATTTAGAAGTTCGTAACACAAACGGTTTAGCCTCAGGAATTTTAAAAATCGAGAATTTTAAAAATAGCTAAATTTAGTAGTAGGTTTTAAATTCTTCTTAACCTCGTTTCAATCATGTAGTTGGCTTGCTTTCTATTTAAAAAGCACATTTAGAAGTTCGTAACACAAACGGTTTAGCATCAGGTATTTTAAAAGTCAAGAATTTTAAAAATAGCTAAATTTAGTAGTAGTACTGTTTAAATTCTATTTATGCTGGTATCAATCATGTAGATGGCTTGCTTTCTGCCTAAAAAGCACATTTAGAAGTTCGTAACACAAACGGTTTAGCATCAGGAACTTTAAAAATCGAGAATATTAAAAACAGCTAATTTTAGTAGTAGGTTTTAAATTCTTCTTAAACTCGTTTCAATCATGTAGATAGCTTGCTTTCTGTGTAAAATGCATATTAAGAAGTTCGTAACACAAACGGTTTCGCCTCGGGAATTTTAAAGATCGTGAATTTTAAAAATAGCTAAATTTAGTAGTAGGGTTTAAATTCTACTTATGCTGGTATCAATCATGTAGATGCCTTGCTTTCTGCCTAAAAAGCACATTTAGAAGTTCGTAACACAAACGGTTTAGCCTCAGGAATTTTAAAAATCGAGAATTTTAAAAACAGCTAATTTTAGTAGTAAGTTTTAAATTCTTTTTAAACTCGTTTCAGTCATGTAGATAGCTTGCTTTCTGTGTAATATGCATATTAAGAAGTTCGTAACACAAACGGTTTAGCCTCAGGAATTTTAAAAGTCGAGAATTTTAAAAATATCTAAATTTATTAGTAGGGTTTAAATTCCTCTTATGCTGGTATCAATCATGTAGATGGCTTGCTTTCTGCCTAAAAAGCACACTTAGATGTTCGTAACACAAACGGTTTAGCCTCGGGAATTTTAAAAGTCAAGAATTTTAAAAATAGCTAAATTTATTAGTAGGGTTTAAATTCTACTTATGCTGGTATCAATCATGTTGATGGCTTGCTTTCTGCCTTAAAAGCACATTCAGAAGTTCGTAACACAAACGGTTTAGCCTCAGGAATTTTAAAAATCGAGAATTTTAAAAATAGCTAAATTTAGTAGTAGGTTTTAAATTCTTATTAAAATCGTTTCAATCATGTAGATGGCTTGCTTTCTGTCTAAAAAGCACATTTAGAAGTTCGTAGCACAAACGGTTTAGCCCCAGGAATTTTAAAAATCGAGAATTTTAAAAATAAATAAATTTAGTAGTAGATTTTAAATTCTTCTTAAACTCGTTTGAATCATGTAGCTAGCTTGCTTTCTATCGAAAAAGCACATTTCGAAGTTCGTAACACAAACGGTTTAGCATCAGGAATATTAAAAGTCAAGAATTTTAAAAATAGCTAAATTTAGTAGTAGGGTTTAAATTCTACTTTTGCTGGCATCAATCACGTAGATGGCTTGTTTTCTGCCTGCTCAAGTAGAAGTTCGTAACACAAACGGTTTAGCCCCAGGAATTTTAAAAATCGATAATTTTAAAAATAGCTAAATTTAGTAGTAGGTGTTAAATTCTTCTTAAACTCGTTTCAATCATGTAGCTAGCTTGCTTTCTATCTAAAAAGCACATTTCGAAGTTCGTAACACAAACGGTTTAGCCCCAGGAATTTTAAAAATCGATAATTTTAAAAATAGCTAAATTTAGTAGTAGGTGTTAAATTCTCCTTAAACTCGTTTCAATCATGTAGATAGCTTGCTTTCTGTGTAAAATTCATATTAAGAAGTTTGTAACACAAACCGTTTAGCCTCGGGAATTTTAAAAATCGTGAATTTTAAAAATAGCTAAATTTAGTAGTAGGGTTTAAATTCTACTTATGCTGGTATCAATCATGTAGATGGCTTGATTTCTGCCTAAAAAGCACATTTAGAAGTTCGTAACACAAACGGTTTAGCCTCAGGAATTTTAAAAATCGAGAACTTTAAAAATAGCTAAATATAGTAGTAGGTGTTAAATTCTTCTTAAACTCGTTTCAATCATGTAGATAGCTTGCTTTCTATCTAAAAAGCACATTTAGAAGTTCGTAACACAAACGGTTTAGCCTCAGGAATTTTAAAAATCGAGAACTTTAAAAATAGCTAAATTTAGTAGTAGGTTTTAAATTCTTCTTAAACTCGTGTCAATCATGTAGCTAGCTTGCTTTCTATCTAAAAAGCACATTTAGAAGTTCGTAACACAAACGGTTTAGCCTCAGGAATTTTAAAAATCGTAAATTTTAAAAATAGCTAAATTTAGTAGTAGGGTTTAAATTCTACTTATGCTGGTATCAATCATGTAGATGGCTTGATTTCTGCCTAAAAAGCACATTTAGAAGTTCGTAACACAAACGGTTTAGCATCAGGAATTTTAAAAGTCAAGAACTTTAAAAATTGCTAAATTTAGTAGTAGGGTTTAAATTCTACTTATGCTGGTATCAATCATGTAGATGGCTTGCTTTCTGCCTAAAAAGCACATTTAGAAGTTCGTAACACAAACGGTTTAGCCTCAGGAATTGTAAAAAACGAGAATTTTAAAAATAGCTAATTTTAGTAGTAGGTTTTAAGGTCTCCTTAAACTCGTTTCAATCATGTAGATAGCTTGCTTTCTGTGTAAAATGCATATTAAGAAGTTCGTAACACAAACGGTTTAGCCTCCGGGATTTTAAAAATCGAGAATTTTAAAAATAGCTAAATTTATTAGTAGGGTTTAAATTCTACTTATGCTGGTATCAATTATGTAGATGGCTTGCTTTCTGCCTAAAAAGCACATTTAGAAGTTCGTAACACAAACGGTTTAGCCTCGTGAATTTTAAAAGTCAAGAATTTTAAAAATAGCTAAATTTAGTAGTAGGGTTCAAATTCTACTTATGCTGGTATCAATCATGTTGATGGCTTGCTTTCTGCCTAAAAAGCACATTTAGAAGTTCGTAACACAAACGGTTTAGCCTCGTGAATTTTAAAAGTCAAGAATTTTAAAAATAGCTAAATTTAGTAGTAGGGTTCAAATTCTACTTATGCTGGTATCAATCATGTTGATGGCTTGCTTTCTGCCTAAAAAGCACATTTAGAAGTTCGTAACACAAACGGTTTAACCTCAGGAATTTTAAAAAACGAGAATTTTAAAAATAGCTAAATTTAGTAGTAGGTTTAAAATTCTTCTTAAACACGTTTCAATCATGTAGATGGCTTGCTTTCTGTCTAAAAAGCACATTTAGGAGTTCGTAACACAAACGGTTTAGCCCCAGGAATTTTAAAAATCGATAATTTTAAAAATAGCTAAATTTAGTAGTAGGTTTTAAATTCTTCTTAAACTCGATTCAATCATGTAGATAGCTTGCTTTCTGTGTAAAATTCATATTAAGAAGTTCGTAACACAAACCGTTTAGCCTCGGGAATTTTAAAAATCGTGAATTTTAAAAATAGCTAAATTTAGTAGTAGGGTTTAAATTCTACTTATGCTGGTATCAATCATGTAGATGGTTTGATTTCTGCCTAAAAAGCACATTTAGAAGTTCGTAACACAAACGGTTTAGCATCAGGAATTTTAAAAGTCAAGAACTTTAAAAATAGCTAAATTTAGTAGTAGGGTTTAAATTCTACTTATGCTGGTATCAATTATGTAGATGGCTTGCTTTATGCCTAAAAAGCACATTTAGAAGTTCGTAACACAAACGGTTTAGCCCCAGGAATTTTAAAAATCGAGAATTTTAAAAATAGCTAATTTTAGTAGTAGGTTTTAAATTCTCCTTAAACTCGATTCAATCATGTAGATAGCTTGCTTTCTGTGTAAAATTCATATTAAGAAGTTCGTAACACAAACCGTTTAGCCTCGGGAATTTTAAAAATCGTGAATTTTAAAAATAGCTAAATTTAGTAGTAGGGTTCAAATTCTACTTATGCTGGTATCAATCATGTAGATGGCTTGATTTCTGCCTAAAAAGCACATTTAGAAGTTCGTAACACAAACGGTTTAGCCTCAGGAATTTTAAAAATCGAGAATTTTAAAAATAGCTAAATTTAGTAGTAGGTTTTAAATTCTTCTTAAACTCGTTTCAATCATGTAGCTAGCTTGCTTTCTATCTAAAAAGCACATTTAGAAGATCGTAACACAAACGGTTTAGCCTCAGGAATTTTAAAAATCGAGAACTTTAAAATTAGCTAAATTTAGTAGTAGGTTTTAAATTCTTCTTAAACTCGTTTCAATCATGTAGCTAGCTTGCTTTCTATCTAAAAAGCACATTTAGAAGTTCGTAACACAAACGGTTTAGCCTCAGGAATTTTAAAAATCGTAAATTTTAAGAATAGCTAAATTTAGTAGTAGGGTTTAAATTCTACTTATGCTGGTATCAATCATGTAGATGGCTTGATTTCTGCCTAAAAAGCACATTTAGAAGTTCGTAACACAAACGGTTTAGCATCACGAATTTTAAAAGTCAAGAACTTTAAAAATAGCTAAATTTAGTAGTAGGGTTTAAATTCTACTTATGCTGGTATCAATCATGTAGATGGCTTGCTTTCTGCCTAAAAAGCACATTTAGAAGTTTGTAACACAAACGTTTTAGCCTCAGGAATTGTAAAAAACGAGAATTTTAAAAATAGCTAATTTTAGTAGTAGGTTTTAAATTCTCCTTAAACTCGTTTCAATCAAGTAGATAGCTTGCTTTCTATCTAAAAAGCACATTTAGAAGTTCGTAACACAAACGGTTTAGCCTCAGGAATTTTAAAAATCGTAAATTTTAAAAATAGCTAAATTTAGTAGTAGGGTTTAAATTCTACTTATGCTGGTATCAATCATGTAGATGGCTTGATTTCTGCCTAAAAAGCACATTTAGAAGTTCGTAACACAAACGGTTTAGCATCAGGAATTTTAAAAGTCAAGAACTTTAAAAATAGCTAAATTTAGTAGTAGGGTTTAAATTCTACTTATGCTGGTATCAATCATGTAGATGGCTTGCTTTCTGCCTAAAAAGCACATTTAGAAGTTCGTAACACAAACGGTTTAGCCCCGGGAATTTTAAAAATCGTGAATTTTAAAAATAGCTAAATTTAGTAGTAGGGTTTAAATTCTACTTATGCTGGTATCAATCATGTAGATGGCTTGATTTCTGCCTAAAAAGCACATTTAGAAGTTCGTAACACAAACGGTTTAGCCTCAGGAATTTTAAAAATCGAGAATTTTAAAAATAGCTAATTTTAGTAGTAGGTTTTAAATTCTTTTTAAACTCGTTTCAATCATGTAGATACCTTGCTTTCTGTGTAAAACGCATATTAAGAAGTTCGTAACACAAACGGTTTAGCCTCAGGAATTTTAAAAATCGAGAATTTTAAAAATAGCTAAATTTATTAGTAGGGTTTAAATTCTACTTATGCTGGTATCAATCATGTAGATGGCTTGCTTTCTGCCTAAAAAGCACATTTAGAAGTTCGTAACACAAACGGTTTAGAATCGGGAATTTTAAAAGTCAAGAATTTTAAAAATATCTAAATTTAGTAGTAGGGTTTAAATTCTACTTATGCTGCTATCAATCATGTAGATGGCTTGCTTTCTGCCTAAAAAGCACATTTAGAAGTTCGTAACACAAACGGTTTAGCCTCAGGAATTTTAAGAATCGAGAATTTGAAAATTAGCTAAATTTAGTAGTGGGTTTTAAATTCTACTTAAACTCGTTTCAATCATGTAGATGGCTTGCTTTCTGTCTAAAAAGCACATTTAGAAGTTCGTAGCACAAACGGTTTAGCCCCAGGAATTTTAAAAATCGAGAATTTTTAAAATAGCTAAATTTAGTAGTAGGGTTTAAATTCTACTTATGCTGGTATCACTCACGTAGATGGCTTGTTTTCTGCCTAAAAAGCTCATGTAGAAGTTCGTAACACAAACGGTTTAGCCTCAGGAATTTTAAAAATCGAGAATTTTAAAAATAGCTAAATTTAGTAGTTGGTTTCAAATTCTTCTTAAACTCGTTTCAATCATGTTGCTAGCTTGCTTTCTATCTAAAAAGCACATTTAGAAGTTCGTAACACAAACGGTTTAGCCTCAGGAATTTTAAAAATCGAGAATTTTAAAAATAGCCAAATTTAGTAGTAGATTTTAAATTCTTCTTAAACTCGTTTCAATCATGTAGCTAGCTTGCTTTCTATCTAAAAAGCACATTTAGAAGTTCGTAACACAAACGGTTTAGCCTCAGGAATTTTAAAAATCGAGAACTTTAAAAATAGCTAAATTTAGTAGTAGGTTTTAAATTCTTCTTAAACTCGTTTCAATCATGTAGCTAGCTTGCTTTCTATCTAAAAAGCACATTTAGAAGTTCGTAACACAAACGGTTTAGCCTCAGGAATTTTAAAAATCGTAAATTTTAAAAACAGCTAAATTTAGTAGTAGGGTTTAAATTCTACTTATGCTGGTATCAATCATGTAGATGGCTGGATTTCTGCCTAAAAAGCACATTTAGAAGTTGGTAACACAAACGGTTTAGCCTCAGGAATTTTAAAAATCGAGAATTTTAAAAATAGCTAAATTTAGTAGTTGGTTTTAAATTCTTCTTAAACTCGTTTCAATCATGTAGCTAGCTTGCTTTCTATCTAAAAAGCACATTTAGAAGTTCGTAACACAAACGGTTTAGCCTCAGGAATTTTAAAAATCGAGAATTTTAAAAATAGCCAAATTTAGTAGTAGATTTTAAATTCTTCTTAAACTCGTTTTAATCATGTAGTTGGCTTGCTTTCTATCTAAAAAGCACATTTAGAAGTTCGTAACACTAACGGTTTAGCATCAGGAATTTTAAAAGTCAAGAATTTTAAAAATAGCTAAATTTAGTAGTAGGGTTTAAATTCTACTTATGCTGGTATCAATCATGTAGATGGCTTGCTTTCTGCCTAATAAGCGCATTTAGAAGCTCGTAACACAAACGGTTTAGCCTCAGGAATTTTAAGAATCGAGAATTTTAAAAATAGCTAAATTTAGTAGTAGGTTTTAAATTCTTCTTAAACTCGTTTCAATCATGTAGATAACTTCCTTTCTATGTAAAAAGCACATTTAGAAGTTCGTAGCACAAACGGTTTAGCCCCAGGAACTTTAACAATTTAGAATTTTAAAAATAGCTAAATTTAGTAGTAGGTTTTAAATTCTTCTTAAGCTCGTTTCGATCATGTAGTTAGCTTGCTTTCTATGTAAAAAGCACATTTAGAAGTTCGTAGCACAAACGGTTTAGCCCCAGGAACTTTAACAATTTAGAATTTTAAAAATAGCTAAATTTAGTAGTAGGTTTTAAATTCTTCTTAAGCTCGTTTCGATCATGTAGTTAGCTTGCTTTCTATGTAAAAAGCACATTTAGAAGTTCGTAACACAAACGGTTTGGCCTCAGGAATTTTAAAAATCGAGAATTTTAAAAATAGCTAAATTTAGTAGTAGGTTTTAAATTCTTCTTAAACTCGTTTCAATCAGTAGATATCTTGCTTTCTGTCTAAAAAGCACATTTGGAAGTTCGTAGCACAAACGGTTTAGCCCCAGGAATTTTAAAAAACGAGAATTTTAAAAATAGCTAAATTTAGTAGTAGGTTTTAAATTCTTCTTAAACTCGTTTCAATCATGCAGCTAGCTTGCTTTCTATCTAAAAAGCACATTTAGAAGTTCGTAACACAAAAGGTTTAGCATCAGGAATATTAAAAGTCAAGAATTTTAAAAATAGCTAAATTTAGTAGTAGGGTATAAATTCTACTTATGCTGGGATCAATCATGTAGATGGCTTGCTTTCTGCCTAAAAAGCACATTTAGAAGTTCGTAACACAAACGGTTTAGCCTCAGGAATTTTAAAAATCGAGAATATTTAAAATAGCTAAATTTAGTAGTAGGTTTTAAATTCTTCTTAAACTCGTTTCAATCATGTAGCTAGCTTGCTTTCTATCTAAAAAGCACATTTAGAAGTTCGTAACACAAACGGTTTAGCATCAGGAATATTAAAAGTCAAGAATTTTAAAAATAGCTAATTTTAGTAGTAGGTTTTAAATTCTCCTTAAACTCGTTTCAATCATGTAGATAGCTTGCTTTCTGTGTAAAATTCATATTAAGAAGTTCGTAACACAAACCGTTTAGCCTCGGGAATTTTAAAAATCGTGAATTTTAAAAATAGCTAAATTTAGTAGTAGGGTTTAAATTCTACTTATGCTGGTATCAATCATGTAGATGGCTTGCTTTCTGCCTAAAAAGCACATTTAGAAGTTCGTAACACAAACGGTTTAGCCTCAGGAATTTTATAAATCGAGAATTTTAAAAATAGCTAAATTTAGTAGTAGGTTTTAAATTCTTCTTAAACTCGTTTCAATCATGTAGCTAGCTTGCTTTCTATCTAAAAAGCACATTTAGAAGTTCGTAACACAAACGGTTTAGCATCAGGAATATTAAAAGTCAAGAATTTTAAAAATAGCTAATTTTAGTAGTAGGTTTTAAATTCTCCTTAAACTCGTTTCAATCATGTAGATAGCTTGCTTTCTGCCTAAAAAGCACATTTAGAAGTTCGTAACACAAACGGTTTAGCATCAGGAATTTTAAAAATCGTGAATTTTAAAAATAGCTAAATTTAGTAGTAGGGTTTAAATTCTACTTATGCTGGTATCAATCATGTAGATGGCTTGATTTCTGCCTAAAAATCACATTTAGAAGTTCGTAACACAAACGGTTTAGCCTCAGGAATTTTAAAAATCGAGAATTTTAAAAATAGCTAAATTTAGTAGTAGGTTTTAAATTCTCCTTAAACTCGTTTCAATCATGTAGATAGCTTGCTTTCTGTGTAAAATTCATATTAAGAAGTTCGTAACACAAACGGTTTAGCCTCGGGAATTTTAAAAATCGTGAATTTTAAAAATAGCTAAATTTAGTAGAAGGGTTTAAATTCTACTTATGCTGGTATCAATTATGTAGATGGCTTGCTTTCTGCCTAAAAAGCACATTTAGAAGTTCGTAACACAAACGGTTTAGCCTCGTGAATTTTAAAAGTCAAGAATTTTAAAAATAGCTAAATTTAGTAGTAGGGTTCAAATTCTACTTATGCTGGTATCAATCATGTTGATGGCTTGCTTTCTGCCTAAAAAGCACATTTAGAAGTTCGTAACACAAACGGTTTAGCCTCAGGAATTTTAAAAATCGAGAATTTTAAAAATAGCTAAATTTAGTAGTAGGTTTTAAATTCTTCTTAAACACGTTTCAATCATGTAGATGGCTTGCTTTCTATCTAAAAAGCTCATTTAGAAATTCCTGGCACAAACGGTTTAGCCCCAGGAATTTTAAAAATCGATAATTTTAAAAATAGCTAAATTTAGTAGTAGGTTTTAAATTCTTCTTAAACTCGTTTCAATCATGTAGCTAGCTTGCTTTCTATCTAAAAAGCACATTTCGAAGTTCGTAACACAAACGGTTTAGCCCCAGGAATTTTAAAAATCGAGAATTTTAAAAATAGCTAATTTTAGTAGTAGGTTTTAAATTCTCCTTAAACTCGATTAAATCATGTAGATAGCTTGCTTTCTGTGTAAAATTCATATTAAGAAGTTCGCATGCCGCATTGCGGAGCATTTTAAATGTAGAACATAGGCAGGACATATATATTAAGCGCTTTAGTAACAATATGCTTTGTATTTAATAAATAAAAAATTAAAATAAAAACGTATATTACTTATTCCATTACATAGTGATTATATATATGATAAACATTAGATAAGGCACAATAACACAAGGATTTTAAATGAGACATGCATGCTGGTTGGGTAGGTGTTAGCGCCGGATGCTCTTCAATTTCGATGATGGGTATTTTAGTATACCGTCTGAGAAACATAGCCTTTTCACGTCCTTTAACGTAAATAAATTCTGCGCCTCGAATTAGTCTGCGTAGAATTCTTGGAAATAGAAATACAGGCGTAAATCCTTCATCCCAGTCGATGCAGTGGTGATTCTGCATCAACCACGATGCCTGTTGTTGCAAATTCTTAGGTAGCGAGTCAATCGAAAAGGGAGCTTTAAATAAATAATGGGATGTACTGGTACCATTATAAACAGCCAATTCTTTGGGAAGCACATTTAGAAGTTCGTAACACAAACGGTTTAGCCTCAGGAATTTTAAAAATCGAGAATTTTAAAAATAGCCAAATTTAGTAGTAGATTTTAAATTCTTCTTAAACTCGTTTTAATCATGTAGTTGGCTTGCTTTCTATCTAAAAAGCACATTTAGAAGTTCGTAACACTAACGGTTTAGCATCAGGAATTTTAAAAGTCAAGAATTTTAAAAATAGCTAAATTTAGTAGTAGGGTTTAAATTCTACTTATGCTGGTATCAATCATGTAGATGGCTTGCTTTCTGCCTAATAAGCGCATTTAGAAGCTCGTAACACAAACGGTTTAGCCTCAGGAATTTTAAGAATCGAGAATTTTAAAAATAGCTAAATTTAGTAGTAGGTTTTAAATTCTTCTTAAACTCGTTTCAATCATGTAGATAACTTCCTTTCTATGTAAAAAGCACATTTGGAAGTTCGTAGCACAAACGGTTTAGCCCCAGGAACTTTAACAATTTAGAATTTTAAAAATAGCTAAATTTAGTAGTAGGTTTTAAATTCTTCTTAAGCTCGTTTCGATCATGTAGTTAGCTTGCTTTCTATGTAAAAAGCACATTTAGAAGTTCGTAGCACAAACGGTTTAGCCCCAGGAACTTTAACAATTTAGAATTTTAAAAATAGCTAAATTTAGTAGTAGGTTTTAAATTCTTCTTAAGCTCGTTTCGATCATGTAGTTAGCTTGCTTTCTATGTAAAAAGCACATTTAGAAGTTCGTAACACAAACGGTTTGGCCTCAGGAATTTTAAAAATCGAGAATTTTAAAAATAGCTAAATTTAGTAGTAGGTTTTAAATTCTTCTTAAACTCGTTTCAATCAGTAGATATCTTGCTTTCTGTCTAAAAAGCACATTTGGAAGTTCGTAGCACAAACGGTTTAGCCCCAGGAATTTTAAAAAACGAGAATTTTAAAAATAGCTAAATTTAGTAGTAGGTTTTAAATTCTTCTTAAACTCGTTTCAATCATGCAGCTAGCTTGCTTTCTATCTAAAAAGCACATTTAGAAGTTCGTAACACAAAAGGTTTAGCATCAGGAATATTAAAAGTCAAGAATTTTAAAAATAGCTAAATTTAGTAGTAGGGTATAAATTCTACTTATGCTGGGATCAATCATGTAGATGGCTTGCTTTCTGCCTAAAAAGCACATTTAGAAGTTCGTAACACAAACGGTTTAGCCTCAGGAATTTTAAAAATCGAGAATATTTAAAATAGCTAAATTTAGTAGTAGGTTTTAAATTCTTCTTAAACTCGTTTCAATCATGTAGCTAGCTTGCTTTCTATCTAAAAAGCACATTTAGAAGTTCGTAACACAAACGGTTTAGCATCAGGAATATTAAAAGTCAAGAATTTTAAAAATAGCTAATTTTAGTAGTAGGTTTTAAATTCTCCTTAAACTCGTTTCAATCATGTAGATAGCTTGCTTTCTGTGTAAAATTCATATTAAGAAGTTCGTAACACAAACCGTTTAGCCTCGGGAATTTTAAAAATCGTGAATTTTAAAAATAGCTAAATTTAGTAGTAGGGTTTAAATTCTACTTATGCTGGTATCAATCATGTAGATGGCTTGCTTTCTGCCTAAAAAGCACATTTAGAAGTTCGTAACACAAACGGTTTAGCCTCAGGAATTTTATAAATCGAGAATTTTAAAAATAGCTAAATTTAGTAGTAGGTTTTAAATTCTTCTTAAACTCGTTTCAATCATGTAGCTAGCTTGCTTTCTATCTAAAAAGCACATTTAGAAGTTCGTAACACAAACGGTTTAGCATCAGGAATATTAAAAGTCAAGAATTTTAAAAATAGCTAATTTTAGTAGTAGGTTTTAAATTCTCCTTAAACTCGTTTCAATCATGTAGATAGCTTGCTTTCTGCCTAAAAAGCACATTTAGAAGTTCGTAACACAAACGGTTTAGCATCAGGAATTTTAAAAATCGTGAATTTTAAAAATAGCTAAATTTAGTAGTAGGGTTTAAATTCTACTTATGCTGGTATCAATCATGTAGATGGCTTGATTTCTGCCTAAAAATCACATTTAGAAGTTCGTAACACAAACGGTTTAGCCTCAGGAATTTTAAAAATCGAGAATTTTAAAAATAGCTAAATTTAGTAGTAGGTTTTAAATTCTCCTTAAACTCGTTTCAATCATGTAGATAGCTTGCTTTCTGTGTAAAATTCATATTAAGAAGTTCGTAACACAAACGGTTTAGCCTCGGGAATTTTAAAAATCGTGAATTTTAAAAATAGCTAAATTTAGTAGAAGGGTTTAAATTCTACTTATGCTGGTATCAATTATGTAGATGGCTTGCTTTCTGCCTAAAAAGCACATTTAGAAGTTCGTAACACAAACGGTTTAGCCTCGTGAATTTTAAAAGTCAAGAATTTTAAAAATAGCTAAATTTAGTAGTAGGGTTCAAATTCTACTTATGCTGGTATCAATCATGTTGATGGCTTGCTTTCTGCCTAAAAAGCACATTTAGAAGTTCGTAACACAAACGGTTTAGCCTCAGGAATTTTAAAAATCGAGAATTTTAAAAATAGCTAAATTTAGTAGTAGGTTTTAAATTCTTCTTAAACACGTTTCAATCATGTAGATGGCTTGCTTTCTATCTAAAAAGCTCATTTAGAAATTCCTGGCACAAACGGTTTAGCCCCAGGAATTTTAAAAATCGATAATTTTAAAAATAGCTAAATTTAGTAGTAGGTTTTAAATTCTTCTTAAACTCGTTTCGATCATGTAGCTAGCTTGCTTTCTATCTAAAAAGCACATTTCGAAGTTCGTAACACAAACGGTTTAGCCCCAGGAATTTTAAAAATCGAGAATTTTAAAAATAGCTAATTTTAGTAGTAGGTTTTAAATTCTCCTTAAACTCGATTAAATCATGTAGATAGCTTGCTTTCTGTGTAAAATTCATATTAAGAAGTTCGTAACACAAACGGTTTAGCCTCGGGAATTTTAAAAATCGTGAATTTTAAAAATAGCTAAATTTAGTAGTAGGGTTTAAATTCTACTTATGCTGGTATCAATCATGTAGATGGCTTGATTTCTGCCTAAAAAGCACATTTAGAAGTTCGTAACAGTAGATAGAAGTGGAGATTTCTAGAACCACCTCCCACCACTTGACCTTGAGGTCAAGGCCAAGGCCATTGCGCAGTTCAAGGTCAAGGTCATTGCGCAGGACAAGGTCATTGCGCAGGACAAGGTCATTGCGCCTTGCGACTTCACCCCTCACCACCCCACCGTCACCCTCACTCCACTCGAGGTCACCACCGCTCTGGAGGTCATCCCCTCACCCCGACTCACTTATATATGCCCACTTTTAGTTGAAGGCCACTAATTGTTAGTACGAAGTAGAAGAAACATGCCTGCTCTTAAATTTTTGGTAGTTCTTTCGTCTGTTTTTAATGGTGCCTTATACGTGGCGAAGCCTCCTAACTCAACTTCAGCTCACATAACTTACGGACGCAATAATACTTGGAAAATGATGGATTTGGATTCCGTAAATGGAATCCCTGTGTTTAAGCTCTCGATACGCAACAAAACAGTTGATGAAGGATTCAAAATTAAATTTACCTACCCTACATATAGTATCGAAACCAGCTGGCAATCACCCATAGGCAAGGGCAAGATGAGTAACGACGATCGAACTTGTTGTATTTCAGCAACGATTCTAAGTGTGACTTTGTTTATAGTATTATTAATGTTAATTGTGCTCACATATTTGTCAGTACGATTTCACTGAATAAATAAAGCTCAGAAAATATAATTGCATTATTTTATTTAATACCTAATATATATAACTTAGACAAATTTTCAAAGTGCCTTCCTCTGCACATGTACCGCCTTATCATACCAGCTAAAGGGCTTCGGATATTGGTTTCGTACCACTGGTCCAATGGTGCTGTAAGGAGTTGTGGGTTGGTGGTGACCGTATGGGATTCTTCTAAGGTTTCCCCCAGCAAGTCTTCTTGGTAGTCGAAACTGAGCAAGACGAAGATCCTCAAACCCTGCTCCACCCAGTTCCTGGTGATTGCCTGGTACAGGAAGATTGGGGAGAAGTGGTCCAATGCGGCATCGCAGTCCACACCTCGGAGGGCAACGTCTCTTGAAAACTTGTTGTAGTCAACAGAATATAGAACCGTGGTTTGTTCCATAGTTAACCAACACAAACTGAACCAGTAGCGAGTAAGCGCAGATTATATTAGGTGTTCCCCACCACTTCCTTCAAGGTTGAGTATTTTAGGGGTTCCCCACCACTTCCTTCAAGGTTGAGACCTTCAATTTTCAAGGTCAATATGAAACTAAACTACACGAGACAATGTATTGAGGCACTGTCGACTTTTATCAATCATAATCTGGGTTTGTTCCAGTTGGAGTTTGAGTTCGCCAATAAGTTTTGTAGCGTTATCCCGATCCGATACGCGGTTAGCAAATGCACACATTCCGGACCATCGCAAATGTTCTTTGAGCGGATCATCAGAAGGTTCCCAGTGATGGATTTGAATTCCGCAATAGAAGCACTCAACTTCATCATCGCGTTGTAGGTAGTAGAAACCGGCACGCGCCATTGAAACAGGGTTTTGCACGCCGGGCCAGTTCTTGAAAGTTCGTAGACGAAACCTACCACCCAACAAGTGAGGAAACGACACGTCTTCTATGCACATTGTGACTGAAATGTAGCTGTCTACCTTCAAGTCTAAATAACTGTATCACTTGACCTTGAGGCATGTGCTGGAGACATGTCCTTGAGGCATGCCCTTGAGATGTACCCCCAACCCATGACCTTGAGTTTAACCGCCGCCTGAAACAGGTGACCCTGAAAATGTATGGAAAGGTCCTTGAGGCATGCCCTTGAGATGTACCCCAACCTATGACCTTGAGTTATGAGGCATGCCCTTGAGATGTACCTCCATCTATGACCTTGAGTTAAACCCCCACCTCAAACAGGTGACCCTGAAAATGTATTGAAATAGGAACGTTGGGAAGTATGATCTT
Organism: Melanotus villosus; assembly: GCA_963082815.1. Lineage (NCBI taxonomy): Eukaryota > Metazoa > Arthropoda > Insecta > Coleoptera > Elateridae > Melanotus > Melanotus villosus. The sequence goes on from OY720425.1 coordinate 22,778,428, forward strand.
CAGTTGTGTATATAATGGATACTCTTAAGAAAGCTCTTCAGACAGTGAAGGGGCGAAGTGAGAAGCCGCGCAACATACCCTTTCCGGTGCAGTTGCTTAGCAGTACGTACCCGCTTAATAACTCCCTGTCAAAATACGTCTCCGTGGGACTGCAAACGCATTCGGGATTTCCACCAGTGATTAGTCTACGAGGCAATAAAAACGACTGGGCGAAATTCGATGAAAATGAATGGAAAACGTTTGTAGACAACCAAGGGGTAATATGTAATTATTTCTATTCGTATGGTCTTCAGTTTCCACCTGTAATAGTGGGTAGAAAAACGCTGTACTTCCAAGAAGTGCAAAAAAAGAAGGTCGTCCGAATATCTGACCCGGACGGCTCCGAAGTGTATCTGGGTGCGGAATCTGCGGAAGAATTGTGGCAATTGCTGCCGATTGTGGAATTTCGATTGACCAAGTTGAAATCTTCCGATTTTTATAATTACTACAATACGACGATTAAAGGAGTTGTTGATCTTCCCGGCGATTCTCACAGCAACATCGTAGCCCTACTGCAGTCGCTATCGCAAGACACGCAATCGGACAATGTGGCAGCCCTTTTCGAATTGTTAAGGTATGCTAGTGAAGTGGTAAAGTGTGACATAGAAATAGAACGCTGTACGAAAAATTTATCCGAATAAAATGTGGATGTGTTATGCTGAAGCGTCGCGCCCAAAGCCCACTGATGTACGTAGTGCCGTAGGGTATGTTCAATGCCAAATGCGGGACTTAGCTTTCGATGCATCGCACGAACAAGTGTATGGTCTAGGACGTTGGGGTACTGATGAGGAATTGAAAAAGGAAGAAAAGAAGTACGACAACGGCGTCGCTGTGTGTAATCTGTTTCTACGGAATGCTATAAGTAGAAACTTATTGTTGGATTTATTGCGTGGTCTACGGTTGGAAGAATTTGCAGATAAAGTGAATCGATTTATAGAGAAGGAAGAAGCAGAAGGAAAAGATGAAACAGATTAGATTTGATGAATCGAAAAACGAGATTTATGTTATGAGGGTATGGACATACGCATATCAACAAGCTCGAAAAGGATCGTGGGAGAGGGATGCGATTGATAGAATGCGGTTTCACCAACGAATCGAGAACGTGCATGCCGCATTGCGGAGCATTTTAAATGTAGAACATAGGCAGGACATATATATTAAGCGCTTTAGTAACAATATGCTTTGTATTTAATAAATAAAAAATTAAAATAAAAACGTATATTACTTATTCCATTACATAGTGATTATATATATGATAAACATTAGATAAGGCACAATAACACAAGGATTTTAAATGAGACATGCATGCTGGTTGGGTAGGTGTTAGCGCCGGATGCTCTTCAATTTCGATGATGGGTATTTTAGTATACCGTCTGAGAAACATAGCCTTTTCACGTCCTTTAACGTAAATAAATTCTGCGCCTCGAATTAGTCTGCGTAGAATTCTTGGAAATAGAAATACAGGCGTAAATCCTTCATCCCAGTCGATGCAGTGGTGATTCTGCATCAACCACGATGCCTGTTGTTGCAAATTCTTAGGTAGCGAGTCAATCGAAAAGGGAGCTTTAAATAAATAATGGGATGTACTGGTACCATTATAAACAGCCAATTCTTTGGGAGTGAAGATTTTCTCGGATGTCATAAATCCCTGAACGTCCACTACCAGTTTCATCGTGTAAATTTGTTAGCAATGTTGCACCTTTCGAAGTCATGACACAACTGACCAGTCAAAGTGGACTTAAAGTTGTCGAACTGCTTTAGTGAGAGGACTGTAAGTGAAAGCTCGATCATGTAAAATCAGACAATATGCGGTTGTATTGGCAGGGACGTTGGTGTTAGTCTCGAATTCCACTCTCAGCACCACAGACTTGGACTGCATCGCTTCTTTTTGATTAGAGCAGTCTATTACAATTACAGGTGCAGTATCCAAAAATTGCTTTGGTGATAGCAAAGGCTCGTTGGGTTTTTGGTAATAAGAAGACTGAAATTTGGCATACATTTCGTACAATATAGCAAACTGATTCTTTTCGATGTTTATGTTTAAATTATCGTATGGATAACGCTCGCTGTTGAGATACACTCTTACATTTTGAATATTACAGTGATCGAACTTGCTAGGATTTTTCGAGAGTGCGCCTTCACGATCGGTTTGAAAACCAAGTATTATATAACGAGGAGCTTCTAAGCTTGTGGCCGTTTTAATAGCCCACGTATGTTTATCAGTTTCCTGCATGGCTGGATAGATGTGTGTTTCCCAACTTCTAAAAGCCACTTGCGTATCCGCGTTTTTATCGATGTATTTGGTCAGAGCTAGTTCTTCACGAAGACCAGGCGTGACGTGAGGCACTTTCCAGTAAATTTTATCCAAATGCAATACCACGTCAGAATCAGAAGATACAAGGGCGTCTACGTCTGTATTGCTACGCAACAGAACCAGTTCCTGCCTAGCATTCAAAAAGATTTTCTTGTAGTCTTCAGCCATACCTAGGAGTAGTTTCAGAGGCACACAAGCGTTAAAATTTCCCTGCGCATCAGTTAGGGTGCTTGCATCACTTGGAAACCAACCGGCGTTCTGAAGTCGTACACTATCGCTAGCATTAAGTGACAGAAAACCTTTCATAGTAGACGTTATACCGACTCTTGTCACTGAATCAACAACAATACCATTCATTTCATAACGTATATCGCTAAACAAAAAGGCAACACCATTGTTAACAAATTTAGCATCCTTAACGGCTGTACCGTCCTTCTTCAGCAGCCTACCAATCACATAAATGTAGCTTTCGGAAGGCAAAGTCCAAGTATCTTCGGAAATGGGTATTCGTATTTCATCATTATTTCCATATCTGGTGGTGGTAGGTTGATGAGTGTGAAACTCCAAATTCGCTATGGAATTATCGACAAGCACTTTTTGAGAAACGTTTAAAATACTCATTGTAGCACAACAAAACCAAGCGACTGGAGAAATAACTTGTTTCGCTCTGTTAACGGTGCAACAGTCGATCGCTTACTGGCACAGCTTCCCGTTAAACGGGACCTTTTATCTTGCTTGCTTGGAGCGTTATAGCGGAAACCCATTGTTAACCTCTTTCAGATGAAGTGCTAACGTGATGGTTTCTTCTCTAAAATTGACAAGATTTTCGTCTTGATCTTGTATTTCAAGGGTTATTTCTGAAATCGTTGTTGTGTTTATGGGTAGATAGATTACGTGAAGGGGAGCTTCGATTATTTTATATCCCGGAGGTACGCTGGGAAAAAATTGATAAATAGTATGAGCTGCTTTTCCGTTATTGTAATTCCCCGTCGTTATGTTACATTTAATTAGCAGGGAATTTATTGTAACGATTTTAGTCGTTGAATCAGAGTAGTGCGTCTCGTTAGCAGTTAATTTCCTTTTCATAAAACCCAAAACAGATCCTAGCGAATTAGGAACGTTGAAATCTACTTCGACGTTGCTCTTAATTGTAGTTTTCAGGGTTTTTCGATCGGCACGAATGCGAAGGTATTCATCGTGAAGCAACTGGGAATTGATGTGTGCACCGATATCTGAGACTTCGTATGAACCTTCCGGTAAGAGAATTATTTTCTCTCCAACCTTTACTGCATTATTTGTGGAAGTTATATTAGGAATACTATGAAAACACTCGAAATTAGTTAATCCCATAACATACTCCCTGGATTGATTTAAAAACAGTGGCGGATTAAACTTTGCAGTCAGTATTGAAGAAGTGCCCGTAAAAGTGAATGTGTATGACATCTCTCTTTAACGATTTGAACATAACTGAAGCTAGTATGTAGCGGCTGCGTATAAAAATTTAAGCGTGTGATGTCCACACGTGTAAGCATTAAGTTTCTGTAGTTGACTATAGTTGTAATAAATCGAAGTTGAGCTACCATCACTGCGAAAATAACGTATCAATTCCAAAGGAGGCTTTGACTGCCCGACGCTGTCAAAATATAATATTCGGCTTCCGCGTTTGACATACGAAACCCAGTGGGTCCCTTCTCCTTCTACATCGTCCAAATTTACAATACCGCTTTCTTTTTCATGAATTTTGCTCGGTAATTTGTTGCGCATGAAAACTCCTCGAAAATTTGGAATGTTTAATGTTTTTACGTATTTTACTAAATCTACGTTAGTTAGCGCTCGGCGAGGTAGCTCTATTGGTAGTTTTTTTGAAACGGCTTTAGATATAGTCCCAGACCTTTCTTATAGGGGGTCAGAAATAAACCTTTACCTATCGCAGACGTTTCCATCGCTTTATTATGTCTTTTGGCTTCTTCCAGCGTTTGTTTTGCAGTTTTTGCATCGTTCACGGCTTTAGCGATCGCGGCGGCTCCACCGCCAACCGATCCTAAAGCTCCTAATGCTGCAAACAGGGGTATCAGCGGTAGAAACCCACCCTTTTTCGGAATAGGAACTATTCTCTGTTTTGGGGGTTTAATAATTTTATGTTTTAATGCGTTTAATGCCATCGTTGCTGTTTTTAGGACGTTAGTATGTAATCGTCCACCTATTCTCTTTCGAGCAAGAGCAAGCGCAGTCTTAAAACTAATGTTTGTTCTTCTACGTTTACGACGACCGCCAGTTCCCGTTTTTACTTTTCCCATTCGAACAAGATGAAGCGCAGTGCTCGATCTTCTACGTTTACGACGACCACCCATTCCCGTTTTTACTTTGCCTTTCATAATGCCCGCAACAGTTAAAGCTCCGGCTTTTTCTCCAAAGCTAGCGTCCTTTGCACGAACACGTTCCCACGCTCTGTCTGCAAGTATTCGATCAGCTGTATGGCGATCGGCTAGATCGCTTGATTGAGAGTATGCGATATCGTGTTCCTTGCAAGCTTCATCTAACGCGTTAATACCTTTATCTCCGCGAAGAAGCCTCTTCTTCAATCGCGTTCCAGGCCCACAAAACCGGTATCCGGGTAGATGTAGTTCCACCGGTAGTTTGTCGATTAGAGTGTTTACTACTCCCTTTCCTTTTCTTTTAGCTGCGCGGCGACAACTGACTCCGGAGCGAGAACGGGTTTTCATTATATACCGTTCTGCTTGCAATCGTAACGCAGACTGACATCTCACCACCATGTGTGACACATATATTGGAATATAAAACAAGTTTCAGTTAGTACGACATCGTTGCTATAATGAATAACGTGCGATTGGTGCCGCAGAGTCAATGTTTACCAATTGCAAATCACGACGACTGTTCTTTAGAAAAGCAATATTACAAACACAGCCGCCTTTTAGGAAAAGGTTGCAAACGCGGTCTTATAGTAGGTCGATCAGGGTGCGGTAAGACTAACGTGATGTTAACGCTTTTGGAGCATCCCAATGGATTACGATTTGAAAACGTTTACCTGTATTCCAAATCTCTAAATCAACCAAAATATGAGTATCTCAAAAAACTTTTGAAACCCCTAAAGTCCATCAAGTACTTCGAAGGCGACAATACGCTCACAGCACCTGAAGAATGTCTTCCCAATTCGGTGATAATCTTCGACGATGTTGCTTGCAATGACCAACGTGTTATACGAGAATACTTTTGTCGTGGACGACATCAACACTTGGATTGTTTTTACCTATGTCAGACGTACTCAGCAATTCCGAAGCAACTTGTTCGAGATAACGCAAACCTTATTATTCTCTTTCAACAAGACATAACCAATTTGAAGCATATATATGACGACCACGTAAACGTGGATATGCCGTTCGAATTGTTTAAAGGTCTCTGCTCTCACTGTTGGGAAAATGATTATGGGTTTTTAGTTATAGAGAAGGAAAGTAAATTATGCGATGGTCGATATAGAAAAGGGTTCGACTGCTATATAAAAATAACAGACGGAAACGCGATGAATTAGTCAACATGGATAAGCGACTAGTATCGGAACTCATTAAAGCGCGTCAGTCGGTAAAACGTAAATATGAAACTTTAAAATCCGATATTGCTAAGGCTGAATATGACATTCAGCAGACATTCAAACCAATCACACAACCTTTACAAGAATTAATAAGTAATGTGAAAAGCGAAAAACTACAAATTAAAGAAGAACCTGTAAGCTTCCTAGGAACACCTATCCGTAGCACACCTCTAACACGACCTAGACGTTTATTCTCACCACAAGCGGAACAACCGGAAACACCTAATCGTTTTGGAGCATCTGCAATTGGGACACCTAAATTTTTGGAGACCGAGGTAGTAGCAGAAACCGAAGAACCCACAGGGACACCAACGCTGGATGAACTACGGGAACATTTGGCGAGAGAAGGTAGGAATTCACCTTTTGAAGATTATTTGAATCAGTACGAAGGATTAGCGAAGATATACGTCGAAGGTATTTGGAGAGACACCAATAAAGAATACGAACATCTGTATGGCGTGCGATACGAACCAAACGAGGATAAGTATCACGTAGGAGATTCGGAGCTAAATTTCGACGGTCAAGATCTTTTGATACAGACGCCCAACACTGATGAACCATTAAAGTATAAGGGGACCGCAGGCTTGTACGAGTTGCTATTTAAAAGTAAACCTATCGGTTATAAAGAGAGCGACAAATTGCAATACCTAGATATTCTATTCCGCACCAACGCAATTCGCAGAAATTACGATTCCCAGTCACAAATACAGGGCGTACGAAAAAAATATTCTGAGATCATTAAACCTCTAATGGACAATTATAAAAGAGGAATACGCGGTCCGATAGCCAGAAAAGCATCAACACCAATATTAACACGCAAGAGAACCGGAGCAGGTGTAGAAATGCTGCAGCTGAACGACAAACCCTTAGAGTTCATACCGTGGCGAGATCCTAACAAGCTAGTAGACTGGTTAAGAACCCTGCTGAGCTCAAAGTCTGCAGGACACACTGGGCACACTAACGAGATCGTCTATATCGTGGGCTTACAAGCAGAACGCACTAAGTCAAAAATGTTAAAAAATGACAAATTTGGCCCTCTTTTATGAAATTTTGCCATCCGTCGACTGCAAGAACGCATTAAGTCCTATATTCAATGTAAAGGGAGTTATAGACTTGTACCAAATGCATTAAAGTACTTCCAACATAATAGTATACCGGCACAAAGCACTAAGTCACTTAATGCGTTTTAGCTGCATCGAATATGACAAGGGTTTTGGGTAAAAACGCACTAAGTGACTTAGTGTATTTTGCCGGTCGTAAATAATAGTACCGAAAGTATGAGAAGTCGACTTATTGCCTTCCTTCAATCAGCATGCTTGTTTTATGTTGGGGTCAGTGTAGGTTATGACTATGACATGTGCTGTATTCTTGAAAACAGGCGGTTTTTGAGGTTTAGTACCTACTACTTGATAGTTTTTTTAGTTGTGCGTGCGGTCTGTGAGAGGATACAATGAATAATATTAATAAGAGAACTGCTAAAATATTTTCATTGCTACAAAACAACAAACGCCAGGAAAATATACTAGGTAAATTTTGAGGTTATGCTATTAATTTTTCCAAGTGTTGTGTACAATTTTTGATTATCTAAATGATTACAACTAAATCAAAAGTAAGTTATCTAAATAAGGACAACTTTTTATTATGTAATGAAGGAAGAGTAATTAACAGCTTTTGCATTATAACTTAAGGTAATCTACAAAGTATCACTAGTTTGAATTTGCCAGAAAAATGACAATTTTTATTCAGCTCCAATTCTTTACATTTTTTTAGTATCTCTCAATTCTTTCTGGCAGTTTAGATAAATAACTAAATTAATTAAATTTATCATGACGTTGATTTATATCAGTATTTCTTCTAAATTAAATATTGGACTAGTATAGTCTTAACATTGTTATTTCTTTGCTACTGTAGATGAAGATGGTTTGCATAGTAAGAGTTTTGAACCTTGGAAAGAGCCAATTCATATTAATATGAGTAACCCTACGCAAACACAAGTTCATAGCTGCACACCAGTTAATAACGATGCAAACGTAATGCAGTTAACAGCAGAAGATTCAGAATTAGCATGTAATAATATTATAAGCCCCGTGCAAATGGAAATGGAACCAATGAATCATGCTCTTGAGATGACCCCTTGTGAAGACGACTTGACAGACTTACAACCTCTGAACTGCAGTGACTATAGTGAAATTACCGATACTGCAGCAGCATTTTCTGCTACATTTGAAGACTTAGGAAGTAACTATAAAAGTGACATGCCGGAATTCAATGAAGATGAAGATCTCTACAATGACAATTCTGACAATGATAAGGACTACGTTCCAAATTTTGCAGATGAGTCTTCTGACGGCGAAAATGATGGTACAAACAAAGAAGCAGAGAAGGAAAGTGACAAAGAAAAATCAGATAGCGGTAAATCAAGATGGAAAGAATCCAGGCCGCAAACGTGGAAGAGGCAGAAAAACAGAATTCTCAAGAGCCAAAGTCTCCCGTACGACAATTATAAAGGAGTTAGGCAACCCGCCAAAGGCCCTAAAACAGTAAATTGTACAAAATGTAAATTTGCATGTACAAAAAAGTTTTCAGAAGAGGAGCGGAAGGTAATATGCCAAAAATATTGGATGCTATCGACTTACGAACGCAAAAAAGACTTTATTCTCCAAAACGTTTCAAGTGGCCCTCCTTCATCACGCAGACCTAGAAAAGAAAATGCATTACAAAGGAAAAACGTAAAACGTTGTTTTATTACCAAAAGCGATGAGAAGATGCAGGTTTGTCAAAACTTTTTTATGAAAACATTAAACATCTCGAATCGTGTTATTCTTACCGCTTTTATGGGAAAAGATGAATTAGGACACTTTTCTGGATGTGATATGAGAGGGAAAAAGACTCCACCAAACAAGACAAAGGATGAAATAGTAGCTAAAGTGAAGACACATATAGAATCATTTCCGTGTATGGAAAGTCACTATACTCGCAAATCTTCATCCAGGAAATATTTAGACAGCTGTTTAACTATCAGTAAAATGTATTCTTTGTATAAAGAACAATGCCAAGAACAAGGAGACCGTGAAGTTGCGAGTCTTATAACATATCGTAGAATCTTCTGCAAAAATTACAACTTATCTTTTTTCCACCCTAAAAAGGATCAATGTCTTACTTGTGTATCATATCGGCAAAGTACTCCAGAAGGGAAAGTAAGTATGGAGGCGGATTACAATAATCATCTGAGAAGGAAGAAAGAGGCACAGGAAGAGAAATTAGCAGACAAAGAAAGAGCCAGAATCGACAAATCATTTATGTCAGTAACTTATGATTTACAAAGTGTACTACAGATACCTTCGTCGGAAGTTTCATTGGCTTATTATTTGCGGAAATTAAATATGTATAACTTAACGGTATATGAAGCAGTTACTCCTAACAGAGCATTCTGCTTTTGTTGGACCGAAGTGAATGGACGAAGAGGAAGTTGTGAAATTGGTACTTGCTTGATAAAATATATGCACAATTTGCCACCTGAGGTAAGGGAAATTTCATTTTTCTCAGATACATGTGGCGGCCAAAACAGAAATGTACAAATATCTGCACTTTTTCTTAATTTGGTTCAAAAAACCAATCTGGAAGTAATAGAACAGAAATTCTTGGAGAGCGGGCATTCGTTTATGGAAGTCGACTCAATGCATAGTGCAATTGAGCGACAAAAAAGATTTCTACCTGTGTATTGTGTTAACGACTGGATAAACATTTTTACACTTGCCCGTTCGACAAGGGGGCGAAACAAAGACAAACCACCTTACATAACTCAAGAAATCAAGTTTGATGAATTTCTAGATCTAAAAGTGTTGTCCGAAACATTAGTAAAAAATAGGAATTTAGATGAAGATGGTCAAAAGGTAAACTGGCTTAAAGTGAAATGTTTTAAGTACGAAAAAGCAAAGCCTCATGTTCTTCAGTATAAGTACGACTACAACACTGCTTATAAAAGCATCAATGTTCGGGCAAAACGAGCTGGACGACGTTCAACTTCTAATTTTGTAAAAGTAGAAGATCTTCCATGTCTATATTCCGAACAACTGAAAATTAGCCAGCTGAAAAAGATGAACCTATTGACCATGTGCAAAAAAAACGTGATTCCTGAGATATTCCACTCCTGGATCAACAGTCTACCCTCTGATGAAGAAGTTGAGGATGTATTGCCAGAAGCGGACATGAATGATTCTGATATGGAAGAAACATAAATACTAAATATTATTTTTTCAAAATTTAAACATTCTTGTAAGATTTTTTTAACCTACGTAATGTTAAAATAACATTTTTTTGTTGTTATTTAGGTTAATCCATTAGTTAAGTTATTATTATTACTATTTTTATGTATTTTTCTATGTAAAATAAAAATTATAAAATTTCACTTCATATTCAATAGCAATCTATTATTATTAAAACTAAAATTATTATGCAGTTACTTGTGAATATTATTATTAATTAAAACGTGTTAAGGCTAAATTTTCAGTTTCTTATCAAGTAAACAGCACTAAGTCGATGCTTTCACTACTTGAAAATGTGTAAAACAGGTTTTTTTTAAACATTAAGGTTTTTATTAATTAAATACATTTATCAGAACATATTTGTCTTTATTTTAGGGTATAAAAAGTATGCGAATTATTTCAAGAATAATTATGGAAGACTCACAAATGTTAAAATGCGATTTACTCAAAACTGTCTTTTACGACTTAGTGCCTTCTGCTTGTAAGCCCACGATATAATAGATGAATTAAGAGCAGCTAAAATTATTAAGTAACGTGCAGTGTGACCGTTCACTATGACTTTAGATAAATTTAATAGACCACTTCATCACCACAAACTCGTTATCTCGCACAGCCTACATTACGAGACAATATTCTACGTTGTGGGAATTTATACTAAAGACGGCAAGTATCGTTTACGCAATAGCAGCTCGGAAGACACCTACCTTTTTCCGCTACTTATTGCAACAATTAAGGAGGCAGTGTATACTCCGGCATCCGCTCGAATATTTATAAACGAAACAGAATACCCACCTTCTGCACTTCGAGGTTTGACTCTCAAGCAAAACGATCAAATAAAAGTTGCTGCTAAACGAGCCGCAAGTACAGTTTACGATCCAGAAGCAGTTTTTGTGTTACAATTGCTTCTTACAGTACCTATACAACATGACATTGGATAAATTTAATCATCATCTTCACCAACACGAGGACATTCAACTGCTTGCTCCCATATCATCTCTTTACTGTGACGGGATGTTTTATATGATGGGAATAGGTACTGATGCGAGCGGTAACGTACAATTTCTTAACAGAGATAAAAAGCAGAACGGGGGGCGACTGCCATGCTGAAAGTGCTCCAGACTTCAACACCTCGTAATTTGCAAACCGACATGGGAAAAGAATTTTATAACGAAGCGTTCCAAAAGTTGATGGCTAAATTTAATATAAATCACTACAGCACCTACTCTAACCTAAAAGCTAGCATCGTAGAACGTTGCAACCGCACATTGAAGAACATGATGTGGAAACAGTTCAGTCTACAGGGCACTTACAAATGGTTACATCTGCTACCTAAGATCGTACACCAATATAACACGACGAAGCACAGTACCACGGGATTAAAACCTGCGGAAGTGAACAGAAAAAAAGCCGCCCAACTGTTGCGAACAGTTTACAACCGCGTAAAAACAATAGACCCAAGAAAACCAAAACTTCGGATAGGAGACCACGTACGAGTGAGCAAACATAGAGCAGCATTTAGTAAAGGTTACACTCCATCGTGGAGTAACGAGGTTTTTACAGTTGCAAAAGTGCGCCTTACCAATCCAACGACATATCTATTGGAAGACGAAACACGGCAACAGATCAAGGGAGGATTTTACGAGGAGGAACTGCAAAAAACTCAATATCCAGATGTATATTTGGTAGAGAAGGTGTTGAAACGGAAAGGCGATCAACTCTACGTTAAATGGTTAGGCTTAGATAAACAACACAATTCGTGGATACGCAAAGGAGACATCGCATAGCGGCTTGACAGACAGTCGAAAACGTCGAGCCAGGAGAGCGGTTGGTTGTTGTCATGTCATACGATAACTTAACTTGTCAATGTAGGATGTCGTACTTTTTTAAATACAAATAAAAAATACAAACAAAATCTTCTTTATTTTCTCTTATTACACAGTAAACAGTGAAAACAAGAACACAATAAAAAGTAGCGAAAACGTTAATTTATCTCTTTTATTACATAGTAAACACATAACCTGAGTTGTACACGAAATATATACAGTAATAAATAGCCGACATGTAATTATTCCAACGCTCGCGCTACATTCAACAGCAAATCAAGGTTTCGATCAGCAACATCATGGTTTGCATCAGGAATATCTTTGTGGCCCCACGCCAAGGTGCGAGTGGAATCGCGAATAAGAAAGCGTTTATCATCGCGATAAGATAACGCAATTTTGTTTCGTAGTTCGGTATATACCGTGTGCAAGCAGGAACGAAAGATGTGCATCCTACATAGCACCTCACCACGCACATTTTCTACTACATCTCTATACGCGGCAACCGTAAGGTATCTCTTGATGGACGCTCTTCGAATACCTTTCGCTTTTTTGTTCTCTTCGCCGCCCGCACACACGCAGTAAGTCTTTGCTCCGGCCCCAAAGAAGCATTCCGGGGGAACACCCGCATATTCATCTTTCATCTTTCCCACAACCGAAGGAGTACGCGGAATACCGTACGCGTTATTAACAGGGAAATTCGACGTATCAAACCTGTCCAAGTGGGAGCGAATGTCCTCGTAGAAGTTAGGGGTTCGCACTAAAATTATAAGAGAGTCAGTGTCCGTGTAAAGGAGGGAGACGTTTTCTCCATATTTGCGCTTCAGGAAATTATAAAAGAAGTCATAAATGATGGTTTTGGACACGTCCAAAATCGTAAATCCCACGTAAAGCGGTTTATCATAGACGACAACAGTTTTATGCAACTCCACAGCTATCAAATTCTCATCAAAAATAACGCGATCTTTGAAATTCGGTTTAGCAATCAGACCCTCGGCCCCCATTCTGTTGCCCACCTTCTCCCACGTCGAAACCAACCTAATATCGGATCGTTTGTCAACATTCTCCATGGTTTTACCGAACACGCTGTTGTTTTTCCCCTTGAAAAAATCCCTTTCAAATTCGTTACGGGCCCCATTCCGCAAATCCGTATTTAAATCAATGTAGGCCCGTAACCAAGGAGCCTGGGTAAATCGCAAAATCCTATGAGTTTTCGTAAGAATCAAGCCAGCAGCCAAACACTGTTTTAAATTCCGATAATGGATGACGTACTTGGTTTTATGAAATAAGTTGGGTATCAACTTAGGGGAGTTGTATTTGCCCCCGGGAGGAACGATTAGTTCAGGACAAAACGGAAACTCGTTATGAGCATCGTGCAACTCTTGGGGGTACAACAAATCCACTTCCAACACGTAGCCAGTCTGAGCATCATCCGGAATTTGGGACACATCAAAGAAATCAACCTCCGCGTCCGATAACCAACAAAAATCCCGTTGCGGCAGGTACTGACGCATTCCGTAGCCGTATAAATTCGTCGCATCTAGGTACATGATAAACGAGGAAGGTTGAGAAGGATCATAGCCGGGCAAAAAGACATTATTAGCAATAGCCTTCCGACCGACGCAGGTGCTGACTCCACCTCGAATACCTTTTTTAAAGAAATGTAGCATGTCCATGTCAGTCAACAGTTCTAAATGGACGCCGGTGTAGCGTAACATAGCGTCCCAACTTAGACCGGGGTCCGTGTAGTACTGGGCAGGATCTAGTTTGTAGGTGTCCAAACAGAGTCGTCTAAAATTTTCGAACACGTCAGTCAGAATCAAAACGTCGGCTTTCAAATACACGTCAGAATAATCGCCTAACGTTCTACAATCGAAGGTACGCCATACAGAACAGGCGCGAGCGTAGTCGTCGTCGGAAATATGCTGCTCGTTCAAGGGATCGTAAAACAGCTCCTTATCGGGCAGGTCAGGGAGATCTAATTTCTGAAGGGAGTCCACGAACGAATACGGAAATACGCCTTTTTGGCGCATGAGATTAAAACGGCAACCGTCGCCGAATAACCGTTTGATTTCGAAGAACCGATCTTCGGATAAATACGAGGCTAAAGTACTCAAGGACCTATTCATAAACCGGAAGCTATCTAGGAAGCGAATCGACAAATGAATTTTCTTTTTGCGCCCAGTAGCGGGGTCCTCAATCTCATCAACAAGGAGGCGCTTACCAAAGGAGACATACTTCTCTTTGTTGTGGGGAATGACATCAATGTGCTCCTCGTTGCAAGCAAGTTTTTTGACGAACAAATGCGAATCGTAATTGAGATTATGGAAAAAGACCGGAACAAACGAGGGAACTTTATAGTTTAAATTACAAACACCGTGGGCCGCACCCCGAAATTCACCCGTTAGATGACAGTGATCCCTAACCTTAACGTCCCCATCCTCAAAGGGTTTCTCACATATGTGACAAACTAGGGCGGACTCGTAATTTTGAAGTTGTTCATCAGTCATCGGGTTCAAAGGAACCACGCGTTTTAAATGATCGTCGTAAATCCGCCGCACGTCTCGGTCCAACCGTTCCATAAACACCGTGGCAGCATCGACACCCCTATAGGTTTCGAATTTGGACACCGACGAATCATACGAGCACACGACGTAGTAAGCAAACGAGTACGGTTTATGCTCACTGGTGGCGATCGTAAACGGGCGGGAGGGGTCGGGTTCCGCAAGGTCAATCGGAGCAATTAACGTTTCGAAATCGGCGTAAATTACGAACGGTAACCGCATCCGTTTATGATAATTTTCGAACTTCAATACGTTCCCCGGAGACCATTTGCCCCGCTTGTCGGGAAGCAACTCAGGGGTCGGCAGTTTAGTATAGACCCGATTGCAATCGAAACGCGCGTGACGAAGCAAAAGAGCCTCCGAGCGAAAATAGTTTAAGCATCCGTCACAAAAATGTTTGGCCCCGTTACGCGCCGTAATTTGTTTAGAAACCAACCGAGAAAAATGTTTAATCCAGCAATAATGCGCACCACCGTCTTCGTCCGTAATCAGGAGCAAATTTACATGCCCGACCTTCTTATCACCAGTGTAGTATAACGGGCCAACGACCTCGTGTTTTAGCTTGCCATTCGCGAACCGAGTCTCCAAACCATAAACGTTAACAGACAACTGCGGATTGTACAGTTCAAACTTTCGAACATCCTTCAACTTCAAAGGTAACTCGAGATCGCGAAAATCCAAAAATTGCCTGCAGTCGGGATAAGACGTCGTACGATTCGCAGGCCCCATGGGCGTCACAACGGCCGAAACGACGGCCCAACCAAAGCAGTAGACGTCGTCGTTTTGAACGTTAATCACAGCTTTCTTACGCTCCACGGCCTTGGGGAGGGGAAGGTACGACGAGGCCCGCAACGGATTATACCGATTGATGTTGACGGCGAGATGCAGCAGCTGCTTCAGAGCCCAACCTGCAACAACGACGCTAGTTAGCGAACATAGGAAATACGTCAACGATAAACTCACCGGATTCACGCTCCTGAAATTCGGAAACTTTCTCGTCCAAGACACCGGCGAATCGGGCGTACAGGTCGGAAAGGTCATCTCCTCGACTAACCACCTCATTGCGGGTGTTAAAGGACTTGACGTCAGTCAAATCCCGGCTCTCCAACACAAACAACCCAAATAACTCGACGTTAACCTTCAGGCTGTTAAATCGAGACAATTCACGTTGGATCAGCCGCAAAACCTTATCCTTAATGTCGGTAAGGAAGTCATCCACGACAACGTGATAGTTGACGGAACCGACGCGGTACGTGGCAACCCTGGATTTAAAGGCAGATTGCAACGTAACGACGCCGTCTTCAGAAACACCGCGACCCGAACGCAGGAGGTGTCGGTTGCTCCGCAAATGCCCCTGGTACATATTCCGGAGCACGTTCTCGTCGCAGACATCGCAGTAACGAGCTGGAAAAGGAACAACGCCAAGTAATAGACGAACCAACGCAACGGGAGAAACTCACAAGCGGAAGGAACTCCGGCGTTCTCGGAGGAGGGACCCGCAGAAGCCGCCAACCGAACCCTCTTGACCGATTCCGCAGGTGCTGAAAAGAAAGTAGGCGAGTACAATAAACCCTAGTAGAACTCGTAAAACCTACGTATAGCAGCAACGTCGCAGACTCCCGGAGGACAACTCTCCCGCGCATGACGAGCAAGCGCATCTCTCCTGGTGAAGCCCTTACGACAGCGCTCGCACGAAAACATGGTCAACTATCTGTAACAAAACAACAAAGAGGTCACAGAACACGCCCCAAGCAAACGTAACACCCTTAGCTACGTCCACCAAGAGACTGTGAACGCACCCAGCCAGTACCGCGTGGAGGTTAGGTGTTAAACTGGCCTGGAGGGGACGGGCAGAGGAGTGTATATTAGTCAGTAGGCGATGCACAGTTAGTACGAAAAGTAAACTATTATTTTTTTCGGGCAAAACTTTGCAGGACCCGATCCCCCTCTTCAACCCTGCGCGTGGCAACACACAACAACTTCGTCAGCTCCTCCATCTTTGCCAAGCGCGCTCTAAGCGTTTTGCACAAACCCCTCCGCACCTCCGCGTGTCGGCGAGCCGATGTAATGCCAGCCGCCGAGTTGATTAGCACGGAAGCGTCACACGCACCAACGCGGCCCGCCTTGATGTCATTTAAGGTGGTGGTACAGAGGGCGATAAATCGGTCGTTGAGCGACACGTATGTCTCTTTGGCGGCGGCCAAATTCCGCTGCTGTCGCAGGATCCGCGCCCGAGGGTAGTCGAACGACAGAGTCGGAGATCGGACACGCTCACCGGGGGGGGACCTCATCGGCGAATCGGGCCACTGCACAGTTTTAAAAATGGCCGAGTCCGCCTCTTCCCAAAGCGCTTCTACACTCTCCGTAGCGGCAGGCGGTGCGACGCACACATCCTCGGCAGAAGAGGTGGACGCAAGGACAGTATCCGCCGCCGGAGGCGGCGCATCTCTGGGAAGCGGGGAACCCAGCAACGCGTCGAAGCAACGCTCTGACCGTTCCATAGCCGAAGGCGCCGCGGGCGATGCGTCCGCCACAGGTGAGGAGCTTGCCGCTCCAGTTGAACACTCTGCATCTTCCACGACAGGAGCGGCGAGCATCCGCTCAAAAAGGTCGTGAAAATCGCGGTCGTTCGACACCTCGACTAAATCGCCACACGAAGTGTCAGCGACGAAATGGTCCGCCTCGTCGACGGTTGATCGCTCGGCCTGTCTAGCCACGTCGGGACAGGCAGGGCGATCGACCACCTCACTATCGTGAGACGCATCCGGATGCAGCTCCAAGTGCGCCCCGAAGCTTTCCATATAGTCGCGCATGACGTGGAGGGTCGGTGCGACCACATCGTCCGAAACGTTGGGCGTGGTTGGAACCTCGCCCAACGTTTCGGACGATGGGACCTCAGCAGCCTTCGCAACGCCTGCAGACACCAGGCCCGAAGAAGATGTTTGTGGAGGGCGATAAGTAGTCGAGGTGTCGGTTAATAATCCGAACAACAAAGAACTGCTTTGCTTAGGCCGTTTCGGCATCGGCGGCAACGAAGACGCAGAGCGTTTCGTTGCCGGCGGTGCAGCAACGGGCCGCGCGGGACGCAGCACCACGTCCGATAAAATTCGAATTTCGGTTCTCACCTGCGGCGGACACCTACACAACGTAATTGAGGACACCATGGATCTCGCAACTTCGATCCTCCGCCAATCCATGCTGCCGTCAACAGCCGTTATAACAACACCACCACACGACACACACACGCTATTACAACTTTCCATCTTGACAGTCAGAAGCGAAAGGAGCTAGTTACGCGTCGACAGACCTAAGTTTGAAGACGGCGCATGCGCATCCCGAAGTCGTCCACGGGTGGAATGCAGTTCAACACGCACGACAACCAACCCAGACCGGTCGGAATGCAGGCCCAAGCGAAAAAATGTGTCCAGCAGACAACAAAGGATGAACCTGTTGCCAGAGGCCGTTGATACCAACACACCGTGGGAATACGTTTTCGAGCCAAAACAGTAGACGGTCAATAACTGGAAGGAGATGGAAGAAAATAAAAACACAAAAACACAAATAACGCGAAGTAATTAAAACGTTGTGGCTAAAAATTCGGAGGGAAAAAAAACTTTGGTAAAAAAAAAAATAAAAGGGGGAGTTTAGAGGGATTGAGGGGGGGGGGGACCAAACAATTTTTCAGCGCTCTAGCTCTTACCGTTTGGCAGGGGTGGCTACCCCCAACCTCTTTTTTTAGCATTACCGCATTTTCCACCTCGGAAACGCGTTCCTCGTTGCAGTAGCTTCATAGTCATATCATTACTTTTTTATTTCCTTGAAGATCAATCTTTCGAGGGTGGGGGTTGGGGTTTCTAGAAACACCGACATCTCGAATACTGTTAATCCTATTTACGTTCTGTCTTCAGAAATGCTCTCTGGACACCATTAGAATTCTCTTTATCCTAGAATCGACCATCTAGCACCAACCCTTCGCCGGGGGTTGCAACCCCTATCGTCTTTTTTAAAGTAATTACATTTTCCTTATCAGAATCGTATTCCGCACTGCTCTAGCGTTACAACTTCGCAGATATTTTGCAATGTTCGTCACAAGTATGAGAGAAGCGGCCAATTCCCTTCAGACTCACTTCGCCTTTCTTGAAGCCCAAGGTTTTTATTCCAAGGTCAAGGTATTTCTTCGAGGTTACATGTGTTCAAGGTGTTTTCGAAGGCCAAGGTTTCACATATTCAAGGCCAAGGTGATATCCCCCACCATTTCAAAGTGTATGAATACACTTGTCCCGAATTGTTCATTAGTTCACGGTTGATCGTAGAAGGTAGAACAATGATTTTTTATTTTTGCGCCTTCTACGACTTCTTCGTACACATTTACCCTCTTCGGGATTTTGACTTGGTGGAGTATGCGGAGTCGGGAGTGGTTCCTGAGGAACAACGGCTTGGCAGGATGGCCATTCCGCAGGACCTTGTTGAGCTCCTAGAACCTTTGATCGATGGTGACGACGGGGTGTTTGAGGTTCATAGGGGAGACAGCCAATGGCGGTTGCGGGCTTTAGACGCAGATTTAGAACTCCTCCTCGATGCCGACGATAGCCGCATCCGCATCCTGGACTATATCATCGAGCAGTTGGACGAATTCGACCAGGATACGGTGCACAACTCTCTCTGTTAGGTAAGTTCAATTTATTTTCCTCCACTTTCCATTCTATTTATTGCTACTGTCTTTTTTTTTTTACAGATCTACTCCCGTTCCGCAACCTCACTGTATATATTTAAATAATGTAGAATAATATCGTAAATAGTTTTAAATAAATGTAAATACTTAGTCTTAGTTTTCAATAAATAATGTACAATACCGATGTGTTTGTTTGCATAAAAACTGTTTTGTAGTTACTCTTTCATTAATATTGCAGCAGTTGAGTAATTTCTTCTTCAGATTAACAGATGGTGGTATGGTACTTGCAATACTCTTACATTTTGTATTAAGGGTCGTTTGATTTTTTATATTAATAATCTAATACTCACCTTCAGCACATTCTCATATACCATCGCAGTAATATCATGTTTATGGTCAAACTTCAACGTCATTCGTCACTTGTTTTTAGTTGCACCACACTTTACAATTCAGTTATTGTAGCTTCGGCTATGTTCAGGCTTTTATACATATGCCGTGGCCTTCACAAATGCTTGAAGATCATCCTTCCAAACTTGCGTAGTGGCCTCGGCTGCGATGGCCTTGAGCAATATGTGGACGAATTGCATTAACGTGGTGGTCTTGACCTTCAACTCAAGGCTAAGTGGTGGGGGGAAACCGATATTTACGCTTCCGAGTGATGCAGCAAGTAGTATCGCTTTTGTGTTCGAGCAGTGTCAGTTGGTGTTCTACAGCTATGGAAGTACAGCAAGCCAAGGTTCTCTATTTTGTCGACTACGCCGACTTCTCCGTGGTGCAGGATGTCGCTCTCCATGGTGAGGACTATGCGGCCACGTTGAGCCACTTCTCCGACGTATTCATTTACCAGGCGATAGCCAGCAAATGGTTGGAGCAGGGTTTGAGGATCTTCGCCTTGGTCAGCTTTTCATACCTAGAAGATATTTCGGGAGAAAACTTGGAACAGTCCCACACGGTTGCCACTGAAGCTAAACCACTTACTGTACCGCTGGATCAATGGTACGAAACAAATATCCGAAGCCCTTTAACTGCTATGATAAGAAGCTCCGCCGATTATAGCAAAGGAAGAGATTTTCAGAATTTGTCCAATTTATATATTGAGGTGATATTGTTTTAGTTGAATTTGGATAAAGTGAATGAACACCTTTTGAAAGTATGAAAATTTAGTGTAAATAAAATTGTAAATAGTTATAAGTTAGAAAATGAATATTGTAAATAAGTAGGATAGAATCTAGATAGTAATTTTGTAAATATGTCATAAAAATAATTTTGTAGAGTGTTAAAATTTAAGAAACTAGGGTAACAAATAAAAAACAAACAGTGGAATATTAATTTTGGTAAACGAAAGTTGTTTTTTTTTTGAAAATTATCAAAAAACTTCATTAATTACCATAAAATAATATTTTAAAAGCAGATTAAAAATATAATTAGTTAAAATACTGTATGAAGAAAGTTGTTGTTATATGAAAATATAATTTTGGATTTTTTAAAAATAAAAAAAAATCTTATGAAATATAATTTATTTCTGAAGAAGCTTTATAAATTTGGATATTGGTGACGAATTAATTTAATAAAAGGGGAAAGCTTGTTGTTGGTTGGAGGATAAGGCAGATTTTGGGTGGAGTTGGAGTCAAAAGGGGAAAGTGTATTGTTTGAAAGAAGTTAGAGCAGCGCTTGGTGAATTGGAAGTCGAGGCAGGAAGTGTTGTTTTGTTCAAGTTGTTTAAGTGAAAAAGGTAATTTATATTTTAATTTTTAGAAAATTGTTTAGTTTGTTATTAGAATTATTTATTGTTATTTCTTTGTAAAAGTTTATCATAATTTTGAAAGGTGTTATATTTTTTAAAATTTTATCTTGGTGAATTTTTATAAATTTTGAAATTCGTCAAAGGGAACCCTTTAAAGACCTTGATTTAGGAGATTCTGAAAGAAATTAATTAAATCTTATTATTGAGCTAGCCGGAAGAATAATTAAAAATTGTATGTAATTCTTTTAAGTGGAAGAGCATAACAATAAATGTCGAACCCAACGTGGGGCATAACAATAAATGGCGCCCAACGTGGTTGCTTGTCACATCAATTATCTTAATAATAATTGGCACCAGAAACCTGGGGCTTTGAAAAGTGGTTATTCATATAATTAATGAGGCTATTTTAAATTTGACATTTATAAATTAAATAATTTGACAATCCAAAGTAGAACGTCAAATTATTTTAATAATAATTGATGCCAGAAAAGTGAGGTTTAATATTAGTTGTTATTAATAATTTGAAGGGGTTCTGAAAGGCAAGGTAGGGTAAAAATTAGTGAATAAAATATTAACTAGAGAACAGAAGTAATAAAAAACTTGGTAGGGTCATTCACAGTTTTGAATAAAAGTTATTTAGTAATTGAAATAATACAGATTTGAATCAGTATTAAATAAAATCGTGAAAGAAAAGTATAACGAATTTGTTTATAGAAGATATTTCCATAAATATTGAAATGTTTCATAATAAAAGTCAGTTTGAAGTTTATTAAATTTGACAAATTGATAAAATTGACAAACTTGATTGTTCATTGTTTTGTGTGAAATTTTTGCTTAAATATTCAGATAATAAAATCCAAGAAACGAGATACAGATATTTTGACAAAGTTTAGAAATTGATAATTGAAGTTTAATATTATCAAGAGAATTTGAGCTTTGACTTTTAAATAAATAGGACATTTAATAATAAACGAATTTAAAACAAAGTAAAATGGCAACCAAAAGTTCATCTCAATTTACGATAACTAAAGAGCAATTTGAAATGATGAAAAGATTATTTGATGAATATTTTGAAGAAAGTAAGAAGGGGCACAAAGAATTAGATGAGAGGTTAAAGAAACGGGAGGAAGAAGCAAAGAAAAAAAAAGAAGAAGTAATTGAAAAAGTAACAGAGAAGTGTGCAGATTTAAATGTAAAATATGGTAAGGAAGAGATGTTAGAAGAAGAATTTGAAGAGTGTGTAAAAATAATTCAGGAAGATGTTTATAATGTTAACAATCCTGAGTATAAAGAAATGAAAATTCAGCCAGTAAAGGTTAATAATAGTATGGTAATGGAAGTTGGAATTATAAATAAAATGGTTACGTTGAAATATGATAGTAAGAGTGTAATGAATGAAAAAACTGAATTTTATAATAAAATGGAAATGGAAAGTAATGTTCAAAATAAAATGGAATTAGATGGAATTAATGAATTGGATAAGAATGAAGTTATCAAACAGATAACAGGAGAAGCTCTTTGTCTTCTTGAAAATGCAGAAGAAAATAATCTAATTAATGAACTGAAAGAGAATAAATCGTTTATTAAAGATGAATGCGAACTGCAAACAACAAGAATACAGTCAAATGAAGATTTTATGTCAAATTTCATGCAAATAATGATGCAACAATTAAAAGAAATGAAAGAAGAAATGAAAGAAGATACCAAGAAACAATTAAAAGAAATGAAAGAAGAAATCAAAGAAGATACCAAGAAACAATTAAAAGAAATGAAAGAAGATTCCAATAAATTAAATGAAAAACTAGATAAGAAGCTGGAAGAAATTAAAAAAGACTATAGAAAACAGTTTGCCGAACTTAAACAAGATGTTAATCAAGTTAAAGAAGATATTAATCAAATTAAAGAAGATGTTAATCAAGTTAAAGAAGAGGTTAATCAAGTTAAAGAAAATATTAATCAAATAAAAGAAGAAATTCAACAAAACAAGAGACAATTTGTTGAATTAAAACAAGAACTGGTTAAAAATAGACAAGAGATGTGCGAAGAGATCAAAGAAATGATTAAAAATGGAAAACATGAAGATCAAATGCAACAAGAGCTAATTTGGCAGACTAAAATAAACCGAAATAAAGATCATAATCGTATGGAAGAATTACAAGATATGGTAATTGAAAAAGCAAGAGAATCTGAACAATACAAGCAGCAATTTTTCTGTTGTCAGAAGAAATTGGACACGGTTTTAAGCCATAATGACGAGTTTAAAATCAATGAACAGGACATATTTATTGAAACTGTTAAAATGGACGAAGAAGAAATTTTAGAGGAAATTGATTTAGGTGAAGAAACTTTATTTTTGTTTACAGAAGACATATCTGGAATTCAAAACAAATTTAAACGTGGGTTTATTAATTACAAATTAATTGAAAAGTCCATTTTAGTGAATATCACAGTATATTGGTTTGCAATGATCAAAAGGAAGATTAAAAAAAGATTAAAAAGATATGTAAAAGAGATACATGGACCGCCATGGGTCATTTTAAATTTAGTATACTTGTAAAAATGTTAATTGTTAATTGTTTATTGTTAAATATTATTTACATGCTTCAAACGAAAATTTTTAATTGAAATTTATTTAAATGATTAGTTAAATTTTAAAATTTAAAACTGCAATTTGTTTGATAATTAATTGAAATTAATACATGAAAAATTCCTCTAATTTTTCATATATCAATGTTATATCGATTTGAAAATTAAAAAAAAATTAAGATAGAAACATTATGTCAAATGTCAAACGTCAAATTTATTAAAAGTCAAAAATGACTAAAATGTAAATAATGACAGATCTAAAGAAAAGTCAAAATTTAACTTAACCTGATTTTATATGTTAAAATGACAAATAGGGTTGTTAACTTAACGAAATTAAAATTGAGAAAATGTGTTTGAAAACAAAAATTTCACAAAAACAAGGTAGGGTTTTGAGGTGATATTGTTTTAGTTGAATTTGGATAAAGTGAATGAACACCTTTTGAAAGTATGAAAATTTAGTGTAAATAAAATTGTAAATAGTTATAAGTTAGAAAATGAATATTGTAAATAAGTAGGATAGAATCTAGATAGTAATTTTGTAAATATGTCATAAAAATAATTTTGTAGAGTGTTAAAATTTAAGAAACTAGGGTAACAAATAAAAAACAAACAGTGGAATATTAATTTTGGTAAACGAAAGTTGTTTTTTTTTTGAAAATTATCAAAAAACTTCATTAATTACCATAAAATAATATTTTAAAAGCAGATTAAAAATATAATTAGTTAAAATACTGTATGAAGAAAGTTGTTGTTATATGAAAATATAATTTTGGATTTTTTAAAAATAAAAAAAAATTTTATGAAATATAATTTATTTCTGAAGAAGCTTTATAAATTTGGATATTGGTGACGAATTAATTTAATAAAAGGGGAAAGCTTGTTGTTGGTTGGAGGATAAGGCAGATTTTGGGTGGAGTTGGAGTCAAAAGGGGAAAGTGTATTGTTTGAAAGAAGTTAGAGCAGCGCTTGGTGAATTGGAAGTCGAGGCAGGAAGTGTTGTTTTGTTCAAGTTGTTTAAGTGAAAAAGGTAATTTATATTTTAATTTTTAGAAAATTGTTTAGTTTGTTATTAGAATTATTTATTGTTATTTCTTTGTAAAAGTTTATCATAATTTTGAAAGGTGTTATATTTTTTAAAATTTTATCTTGGTGAATTTTTATAAATTTTGAAATTCGTCAAAGGGAACCCTTTAAAGACCTTGATTTAGGAGATTCTGAAAGAAATTAATTAAATCTTATTATTGAGCTAGCCGGAAGAATAATTAAAAATTGTATGTAATTCTTTTAAGTGGAAGAGCATAACAATATATTAGGTGTTAAATAAAAAATACTACATTATAAATATTGCTTGAGTTTATTTCACTATATTGAAATCGTTGTAGCATGTAAGTATAGATTGCGTCTTTTATTTCTTGAAGTACAAAAGGGGCCCTCTTGCGAAAGTTGTGTAGTGGTCTCGACTTCTAAAGAGGAAGTTGTAACCTTCAAATGGGGGCATTGTACGTACTAATACATAAGTGAGCACGATTAACATTACTACTACTATAAACAAAGTCACACTTCGAATCGTTGCTGAAATACAACAACAGACGGTGGCCTTCAACTAAAAGTGGGCATATATAAGTGAGTTGGGGTGAGGGGATGACCTCCAGAGCGGTGGTGACCTCGAGTGGAGTGAGGGTGACGGTGGGGTGGTGAGGGGTGAAGTCGCAAGGCGCAATGACCTTGTCCTGCGCAATGACCTTGTCCTGCGCAATGACCTTGACCTTGAACTGCGCAATGGCCTTGGCCTTGACCTCAAGGTCAAGTGGTGGGAGGTGGTTCTAGAAATCTCCACTTCTATCTACTCGTAACACAAACGGTTTAGCCTCAGGAATTTTAAAAATCGAGAATTTTAAAAATAGCTAAATTTAGTAGTTGGTTTTAAATTCTTCTTAAACTCGTTTCAATCATGTAGCTAGCTTGCTTTCTATCTAAAAAGCACATTTAGAAATTCGTAACACAAACGGTTTAGCCTCAGGAATTTTAAAAATCGAGAACTTTAAAAATAGCTAAATTTAGTAGTAGGTTTTAAATTCTTCTTAAACTCGTGTCAATCATGTAGCTAGCTTGCTTTCTATCTAAAAAGCACATTTAGAAGTTCGTAACACAAACGGTTTAGCCTCAGGAATTTTAAAAATCTGTAAATTTTAAAAATAGCTAAATTTAGTAGTAGGGTTTAAATTCTTCTTAAACTCGTGTCAATCATGTAGCTAGCTTGATTTCTGCCTAAAAAGCACATTTAGAAGTTCGTAACACAAACGGTTTAGCCTCAGGAATTTTAAAAATCTGTAAATTTTAAAAATAGCTAAATTTAGTAGTAGGGTTTAAATTCTACTTATGCTGGTATCAATCATGTAGATGGCTTGCTTTCTGCCTAAAAAGCACATTTAGAAGTTCGTAACACAAACGGTTTAGCATCAGGAATTGTAAAAAACGAGAATTTTAAAAATAGCTAATTTTAGTAGTAGGTTTTAAATTCTCCTTAAACTCGTTTCAATCATGTAGATAGCTTGCTTTCTGTGTAAAATTCATATTAAGAAGTTCGTAACACAAACGGTTTAGCCTCGGGAATTTTAAAAATCGTGAATTTTAAAAATAGCTAAATTTAGTAAGTAGATAGAAGTGGAGATTTCTAGAACCACCTCCCACCACTTGACCTTGAGGTCAAGGCCAAGGCCATTGCGCAGTTCAAGGTCAAGGTCGTTGCGAAGGACAAGGTCATTGCGCCTTGCGACTTCACCCCTCACCCCCTCCCCACCCCACCGTCACCCTCACTCCACTCGAGGCCACCACCGCTCTGGAGGTCATCCCCTCACCCCGACTCACTTATATATGCCCACTTTTAGTTGAAGGCCACCGTCTGTTGTTGTATTTCAGCAACGATTCGAAGTGTGACTTTGTTTATAGTAGTAATGTTAATCGTGCTCACTTATGTATTAGTACGTACAATGCCCCCATTTGAAGGTTACAACTTCCTCTTTAGAGGTCGAGACCACTACACAACTTTCGCAAGAGGGCCCCTTTTGTACTTCAAGAAATAAAAGACGCAATCTATACTTACATGCTACAACGATTTCAATATAGTGAAATAAACTCAAGCAATATTTATAATGTAGTATTTTATTTAACACCTAATATATATAAATTGGACAAATTCTGAAAATCTCTTCCTTTGCTATAATCGGCGGAGCTTCTTATCATAGCAGTTAAAGGGCTTCGGATATTTGTTTCGTACCATTGATCCAGCGGTACAGTAAGTGGTTTAGCTTCAGTGGCAACCGTGTGCGACTGTTCCAAGTTTTCTCCCGAAATATCTTCTAGGTATGAAAAGCTGACCAAGGCGAAGATCCTCAAACCCTGCTCCAACCATTTGCTGCCTACCGCCTGGTAAATGAATACGTCGGAGAAGTGGCTCAACGTGGCCGCATAGTCCTCACCATGGAGAGCGACATCCTGCACCACGGAGAAGTCGGCGTAGTCGACAAAATAGAGAACCTTGGCTTGCTGTACTTCCATAGCTGTAGAACACCAACTGACACTGCTCGAACACAAAAGCGATACTACTTGCTGCATCACT
Organism: Melanotus villosus; assembly: GCA_963082815.1. Taxonomy (NCBI): domain Eukaryota; kingdom Metazoa; phylum Arthropoda; class Insecta; order Coleoptera; family Elateridae; genus Melanotus; species Melanotus villosus. The sequence goes on from OY720425.1 coordinate 22,805,658, forward strand.
CGGAAGCGTAAATATCGGTTTCCCCCCACCACGTAGCCTTGAGTTGAAGGTCAAGACCACCACGTTAATGCAATTCGTCCACATATTGCTCAAGGCCATCGCAGCCGAGGCCACTACGCAAGTTTGGAAGGATGATCTTCAAGCATTTGTGAAGGCCACGGCATATGTATAAAAGCCTGAACATAGCCGAAGCTACAATAACTGAATTGTAAAGTGTGGTGCAACTAAAAACAAGTGACGAATGACGTTGAAGTTTGACCATAAACATGATATTACTGCGATGGTATATGAGAATGTGCTGAAGGTGAGTATTAGATTATTAATATAAAAAATCAAACGACCCTTAATACAAAATGTAAGAGTATTGCAAGTACCATACCACCATCTGTTAATCTGAAGAAGAAATTACTCAACTGCTGCAATATTAATGAAAGAGTAACTACAAAACAGTTTTTATGCAAACAAACACATCGGTATTGTACATTATTTATTGAAAACTAAGACTAAGTATTTACATTTATTTAAAACTATTTACAATATTATTCTACATTATTTAAATATATACAGTGAGGTTGCGGAACGGGAGTAGATCTGTAAAAAAAAAGACAGTAGCAATAAATAGAATGGAAAGTGGAGGAAAAGAAATTGAACTTACCTAACAGAGAGAGTTGTGCACCGTATCCTGGTCGAATTCGTCCAACTGCTCGATGATATAGTCCAGGATGCGGATGCGGCTATCGTCGGCATCGAGGAGGAGTTCTAAATCTGCGTCTAAAGCCCGCAACCGCCATTGGCTGTCTCCCCTATGAACCTCAAACACCCCGTCGTCACCATCGATCAAAGGTTCTAGGAGCTCAACAAGGTCCTGCGGAATGGCCATCCTGCCAAGCCGTTGTTCCTCAGGAACCACTCCCGACTCCGCATACTCCACCAAGTCAAAATCCCGAAGAGGGTAAATGTGTACGAAGAAGTCGTAGAAGGCGCAAAAATAAAAAATCATTGTTCTACCTTCTACGATCAACCGGGAACTAATGAACAATTCGGGACAAGTGTATTCATACACTTTGAAATGGTGGGGGATATCACCTTTGCCTTGAATATGTGAAACCTTGGCCTTCGAAAACACCTTGAACACATGTAACCTCGAAGAAATACCTTGACCTTGGAATAAAACCTTGGGCTTCAAGAAAGGCGAAGTGAGTCTGAAGGGAATTGGCCGCTTCTCTCATACTTGTGACGAACATTGCAAAATATCTGCGAAGTTGTAACGCTAGTGCAGTGCGGAATACGATTCTGATAAGGAAAATGTAATTACTTTAAAAAAGACGATAGGGGTTGCAACCCCCGGCGGAGGGTTGGTGCTAGATGGTCGATTCTAGGATAAAGAGAATCCTAATGGTGTCCAGAGAGCATTTCTGAAGACAGAACGTAAATAGGATTAACAGTATTCGAGATGTCGGTGTTTCTAGAAACCCCAACCCCCACCCTCGAAAGATTGATCTTCAAGGAAATAAAAAAGTAATGATATGACTATGAAGCTACTGCAACGAGGAACGCGTTTCCGAGGTGGAAAATGCGGTAATGTTAAAAAAAGAGGTTGGGGGTAGCCACCCCTGCCAAACGGTAAGAGCTAGAGCGCTGAAAAATTGTTTGGTCCCCCCCCCCTCAATCCCTCTAAACTTGTCGTGCGTGTTGAACTGCATTCCACCCGTGGACGACTTCGGGATGCGCATGCGCCGTCTTCAAACTTAGGTCTGTCGACGCGTAACTAGCTCCTTTCGCTTCTGACTGTCAAGATGGAAAGTTGTAATAGCGTGTGTGTGTCGTGTGGTGGTGTTGTTATAACGGCTGTTGACGGCAGCATGGATTGGCGGAGGATCGAAGTTGCGAGATCCATGGTGTCCTCAATTACGTTGTGTAGGTGTCCGCCGCAGGTGAGAACCGAAATTCGAATTTTATCGGACGTGGTGCTGCGTCCCGCGCGGCCCGTTGCTGCACCGTCGGCAACGAAACGCTCTGCGTCTTCGTTGCCGCCGATGCCGAAACGGCCTAAGCAAAGCAGTTCTTTGTTGCTCGGATTATTAACCGACACCTCGACTACTTATCGCCCTCCACAAACACCTTCTTCGGGCCTGGTGTCTGCAGGCGTTGCGAAGGCTGCTGAGGTCCCATCTTCCGAAACGTTGGGCGAGGTTCCAACCACGCCCAACGTTTCGGACGATGTGGTCGCACCGACCCTCCACGTCATGCGCGACTATATGGAAAGCTTCGGGGCGCACTTGGAGCTGCATCCGGATGCGTCTCACGATAGTGAGGTGGTCGATCGCCCTGCCTGTCCCGACGTGGCTAGACAGGCCGAGCGATCAACCGTCGACGAGGCGGACCATTTCGTCGCTGACACTTCGTGTGGCGATTTAGTCGAGGTGTCGAACGACCGCGATTTTCACGACCTTTTTGAGCGGATGCTCGCCGCTCCTGTCGTGGAAGATGCAGAGCGTTCAACTGGAGCGGCAAGCTCCTCACCTGTGGCGGACGCATCGCCCGCGGCGCCTTCGGCTATGGAACGGTCAGAGCGTTGCTTCGACGCGTTGCTGGGTTCCCCGCTTCCCAGAGATGCGCCGCCTCCGGCGGCGGATACTGTCCTTGCGTCCACCTCTTCTGCCGAGGATGTGTGCGTCGCACCGCCTGCCGCTACGGAGAGTGTAGAAGCGCTTTGGGAAGAGGCGGACTCGGCCATTTTTAAAACTGTGCAGTGGCCCGATTCGCCGATGAAGTCCCCCCCCGGTGAGCGTGTCCAATCTCCGCCTCTGTCGTTCGACTACCCTCGGGCGCGGATCCTGCGACAGCAGCGGAATTTGGCCGCCGCCAAAAAGACATACGTGTCGCTAAACGACCGATTTATCGCCCTCTGTACCACCACCTTAAATGACATCAAGGCGGGCCGCATTGGTGCGTGTGACGCTTCCGTGCTAATCAACTCGGCGGCTGGCATCACATCGGCTCGCCGACACGCGGAGGTGCGGAGGGGTTTGTGCAAAACGCTTAGAGCGCGCGTGGCAAAGATGGAGGAGCTGACGAAGTTGTTGTGTGTTGCCACGCGCAGGGTTGAAGAGGGGGATCGGGTCCTGCAAAGTTTTGCCCGAAAAAAATAATAGTTTACTTTTCGTACTAACTGTGCATCGCCTACTGACTAATATACACTCCTCTGCCCGTCCCCTCCAGGCCAGTTTAACACCTAACCTCCACGCGGTACTGGCTGGGTGCGTTCACAGTCTCTTGGTGGACGTAGCTAAGGGTGTTACGTTTGCTTGGGGCGTGTTGTGTGACCTCTTTGTTGTTTTGTTACAGATAGTTGACCATGTTTTCGTGCGAGCGCTGTCGTAAGGGCTTCACCAGGAGAGATGCGCTTGCTCGTCATGCGCGGGAGAGTTGTCCTCCCGGAGTCTGCGACGTTGCTGCTATACGTAGGTTTTACGAGTTCTACTAGGGTTTCTTGTACTCGCCTACTTTCGTTTCAGCACCTGCGGAATCGGTCAAGAGGGTTCGGTTGGCGGCATCTGCGGGTCCCTCCTCCGAGAACGCCGGAGTTCCTTCCGCTTGTGAGTTTCTCCCGTTGCGTTGGTTCGTCTATTACTTGGCGTTGTTCCTTTTCCAGCTCGCTACTGCGATGTCTGCGACGAGAACGTGCTCCGGAATATGTACCAGGGGCATTTGCGGAGCAACCGACACCTCCTGCGTTCGGGTCGCGGTGTTTCTGAAGACGGCGTCGTTACGTTGCAATCTGCCTTTAAATCCAGGGTTGCCACGTACCGCGTCGGTTCCGTCAACTATCACGTTGTCGTGGATGACTTCCTTACCGACATTAAGGATAAGGTTTTGCGGCTGATCCAACGTGAATTGTCTCGATTTAACAGCCTGAAGGTTAACGTCGAGTTATTTGGGTTGTTTGTGTTGGAGAGCCGGGATTTGACTGACGTCAAGTCCTTTAACACCCGCAATGAGGTGGTTAGTCGAGCAGATGACCTTTCCGACCTGTACGCCCGATTCGCCGGTGTCTTGGACGAGAAAGTTTCCGAATTTCAGGAGCGTGAATCCGGTGAGTTTATCGTTGACGTATTTCCTATGTTCGCTAACTAGCGTCGTTGTTGCAGGTTGGGCTCTGAAGCAGCTGCTGCATCTCGCCGTCAACATCAATCGGTATAATCCGTTGCGGGCCTCGTCGTACCTTCCCCTCCCCAAGGCCGAGGAGCGTAAGAAAGCTGTGATTAACGTTCAAAACGACGACGTCTACTGCTTTGGTTGGGCCGTCGTTTCGGCCGTTGTGACGCCCATGGGGCCTGCGAATCGTACGACGTCTTATCCCGACTGTAGGCAATTTTTGGATTTTCGCGATCTCGAGTTTCCTTTGAAGTTGAAGGATGTTCGAAAGTTTGAACTGTACAATCCGCAGTTGTCTGTTAACGTTTATGGTTTGGAGACTCGGTTCGCGAATGGCAAGCTAAAACACGAGGTCGTTGGCCCGTTATACTACACTGGTGATAAGAAGGTCGGGCATGTAAATTTGCTCCTGATTACGGACGAAGACGGTGGTGCGCATTATTGTTGGATTAAACATTTTTCTCGGTTGGTTTCTAAACAAATTACGGCGCGTAACGGGGCCAAACATTTTTGTGACGGATGCTTGAACTATTTTCGCTCGGAGGCTCTTTTGCTTCGTCACGCGCGTTTCGATTGCAATCGGGTCTATACTAAACTGCCGACCCCTGAGTTGCTTCCCGACAAGCGGGGTAAATGGTCTCCGGGGAACGTATTGAAGTTCGAAAATTATCATAAACGGATGCGGTTACCGTTCGTAATTTACGCCGATTTCGAAACGTTAATTGCTCCGATTGACCTTGCGGAACCCGACCCCTCCCGCCCGTTTACGATCGCCACCAGTGAGCATAAACCGTACTCGTTTGCTTACTACGTCGTGTGCTCGTATGATTCGTCGGTGTCCAAATTCGAAACCTATAGGGGTGTCGATGCTGCCACGGTGTTTATGGAACGGTTGGACCGAGACGTGCGGCGGATTTACGACGATCATTTAAAACGCGTGGCTCCTTTGAACCCGATGACTGATGAACAACTTCAAAATTACGAGTCCGCCCTAGTTTGTCACATATGTGAGAAACCCTTTGAGGATGGGGACGTTAAGGTTAGGGATCACTGTCATCTAACGGGTGAATTTCGGGGTGCGGCCCACGGTGTTTGTAATTTAAACTATAAAGTTCCCTCGTTTGTCCCGGTCTTTTTCCATAATCTCAATTACGATTCGCATTTGTTCGTCAAAAAACTTGCTTGCAACGAGGAGCACATTGATGTCATTCCCCATAACAAAGAGAAGTATGTCTCCTTTGGTAAGCGCCTCCTTGTTGATGAGATTGAGGACCCCGCTACTGGGCGCAAAAAGAAAATTCATTTGTCGATTCGCTTCCTAGATAGCTTCCGGTTTATGAATAGGTCCTTGAGTACTTTAGCCTCGTATTTATCCGAAGATCGGTTCTTCGAAATCAAACGGTTATTCGGCGACGGTTGCCGTTTTAATCTCATGCGCCAAAAAGGCGTATTTCCGTATTCGTTCGTGGACTCCCTTCAGAAATTAGATCTCCCTGACCTGCCCGATAAGGAGCTGTTTTACGATCCCTTGAACGAGCAGCATATTTCCGACGACGACTACGCTCGCGCCTGTTCTGTATGGCGTACCTTCGATTGTAGAACGTTAGGCGATTATTCTGACGTGTATTTGAAAGCCGACGTTTTGATTCTGACTGACGTGTTCGAAAATTTTAGACGACTCTGTTTGGACACCTACAAACTAGATCCTGCCCAGTACTACACGGACCCCGGTCTAAGTTGGGACGCTATGTTACGCTACACCGGCGTCCATTTAGAACTGTTGACTGACATGGACATGCTACATTTCTTTAAAAAAGGTATTCGAGGTGGAGTCAGCACCTGCGTCGGTCGGAAGGCTATTGCTAATAATGTCTTTTTGCCCGGCTATGATCCTTCTCAAGCTTCCTCGTTTATCATGTACCTAGATGCGACGAATTTATACGGCTACGGAATGCGTCAGTACCTGCCGCAACGGGATTTTTGTTGGTTATCGGACGCGGAGGTTGATTTCTTTGATGTGTCCCAAATTCCGGATGATGCTCAGACTGGCTACGTGTTGGAAGTGGATTTGTTGTACCCCCAAGAGTTGCACGATGCTCATAACGAGTTTCCGTTTTGTCCTGAACTAATCGTTCCTCCCGGGGGCAAATACAACTCCCCTAAGTTGATACCCAACTTATTTCATAAAACCAAGTACGTCATCCATTATCGGAATTTAAAACAGTGTTTGGCTGCTGGCTTGATTCTTACGAAAACTCATAGGATTTTGCGATTTACCCAGGCTCCTTGGTTACGGGCCTACATTGATTTAAATACGGATTTGCGGAATGGGGCCCGTAACGAATTTGAAAGGGATTTTTTCAAGGGGAAAAACAACAGCGTGTTCGGTAAAACCATGGAGAATGTTGACAAACGATCCGATATTAGGTTGGTTTCGACGTGGGAGAAGGTGGGCAACAGAATGGGGGCCGAGGGTCTGATTGCTAAACCGAATTTCAAAGATCGCGTTATTTTTGATGAGAATTTGATAGCTGTGGAGTTGCATAAAACTGTTGTCGTCTATGATAAACCGCTTTACGTGGGATTTACGATTTTGGACGTGTCCAAAACCATCATTTATGACTTCTTTTATAATTTCCTGAAGCGCAAATATGGAGAAAACGTCTCCCTCCTTTACACGGACACTGACTCTCTTATAATTTTAGTGCGAACCCCTAACTTCTACGAGGACATTCGCTCCCACTTGGACAGGTTTGATACGTCGAATTTCCCCGTTAATAACGCGTACGGTATTCCGCGTACTCCTTCGGTTGTGGGAAAGATGAAAGATGAATATGCGGGTGTTCCCCCGGAATGCTTCTTTGGGGCCGGAGCAAAGACTTACTGCGTGTGTGCGGGCGGCGAAGAGAACAAAAAAGCGAAAGGTATTCGAAGAGCGTCCATCAAGAGATACCTTACGGTTGCCGCGTATAGAGATGTAGTAGAAAATGTGCGTGGTGAGGTGCTATGTAGGATGCACATCTTTCGTTCCTGCTTGCACACGGTATATACCGAACTACGAAACAAAATTGCGTTATCTTATCGCGATGATAAACGCTTTCTTATTCGCGATTCCACTCGCACCTTGGCGTGGGGCCACAAAGATATTCCTGATGCAAACCATGATGTTGCTGATCGAAACCTTGATTTGCTGTTGAATGTAGCGCGAGCGTTGGAATAATTACATGTCGGCTATTTATTACTGTATATATTTCGTGTACAACTCAGGTTATGTGTTTACTATGTAATAAAAGAGATAAATTAACGTTTTCGCTACTTTTTATTGTGTTCTTGTTTTCACTGTTTACTGTGTAATAAGAGAAATAAAGAAGATTTTGTTTGTATTTTTTTATTTGTATTTAAAAAGTACGGCATCCTACATTGACAAGTTAAGTTATCGTATGACATGACAACAACCAACAGCTCTCCTGGCTCGACGTTTTCGACTGTCTGTCAAGCCGCTATGCGATGTCTCCTTTGCGTATCCACGAATTGTGTTGTTTATCTAAGCCTAACCATTTAACGTAGAGTTGATCGCCTTTCCGTTTCAACACCTTCTCTACCAAATATACATCTGGATATTGAGTTTTTTGCAGTTCCTGCTCGTAAAATCCTCCCTTGATCTGTTGCCGCGTTTCGTCTTCCAATAGATATGTCGTTGGATTGGTAAGGCGCACTTTTGCAACTGTAAAAACCTCGTTACTCCACGATGGAGTGTAACCTTTACTAAATGCTGCTCTATGTTTGCTCACTCGTACGTGGTCTCCTATCCGAAGTTTTGGTTTTCTTGGGTCTATTGTTTTTACGCGGTTGTAAACTGTTCGCAACAGTTGGGCGGCTTTTTTTCTGTTCACTTCCGCAGGTTTTAATCCCGTGGTTCTGTGCTTCGTCGTGTTATATTGGTGTACGATCTTAGGTAGCAGATGTAACCATTTGTAAGTGCCCTGTAGACTGAACTGTTTCCACATCATGTTCTTCAATGTGCGGTTGCAACGTTCTACGATGCTAGCTTTTAGGTTGGAGTAGGTGCTGTAGTGATTTATATTAAATTTAGCCATCAACTTTTGGAACGCTTCGTTATAAAATTCTTTTCCCATGTCGGTTTGCAAATTACGAGGTGTTAAAGTCTGGAGCACTTTCAGCATGGCAGTCGCCACTTGCTTCCCAGTTTTTCGTTTGACGGGAGAAGCCCACACGTATTTCGAAAATGTGTCGATTACTACGAGTATGTAGCGAAACCCTCTGTTTAACCCAGCATAGGGTATCATTTCCACCAAATCGGCTTGAAATAGATCATTCAATCCTTTAATCACCACCCGCCGTCTTTTATAATGTTTGCGAGCGGGTTTATGTAGCTCTTCGACAACTTGCTCTTTAACGCTCATAGTAAATCCACCAAAACCGGAAGTGACACAACAGCTTCCAACGAAAAGATAGTTTTGGTGTTTGGGGCTTGGAGGGCCGAAATTTTGTCACCTTTCTTTAGCGTAAGTCCAGACAGTTTGGTTAACGGGTAGTGAGTTCCGTTTATATGAACCTCCGTGCTTGCTGGAGTGTAGCGACACGTCTTAATGACTGCGGATTCCAAAGGAAACGAATACTCCCCGTTCTGCTTTTTATCTCTGTTAAGAAATTGTACGTTACCGGCCGCATCAGTACCTATTCCCATCATATAAAACATCCCGTCACAGTAAAGAGATGATATGGGAGCAAGCAGTTGAATGTCCTCGTGTTGGTGAAGATGATGATTAAATTTATCCAATGTCATGTTGTATAGGTACTGTAAGAAGCAATTGTAACACAAAAACTGCTTCTGGATCGTAAACTGTACTTGCGGCTCGTTTAGCAGCAACTTTTATTTGATCGTTTTGCTTGAGAGTCAAACCTCGAAGTGCAGAAGGTGGGTATTCTGTTTCGTTTATAAATATTCGAGCGGATGCCGGAGTATACACTGCCTCTTTAATTGTTGCAATAAGTAGCGGAAAAAGGTAGGTGTCTTCCGAGCTGCTATTGCGTAAACGATACTTGCCGTCTTTAGTATAAATTCCCACAACGTAGAATATTGTCTCGTAATGTAGGCTGTGCGAGATAACAAGTTTGTGGTGATGAAGTGGTCTATTAAATTTATCTAAAGTCATAGTGAACGGTAACACTGCACGTTACTTAATAATTTTAGCTGCTCTTAATTCATCTATTATATAGACGATCTCGTTAGTGTGGCCCGTGTGTCCTGCAGACTTTGAACTCAGCAGGGTTCTTAACCAGTCTACTAGCTTGTTAGGATCTCGCCACGGTATGAACTCTAAGGGTTTGTCGTTCAGCTGCAGCATTTCTACACCTGCTCCGGTTCTCTTGCGTGTTAATATTGGTGTTGATGCTTTTCTGGCTATAGGGCCGCGTATTCCTCTTTTATAATTGTCCAATAGAGGTTTAATGATCTCAGAATATTTTTTTCCTACGCCCTGTATTTGTGACTGGGAATCGTAATTTCTGCGAATTGCGTTGGTGCGGAATAGAATATCTAAGTATTGCAATCTGTCGCTCTCTTTATAACCGATAGGTTTACTTTTAAATAGCAACTCGTACAAGCCTGCGGTCCCCTTATACTTTAATGGTTCATCACTGTTGGGTGTCTGTATCAGAAGATCTTGACCGTCGAAATTTAGCTCCGAATCTCCTACGTGATACTTATTCTCGTTTGGTTCGTATCGCACGCCATACAGATGTTCGTATTCTTTATTGGTGTCTCTCCAAATTCCTTCCACGTATATCTTCGCTAATCCTTCATACTGATTCAAATAATCTTCAAAAGGTGAATTCCTACCTTCTCTCGCCAAATGTTCCCGTAATTCATCCAGCGTTGGTGTCCCTGTGGGTTCTTCGGTTTCTGCTACTACCTCGGTCTCCAAAAATTTAGGTGTCCCAATTCCAGATGGTCCAAAACGATTAGGTGTTTCCAGTTGTTCCGCTTGTGGTGAGAATAAACGTCTAGGTCGTGTTAGAGGTGTGCTACGGATAGGTGTTCCTAGGAAGCTTACAGGTTCTTCTTTAATTTGTAGTTTTTCGCTTTTCACATTGCTTATTAATTCTTGTAAAGGTTGTGTGATTGGTTTGAATGCCTGCTGAATGTCATATTCAGCCTTAGCAATATCGGATTTTAAAGTTTCATATTTACGTTTTACCGACTGACGCGCTTTAATGAGTTCCGATACTAGTCGCTTATCCATGTTGACTAATTCATCGCGTTTCCATCTGTTATTTTTATATAGCAGTCGAACCCTTTTCTATATCGACCATCGCATAATTTACTTTCCTTCTCTATAACTAAAAACCCATAATCATTTTCCCAACAGTGAGAGCAGAGACCTTTAAACAATTCGAACGGCATATCCACGTTTACGTGGTCGTCATATATATGCTTCAAATTGGTTATGTCTTGTTGAAAGAGAATAATAAGGTTTGCGTTATCTCGAACAAGTTGCTTCGGAATTGCTGAGTACGTCTGACATAGGTAAAAACAATCCAAGTGTTGATGTCGTCCACGACAAAAGTATTCTCGTATAACACTTTGGTCATTGCAAGCAACATCGTCGAAGATTATCACCGAATTGGGATGACATTCTTCAGGTGCTGTGAGCGTATTGTCGCCTTCGAAGTACTTGATGGGCTTTAGGGGTTTCAAAAGTTTTTTGAGATACTCATATTTCGGTTGATTTAGAGATTTGGAATACAGGTAAACGTTTTCAAATCGTAATCCATTGGGATGCTCCAAAAGCGTTAACATTACGTTAGTCTTACCGCACCCTGATCGACCTACTATAAGACCGCGTTTGCAACCTTTTCCTAAAAGGCGGCTGTGTTTGTAATATTGCTTTTCTAAAGAACAGTCGTCGTGATTTGCAATTGGTAAACATTGACTCTGCGGTACTAATCGCACGTTATTCATTATAGCAACGATGTCATACTAACTGAAACTTGTTTTATATTCCAATATATGTGTCACACATGGTGGTGAGATGTCAGTCTGCGTTACGTTTGCAAGCAGAACGGTATATAATGAAAACCCGTTCTCGCTCCGGAGTCAGTTGTCGCCGCGCAGCTAAAAGAAGAGGAAAGGGAATAGTAAACACTCTCATCGACAAACTACCGGTGGAACTACATCTACCCGGATACCGGTTTTGTGGGCCTGGAACGCGATTGAAGAAGAGGCTTCTTCGCGGAGATAAAGGTATTAACGCGTTAGATGAAGCTTGCAAGGAACACGATATCGCATACTCACAATCAAGCGATCTAGCCGATCGCCATACAGCTGATCGAATACTTGCAGACAGAGCGTGGGAACGTGTTCGTGCAAAAGACGCTAGCTTTGGAGAGAAAGCCGGAGCTTTAACTGTTGCGGGCATTATGAAAGGCAAAGTAAAAACGGGAATGGGTGGTCGTCGTAAACGTAGAAGATCGAGCACTGCGCTTCATCTTGTTCGAATGGGAAAAGTAAAAACGGGAACTGGCGGTCGTCGTAAACGTAGAAGATCAAACATTAGTTTTAAGACTGCGCTTGCTCTTGCTCGAAAGAGAATAGGTGGACGATTACATACTAACGTCCTAAAAACAGCAACGATGGCATTAAACGCATTAAAACATAAAAATATTAAACCCCCAAAACAGAGAATAGTTCCTATTCCGAAAAAGGGTGGGTTTCTACCGCTGATACCCCTGTTTGCAGCATTAGGAGCTTTAGGATCGGTTGGCGGTGGAGCCGCCGCGATCGCTAAAGCCGTGAACGATGCAAAAACTGCAAAACAAACGCTGGAAGAAGCCAAAAGACATAATAAAGCGATGGAAACGTCTGCGATAGGTAAAGGTTTATTTCTGACCCCCTATAAGAAAGGTCTGGGACTATATCTAAAGCCGTTTCAAAAAAACTACCAATAGAGCTACCTCGCCGAGCGCTAACTAACGTAGATTTAGTAAAATACGTAAAAACATTAAACATTCCAAATTTTCGAGGAGTTTTCATGCGCAACAAATTACCGCGCAAAATTCATGAGAAAGAAAGCGGTATTGTAAATTTGGACGATGTAGAAGGAGAAGGGACCCACTGGGTTTCGTATGTCAAACGCGGAAGCCGAATATTATATTTTGACAGCGTCGGGCAGTCAAAGCCTCCTTTGGAATTGATACGTTATTTTCGCAGTGATGGTAGCTCAACTTCGATTTATTACAACTATAGTCAACTACAGAAACTTAATGCTTACACGTGTGGACACCACACGCTTAAATTTTTATACGCAGCCGCTACATAATAGCTTCAGTTATGTTCAAATCGTTAAAGAGAGATGTCATACACATTCACTTTTACGGGCACTTCTTCAATACTGACTGCAAAGTTTAATCCGCCACTGTTTTTAAATCAATCCAGGGAGTATGTAATGGGATTAACTAATTTCGATTGTTTTCATAGTATTCCTAATATAACTTCCACAAATAATGCAGTAAAGGTTGGAGAAAAAATAATTCTCTTACCGGAAGGTTCATACGAAGTCTCAGATATCGGTGCACACATCAATTCCCAGTTGCTTCACGATGAATACCTTCGCATTCGTGCCGATCGAAAAACCCTGAAAACTACGATTAAGAGCAACGTCGAAGTAGATTTCAACGTTCCTAATTCGCTAGGATCTGTTTTGGGTTTTATGAAAAGGAAATTAACTGCTAACGAGACGCACTACTCTGATTCAACGACTAAAATCGTTACAATAAATTCCCTGCAAATTAAATGTAACATAACGACGGGGAATTACAATAACGGAAAAGCAGCTCATACTATTTATCAATTTTTTCCCAGCGTACCTCCGGGATATAAAATAATCGAAGCTCCCCTTCACATAATCTATCTACCCATCAACGTAACAACGATTTCAGAAATAACCCTTGAAATAGAAGATCAAGACGAAAATCTTGTCAATTTTAGAGGAGAAACCATCACGATAGGACTTCATCTGAAAGAGGTTAACAATGGGTTTCCGCTATAACGCTCCAAGCAAGCAAGATAAAAGGTCCCGTTTAACGGGGAGCTGCGCCAGTAAGCGATCGACTGTTGCACCGTTAACAGAGCGAAACAAGTTATTTCTCCAGTCGCTTGGTTTTCTTGTGCTACAATGAGTATTTTAAACGTTTCTCAAAAAGTGCTTGTGGATAATTCCATAGCGAATTTTGAGTTTCACACTCATCAACCTACCACCACCAGATATGGAAATAATGATGAAATACGAATACCCATTTCCGAAGATACTTGGACTTTGCCTTCCGAAAGCTACATTTATGTGATTGGTAGGCTGCTGAAGAAGGACGGTACAGCCGTTAAGGATGCTAAATTTGTTAACAATGGTGTTGCCTTTTTGTTTAGCGATATACGTTATGAAATGAATGGTATTGTTGTTGATTCAGTGACAAGAGTCGGTATAACGTCTACTATGAAAGGTTTTCTGTCACTTAATGCTAGCGATAGTGTACGACTTCAGAACGCCGGTTGGTTTCCAAGTGATGCAAGCACCCTAACTGATGCGCAGGGAAATTTTAACGCTTGTGTGCCTCTGAAACTACTCCTAGGTATGGCTGAAGACTACAAGAAAATCTTTTTTAATGCTAGGCAGGAACTGGTTCTGTTGCGTAGCAATACAGACGTAGACGCCCTTGTATCTTCTGATTCTGACGTGGTATTGCATTTGGATAAAATTTACTGGAAAGTGCCTCACGTCACGCCTGGTCTTCGTGAAGAACTAGCTCTGACCAAATACATCGATAAAAACGCGGATACGCAAGTGGCTTTTAGAAGTTGGGAAACACACATCTATCCAGCCATGCAGGAAACTGATAAACATACGTGGGCTATTAAAACGGCCACAAGCTTAGAAGCTCCTCGTTATATAATACTCGGTTTTCAAACCGATCGTGAAGGCGCACTCTCGAAAAACCCTAGCAAGTTCGATCACTGTAATATTCAAAATGTAAGAGTGTATCTCAACAGCGAGCGTTATCCATACGATAATTTAAACATAAACATCGAAAAGAATCAGTTTGCTATATTGTACGAAATGTATGCCAAATTTCAGTCTTCTTATTACCAAAAACCCAACGAGCCTTTGCTATCACCAAAGCAATTTTTGGATACTGCACCTGTAATTGTAATAGACTGCTCTAATCAAAAAGAAGCGATGCAGTCCAAGTCTGTGGTGCTGAGAGTGGAATTCGAGACTAACACCAACGTCCCTGCCAATACAACCGCATATTGTCTGATTTTACATGATCGAGCTTTCACTTACAGTCCTCTCACTAAAGCAGTTCGACAACTTTAAGTCCACTTTGACTGGTCAGTTGTGTCATGACTTCGAAAGGTGCAACATTGCTAACAAATTTACACGATGAAACTGGTAGTGGACGTTCAGGGATTTATGACATCCGAGAAAATCTTCACTCCCAAAGAATTGGCTGTTTATAATGGTACCAGTACATCCCATTATTTATTTAAAGCTCCCTTTTCGATTGACTCGCTACCTAAGAATTTGCAACAACAGGCATCGTGGTTGATGCAGAATCACCACTGCATCGACTGGGATGAAGGATTTACGCCTGTATTTCTATTTCCAAGAATTCTACGCAGACTAATTCGAGGCGCAGAATTTATTTACGTTAAAGGACGTGAAAAGGCTATGTTTCTCAGACGGTATACTAAAATACCCATCATCGAAATTGAAGAGCATCCGGCGCTAACACCTACTCAACCAGCATGCATGTCTCATTTAAAATCTTTGTGTTATTGTGCCTTATCTAATGTTTATCATATATATAATCACTATGTAATGGAATAAGTAATATACGTTTTTATTTTAATTTTTTATTTATTCAATACAAAGCATATTGTTACTAAAGCGCTTAATATATATGTCCTGCCTATGTTCTACATTTAAAATGCTCCGCAATGCAGCATGCACGTTCTCGATTCGTTGGTGAAACCGCATTCTATCAATCGCATCCCTCTCCCACGATCCTTTTCGAGCTTGTTGATATGCGTATGTCCATACCCTCATAACATAAATCTCGTTTTTCGATTCATCAAATCTAATCTGTTTCATCTTTTCCTTCTGCTTCTTCCTTCTCTATAAATCGATTCACTTTATCTGCAAATTCTTCCAACCGTAGACCACGCAATAAATCCAACAATAAGTTTCTACTTATAGCATTCCTTAGAAACAGATTACATACAGCGACGCCGTTGTCGTACTTCTTTTCTTCCTTTTTCAATTCCTCATCAGTACCCCAACGTCCTAGACCATACACTTGTTCGTGCGATGCATCGAAAGCTAAGTCCCGCATTTGGCATTGAACATACCCTACGGCACTACGTACATCAGTGGGCTTTGGGCGCGACGCTTCAGCATAACACATCCACATTTTATTCGGATAAATTTTTCGTACAGCGTTCTATTTCTATGTCACACTTTACCACTTCACTAGCATACCTTAACAATTCGAAAAGGGCTGCCACATTGTCCGATTGCGTGTCTTGCGATAGCGACTGTAGTAGGGCTACGATGTTGCTGTGAGAATCGCCGGGAAGATCAACAACTCCTTTAATCGTCGTATTGTAGTAATTATAAAAATCGGAAGATTTCAACTTGGTCAATCGAAATTCCACAATCGGCAGCAATTGCCACAATTCTTCCGCAGATTCCGCACCCAGATACACTTCGGAGCCGTCCGGGTCAGATATTCGGATGACCTTCTTTTTTTGCACTTCTTGGAAGTACAGCGTTTTTCTACCCACTATTACAGGTGGAAACTGAAGACCATACGAATAGAAATAATTACATATTACCCCTTGGTTGTCTACAAACGTTTTCCATTCATTTTCATCGAATTTCGCCCAGTCGTTTTTGTTGCCTCGTAGACTAATCACTGGTGGAAATCCCGAATGCGTTTGGAGTCCCACGGAGACGTATTTTGACAGGGAGTTATTAAGCGGGTACGTACTGCTAAGCAACTGCACCGGAAAGGGTATGTTGCGCGGCTTCTCACTTCGCCCCTTCACTGTCTGAAGAGCTTTCTTAAGAGTATCCATTATATACACAACTGAAGATCGTACTTCCCAACGTTCCTATTTCAATACATTTTCAGGGTCACCTGTTTGAGGTGGGGGTTTAACTCAAGGTCATAGATGGAGGTACATCTCAAGGGCATGCCTCAAGGTCATTTCAATACATTTTCAGGGTCACCTGTTTCAGGTGGGGGTTTAACTCAAGGTCATAGGTTGGGGTACATCTCAAGGGCATGCCTCAAGGACATGTCTCTAGCACATGCCTCAAGGTCAAGTGATACAGTTATTTAGACTTGAAGGTAGCCAGCTACATTTCAGTCACAATGTGCATAGAAGACGTGTCGTTTCCTCACTTGTTGGGTGGTAGGTTTCGTCTACGAACTTTCAAGAACTGGCCCGGCGTGCAAAACCCTGTTTCAATGGCACGTGCCGGTTTCTACTACCTACAACGCGATGATGAAGTTGAGTGCTTCTATTGCGGAATTCAAATCCATCACTGGGAACCTTCTGATGATCCGCTCAAAGAACATTTGCTATGGTCCGGAATGTGTGCATTTGCTAACCGCGTATCGGATCGGGATAACGCTACAAAACTTATTGGCGAACTCAAACTCCAACTGGAACAAACCCACATTATGATTGATAAAAGTCGACAGTGCATCAATACATTGTCTCGTGTAGTTTAGTTTCATATTGACCTTGAAAATTATAGGTCTCAACCTTGAAGGAAGTGGTGGGGAACCCCTAATATACATAACCTTGAAGGAAGTGGTGGGGAACAAATAATATAATCTGCGCTTACTCGCTACTGGTTCAGTTTGTGTTGGTTAACTATGGAACAAACCACGGTTCTATATTCTGTTGACTACAACAAGTTTTCAAGAGACGTTGCCCTCCGAGGTGTGGACTGCGATGCCGCATTGGACCACTTCTCCCCAATCTTCCTGTACCAGGCAATCACCAGGAACTGGGTGGAGCAGGGTTTGAGGATCTTCGTCTTGCTCAGTTTCGACTACCAAGAAGACTTGCTGGGGGAAACCTTAGAAGAGTCCCATACGGTCACCACCAACCCACAACTCCTTACAGCACCATTGGACCAGTGGTACGAAACAAATATCCGAAGCCCTTTAGCTGCTATGATAAGGCGGTACATGTGCAGAGGAAGGCACTTTGAAAATTTGTCTAAGTTATATATATTAGGTATTAAATAAAATAATGCAATTATATTTTCTGATCTTTATTTATTCAGTGAAATCGTACTGACAAATATGTGAGCACAATTAACATTAATAATACTATAAACAAAGTCACACTTAGAATCGTTGCTGAAATACAACAAGTTCGATCGTCGCTACTCATCTTGCCCTTGCCTTTGGGTGATTGCCAGCTGGTTTCGATGCTATATGTAGGGTAGGTAAATTTAATTTTGAATCCTTCATCAACTGTTTTGTTGCGTATCGAGAGCTTAAACACAGGGATTCCATTTACGGAATCCAAATCCATCATTTTCCAAGTATTATTGCGTCCGTAAGTTATGTGAGCTGAAGTTGAGTTAGGAGGCTTCGCCACGTATAAGGCACCATTAAAAACAGACGAAAGAACTACCAAAAATTTAAGAGCAGGCATGTTTCTTCTACTTCGTACTAACAATTAGTGGCCTTCAACTAAAAGTGGGCATATATAAGTGAGTCGGGGTGAGGGGATGACCTCCAGAGCGGTGGTGGCCTCGAGTGGAGTGTGGGTGACAGTGGGGTGGGGAGGGGGTGAGGGGTGAAGTCGCAAGGCGCAATGACCTTGTCCTTCGCAACGACCTTGACCTTGAACTGCGCAATGGCCTTGGCCTTGACCTCAAGGTCAAGTGGTGGGAGGTGGTTCTAGAAATCTCCACTTCTATCTACTTTAGTAGTAGGGTTTAAATTCTACTTATGCTGGTATCAATTATGTAGATGGCTTGCTTTCTGCCTAAAAAGCACATTTAGAAGTTCGTAACACAAACGGTTTAGCCTCGTGAATTTTAAAAATCGTGAATTTTAAAAATAGCTAAATTTAGTAGTAGGGTTCAAATTCCACTTATGCTGGTATCAATCATGTTGATGGCTTGCTTTCTGCTTAAAAAGCACATTTAGAAGTTCGTAACACAAACGGTTTAACCTCAGGAATTTTAAAAATCGAGAATTTTAAAAATCGCTAAATTTAGTAGTAGGTTTTAAATTCTTCTTAAACACGTTTCAATCATGTAGATGGCTTGCTTTCTATCTAAAAAGCACATTTAGAAATTCCTGGCACAAACGGTTTAGCCCCAGGAATTTTAAAAATCGATAATTTTAAAAATAGCTAAATTTAGTAGTAGGTTTTAAATTCTTCTTAAACTCGTTTCAATCATGTAGCTAGCTTGCTTTCTATCTAAAAAGCACATTTCGAAGTTCGTAACACAAACGGTTTAGCCCCAGGAATTTTAAAAATCGAGAATTTTAAAAATAGCTAATTTTAGTAGTAGGTTTTAAATTCTTCTTAAACTCGATTCAATCATGTAGATAGCTTGCTTTCTGTGTAAAATTCATATTAAGAGGTTCGTAACACAAACCGTTTAGCCTCGGGAATTTTAAAAATCGTGAATTTTAAAAATAGCTAAATTTAGTAGTAGGGTTTAAATTCTTCTTAAACTCGATTCAATCATGTAGATAGCTTGCTTTCTGTGTAAAATTCATATTAAGAGGTTCGTAACACAAACCGTTTAGCCTCGGGAATTTTAAAAATCGTGAATTTTAAAAATAGCTAAATTTAGTAGTAGGGTTTAAATTCTACTTATGCTGGTATCAATCATGTAGATGGCTTGATTTCTGCCTAAAAAGCACATTTAGAAGTTCGTAACACAAACGGTTTAGCCTCAGGAATTTTAAAAATCGAGAATTTTAAAAATAGCTAAATTTAGTAGTAGGTTTTAAATTCTTCTTAAACTCGTGTCAATCATGTAGCTAGCTTGCTTTCTATCTAAAAAGCACATTTAGAAGTTCGTAACACAAACGGTTTAGCCTCAGGAATTTTAAAAATCGTAAATTTTAAAAATAGCTAAATTTAGTAGTAGGGTTTAAATTCTACTTATGCTGGTATCAATCATGTAGATGGCTTGATTTCTGCCTAAAAAGCACATTTAGAAGTTCGTAACACAAACGGTTTAGCATCAGGAATTTTAAAAAACGAGAATTTTAAAAATAGCTAAATTTAGTAGTAGGGTTTAAATTCTACTTATGCTGGTATCAATCATGTAGATGGCTTGCTTTCTGTCTAAAAAGCACATTTAGAAGTTCGTAACACAAACGGTTTAGCCTCAGGAATTATAAAAAACGAGAATTTTAAAAATAGCTAATTTTAGTAGTAGGTTTTAAATTCTCCTTAAACTCGTTTCAATCATGTAGACAGCTTGCTTTCTGTGTAAAATTCATATTAAGAAGTTCGTAACACAAACGGTTTAGCCTCGGGAATTTTAAAAATCGTGAATTTTAAAAATAGCTAAATTTAGTAGTAGGGTTTAAATTCTACTTATGCTGGTATCAATTATGTAGATGGCTTGCTTTCTGCCTAAAAAGCACATTTAGAAGTTCGTAACACAAACGGTTTAGCCTCGTGAATTTTAAAAGTCAAGAATTTTAAAAATAGCTAAATTTAGTAGTAGGGTTCAAATTCTACTTATGCTGGTATCAATCATGTTGATGGCTTGCTTTCTGCCTAAAAAGCACATTTAGAAATTCCTGGCACAAACGGTTTAGCCCCAGGAATTTTAAAAATCGATAATTTTAAAATTGGCTAAATTTAGTAGTAGGTTTTAAATTCTTCTTAAACTCGTTTCAATCATGTAGCTAGCTTGCTTTCTATCTAAAAAGCACATTTCGAAGTTCGTAACACAAACGGTTTAGCCCCAGGAATTTTAAAAATCGAGAATTTTAAAAATAGCTAATTTTAGTAGTAGGTTTTAAATTCTCCTTAAACTCGATTCAATCATGTAGATAGCTTGCTTTCTGTGTAAAATTCATATTAAGAAGTTCGTAACACAAACCGTTTAGCCTCGGGAATTTTAAAAATCGAGAATTTTAAAAATAGCTAAATTTATTAGTAGGGTTTAAATTCTACTTATGCTGGTATCAATTATGTGGATGGCTTGCTTTCTGCCTAAAAAGCACATTTAGAAGTTCGTAACACAAACGGTTTAGCCTCGTGAATTTTAATAGTCAAGAATTTTAAAAATAGCTAAATTTAGTAGTAGGGTTCAAATTCTACTTATGCTGGTATCAATCATGTTGATGGCTTGCTTTCTGCCTAAAAAGCACATTTAGAAGTTCGTAACACAAACGGTTTAACCCCAGGAATTTTAAAAATCGAGAATTTTAAAAATAGCTAAATTTAGTAGTAGGTTTTAAATTCTTCTTAAACACGTTTCAATCATGTAGATGGCTTGCTTTCTGTCTAAAAAGCACATTTAGAAATTCCTGGCACAAACGGTTTAGCCCCAGGAATTTTAAAAATCGATAATTTTAAAAATAGCTAAATTTAGTAGTGGGTTTTAAATTCTTCTTAAACTCGTTTCAATCATGTAGCTAGCTTGCTTTCTATCTAAAAAGCACATTTCGAAGTTCGTAACACAAACAGTTTAGCCCCAGGAATTTTAAAAATCGCGAATTTTAAAAATAGCTAATTTTAGTAGTAGGTTTTAAATTCTCCTTAAACTCGATTCAATCATGTAGATAGCTTGCTTTCTGTGTAAAATTCATATTAAGAAGTTCGTAACACAAACGGTTTAGCCTCGGGAATTTTAAAAATCGTGAATTTTAAAAATAGCTAAATTTAGTAGTAGGGTTTAAATTCTACTTATGCTGGTATCAATCATGTAGATGGCTTGCTTTCTGCCTAAAAAGCACATTTAGAAGTTAGTAACACAAACGGTTTAGCCTCAGCAATTTTAAAAATCGAGAATTTTAAAAATAGCTAATTTTAGTAGTAGGTTTTAAATTCTTTTTAAACTCGTTTCAGTCATGTAGATAGCTTGCTTTCTGTGTAAAATGCATATTAAGAAGTTCGTAACACAAACGGTTTAGCCTCAGGGATTTTAAAAATCGAGAATTTTAAAAATAGCTAAATTTATTAGTAGGGTTTAAATTCTACTTATGCTGGTATCAATTATGTAGATGACTTGCTTTCTGCCTAAAAAGCACATTTAGAAGTTCGTAACACAAACGGTTTAGCCTCGTGAATTTTAATAGTCAAGAATTTTAAAAATAGCTAAATTTAGTAGTAGGGTTCAAATTCTACTTATGCTGGTATCAATCATGTTGATGGCTTGCTTTCTGCCTAAAAAGCACATTTAGAAGTTCGTAACACAAACGGTTTAACCTCAGGAATTTTAAAAATCGAGAATTTTAAAAATAGCTAAATTTAGTAGTAGGTTTTAAATTCTTCTTAAACACGTTTCAATCATGTAGATGGCTTGCTTTCTGTCTAAAAAGCACATTTAGAAATTCCTGGCACAAACGGTTTAGCCCCAGGAATTTTAAAAATCGATAATTTTAAAAATAGCTAAATTTAGTAGTAGGTTTTAAATTCTTCTTAAACTCGTTTCAATCATGTAGCTAGCTTGCTTTCTATCTAAAAAGCACTTTTCGAAGTTCGTAACACAAACAGTTTAGCCCCAGGAATTTTAAAAATCGCGAATTTTAAAAATAGCTAATTTTAGTAGTAGGTTTTAAATTCTCCTTAAACTCGATTCAATCATGTAGATAGCTTGCTTTCTGTGTAAAATTCATATTAAGAAGTTCGTAACACAAACGGTTTAGCCTCGGGAATTTTAAAAATCGTGAATTTTAAAAATAGCTAAATTTAGTAGTAGGGTTTAAATTCTACTTATGCTGGTATCAATCATGTAGATGGCTTGCTTTCTGCCTAAAAAGCACATTTAGAAGTTAGTAACACAAACGGTTTAGCCTCAGCAATTTTAAAAATCGAGAATTTTAAAAATAGCTAATTTTAGTAGTAGGTTTTAAAATCTTTTTAAACTCGTTTCAGTCATGTAGATAGCTTGCTTTCTGTGTAAAATGCATATTAAGAAGTTCGTAACACAAACGGTTTAGCCTCAGGGATTTTAAAAATCGAGAATTTTAAAAATAGCTAAATTTATTAGTAGGGTTTAAATTCTACTTATGCTGGTATCAATTATGTAGATGGCTTGCTTTCTGCCTAAAAAGCACATTTTGAAGTTCGTAACACAAACGGTTTAGCCTCGTGAATTTTAATAGTCAAGAATTTTAAAAATAGCTAAATTTAGTAGTAGGGTTCAAATTCTACTTATGCTGGTATCAATCATGTTGATGGCTTGCTTTCTGCCTAAAAAGCACATTTAGAAGTTCGTAACACAAACAGTTTAGCCCCAGGAATTTTAAAAATCGCGAATTTTAAAAATAGCTAATTTTAGTAGTAGGTTTTAAATTCTCCTTAAACTCGATTCAATCATGTAGATAGCTTGCTTTCTGTGTAAAATTCATATTAAGAAGTTCGTAACACAAACGGTTTAGCCTCGGGAATTTTAAAAATCGTGAATTTTAAAAATAGCTAAATTTAGTAGTAGGGTTTAAATTCTACTTATGCTGGTATCAATCATGTAGATGGCTTGCTTTCTGCCTAAAAAGCACATTTAGAAGTTAGTAACACAAACGGTTTAGCCTCAGCAATTTTAAAAATCGAGAATTTTAAAAATAGCTAATTTTAGTAGTAGGTTTTAAATTCTTTTTAAACTCGTTTCAGTCATGTAGATAGCTTGCTTTCTGTGTAAAATGCATATTAAGAAGTTCGTAACACAAACGGTTTAGCCTCAGGGATTTTAAAAATCGAGAATTTTAAAAATAGCTAAATTTATTAGTAGGGTTTAAATTCACCTTATGCTGGTAACAATCATGTAGATAGCTTGCTTTCTGCCTAAAAAGCACATTTAGAAGTTCGTAACACAAACGGTTTAGCCTCAGAAATTTTAAAAATCGTAAATTTTAAAAATAGCTAAATTTAGTAGTAGGGTTTAAATTCTACTTATGCTGGTATCAATCATGTAGATGGCTTGATTTCTGCCTAAAAAGCACATTTAGAAGTTCGTAACACAAACGGTTTAGCATCAGGAATTTTAAAAAACGAGAATTTTAAAAATAGCTAAATTTAGTAGTAGGGTTTAAATTCTACTTATGCTGGTATCAATCATGTAGATGGCTTGCTTTCTGTCTAAAAAGCACATTTAGAAGTTCGTAACACAAACGGTTTAGCCTCAGGAATTGTAAAAAACGAGAATTTTAAAAATAGCTAATTTTAGTAGTAGGTTTTAAATTCTCCTTAAACTCGTTTCAATCATGTAGACAGCTTGCTTTCTGTGTAAAATTCATATTAAGAAGTTCGTAACACAAACGGTTTAGCCTCGGGAATTTTAAAAATCGTGAATTTTAAAAATAGCTAAATTTAGTAGTAGGGTTTAAATTCTACTTATGCTGGTATCAATTATGTAGATGGCTTGCTTTCTGCCTAAAAAGCACATTTAGAAGTTCGTAACACAAACGGTTTAGCCTCGTGAATTTTAAAAGTCAAGAATTTTAAAAATAGCTAAATTTAGTAGTAGGGTTCAAATTCTACTTATGCTGGTATCAATCATGTTGATGGCTTGCTTTCTGCCTAAAAAGCACATTTAGAAATTCCTGGCACAAACGGTTTAGCCCCAGGAATTTTAAAAATCGATAATTTTAAAATTAGCTAAATTTAGTAGTAGGTTTTAAATTCTTCTTAAACTCGTTTCAATCATGTAGCTAGCTTGCTTTCTATCTAAAAAGCACATTTCGAAGTTCGTAACACAAACGGTTTAGCCCCAGGAATTTTAAAAATCGAGAATTTTAAAAATAGCTAATTTTAGTAGTAGGTTTTAAATTCTCCTTAAACTCGATTCAATCATGTAGATAGCTTGCTTTCTGTGTAAAATTCATATTAAGAAGTTCGTAACACAAACCGTTTAGCCTCGGGAATTTTAAAAATCGTGAATTTTAAAAATAGCTAAATTTAGTAGTAGGGTTTAAATTCTACTTATGCTGGTATCAATCATGTAGATGGCTTGATTTCTGCCTAAAAAGCACATTTAGAAGTTCGTAACACAAACGGTTTAGCCTCAGGAATTTTAAAAATCGAGAATTTTAAAAATAGCTAAATTTAGTAGTAGGTTTTAAATTCTTCTTAAACTCGTTTCAATCATGTAGCTAGCTTGCTTTCTATCTAAAAAGCACATTTAGAAGTTCGTAACACAAACGGTTTAGCCTCAGGAATTTTAAAAATCGAGAACTTTAAAAATAGCTAAATTTAGTAGTAGGTTTTAAATTCTTCTTAAACTCGTTTCAATCATGTAGCTAGCTTGCTTTCTATCTAAAAAGCACATTTAGAAGTTCGTAACACAAACGGTTTAGCCTCAGGAATTTTAAAAATCGTAAATTTTAAAAATAGCTAAATTTAGTAGTAGGGTTTAAATTGTACTTATGCTGGTATCAATCATGTAGATGGCTTGATTTCTGCCTAAAAAGCACATTTAGAAGTTTCTTAACACAAACGGTTTAGCATCAGGAATTTTAAAAGTCAAGAACTTTAAAAATAGCTAAATTTAGTAGTAGGGTTTAAATTCTACTTATGCTGGTATCAATCATGTAGATGGCTTGCTTTCTGCCTAAAAAGCACATTTAGAAGTTCGTAACACAAACGGTTTAGCCTCAGGAATTGTAAAAAACGAGAACTTTAAAAATAGCTAATTTTAGTAGTAGGTTTTAAATTCTCCTTAAACTCGTTTCAATCATGTAGATAGCTTGCTTTCTATCTAAAAAGCACATTTAGAAGTTCGTAACACAAACGGTTTAGCCTCGGGAATTTTAAAAATCGTAAATTTTAAAAATAGCTAAATTTAGTAGTAGGGTTTAAATTCTACTTATGCTGGTATCAATCATGTAGATGGCTTGCTTTCTTTCTAAAAAGCACATTTCGAAGTTCGTAACACAAACCGTTTAGCCCCAGGAATTTTAAAAATCGCGAATTTTAAAAATAGCTAATTTTAGTAGTAGGTTTTAAATTCTCCTTAAACTCGATTCAATCATGTAGATAGCTTGCTTTCTGTGTAAAATTCATATTAAGAAGTTCGTAACACAAACGGTTTAGCCTCGGGAATTTTAAAAATCGTGAATTTTAAAAATAGCTAAATTTAGTAGTAGGGTTTAAATTCTACTTATGCTGGTATCAATCATGTAGATGGCTTGCTTTCTGCCTAAAAAGCACATTTAGAAGTTAGTAACACAAACGGTTTAGCCTCAGCAATTTTAAAAATCGAGAATTTTAAAAATAGCTAATTTTAGTAGTAGGTTTTAAATTCTTTTTAAACTCGTTTCAGTCATGTAGATAGCTTGCTTTCTGTGTAAAATGCATATTAAGAAGTTCGTAACACAAACGGTTTAGCCTCAGGGATTTTAAAAATCGAGAATTTTAAAAATAGCTAAATTTATTAGTAGGGTTTAAATTCTACTTATGCTGGTATCAATTATGTAGATGGCTTGCTTTCTGCCTAAAAAGCACATTTAGAAGTTCGTAACACAAACGGTTTAGCCTCGTGAATTTTAATAGTCAAGAATTTTAAAAATAGCTAAATTTAGTAGTAGGGTTCAAATTCTACTTATGCTGGTATCAATCATGTTGATGGCTTGCTTTCTGCCTAAAAAGCACATTTAGAAGTTCGTAACACAAACGGTTTAACCTCAGGAATTTTAAAAATCGAGAATTTTAAAAATAGCTAAATTTAGTAGTAGGTTTTAAATTCTTCTTAAACACGTTTCAATTATGTAGATGGCTTGCTTTCTGTCTAAAAAGCACATTTAGAAATTCCTGGCACAAACGGTTTAGCCCCAGGAATTTTAAAAATCGATAATTTTAAAAATAGCTAAATTTAGTAGTAGGTTTTAAATTCTTCTTAAACTCGTTTCAATCATGTAGCTAGCTTGCTTTCTATCTAAAAAGCACTTTTCGAAGTTCGTAACACAAACAGTTTAGCCCCAGGAATTTTAAAAATCGCGAATTTTAAAAATAGCTAATTTTAGTAGTAGGTTTTAAATTCTCCTTAAACTCGATTCAATCATGTAGATAGCTTGCTTTCTGTGTAAAATTCATATTAAGAAGTTCGTAACACAAACGGTTTAGCCTCGGGAATTTTAAAAATCGTGAATTTTAAAAATAGCTAAATTTAGTAGTAGGGTTTAAATTCTACTTATGCTGGTATCAATCATGTAGATGGCTTGCTTTCTGCCTAAAAAGCACATTTAGAAGTTAGTAACACAAACGGTTTAGCCTCAGCAATTTTAAAAATCGAGAATTTTAAAAATAGCTAATTTTAGTAGTAGGTTTTAAATTCTTTTTAAACTCGTTTCAGTCATGTAGATAGCTTGCTTTCTGTGTAAAATGCATATTAAGAAGTTCGTAACACAAACGGTTTAGCCTCAGGGATTTTAAAAATCGAGAATTTTAAAAATAGCTAAATTTATTAGTAGGGTTTAAATTCTACCTATGCTGGTATCAATTATGTAGATGGCTTGCTTTCTGCCTAAAAAGCACATTTTGAAGTTCGTAACACAAACGGTTTAGCCTCGTGAATTTTAATAGTCAAGAATTTTAAAAATAGCTAAATTTAGTAGTAGGGTTCAAATTCTACTTATGCTGGTATCAATCATGTTGATGGCTTGCTTTCTGCCTAAAAAGCACATTTAGAAGTTTCTTAACACAAACGGTTTAGCATCAGGAATTTTAAAAGTCAAGAACTTTAAAAATAGCTAAATTTAGTAGTAGGGTTTAAATTCTACTTATGCTGGTATCAATCATGTAGATGGCTTGCTTTCTGCCTAAAAAGCACATTTAGAAGTTCGTAACACAAACGGTTTAGCCTCAGGAATTGTAAAAAACGAGAACTTTAAAAATAGCTAATTTTAGTAGTAGGTTTTAAATTCTCCTTAAACTCGATTCAATCATGTAGATAGCTTGCTTTCTGTGTAAAATTCATATTAAGAAGTTCGCAACACAAACGGTTTAGCCTCGGGAATTTTAAAAATCGTGAATTTTAAAAATAGCTAAATTTAGTAGTAGGGTTTAAATTCTACTTATGCTGGTATCAATCATGTAGATGGCTTGCTTTCTGCCTAAAAAGCACATTTAGAAGTTCGTAACACAAACGGTTTAGCCTCAGCAATTTTAAAAATCGAGAATTTTAAAAATAGCTAATTTTAGTAGTAGGTTTCAAATTCTTTTTAAACTCGTTTCAGTCATGTAGATAGCTTGCTTTCTGTGTAAAATGCATATTAAGAAGTTCGTAACACAAACGGTTTAGCCTCAGGGATTTTAAAAATCGAGAATTTTAAAAATAGCTAAATTTATTAGTAGAGTTTAAATTCTACTTATGCTGGTAACAATCATGTAGATAGCTTGCTTTCTGCCTAAAAAGCACATTTAGAAGTTCGTAACACAAACGGTTTAGCCTCAGGAATTGTAAAAAACGAGAATTTTAAAAATAGCTAATTTTAGTAGCAGGTTTTAAATTCTCCTTAAACTCGTTTCAATCATGTAGATAGCTTGCTTTCTATCTAAAAAGCTCATTTAGAAGTTCGTAACACAAACGGTTTAGCCTCAGGAATTTTAAAAATCGAGAACTTTAAAAATAGCTAAATTTAGTAGTAGGTTTTAAATTCTTCTTAAACTCGTTTCAATCATGTAGCTAGCTTGCTTTCTATCTAAAAAGCACATTTAGAAGTTCGTAACACAAACGGTTTAGCCTCAGGAATTTTAAAAATCGTAAATTTTAAAAATAGCTAAATTTAGTAGTAGGGTTTAAATTCTACTTATGCTGGTATCAATCATGTAGATGGCTTGATTTATGCCTAAAAAGCACATTTAGAAGTTCGTAACACAAACGGTTTAGCATCAGGAATTTTAAAAGTCAAGAACTTTAAAAATAGCTAAATTTAGTAGTAGGGTTTAAATTCTACTTATGCTGGTATCAATCATGTAGATGGCTTGCTTTCTGCCTAAAAAGCACATTTAGAAGTTCGTAACACAAACGGTTTAGCCTCAGGAATTGTAAAAAACGAGAATTTTAAAAATAGCTAATTTTAGTAGTAGGTTTTAAATTCTCCTTAAACTCGTTTCAATCATGTAGATAGCTTGCTTTCTGTGTAAAATTCATATTAAGAAGTTCGTAACCCAAACGGTTTAGCCTCGGGAATTTTAAAAATCGTGAATTTTAAAAATAGCTAAATTTAGTAGTAGGGTTTAAATTCTACTTATGCTGGTATCAATCATGTAGATGGCTTGCTTTCTGCCTAAAAAGCACATTTAGAAGTTCGTAACACAAACGGTTAAACCTCAGGAATTTTAAAAATCGAGAATTTTAAAAATAGCTAAATTTAGTAGTAGGTTTTAAATTCTTCTTAAACACGTTTCAATCATGTAGATGGCTTGCTTTCTGTCTAAAAAGCACATTTAGAAATTCCTGGCACAAACGGTTTAGCCCCAGGAATTTTAAAAATCGATAATTTTAAAAATAGCTAAATTTAGTAGTAGGTTTTAAATTCTTCTTAAACTCGTTTCAATCATGTAGCTAGCTTGCTTTCTATCTAAAAAGCACATTTCGAAGTTCGTAACACAAACGGTTTAGCCCCAGGAATTTTAAAAATCGAGAATTTTAAAAATATCTAATTTTAGTAGTAGGTTTTAAATTCTCCTTAAACTCGATTCAATCATGTAGATAGCTTGCTTTCTGTGTAAAATTCATATTAAGAAGTTCGTAACACAAACCGTTTAGCCTCGGGAATTTTAAAAATCGTGAATTTTAAAAATAGCTAAATTTAGTAGTAGGGTTTAAATTCTACTTATGCTGGTATCAATTATGTAGATGGCTTGCTTTCTGCCTAAAAAGCACATTTTGAAGTTCGTAACACAAACGGTTTAGCCTCGTGAATTTTAATAGTCAAGAATTTTAAAAATAGCTAAATTTAGTAGTAGGGTTCAAATTCTACTTATGCTGGTATCAATCATGTTGATGGCTTGCTTTCTGCCTAAAAAGCACATTTAGAAGTTCGTAACACAAACAGTTTAGCCCCAGGAATTTTAAAAATCACGAATTTTAAAAATAGCTAATTTTAGTAGTAGGTTTTAAATTCTCCTTAAACTCGATTCAATCATGTAGATAGCTTGCTTTCTGTGTAAAATTCATATTAAGAAGTTCGTAACACAAACGGTTTAGCCTCGGGAATTTTAAAAATCGTGAATTTTAAAAATAGCTAAATTTAGTAGTAGGGTTTAAATTCTACTTATGCTGGTATCAATCATGTAGATGGCTTGCTTTCTGCCTAAAAAGCACATTTAGAAGTTCGTAACACAAACGGTTTAGCCTCAGGAATTTTAAAAATCGTAAATTTTAAAAATAGCTAAATTTAGTAGTAGGGTTTAAATTCTACTTATGCTGGTATCAATCATGTAGATGGCTTGATTTCTGCCTAAAAAGCACATTTAGAAGTTCGTAACACAAACGGTTTAGCATCAGGAATTTTAAAAAACGAGAATTTTAAAAATAGCTAAATTTAGTAGTAGGGTTTAAATTCTACTTATGCTGGTATCAATCATGTAGATGGCTTGCTTTCTGTCTAAAAAGCACATTTAGAAGTTCGTAACACAAACGGTTTAGCCTCAGGAATTGTAAAAAACGAGAATTTTAAAAATAGCTAATTTTAGTAGTAGGTTTTAAATTCTCCTTAAACTCGTTTCAATCATGTAGACAGCTTGCTTTCTGTGTAAAATTCATATTAAGAAGTTCGTAACACAAACGGTTTAGCCTCGGGAATTTTAAAAATCGTGAATTTTAAAAATAGCTAAATTTAGTAGTAGGGTTTAAATTCTACTTATGCTGGTATCAATTATGTAGATGGCTTGCTTTCTGCCTAAAAAGCACATTTAGAAGATCGTAACACAAACGGTTTAGCCTCGTGAATTTTAAAAGTCAAGAATTTTAAAAATAGCTAAATTTAGTAGTAGGGTTCAAATTCTACTTATGCTGGTATCAATCATGTTGATGGCTTGCTTTCTGCCTAAAAAGCACATTTAGAAATTCCTGGCACAAACGGTTTAGCCCCAGGAATTTTAAAAATCGATAATTTTAAAATTAGCTAAATTTAGTAGTAGGTTTTAAATTCTTCTTAAACTCGTTTCAATCATGTAGCTAGCTTGCTTTCTATCTAAAAAGCACATTTCGAAGTTCGTAACACAAACGGTTTAGCCCCAGGAATTTTAAAAATCGAGAATTTTAAAAATAGCTAATTTTAGTAGTAGGTTTTAAATTCTCCTTAAACTCGATTCAATCATGTAGATAGCTTGCTTTCTGTGTAAAATTCATATTAAGAAGTTCGTAACACAAACCGTTTAGCCTCGGGAATTTTAAAAATCGTGAATTTTAAAAATAGCTAAATTTAGTAGTAGGGTTTAAATTCTACTTATGCTGGTATCAATCATGTAGATGGCTTGATTTCTGCCTAAAAAGCACATTTAGAAGTTCGTAACACAAACGGTTTAGCCTCAGGAATTTTAAAAATCGAGAATTTTAAAAATAGCTAAATTTAGTAGTAGGTTTTAAATTCTTCTTAAACTCGTTTCAATCATGTAGCTAGCTTGCTTTCTATCTAAAAAGCACATTTAGAAGTTCGTAACACAAACGGTTTAGCCTCAGGAATTTTAAAAATCGAGAACTTTAAAAATAGCTAAATTTAGTAGTAGGTTTTAAATTCTTCTTAAACTCGTTTCAATCATGTAGCTAGCTTGCTTTCTATCTAAAAAGCACATTTAGAAGTTCGTAACACAAACGGTTTAGCCTCAGGAATTTTAAAAATCGTAAATTTTAAAAATAGCTAAATTTAGTAGTAGGGTTTAAATTGTACTTATGCTGGTATCAATCATGTAGATGGCTTGATTTCTGCCTAAAAAGCACATTTAGAAGTTTCTTAACACAAACGGTTTAGCATCAGGAATTTTAAAAGTCAAGAACTTTAAAAATAGCTAAATTTAGTAGTAGGGTTTAAATTCTACTTATGCTGGTATCAATCATGTAGATGGCTTGCTTTCTGCCTAAAAAGCACATTTAGAAGTTCGTAACACAAACGGTTTAGCCTCAGGAATTGTAAAAAACGAGAACTTTAAAAATAGCTAATTTTAGTAGTAGGTTTTAAATTCTCCTTAAACTCGTTTCAATCATGTAGATAGCGTGCTTTCTATCTAAAAAGCACATTTAGAAGTTCGTAACACAAACGGTTTAGCCTCGGGAATTTTAAAAATCGTAAATTTTAAAAATAGCTAAATTTAGTAGTAGGGTTTAAATTCTACTTATGCTGGTATCAATCATGTAGATGGCTTGCTTTCTTTCTAAAAAGCACATTTCGAAGTTCGTAACACAAACCGTTTAGCCCCAGGAATTTTAAAAATCGCGAATTTTAAAAATAGCTAATTTTAGTAGTAGGTTTTAAATTCTCCTTAAACTCGATTCAATCATGTAGATAGCTTGCTTTCTGTGTAAAATTCATATTAAGAAGTTCGTAACACAAACGGTTTAGCCTCGGGAATTTTAAAAATCGTGAATTTTAAAAATAGCTAAATTTAGTAGTAGGGTTTAAATTCTACTTATGCTGGTATCAATCATGTAGATGGCTTGCTTTCTGCCTAAAAAGCACATTTAGAAGTTAGTAACACAAACGGTTTAGCCTCAGCAATTTTAAAAATCGAGAATTTTAAAAATAGCTAATTTTAGTAGTAGGTTTTAAATTCTTTTTAAACTCGTTTCAGTCATGTAGATAGCTTGCTTTCTGTGTAAAATGCATATTAAGAAGTTCGTAACACAAACGGTTTAGCCTCAGGGATTTTAAAAATCGAGAATTTTAAAAATAGCTAAATTTATTAGTAGGGTTTAAATTCTACTTATGCTGGTATCAATTATGTAGATGGCTTGCTTTCTGCCTAAAAAGCACATTTAGAAGTTCGTAACACAAACGGTTTAGCCTCGTGAATTTTAATAGTCAAGAATTTTAAAAATAGCTAAATTTAGTAGTAGGGTTCAAATTCTACTTATGCTGGTATCAATCATGTTGATGGCTTGCTTTCTGCCTAAAAAGCACATTTAGAAGTTCGTAACACAAACGGTTTAACCTCAGGAATTTTAAAAATCGAGAATTTTAAAAATAGCTAAATTTAGTAGTAGGTTTTTAATTCTTCTTAAACACGTTTCAATCATGTAGATGGCTTGCTTTCTGTCTAAAAAGCACATTTAGAAATTCCTGGCACAAACGGTTTAGCCCCAGGAATTTTAAAAATCGATAATTTTAAAAATAGCTAAATTTAGTAGTAGGTTTTAAATTCTTCTTAAACTCGTTTCAATCATGTAGCTAGCTTGCTTTCTATCTAAAAAGCACTTTTCGAAGTTCGTAACACAAACAGTTTAGCCCCAGGAATTTTAAAAATCGCGAATTTTAAAAATAGCTAATTTTAGTAGTAGGTTTTAAATTCTCCTTAAACTCGATTCAATCATGTAGATAGCTTGCTTTCTGTGTAAAATTCATATTAAGAAGTTCGTAACACAAACGGTTTAGCCTCGGGAATTTTAAAAATCGTGAATTTTAAAAATAGCTAAATTTAGTAGTAGGGTTTAAATTCTACTTATGCTGGTATCAATCATGTAGATGGCTTGCTTTCTGCCTAAAAAGCACATTTAGAAGTTAGTAACACAAACGGTTTAGCCTCAGCAATTTTAAAAATCGAGAATTTTAAAAATAGCTAATTTTAGTAGTAGGTTTTAAATTCTTTTTAAACTCGTTTCAGTCATGTAGATAGCTTGCTTTCTGTGTAAAATGCATATTAAGAAGTTCGTAACACAAACGGTTTAGCCTCAGGGATTTTAAAAATCGAGAATTTTAAAAATAGCTAAATTTATTAGTAGGGTTTAAATTCTACCTATGCTGGTATCAATTATGTAGATGGCTTGCTTTCTGCCTAAAAAGCACATTTTGAAGTTCGTAACACAAACGGTTTAGCCTCGTGAATTTTAATAGTCAAGAATTTTAAAAATAGCTAAATTTAGTAGTAGGGTTCAAATTCTACTTATGCTGGTATCAATCATGTTGATGGCTTGCTTTCTGCCTAAAAAGCACATTTAGAAGTTTCTTAACACAAACGGTTTAGCATCAGGAATTTTAAAAGTCAAGAACTTTAAAAATAGCTAAATTTAGTAGTAGGGTTTAAATTCTACTTATGCTGGTATCAATCATGTAGATGGCTTGCTTTCTGCCTAAAAAGCACATTTAGAAGTTCGTAACACAAACGGTTTAGCCTCAGGAATTGTAAAAAACGAGAACTTTAAAAATAGCTAATTTTAGTAGTAGGTTTTAAATTCTCCTTAAACTCGATTCAATCATGTAGATAGCTTGCTTTCTGTGTAAAATTCATATTAAGAAGTTCGCAACACAAACGGTTTAGCCTCGGGAATTTTAAAAATCGTGAATTTTAAAAATAGCTAAATTTAGTTGTAGGGTTTAAATTCTACTTATGCTGGTATCAATCATGTAGATGGCTTGCTTTCTGCCTAAAAAGCACATTTAGAAGTTAGTAACACAAACGGTTTAGCCTCAGCAATTTTAAAAATCGAGAATTTTAAAAATAGCTAATTTTAGTAGTAGGTTTCAAATTCTTTTTAAACTCGTTTCAGTCATGTAGATAGCTTGCTTTCTGTGTAAAATGCATATTAAGAAGTTCGTAACACAAACGGTTTAGCCTCAGGGATTTTAAAAATCGAGAATTTTAAAAATAGCTAAATTTATTAGTAGGGTTTAAATTCTACTTATGCTGGTAACAATCATGTAGATAGCTTGCTTTCTGCCTAAAAAGCACATTTAGAAGTTCGTAACACAAACGGTTTAGCCTCAGGAATTGTAAAAAACGAGAATTTTAAAAATAGCTAATTTTAGTAGCAGGTTTTAAATTCTCCTTAAACTCGTTTCAATCATGTAGATAGCTTGCTTTCTATCTAAAAAGCACATTTAGAAGTTCGTAACACAAACGGTTTAGCCTCAGGAATTTTAAAAATCGAGAACTTTAAAAATAGCTAAATTTAGTAGTAGGTTTTAAATTCTTCTTAAACTCGTTTCAATCATGTAGCTAGCTTGCTTTCTATCTAAAAAGCACATTTAGAAGTTCGTAACACAAACGGTTTAGCCTCAGGAATTTTAAAAATCGTAAATTTTAAAAATAGCTAAATTTAGTAGTAGGGTTTAAATTCTACTTATGCTGGTATCAATCATGTAGATGGCTTGATTTATGCCTAAAAAGCACATTTAGAAGTTCGTAACACAAACGGTTTAGCATCAGGCATTTTAAAAGTCAAGAACCTTAAAAATAGCTAAATTTAGTAGTAGGGTTTAAATTCTACTTATGCTGGTATCAATCATGTAGATGGCTTGCTTTCTGCCTAAAAAGCACATTTAGAAGTTCGTAACACAAACGGTTTAGCCTCAGGAATTGTAAAAAACGAGAATTTTAAAAATAGCTAATTTTAGTAGTAGGTTTTAAATTCTCCTTAAACTCGTTTCAATCATGTAGATAGCTTGCTTTCTGTGTAAAATTCATATTAAGAAGTTCGTAACCCAAACGGTTTAGCCTCGGGAATTTTAAAAATCGTGAATTTTAAAAATAGCTAAATTTAGTAGTAGGGTTTAAATTCTACTTATGCTGGTATCAATCATGTAGATGGCTTGCTTTCTGCCTAAAAAGCACATTTAGAAGTTCGTAACACAAACGGTTAAACCTCAGGAATTTTAAAAATCGAGAATTTTAAAAATAGCTAAATTTAGTAGTAGGTTTTAAATTCTTCTTAAACACGTTTCAATCATGTAGATGGCTTGCTTTCTGTCTAAAAAGCACATTTAGAAATTCCTGGCACAAACGGTTTAGCCTCAGGAATTTTAAAAATCGATAATTTTAAAAATAGCTAAATTTAGTAGTAGGTTTTAAATTCTTCTTAAACTCGTTTCAATCATGTAGCTAGCTTGCTTTCTATCTAAAAAGCACATTTCGAAGTTCGTAACACAAACGGTTTAGCCCCAGGAATTTTAAAAATCGAGAATTTTAAAAATATCTAATTTTAGTAGTAGGTTTTAAATTCTCCTTAAACTCGATTCAATCATGTAGATAGCTTGCTTTCTGTGTAAAATTCATATTAAGAAGTTCGTAACACAAACCGTTTAGCCTCGGGAATTTTAAAAATCGTGAATTTTAAAAATAGCTAAATTTAGTAGTAGGGTTTAAATTCTACTTATGCTGGTATCAATCATGTAGATGGCTTGAATTCTGCCTAAAAAGCACATTTAGAAGTTCGTAACACAAACGGTTTAGCCTCAGGAATTTTAAAAATCGAGAATTTTAAAAATAGCTAAATTTAGTAGTAGGTTTTAAATTCTTCTTAAACTCGTTTCAATCATGTAGCTAGCTTGCTTTCTATCTAAAAAGCACATGTAGAAGTTCGTAACACAAACGGTTTAGCCTCAGGAATTTTAAAAATCGAGAACTTTAAAAATAGCTAAATTTAGTAGTAGGTTTTAAATTCTTCTTAAACTCGTTTCAATCATGCAGCTAGCTTGCTTTCTATCTAAAAAGCACATTTAGAAGTTCGTAACACAAACGGTTTAGCCTCAGGAATTTTAAAAATCGTAAACTTTAAAAATAGCTAAATTTAGTAGTAGGGTTTAAATTCTACTTATGCTGGTATCAATCATGTAGATGGCTTGATTTCTGCCTAAAAAGCACATTTAGAAGTTCGTAACACAAACGGTTTAGCCTCAGGAATTGTAAAAAACGAGAATTTTAAAAATAGCTAATTTTAGTAGTAGGTTTTAAATTCTCCTTAAACTCGTTTCAATCATGTAGATAGCTTGCTTTCTATCTAAAAAGCACATTTAGAAGTTCGTAACAAAAACGGTTTAGCCTCAGGAATTTTAAAAATCGTAAATTTTAAAAATAGCTAAATTTAGTAGTAGGTTTTAAATTCTTCTTAAACTCGTTTCAATCAGTAGATAGCTTGCTTTCTGTCTAAAAAGCACATTTAGAAGTTCGTAGCACAAACGGTTTAGCCCCAGGAATTTTAAAAAACGAGAATTTTAAAAATAGCTAAATTTAGTAGTAGGTTTTAAATTCTTCTTAAACTCGTTTCAATCATGTATCTAGCTTGCTTTCTATCTAAAAAGCACATTTAGAAGTTCGTAACACAAACGGTTTAGCATCAGGAATATTAAAAGTCAAGAATTTTAAAAATAGCTAAATTTAGTAGTAGGGTATAAATTCTACTTATGCTGGGATCAATCATGTAGATGGCTTGCTTTCTGCCTCAAAAGCTCATGTAGAAGTTCGTAACACAAACGGGTTAGCCTCGGGAATTTTAAAAATCGTGAATTTTAAAAATAGCTAAATTTAGTAGTAGGGTTTAAATTCTACTTATGCTGGTATCAATCACGTAGATGGCTTGTTTTCTACCTAAAAAGCTCATGTAGAAGTTTGTAACACAAACGGTTTGGCCTCAGGAATTTTAAAAATCGTGAACTTTAAAAATAGCTAAATTTAGTAGTAGGTTTTAAATTCTTCTTAAACTCGTTTCAATCAAGTAGCTAGCTTGCTTTCTATCTAAAAAGCACATTTAGAAGTTCGTAACACAAACGGTTTAGCCTCAGGAATTTTAAAAATCGAGAATTTTAAAAATAGCTAAATTAAGTAGTAGGTTTTAAATTCTTCTTATCCTCGTTTCAATCATGTAGTTGGCTTGCTTTCTATCTAAAAAGCACATTTAGAAGTTCGTAACACAAACGGTTTAGCATCAGGAATTTTAAAAGTCAAGAATTTTAAAAATAGCTAAATTTAGTAGTAGTACTGTTTAAATTCTATTTATGCTGGTATCAATCATGTAGATGGCTTGCTTTCTGCCTAAAAAGCTCATGTAGAAGTTCGTAACACAAACGGTTTAGCCTCGAGAATTTTAAAAATCGTGAATTTTAAAAATAGCTAAATTTAGTAGTAGGGTTTAAATTCTACTTATGCTGGTATCAATCATGTAGATGGCTTGCTTTCTGCCTAAAAAGCACATTTAGAAGTTCGTAACACAAACGGTTAAACCTCAGGAATTTTAAAAATCGAGAATTTTAAAAATAGCTAAATTTAGTAGTAGGTTTTAAATTCTTCTTAAACACGTTTCAATCATGTAGATGGCTTGCTTTCTGTCTAAAAAGCACATTTAGAAATTCCTGGCACAAACGGTTTAGCCCCAGGAATTTTAAAAATCGATAATTTTAAAAATAGCTAAATTTAGTAGTAGGTTTTAAATTCTTCTTAAACTCGTTTCAATCATGTAGTTGGCTTGCTTTCTATCTAAAAAGCACATGTAGAAGTTCGTAACACAAACGGTTTAGCCTCAGGAATTTTAAAAATCGAGAACTTTAAAAATAGCTAAATTTAGTAGTAGGTTTTAAATTCTTCTTAAACTCGTTTCAATCATGCAGCTAGCTTGCTTTCTATCTAAAAAGCACATTTAGAAGTTCGTAACACAAACGGTTTAGCCTCAGGAATTTTAAAAATCGTAAACTTTAAAAATAGCTAAATTTAGTAGTAGGGTTTAAATTCTACTTATGCTGGTATCAATCATGTAGATGGCTTGATTTCTGCCTAAAAAGCACATTTAGAAGTTCGTAACACAAACGGTTTAGCCTCAGGAATTGTAAAAAACGAGAATTTTAAAAATAGCTAATTTTAGTAGTAGGTTTTAAATTCTCCTTAAACTCGTTTCAATCATGTAGATAGCTTGCTTTCTATCTAAAAAGCACATTTAGAAGTTCGTAACAAAAACGGTTTAGCCTCAGGAATTTTAAAAATCGTAAATTTTAAAAATAGCTAAATTTAGTAGTAGGTTTTAAATTCTTCTTAAACTCGTTTCAATCAGTAGATAGCTTGCTTTCTGTCTAAAAAGCACATTTAGAAGTTCGTAGCACAAACGGTTTAGCCCCAGGAATTTTAAAAAACGAGAATATTAAAAATAGCTAAATTTAGTAGTAGGTTTTAAATTCTTCTTAAACTCGTTTCAATCATGTATCTAGCTTGCTTTCTATCTAAAAAGCACATTTAGAAGTTCGTAACACAAACGGTTTAGCATCAGGAATATTAAAAGTCAAGAATTTTAAAAATAGCTAAATTTAGTAGTAGGGTATAAATTCTACTTATGCTGGGATCAATCATGTAGATGGCTTGCTTTCTGCCTCAAAAGCTCATGTAGAAGTTCGTAACACAAACGGGTTAGCCTCGGGAATTTTAAAAATCGTGAATTTTAAAAATAGCTAAATTTAGTAGTAGGGTTTAAATTCTACTTATGCTGGTATCAATCACGTAGATGGCTTGTTTTCTACCTAAAAAGCTCATGTAGAAGTTTGTAACACAAACGGTTTGGCCTCAGGAATTTTAAAAATCGTGAACTTTAAAAATAGCTAAATTTAGTAGTAGGTTTTAAATTCTTCTTAAACTCGTTTCAATCAAGTAGCTAGCTTGCTTTCTATCTAAAAAGCACATTTAGAAGTTCGTAACACAAACGGTTTAGCCTCAGGAATTTTAAAAATCGAGAATTTTAAAAATAGCTAAATTAAGTAGTAGGTTTTAAATTCTTCTTAACCTCGTTTCAATCATGTAGTTGGCTTGCTTTCTATCTAAAAAGCACATTTAGAAGTTCGTAACACAAACGGTTTAGCATCAGGAATTTTAAAAGTCAAGAATTTTAAAAATAGCTAAATTTAGTAGTAGTACTGTTTAAATTCTATTTATGCTGGTATCAATCATGTAGATGGCTTGCTTTCTGCCTAAAAAGCTCATGTAGAAGTTCGTAACACAAACGGTTTAGCCTCGAGAATTTTAAAAATCGTGAATTTTAAAAATAGCTAAATTTAGTAGTAGGGTTTAAATTCTACTTATGCTGGTATCAATCATGTAGATGGCTTGCTTTCTGCCTAAAAAGCACATTTAGAAGTTCGTAACACAAACGGTTTAGCATCAGGAATTTTAAAAATCGAGAATATTAAAAACAGCTAATTTTAGTAGTAGGTTTTAAATTCTTCTTAAACTCGTTTCAATCATGTAGATAGCTTGCTTTCTGTGTAAAATGCATATTAAGAAGTTCGTAACACAAACGGTTTAGCCTCGGGAATTTTAAAAATCGTGAATTTTAAAAATAGCTAAATTTAGTAGTAGGGTTTAAATTCTACTTATGCTGGTATCAATCATGTAGATGGCTTGAATTCTGCCTAAAAAGCACATTTAGAAGTTCGTAACACAAACGGTTTAGCCGCAGGAATTTTAAAAATCGAGAATTTTAAAAATAGCTAAATTTAGTAGTACGTTTTAAATTCTTCTTAAACTCGTTTCAATCATGTAGCTAGCTTGCTTTCTATCTAAAAAGCACATTTAGAAGTTCGTAACACAAACGGTTTAGCCTCAGGAATTATAAAAATCGAGAACTTTAAAAATAGCTAATTTTAGTAGTAGGTTTTAAATTCTCCTTAAACTCGATTCAATCATGTAGATAGCTTGCTTTCTGTGTAAAATTCGTATTAAGAAGTTCGTAACACAAACCGTTTAGCCTCGGGAATTTTAAAAATCGTGAATTTTAAAAATAGCTAAATTTAGTAGTAGGGTTTAAATTCTACTTATGCTGGTATCAATCATGTAGATGGCTTGATTTCTGCCTAAAAAGCACATTTAGAAGTTCGTAACACAAACGGTTTAGCCTCAGGAATTGTAAAAAACGAGAATTTTAAAAATAGCTAATTTTAGTAGTAGGTTTTAAATTCTCCTTAAACTCGTTTCAATCATGTAGATAGCTTGCTTTCTATCTAAAAAGCACATTTAGAAGTTCGTAACAAAAACGGTTTAGCCTCAGGAATTTTAAAAATCGTAAATTTTAAAAATAGCTAAATTTAGTAGTAGGTTTTAAATTCTTCTTAAACTCGTTTCAATCAGTAGATAGCTTGCTTTCTGTCTAAAAAGCACATTTAGAAGTTCGTAGCACAAACGGTTTAGCCCCAGGAATTTTAAAAAACGAGAATTTTAAAAATAGCTAAATTTAGTAGTAGGTTTTAAATTCTTCTTAAACTCGTTTCAATCATGTAGATGGCTTGCTTTCTGCCTAAAAAGCACATTTAGAAGTTCGTAACACAAACGGTTTAGCATCAGGAATTTTAAAAATCGAGAATATTAAAAACAGCTAATTTTAGTAGTAGGTTTTAAATTCTTCTTAAACTCGTTTCAATCATGTAGATAGCTTGCTTTCTGTGTAAAATGCATATTAAGAAGTTCGTAACACAAACGGTTTAGCCTCGGGAATTTTAAAAATCGTGAATTTTAAAAATAGCTAAATTTAGTAGTAGGGTTTAAATTCTACTTATGCTGGTATCAATCATGTAGATGGCTTGAATTCTGCCTAAAAAGCACATTTAGAAGTTCGTAACACAAACGGTTTAGCCGCAGGAATTTTAAAAATCGAGAATTTTAAAAATAGCTAAATTTAGTAGTACGTTTTAAATTCTTCTTAAACTCGTTTCAATCATGTAGCTAGCTTGCTTTCTATCTAAAAAGCACATTTAGAAGTTCGTAACACAAACGGTTTAGCCTCAGGAATTATAAAAATCGAGAACTTTAAAAATAGCTAATTTTAGTAGTAGGTTTTAAATTCTCCTTAAACTCGATTCAATCATGTAGATAGCTTGCTTTCTGTGTAAAATTCGTATTAAGAAGTTCGTAACACAAACCGTTTAGCCTCGGGAATTTTAAAAATCGTGAATTTTAAAAATAGCTAAATTTAGTAGTAGGGTTTAAATTCTACTTATGCTGGTATCAATCATGTAGATGGCTTGAATTCTGCCTAAAAAGCACATTTAGAAGTTCGTAACACAAACGGTTTAGCCTCAGGAATTTTAAAAATCGAGAATTTTAAAAATAGCTAAATTTAGTAGTAGGTTTTAAATTCTTCTTAAACTCGTTTGAATCATGTAGCTAGCTTGCTTTCTATCTAAAAAGCACATTTAGAAGTTCGTAACACAAACGGTTTAGCCTCAGGGATTTTAAAAATCGAGAATTTTAAAAATAGCTAAATTTAGTAGTAGGTTTTAAATTCTTCTTAAACTCGTTTCAATCATGTAGCTAGCTTGCTTTCTATCTAAAAAGCACATTTAGAAGTTCGTAACACAAACGGTTTAGCCTCAGGAATTTTAAAAATCGTAAATTTTAAAAATAGCTAAATTTAGTAGTAGGGTTTAAATTCTACTTATGCTGGTATCAATCATGTAGATGGCTTGATTTGTGCCTAAAAAGCACATTTAGAAGTTCGTAACACAAACGGTTTAGCCTCAGGAATTGTAAAAAACGAGAATTTTAAAAATAGCTAATTTTAGTAGTAGGTTTTAAATTCTTCTTAAACTCGTTTCAATCATGTAGATAGCTTGCTTTCTGTGTAAAATGCATATTAAGAAGTTCGTAACACAAACGGTTTAGCCTCGGGAATTTTAAAAATCGTGAACTTTAAAAATAGCTAAATTTAGTAGTAGGGTTTAAATTCTACTTATGCTGGTATCAATCATGTAGATGCCTTGCTTTCTGCCTAAAAAGCACATTTAGAAGTTCGTAACACAAACGGTTTAGCCTCAGGAATTTTAAAAATCGAGAATTTTAAAAATAGCTAATTTTAGTAGTAAGTTTTAAATTCTTTTTAAACTCGTTTCAGTCATGTAGATAGCTTGCTTTCTGTGTAATATGCATATTAAAAAGTTCGTTACACAAACGGTTTAGCCTCAGGAATTTTAAAATTCGAGAATTTTAAAAATATCTAAATTTATTAGTAGGGTTTAAATTCTACTTATGCTTTTATCAATCATGTAGATGGCTTGCTTTCTGCCTAAAAAGCACATTTAGAAGTTCGTAACACAAATGGTTTAGCCTCGGGAATTTTAAAAATCAAGAATTTTAAAAATAGCTAAATTTATTAGTAGGGTTTAAATTCTACTTATGCTGGTATCAATCATGTTGATGGCTTGCTTTCTGCCTAAAAAGCACATTCAGAAGTTCGTAACACAAACGGTTTAGCCTCAGGAATTTTAAAAATCGAGAATTTTAAAAATAGCTAAATTTAGTAGTAGGTTTTAAATTCTTCTTAAACTCGTTTCAATCATGTAGATATCTTGCTTTCTGTCTAAAAAGCACATTTAGAAGTTCGTAACACAAACGGTTTAGCCTCAGGGATTTTAAAAATCGAGAATTTTAAAAATAGCTAAATTTAGTAGTAGGTTTTAAATTCTTCTTAAACTCATTTCAATCATGTAGCTAGCCTGCTTTCTATCTAAAAAGCACATTTAGAAGTTCGTAACACAAACGGTTTAGCCTCAGGAATTTTAAAAATCGAGAACTTTAAAAATTGCTTAAAGTAGTAGTAGGTTTTAAATTCTTCTTAAACTCGTTTCAATCATGTAGTTGGCTTGCTTTCTATCTAAAAAGCACATTTAGAAGTTCGTAACACAAACGGTTTAGCATCAGGAATTTTAAAAGTCAAGAATTTTAAAAATAGCTAAATTTAGTAGTAGGTTTTAAATTCTTCTTATGCTGGTATCGATCATGTAGATGGCTTGCCTTCTGCCTAAAAAGCACATTTAGAAGTTCCTAACACAAACGGTTTAGCCTCAGGAATTGTAAAAATCGAGAATTTTAAAAATAGCTAAATTTAGTAGTAGGTTTTAAATTCTTCTTAAACTCGTTTCAATCATGTAGATAGCTTGCTTTCTGTCTAAAAAGCACATTTAGAAGTTCGTAGCACAAACGGTTTAGCCCCAGGAATTTTAAAAAACGAGAATTTTAAAAATAGCTAAATTTAGTAGTAGGTTTTAAATTCTTCTTAAACTCGTTTCAATCATGTAGCTAGCCTGCTTTCTATCTAAAAAGCACATTTAGAAGTTCGTAACACAAACGGTTTAGCCTCAGGAATTTTAAAAATCGAGAACTTTAAAAATTGCTAAATGTAGTAGTAGGTTTTAAATTCTTCTTAAACTCGCTTCAATCACGTAGTTGGCTTGCTTTCTATCTAAAAAGCACATTTAGAAGTTCGTAACACAAACGGTTTAGCATCAGGAATTTTAAAAGTCAAGAATTTTAAAAATACCTAAATTTAGTAGTATGAAGTAAATTCTACTTTTGCTGGTATCATTCATGTAGATGGCTTGCCTTCTGCCTAAAAAGCACATTTAGAAGTTCGTAACACAAACGGTTTAGCCTCAGGAATTTTAAAAATCGAGAATTTTAAAAATAGCTAATTTTAGTAGTAGGTTTTAAATTCTTTTTAAACTCGTTTCAATCATGTAGATAGCTTGCTTTCTGTGTAAAACGCATATTAAGAAGTTCGTAACACAAACGGTTTAGCCTCAGGAATTTTAAAAATCGAGAATTTTAAAAATAGCTAAATTTATTAGTAGGGTTTAAATTCTACTTATGCTGGTTTCAATCATGTAGATGGCTTGCCTTCTGCCTAAAAAGCACATTTAGAAGTTCGTAACACAAACGGTTTAGCCTCAGGAATTTTAAAAATCGAGAATTTTAAAAATAGCTAATTTTAGTAGTAGACTTTAAATTCTTCTTAAACTCGTTTCAATCATGTAGATAGCTTGCTTTCTGTGTAACATGCATATTAAGAAGTTCGTAACACAAACGGTTTAGCCTCTGGAATTTTAAAAATCGTGAATTTTAAAAATAGCTAAATTTAGTAG
Organism: Melanotus villosus; assembly: GCA_963082815.1. Lineage (NCBI taxonomy): Eukaryota > Metazoa > Arthropoda > Insecta > Coleoptera > Elateridae > Melanotus > Melanotus villosus. Next base: position 22,849,881 of record OY720425.1, read on the forward strand.
TAGGTTTTAAATTCTTTTTAAACTCGTTTCAATCAAGTAGATAGCTTGCTTTCTGTGTAAAATGCATATTAAGAAGTTCGTAACACAAACGGTTTAGCCTCAAGAATTTTAAAAATAGCTAAATTTAGTAGTAGGTTTTAACTTCTTCTTAAACTCGTTTCAATCACGTAGATAGCTTGCTTTCTGCCTAAAAAGCACATTTAGAAGTTCGTAACACAAACGGTTTAGCCTCAGGAATTTTAAAAATCCAGAATTTTAAAAATAGCTAATTTTAGTAGTAGGATTTAAATTCTTCTTAAACTCGTTTCAATCATGTAGATAGCTTGCTTTCTGTGTAACATGCATATTAAGAAGTTCGTAACACAAACGGTTTAGCCTCTGGAATTTTAAAAATCGTGAATTTTAAAAATAGCTAAATTTAGTAGTAGGTTTTAAACTCTTTTTAAACTCGTTTCAATCATGTAGATAGCTTGCTTTCTGTTTAAAATGCATATTAAGAAGTTCGTAACACAAACGGTTTAGCCTCAAGAATTTTAAAAATAGCTAAATTTAGTAGTAGGTTTTAAATTCTTCTTAAACTCGTTTCAATCATGTAGATAGCTTGCTTTCTGTCTAAAAAGCACATTTAGAAGTTCGTAGCACAAACGGTTTAGCCCCAGGAATTTTAAAAAACGAGAATTTTAAAAATAGCTAAATTTAGTAGTAGGTTTTAAATTCTACTTATGCTGGTATCAATCATGTAGATGGCTTGCTTTCTGCCTAAAAAGCTCATGTAGAAGTTCGTAACACAACCGGTTTAGCCTCGGGAATTTTAAAAATCGTGAATTTTAAAAATAGCTAAATTTAGTAGTAGGTTTTAAATTCTTCTTAAACTCGTTTCAATCATGTAGATATCTTGCTTTCTGTCTAAAAAGCACATTTAGAAGTTCGTAACACAAACGGTTTAGCCTCAGGGATTTTAAAAATCGAGAATTTTAAAAATAGCTAAATTTAGTAGTAGGTTTTAAATTCTTCTTAAACTCGTTTCAATCATGTAGCTAGCCTGCTTTCTATCTAAAAAGCACATTTAGAAGTTCGTAACACAAACGGTTTAGCCTCAGGAATTTTAAAAATCGAGAATTTTAAAAATAGCTAATTTTAGTAGTAGGATTTAAATTCTTCTTAAACTCGTTTCAATCATGTAGATAGCTTGCTTTCTGTCGAAAAAGCACATTTAGAAGTTCGTAACACAACCGGTTTAGCCTCGGGAATTTTAAAAATCGTGAACATTAAAAATAGCTAAATTTAGTAGTAGGGTTTAAATTCTACTTATGCTGGTATCAATCACGTAGATGCCTTGTTTTCTGCCTAAAAAGCTTATGTAGGAGTTCGTAACACAAACGGTTTAGCCTCAGGAATTTTAAAAATCGTGAATTTTAAAAATAGCTAAATTTAGTAGTAGGTTTTAAATTCTTCTTAAACTCGTTTCAATCATGTAGATATCTTGCTTTCTGTCTAAAAAGCACATTTAGAAGTTCGTAACACAAACGGTTTAGCCTCAGGGATTTTAAAAATCGAGAATTTTAAAAATAGCTAAATTTAGTAGTAGGTTTTAAATTCTTCTTAAACTCGTTTCAATCATGTAGCTAGCCTGCTTTCTATCTAAAAAGCACATTTAGAAGTTCGTAACACAAACGGTTTAGCCTCAGGAATTTTAAAAATCGAGAACTTTAAAAATTGCTAAATGTAGTAGTAGGTTTTAAATTCTTCTTAAACTCGTTTCAATCATGTAGTTGGCTTGCTTTCTATCTAAAAAGCACATTTAGAAGTTCGTAACACAAACGGTTTAGCATCAGGAATTTTAAAAGTCAAGAATTTTAAAAATAGCTAAATTTAGTAGTATGGAGTAAATTCTACTTATGCTGGTATCAATCATGTAGATGGCTTGCCTTCTGCCTAAAAAGCAGATTTAGAAGTTCGTAACACAAACGGTTTAGCCTCAGGAATTTTAAAAATCAGGAATTTTAAAAATAGCTAATTTTAGTAGTAGGCTTTAAATTCTTCTTAAACTCGTTTCAATCATGTAGATAGCTTGCTTTCTGTGTAACATGCATATTAAGAAGTTCGTAATACAAAAGGTTTAGCCTCTGAAATTTTAAAAATCGTGAATTTTAAAAATAGCTAAATTTAGTAGTAGGTTTTAAATTCTTTTTAAACTCGTTTCAATCATGTAGATAGCTTGCTTTCTGTGTAAAATGCATATTAAGAAGTTCGTAACACAAACGGTTTAGCCTCAGGAATTTTAAAAATCCAGAATTTTAAAAATAGCTAAATTTAGTAGTAGGTTTTAAATTCTTCTTAAACTCGTTTCAATCATGTAGATAGCTTGCTTTCTGTCTAAAAAGCACATTTAGAAGTTCGTAGCACAAACGGTTTAGCCCCAGGAATTTTAAAAAACGAGAATATTAAAAATAGCTAAATTTAGTAGTAGGTTTTAAATTCTACTTATGCTGGTATCAATCATGTAGATGGCTTGCTTTCTGCCTAAAAAGCACATTTAGAAGTTCGTAACACAAACGGTTTAGCCTCAGGAATTTTAAAAATCGAGAATTTTAAAAACAGCTAAATTTATTAGTAGCGTTAAATTCTACTTATGCTGGTATCAATCACGTAGATAGCTTGCTTTCTGCCTAAAAGCACATTTAGAAGTTCGTAACACAAACGGTTTAGCCTCGGGAATTTTAAAAAACGAGAATTTTAAAAATAGCTAAATTTAGTAGTAGGTTTTAAATTCTTCTTAAACTCGTTTCAATCATGTAGATAGCTTGCTTTCTGTCTAAAAAGCACATTTAGAAGTTCGTAGCACAAACGGTTTAGCCCCAGGAATTTTAAAAAACGAGAATTTTAAAAATAGCTAAATTTAGTAGTAGGTTTTAAATTCTTTTTAAACTCGTTTCAATCAAGTAGATAGCTTGCTTTCTGTGTAAAATGCATATTAAGAAGTTCGTAACACAAACGGTTTAGCCTCAAGAATTTTAAAAATAGCTAAATTTAGTAGTAGGTTTTAAATTCTTCTTAAACTCGTTTCAATCACGTAGATAGCTTGCTTTCTGCCTAAAAAGCACATTTAGAAGTTCGTAACACAAACGGTTTAGCCTCAGGAATTTTAAAAATCCAGAATTTTAAAAATAGCTAATTTTAGTAGTAGGATTTAAATTCTTCTTAAACTCGTTTCAATCATGTAGATAGCTTGCTTTCTGTGTAACATGCATATTAAGAAGTTCGTAACACAAACGGTTTAGCCTCTGGAATTTTAAAAATCGTGAATTTTAAAAATAGCTAAATTTAGTAGTAGGTTTTAAATTCTTTTTAAACTCGTTTCAATCATGTAGATAGCTTGCTTTCTGTTTAAAATGCATATTAAGAAGTTCGTAACACAAACGGTTTAGCCTCAAGAATTTTAAAAATAGCTAAATTTAGTAGTAGGTTTTAAATTCTTCTTAAACTCGTTTCAATCATGTAGATAGCTTGCTTTCTGTCTAAAAAGCACATTTAGAAGTTCGTAGCACAAACGGTTTAGCCCCAGGAATTTTAAAAAACGAGAATTTTAAAAATAGCTAAATTTAGTAGTAGGTTTTAAATTCTACTTATGCTGGTATCAATCATGTAGATGGCTTGCTTTCTGCCTAAAAAGCTCATGTAGAAGTTCGTAACACAACCGGTTTAGCCTCGGGAATTTTAAAAATCGTGAATTTTAAAAATAGCTAAATTTAGTAGTAGGTTTTAAATTCTTCTTAAACTCGTTTCAATCATGTAGATATCTTGCTTTCTGCCTAAAAAGCTCATGTAGAAGTTCGTAACACAACCGGTTTAGCCTCGGGAATTTTAAAAATCGTGAATTTTAAAAATAGCTAAATTTAGTAGTAGGTTTTAAATTCTTCTTAAACTCGTTTCAATCATGTAGATATCTTGCTTTCTGTCTAAAAAGCACATTTAGAAGTTCGTAACACAAACGGTTTAGCCTCAGGAATTTTAAAAATCGAGAATTTTAAAAATAGCTAATTTTAGTAGTAGGATTTAAATTCTTCTTAAACTCGTTTCAATCATGTAGATAGCTTGCTTTCTGTCGAAAAAGCACATTTAGAAGTTCGTAACACAACCGGTTTAGCCTCGGGAATTTTAAAAATCGTGAACATTAAAAATAGCTAAATTTAGTAGTAGGGTTTAAATTCTACTTATGCTGGTATCAATCACGTAGATGCCTTGTTTTCTGCCTAAAAAGCTTATGTAGGAGTTCGTAACACAAACGGTTTAGCCTCAGGAATTTTAAAAATCGTGAATTTTAAAAATAGCTAAATTTAGTAGTAGGTTTTAAATTCTTCTTAAACTCGTTTCAATCATGTAGATATCTTGCTTTCTGTCTAAAAAGCACATTTAGAAGTTCGTAACACAAACGGTTTAGCCTCAGGGATTTTAAAAATCGAGAATTTTAAAAATAGCTAAATTTAGTAGTAGGTTTTAAATTCTCCTTAAACTCGTTTCAATCATGTAGCTAGCCTGCTTTCTATCTAAAAAGCACATTTAGAAGTTCGTAACACAAACGGTTTAGCCTCAGGAATTTTAAAAATCGAGAACTTTAAAAATTGCTAAATGTAGTAGTAGGTTTTAAATTCTTCTTAAACTCGTTTCAATCATGTAGTTGGCTTGCTTTCTATCTAAAAAGCACATTTAGAAGTTCGTAACACAAACGGTTTAGCATCAGGAATTTTAAAAGTCAAGAATTTTAAAAATAGCTAAATTTAGTAGTATGGAGTAAATTCTACTTATGCTGGTATCAATCATGTAGATGGCTTGCCTTCTGCCTAAAAAGCAGATTTAGAAGTTCGTAACACAAACGGTTTAGCCTCAGGAATTTTAAAAATCAGGAATTTTAAAAATAGCTAATTTTAGTAGTAGGCTTTAAATTCTTCTTAAACTCGTTTCAATCATGTAGATAGCTTGCTTTCTGTGTAACATGCATATTAAGAAGTTCGTAATACAAAAGGTTTAGCCTCTGAAATTTTAAAAATCGTGAATTTTAAAAATAGCTAAATTTAGTAGTAGGTTTTAAATTCTTTTTAAACTCGTTTCAATCATGTAGATAGCTTGCTTTCTGTGTAAAATGCATATTAAGAAGTTCGTAACACAAACGGTTTAGCCTCAGGAATTTTAAAAATCCAGAATTTTAAAAATAGCTAAATTTAGTAGTAGGTTTTAAATTCTTCTTAAACTCGTTTCAATCATGTAGATAGCTTGCTTTCTGTCTAAAAAGCACATTTAGAAGTTCGTAGCACAAACGGTTTAGCCCCAGGAATTTTAAAAAACGAGAATATTAAAAATAGCTAAATTTAGTAGTAGGTTTTAAATTCTACTTATGCTGGTATCAATCATGTAGATGGCTTGCTTTCTGCCTAAAAAGCACATTTAGAAGTTCGTAACACAAACCGTTTAGCCTCAGGAATTTTAAAAATCGAGAATTTTAAAAACAGCTAAATTTATTAGTAGCGTTAAATTCTACTTATGCTGGTATCAATCACGTAGATAGCTTGCTTTCTGCCTAAAAGCACATTTAGAAGTTCGTAACACAAACGGTTTAGCCTCGGGAATTTTAAAAAACGAGAATTTTAAAAATAGCTAAATTTAGTAGTAGGTTTTAAATTCTTCTTAAACTCGTTTCAATCATGTAGATAGCTTGCTTTCTGTCTAAAAAGCACATTTAGAAGTTCGTAGCACAAACGGTTTAGCCCCAGGAATTTTAAAAAACGAGAATTTTAAAAATAGCTAAATTTAGTAGTAGGTTTTAAATTCTTCTTAAACTCGTTTCAATCATGTAGCTAGCCTGCTTTCTATCTAAAAAGCACATTTAGAAGTTCGTAACACAAACGGTTTAGCCTCAGGAATTTTAAAAATCGAGAACTTTAAAAATTGCTAAATGTAGTAGTAGGTTTTAAATTCTTCTTAAACTCGCTTCAATCACGTAGTTGGCTTGCTTTCTATCTAAAAAGGACATTTAGAAGTTCGTAACACAAACGGTTTAGCATCAGGAATTTTAAAAGTCAAGAATTTTAAAAATACCTAAATTTAGTAGTATGAAGTAAATTCTACTTTTGCTGGTATCATTCATGTAGATGGCTTGCCTTCTGCCTAAAAAGCACATTTAGAAGTTCGTAACACAAACGGTTTAGCCTCAGGAATTTTAAAAATCGAGAATTTTAAAAATAGCTAATTTTAGTAGTAGGTTTTAAATTCTTTTTAAACTCGTTTCAATCATGTAGATAGCTTGCTTTCTGTGTAAAACGCATATTAAGAAGTTCGTAACACAAACGGTTTAGCCTCAGGAATTTTAAAAATCGAGAATTTTAAAAATAGCTAAATTTATTAGTAGGGTTTAAATTCTACTTATGCTGGTTTCAATCATGTAGATGGCTTGCCTTCTGCCTAAAAAGCACATTTAGAAGTTCGTAACACAAACGGTTTAGCCTCAGGTATTTTAAAAATCGAGAATTTTAAAAATAGCTAAATTTAGTAGTAGGTTTTAAATTCTTCTTAAACTCATTTCAATCATGTAGCTAGCCTGCTTTCTATCTAAAAAGCACATTTAGAAGTTCGTAACACAAACGGTTTAGCCTCAGGAATTTTAAAAATCGAGAACTTTAAAAATTGCTAAATGTAGTAGTAGGTTTTAAATTCTTCTTAAACTCGTTTCAATCACGTAGTTGGCTTGCTTTCTATCTAAAAAGCACATTTAGAAGTTCGTAACACAAACGGTTTAGCATCAGGAATTTTAAAAGTCAAGAATTTTAAAAATAGCTAAATTTAGTAGTAGGTTTTAAATTCTTCTTATGCTGGTATCGATCATGTAGATGGCTTGCCTTCTGCCTAAAAAGCACATTTAGAAGTTCGTAGCACAAACGGTTTAGCCCCAGGAATTTTAAAAAACGAGAATTTTAAAAATAGCTAAATTTAGTAGTAGGTTTTAAATTCTTCTTAAACTCGTTTCAATCATGTAGCTAGCCTGCTTTCTATCTAAAAAGCACATTTAGAAGTTCGTAACACAAACGGTTTAGCCTCAGGAATTTTAAAAATCGAGAACTTTAAAAATTGCTAAATGTAGTAGTAGGTTTTAAATTCTTCTTAAACTCGTTTCAATCACGTAGTTGGCTTGCTTTCTATCTAAAAAGCACATTTAGAAGTTCGTAACACAAACGGTTTAGCATCAGGAATTTTAAAAGTCAAGAATTTTAAAAATACCTAAATTTAGTAGTATGAAGTAAATTCTACTTTTGCTGGTATCAATCATGTAGATGGCTTGCCTTCTGCCTAAAAAGCACATTTAGAAGTTCGTAACACAAACGGTTTAGCCTCAGGAATTTTAAAAATCGAGAATTTTAAAAATAGCTAATTTTAGTAGTAGGCTTTAAATTCTTCTTAAACTCGTTTCAATCATGTAGATAGCTTGCTTTCTGTGTAACATGCATATTAAGAAGTTCGTAACACAAACGGTTTAGCCTCTGGAATTTTAAAAATCGTGAATTTTAAAAATAGCTAAATTTAGTAGTAGGTTTTAAATTCTTTTTAAACTCGTTTCAATCAAGTAGATAGCTTGCTTTCTGTGTAAAATGCATATTAAGAAGTTCGTAACACAAACGGTTTAGCCTCAAGAATTTTAAAAATAGCTAAATTTAGTAGTAGGTTTTAAATTCTTCTTAAACTCGTTTCAATCACGTAGATAGCTTGTTTTCTGCCTAAAAAGCACATTTAGAAGTTCGTAACACAAACGGTTTAGCCTCAGGAATTTTAAAAATCCAGAATTTTAAAAATAGCTAATTTTAGTAGTAGGATTTAAATTCTTCTTAAACTCGTTTCAATCATGTAGATAGCTTGCTTTCTGTGTAACATGCATATTAAGAAGTTCGTAACACAAACGGTTTAGCCTCTGGAATTTTAAAAATCGTGAATTTTAAAAATAGCTAAATTTAGTAGTAGGTTTTAAATTCTTTTTAAACTCGTTTCAATCATGTAGATAGCTTGCTTTCTGTTTAAAATGCATATTAAGAAGTTCGTAACACAAACGGTTTAGCCTCAAGAATTTTAAAAATAGCTAAATTTAGTAGTAGGTTTTAAATTCTTCTTAAACTCGTTTCAATCATGTAGATAGCTTGCTTTCTGTCTAAAAAGCACATTTAGAAGTTCGTAGCACAAACGGTTTAGCCCCAGGAATTTTAAAAAACGAGAATTTTAAAAATAGCTAAATTTAGTAGTAGGTTTTAAATTCTACTTATGCTGGTATCAATCATGTAGATGGCTTGCTTTCTGCCTAAAAAGCTCATGTAGAAGTTCGTAACACAACCGGTTTAGCCTCGGGAATTTTAAAAATCGTGAATTTTAAAAATAGCTAAATTTAGTAGTAGGTTTTAAATTCTTCTTAAACTCGTTTCAATCATGTAGATATCTTGCTTTCTGTCTAAAAAGCACATTTAGAAGTTCGTAACACAAACGGTTTAGCCTCAGGGATTTTAAAAATCGAGAATTTTAAAAATAGCTAAATTTAGTAGTAGGTTTTAAATTCTTCTTAAACTCGTTTCAATCATGTAGCTAGCCTGCTTTCTATCTAAAAAGCACATTTAGAAGTTCGTAACACAAACGGTTTAGCCTCAGGAATTTAAAAAATCGAGAATTTTAAAAATAGCTAATTTTAGTAGTAGGATTTAAATTCTTCTTAAACTCGTTTCAATCATGTAGATAGCTTGCTTTCTGTCGAAAAAGCACATTTAGAAGTTCGTAACACAACCGGTTTAGCCTCGGGAATTTTAAAAATCGTGAACATTAAAAATAGCTAAATTTAGTAGTAGGGTTTAAATTCTACTTATGCTGGTATCAATCACGTAGATGCCTTGTTTTCTGCCTAAAAAGCTTATGTAGGAGTTCGTAACACAAACGGTTTAGCCTCAGGAATTTTAAAAATCGTGAATTTTAAAAATAGCTAAATTTAGTAGTAGGTTTTAAATTCTTCTTAAACTCGTTTCAATCATGTAGATATCTTGCTTTCTGTCTAAAAAGCACATTTAGAAGTTCGTAACACAAACGGTTTAGCCTCAGGGATTTTAAAAATCGAGAATTTTAAAAATAGCTAAATTTAGTAGTAGGTTTTAAATTCTTCTTAAACTCGTTTCAATCATGTAGCTAGCCTGCTTTCTATCTAAAAAGCACATTTAGAAGTTCGTAACACAAACGGTTTAGCCTCAGGAATTTTAAAAATCGAGAACTTTAAAAATTGCTAAATGTAGTAGTAGGTTTTAAATTCTTCTTAAACTCGTTTCAATCATGTAGTTGGCTTGCTTTCTATCTAAAAAGCACATTTAGAAGTTCGTAACACAAACGGTTTAGCATCAGGAATTTTAAAAGTCAAGAATTTTAAAAATAGCTAAATTTAGTAGTATGGAGTAAATTCTACTTATGCTGGTATCAATCATGTAGATGGCTTGCCTTCTGCCTAAAAAGCAGATTTAGAAGTTCGTAACACAAACGGTTTAGCCTCAGGAATTTTAAAAATCAGGAATTTTAAAAATAGCTAATTTTAGTAGTAGGCTTTAAATTCTTCTTAAACTCGTTTCAATCATGTAGATAGCTTGCTTTCTGTGTAACATGCATATTAAGAAGTTCGTAATACAAAAGGTTTAGCCTCTGGAATTTTAAAAATCGTGAATTTTAAAAATAGCTAAATTTAGTAGTAGGTTTTAAATTCTTTTTAAACTCGTTTCAATCATGTAGATAGCTTGCTTTCTGTGTAAAATGCATATTAAGAAGTTCGTAACACAAACGGTTTAGCCTCAGGAATTTTAAAAATCCAGAATTTTAAAAATAGCTAAATTTAGTAGTAGGTTTTAAATTCTTCTTAAACTCGTTTCAATCATGTAGATAGCTTGCTTTCTGTCTAAAAAGCACATTTAGAAGTTCGTAGCACAAACGGTTTAGCCCCAGGAATTTTAAAAAACGAGAATATTAAAAATAGCTAAATTTAGTAGTAGGTTTTAAATTCTACTTATGCTGGTATCAATCATGTAGATGGCTTGCTTTCTGCCTAAAAAGCACATTTAGAAGTTCGTAACACAAACGGTTTAGCCTCAGGAATTTTAAAAATCGATAATTTTAAAAACAGCTAAATTTATTAGTAGCGTTAAATTCTACTTATGCTGGTATCAATCACGTAGATAGCTTGCTTTCTGCCTAAAAGCACATTTAGAAGTTCGTAACACAAACGGTTTAGCCTCGGGAATTTTAAAAGTCAAGAATTTTAAAAATAGCTAAATTTAGTAGTAGGTTTTAAATTCTACTTATGCTGGTATCAATCATGTAGATGGCTTGATTTCTGCCTAAAAAGCACATTTAGAAGTTCGTAACACAAACGGTTTAGCCTCAGGAATTTTAAAAATCGAGAATTTTAAAAATAGCTAATTTTAGTAGTAGGATTTAAATTCTTCTTAAACTCGTTTCAATCATGTAGATAGCTTGCTTTCTGTCTAAAAAGCACATTTAGAAGTTCGTAGCACAAACGGTTTAGCCCCAGGAATTTTAAAAAACGAGAATTTTAAAAATAGCTAAATTTAGTAGTAGGTTTTAAATTCTACTTATGCTGGTATCAATCATGTAGATGGCTTGCTTTCTGCCTAAAAAGCTCATGTAGAAGTTCGTAACACAACCGGTTTAGCCTCGGGAATTTTAAAAATCGTGAACATTAAAAATAGCTAAATTTAGTAGTAGGGTTTAAATTCTACTTATGCTCTTATCAATCACGTAGATGCCTTGTTTTCTGCCTAAAAAGCTTATGTAGGAGTTCGTAACACAAACGGTTTAGCCTCAGGAATTTTAAAAATCGTGAATTTTAAAAATAGCTAAATTTAGTAGTAGGTTTTAAATTCTTCTTAAACTCGTTTCAATCATGTAGATATCTTGCTTTCTGTCTAAAAAGCACATTTAGAAGTTCGTAACACAAACGGTTTAGCCTCAGGGATTTTAAAAATCGAGAATTTTAAAAATAGCTAAATATAGTAGTAGGTTTTAAATTCTTCTTAAACTCGCTTCAATCATGTAGTTGGCTTGCTTTCTATCTAAAAAGCACATTTAGAAGTTCGTAACACAAACGGTTTAGCATCAGGAATTTTAAAAGTCAAGAATTTTAAAAATAGCTAAATTTAGTAGTATGAAGTAAATTCTACTTATGCTGGTATCAATCATGTAGATGGCTTGCCTTCTGCCTAAAAAGCAGATTTAGAAGTTCGTAACACAAACGGTTTAGCCTCAGGAATTTTAAAAATCGAGCATTTTAAAAATAGCTAATTTTAGTAGTAGGCTTTAAATTCTTCTTAAACCCGTTTCAATCATGTAGATAGCTTGCTTTCTGTGTAACATGCATATTAAGAAGTTCGTAACACAAACGGTTTAGCCTCTGGAATTTTAAAAATCGTGAATTTTAAAAATAGCTAAATTTAGTAGTAGGTTTTAAATTCTTTTTAAACTCGTTTCAATCATGTAGATAGCTTGCTTTCTGTGTAAAATGCATATTAAGAAGTTCGTAACACAAACGGTTTAGCCTCAGGAATTTTAAAAATCTAGAATTTTAAAAATAGCTAAATTTAGTAGTAGGTTTTAAATTCTTCTTAAACTCGTTTCAATCATGTAGATAGCTTGCTTTCTGTCTAAAAAGCACATTTAGAAGTTCGTAGCACAAACGGTTTAGCCCCAGGAATTTTAAAAAACGAGAATTTTAAAAATAGCTAAATTTAGTAGTAGGTTTTAAATTCTACTTATGCTGGTATCAATCATGTAGATGGCTTGCTTTCTGCCTAAAAAGCACATTTAGAAGTTCGTAACACAAATGGTTTAGCCTCAGGAATTTTAAAAATCGAGAATTTTAAAAATAGCTAATTTTAGTAGTAGAATTTAAATTCTTTTTAAACTCGTTTCAATCATGTAGATAGCTTGCTTTCTGTGTAAAATGCATATTAAGAAGTTCGTAACACAAACGGTTTAGCCTCAGGAATTTTAAAAGTCAAGAATTTTAAAAATAGCTAAATTTAGTAGTAGGGTTTAAATTCTACTTATGCTGGTATCAATCATGTAGATGGCTTGCTTTCTGCCTAAAAAGCACATATAGAAGTTCGTAACACAAACGGTTTAGCCTCGGGAATTTTAAAAGTCAAGAATTTTAAAAATATCTAAATTTAGTAGTAGGGTTTAAATTCTACTTATGCTGGTATCAATCATGTAGATGGCTTGCTTTCTGCCTAAAAAGCACATATAGAAGTTCGTAACACAAACGGTTTAGCCTCGGGAATTTTAAAAGTCAAGAATTTTAAAAATAGCTAAATTTAGTAGTAGGGTTTAAATTCTACTTATGCTGGTATCAATCATGTTGATGGCTAGCTTTCTGCCTAAAAAGCACATTTAGAAGTTCGTAACACAAACGGTTTAGCCTCAGAAATTTTAAAAATCGAGAATTTTAAAAATAGCTAATTTTAGAAGTAGGTTTTAAATTCTTTTTAAACTCGTGTCGGTCATGCAGATAGCTTGCTTTCTGTGTAAAATGCATGTTAAGAAGTTCGTAACACAAACGGTTTAGCCTCAGGAATTTTAAAAATCGAGAATTTTAAAAATAGCTAAATTTATTAGTAGGGTTTAAATTCTACTTAAGCTGGTATCAATCATGTAGATGGCTTGCTTTCTGCCTAAAAAGGACATTTAGAAGTTCGTAACACAAACGGTTTAGCCTCGGGAATTTTAAAAGGCAAGAATTTTAAAAATAGCTAAATTTAGTAGTAGGGTTTAAATTCTACTTATGCTGGTATCAATCATGTTGATGGCTAGCTTTTTTGCCTAAAAAGCACATCTAGAAGTTCGTAGCACAAACGGTTTAGCCCCAGGAATTTTAAAAAACGAGAATTTTAAAAATAGCTAAATTTAGTAGTAGGTTTTAAATTCTACTTATGCTGGTATCAATCATGTAGATGGCTTGCCTTCTGCCTAAAAAGTTCATGTAGAAGTTCGTAACACAACCGGTTTAGCCTCGGGAATTTTAAAAATCGTGAACATTAAAAATAGCTAAATTTAGTAGTAGGGTTTAAATTCTACTTATGCTGGTATCAATCACGTAGATGCCTTGTTTTCTGCCTAAAAAGCTTATGTAGGAGTTCGTAACACAAACGGTTTAGCCTCAGGAATTTTAAAAATCGTGAATTTTAAAAATAGCTAAATTTAGTAGTAGGTTTTAAATTCTTCTTAAACTCGTTTCAATCATGTAGATATCTTGCTTTCTGTCTAAAAAGCACATTTAGAAGTTCGTAAAAATCGAGAATTTTAAAAATAGCTAAATTTAGTAGTAGGTTTTAAATTCTTCTTAAACTCGCTTCAATCATGTAGTTGGCTTGCTTTCTATCTAAAAAGCACATTTAGAAGTTCGTAACACAAACGGTTTAGCATCAGGAATTTTAAAAGTCAAGAATTTTAAAAATAGCTAAATTTAGTAGTATGGAGTAAATTCTACTTATGCTGGTATCAATCATGTAGATGGCTTGCCTTCTGCCTAAAAAGCAGATTTAGAAGTTCGTAACACAAACGGTTTAGCCTCAGGAATTTTAAAAATCGAGCATTTTAAAAATAGCTAATTTTAGTAGTAGGCTTTAAATTCTTCTTAAACTCGTTTCAATCATGTAGATAGCTTGCTTTCTGTGTAACATGCATATTAAGAAGTTCGTAACACAAACGGTTTAGCCTCTGGAATTTTAAAAATCGTGAATTTTAAAAATAGCTAAATTTAGTAGTAGGTTTTAAATTCTTTTTAAACTCGTTTCAATCATGTAGATAGCTTGCTTTCTGTCTAAAAAGCACATTTAGAAGTTCGTAGCACAAACGGTTTAGCCCCAGGAATTTTAAAAAACGAGAATTTTAAAAATAGCTAAATTTAGTAGTAGGTTTTAAATTCTACTTATGCTGGTATCAATCATGTAGATGGCTTGCTTTCTGCCTAAAAAGCACATTTAGAAGTTCGTAACACAAATGGTTTAGCCTCAGGAATTTTAAAAATCGAGAATTTTAAAAATAGCTAATTTTAGTAGTAGGATTTAAATTCTTTTTAAACTCGTTTCAATCATGTAGATAGCTTGCTTTCTGTGTAAAATGCATATTAAGAAGTTCGTAACACAAACGGTTTAGCCTCAGGAATTTTAAAAGTCAAGAATTTTAAAAATAGCTAAATTTAGTAGTAGGGTTTAAATTCTACTTATGCTGGTATCAATCATGTAGATGGCTTGCTTTCTGCCTAAAAAGCACATATAGAAGTTCGTAACACAAACGGTTTAGCCTCGGGAATTTTAAAAGTCAAGAATTTTAAAAATAGCTAAATTTAGTAGTAGGGTTTAAATTCTACTTATGCTTGTATCAATCATGTTGATGGCTAGCTTTCTGCCTAAAAAGCACATTTAGAAGTTCGTAACACAAACGGTTTAGCCTCAGAAATTTTAAAAATCGAGAATTTTAAAAATAGCTAATTTTAGAAGTAGGTTTTAAATTCTTTTTAAACTCATGTCGGTCATGCAGATAGCTTGCTTTCTGTGTAAAATGCATGTTAAGAAGTTCGTAACACAAACGGTTTAGCCTCAGGAATTTTAAAAATCGAGAATTTTAAAAATAGCTAAATTTATTAGTAGGGTTTAAATTCTACTTAAGCTGGTATCAATCATGTAGATGGCTTGCTTTCTGCCTAAAAAGGACATTTAGAAGTTCGTAACACAAACGGTTTAGCCTCGGGAATTTTAAAAGGCAAGAATTTTAAAAATAGCTAAATTTAGTAGTAGGGTTTAAATTCTACTTATGCTGGTATCAATCATGTTGATGGCTAGCTTTTTTGCCTAAAAAGCACATTTAGAAGTTCGTAACACAAACGGTTTAGCCTCAGGAATTTTAAAAATCGAGAATTTTAAAAATTGCTAAATTTAGTAGTAGGTTTTAAATTCTTCTTAAACTCGTTTCAATCATGTAGATGCCTTGCTTTCTATCTAAAAAGCACATTTAGAAGTTCGTAACACAAACGGTTTAGCCTCAGGTATTTTAAAAATCGAGAATTTTAAAAATAGCAAAATTTAGTAGTAGGTTTTAAATTCATCTTATACTCGTTTCAATCATGTAGCTAGCTTGCTTTCTATCTAAAAAGCACATTTAGAAGTTCGTAGCACAAACGGTTTAGCCCCAGGAATTTTAAAAATCGAGAACTTTAAAAATTGCTAAATTTAGTAGTAGGTAGCTAAATTTAGTAGTAGGTTTTAAATGCTTCTTAAACACGTTTCAATCATGTAGATGGCTTGCTTTCTGTCTAAAAAGCACATTTAGAAGTTCGTAGCACAAACGGTTTAGCCCCAGGAATTTTAAAAATCGAGAACTTTAAAAATTGCTAAATTTAGTAGTAGGTTTTAAATTCTTCTTAAACTCGTTTCAATCATGTAGATGGCTTGCTTTCTATCTAAAAAGCACGTTTAGAAGTTCGTAACACAAACGGTTTAGCCTCAGGTATTTTAAAAATCGAGAATTTTAAAAATAGCAAAATTTAGTAGTAGGTTTTAAATTCATCTTATACTCGTTTCAATCATGTAGCTAGCTTGCTTTCTATCTAAAAAGCACATTTAGAAGTTCGTAACACAAACGGTTTAGCCTCAGGGATTTTAAAAATCGAGAATTTTAAAAATAGCAAAATTTAGTAGTAGGTTTTAAATTCATCTTAAACTCGCTTCAATCATGTAGCTGGCTTGCTTTCTATCTAAAAAGCACATGTAGAAGTTCGTAACACAAACAGTTTAGCCTCAGGAATTTTAAAAATCGTGAATTTTAAAAATAGCTAAATTTAGTAGTAGGTTTTAAATTCTTCTTAAACTAGCTACATGATTGAAACGAGTTTAAGAAGAATTTAAAACCTACTACTAAAATTAGATATTTTTAAAATTCTCGATTTTTAAAATTCCTGAGGCTAAACCGTTTGTGTTACGAACTTCTAAATGTGCTTTTTAGGTAGAAAGCAAGCCATCAACATGATTGATACCAGCATAAGTAGAATTTAATCCCTACTACTAAATTTAGCTATTTTTAAAATTCTTGACTTTTAAAATTCACGAGGCTAAACCGTTTGTGTTACGAACTTCTAATTGTGCTTTTTAGGCAGAAAGCAAGCCATCTACATAATTGATACCGGCATAAGTAGAATTTAAACCCTACTAATAAATTTAGCTATTTTTAAAATTCTCGATTTTTAAAATTCCTGAGGCTAAACCGTTTGTGTTACGAACTTCTTAATATGCATTTTACACAGAAAGCAAGCTATCTACATGACTGAAACGAGTTTAAAAAGAATTTAAAACCTACTACTAAAATTAGCTATTTTTAAAATTCTTGATTTTTAAAATTCCTGAGGCTAAACCGTTTGTGTTACTAACTTCTAGACGTGCTTTTTAGGCAGAAAGTAAGCCATCTACATGATTGATACCAGCATAAGTAGAATTTAAACCCTACTACTAAATTTAGCTATTTTTAAAATTCGCGATTTTTAAAATTCCCGAGGCTAAACCGTTTGTGTTACGAACTTCTTAATATGAATTTTACACCGAAAGCAAGCTATCTACATGATTGAAACGAGTTTAAGGAGAATTTAAAACCTACTACTAAAATTAGCTATTTTTAAAATTCTCGATTTTTAAAATTCCTGAGGCTAAACCGTTTGTGTTACGAACTTCTAAATGTGCTTTTTAGGCAGAAAGCAAGCCATCTACATGATTTATACCAGCATAAGTAGAATTTAAACCCTACTACTAAATTTAGCTATTTTTAAAGTTCTTGACTTTTAAAATTCCTGATGCTAAACCGTTTGTGTTACGAACTTCTAAATGTGCTTTTTAGATAGAAAGCAAGCCAACTACATGATTGAAACGAGTTTAAGAAGAATTTAAAACCTACTACTAAATTTAGCTATTTTTAAAGTTCTCGATTTTTAAAATTCCTGAGGCTAAACCGTTTGTCTTACGAACTTCTAAATGTGCTTTTTAGATAGAAAGCAAGCTAGCTACATGATTGAAACGAGTTTAAGGAGAATTTAAAACCTACTACTAAAATTACCTATTTTTAAAATTCTTGACTTTTAAAATTCACGAGGCTAAACCGTTTGTGTTACGAACTTCTAATTGTGCTTTTTAGGCAGAAAGCAAGCCATCTACATAATTGATACCGGCATAAGTAGAATTTAAACCCTACTAATAAATTTAGCTATTTTTAAAATTCTCGATTTTTAAAATTCCTGAGGCTAAACCGTTTGTGTTACGAACTTCTTAATATGCATTTTACACAGAAAGCAAGCTATCTACATGACTGAAACGAGTTTAAAAAGAATTTAAAACCTACTACTAAAATTAGCTATTTTTAAAATTCTTGATTTTTAAAATTCCTGAGGCTAAACCGTTTGTGTTACTAACTTCTAGACGTGCTTTTTAGGCAGAAAGTAAGCCATCTACATGATTGATACCAGCATAAGTAGAATTTAAACCCTACTACTAAATTTAGCTATTTTTAAAATTCGCGATTTTTAAAATTCCCGAGGCTAAACCGTTTGTGTTACGAACTTCTTAATATGAATTTTACACCGAAAGCAAGCTATCTACATGATTGAAACGAGTTTAAGGAGAATTTAAAACCTACTACTAAAATTAGCTATTTTTAAAATTCTCGATTTTTAAAATTCCTGAGGCTAAACCGTTTGTGTTACGAACTTCTAAATGTGCTTTTTAGGCAGAAAGCAAGCCATCTACATGATTTATACCAGCATAAGTAGAATTTAAACCCTACTACTAAATTTAGCTATTTTTAAAGTTCTTGACTTTTAAAATTCCTGATGCTAAACCGTTTGTGTTACGAACTTCTAAATGTGCTTTTTAGATAGAAAGCAAGCCAACTACATGATTGAAACGAGTTTAAGAAGAATTTAAAACCTACTACTAAATTTAGCTATTTTTAAAGTTCTCGATTTTTAAAATTCCTGAGGCTAAACCGTTTGTCTTACGAACTTCTAAATGTGCTTTTTAGATAGAAAGCAAGCTAGCTACATGATTGAAACGAGTTTAAGGAGAATTTAAAACCTACTACTAAAATTACCTATTTTTAAAATTCTCGATTTTTAAAATTCCTGAGGCTAAACCGTTTGTGTTACGAACTTCTAAATGTGCTTTTTAGGCAGAAAGCAAGCCATCTACATGATTTATACCAGCATAAGTAGAATTTAAACCCTACTACTAAATTTAGCTATTTTTAAAGTTCTTGACTTTTAAAATTCCTGATGCTAAACCGTTTGTGTTACGAATTTCTAAATGTGCTTTTTAGATAGAAAGCAAGCCAACTACATGATTGAAACGAGTTTAAGAAGAATTTAAAACCTACTACTAAATTTAGCTATTTTTAAAGTTCTCGATTTTTAAAATTCCTGAGGCTAAACCGTTTGTCTTACGAACTTCTAGACGTGCTTTTTAGGCAGAAAGCAAGCCATCTACATGATTGATACCAGCATAAGTAGAATTTAAACCCTACTACTAAATTTAGCTATTTTTAAAATTCACGATTTTTAAAATTCCCGAGGCTAAACCGTTTGTGTTACGAACTTCTTAATATGAATTTTACACCGAAATCAAGCTATCTACATGATTGAAACGAGTTTAAGGAGAATTTAAAACCTACTACTAAATTTAGCTATTTTTAAAATTCTTGACTTTTAATATTCCTGATGCTAAACCGCTTGTGTTACGAACTTCTAAATGTGCTTTTTCGATAGAAAGCAAACTAGCTACATGATTGAAACGAGTTTAAGAAGAATTTAAAACCTACTATTAAATTTAGCTATTTTTAAAATTATCGATTTTTAAAATTCCTGGGGCTAAACCGTTGGTGATACGAACTTCTAAATGTGCTTTTTAGACAGAAATCAAGCCATCTATATGATTGATACCAGCATAAGTAGAATTTAAACCCTACTAATAAATTTAGCTATTTTTAAAATTCTCGATTTTTAAAATTCCTGAGGCTAAACCGTTTGTGTTACGAACTTCTTAATATGCATTTTACACAGAAAGCAAGCTATCTACATGACTGAAACGAGTTTAAAAAGAGTTTAAAACCTACTACTTAAATTAGTTATTTTTAAAATTCTCGATTTTTAAAATTCCTGAGGCTAAACCGTTTGTGTTACGAACTTCTAAATGTGCTTTTTAGGCAGAAAGCAAGCCATCTACATGATTGATACCAGCATAAGTAGAATTTAAACCCTACTACTAAATTTAGCTATTTTTAAAATTCACGATTTTTAAAATTCCCGAGGCTAAACCGTTTGTGTTACGAACTTCTACATGAGCTTTTTAGGCAGAAAGCAAGCCATCTACATGACTGATACCAGCATAAGTAGAATATAGACCCTACTACTAAATTTAGCTATTTTTAAAATTCACGATTTTTAAAATTCCCGAGGCTAACCTGTTTGTGTTACGAACTTCTAAATGTGCTTTTTAGGCAGAAAGCAAGCCAACTACATGATTGATACCAGCATAAGTAGAATTTAAACCCTACTACTAAATTTAGCTATTTTTAAAATTCACGATTTTTAAAATTCCCGAGGCTAAACCGTTTGTGTTACGAACTTCTACATGAGCTTTTTAGGCAGAAAGCAAGCCATCTACATGATTGATACCAGCATAAGTAGAATTTAAAACCTACTACTAAATTAAGCTATTTTTAAAATTATCGATTTTTAAAATTCCTGGGGCTAAACCGTTGGTGCTACGAACTTCTAAATGTGCTTTTTAGACAGAAAGCAAGCCATCTACATGATTGAAACGTGTTTAAGAAGAATTTATAACCTACTACTAAATTTAGCTATTTTTAAAATTCTCGATTTTTAAAATTCCTGAGGCTAAACCGTTTGTGTTACGAACTTCTAAATGTGCTTTTTAGGCAGAAAGCAAGCCATCAACATGATTGATACCAGCATAAGTAGAATTTAAACCCTACTAATAAATTTAGCTATTTTTAAAATTCTCGATTTTTAAAATTCCTGAGGCTAAACCGTTTGTGTTACGAACTTCTTAATATGCATTTTACACAGAAAGCAAGCTATCTACATGACTGAAACGTGTTTAAAAAGAATTTAAAACCTACTACTAAAATTAGCTATTTTGAAAATTCTCGATTTTTAAAATTCCTGAGGCTAAACCGTTTGTGTTACGAACTTCTAAATGTGCTTTTTAGGCAGAAATCAAGCCATCTACATGATTGATACCAGCATAAGTAGAATTTAAACCCTACTACTAAATTTAGCTATTTTTAAAATTCACGATTTTTAAAATTCCCGAGGCTAAACCGTTTGTGTTACGAACTTCTTAATATGAATTTTACACAGAAAGCAAGCTATCTACATGATTGAAACGAGTTTAAGGAGAATTTAAAACCTACTACTAACTAAAATTAGCTATTTTTAAAATTCTCGATTTTTAAAATTCCTGAGGCTAAACCGTTTGTGTTACGAACTTCTAAATGTGCTTTTTAGGCAGAAAGCAAGCCATCTACATGATTGATACCAGCATAAGTAGAATTTAAACCCTACTACTAAATTTAGCTATTTTTAAAATTCTTGACTTTTAAAATTCCTGATGCTAAACCGTTTGTGTTACGAACTTCTAAATGTGCTTATTAGATAGAAAGCAAGCCAACTACATGATTGAAACGAGTTTAAGAAGAATTTAAAACCTACTATTAAATTTAGCTATTTTTAAAATTATCGATTTTTAAAATTCCTGGGGCTAAACCGTTGGTGCTACGAACTTCTAAATGTGCTTTTTAGACAGAAAGCAAGCCATCTACATGATTGATACCAGCATAAGTAGAATTTAAACCCTACTAATAAATTTAGCTATTTTTAAAATTCTCGATTTTTAAAATTCCCGAGGCTAAACCGTTTGTGTTACGAACTTCTACATGAGATTTTTAGGCAGAAAGCAAGCCATCTACATGATTGATACCAGCATAAGTAGAATTTAAAACCTACTACTAAATTAAGCTATTTTTAAAATTATCGATTTTTAAAATTCCTGGGGCTAAACCGTTGGTGCTACGAACTTCTAAATGTGCTTTTTAGACAGAAAGCAAGCCATCTACATGATTGAAACGTGTTTAAGAAGAATTTAAAACCTACTACTAAATTTAGCTATTTTTAAAATTCTCGATTTTTAAAATTCCTGAGGCTAAACCGTTTGTGTTACGAACTTCTAAATGTGCTTTTTAGGCAGAAAGCAAGCCATCAACATGATTGATACCAGCATAAGTAGAATTTAAACCCTACTAATAAATTTAGCTATTTTTAAAATTCTCGATTTTTAAAATTCCTGAGGCTAAACCGTTTGTGTTACGAACTTCTTAATATGCATTTTACACAGAAAGCAAGCTATCTACATGACTGAAACGTGTTTAAAAAGAACTTAAAACCTACTACTAAAATTAGCTATTTTGAAAATTCTCGATTTTTAAAATTCCTGAGGCTAAACCGTTTGTGTTACGAACTTCTAAACGTGCTTTTTAGGCAGAAATCAAGCCATCTACATGATTGATACCAGCATAAGTAGAATTTAAACCCTACTACTAAATTTAGCTATTTTTAAAATTCACGATTTTTAAAATTCCCGAGGCTAAACCGTTTGTGTTACGAACTTCTTAATATGAATTTTACACAGAAAGCAAGCTATCTACATGATTGAAACGAGTTTAAGGAGAATTTAAAACCTACTACTAAAATTAGCTATTTTTAAAATTCTCGATTTTTAAAATTCCTGAGGCTAAACCGTTTGTGTTACGAACTTCTAAATGTGCTTTTTAGGCAGAAAGCAAGCCATCTACATGATTTATACCAGCATAAGTAGAATTTAAACCCTACTACTAAATTTAGCTATTTTTAAAGTTCTTGACTTTTAAAATTCCTGATGCTAAACCGTTTGTGTTACGAATTTCTAAATGTGCTTTTTAGATAGAAAGCAAGCCAACTACATGATTGAAACGAGTTTAAGAAGAATTTAAAACCTACTACTAAATTTAGCTATTTTTAAAGTTCTCGATTTTTAAAATTCCTGAGGCTAAACCGTTTGTCTTACGAACTTCTAAATGTGCTTTTTAGGCAGAAAGCAAGCTATCTACATGATTGATACCAGCATAAGAAGAATTTAAATTCTACTACTAAATTTAGCTATTTTTAAAATTCACGATTTTTAAAATTCCTGAGGCTAAACCGTTTGTGTTACGAACTTCTACTTGAGCAGGCAGAAAACAAGCCATCTACGTGATTGATACCAGCATAAGTAGAATTTAAACCCTAATACTAAATTTAGCTATTTTTAAAATTCACGATTTTTAAAATTCCCGAGGCTAACCCGTTTGTGTTACGAACTTCTACATGAGCTTTTTAGGCAGAAAGCAAGCCATCTATATGATTGATACCAGCATAAGTAGAATTTATACCCTACTACTAAATTTAGCTATTTTTAAAATTCTTGAATTTTAATATTCCTGATGCTAAACCGTTTGTGTTACAAACTTCTAAATGTGCTTTTTATATAGAAAGCAAGCTAGCTACATGATTGAAACGAGTTTAAGAAGAATTTAAAACCTACTACTAAATTTACCTATTTTTAAAATTCTTGAATTTTAATTTTCCTGATGCTAAACCGTTTGTGTT
The DNA here is from genome assembly GCA_963082815.1 of Melanotus villosus. Lineage (NCBI taxonomy): Eukaryota > Metazoa > Arthropoda > Insecta > Coleoptera > Elateridae > Melanotus > Melanotus villosus. The sequence goes on from OY720425.1 coordinate 22,872,688, forward strand.
ACGAACTTCGAAATGTGCTTTTTAGATAGAAAGCAAGCTAGCTACATGATTGAAACGAGTTTAAGAAGAATTTAAAACCTACTACGAAATTTAGCTATTTTTAAAATTCTCGATTTTTAAAATTCCTGAGGCTAAACCGTTCGTGTTATGAACTTCTACATGAGCTATTTAGGCAGAAAACAAGCCATCTACGTGATTGATACCAGCATAAGTAGAATTTAAACCCTACTACTAAATTTAGCTATTTTTAAAATTCTTGACTTTTAATATTCCTGATGCTAAACCGTTTGTGTTACGAACTTCTAAATGTGCTTTTTCGATAGAAAGCAAACTAGCTACATGATTGAAACGAGTTTAAGAAGAATTTAAAACCTACTACTAAATTTAGCTATTTTTAAAATTATCGATTTTTAAAATTCCTGGGGCTAAACCGTTGGTGCTACGAACTTCTAAATGTGCTTTTTAGACAGAAAGCAAGCCATCTACATGATTGATACCAGCATAAGTAGAATTTAAACCCTACTAATAAATTTAGCTATTTTTAAAATTCTCGATTTTTAAAATTCCTGAGGCTAAACCGTTTGTGTTACGAACTTCTTAATATGCATTTTACACAGAAAGAAAGCTATCTACATGACTGAAACGAGTTTAAAAAGAATTTAAAACCTACTACTTAAATTAGTTATTTTTAAAATTCTCGATTTTTAAAATTCCTGAGGCTAAACCGTTTGTGTTACGAACTTCTAAATGTGCTTTTTAGGCAGAAAACAAGCCATCTACATGATTGATACCAGCATAAGTAGAATTTAAACCCTACTACTAAATTTAGCTATTTTTAAAATTCACGATTTTTAAAATTCCCGAGGCTAAACCGTTTGTGTTACGAACTTCTTAATATGAATTTTACACAGAAAGCAAGCTATCTACATGATTGAAACGAGTTTAAGGGGAATTTAAAACCTACTACTAAAATTAGCTATTTTTAAAATTCTCGATTTTTAAAATTCCTGAGGCTAAACCGTTTGTGTTACGAACTTCTAAATGTGCTTTTTAGGCAGAAAGCAAGCCATCTACATGATTGATACCAGCATAAGTAGAATTTAAACCCTACTACTAAATTTAGCTATTTTTAAAATTCTTGACTTTTAAAATTGCTGATGCTAAACCGTTTGTGTTACGAACTTCTAAATGTGCTTTTTAGAAAGAAAGCAAGCCAACTACATGATTGAAACGAGTTTAAGAAGAATTTAAAACCTACTACTAAATTTAGCTATTTTTAAAATTCTGGATTTTTAAAGTTCCTGAGGCTAAACCGTTTGTGTTACGAAATTCTAAATGTGCTTCTTAGACAGAAAGCAAGATAAATTTAAAACCTACTACTAAATTTAGCTATTTTTAAAATTATCGTTTTTTAAAATTCCTTGCGCTAAACCGTTTGTGTTATGAACTTCTAAATGTGCTTTTTAGGCAGAAAGCAAGCCATCAACATGATTGATACCAGCATAAGTAGAATTTAAACCCTACTACTAAATTTAGCTATTTTTAAAATTCTTGACTTTTAAAATTCCCGAGGCTAAACCGTTTGTGTTACGAACTTCTAAATGTGCTTTTTAGGTAGAAAGCAAGCCATCTACATGATTGATACCAGCATAAGTAGAATTTAAACCCTACTAATAAATTTAGCTATTTTTAAAGTTCTCGATTTTTAAAATTCCTGAGGCTAAACCGTTTGTGTTACGAACTTCTTAATATGCATTTTACACGGAAAGCAAGCTATCTACATGATTGAAACGAGTTTAAGAAGAATTTAAAACCTACTACTAAAATTAGCAATTTTTAATATTCTCGATTTTTAGAATTCCTGAGGCTAAACCGTTTGTGTTACGAACTTCTAAATGTGCTTTTTAGGCAGAAAGCAAGCCATCTACATGATTGATACCAGCATAAGTAGAATTTAAACCCTACTACTAAATTTAGCTATTTTTAAAATTCACGACTTTTAAAATTCCCGAGGCTAAACCGTTTGTGTTACGAACTTCTTAATATGCATTTTACACGGAAAGCAAGCTATCTACATGATTGAAACGAGTTTAAGAAGAATTTAATACCTACTACTAAAATTAGCAATTTTTAATATTCTCGATTTTTAAAATTCCTGAGGCTAAACCGTTTGTGTTACGAACTTCTAAATGTGCTTTTTAGGCAGAAAGCAAGCCATCTACATGATTGATACCAGCATAAGTAGAATTTAAACCTTACTACTAAATTTAGCTATTTTTAAAATTCACGATTTTTAAAATTACCGAGGCTAACCCGTTTGTGTTACGAACTTCTAAATGTGCTTTTTAGGCAGAAAGCAAGCCAACTACATGATTGATACCAGCATAAGTAGAATTTAAAACCTACTACTAAGATTAGCTATTTTTAATATTCTCGATTTTTAAAATTCCTGAGGCTAAACCGTTTGTGATACGAACTTCTAAATGTGCTTTTTAGACAGAAAGCAAGCTATCTAAATGATTGATACCACCATAAGTAGAATTTAAATTCTACTACTAAATTTAGCTATTTTTAAAATTCACGATTTTTAAAATTCCTGAGGCTAAACCGTTTGTGTTACGAACTTCTACTTGAGCAGGCAGAAAGCAAGCCATCTACATGATTGATACCAGCATAAGTAGAATTTAAACCCTACTAATAAATTTAGCTATTTTTAAAGTTCTCGATTTTTAAAATTCCTGAGGCTAAACCGTTTGTGTTACGAACTTCTTAATATGCATTTTACACGGAAAGCAAGCTATCTACATGATTGAAACGAGTTTAAGAAGAATTTAAAACCTACTACTAAAATTAGCAATTTTTAATATTCTCGATTTTTAGAATTCCTGAGGCTAAACCGTTTGTGTTACGAACTTCTAAATGTGCTTTTTAGGCAGAAAGCAAGCCATCTACATGATTGATACCAGCATAAGTAGAATTTAAACCCTACTACTAAATTTATCTATTTTTAAAATTCACGACTTTTAAAATTCCCGAGGCTAAACCGTTTGTGTTACGAACTTCTTAATATGCATTTTACACGGAAAGCAAGCTATCTACATGATTGAAACGAGTTTAAGAAGAATTTAATACCTACTACTAAAATTAGCAATTTTTAATATTCTCGATTTTTAAAATTCTCGATTTTTAAAATTCCTGAGGCTAAACCGTTTGTGTTACGAACTTCTAAATGTGCTTTTTAGGCAGAAAACAAGCCATCTACATGATTGATACCAGCATAAGTAGAATTTAAACCCTACTACTAAATTTAGCTATTTTTAAAATTCACGATTTTTAAAATTCCCGAGGCTAAACCGTTTGTGTTACGAACTTCTTAATATGAATTTTACACAGAAAGCAAGCTATCTACATGATTGAAACGAGTTTAAGGGGAATTTAAAACCTACTACTAAAATTAGCTATTTTTAAAATTCCTGAGGCTAAACCGTTTGTGTTACGAACTTCTAAATGTGCTTTTTAGGCAGAAAGCAAGCCATCTACATGATTGATACCAGCATAAGTAGAATTTAAACCCTACTAATAAATTTAGCTATTTTTAAAATTCTCGATTTTTAAAATTCCTGTGGCTAAACCGTTTGTGTTACGAACTTCTTAATATGCATTTTACACGGAAAGCAAGCTATCTACATGACTGAAACCTGTTTAAAAAGAATTTAAAACCTACTACTAAAATTAGCTATTTTTAAAATTCTCGATTTTTAAAATTCCTGAGGCTAAACCGTTTGTGTTACGAACTTCTAAATGTGCTTTTTAGGCAGAATGCAAGCCATCTACATGATTGATACCAGCATAAGTAGAATTTAAACCCTACTACTAAATTTAGCTATTTTTAAAATTCACGATTTTTAAAGTTCCCGAGGCTAAACCGTTTGTGTTACGAACTTCTTAATATGAATTTTACACAGAAAGCAAGCTATCTACATGATTGAAACGAGTTTAAGGAGAATTTAAAACCTACTACTAAAATTAGCTATTTTTAAAATTCTCGATTTTTAAAATTCCTGAGGCTAAACCGTTTGTGTAACGAACTTCTAAATGTGCTTTTTAGGCAGAAAGCAAGCCATCTACATGATTGATACCAGCATAAGTAGAATTTAAACCCTACTACTAAATTTAGCTATTTTTAAAATTCTTGACTTTTAAAATTCCTGATGCTAAACCGTTTGTGTTACGAACTTCTAAATGTGCTTTTTAGATAGAAAGCAAGCCAACTACATGATTGAAACGAGTTTAAGAAGAATTTAAAACCTACTACTAAATTTAGCTATTTTTAAAGTTCTTGACTTTTAAAATTCCTGAGGCTAAACCGTTTGTGTTACGAAGTTCTAAATGTGCTTTTTAGATAGAAAGCAAGCTAGATTCATGATTGAGACGAGTTTAAGAAGAATTTAAAACCTACTACTAAATTTAGCTATTTTTAAAATTCTCGATTTTTAAAGTTCCTGAGGCTAAACCGTTTGTGTTACGAACTTCTAAATGTGCTTCTTAGACAGAAAGCAAGATAAATTTAAAATCTACTACTAAATTTAGCTATTTTTAAAATTATCGATTTTTAAAATTCCTTGCGCTAAACCGTTTGTGTTACGAACTTCTAAATGTGCTTTTTAGGTAGAAAGCAAGCCATCAACATGATTGATACCAGCATAAGTAGAATTTAAACCCTACTACTAAATTTAGCTATTTTTAAAATTCTTGACTTTTAAAATTCCCGAGGCTAAACCGTTTGTGTTACGAACTTCTTAATATGCATTTTACACGGAAAGCAAGCTATCTACATGATTGAAACGAGTTTAAGAAGAATTTAAAACCTACTACTAAAATTAGCAATTTTTAATATTCTCGATTTTTAGAATTCCTGAGGCTAAACCGTTTGTGTTACGAACTTCTAAATGTGCTTTTTAGGCAGAAAGCAAGCCATCTACATGATTGATACCAGCATAAGTAGAATTTAAAACCTACTACTAAATTTAGCTATTTTTAAAATTATCGATTTTTAAAATTCCTGGGGCTAAACCGTTGGTGCTACGAACTTCTAAATGTGCTTTTTAGACAGAAAGCAAGCCATCAACATGATTGATACCAGCATAAGTAGAATTTAAACCCTACTACTAAATTTAGCTATTTTTAAAATTCTTGACTTTTAAAATTCCCGAGGCTAAACCGTTTGTGTTACGAACTTCTTAATATGCATTTTACACGGAAAGCAAGCTATCTACATGATTGAAACGAGTTTAAGAAGAATTTAAAACCTACTACTAAAATTAGCAATTTTTAATATTCTCGATTTTTAAAATTCCTGAGGCTAAACCGTTTGTGTTACGAACTTCTAAATGTGCTTTTTAGGCAGAAAGCAAGCCATCTACATGATTGATACCAGCATAAGTGGAATTTAAACCCTACTACTAAATTTAGCTATTTTTAAAATTCTTGACTTTTAAAATTCCTGATGCTAAACCGTTTGTGTTACGAACTTCTTAATATGCATTTTACACGGAAAGCAAGCTATCTACATGATTGAAACGAGTTTAAGAAGAATTTAAAACCTACTACTAAAATTAGCAATTTTTAATATTCTCGATTTTTAGAATCCCTGAGGCTAAACCGTTTGTGTTACGAACTTCTAAATGTGCTTTTTAGGCAGAAAGCAAGCCATCTACATGATTGATACCAGCATAAGTAGAATTTAAACCCTACTACTAAATTTAGCTATTTTTAAAATTCACGACTTTTAAAATTCCCGAGGCTAAACCGTTTGTGTTACGAACTTCTTAATATGCATTTTACACGGAAAGCAAGCTATCTACATGATTGAAACGAGTTTAAGAAGAATTTAATACCTACTACTAAAATTAGCAATTTTTAATATTCTCGATTTTTAAAATTCCTGAGGCTAAACCGTTTGTGTTACGAACTTCTAAATGTGCTTTTTAGGCAGAAAGCAAGGCATCTACATGATTGATACCAGCATAAGTAGAATTTAAAACCTACTACTAAGATTAGCTATTTTTAATATTCTCGATTTTTAAAATTCCTGAGGCTAAACCGTTTGTGTTACGAACTTCTACTTGAGCAGGCAGAAAACAAGCCATCTACGTGATTGATACCAGCATAAGTCGAATTTAAACCCTACTACTAAATTTAGCTATTTTTAAAATTCACGACTTTTAAAATTCCCGAGGCTAAACCGTTTGTGTTACGAACTTCTTAATATGCATTTTACACGGAAAGCAAGCTATCTACATGATTGAAACGAGTTTAAGAAGAATTTAATACCTACTACTAAAATTAGCAATTTTTAATATTCTCGATTTTTAAAATTCCCGAGGCTAACCCGTTTGTGTTACGAACTTCTAAATGTGCTCTTTAGGCAGAAAGCAAGCCAACTACATGATTGATACCAGCATAAGTAGAATTTAAAACCTACTACTAAGATTAGCTATTTTTAATATTCTCGATTTTTAAAATTCCTGAGGCTAAACCGTTTGTGTTACGAACTTCTACTTGAGCAGGCAGAAAACAAGCCATCTACGTGATTGATACCAGCATAAGTCGAATTTAAACCCTACTACTAAATTTAGCTATTTTTAAAATTCACGATTTTTAAAATTCCCGAGGCTAACCCGTTTGTGTTACGAACTTCTACAGGAGCTTTTTAGGCAGAAAGCAAGCCATCTACATGATTGATACCAGCATAAGTAGAATTTATGCCCTACTACTAAATTTAGCTATTTTTAAAATTCTTGACTTTTATTATTCCTGATGCTAAACCGTTTGTGTTACGAACTTCGAAATGTGCTTTTTAGATAGAAAGCAAGCTAGCTACATGATTGAAACGAGTTTAAGAAGAATTTAAAACCTACTACTAAATTTAGCTATTTTTAAAATTCACGATTTTTAAAATTCCTGAGGCTAAACCGTTTGTGTTACGAACTCCTACATAAGCTTTTTAGGCAGAAAACAAGGCATCTACGTGATTGATACCAGCATAAGTAGAATTTAAACCCTACTACTAAATTTAGCTATTTTTAATGTTCACGATTTTTAAAATTCCCGACGCTAACCCGTTTGTGTTACGAACTTCTGCATGAGATTTTTAGGCAGAAAGCAAGCCATCTACATGATTGATACCAGCATAAGTAGAATTTATACCCTACTACTAAATTTAGCTATTTTTAAAATTCTTGACTTTTAATATTCCTGATGCTAAACCGTTTGTTTTACGAACTTCTAAATGTGCTTTTTAGATAGAAAGCAAGCTAGCTACATGACTGAAACGAGTTTAAGAAGAATTTAAAACCTACTACTAAATTTAGCTATTTTTAAAATTCTCGATTTTTAAAATTCCTGAGGCTAAACCGTTTGTGTTACGAACTTCTGAATGTGCTTTTTAGGCAGAAAGCAAGCCATCAACATGATTGATACCAGCATAAGTAGAATTTAAACCCTACTAATAAATTTAGCTATTTTTAAAATTCTTGACTTTTAAAATTCCCGAGGCTAAACCATTTGTGTTACGAACTTCTAAATGTGCTTTTTAGGCAGAAAGCAAGCCATCTACATGATTGATACCAGCATAAGTAGAATTTAAACCCTACTAATAAATTTAGATATTTTTAAAATTCTCGAATTTTAAAATTCCTGAGGCTAAACCGTTTGTGTTACGAACTTCTTAATATGCATATTACACAGAAAGCAAGCTATCTACATGACTGAAACGAGTTTAAAAAGAATTTAAAACTTACTACTAAAATTAGCTATTTTTAAAATTCTCGATTTTTAAAATTCCTGAGGCTAAACCGTTTGTGTTACGAACTTCTAAATGTGCTTTTTAGGCAGAAAGCAAGGCATCTACATGATTGATACCAACATAAGTAGAATTTAAACCGTACTACTAAATTTAGCTATTTTTAAAATTCACGATTTTTAAAATTCCCGAGGCTAAACCGTTTGTGTTACGAACTTCTTAATATGCATTTTACACAGAAAGCAAGCTATCTACATGATTGAAACGAGTTTAAGAAGAATTTAAAACCTACTACTAAAATTAGCTGTTTTTAATATTCTCGATTTTTAAAATTCCTGAGGCTAAACCGTTTGTGTTACGAACTTCTAAATGTGCTTTTTAGGCAGAAAGCAAGCCATCTACATGATTGATACCAGCATAAATAGAATTTAAACAGTACTACTACTAAATTTATCTATTTTTAAAATTCTTGACTTTTAAAATTCCTGATGCTAAACCGTTTGTGTTACGAACTTCTAAATGTGCTTTTTAGATAGAAAGCAAGCCAACTACATGATTGAAACGAGGTTAAGAAGAATTTAAAACCTACTACTAAATTTAGCTATTTTTAAAATTCTCGATTTTTAAAATTCCTGAGGCTAAACCGTTTGTGTTACGAACTTCTAAATGTGCTTTTTAGATAGAAAGCAAGCTAGCCATTTGATTGAAACGAGTTTAAGAAGAATTTAAACCAACTACTAAATTTAGCTATTTTTAAAATTCACGATTTTTAAAATTCTCGAGGCTAAACCGTTTGTGTTACGAACTTCTACATGAGCTTTTTAGGCAGAAAGCAAGCCATCTACATGATTGATACCAGCATAAATAGAATTTAAACAGTACTACTACTAAATTTATCTATTTTTAAAATTCTTGACTTTTAAAATTCCTGATGCTAAACCGTTTGTGTTACGAACTTCTAAATGTGCTTTTTAGATAGAAAGCAAGCCAACTACATGATTGAAACGAGGTTAAGAAGAATTTAAAACCTACTACTAAATTTAGCTATTTTTAAAATTCTCGATTTTTAAAATTCCTGAGGCTAAACCGTTTGTGTTACGAACTTCTAAATGTGCTTTTTAGATAGAAAGCAAGCTAGCCATTTGATTGAAACGAGTTTAAGAAGAATTTAAACCTACTACTAAATTTAGCTATTTTTAAAATTCACGATTTTTAAAATTCCTGAGGCTAAACCGTTTGTGTTACGAACTTCTACACGAGCTTTTTAGGCAGAAAACAAGCGTGATTGATACCAGCATAAGTAGAATTTAAACCCTACTAATAAATTTAGCTATTTTTAAAATTCTCGATTTAAAAAATTCCTGAGGCTAAACCGTTTGTGTTACGAACATCTTAATATGCATTTTACACAGAAAGCAAGCTATCTACATGACTGAAACGAGTTTAAAAAGAATTTAAAACCTACTACTTAAATTAGTTATTTTTAAAATTCTCGATTTTTAAAATTCCTGAGGCTAAACCGTTTGTGTTACGAACTTCTAAATGTGCTTTTTAGGCAGAAAGCAAGGCATCTACATGATTGATACCAGCATAAGTAGAATTTAAACCCTACTACTAAATTTAGCTGTTTTTAAAATTCACGATTTTTAAAATTCCCGAGGCTAAACCGTTTGTGTTACGAACTTCTACATGAGATTTTTAGGCAGAAAGCAAGCCATCTACATGATTGATACCAGCATAAGTAGAATTTAGACCCTACTACTAAATTTAGCTATTTTTAAAATTCACGATTTTTAAAATTCCCGAGGCTAACCCGTTTGTGTTACGAACTTCTAAATGTGCTTTTTAGGTAGAAAGCAAGCCAACTACATGATTGATACCAGCATAAGTAGAATTTAAACCCTACTACTAAATTTAGCTATTTTTAAAATTCACGATTTTTAAAATTCCCGAGGCTAAACCGTTTGTGTTACGAACTTCTACATGAGCTTTTTAGGCCGAAAGCAAGCCATCTACATGATTCATACCAGCATAAGTAGAATTTAAAACCTACTACTAAATTTAGCTATTTTTAAAATTATCGATTTTAAAATTCCTGGGGCTAAACCGTTGGTGCTACGAACTTCTAAATGTGCTTTTTAGACAGAAAGCAAGCCATCTACATGATTGAAACGTGTTTAAGAAGAATTTAAAACCTACTACTAAATTTAGCTATTTTTAAAATTCTCGATTTTTAAAATTCATGAGGCTAAACCGTTTGTGTTACGAACTTCTAAATGTGCTTTTTAGGCAGAAAGCAAGCCAACTACATAATTGATACCAGCATAAGTAGAATTTAAACCCTACTACTAAATTTAGCTATTTTTAAAATTCTTGACTTTTAAAATTCCCGAGGCTAAACCGTTTGTGTTACGAACTTCTTAATATGCATTTTACACAGAAAGCAAGCTATCTACATGATTGAAACGAGTTTAAGAAGAATTTAAAACCTACTACTAAAATTAGCTGTTTTTAATATTCTCGATTTTTAAAATTCCTGAGGCTAAACCGTTTGTGTTACGACCTTCTAAATGTGCTTTTTAGGCAGAAAGCAAGCCATCTACATGATTGATACCAGCATAAGTAGAATTTAAACCCTACTACTAAATTTAGCTATTTTTAAAATTCACGATTTTTAAAATTCTCGAGGCTAAACCGTTTGTGTTACGAACTTCTACATGAGCTTTTTAGGCAGAAAGCAAGCCATCTACATGATTGATACCAGCATAAATAGAATTTAAACAGTACTACTACTAAATTTATCTATTTTTAAAATTCTTGACTTTTAAAATTCCTGATGCTAAACCGTTTGTGTTACGAACTTCTAAATGTGCTTTTTAGATAGAAAGCAAGCCAACTACATGATTGAAACGAGGTTAAAAAGAATTTAAAACCTACTACTAAATTTAGCTATTTTTAAAATTCTCGATTTTTAAAATTCCTAAGGCTAAACCGTTTGTGTTACGAACTTCTACATGAGCTTTTTAGGCAGAAAGCAAGCCATCTACATGATTGATACCAGCATAAGTAGAATTTAAAACCTACTACTAAATTTAGCTATTTTTAAAATTATCGATTTTTAAAATTCCTGGGGCTAAACCGTTGGTGCTACGAACTTCTAAATGTGCTTTTTAGACAGAAAGCAAGCCATCTACATGATTGAAACGTGTTTAAGAAGAATTTAAAACCTACTACTAAATTTAGCTATTTTTAAAATTCTCGATTTTTAAAATTCATGAGGCTAAACCGTTTGTGTTACGAACTTCTAAATGTGCTTTTTAGGCAGAAAGCAAGCCAACTACATAATTGATACCAGCATAAGTAGAATTTAAACCCTACTACTAAATTTAGCTATTTTTAAAATTCTTGACTTTTAAAATTCCCGAGGCTAAACCGTTTCTGTTACGAACTTCTTAATATGCATTTTACACGGAAAGCAAGCTATCTACATGATTGAAACGAGTTTAAGAAGAATTTAAAACCTACTACTAAAATTAGCAATTTTTAATATTCTCGATTTTTAGAATTCCTGAGGCTAAACCGTTTGTGTTACGAACTTCTAAATGTGCTTTTTAGGCAGAAAGCAAGCCATCTACATGATTGATACCAGCATAAGTAGAATTTAAACCCTACTACTAAATTTAGCTATTTTTAAAATTCTTGACTTTTAAAATTCCTGATGCTAAACCGTTTGTGTTACGAACTTCTAAATGTGCTTTTTAGATAGAAAGCAAGCCAACTACATGATTGAAACGAGTTTAAGAAGAATTTAAAACCTACTACTAAATTTAGCTATTTTTAAAGTTCTCGATTTTTAAAATTCCTGAGGCTAAACCGTTTGTGTTACGAACTTCTAAATGTGCTTTTTAGATAGAAAGCAAGCTAGATTCATGATTGAGACGAGTTTAAGAAGAATTTAAAACCACCTACTAAATTTAGCTATTTTTAAAATTCTCGATTTTTAAAGTTCCTGAGGCTAAACCGTTTGTGTTACGAACTTCTAAATGTGCTTCTTAGACAGAAAGCAAGATAAATTTAAAACCTACTACTAAATTTAGCTATTTTTAAAATTATCGATTTTTAAAATTCCTTGCGCTAAACCGTTTGTGTTACGAACTTCTAAATGTGCTTTTTAGATAGAAAGCAAGCTAGATTCATGATTGAGACGAGTTTAAGAAGAATTTAAAACCACCTACTAAAATTAGCTGTTTTTAATATTCTCGATTTTTAAAATTCCTGAGGCTAAACCGTTTGTGTTACGAACTTCTAAATGTGCTTTTTAGGCAGAAAGCAAGCCATCTACATGATTGATACCAGCATAAGTAGAATTTAAACCCTACTACTAAATTTAGCTCTTTTTAAAATTCACGATTTTTAAAATTCTCGAGGCTAAACCGTTTGTGTTACGAACTTCTACATGAGCTTTTTAGGCAGAAAGCAAGCCACCTACATGATTGATACCAGCATAAATAGAATTTAAACAGTACTACTACTAAATTTATCTATTTTTAAAATTCTTGACTTTTAAAATTCCTGATGCTAAACCGTTTGTGTTACGAACTTCTAAATGTGCTTTTTAGATAGAAAGCAAGCCAACTACATGATTGAAACGAGGTTAAGAAGAATTTAAAACCTACTACTAAATTTAGCTATTTTTAAAATTCTCGATTTTTAAAATTCCTGAGGCTAAACCGTTTGTGTTACGAACTTCTAAATGTGCTTTTTAGATAGAAAGCAAGCTAGCCATTTGATTGAAACGAGTTTAAGAAGAATTTAAACCTACTACTAAATTTAGCTATTTTTAAAATTCACGATTTTTAAAATTCCTGAGGCTAAACCGTTTGTGTTACGAACTTCTACATGAGCTTTTTAGGCAGAAAACAAGCCATCTACGTGATTGATACCAGCATAAGTAGAATTTAAACCCTACTAATAAATTTAGCTATTTTTAAAATTCTCGATTTTTAAAATTCCTGAGGCTAAACCGTTTGTGTTACGAACATCTTAATATGCATTTTACACAGAAAGCAAGCTATCTACATGACTGAAACGAGTTTAAAAAGAATTTAAAACCTACTACTTAAATTAGTTATTTTTAAAATTCTCGATTTTTAAAATTCCTGAGGCTAAACCGTTTGTGTTACGAACTTCTAAATGTACTTTTTAGGCAGAAAGCAAGGCATCTACATGATTGATACCAGCATAAGTAGAATTTAAACCCTACTACTAAATTTAGCTATTTTTAAAATTCACGATTTTTAAAATTCCCGAGGCTAAACCGTTTGTGTTACGAACTTCTACATGAGATTTTTAGGCAGAAAGCAAGCCATCTACATGATTGATACCAGCATAAGTAGAATTTAGACCCTACTACTAAATTTAGCTATTTTTAAAATTCACGATTTTTAAAATTCCCGAGGCTAACCCGTTTGTGTTACGAACTTCTAAATGTGCTTTTTAGGTAGAAAGCAAGCCAACTACATGATTGATACCAGCATAAGTAGAATTTAAACCCTACTACTAAATTTAGCTATTTTTAAAATTCACGATTTTTAAAATTCCCGAGGCTAAACCGTTTGTGTTACGAACTTCTACATGAGCTTTTTAGGCAGAAAGCAAGCCATCTACATGATTCATACCAGCATAAGTAGAATTTAAAACCTACTACTAAATTAAGCTATTTTTAAAATTATCGATTTTAAAATTCCTGGGGCTAAACCGTTGGTGCTACGAACTTCTAAATGTGCTTTTTAGACAGAAAGCAAGCCATCTACATGATTGAAACGTGTTTAAGAAGAATTTAAAACCTACTACTAAATTTAGCTATTTTTAAAATTCTCGATTTTTAAAATACATGAGGCTAAACCGTTTGTGTTACGAACTTCTAAATGTGCTTTTTAGGCAGAAAGCAAGCCAACTACATAATTGATACCAGCATAAGTAGAATTTAAACCCTACTACTAAATTTAGCTATTTTTAAAATTCTTGACTTTTAAAATTCCCGAGGCTAAACCGTTTGTGTTGCGAACTTCTTAATATGCATTTTACACAGAAAGCAAGCTATCTACATGATTGAAACGAGTTTAAGAAGAATTTAAAACCTACTACTAAAATTAGCTGTTTTTAATATTCTCGATTTTTAAAATTCCTGAGGCTAAACCGTTTGTGTTACGAACTTCTAAATGTGCTTTTTAGGCAGAAAGCAAGCCATCTACATGATTGATACCAGCATAAGTAGAATTTAAACCCTACTACTAAATTTAGCTATTTTTAAAATTCACGATTTTTAAAATTCTCGAGGCTAAACCGTTTGTGTTACGGACTTCTACATGAGCTTTTTAGGCAGAAAGCAAGCCATCTACATGATTGATACCAGCATAAATAGAATTTAAACAGTACTACTACTAAATTTATCTATTTTTAAAATTCTTGACTTTTAAAATTCCTGATGCTAAACCGTTTGTGTTACGAACTTCTAAATGTGCTTTTTAGATAGAAAGCAAGCCAACTACATGATTGAAAGGAGGTTAAGAAGAATTTAAAACCTACTACTAAATTTAGCTATTTTTAAAATTCTCGATTTTTAAAATTCCTGAGGCTAAACCGTTTGTGTTACGAACTTCTAAATGTGCTTTTTAGATAGAAATCAAGCTAGCCACTTGATTGAAACGAGTTTAAGAAGAATTTAAACCTACTACTAAATTTAGCTATTTTTAAAATTCACGATTTTTAAAATTCCTGAGGCTAAACCGTTTGTGTTACGAACTTCTACATGAGCTTTTTAGGCAGAAAACAAGCCATCTACGTTATTGATACCAGCATAAGAAGAATTTAAACCCTACTAATAAATTTAGCTATTTTTAAAATTCTCGATTTTTAAAATTCCTGAGGCTAAACCGTTTGTGTTACGAACATCTTAATATGCATTTTACACAGAAAGCAAGCTATCTACATGACTGAAACGAGTTTAAAAAGAATTTAAAACCTACTACTTAAATTAGTTATTTTTAAAATTCTCGATTTTTAAAATTCCTGAGGCTAGACCGTTTGTGTTACGAACTTCTAAATGTGCTTTTTAGGCAGAAAGCAAGGCATCTACATGATTGATACCAGCATAAGTAGAATTTAGACCCTACTACTAAATTTAGCTATTTTTAAAATTCACGATTTTTAAAATTCCCGAGGCTAAACCGTTTGTGTTACGAACTTCTACATGAGATTTTTAGGCAGAAAGCAAGCCATCTACATGATTGATACCAGCATAAGTAGAATTTAGACCCTACTACTAAATTTAGCTATTTTTAAAATTCACGATTTTTAAAATTCCCGAGGCTAACCCGTTTGTGTTACGAACTTCTAAATGTGCTTTTTAGGCAGAAAGCAAGCCAACTACATGATTGATACCAGCATAAGTAGAATTTAAACCCTACTACTAAATTTAGCTATTTTTAAAATTCACGATTTTTAAAATTCCCGAGGCTAAACCGTTTGTGTTACGAACTTCTACATGAGCTTTTTAGGCAGAAAGCAAGCCATCTACATGATTGATACCAGCATAAGTAGAATTTAAAACCTACTACTAAATTTAGCTATTTTTAAAATTATCGATTTTTAACATTCCTGGGGCTAAACCGTTGGTGCTACGAACTTCTAAATGTGCTTTTTAGACAGAAAGCAAGCCATCTACATGATTGAAACGTGTTTAAGAAGAATTTAAAACCTACTACTAAATTTAGCTATTTTTAAAATTCTCGATTTTTAAAATTCATGAGGCTAAACCGTTTGTGTTACGAACTTCTAAATGTGCTTTTTAGGCAGAAAGCAAGCCAACTACATAATTGATACCAGCATAAGTAGAATTTAAACCCTACTACTAAATTTAGCTATTTTTAAAATTCTTGACTTTTAAAATTCCCGAGGCTAAACCGTTTGTGTTGCGAACTTCTTAATATGCATTTTACACAGAAAGCAAGCTATCTACATGATTGAAACGAGTTTAAGAAGAATTTAAAACCTACTACTAAAATTAGCTGTTTTTAATATTCTCGATTTTTAAAATTCCTGAGGCTAAACCGTTTGTGTTACGAACTTCTAAATGTGCTTTTTAGGCAGAAAGCAAGCCATCTACATGATTGATACCAGCATAAGTAGAATTTAAACCCTACTACTAAATTTAGCTATTTTTAAAATTCACGATTTTTAAAATTCTCGAGGCTAAACCGTTTGTGTTACGGACTTCTACATGAGCTTTTTAGGCAGAAAGCAAGCCATCTACATGATTGATACCAGCATAAATAGAATTTAAACAGTACTACTACTAAATTTATCTATTTTTAAAATTCTTGACTTTTAAAATTCCTGATGCTAAACCGTTTGTGTTACGAACTTCTAAATGTGCTTTTTAGATAGAAAGCAAGCCAACTACATGATTGAAAGGAGGTTAAGAAGAATTTAAAACCTACTACTAAATTTAGCTATTTTTAAAATTCTCGATTTTTAAAATTCCTGAGGCTAAACCGTTTGTGTTACGAACTTCTAAATGTGCTTTTTAGATAGAAATCAAGCTAGCCACTTGATTGAAACGAGTTTAAGAAGAATTTAAACCTACTACTAAATTTAGCTATTTTTAAAATTCACGATTTTTAAAATTCCTGAGGCTAAACCGTTTGTGTTACGAACTTCTACATGAGCTTTTTAGGCAGAAAACAAGCCATCTACGTTATTGATACCAGCATAAGAAGAATTTAAACCCTACTAATAAATTTAGCTATTTTTAAAATTCTCGATTTTTAAAATTCCTGAGGCTAAACCGTTTGTGTTACGAACATCTTAATATGCATTTTACACAGAAAGCAAGCTATCTACATGACTGAAACGAGTTTAAAAAGAATTTAAAACCTACTACTTAAATTAGTTATTTTTAAAATTCTCGATTTTTAAAATTCCTGAGGCTAGACCGTTTGTGTTACGAACTTCTAAATGTGCTTTTTAGGCAGAAAGCAAGGCATCTACATGATTGATACCAGCATAAGTAGAATTTAGACCCTACTACTAAATTTAGCTATTTTTAAAATTCACGATTTTTAAAATTCCCGAGGCTAAACCGTTTGTGTTACGAACTTCTACATGAGATTTTTAGGCAGAAAGCAAGCCATCTACATGATTGATACCAGCATAAGTAGAATTTAGACCCTACTACTAAATTTAGCTATTTTTAAAATTCACGATTTTTAAAATTCCCGAGGCTAACCCGTTTGTGTTACGAACTTCTAAATGTGCTTTTTAGGCAGAAAGCAAGCCAACTACATGATTGATACCAGCATAAGTAGAATTTAAACCCTACTACTAAATTTAGCTATTTTTAAAATTCACGATTTTTAAAATTCCCGAGGCTAAACCGTTTGTGTTACGAACTTCTACATGAGCTTTTTAGGCAGAAAGCAAGCCATCTACATGATTGATACCAGCATAAGTAGAATTTAAAACCTACTACTAAATTTAGCTATTTTTAAAATTATCGATTTTTAACATTCCTGGGGCTAAACCGTTGGTGCTACGAACTTCTAAATGTGCTTTTTAGACAGAAAGCAAGCCATCTACATGATTGAAACGTGTTTAAGAAGAATTTAAAACCTACTACTAAATTTAGCTATTTTTAAAATTCTCGATTTTTAAAATTCATGAGGCTAAACCGTTTGTGTTACGAACTTCTAAATGTGCTTTTTAGGCAGAAAGCAAGCCAACTACATAATTGATACCAGCATAAGTAGAATTTAAAGCCTACTACTAAATTTAGCTATTTTTAAAATTCTTGACTTTTAAAATTCCCGAGGCTAAACCGTTTCTGTTACGAACTTCTTAATATGCATTTTACACGGAAAGCAAGCTATCTACATGATTGAAACGAGTTTAAGAAGAATTTAAAACCTACTACTAAAATTAGCAATTTTTAATATTCTCGATTTTTAGAATTCCTGAGGCTAAACCGTTTGTGTTACGAACTTCTAAATGTGCTTTTTAGGCAGAAAGCAAGCCATCTACATGATTGATACCAGCATAAGTAGAATTTAAACCCTACTACTAAATTTAGCTATTTTTAAAATTCTTGACTTTTAAAATTCCTGATGCTAAACCGTTTGTGTTACGAACTTCTAAATGTGCTTTTTAGATAGAAAGCAAGCCAACTACATGATTGAAACGAGTTTAAGAAGAATTTAAAACCTACTACTAAATTTAGCTATTTTTAAAGTTCTCGATTTTTAAAATTCCTGAGGCTAAACCGTTTGTGTTACGAACTTCTAAATGTGCTTTTTAGATAGAAAGCAAGCTAGATTCATGATTGAGACGAGTTTAAGAAGAATTTAAAACCACCTACTAAATTTAGCTATTTCTAAAATTCTCGATTTTTAAAGTTCCTGAGGCTAAACCGTTTGTGTTACGAACTTCTAAATGTGCTTCTTAGACAGAAAGCAAGATAAATTTAAAACCTACTACTAAATTTAGCTATTTTTAAAATTATCGATTTTTAAAATTCCTTGCGCTAAACCGTTTGTGTTACGAACTTCTAAATGTGCTTTTTAGATAGAAAGCAAGCTAGATTCATGATTGAGACGAGTTTAAGAAGAATTTAAAACCACCTACTAAAATTAGCTGTTTTTAATATTCTCGATTTTTAAAATTCCTGAGGCTAAACCGTTTGTGTTACGAACTTCTAAATGTGCTTTTTAGGCAGAAAGCAAGCCATCTACATGATTGATACCAGCATAAGTAGAATTTAAACCCTACTACTAAATTTAGCTCTTTTTAAAATTCACGATTTTTAAAATTCTCGAGGCTAAACCGTTTGTGTTACGAACTTCTACATGAGCTTTTTAGGCAGAAGGCAAGCCATCTACATGATTGATACCAGCATAAATAGAATTTAAACAGTACTACTACTAAATTTATCTATTTTTAAAATTCTTGACTTTTAAAATTCCTGATGCTAAACCGTTTGTGTTACGAAATTCTAAATGTGCTTTTTAGATAGAAAGCAAGCCAACTACATGATTGAAACGAGGTTAAGAAGAATTTAAAACCTACTACTAAATTTAGCTATTTTTAAAATTCTCGATTTTTAAAATTCCTGAGGCTAAACCGTTTGTGTTACGAACTTCTAAATGTGCTTTTTAGATAGAAATCAAGCTAGCCACTTGATTGAAACGAGTTTAAGAAGAATTTAAACCTACTACTAAATTTAGCTATTTTTAAAATTCACGATTTTTAAAATTCCTGAGGCTAAACCGTTTGTGTTACGAACTTCTACATGAGCTTTTTAGGCAGAAAACAAGCCATCTACATGATTGATACCAGCATAAGTAGAATTTAAACCCTACTAATAAATTTAGCTATTTTTAAAATTCTTGACTTTTAAAATTCCTGATGCTAAACCGTTTGTGTTACGAACTTCTAAATGTGCTTTTTAGATAGAAAGCAAGCCAACTACATGATTGAAACGAGTTTAAGAAGAATTTAAAACCTACTACTAAATTTAGCTATTTTTAAAGTTCTCGATTTTTAAAATTCCTGAGGCTAAACCGTTTGTGTTACGAACTTCTAAATGTGCTTTTTAGATAGAAAGCAAGCTAGATTCATGATTGAGACGAGTTTAAGAAGAATTTAAAACCACCTACTAAATTTAGCTATTTTTAAAATTCTCGATTTTTAAAGTTCCTGAGGCTAAACCGTTTGTGTTACGAACTTCTAAATGTGCTTCTTAGACAGAAAGCAAGATAAATTTAAAACCTACTACTAAATTTAGCTATTTTTAAAATTATCGATTTTTAAAATTCCTTGCGCTAAACCGTTTGTGTTACGAACTTCTAAATGTGCTTTTTAGATAGAAAGCAAGCTAGATTCATGATTGAGACGAGTTTAAGAAGAATTTAAAACCACCTACTAAAATTAGCTGTTTTTAATATTCTCGATTTTTAAAATTCCTGAGGCTAAACCGTTTGTGTTACGAACTTCTAAATGTGCTTTTTAGGCAGAAAGCAAGCCATCTACATGATTGATACCAGCATAAGTAGAATTTAAACCCTACTACTAAATTTAGCTCTTTTTGAAATTCACGATTTTTAAAATTCTCGAGGCTAAACCGTTTGTGTTACGAACTTCTACATGAGCTTTTTAGGCAGAAAGCAAGCCATCTACATGATTGATACCAGCATAAATAAAATTTAAACAGTACTACTACTAAATTTATCTATTTTTAAAATTCTTGACTTTTAAAATTCCTGATGCTAAACCGTTTGTGTTACGAACTTCTAAATGTGCTTTTTAGATAGAAAGCAAGCCAACTACATGATTGAAACGAGGTTAAGAAGAATTTAAAACCTACTACTAAATTTAGCTATTTTTAAAATTCTCGATTTTTAAAATTCCTGAGGCTAAACCGTTTGTGTTACGAACTTCTAAATGTGCTTTTTAGATAGAAATCAAGCTAGCCACTTGATTGAAACGAGTTTAAGAAGAATTTAAACCTACTACTAAATTTAGCTATTTTTAAAATTCACGATTTTTAAAATTCCTGAGGCTAAACCGTTTGTGTTACGAACTTCTACATGAGCTTTTTAGGCAGAAAACAAGCCATCTACGTGATTGATACCAGCATAAGTAGAATTTAAACCCTACTAATAAATTTAGCTATTTTTAAAATTCTCGATTTTTAAAATTCCTGAGGCTAAATCGTTTGTGTTACGAACATCTTAATATGCATTTTACACAGAAAGCAAGCTATCTACATGACTGAAACGAGTTTAAAAAGAATTTAAAACCTACTACTTAAATTAGTTATTTTTAAAATTCTCGATTTTTAAAATTCCTGAGGCTAAACCGTTTGTGTTACGAACTTCTAAATGTGCTTTTTAGGCAGAAAGCAAGGCATCTACATGATTGATACCAGCATAAGTAGAATTTAAACCCTTTTAAAATTCCCGAGGCTAAACCGTTTGTGTTACGAACTTCTTAATATGCATTTTACACGGAAAGCAAGCTATCTACATGATTGAAACGAGTTTAAGAAGAATTTAAAACCTACTACTAAAATTAGCAATTTTTAATATTCTCGATTTTTAAAATTCCTGAGGCTAAACCGTTTGTGTTACGAACTTCTAAATGTGCTTTTTAGGCAGAAAGCAAGCCATCTACATGATTGATACCAGCATAAGTGGAATTTAAACCCTACTACTAAATTTAGCTATTTTTAAAATTCTTGACTTTTAAAATTCCTGATGCTAAACCGTTTGTGTTACGAACTTCTTAATATGCATTTTACACGGAAAGCAAGCTATCTACATGATTGAAACGAGTTTAAGAAGAATTTAAAACCTACTACTAAATTTAGCTATTTTTAAAGTTCTCGATTTTTAAAATTCCTGACGCTAAACCGTTTGTGTTACGAACTTCTAAATGTGCTTTTTAGATAGAAAGCAAGCTAGATTCATGATTGAGACGAGTTTAAGAAGAATTTAAAACCACCTACTAAATTTAGCTATTTTTAAAATTCTCGATTTTTAAAGTTCCTGAGGCTAAACCGTTTGTGTTACGAACTTCTAAATGTGCTTCTTAGACAGAAAGCAAGATAAATTTAGAACCTACTACTAAATTTAGCTATTTTTAAAATTATCGATTTTTAAAATTCCTTGCGCTAAACCGTTTGTGTTACGAACTTCTAAATGTGCTTTTTAGGCAGAAAGCAAGCCATCTACATGATTGATACCAGCATAAGTAGAATTTAAACCCTACTACTAAATTTAGCTATTTTTAAAATTCACGACTTTTAAAATTCCCGAGGCTAAACCGTTTGTGTTACGAACTTCTTAATATGTATTTTACACGGAAAGCAAGCTATCTACATGATTGAAACGAGTTTAAGAAGAATTTAATACCTACTACTAAAATTAGCAAGTTTTAATATTCTCGATTTTTAAAATTCCTGAGGCTAAACCGTTTGTGTTACGAACTTCTAAATGTGCTTTTTAGGCAGAAAGCAAGCCATCTACATGATTGATACCAGCATAAGTAAAATTTAGACCCTACTACTAAATTTAGCTATTTTTAAAATTCACGATTTTTAAAATTCCCGAGGCTAACCCGTTTGTGTTACGAACTTCTAAATGTGCTTTTTAGGCAGAAAGCAAGCCAACTACATGATTGATACCAGCATAAGTAGAATTTAAACCCTACTACTAAATTTAGCTATTTTTAAAATTCACGATTTTTAAAATTCCCGAGGCTAAACCGTTTGTGTTACGAACTTCTACATGAGCTTTTTAGGCAGAAAGCAAGCCATCTACATGATTGATACCAGCATAAGTAGAATTTAAAACCTACTACTAAATTTAGCTATTTTTAAAATTATCGATTTTTAAAATTCCTGGGGCTAAACCGTTGGTGCTACGAACTTCTAAATGTGCTTTTTAGACAGAAAGCAAGCCATCTACATGATTGAAACGTGTTTAAGAAGAATTTAAAACCTACTACTAAATTTAGCTATTTTTAAAATTCTCGATTTTTAAAATTCATGAGGCTAAACCGTTTGTGTAACGAACTTCTAAATGTGCTTTTTAGGCAGAAAGCAAGCCAACTACATAATTGATACCAGCATAAGTAGAATTTAAACCCTACTACTAAATTTAGCTATTTTTAAAATTCACGACTTTTAAAATTCCCGAGGCTAAACCGTTTGTGTTACGAACTTCTTAATATGCATTTTACACGGAAAGCAAGCTATCTACATGATTGAAACGAGTTTAAGAAGAATTTAAAACCTACTACTAAATTTAGCTATTTTTAAAGTTCTCGATTTTTAAAATTCCTGACGCTAAACCGTTTGTGTTACGAACTTCTAAATGTGCTTTTTAGATAGAAAGCAAGCTAGATTCATGATTGAGACGAGTTTAAGAAGAATTTAAAACCACCTACTAAATTTAGCTATTTTTAAAATTCTCGATTTTTAAAGTTCCTGAGGCTAAACCGTTTGTGTTACGAACTTCTAAATGTGCTTCTTAGACAGAAAGCAAGATAAATTTAAAACCTACTACTAAATTTAGCTATTTTTAAAATTATCGATTTTTAAAATTTCTTGCGCTAAACCGTTTGTGTTACGAACTTCTAAATGTGCTTTTTAGGCAGAAAGCAAGCCATCTACATGATTGATACCAGCATAAGTAGAATTTAAACCCTACTACTAAATTTAGCTATTTTTAAAATTCACGACTTTTAAAATTCCCGAGGCTAAACCGTTTGTGTTACGAACTTCTTAATATGTATTTTACACGGAAAGCAAGCTATCTACATGATTGAAACGAGTTTAAGAAGAATTTAATACCTACTACTAAAATTAGCAATTTTTAATATTCTCGATTTTTAAAATTCCTGAGGCTAAACCGTTTGTGTTACGAACTTCTAAATGTGCTTTTTAGGCAGAAAGCAAGCCATCTACATGATTGATACCAGCATAAGTAGAATTTAGACCCTACTACTAAATTTAGCTATTTTTAAAATTCACGATTTTTAAAATTCCCGAGGCTAACCCGTTTGTGTTACGAACTTCTAAATGTGCTTTTTAGGCAGAAAGCAAGCCAACTACATGATTGATACCAGCATAAGTAGAATTTAAAACCTACTACTAAGATTAGCTATTTTTAATATTCTCGATTTTTAAAATTCCTGAGGCTAAACCGTTTGTGCTACGAACTTCTAAATGTGCTTTTTAGGCAGAAAGCAAGCTATCTAAATGATTGATACCAGCATAAGTAGAATTTAAATTCTACTACTAAATTTAGCTATTTTTAAAATTCACGATTTTTAAAATTCCTGAGGCTAAACCGTTTGTGTTACGAACTTCTACTTGAGCAGGCAGAAAACAAGCCATCTACGTGATTGATACCAGCATAAGTCGAATTTAAACCCTACTACTAAATTTAGCTATTTTTAAAATTCACGATTTTTAAAATTCCCGAGGCTAACCCGTTTGTGTTACGAACTTCTACAGGAGCTTTTTAGGCAGAAAGCAAGCCATCTACATGATTGATACCAGCATAAGTAGAATTTATACCCTACTACTAAATTTAGCTATTTTTAAAATTCTTGACTTTTATTATTCCTGATGCTAAACCGTTTGTGTTACGAACTTCGAAATGTGCTTTTTAGATAGAAAGCAAGCTAGCTACATGATTGAAACGAGTTTAAGAAGAATTTAAAACCTACTACTAAATTTAGCTATTTTTAAAATTCACGATTTTTAAAATTCCTGAGGCTAAACCGTTTGTGTTACGAACTCCTACATAAGCTTTTTAGGCAGAAAACAAGGCATCTACGTGATTGATACCAGCATAAGTAGAATTTAAACCCTACTACTAAATTTAGCTATTTTTAATGTTCACGATTTTTAAAATTCCCGACGCTAACCCGTTTGTGTTACGAACTTCTGCATGAGATTTTTAGGCAGAAAGCAAGCCATCTACATGATTGATACCAGCATAAGTAGAATTTATACCCTACTACTAAATTTAGCTATTTTTAAAATTCTTGACTTTTAATATTCCTGATGCTAAACCGTTTGTTTTACGAACTTCTAAATGTGCTTTTTAGATAGAAAGCAAGCTAGCTACATGACTGAAACGAGTTTAAGAAGAATTTAAAACCTACTACTAAATTTAGCTATTTTTAAAATTCTCGATTTTTAAAATTCCTGGGGCTAAACCGTTTGTGCTACGAACTTCTAAATGTGCTTTTTAGACAGAAAGCAAGCCATCTACATGATTGAAACGATTTTAAGAAGAATTTAAAACCTACTACTAAATTTAGCTATTTTTAAAATTCTCGATTTTTAAAATTCCTGAGGCTAAACCGTTTGTGTTACGAACTTCTGAATGTGCTTTTTAGGCAGAAAGCAAGCCATCAACATGATTGATACCAGCATAAGTAGAATTTAAACCCTACTAATAAATTTAGCTATTTTTAAAATTCTTGACTTTTAAAATTCCCGAGACTAAACCATTTGTGTTGCGAACTTCTAAATGTGCTTTTTAGGCAGAAAGCAAGCCATCTACATGATTGATACCAGCATAAGTAGAATTTAAACCCTACTAATAAATTTAGATATTTTTAAAATTCTCGAATTTTAAAATTCCTGAGGCTAAACTGTTTGTGTTACGAACTTCTTAATATGCATATTACACAGAAAGCAAGCTATCTACATGACTGAAACGAGTTTAAAAAGAATTTAAAACTTACTACTAAAATTAGCTATTTTTAAAATTCTCGATTTTTAAAATTCCTGAGGCTAAACCGTTTGTGTTACGAACTTCTAAATGTGCTTTTTAGGCAGAAAGCAAGGCATCTACATGATTGATACCAACATAAGTAGAATTTAAACCGTACTACTAAATTTAGCTATTTTTAAAATTCACGATTTTTAAAATTCCCGGGGCTAAACCGTTTGTGTTACGAACTTCTTAATATGCATTTTACACAGAAAGCAAGCTATCTACATGATTGAAACGAGTTTAAGAAGAATTTAAAACCTACTACTAAAATTAGCTGTTTTTAATATTCTCGATTTTTAAAATTCCTGAGGCTAAACCGTTTGTGTTACGAACTTCTAAATGTGCTTTTTAGGTAGAAAGCAAGCCATCTACATGATTGATATCAGCATAAGTAGAATTTAAACCCTACTACTAAATTTAGCTATTTTTAAAATTCACGATTTTTAAAATTCTCGAGGCTAAACCGTTTGTGTTACGAACTTCTACATGAGCTTTTTAGGCAGAAAGCAAGCCATCTACATGATTGATACCAGCATAAATAGAATTTAAACAGTACTACTACTAAATTTAGCTATTTTTAAAATTCTTGACTTTTAAAATTCCTGATGCTAAACCGTTTGTGTTACGAACTTCTAAATGTGCTTTTTAGATAGAAAGCAAGCCAACTACATGATTGAAACGAGTTTAAGAAGAATTTAAAACCTACTACTAAATTTAGCTATTTTTAAAATTCTCGATTTTTAAAATCCCTGAGGCTAAACCGTTTGTGTTACGAACTTCTAAATGTGCTTTTTAGATAGAAAGCAAGCTAGCTACTTGATTGAAACGAGTTTAAGAAGAATTTAAAACCTACTACTAAATTTAGCTATTTTTAAAATTCACGATTTTTAAAATTCCTGAGGCTAAACCGTTTGTGTTACGAACTTCTACATGAGCTTTTTAGGCAGAAAATAAGCCATCTACGTGATTGATACCAGCATAAGTAGAATTTAAACCCTACTACTAAATTTAGCTATTTTTAAAGTTCTTGACTTTTAATATTCCTGATGCTAAACCGTTTGTGTTACGAACTTCTAAATGTGCTTTTTAGATAGAAAGCAAGCTAGCTACATGATTGAAACGAGTTTAAGAAGAATTTAAAACCAACTACTAAATTTAGCTATTTTTAAAATTCACGATTTTTAAAATTCCCGAGGCTAACCCGTTTGTGTTACGAACTTCTACATGAGCTTTTGAGGCAGAAAGCAAACCATCTACATGATTGATCCCAGCATAAGTAGAATTTATACCCTACTACTAAATTTAGCTATTTTTAAAATTCTTGACTTTTAATATTCCTGATGCTAAACCGTTTGTGTTACGAACTTCTAAATGTGCTTTTTAGATAGAAAGCAAGCTAGCTACATGATTGAAACGAGTTTAAGAAGAATTTAAAACCTACTACTGAATTTAGCTATTTTTAAAATTCTCGTTTTTCAAAATTCCTGGGGCTAAACCGTTTGTGCTACGAACTTCTAAATGTGCTTTTTAGACAGAAAGCAAGCTATCTACTGGTTGAAACGAGTTTAAGAAGAATTTAAAACCTACTACTAAATTTAGCTATTTTTAAAATTCTCGATTTTTAAAATTCCTGAGGCCAAACCGTTTGTGTTACGAACTTCTAAATGTGCTTTTTACATAGAAAGCAAGCTAACTACATGATTGAAACGAGCTTAAGAAGAATTTAAAACCTACTACTAAATTTAGCTATTTTTAAAATTCTAAATTGTTAAAGTTCCTGGGGCTAAACCGTTTGTGCTACGAACTTCTAAATGTGCTTTTTAGACAGAAAGGAAGTTATCTACATGATTGAAACGAGTTTAAGAAGAATTTAAACCCTACTACTAAATTTAGCTATTTTTAAAATTCACGATTTTTAAAATTCCCGAGGCTAAACGGTTTGTGTTACGAACTTCTTAATATGAATTTTACACAGAAAGCAAGCTATCTACATGATTGAAACGAGTTTAAGAAGAATTTAAAACCTACTACTAAATTTAGCTATTTTTAAAATTATCGATTATTAAAATTCCCCAGGCTAAACCGTTTGTGTTACGAACTTCTTAATATGCATTTTACACGGAAACCAAGCTATCTACATGATTGAAACGAGTTTAAGAAGAATTTAAAACCTACTACTAAAATTAGCAATTTTTAATATTCTCGATTTTTAAAATTCCTGAGGTTAAACCGTTTGTGTTACGAACTTCTAAATGTGCTTTTTAGGCAGAAAGCAAGCCATCAACATGATTGATACCAGCATAAGTAGAATTTGAACCCTACTACTAAATTTAGCTATTTTTAAAATTCTTGACTTTTAATATTCCTGAGGCTAAACCGTTTGTGTTACGAACTTCTTAATATGCATTTTACACAGAAAGCAAGCTATCTACACGACTGAAACGAGTTTAAAAAGAATTTAAAACCTACTACTTAAATTAGCTATTTTTAAAATTCTCGATTTTATAAATTCCTGAGGCTAAACCGTTTGTGTTACGAACTTCTAAATGTGCTTTTTAGGCAGAAAGCAAGACATCTACATGATTGATACCAGCATAAGTAGAATTTAAACCCTACTACTAAATTTAGCTATTTTTAAAATTCACGATTTTTAAAATTCCCGAGGCTAGACCGTTTTTGTTACGAACTTCTACATGAGCTTTTTAGGCAGAAAGCAAACCATCTACATGATTGATATCAGCATAAGTAGAATTTAAAACCTACTACTAAATTTAGTTATTTTTAAAATTATCGATTTTTAAAATTCCTGGGGCTAAACCGTTGGTGCTACGAACTTCTAAATGTGCTTTTTAGACAGAAAGCAAGCCATCTACATGATTGAAACGTGTTTAAGAAGAATTTAAAACCTACTACTAAATTTAGCTATTTTTAAAATTCTCGATTTTTAAAATTCATGAGGCTAAACCGTTTGTGTTACGAACTTCTAAATGTACTTTTTAGGCAGAAAGCAAGCCAACTACATAATTGATACCAGCATAAGTAGAATTTAAACCCTACTAATAAATTTAGCTATTTTTAAAATTCTCGATTTTTAAAATCCCTGCGGCTAAACCGTTTGTGTTACGAACTTCTTAATATGCATTTTACACAGAAAGCAAGCTATCTACATGACTGAAACGAGTTTAAAAAGAATTTAAAACCTACTACTAAAATTAGCTATTTTTAAAATTCTCGATTTTTAAAATTCCTGAGGCTAAACCGTTTGTGTTACGAACTTCGAAATGTGCTTTTTAGATAGAAAGCAAGCTAGCTACATGATTGAAACGAGTTTAAGAAGAATTTAAAACCTACTACTAAATTTAGCTATTTTTAAAATTATCGATTTTTAAAATTCCTGGGGCTAAACCGTTTGTGCCAGGAATTTCTAAATGTGCTTTTTAGACAGAAAGCAAGCCATCTACATGATTGAAACGTGTTTAAGAAGAATTTAAAACCTACTACTAAATTTAGCTATTTTTAAAATTCTCGATTTTTAAAATTCCTGAGGTTAAACCGTTTGTGTTACGAACTTCTAAATGTGCTTTTTAGGCAGAAAGCAAGCCATCAACATGATTGATACCAGCATAAGTAGAATTTGAACCCTACTACTAAATTTAGCTATTTTTAAAATTCTTGACTTTTAAAATTAACGAGGCTAACCGTTTGTGTTACGAACTTCTAAATGTGCTTTTTAGGCAGAAAGCAAGCCATCTACATAATTGATACCAGCATAAGTAGAATTTAAACCCTACTAATAAATTTAGCTATTTTTAAAATTCTCGATTTTTAAAATCCCTGAGGCTAAACCGTTTGTGTTACGAACTTCTTAATATGCATTTTACACAGAAAGCAAGCTATCTACATGACTGAAACGAGTTTAAAAAGAATTTAAAACCTACTACTAAAATTAGCTATTTTTAAAATTCTCGATTTTTAAAATTGCTGAGGCTAAACCGGTTGTGTTACTAACTTCTAAATGTGCCTTTTATGCAGAAAGCAAGCCATCTACATGATTGATACCAGCATAAGTAGAATTTAAACCCTACTACTAAATTTAGCTATTTTTAAAATTCACGATTTTTAAAATTCCCGAGGCTAAACCGTTTGTGTTACGAACTTCTTAATATGAATTTTACACAGAAAGCAAGCTATCTACATGATTGAAACGAGTTTAAGGAGAATTTAAAACCTACTACTAAAATTAGCTATTTTTAAAATTCTCGATTTGTAAAATTCCTGAGGCTAAACCGTTTGTGTTACCAACTTCTAAATGTGCTTTATAGGCAGAAAGCAAGCCATCTACATGATTTATCCCAGCATAAGTAGAATTTAAACCCTACTACTAAATTTTGCTATTTTTAAAGTTCTTGACTTTTAAAATTCCTGATGCTAAACCGTTTGTGTTACGGACTTCTAAATGTGCTTTTTAGATAGAAAGCAAGCTAGCTACATGATTGAAACGAGTTTAAGAAGAATTTAAAACCTACTACTAAATTTAGCTATTTTTAAAATTATCGATTTTTAAAATTCCTGGGGCTAAACCGTTTGTGCCAGGAATTTCTAAATGTGCTTTTTAGACAGAAAGCAAGCCATCTACATGATTGAAACGTGTTTAAGAAGAATTTAAAACCTACTACTAAATTTAGCTATTTTTAAAATTCTCGATTTTTAAAATTCCTGAGGTTAAACCGTTTGTGTTACGAACTTCTAAATGTGCTTTTTAGGCAGAAAGCAAGCCATCAACATGATTGATACCAGCATAAGTAGAATTTGAACCCTACTACTAAATTTAGCTATTTTTAAAATTCTTGACTTTTAAAATTAACGAGGCTAACCGTTTGTGTTACGAACTTCTAAATGTGCTTTTTAGGCAGAAAGCAAGCCATCTACATAATTGATACCAGCATAAGTAGAATTTAAACCCTACTAATAAATTTAGCTATTTTTAAAATTCTCGATTTTTAAAATCCCTGAGGCTAAACCGTTTGTGTTACGAACTTCTTAATATGCATTTTACACAGAAAGCAAGCTATCTACATGACTGAAACGAGTTTAAAAAGAATTTAAAACCTACTACTAAAATTAGCTATTTTTAAAATTCTCGATTTTTAAAATTGCTGAGGCTAAACCGGTTGTGTTACTAACTTCTAAATGTGCCTTTTATGCAGAAAGCAAGCCATCTACATGATTGATACCAGCATAAGTAGAATTTAAACCCTACTACTAAATTTAGCTATTTTTAAAATTCACGATTTTTAAAATTCCCGAGGCTAAACCGTTTGTGTTACGAACTTCTTAATATGTATTTTACACGGAAAGCAAGCTATCTACATGATTGAAACGAGTTTAAGAAGAATTTAATACCTACTACTAAAATTAGCAAGTTTTAATATTCTCGATTTTTAAAATTCCTGAGGCTAAACCGTTTGTGTTACGAACTTCTAAATGTGCTTTTTAGGCAGAAAGCAAGCCATCTACATGATTGATACCAGCATAAGTAAAATTTAGACCCTACTACTAAATTTAGCTATTTTTAAAATTCACGATTTTTAAAATTCCCGAGGCTAACCCGTTTGTGTTACGAACTTCTAAATGTGCTTTTTAGGCAGAAAGCAAGCCAACTACATGATTGATACCAGCATAAGTAGAATTTAAACCCTACTACTAAATTTAGCTATTTTTAAAATTCACGACTTTTAAAATTCCCGAGGCTAAACCGTTTGTGTTACGAACTTCTTAATATGTATTTTACACGGAAAGCAAGCTATCTACATGATTGAAACGAGTTTAAAAAGAATTTAATACCTACTACTAAAATTAGCAAGTTTTAATATTCTCGATTTTTAAAATTCCTGAGGCTAAACCGTTTGTGTTACGAACTTCTAAATGTGCTTTTTAGGCAGAAAGCAAGCCATCTACATGATTGATACCAGCATAAGTAAAATTTAGACCCTACTACTAAATTTAGCTATTTTTAAAATTCACGATTTTTAAAATTCCCGAGGCTAACCCGTTTGTGTTACGAACTTCTAAATGTGCTTTTTAGGCAGAAAGCAAGCCAACTACATGATTGATACCAGCATAAGTAGAATTTAAACCCTACTACTAAATTTAGCTATTTTTAAAATTCACGACTTTTAAAATTCCCGAGGCTAAACCGTTTGTGTTACGAACTTCTTAATATGTATTTTACACGGAAAGCAAGCTATCTACATGATTGAAACGAGTTTAAGAAGAATTTAATACCTACTACTAAAATTAGCAAGTTTTAATATTCTCGATTTTTAAAATTCCTGAGGCTAAACCGTTTGTGTTACGAACTTCTAAATGTGCTTTTTAGGCAGAAAGCAAGCCATCTACATGATTGATACCAGCATAAGTAGAATTTAAACCCTACTACTAAATTTAGCTATTTTTAAAATTCACGACTTTTAAAATTCCCGAGGCTAAACCGTTTGTGTTACGAACTTCTTAATATGTATTTTACACGGAAAGCAAGCTATCTACATGATTGAAACGAGTTTAAGAAGAATTTAATACCTACTACTAAAATTAGCAAGTTTTAATATTCTCGATTTTTAAAATTCCTGAGGCTAAACCGTTTGTGTTACGAACTTCTAAATGTGCTTTTTAGGCAGAAAGCAAGCCATCTACATGATTGATACCAGCATAAGTAAAATTTAGACCCTACTACTAAATTTAGCTATTTTTAAAATTCACGATTTTTAAAATTCCCGAGGCTAACCCGTTTGTGTTACGAACTTCTAAATGTGCTTTTTAGGCAGAAAGCAAGCCAACTACATGATTGATACCAGCATAAGTAGAATTTAAACCCTACTACTAAATTTAGCTATTTTTAAAATTCACGATTTTTAAAATTCCCGAGGCTAAACCGTTTGTGTTACGAACTTCTACATGAGCTTTTTAGGCAGAAAGCAAGCCATCTACATGATTGATACCAGCATAAGTAGAATTTAAAACCTACTACTAAATTTAGCTATTTTTAAAATTATCGATTTTTAAAATTCCTGGGGCTAAACCGTTGGTGCTACGAACTTCTAAATGTGCTTTTTAGACAGAAAGCAAGCCATCTACATGATTGAAACGTGTTTAAGAAGAATTTAAAACCTACTACTAAATTTAGCTATTTTTAAAATTCTCGATTTTTAAAATTCATGAGGCTAAACCGTTTGTGTAACGAACTTCTAAATGTGCTTTTTAGGCAGAAAGCAAGCCAACTACATAATTGATACCAGCATAAGTAGAATTTAAACCCTACTACTAAATTTAGCTATTTTTAAAATTCACGACTTTTAAAATTCCCGAGGCTAAACCGTTTGTGTTACGAACTTCTTAATATGCATTTTACACGGAAAGCAAGCTATCTACATGATTGAAACGAGTTTAAGAAGAATTTAAAACCTACTACTAAAATTAGCAATTTTTAATATTCTCGATTTTTAAAATTCCTGAGGCTAAACCGTTTGTGTTACGAACTTCTAAATGTGCTTTTTAGGCAGAAAGCAAGCCATCTACATGATTGATACCAGCATAAGTGGAATTTAAACCCTACTACTAAATTTAGCTATTTTTAAAATTCTTGACTTTTAAAATTCCTGATGCTAAACCGTTTGTGTTACGAACTTCTTAATATGCATTTTACACGGAAAGCAAGCTATCTACATGATTGAAACGAGTTTAAGAAGAATTTAAAACCTACTACTAAATTTAGCTATTTTTAAAGTTCTCGATTTTTAAAATTCCTGACGCTAAACCGTTTGTGTTACGAACTTCTAAATGTGCTTTTTAGATAGAAAGCAAGCTAGATTCATGATTGAGACGAGTTTAAGAAGAATTTAAAACCACCTACTAAATTTAGCTATTTTTAAAATTCTCGATTTTTAAAGTTCCTGAGGCTAAACCGTTTGTGTTACGAACTTCTAAATGTGCTTCTTAGACAGAAAGCAAGATAAATTTAAAACCTACTACTAAATTTAGCTATTTTTAAAATTATCGATTTTTAAAATTTCTTGCGCTAAACCGTTTGTGTTACGAACTTCTAAATGTGCTTTTTAGGCAGAAAGCAAGCCATCTACATGATTGATACCAGCATAAGTAGAATTTAAACCCTACTACTAAATTTAGCTATTTTTAAAATTCACGACTTTTAAAATTCCCGAGGCTAAACCGTTTGTGTTACGAACTTCTTAATATGTATTTTACACGGAAAGCAAGCTATCTACATGATTGAAACGAGTTTAAGAAGAATTTAATACCTACTACTAAAATTAGCAATTTTTAATATTCTCGATTTTTAAAATTCCTGAGGCTAAACCGTTTGTGTTACGAACTTCTAAATGTGCTTTTTAGGCAGAAAGCAAGCCATCTACATGATTGATACCAGCATAAGTAGAATTTAGACCCTACCACTAAATTTAGCTATTTTTAAAATTCACGATTTTTAAAATTCCCGAGGCTAACCCGTTTGTGTTACGAACTTCTAAATGTGCTTTTTAGGCAGAAAGCAAGCCAACTACATGATTGATACCAGCATAAGTAGAATTTAAAACCTACTACTAAGATTAGCTATTTTTAATATTCTCGATTTTTAAAATTCCTGAGGCTAAACCGTTTGTGCTACGAACTTCTAAATGTGCTTTTTAGGCAGAAAGCAAGCTATCTAAATGATTGATACCAGCATAAGTAGAATTTAAATTCTACTACTAAATTTAGCTATTTTTAAAATTCACGATTTTTAAAATTCCTGAGGCTAAACCGTTTGTGTTACGAACTTCTACTTGAGCAGGCAGAAAACAAGCCATCTACGTGATTGATACCAGCATAAGTCGAATTTAAACCCTACTACTAAATTTAGCTATTTTTAAAATTCACGATTTTTAAAATTCCCGAGGCTAACCCGTTTGTGTTACGAACTTCTACAGGAGCTTTTTAGGCAGAAAGCAAGCCATCTACATGATTGATACCAGCATAAGTAGAATTTATACCCTACTACTAAATTTAGCTATTTTTAAAATTCTTGACTTTTATTATTCCTGATGCTAAACCGTTTGTGTTACGAACTTCGAAATGTGCTTTTTAGATAGAAAGCAAGCTAGCTACATGATTGAAACGAGTTTAAGAAGAATTTAAAACCTACTACTAAATTTAGCTATTTTTAAAATTCACGATTTTTAAAATTCCTGAGGCTAAACCGTTTGTGTTACGAACTCCTACATAAGCTTTTTAGGCAGAAAACAAGGCATCTACGTGATTGATACCAGCATAAGTAGAATTTAAACCCTACTACTAAATTTAGCTATTTTTAATGTTCACGATTTTTAAAATTCCCGACGCTAACCCGTTTGTGTTACGAACTTCTGCATGAGATTTTTAGGCAGAAAGCAAGCCATCTACATGATTGATACCAGCATAAGTAGAATTTATACCCTACTACTAAATTTAGCTATTTTTAAAATTCTTGACTTTTAATATTCCTGATGCTAAACCGTTTGTTTTACGAACTTCTAAATGTGCTTTTTAGATAGAAAGCAAGCTAGCTACATGACTGAAACGAGTTTAAGAAGAATTTAAAACCTACTACTAAATTTAGCTATTTTTAAAATTCTCGATTTTTAAAATTCCTGGGGCTAAACCGTTTGTGCTACGAACTTCTAAATGTGCTTTTTAGACAGAAAGCAAGCCATCTACATGATTGAAACGATTTTAAGAAGAATTTAAAACCTACTACTAAATTTAGCTATTTTTAAAATTCTCGATTTTTAAAATTCCTGAGGCTAAACCGTTTGTGTTACGAACTTCTGAATGTGCTTTTTAGGCAGAAAGCAAGCCATCAACATGATTGATACCAGCATAAGTAGAATTTAAACCCTACTAATAAATTTAGCTATTTTTAAAATTCTTGACTTTTAAAATTCCCGAGACTAAACCATTTGTGTTGCGAACTTCTAAATGTGCTTTTTAGGCAGAAAGCAAGCCATCTACATGATTGATACCAGCATAAGTAGAATTTAAACCCTACTAATAAATTTAGATATTTTTAAAATTCTCGAATTTTAAAATTCCTGAGGCTAAACTGTTTGTGTTACGAACTTCTTAATATGCATATTACACAGAAAGCAAGCTATCTACATGACTGAAACGAGTTTAAAAAGAATTTAAAACTTACTACTAAAATTAGCTATTTTTAAAATTCTCGATTTTTAAAATTCCTGAGGCTAAACCGTTTGTGTTACGAACTTCTAAATGTGCTTTTTAGGCAGAAAGCAAGGCATCTACATGATTGATACCAACATAAGTAGAATTTAAACCGTACTACTAAATTTAGCTATTTTTAAAATTCACGATTTTTAAAATTCCCGGGGCTAAACCGTTTGTGTTACGAACTTCTTAATATGCATTTTACACAGAAAGCAAGC
Source organism: Melanotus villosus (assembly GCA_963082815.1). Taxonomy (NCBI): domain Eukaryota; kingdom Metazoa; phylum Arthropoda; class Insecta; order Coleoptera; family Elateridae; genus Melanotus; species Melanotus villosus. The sequence continues at coordinate 22,908,318 of OY720425.1, forward strand.
TATCTACATGATTGAAACGAGTTTAAGAAGAATTTAAAACCTACTACTAAAATTAGCTGTTTTTAATATTCTCGATTTTTAAAATTCCTGAGGCTAAACCGTTTGTGTTACGAACTTCTAAATGTGCTTTTTAGGTAGAAAGCAAGCCATCTACATGATTGATATCAGCATAAGTAGAATTTAAACCCTACTACTAAATTTAGCTATTTTTAAAATTCACGATTTTTAAAATTCTCGAGGCTAAACCGTTTGTGTTACGAACTTCTACATGAGCTTTTTAGGCAGAAAGCAAGCCATCTACATGATTGATACCAGCATAAATAGAATTTAAACAGTACTACTACTAAATTTAGCTATTTTTAAAATTCTTGACTTTTAAAATTCCTGATGCTAAACCGTTTGTGTTACGAACTTCTAAATGTGCTTTTTAGATAGAAAGCAAGCCAACTACATGATTGAAACGAGTTTAAGAAGAATTTAAAACCTACTACTAAATTTAGCTATTTTTAAAATTCTCGATTTTTAAAATCCCTGAGGCTAAACCGTTTGTGTTACGAACTTCTAAATGTGCTTTTTAGATAGAAAGCAAGCTAGCTACTTGATTGAAACGAGTTTAAGAAGAATTTAAAACCTACTACTAAATTTAGCTATTTTTAAAATTCACGATTTTTAAAATTCCTGAGGCTAAACCGTTTGTGTTACGAACTTCTACATGAGCTTTTTAGGCAGAAAATAAGCCATCTACGTGATTGATACCAGCATAAGTAGAATTTAAACCCTACTACTAAATTTAGCTATTTTTAAAGTTCTTGACTTTTAATATTCCTGATGCTAAACCGTTTGTGTTACGAACTTCTAAATGTGCTTTTTAGATAGAAAGCAAGCTAGCTACATGATTGAAACGAGTTTAAGAAGAATTTAAAACCAACTACTAAATTTAGCTATTTTTAAAATTCACGATTTTTAAAATTCCCGAGGCTAACCCGTTTGTGTTACGAACTTCTACATGAGCTTTTGAGGCAGAAAGCAAACCATCTACATGATTGATCCCAGCATAAGTAGAATTTATACCCTACTACTAAATTTAGCTATTTTTAAAATTCTTGACTTTTAATATTCCTGATGCTAAACCGTTTGTGTTACGAACTTCTAAATGTGCTTTTTAGATAGAAAGCAAGCTAGCTACATGATTGAAACGAGTTTAAGAAGAATTTAAAACCTACTACTGAATTTAGCTATTTTTAAAATTCTCGTTTTTTAAAATTCCTGGGGCTAAACCGTTTGTGCTACGAACTTCTAAATGTGCTTTTTAGACAGAAAGCAAGCTATCTACTGGTTGAAACGAGTTTAAGAAGAATTTAAAACCTACTACTAAATTTAGCTATTTTTAAAATTCTCGATTTTTAAAATTCCTGAGGCCAAACCGTTTGTGTTACGAACTTCTAAATGTGCTTTTTACATAGAAAGCAAGCTAACTACATGATTGAAACGAGCTTAAGAAGAATTTAAAACCTACTACTAAATTTAGCTATTTTTAAAATTCTAAATTGTTAAAGTTCCTGGGGCTAAACCGTTTGTGCTACGAACTTCTAAATGTGCTTTTTAGACAGAAAGGAAGTTATCTACATGATTGAAACGAGTTTAAGAAGAATTTAAACCCTACTACTAAATTTAGCTATTTTTAAAATTCACGATTTTTAAAATTCCCGAGGCTAAACGGTTTGTGTTACGAACTTCTTAATATGAATTTTACACAGAAAGCAAGCTATCTACATGATTGAAACGAGTTTAAGAAGAATTTAAAACCTACTACTAAATTTAGCTATTTTTAAAATTATCGATTATTAAAATTCCCCAGGCTAAACCGTTTGTGTTACGAACTTCTTAATATGCATTTTACACGGAAAGCAAGCTATCTACATGATTGAAACGAGTTTAAGAAGAATTTAAAACCTACTACTAAAATTAGCAATTTTTAATATTCTCGATTTTTAAAATTCCTGAGGTTAAACCGTTTGTGTTACGAACTTCTAAATGTGCTTTTTAGGCAGAAAGCAAGCCATCAACATGATTGATACCAGCATAAGTAGAATTTGAACCCTACTACTAAATTTAGCTATTTTTAAAATTCTTGACTTTTAATATTCCTGATGCTAAACCGTTTGTGTTACGAACTTCTAAATGTGCTTTTTCGATAGAAAGCAAACTAGCTACATGATTGAAACGAGTTTAAGAAGAATTTAGAACCTACTACTAAATTTAGCTATTTTTAAAATTATCAATTTTTAAAATTCCTGGGGCTAAACCGTTGGTGCTACGAACTTCTAAATGTTATTTTTAGAAAGAAAGCAAGCCATCTACATGATTGATACCAGCATAAGTAGAATTTAAACCCTACTAATAAATTTAGCTATTTTTAAAATTCTCGATTTTTAAAATTCCTGAGGCTAAACCGTTTGTGTTACGAACTTCTTAATATGCATTTTACACAGAAAGCAAGCTATCTACACGACTGAAACGAGTTTAAAAAGAATTTAAAACCTACTACTTAAATTAGTTATTTTTAAAATTCTCGATTTTATAAATTCCTGAGGCTAAACCGTTTGTGTTACGAACTTCTAAATGTGCTTTTTAGGCAGAAAGCAAGACATCTACATGATTGATACCAGCATAAGTAGAATTTAAACCCTACTACTAAATTTAGCTATTTTTAAAATTCACGATTTTTAAAATTCCCGAGGCTAGACCGTTTTTGTTACGAACTTCTACATGAGCTTTTTAGGCAGAAAGCAAGCCATCTACATGATTGATATCAGCATAAGTAGAATTTAAAACCTACTACTAAATTTAGTTATTTTTAAAATTATCGATTTTTAAAATTCCTGGGGCTAAACCGTTGGTGCTACGAACTTCTAAATGTGCTTTTTAGACAGAAAGCAAGCCATCTACATGATTGAAACGTGTTTAAGAAGAATTTAAAACCTACTACTAAATTTAGCTATTTTTAAAATTCTCGATTTTTAAAATTCATGAGGCTAAACCGTTTGTGTTACGAACTTCTAAATGTACTTTTTAGGCAGAAAGCAAGCCAACTACATAATTGATACCAGCATAAGTAGAATTTAAACCCTACTAATAAATTTAGCTATTTTTAAAATTCTCGATTTTTAAAATCCCTGCGGCTAAACCGTTTGTGTTACGAACTTCTTAATATGCATTTTACACAGAAAGCAAGCTATCTACATGACTGAAACGAGTTTAAAAAGAATTTAAAACCTACTACTAAAATTAGCTATTTTTAAAATTCTCGATTTTTAAAATTCCTGAGGCTAAACCGTTTGTGTTACGAACTTCGAAATGTGCTTTTTAGATAGAAAGCAAGCTAGCTACATGATTGAAACGAGTTTAAGAAGAATTTAAAACCTACTACTAAATTTAGCTATTTTTAAAATTATCGATTTTTAAAATTCCTGGGGCTAAACCGTTTGTGCCAGGAATTTCTAAATGTGCTTTTTAGACAGAAAGCAAGCCATCTACATGATTGAAACGTGTTTAAGAAGAATTTAAAACCTACTACTAAATTTAGCTATTTTTAAAATTCTCGATTTTTAAAATTCCTGAGGTTAAACCGTTTGTGTTACGAACTTCTAAATGTGCTTTTTAGGCAGAAAGCAAGCCATCAACATGATTGATACCAGCATAAGTAGAATTTGAACCCTACTACTAAATTTAGCTATTTTTAAAATTCTTGACTTTTAAAATTAACGAGGCTAACCGTTTGTGTTACGAACTTCTAAATGTGCTTTTTAGGCAGAAAGCAAGCCATCTACATAATTGATACCAGCATAAGTAGAATTTAAACCCTACTAATAAATTTAGCTATTTTTAAAATTCTCGATTTTTAAAATCCCTGAGGCTAAACCGTTTGTGTTACGAACTTCTTAATATGCATTTTACACAGAAAGCAAGCTATCTACATGACTGAAACGAGTTTAAAAAGAATTTAAAACCTACTACTAAAATTAGCTATTTTTAAAATTCTCGATTTTTAAAATTGCTGAGGCTAAACCGGTTGTGTTACTAACTTCTAAATGTGCCTTTTATGCAGAAAGCAAGCCATCTACATGATTGATACCAGCATAAGTAGAATTTAAACCCTACTACTAAATTTAGCTATTTTTAAAATTCACGATTTTTAAAATTCCCGAGGCTAAACCGTTTGTGTTACGAACTTCTTAATATGAATTTTACACAGAAAGCAAGCTATCTACATGATTGAAACGAGTTTAAGGAGAATTTAAAACCTACTACTAAAATTAGCTATTTTTAAAATTCTCGATTTGTAAAATTCCTGAGGCTAAACCGTTTGTGTTACCAACTTCTAAATGTGCTTTATAGGCAGAAAGCAAGCCATCTACATGATTTATCCCAGCATAAGTAGAATTTAAACCCTACTACTAAATTTTGCTATTTTTAAAGTTCTTGACTTTTAAAATTCCTGATGCTAAACCGTTTGTGTTACGGACTTCTAAATGTGCTTTTTAGATAGAAAGCAAGCTAGCTACATGATTGAAACGAGTTTAAGAAGAATTTAAAACCTACTACTAAATTTAGCTATTTTTAAAATTATCGATTTTTAAAATTCCTGGGGCTAAACCGTTTGTGCCAGGAATTTCTAAATGTGCTTTTTAGACAGAAAGCAAGCCATCTACATGATTGAAACGTGTTTAAGAAGAATTTAAAACCTACTACTAAATTTAGCTATTTTTAAAATTCTCGATTTTTAAAATTCCTGAGGTTAAACCGTTTGTGTTACGAACTTCTAAATGTGCTTTTTAGGCAGAAAGCAAGCCATCAACATGATTGATACCAGCATAAGTAGAATTTGAACCCTACTACTAAATTTAGCTATTTTTAAAATTCTTGACTTTTAAAATTAACGAGGCTAACCGTTTGTGTTACGAACTTCTAAATGTGCTTTTTAGGCAGAAAGCAAGCCATCTACATAATTGATACCAGCATAAGTAGAATTTAAACCCTACTAATAAATTTAGCTATTTTTAAAATTCTCGATTTTTAAAATCCCTGAGGCTAAACCGTTTGTGTTACGAACTTCTTAATATGCATTTTACACAGAAAGCAAGCTATCTACATGACTGAAACGAGTTTAAAAAGAATTTAAAACCTACTACTAAAATTAGCTATTTTTAAAATTCTCGATTTTTAAAATTGCTGAGGCTAAACCGGTTGTGTTACTAACTTCTAAATGTGCCTTTTATGCAGAAAGCAAGCCATCTACATGATTGATACCAGCATAAGTAGAATTTAAACCCTACTACTAAATTTAGCTATTTTTAAAATTCACGATTTTTAAAATTCCCGAGGCTAAACCGTTTGTGTTACGAACTTCTTAATATGAATTTTACACAGAAAGCAAGCTATCTACATGATTGAAACGAGTTTAAGGAGAATTTAAAACCTACTACTAAAATTAGCTATTTTTAAAATTCTCGATTTGTAAAATTCCTGAGGCTAAACCGTTTGTGTTACCAACTTCTAAATGTGCTTTATAGGCAGAAAGCAAGCCATCTACATGATTTATCCCAGCATAAGTAGAATTTAAACCCTACTACTAAATTTTGCTATTTTTAAAGTTCTTGACTTTTAAAATTCCTGATGCTAAACCGTTTGTGTTACGGACTTCTAAATGTGCTTTTTAGATAGAAAGCAAGCCAACTACATGATTGAAACGAGTTTAAGAAGAATTTAAAACCTACTACTAAATTTAGCTATTTTTAAAGTTCTCGATTTTTAAAATTCCTGAGGCTAAACCGTTTGTGTTACGAACTTCTAAATGTGCTTTTTAGATAGAAAGCAAGCTAGCTACATGATTGAAACGAGTTTAAGAAGTTTTTAAAACCTACTACTAAATTTAGCTATTTTTAAAATTATCGATTATTAAAATTCCTGGGGCTAAACCGTTTGTGCCAGGAATTTCTAAATGTGCTTTTTAGACAGAAAGCAAGCCATCTACATGATTGAAACGTGTTTAAGAAGAATTTAAAACCTACTACTAAATTTAGCTATTTTTAAAATTCTAGATTTTTAAAATTCCTGAGGTTAAACCGTTTGTGTTACGAACTTCTAAATGTGCTTTTTAGGCAGAAAGCAAGCCATCAACATGATTGATACCAGCATAAGTAGAATTTGAACCCTACTACTAAATTTAGCTATTTTTAAAATTCTTGACTTTTAATATTCCTGATGCTAAACCGTTTGTGTTACGAACTTCTAAATGTGCTTTTTAGATAGAAAGCAAGCTAGCTACATGATTGAAACGAGTTTAAGAAGAATTTAAAACCTACTACTAAAATTAGCTATTTTTAAAATTCTCGATTTTTAAAATTCCTGAGGCTAAACCGTTTGTTTTACGAACTTCTAAATGTGCTTTTTAGGTAGAAAGCAAGCCATCAACATGATTGATACCAGCATAAGTAGAATTTGAACCCTACTACTAAATTTAGCTATTTTTAAAATTCTTGACTTTTAAAATTCACGAGGCTAAACCGTTTGTGTTACGAACTTCTAAATGTTCTTTTAGGCAGAAAGCAAGCCATCTACATAATTGATACCAGCATAAGTAGAATTTAAACCCTACTAATAAATTTAGCTATTTTTAAAATTCTCGATTTTTAAAATTCCTGAGGCTAAACCATTTGTGTTACGAACTTCTTAATATGCATTTTACACAGAAAGCAAGCTATCTACATGACTGAAACGAGTTTAAAAAGAATTTAAAACCTACTACTAAAATTAGCTATTTTTAAAATTCTTGATTTTTAAAATTCCTGAGGCTAAACCGTTTGTGTTACTAACTTCTAGACGTGCTTTTTAGGCAGAAAGCAAGCCATCTACATGATTGATACCAGCATAAGTAGAATTTAAACCCTACTAATAAATTTAGCTATTTTTAAAATTCTCGATTTTTAAAATTCCTGAGGCTAAACCGTTTGTGTTACGAACTTCTTAATATGAATTTTACACCGAAAGCAAGCTATCTACATGATTGAAACGAGTTTAAGGAGAATTTAAAACCTACTACTAAAATTAGCTATTTTTAAAATTCTCGATTTTTAAAATTCCTGAGGCTAAACCGTTTGTGTTACGAACTTCTAAATGTGCTTTTTAGGCAGAAAGCAAGCCATCTACATGATTTATACCAGCATAAGTAGAATTTAAACCCTACTACTAAATTTAGCTATTTTTAAAGCCAGATTAAAAAATGCGGGATTTTTATAATGGCCCAGGCTAAACTGTAGGAGATACAAATTTCTAAATATGCTTACTATGGTTTCAGACGTCGTTCTATACAGCTAAAATGAATTTAAAACGAATTTATTAATTTTTGGTAATTTTATAAATGCGAGATTTTTATAATTCAGCAGGCTAAACCGTAGGTGATACAAATTTCTAAATGTCCTTATTATTACTTAAGACGTCGTTCTATGCAGCTAAAATGAGTTTAAATCGAATTTATTAATTTTTGGTAATTTTAAAAAAGAGATTTTTATAATTGCCTGATTAAAAATGCGAGATTTTTATAATTGCCGAGGTTAAACTGTAGGAGATACAAATTTCTAAATATGCTTATTATGGTTTCAGACGTCGTTCTATACAGCTAAAATGAGTTTAAATCGAATTTATTAATTTTTGGTAATTTTATAAATGCCAGATTTTTATAATTCCCCAGGCTAAACCGTAGATGATCAAAATTTCTAAATGCCCTTATTATTATTTAAGACGTCGTTCTATGCAGCTAAAATGAGTTTAAGCCGAATTTATTTATTTTTGGTAATTTTAAAAAAGAGAGATTTTTATTATTGCCAGATTAAAAATGCGAGATTTTTATAATTGCCCAGGCTAAACTGTAGGACATACAAATTTCTAAATATGCTTATTATGGTTTCACACGTCGGTCTATGCAGCTAGAATGAATTTAAACCGAATTTATTAATTTTTGGTAATTTTATAAATGCGAGATTTTTATAATTCCCCAGGCTAAACTGTAGGAGATACAAATTTCTAAATATGCTTATTATGGTTTCAGACGTCGTTCTATGCAGCTAAAATGAGTTTAAATCGAATTTATTAATTTTTGGTAATTTTATAAATGCGAGATTTTTATAATTGCCCAGGCTAAACTGTAGGAGATACAAATTTCTAAACATGCTTATTATGGTTTCAGACGTCGTTCTATGCAGCTAAAATGAGTTTAAATCGAATTTATTAATTTTTGGTAATTTTATAAATGCGAGATTTTTATAATTCCCCAGGCTAAACTGTAGGAGATACAAATTTCTAAATATGCTTATTATGGTTTCAGACGTCGTTCTATGCAGCTAAAATGAGTTTAAATCGAATTTATTAATTTTTGGTAATTTTATAAATGCGAGATTTTTATAATTCCCCAGGCTAAACCGTAGGTGATACAAATTTCTAAATGTCCTTATTATTACTTAAGACGTCGTTCTATGCAGCTAAAATGAGTTTATATCGAATTTATTAATTTTTGGTAATTTTAAAAAAGACAGATTTTTATAATTGCCAGATTAAAAATGCGAGATTTTTATAATTGCCCAGGCTAAACTGTAGGAGATACAAATTTCTAAATATGCTTATTATGGTTTCAGACATCGTTCTATGCAGCTAAAATGAGTTTAAATCGAATTTATTAATTTTTGGTAATTTTAAAAAAGAGATTTTTATAATTGCCAGATTAAAAATGCGAGATTTTTATAATTGCCCAGGCTAAACTGTAGGAGATACAAATTTCTAAATGTGCTTATTATGGTTTCAGACGTCGTTCTATGCAGCTGAAATGAATTTAAAACGAATTTATTAATTTTTGGTAATTTTATAAATGCGAGATTTTTATAATTCCCCTGGCTAAACCGTAGGTGATACAAATTTCTAAATGTCCTTATTATTACTTAAGACGTCGTTCTATACAGCTAAAATGAGTTTAAATCGATTTTATTAATTTTTTGTAATTTTAAAAAAGACAGGTTTTTATAATTGCCAGATTAAAAATGCGAGATTTTTATAATTGCCCAGGCTAAACTGTAGGAGATACAAATTTCTAAATATGCTTATTATGGTTTCAGACGTCGTTCTATGCAGCTAAAATGAATTTAAAACGAATTTATTAATTTTTGTTAATTTTCTAAATGCGAGATTTTTATAATTCTGCAGGCTAAACCGTAGGTGATACAAATTTCTAAATGTCCTTATTATTACTCAAGACGTCGTTCTATGCAGCTAAAATGAGTTTAAATCGAATTTATTAATTTTTGGTAATTTTAAAAAAGAGAGATTTTTATAATTGCCAGATTAAAAATGCGAGATTTTTATAATTGCCCAGGCTAAACTGTAGGAGATACAAATTTCTAAATATGATTATTATGGTTTCAGACGTCGTTCTATCCAGCTAAAATGAGTTTAAATCGAATTTATTAATTTTTGGTAATTTTATAAATGCGAGATTTTTATAGTTCCCCAGGCTAAACCGTAGGTGATAAAAATTTCTAAATGTCCTTATTATTATTTAAGACGTCGTTCTATGCAGCTAAAATGAGTTTAAGCCGAATTTATTAATTTTTGGTAATTTTAAAAAAGACAGATTTTTATAATTGCCAGATTAAAAATGCGAGATTTTTATAATTCCCCAGGCTAAACTGTAGGAGATACAAATTTCTAAATATGCTTATTATGGTTTCAGACGTCGTTCTATGCAGCTAAAATGAGTTTAAATCGAATTTATTAATTTTTGGTAATTTTATAAATGCGAGATTTTTATAATTCCCCAGGCTAAACTGTAGGAGATACAAATTTCTAAATATGCTTATTATGGTTTCAGACGTCGTTCTATGCAGCTAAAATGAGTTTAAATCGAATTTATTAATTTTTGGTAATTTTATAAATGCGAGATTTTTATAATTGCCCAGGCTAAACTGTAGGAGATACAAATTTCTAAATATGCTTATTATGGTTTCAGACGTCGTTCTATGCAGCTAAAATGAGTTTAAATCGAATTTATTAATTTTTGGTAATTTTATAAATGCGAGATTTTTATAATTGCCCAGGCTAAACTGTAGGAGATACAAATTTCTAAATATGCTTATTATGGTTTCAGACGTCGTTCTATGCAGCTAAAATGAATTTAAAACGAATTTATTAATTTTTGGTAATTTTATAAATGCGAGATTTTTATAATTCTGCAGGCTAAACCGTAGGTGATACAAATTTGTAAATGTCCTTATTATTACTTATGACGTCGTTCTATGCAGCTAAAATGAGTTTAAATCGAATTTATTAATTTTTGGTAATTTTATAAATGCGAGATTTTTATAATTCTGCAGGCTAAACCGTAGGTGATACAAATTTCTAAATATGCTTATTATGGTTTCAGACGTCGTTCTATGCAGCTAAAATGAGTTTAAATCGAATTTATTAATTTTTGGTAATTTTAAAAAAGAGAGATTTTTATAATTGCCAGATTAAAAATGCGAGATTTTTATAATTGCCCAGGCTAAACTGTAGGAGATACAAATTTCTAAATATGTTTATTATGGTTTCAGACGTCGTTCTATGCAGCTAAAATGAGTTTAAATCGAATTTATTAATTTTTGGTAATTTTATAAATGCGAGATTTTTATAATTCCCCAGGCTAAACCGTAGGTGATAAAAATTTCTAAATGTCCTTATTATTATTTAAGACGTCGTTCTATGCAGCTAAAATTAGTTTAAGCCTAATTTATTAATTTTTGGTAATTTTAAAAAAGACAGATTTTTATAATTGCCAGATTAAAAATGCGAGATTTTTATAATGGCCCAGGCTAAACTGTAGGAGATACAAATTTCTAAATATGCTTATTATGGTTTCAGACGTCGTTCTATACAGCTAAAATGAATTTAAAACGAATTTATTAATTTTTGGTAATTTTATAAATGCGAGATTTTTATAATTCTGCAGGCTAAACCGTTGGTGATACAAATTTCTAAATGTCCTTATTATTACTTAAGACGTCGTTCTATGCAGCTAAAAAGAGTTTAAATCGAATTTATTAATTTTTGGTAATTTTAAAAAAGAGAGATTTTTATAATTGCCTGATTAAAAATGCGAGATTTTTATAATTGCCCAGGTTAAACTGTAGGAGATACAAATTTCTAAATATGCTTATTATGGTTTCAGACGTCGTTCTATACAGCTAAAATGAATTTAAATCGAATTTATTAATTTTTGGTAATTTTATAAATGCCAGATTTTTATAATTCCCCAGGCTAAACCGTAGATGATAAAAATTTCTAAATGTCCTTATTATTATTTAAGACGTCGTTCTATGCAGCTAAAATGAGTTTAAGCCGAATTTATTTATTTTTGGTAATTTTAAAAAAGAGAGATTTTTATTATTGCCAGATTAAAAATGCGAGATTTTTATAATTGCCCAGGCTAAACTGTAGGAGATACAAATTTCTAAATATGCTTATTATGGTTTCACACGTCGTTCTATGCAGCTAGAATGAATTTAAAACGAATTTATTAATTTTTGGTAATTTTATAAATGCGAGATTTTTATAATTCCCCAGGCTAAACCGTAGGTGATACAAATTTCTAAATGTCCTTATTATTATTTAAGACGTCGTTGTATGCAGCTAAAATGAGTTTAAATCGAATTTATTAATTTTTGGTAATTTTAAAAAAGAGAGATTTTTATAATTGCCAGATTAAAAATGCGAGATTTTTATAATTGCCCAGGCTAAACTGTAGGAGATACAAATTTCTAAATATGCTTATTATGGTTTCAGACGTCGTTCTATGCAGCTAAAATGAATTTAAAACGAATTTATTAATTTTTGGTAATTTTATAAATGCGAGATTTTTATAATTCCCCAGGCTAAACCGTAGGTGATACAAATTTCTAAATGTCCTTATTATTACTTAAGACGTCGTTCTATGCAGCTAAAATGAGTTTAAATCGAATTTATTAATTTTTGGTAATTTTAAAAAAGAGAGATTTTTATAATTGCCAGATTAAAAATGCGAGATTTTTATAATTGCCCAGGCTAAACTGTAGGAGATACAAATTTCTAAATATGCTTATTATGGTTTCAGACGTCGTTCTATGCAGCTAAAATGAATTTAAAACGAATTTATTAATTTTTGGTAATTTTATAAATGCGAGATTTTTATAATTCTGCAGGCTAAACCGTAGGTGATACAAATTTCTAAATGTCCTTATTATTACTTAAGACGTCGTTCTATGCAGCTAAAATGAGTTTAAATCGAATTTATTAATTTTTGGTAATTTTAAAAAAGACAGATTTTTATAATTGCCAGATTAAAAATGCGAGATTTTTATAATTGCCCAGGCTAATCTGTAGGAGATAAAAATTTCTAAATATGTTTATTATGGTTTCAGACGTCGTTCTATGCAGCTAAAATGAGTTTAAATCGAATTTATTAATTTTTGGTAATTTTATAAATGCGAGATTTTTATAATTCCCCAGGCTAAACCGTAGGTGATAAAAATTTCTAAATGTCCTTATTATTATTTAAGACGTCGTTCTATGCAGCTAAAATGAGTTTAAGCCGAATTTATTAATTTTTGGTAATTTTAAAAAAGACAGATTTTTATAATTGCCAGATTAAAAATGCGAGATTTTTATAATTGCCCAGGCTAAACTGTAGGAGATACAAATTTCTAAATATGCTTATTATGGTTTCAGACGTCGTTCTATGCAGCTAAAAGGAATTTAAAACGAATTTATTAATTTTTGGTAATTTTATAAATGCGAGATTTTTATAATTCTGCAGGCTAAACCGTAGGTGATACAAATTTCTAAATGTCCTTATTATTACTTAAGACGTCGTTCTATACAGCTAAAATGAGTTTAAATCGTTTTTATTAATTTTTGGTAATTTTAAAAAAGAGAGATTTTTATAATTGCCTGATTAAAAATGCGAGATTTTTATAATTGCCCAGGTTAAACTGTAGGAGATACAAATTTCTAAATATGCTTATTATGGTTTCAGACGCCGTTCTATACAGCTAAAATGAATTTAAATCGAATTTATTAATTTTTGGTAATTTTATAAATGCGAGATTTTTATAATTCTGCAGGCTAAACCGTAGGTGATACAAATTTCTAAATGTCCTTATTATTCCTTAAGGCGTCGTTCTATGCAGCTAAAATGAGTTTAAATCGAATTTATTAATTTTTGGTAATTTTAAAAAAGACAGATTTTAAAATTCTCGATTTTTAAAATTCCTGAGGCTAAACCGTTTGTGTTACGAACTTCTAAATGTGCTTTTTAGGTAGAAAGCAAGCCATCAACATGATTGATACCAGCATAAGTAGAATTTGAACCCTACTACTAAATTTAGCTATTTTTAAAATTCTTGACTTTTAAAATTCACGAGGCTAAACCGTTTGTGTTACGAACTTCTAAATGTGCTTTTTAGATAGAAAGCAAGCTAGCTACATGATTGAAACGAGTTTAAGGAGAATTTAAAACCTACTACTAAAATTACCTATTTTTAAAATTCTCGATTTTTAAAATTCCTGAGGCTAAACCGTTTGTGTTACGAACTTCTAAATGTGCTTTTTAGGCAGAAAGCAAGCCATCTACATGATTGATACCAGCATAAGTAGAATTTAAACCCTACTACTAAATTTAGCTATTTTTAAAATTCACGATTTTTAAAATTCCCGAGGCTAAACGGTTTGTGTTACGAACTTCTTAATATGAATTTTACACAGAAAGCAAGCTATCTACATGATTGAAACGAGTTTAAGGAGAATTTAAAACCTACTACTAAAATTAGCTATTTTTAAAATTCTCGATTTTTAAAATTCCTGAGGGTAAACCGTTTGTCTTACGAACTTCTAAATGTGCTTTTTAGGCAGAAAGCAAGCTATCTACATGATTGATACCAGCATAAGAAGAATTTAAATTCTACTACTAAATTTACCTATTTTTAAAATTCTCGATTTTTAAAATTCCTGGGACTAAACCGTTTGTGCTACGAACTTCTAAATGTGCTTTTTAGACAGAAAGCAAGCCATCTACGTGATTGAAACGAGTTTTAGAAGAATTTAAAACCTACTAGTAAATTTACCTATTTTTAAAATTCTCGATTTTTAAAATTCCTGAGGCTAAACCGTTTGTGTTACGAACTTCTAAATGTGCTTTTTAGGCAGAAAGCAAGCCATCTACATGATTGATACCAGCATAAGTAGAATTTAAACCCTACTACTAAATTTAGCTATTTTTAAAGTTCTTGACTTTTAAAATTCCTGATGCTAAACCGTTTGTGTTACGAACTTCTAAATGTGCTTTTTAGATAGAAAGCAAGCCAACTACATGATTGAAACGAGTTTAAGAAGAATTTAAAACCTACTACGAAATTTAGCTATTTTTAAAATTCTCGATTTTTAAAATTCCTGAGGCTAAACCGTTTGTGTTACGAACTTCTAAATGTGCTTTTTAGATAGAAAGCAAGCTAGCTACATGATTGAAACGAGTTTAAGAAGAATTTAAAACCTACTACGAAATTTAGCTATTTTTAAAATTCTCGATTTTTAAAATTCCTGAGGCTAAACCGTTCGTGTTATGAACTTCTACATGAGCTATTTAGGCAGAAAACAAGCCATCTACGTGATTGATACCAGCATAAGTAGAATTTAAACCCTACTACTAAATTTAGCTATTTTTAAAAGTCACGATTTTTAAAATTCCCGAGGCTAACCCGTTTGTGTTACGAACTTCTACATGAGCTTTTTAGGCAGAAAGCAAGCCATCTACATGATTGATACCAGCATAAGTAGAATTTATACCCTACTACTAAATTTAGCTATTTTTAAAATTCTTGAGTTTTAATATTCCTGATGCTAAACCGTTTGTGTTACGAACTTCTAAATGTGCTTTTTCGATAGAAAGCAAACTAGCTACATGATTGAAACGAGTTTAAGAAGAATTTAAAACCTACTACTAAATTTAGCTATTTTTAAAATTATCGATTTTTAAAATTCCTGGGGCTAAACCGTTGGTGCTACGAACTTCTAAATGTGCTTTTTAGACAGAAAGCAAGCCATCTACATGATTGATACCAGCATAAGTAGAATTTAAACCCTACTAATAAATTTAGCTATTTTTAAAATTCTCGATTTTTAAAATTCCTGAGGCTAAACCGTTTGTGTTACGAACTTCGTAATATGCATTTTACACAGAAAGCAAGCTATCTACATGACTGAAACGAGTTTAAAAAGAATTTAAAGCCTACTACTTAAATTAGTTATTTTTAAAATTCTCGATTTTTAAAATTCCTGAGGCTAAACCGTTTGTGTTACGAACTTCTAAATGTGCTTTTTAGGCAGAAAGCAAGCCATCTACATGATTGATACCAGCATAAGTAGAATTTAAACCCTACTACTAAATTTAGCTATTTTTAAAATTCACGATTTTTAAAATTCCCGAGGCTAACCCGTTTGTGTTACGAACTTCTAAATGTGCTTTTTAGGCAGAAAGCAAGTCAACTACATGATTGATACCAGCATAAGTAGAATTTAAACCCTACTACTAAATTTAGCTATTTTTAAAAATCACGATTTTTAAAATTCCCGAGGCTAAACCGTTTGTGTTACGAACCTCTGCATGAGCTTTTTAGGCAGAAAGCAAGCCATCTACATGATTGATACCAGCATAAGTAGAATTTAGACCCTACTACTAAATTTAGCTATTTTTAAAATTCACGATTTTTAAAATTCCCGAGGCTAACCCGTTTCTGTTACGAACTTCTAAATGTGCTTTTTAGGCAGAAAGCAAGTCAACTACATGATTGATACCAGCATAAGTAGAATTTAAACCGTACTACTAAATTTAGCTATTTTTAAAAATCACGATTTTTAAAATTCCCGAGGCTAAACCGTTTGTGTTACGAACTTCTACGTGAGCTTTTTAGGCAGAAAGCAAGCCATCTACATGATTGATACCAGCATAAGTAGAATTTAAAACCTACTACTAAATTTAGCTATTTTTAAAATTATCGATTTTTAAAATTCCTGGGGCTAAACCGTTGGTGCTACGAACTTCTAAATGTGCTTTTTAGACAGAAAGCAAGCCATCTACATGATTGAAACGTGTTTAAGAAGAATTTAAAACCTACTACTAAATTTAGCTATTTTTAAAATTCTCGATTTTTAAAATTCCTGAGGCTAAACCGTTTGTGTTACGAACTTCTAAATGTGCTTTTTAGGCAGAAAGCAAGTCATCAACATGATTGATACCAGCATAAGTAGAATTTAAACCCTACTAATAAATTTGGTAATTTTATAAATGCGAGATTTTTATAATTCTGCAGGCTAAACCGTAGGTGATACAAATTTCTAAATGTCCTTATTATTACTTAAGACGTCGTTCTATGCAGCTAAAATGAGTTTAAATCGAATTTATTAATTTTTGGTAATTTTAAAAAAGACAGATTTTTATAATTGCCAGATTAAAAATGCGAGATTTTTATAATTGCCCAGGCTAATCTGTAGGAGATACAAATTTCTAAATATGTTTATTATGGTTTCAGACGTCGTTCTATGCAGCTAAAATGAGTTTAAATCGAATTTATTAATTTTTGGTAATTTTATAAATGCGAGATTTTTATAATTCCCCAGGCTAAACCGTAGGTGATAAAAATTTCTAAATGTCCTTATTATTATTTAAGACGTCGTTCTATGCAGCTAAAATGAGTTTAAGCCGAATTTATTAATTTTTGGTAATTTTAAAAAAGACAGATTTTTATAATTGCCAGATTAAAAATGCGAGATTTTTATAATTGCCCAGGCTAAACTGTAGGAGATACAAATTTCTAAATATGCTTATTATGGTTTCAGACGTCGTTCTATGCAGCTAAAAGGAATTTAAAACGAATTTATTAATTTTTGGTAATTTTATAAATGCGAGATTTTTATAATTCTGCAGGCTAAACCGTAGGTGATACAAATTTCTAAATGTCCTTATTATTACTTAAGACGTCGTTCTATACAGCTAAAATGAGTTTAAATCGTTTTTATTAATTTTTGGTAATTTTAAAAAAGAGAGATTTTTATAATTGCCTGATTAAAAATGCGAGATTTTTATAATTGCCCAGGTTAAACTGTAGGAGATACAAATTTCTAAATATGCTTATTATGGTTTCAGACGCCGTTCTATACAGCTAAAATGAATTTAAATCGAATTTATTAATTTTTGGTAATTTTATAAATGCGAGATTTTTATAATTCTGCAGGCTAAACCGTAGGTGATACAAATTTCTAAATGTCCTTATTATTCCTTAAGGCGTCGTTCTATGCAGCTAAAATGAGTTTAAATCGAATTTATTAATTTTTGGTAATTTTAAAAAAGACAGATTTTAAAATTCTCGATTTTTAAAATTCCTGAGGCTAAACCGTTTGTGTTACGAACTTCTAAATGTGCTTTTTAGGTAGAAAGCAAGCCATCAACATGATTGATACCAGCATAAGTAGAATTTGAACCCTACTACTAAATTTAGCTATTTTTAAAATTCTTGACTTTTAAAATTCACGAGGCTAAACCGTTTGTGTTACGAACTTCTAAATGTGCTTTTTAGATAGAAAGCAAGCTAGCTACATGATTGAAACGAGTTTAAGGAGAATTTAAAACCTACTACTAAAATTACCTATTTTTAAAATTCTCGATTTTTAAAATTCCTGAGGCTAAACCGTTTGTGTTACGAACTTCTAAATGTGCTTTTTAGGCAGAAAGCAAGCCATCTACATGATTGATACCAGCATAAGTAGAATTTAAACCCTACTACTAAATTTAGCTATTTTTAAAATTCACGATTTTTAAAATTCCCGAGGCTAAACGGTTTGTGTTACGAACTTCTTAATATGAATTTTACACAGAAAGCAAGCTATCTACATGATTGAAACGAGTTTAAGGAGAATTTAAAACCTACTACTAAAATTAGCTATTTTTAAAATTCTCGATTTTTAAAATTCCTGAGGGTAAACCGTTTGTCTTACGAACTTCTAAATGTGCTTTTTAGGCAGAAAGCAAGCTATCTACATGATTGATACCAGCATAAGAAGAATTTAAATTCTACTACTAAATTTACCTATTTTTAAAATTCTCGATTTTTAAAATTCCTGGGACTAAACCGTTTGTGCTACGAACTTCTAAATGTGCTTTTTAGACAGAAAGCAAGCCATCTACGTGATTGAAACGAGTTTTAGAAGAATTTAAAACCTACTAGTAAATTTACCTATTTTTAAAATTCTCGATTTTTAAAATTCCTGAGGCTAAACCGTTTGTGTTACGAACTTCTAAATGTGCTTTTTAGGCAGAAAGCAAGCCATCTACATGATTGATACCAGCATAAGTAGAATTTAAACCCTACTACTAAATTTAGCTATTTTTAAAGTTCTTGACTTTTAAAATTCCTGATGCTAAACCGTTTGTGTTACGAACTTCTAAATGTGCTTTTTAGATAGAAAGCAAGCCAAATACATGATTGAAACGAGTTTAAGAAGAATTTAAAACCTACTACGAAATTTAGCTATTTTTAAAATTCTCGATTTTTAAAATTCCTGAGGCTAAACCGTTTGTGTTACGAACTTCTAAATGTGCTTTTTAGATAGAAAGCAAGCTAGCTACATGATTGAAACGAGTTTAAGAAGAATTTAAAACCTACTACGAAATTTAGCTATTTTTAAAATTCTCGATTTTTAAAATTCCTGAGGCTAAACCGTTCGTGTTATGAACTTCTACATGAGCTATTTAGGCAGAAAACAAGCCATCTACGTGATTGATACCAGCATAAGTAGAATTTAAACCCTACTACTAAATTTAGCTATTTTTAAAAGTCACGATTTTTAAAATTCCCGAGGCTAACCCGTTTGTGTTACGAACTTCTACATGAGCTTTTTAGGCAGAAAGCAAGCCATCTACATGATTGATACCAGCATAAGTAGAATTTATACCCTACTACTAAATTTAGCTATTTTTAAAATTCTTGAGTTTTAATATTCCTGATGCTAAACCGTTTGTGTTACGAACTTCTAAATGTGCTTTTTCGATAGAAAGCAAACTAGCTACATGATTGAAACGAGTTTAAGAAGAATTTAAAACCTACTACTAAATTTAGCTATTTTTAAAATTATCGATTTTTAAAATTCCTGGGGCTAAACCGTTGGTGCTACGAACTTCTAAATGTGCTTTTTAGACAGAAAGCAAGCCATCTACATGATTGATACCAGCATAAGTAGAATTTAAACCCTACTAATAAATTTAGCTATTTTTAAAATTCTCGATTTTTAAAATTCCTGAGGCTAAACCGTTTGTGTTACGAACTTCGTAATATGCATTTTACACAGAAAGCAAGCTATCTACATGACTGAAACGAGTTTAAAAAGAATTTAAAGCCTACTACTTAAATTAGTTATTTTTAAAATTCTCGATTTTTAAAATTCCTGAGGCTAAACCGTTTGTGTTACGAACTTCTAAATGTGCTTTTTAGGCAGAAAGCAAGCCATCTACATGATTGATACCAGCATAAGTAGAATTTAAACCCTACTACTAAATTTAGCTATTTTTAAAATTCACGATTTTTAAAATTCCCGAGGCTAACCCGTTTGTGTTACGAACTTCTAAATGTGCTTTTTAGGCAGAAAGCAAGTCAACTACATGATTGATACCAGCATAAGTAGAATTTAAACCCTACTACTAAATTTAGCTATTTTTAAAAATCACGATTTTTAAAATTCCCGAGGCTAAACCGTTTGTGTTACGAACCTCTGCATGAGCTTTTTAGGCAGAAAGCAAGCCATCTACATGATTGATACCAGCATAAGTAGAATTTAGACCCTACTACTAAATTTAGCTATTTTTAAAATTCACGATTTTTAAAATTCCCGAGGCTAACCCGTTTCTGTTACGAACTTCTAAATGTGCTTTTTAGGCAGAAAGCAAGTCAACTACATGATTGATACCAGCATAAGTAGAATTTAAACCCTACTACTAAATTTAGCTATTTTTAAAAATCACGATTTTTAAAATTCCCGAGGCTAAACCGTTTGTGTTACGAACTTCTACGTGAGCTTTTTAGGCAGAAAGCAAGCCATCTACATGATTGATACCAGCATAAGTAGAATTTAAAACCTACTACTAAATTTAGCTATTTTTAAAATTATCGATTTTTAAAATTCCTGGGGCTAAACCGTTGGTGCTACGAACTTCTAAATGTGCTTTTTAGACAGAAAGCAAGCCATCTACATGATTGAAACGTGTTTAAGAAGAATTTAAAACCTACTACTAAATTTAGCTATTTTTAAAATTCTCGATTTTTAAAATTCCTGAGGCTAAACCGTTTGTGTTACGAACTTCTAAATGTGCTTTTTAGGCAGAAAGCAAGCCATCAACATGATTTATACCAGCATAAGTAGAATTTAAACCCTACTAATAAATTTAGCTATTTTTAAAATTCTTGACTTTTAAAATTCCCGAGGCTAAACTGTTTGTGTTACGAACTTCTAAAAGTGCTTTTTAGGCAGAAAGCAAGCCATCTACATGATTGATACCAGCATAAGTAGAATTTAAACCCTACTAATAAATTTAGCTATTTTTAAAATTCTTGACTTTTAAAATTCCCGAGGCTAAACCGTTTGTGTTACGAACTTCTGAGTGTGCTTTTTAGGCAGAAAGCAAGCCATCAACATGTTTGATACCAGCATAAGTAGAATTTAAACCCTACTACTAAATTTAGCTATTTTTAAAATTCTTGACTTTTAAAATTCCCGAGGCTAAACCGTTTGTGTTACGAACTTCTAAATGTGCTTTTTAGGTAGAAAGCAAGCCATCTACATGATTGATACCAGCATAAGTAGAATTTAAACCCTACTAATAAATTTAGTTATTTTTAACGTTCTCGATTTTTAAAATTCCTGAGGCTAAACCGTTTGTGTTACGAACTTCTTAATATGCATTTTACACGGAAAGCAAGCTATCTACATGATTGAAACGAGTTTAAGAAGAATTTAAAACCTACTACTAAAATTAGCAATTTTTAATATTCTCGATTTTTAGAATTCCTGAGGCTAAACCGTTTGTGTTACGAACTTCTAAA
Source organism: Melanotus villosus (assembly GCA_963082815.1). NCBI lineage: Eukaryota > Metazoa > Arthropoda > Insecta > Coleoptera > Elateridae > Melanotus > Melanotus villosus. The sequence goes on from OY720425.1 coordinate 22,929,518, forward strand.
TGTGCTTTTTAGGCAGAAAGCAAGCCATCTACATGATTGATACCAGCATAAGTAGAATTTAAACCCTACTACTAAATTTAGCTATTTTTAAAATTCACGATTTTTAAAATTCCCGAGGCTAAACCGTTTGTGTTACGAACTTCTACATGAGCTTTTTAGGCAGAAAGCAAGCCATCTACATGATTGATACCAGCATAAGTAGAATTTAGACCCTACTACTAAATTTAGCTATTTTTAAAATTCACGATTTTTAAAATTCCCGAGGCTAACCCGTTTGTGTTCCGAACTTCTAAATGTGCTTTTTAGGCAGAAAGCAAGCCAACTACATGATTGATACCAGCATAAGTAGAATTTAAAACCTACTACTAAGATTAGCTATTTTTAATATTCTCGATTTTTAAAATTCCTGAGGCTAAACCGTTTGTGTTACGAACTTCTACTTGAGCAGGCAGAAAACAAGCCATCTACGTGATTGATACCAGCATAAGTCAAATTTAAACCCTACTACTAAATTTAGCTATTTTTAAAATTCACGATTTTTAAAATTCCCGAGGCTAACCCGTTTGTGTTACGAACTTCTACAGGAGCTTTTTTGGCAGAAAGCAAGCCATCTACATGATCGATACCAGCATAAGTAGAATTTATACCCTACTACTAAATTTAGCTATTTTTAAAATTCTTGACTTTTATTATTCCTGATGCTAAACCGTTTGTGTTATGAACTTCGAAACGTGATTTTTAGATAGAAAGCAAGCTAGCTACATGATTGAAACGAGTTTAAGAAGAATTTAAAATCTACTACTAAATTTATTTATTTTTAAAATTCTCGATTTTTAAAATTCCTTGGGCTAAACCGTTTGTGCTACGAACTTCTAAATGTGCTTTTTAGACAGAAAGCAAGCCATCTACATGATTGAAACGAGTTTAAGAAGAATTTAAAACCTACTACTAAATTTAGCTATTTTTAAAATTCTCGATTCTTAAAATTCCTGAGGCTAAACCGTTTGTGTTACGAACTTCTAAATGTGCTTTTTAGGCAGAAAGCAAGCCATCTACATGATTGATACCAGCATAAGTAGAATTTAAACCCCACTACTAAATTTAGCTATTTTTAAAATTCTTGACTTTTAAAATTCCCGAGGCTAAACCGTTTGTGTTACGAACTTCTAAATGTGCTTTTTAGGCAGAAAGCAAGCCATCTACATGATTGATACCAGTATAAGTAGAATTTAAACTCTACTAATAAATTTAGCTTTTTTTTAAAGTTCTCGATTTTTAAAATTCCTGAGGCTAAACCGTTTTTAAAATTCACGATTTTTAAAATTCCCGAGGCTAAACCGTTTGTTTTAGGAACTTCATAATATGCATTTTACACAGAAAGCAAGCTATCTACATGATTGAAACGAGTTTAAGAAGAATTTAAAACCTACTACTAAAATTAGCTATTTTTAAAATTCTCGATTTTTAAAATTCCTGAGGCTAAACCGTTTGTGTTACGAACTTCTAAATGTGCTTTTTAGGCAGAAAGCAAGCCATCTACATGACTGATACCAGCATAAGTAGAATTTAAACCCTACTACCAAATTTAGCTATTTTTATAATTCTTGACTTTTAAAATTCCTGATGCTAAACCGTTTGTGTTACGAACTTCTAAATTTGCTTTTTAGATAGAAAGCAAGCCAACTACATGATTGAAACGAGTTTAAAACCCTTTCTCTGCTACTCCAGAAAGGCATCCTTACCCAGAAGCTGACCATACCGACGACCCGCCCCACTAGCGTCCATACGCAAGCACGTACGAAAAAATCCGAAACGGCAAAAGTTTTTAGATGCCCAGATGTCTTGGCTACACGCTACTCCATGAACATAGCACTTCACGCCAACCTGATTTTGTGCTGGTGTATAGAATTTAAATTGGTAGGTGCACAGATCCGTGCCACGCGCACTGCGTGTAGAACCATCGCGGCACGAATCCGTGTCATACGCAGTGAAAGGGTTAGTGCCGTTTCACATGGAGCGTATGATACGGACGGATCGTCAGGACGTATAACCAAACGCCATGTGTTTGTGTTTAAATGAGTAATTTCACATGAATCGCGTATGATCCGTCCGCGTGATTTGGTACGACGGCCATACGTCGAGCCCTTGCGTCGTCGTATTGTCAGCGCGCGCACGGGCCGTTGTTTATAATGAGTAGCTTCACATGAGAACTGATGGTCCGTTGCGTACCATCTCGCCTAGTTGTCGGATTTGCCATGTTCTAGTAAACACGTGACCGTCTAGCTCTAGTACATAATATATTGCACCACCGGCACCGCCATGAATTATAAAATAGATACGGAAATATTAATTTGCACAATAGAAAATCAAAGGAGCATATATTCTATTACGTCGATACATTGTCAAATGAACATCCCCATAATCAGTAAGAATGGCAACAGCGACTTGTCGGTTGCTGACCATACGATATGCATGTGAAAAGGCGTAAGTCGCGTATGGAAATGGCTCGCATGGTCAGCGCTGACGATCCGTTCGGATCATACGCTCCATGTGAAACGGCACTTAAGAAGAATTTAAAACCTACTACTAAATTTAGCTATTTTTAAAATTCTCGATTTTTAAAATTCCTGGGGCTAAACCGTTTGTGTTACGAACTTCTAAATGTGCTTTTTAGATAGAAAGCAAGCTAGCTACATGATTGAAACGAGTTTAAGAAGAATTTAAAACCTACTACTAAATTTAGCTATTTTTAAAATTTTCGATTTTTAAAATCCCTGAGGCTAAACCGTTTGTTTTACGAACTTCTAAATGTGCTTTTTAGATAGAAAGCAAGCTAGCTACATGATTGAAACGAGTTTAAGAAGAATTTAAAACCTACTACTAAATTTAGCTTTTTTAAAATTCACGATTTTTAAAATTCCTGAGGCTAAACCGTTTGTGTTACGAACTTCTACATGAGCTTTTTAGGCAGAAAACAAGCCATCTACGTGATTGATACCAGCATAAGTAGAATTTAAACCCTACTACTAAATTTAGCTATTTTTAAAATTCTTGACTTTTAATATTCCTGATGCAAAACCGTTTGTGTTACGAACTTCTAAATGTGCTTTTTATGCAGAAAGCAAGCCATCTACATGATTGATACCAGCATAAGTAGAATTTAAACCCTACTACTAAATTTAGCTATTTTTAAAATTCACGATTTTTAAAATTCCCGAGGCTAAACCGTTTGTGTTACGAACTTCGTAATATGCATTTTACACGGAAAGCAAGCTATCTACATGATTGAAACGAGTTTAAGAAGAATTTAAAACCTACTACTAAAATTAGCAATTTTTAATATTCTCGATTTTTAGAATTCCTGAGGCTAAACCGTTTGTGTTACGAACTTCTAAATGTGCTTTTTAGGCAGAAAGCAAGCCATCTACATGATTGATACCAGCATAAGTAGAATTTAAACCCTACTACTAAATTTAGCTATTTTTAAAATTCACGATTTTTAAAATTCCCGAGGCTAAACCGTTTGTGTTACGAACTTCTACATGAGCTTTTTAGGCAGAAAGCAAGCCATCTACATGATTGATACCAGCATAAGTAGAATTTAAACCCTACTACTAAATTTAGCTATTATTAAAATTCACGATTTTTAAAATTCCCGAGGCTAACCCGTTTGTGTTACGAACTTCTAAATGTGCTTTTTAGTCAGAAAGCAAGCTATCTAAATGATTGATACCAGCATAAGTAGAATTTAAATTCTACTACTAAATTTAGCTAATTTTAAAGATAGCTAAATTTAGTAGTATGGTTTAAATTCTACTTATGCTGGTATCAATCATGTAGATGGCTTGATTTCTGCCTAAAAAGCACATTTAGAAGTTCGTAACACAAACGGTTTAGCATCAGGAATTTTAAAAGTCAAGAACTTTAAAAATAGCTAAATTTAGTAGTAGGGTTTAAATTCTACTTATGCTGGTATCAATCATGTAGATGGCTTGCTTTCTGCCTAAAAAGCACATTTAGAAGTTCGTAACACAAACGGTTTAGCCTCAGGAATTGTAAAAAACGAGAATTTTAAAAATAGCTAATTTTAGTAGTAGGTTTTAAATTTTCCTTAAACTCGATTCAATCATGTAGATAGCTTGCTTTCTGTGTAAAATTCATATTAAGAAGTTCGTAACACAAACGGTTTAGCCTCGGGAATTTTAAAAATCGTGAATTTTAAAAATAGCTAAATTTAGTAGTAGGGTTTAAATTCTACTTATGCTGGTATCAATTATGTAGATGCCTTGCTTTCTGCCTAAAAAGCACATTTAGAAGTTAGTAACACAAACGGTTTAGCCTCAGCAATTTTAAAAATCGAGAATTTTAAAAATAGCTAATTTTAGTAGTAGGTTTTAAATTCTTTTTAAACTCGTTTCAGTCATGTAGATAGCTTGCTATCTGTGTAAAATGCATATTAAGAAGTTCGTAACACAAACGGTTTAGCCTCAAGGATTTTAAAAATCGAGAATTTTAAAAATAGCTAAATTTATTAGTAGGGTTTAAATTCTACTTATGCTGGTATCAATTATGTAGATGGCTTGCTTTCTGCCTAAAAAGCACATTTAGAAGTTCGTAACACAAACGGTTTAGCCTCGTGAATTTTAAAAGTCAAGAATTTTAAAAATAGCTAAATTTATTAGTAGGGTTCAAATTCTACTTATGCTGGTATCAATCATGTTGATGGCTTGCTTTCTGCCTAAAAAGCACATTTAGAAATTCATGGCACAAACGGTTTAGCCCCAGGAATTTTAAAAATCGATAATTTTAAAAATAGCTAAATTTAGTAGTAGGTTTTAAATTCTTCTTAAACTCGTTTCAATCATGTAGCTAGCTTGCTTTCTATCTAAAAAGCACATTTCGAAGTTCGTAACACAAACGGTTTAGCCCCAGGAATTTTAAAAATCAAGAATTTTAAAAATAGCTAATTTCAGTAGTAGGTTTTAAATTCTCCTTAAACTCGATTCAATCATGTAGATAGTTTGCTTTCTGTGTAAAATTCATATTAAGAAGTTCGTAACACAAACCGTTTAGCCTCGGGAATTTTAAAAATCGTGAATTTTAAAAATAGCTAAATTTAGTAGTAGGGTTTAAATTCTACTTATGCTGGTATCAATCATGTAGATGGCTTGATTTATGCCTAAAAAGCACATTTAGAAGTTCGTAACACAAACGGTTTAGCCTCAGGAATTTTAAAAATCGAGAATTTTAAAAATAGCTAAATTTAGTAGTAGGTTTTAAATTCTTCTTAAACTCGTTTCAATCATGTAGCTAGCTTGCTTTCTATCTAAAAAGCACATTTAGAAGTTCCTAACACAAACGGTTTAGCCTCAGGAATTTTAAAAATCGAGAACTTTAAAAATAGCTAAATTTAGTAGTAGGTTTTAAATTCTTTTTAAACACGTTTCAATCATATAGATGGCTTGCTTTCTGTCTAAAAAGCACATTTAGAAATTCATGGCACAAACGGTTTAGCCCCAGGAATTTTAAAAATCGATAATTTTAAAAATAGCTAAATTTAGTAGTAGGTTTTAAATTCTTCTTAAACTCGTTTCAATCATGTAGCTAGCTTGCTTTCTATCTAAAAAGCACATTTCGAAGTTCGTAACACAAACGGTTTAGCCCCAGGAATTTTAAAAATCAAGAATTTTAAAAATAGCTAATTTTAGTAGTAGGTTTTAAATTCTCCTTAAACTCGATTCAATCATGTAGATAGCTTGCTTTCTGTGTAAAATTCATATTAAGAAGTTCGTAACACAAACCGTTTAGCCTCGGGAATTTTAAAAATCGTGAATTTTAAAAATAGCTAAATTTAGTAGTAGGGTTTAAATTCTACTTATGCTGGTATCAATCATGTAGATGGCTTGATTTATGCCTAAAAAGCACATTTAGAAGTTCGTAACACAAACGGTTTAGCCTCAGGAATTTTAAAAATCGAGAATTTTAAAAATAGCTAAATTTAGTAGTAGGTTTTAAATTCTTCTTAAACTCGTTTCAATCATGTAGCTAGCTTGCTTTCTATCTAAAAAGCACATTTAGAAGTTCCTAACACAAACGGTTTAGCCTCAGGAATTTTAAAAATCGAGAACTTTAAAAATAGCTAAATTTAGTAGTAGGTTTTAAATTCTTCTTAAACTCGTTTCAATCATGTAGCTAGCTTGCTTTCTATCTAAAAAGCACATTTAGAAGTTCGTAACACAAACGGTTTAGCCTCAGGAATTTTAAAAATCGTAAATTTTAAAAATAGCTAAATTTAGTAGTAGGGTTTAAATTCTACTTATGCTGGTATCAATCATGTAGATGGCTTGATTTCTGCCTAAAAAGCACATTTAGAAGTTCGTAACACAAACGGTTTAGCATCAGGAATTTTAAAAGTCAAGAACTTTAAAAATAGCTAAATTTAGTAGTAGGGTTTAAATTCTACTTATGCTGGTATCAATCATGTAGATGGCTTGCTTTCTGCCTAAAAAGCACATTTAGAAGTTCGTAACACAAACAGTTTAGCCTCAGGAATTGTAAAAAACGAGAATTTTAAAAATAGCTAATTTTAGTAGTAGGTTTTAAATTCTCCTTAAACTCGTTTCAATCATGTAGATAGCTTGCTTTCTATCTAAAAAGCACATTTAGAAGTTCATAACACAAACGGTTTAGCCTCAGGAATTTTAAAAATCGAGAATTTTAAAAATAGCTAAATTTAGTAGTAGGTTTTAAATTCTTCTTAAACTCGTTTCAATCATGTAGCTAGCTTGCTTTCTATCTAAAAAGCACATTTAGAAGTTCGTAACACAAACGGTTTAGCATCAGGAATATTAAAAGTCAAGAATTTTAAAAATAGCTAAATTTAGTAGTAGGGTATAAATTCTACTTATGCTGGTATCAATCATGTAGATGGCTTGCTTTCTGTCTCAAAAGCTCATGTAGAAGTTCGTAACACAAACGGTTTAGCCTCAGGAATTTTAAAAATCGTGAATTTTAAAAATAGCTAAATTTAGTAGTAGGTTTTAAATTCTTCTTAACCTCGTTTCAATCATGTAGTTGGCTTGCTTTCTATCTAAAAAGCACATTTAGAAGTTCGTAACACAAACGGTTTAGCATCAGGTATTTTAAAAGTCAAGAATTGTAAAAATTGCTAAATTTAGTAGTAGTACTGTTTAAATTCTATTTATGCTGGTATCAATCATGTAGATGGCTTGCTTTCTGCCTAAAAAGCTCATGTAGAAGTTCGTAACACAAACGGTTTAGCCTCAGGAATTTTAAAAATCGAGAATATTAAAAACAGCTAATTTTAGTAGTAGGTTTTAAATTCTTCTTAAACTCGTTTCAATCATGTAGATAGCTTGCTTTCTGTGTAAAATGCATATTAAGAAGTTCGTAACACAAACGGTTTCGCCTCGGGAATTTTAAAAATCGTGAATTTTAAAAATAGCTAAATTTAGCAGTAGGGTTTAAATTCTACTTATGCTGGTATCAATCATGTAGATGCCTTGCTTTCTGCCTAAAAAGCACATTTAGAAGTTCGTAACACAAACGGTTTAGCCTCAGGAATTTTAAAAATCGAGAATTTTAAAAATAGCTAATTTTAGTAGTAAGTTTTAAATTCTTTTTAAACTCGTTTCAGTCATGTAGATAGCTTGCTTTCTGTGTAATATGCATATTAAGAAGTTCGTAACACAAACGGTTTAGCCTCAGGAATTTTAAAAGTCGAGAATTTTAACAATATCTAAATTTATTAGTAGGATTTAAATTCTACTTATGCTGGTATCAATCATGTTGATGGCTTGCTTTCTGCCTAAAAAGCACATTTAGAAGTTCGTAACACAAACGGTTTAGCCTCAGGAATTTTAAAAATCGAGAATTTTAAAAATAGCTAAATTTAGTAGTAGGTTTTAAATTCTTCTTAAACTCGTTTCAATCATGTAGCTAGCTTGCTTTCTATCTAAAAAGGACATTTAGAAGTACGTAACACAAACGGTTTAGCCTCAGGAATTTTAAAAATTGAGAACTTTAAAAATAGCTAAATTTAGTAGTAGGTTTTAAATTCTTCTTAAACTCGTTTCAATCATGTAGATAGCTTGCTTTCTGTGTAAAATTCATATTAAGAAGTTCGTAACACAAACGGTTTAGCCTCGGGAATTTTAAAAATCGTGAATTTTAAAAATAGCTAAATTTAGTAGTAGGGTTTAAATTCTACTTATGCTGGTATCAATCATGTAGATGGCTTGCTTTCTGCCTAAAAAGCACATTTAGAAGTTAGTAACACAAACGGTTTAGCCTCAGCAATTTTATAAATCGAGAATTTTAAAAATAGCTAATTTTAGTAGTAGGTTTTAAATTCTTTTTAAACTCGTTTCAGTCATGTAGATAGCTTGCTTTCTGTGTAAAATGCATATTAAGAAGTTCGTAACACAAACGGTTTAGCCTCAGGGATTTTAAAAATCGAGAACTTTAAAAATAGCTAAATTTATTAGTAGGGTTTAAATTCTACTTATGCTGGTATCAATTATGTAGATGGCTTGCTTTCTGCCTAAAAAGCACATTTAGAAGTTCGTAACACAAACGGTTTAGCCTCAGGAATTGTAAAAAACGAGAATTTTAAAAATAGCTAATTTTAGTAGTAGGTTTTAAATTCTCCTTAAACTCGTTTCAATCATGTAGATAGCTTGCTTTCTATCTAAAAAGCACATTTAGAAGTTCGTAACACAAACGGTTTAGCCTCAGGAATTTTAAAAATCGAGAATATTAAAAACAGCTAATTTTAGTAGTATGTAGGTTTTAAATTCTTTTTAAACTCGCTTCAGTCATGTAGATAGCTTGCTTTCTGTGTAATATGCATATTAAGAAGTTCGTAACACAAACGGTTTAGCCTCAGGAATTTTAAAAGTCGAGAATTTTAAAAATATCTAAATTTATTAGTAGGGTTTAAATTCTACTTATGCTGGTATCAATCATGTTGATGCCTTGCTTTCTGCCTAAAAAGCACATTTAGAAGTTCGTAACACAAACGGTTTAGCCTCAGGAATTTTAAAAATCGAGAATTTTAAAAATAGCTAATTTTAGTAGTAAGTTTTAAATTCTTTTTAAACTCGTTTCAGTCATGTAGATAGCTTGCTTTCTGTGTAATATGCATATTAAGAAGTTCGTAACACAAACGGTTTAGCCTCAGGAATTTTAAAAGTCGAGAATTTTAAAAATATCTAAATTTATTAGTAGGGTTTAAATTCTACTTATGCTGGTATCAATCATGTTGATGGCTTGCTTTCTGCCTAAAAAGCACATTTAGAAGTTCGTAACACAAACGGTTTAGCCTCAGGAATTTTAAAAGTCAAGAATTTTAAAAATAGCTAAATTTATTAGTAGGGTTTAAATTCTACTTATGCTGGTATCAATCATGTTGATGGCTTGCTTTCTGCCTAAAAAGCACATTCAGAAGTTCGTAACACAAACGGTTTAGCCTCAGGAATTTTAAAAATCGAGAACTTTAAAAATAGCTAAATTTAGTAGTAGGTTTTAAATTCTTCTTAAAATCGTTTCAATCACGTAGATGGCTTGCTTTCTGTCTAAAAGGCACATTTAGAAGTTCGTAGCACAAACGGTTTAGCCCCAGGAATTTTAAAAATCGAGAATTTTAAAAATAAATAAATATAGTAGTAGATTTTAAATTCTTCTTAAACTCGTTTCAATCATGTAGCTAGCTTGCTTTCTATCTAAAAAGCACATTTCGAAGTTCGTAACACAAACGGTTTAGCATCAGGAATATTAAAAGTCAAGAATTTTAAAAATAGCTCAATTTAGTAGTAGGGTTTAAATTCTACTTTTGCTGGTATCAATCACGTAGATGGCTTGTTTTCTGCCTGCTCAAGTAGAAGTTCGTAACACAAACGGTTTAGCCCCAGGAATTTTAAAAATCGATAATTTTAAAAATAGCTAAATTTAGTAGTAGGTTTTAAATTCTTCTTAAACTCGTTTCAATCATGTAGCTAGCTTGCTTTCTATCTAAAAAGCACATTTCGAAGTTCGTAACACAAACGGTTTAGCCTCAGGAATTTTAAAAATCGAGAATTTTAAAAATAGCTAATTTTAGTAGTAGGTTTTAAATTCTCCTTAAACTCGTTTCAATCATGTAGATAGCTTGCTATCTGTGTAAAATTCATATTAAGAAGTTCGTAACACAAACCGTTTAGCCTCGGGAATTTTAAAAATCGTGAATTTTAAAAATAGCTAAATTTAGTAGTAGGGTTTAAATTCTACTTATGCTGGTATCAATCATGTAGATGGCTTGATTTCTGCCTAAAAAGCACATTTAGAAGTTCGTAACACAAACGGTGTAGCATCAGGAATATTAAAAGTCAAGAATTTTTAAAATAGCTCAATTTAGTAGTAGGGTTTAAATTTTACTTTTGCTGGTATCAATCACGTAGATGGCTTGTTTTCTGCCTGCTCAAGTAGAAGTTCGTAACACAAACGGTTTAGCCCCAGGAATTTTAAAAATCGAGAATTTTAAAAATAGCTAAATTTAGTAGTAGGTTTTAAATTCTTCTTAAACTCGTTTCAATCATGTAGCTAGCTTGCTTTCTATCTAAAAAGCACATTTAGAAGTTCGTAACACAAACGGTTTAGCCTCAGGAATTTTAAAAATCGAGAACTTTAAAAATAGCTAAATTTAGTAGTAGGTTTTAAATTCTTCTTAAACTCGTGTCAATCATGTAGCTAGCTTGCTTTCTATCTAAAAAGCACATTTAGAAGTTCGTAACAGAAACGGTTTAGCCTCAGGAATTTTAAAAATCGTACATTTTAAAAATAGCTAAATTTAGTAGTAGGATTTAAATTCTACTTATGCTGGTATCAATCACGTAGATGGCTTGATTTCTGCCTAAAAAGCACATTTAGAAGTTCGTAACACAAACGGTTTAGCATCAGGAATTTTAAAAGTCAAGAACTTTAAAAATAGCTAAATTTAGTAGTAGGGTTTAAATTCTACTTATGCTGGTATCAATCATGTAGATGGCTTGCTTTCTGCCTAAAAAGCACATTTAGAAGTTCGTAACACAAACGGTTTAGCCTCAGGAATTGTAAAAAACGAGAATTTTAAAAATAGCTAATTTTAGTAGTAGGTTTTAAAGTCTCCTTAAACTAGTTTCAATCATGTAGATAGCTTGCTTTCTGTGTAAAATTCATATTAAGAAGTTCGTAACACAAACGGTTTAGCCACGAGAATTTTAAAAATCGTGAATTTTAAAAATAGCTAAATTTAGTAGTAGGGTTTAAATTCTACTTATGCTGGTATCAATCACGTAGATGGCTTGTTTTCTGCCTAAAAAGCTGATGTAGAAGTTCGTAACACAAACGGTTTAGCCTCAGGAATTTTAAAAATCATGAATTTTAAAAATAGCTAAATTTAGTAGTAGGTTTTAAATTCTTCTTAACCTCGTTTCAATCATGTAGTTGGCTTGCTTTCTATCTAAAAAGCACATTTAGAAGTTCGTAACACAAACGGTTTAGCATCACGTATTTTAAAATTCAAGAATTTTAAAAATTGCTAAATTTAGTAGTAGTACTGTTTAAATTCTATTTATGCTGGTATCAATCATGTAGATGGCTTGCTTTCTGCCTAAAAAGCTCATGTAGAAGTTCGTAACACAAACGGTTTAGCCTCGAGAATTTTAAAAATCGTGAATTTTAAAAATAGCTAAATTTTGTAGTGCCTAACAAGCACATTTAGAAGTTCGTAACACAAACGGTTTAACCTCAGGAATTTTAAAAATCGAGAATTTTAAAAATAGCTAAATTTAGTAGTAGGGTTCAAATTCTACTTATGCTGGTATCAATCATGTTGATGGCTTGCTTTCAGCCTAAAAAGCACATTTAGAAGTTCGTAACACAAACGGTTTAACCTCAGGAATTTTAAAAATCGAGAATTTTAAAAATAGCTAAATTTAGTAGTAGGTTTTAAATTCTTCTTAAACACGTTTCAATCATGTAGATAGCTTGCTTTCTGTCTAAAAAGCACATTTAGAAATTCCTGGCACAAACGGTTTAGCCCCAGGAATTTTAAAAATCGATAATTTTAAAAATAGCTAAATTTAGTAGTAGGTTTTAAATTCTTCTTAAACTCGTTTCAATCATTTAGCTAGCTTGCTTTCTATCTAAAAAGCACATTTCGAAGTTCGTAACACAAACGGTTTAGCCCCAGGAATTTTAAAAATCGAGAATTTTAAAAATAGCTAATTTTAGTAGTAGGTTTTAAATTCTCCTTAAACTCGATTCAATCATGTAGATAGCTTGCTTTCTGTGTAAAATTCATATTAAGAAGTTCGTAACACAAACCGTTTAGCCTCGGGAATTTTAAAAATCGTGAATTTTAAAAATAGCTAAAGTTTGTAGTAGGGTTTAAATTCTACTTATGCTGTTATCAATCATGTAGATGGCTTGATTTCTGCCTAAAAAGCACATTTAGAAGTTCGTAACACAAACGGTTTAGCCTCAGGAATTTTTAAATCGAGAATATTAAAAACAGCTAATTTTAGTAGTAGGTTTTAAATTCTTCTTAAACTCGTTTCAATCATGTAGATAGCTTGCTTTCTGTGTAAAATGCATATTAAGAAGTTCGTAACACAAACGGTTTAGCCTCAGGAATTTTAAAAGTCGAGAATTTTAAAAATATCTAAATTTATTAGTAGGGTTTAAATTCTACTTATGCTGGTATCAATCATGTTGATGGCTTGCTTTCTGCCTAAAAAGCACATTTAGAAGTTCGTAACACAAATGGTTTAGCCTCGGGAATTTTAAAAGTCAAGAATTTTAAAAATAGCTAAATTTATTAGTACGGTTTAAATTCTACTTATGCTGGTATCAATCTTGTTGATGGCTTGCTTTCTGCCTAAAAAGCACATTCAGAAGTTCGTAACACAAACGGTTTAGCCTCAGGAATTTTAAAAATCGAGAACTTTAAAAATAGCTAAATTTAGTAGTAGGTTTTAAATTCTTCTTAAAATCGTTTCAATCATGTAGATGGCTTGCTTTCTGTCTAAAAGGCACATTTAGAAGTTCGTAACCCAAACGGTTTAGCATCAGGAATATTAAAAGTCAAGAATTTTAAAAATAGCTCAATTTAGTAGTAGGGTTTAAATTCTACTTTTGCTGGTATCAATCACGTAGATGGCTTGTTTTCTGCCTGCTCAAGTAGAAGTTCGTAACACAAACGGTTTAGCATCAGGAATATTAAAAGTCAAGAATTTTAAAAATAGCTCAATTTAGTAGTAGGGTTTAAATTCTACTTTTGCTGGTATCAATCACGTAGATGGCTTGTTTTCTGCCTGCTCAAGTAGAAGTTCGTAACACAAACGGTTTAGCCCCAGGAATTTTAAAAATCGATAACTTTAAAAATAGCTAAATTTAGTAGTAGGTTTTAAATTCTTCTTAAACTCGTTTCAATCATGTAGCTAGCTTGCTTTCTATCTAAAAAGCACATTTCGAAGTTCGTAACACAAACGGTTTAGCCTCAGGAATTTTAAAAATCGAGAATTTTAAAAATAGCTAATTTTAGTAGTAGGTTTTAAATTCTCCTTAAACTCGTTTCAATCATGTAGATAGCTTGCTTTCTGTGTAAAATTCATATTAAGAAGTTCGTAACACAAACCGTTTAGCCTCGGGAATTTTAAAAATCGTGAATTTTAAAAATAGCTAAATTTAGTAGTAGGGTTTAAATTCTACTTATGCTGGTATCAATCATGTAGATGGCTTGATTTCTGCCTAAAAAGCACATTTAGAAGTTCGTAACACAAACGGTTTAGCCTCAGGAATTTTAAAAATCGAGAATTTTAAAAATAGCTAAATTAAGTAGTAGGTTTTAAATTCTTCTTAAACTCGTTTCAATCATGTAGCTAGCTTGCTTTCTATCTAAAAAGCACATTTAGAAGTTCGTAACACAAACGGTTTAGCCTCAGGGATTTTAAAAATCGAGAACTTTAAAAATAGCTAAATTTAGTAGTAGGTTTTAAATTCTTCTTAAACTCGTGTCAATCATGTAGCTAGCTTGCTTTCTATCTAAAAAGCACATTTAGAAGTTCGTAACACAAACGGTTTAGCCTCAGGAATTTTAAAAATCGTAAATTTTAAAAATAGCTAAATTTAGTAGTAGGGTTTAAATTCTACTTATGCTGGTATCAATCACGTAGATGGCTTGATTTCTGCCTAAACAGCAGATATAGAAGTTCGTAACACAAACGGTTTAGCATCAGGAATTTTAAAAGTCAAGAACTTTAAAAATAGCTAAATTTAGTAGTAGGGTTTAAATTCTACTTATGCTGGTATCAATCATGTAGATGGCTTGCTTTCTGCCTAAAAAGCACATTTAGAAGTTCGTAACACAAACGGCTTAACCTCAGGAATTGTAAAAAACGAGAATTTTAAAAATAGCTAATTTTAGTAGTAGGTTTTAAAGTCTCCTTAAACTCGTTTCAATCATGTAGATAGCTTGCTTTCTGTGTAAAATTCATATTAAGAAGTTCGTAACACAAACGGTTTAGCCTCGGGAATTTTAAAAATCGTGAATTTTAAAAATAGCTAAATTTAGTAGTAGGGTTTAAATTCTACTTATGCTGGTATCAATCATGTAGATGGCTTGCTTTCTGCCTAAAAAGCACATTTAGAAGTTAGTAGCACAAATGGTTTAGCCTCAGCAATTTTATAAATCGAGAATTTTAAAAATAGCTAATTTTAGTAGTAGGTTTTAAATTCTTTTTAAACTCGTTTCAGTCATGTAGATAGCTTGCTTTCTGTGTAAAATGCACATTAAGAAGTTCGTAACACAAACGGTTTAGCCTCAGGGATTTTAAAAATCGAGGATTTTAAAAATAGCTAAATTTAGTAGTAGGTTTTAAATTCTTCTTAAACTCGTTTCAATCATGTAGCTAGCTTGCTTTCTATCTAAAAAGGACATTTAGAAGTACGTAACACAAACGGTTTAGCCTCAGGAATTTTAAAAATCGAGAACTTTAAAAATAGCTAAATTTAGTAGTAGGTTTTAAATTCTTCTTAAACTCGTTTCAATCATTTAGATAGCTTGCTTTCTGTGTAAAATTCATATTAAGAAGTTCGTAACACAAACGGTTTAGCCTCGGGAATTTTAAAAATCGTGAATTTTAAAAACAGCTAAATTTAGTAGTAGGGTTTAAATTCTACTTATGCTGGTATCAATCATGTAGATGGCTTGCTTTCTGCCTAAAAAGCACATTTAGAAGTTAGTAACACAAACGGTTTAGCCTCAGCAATTTTATAAATCGAGAATTTTAAAAATAGCTAATTTTAGTAGTAGGTTTTAAATTCTTTTTAAACCCGTTTCAGTCATGTAGATAGCTTGCTTTCTGTGTAAAATGCATATTAAGAAGTTCGTAACACAAACGGTTTAGCCTCAGGGATTTTAAAAATCGAGAATTTTAAAAATAGCTAAATTTATTAGTAGGGTTTAAATTCTACTTATGCTGGTATCAATTATGTAGATGGCTTGCTTTCTGCCTAACAAGCACATTTAGAAGTTCGTAACACAAACGGTTTAACCTCAGGAATTTTAAAAATCGAGAATTTTAAAAATAGCTAAATTTAGTAGTAGGGTTCAAATTCTACTTATGCTGGTATCAATCATGTTGATGGCTTGCTTTCAGCCTAAAAAGCACATTTAGAAATTCCTGGCACAAACGGTTTAGCCCCAGGAATTTTAAAAATCGATAATTTTAAAAATAGCTAAATTTAGTAGTAGGTTTTAAATTCTTCTTAAACTCGTTTCAATCATTTAGCTAGCTTGCTTTCTATCTAAAAAGCACATTTCGAAGTTCGTAACACAAACGGTTTAGCCCCAGGAATTTTAAAAGTCGAGAATTTTAAAAATAGCTAATTTTAGTAGTAGGTTTTAAATTCTCCTTAAACTCGATTCAATCATGTAGATAGCTTGCTTTCTGTGTAAAATTCATATTAAGAAGTTCGTAACACAAACCGTTTAGCCTCGGGAATTTTAAAAATCGTGAATTTTAAAAATAGCTAAAGTTAGTAGTAGGGTTTAAATTCTACTTATGCTGTTATCAATCATGTAGATGGCTTGATTTCTGCCTAAAAAGCACATTTAGAAGTTCGTAACACAAACGGTTTAGCCTCAGGAATTTTAAAAATCGAGAATTTTAAAAATAGCTTTATTTAGTAGTAGGTTTTAAATTCTTCTTAAACTCGTTTCAATCATGTAGCTAGCTTGCTTTCTATCTAAAAAGCACATTTAGAAGTTCGTAACACAAACGGTTTAGCCTCAGCAATTTTATAAATCGAGAATTTTAAAAATAGGTTATTTTAGTAGTAGGTTTTAAATTCTTTTTAAACTCGTTTCAGTCATGTAGATAGCTTGCTTTCTGTGTAAAATGGATATTAAGAAGTTCGTAACACAAACGGTTTAGCCTCAGGGATTTTAAAAATCGAGAATTTTAAAAATAGCTAAATTTAGTAGTAGGGTTCAAATTCTACTTATGCTGGTATCAATCATGTTGATGGCTTGCTTTCAGCCTAAAAAGCACATTTAGAAGTTCGTAACACAAACGGTTTAACCTCAGGAATTTTAAAAATCGAGAATTTTAAAAATAGCTAAATTTAGTAGTAGGTTTTAAATTCTTCTTAAACACGTTTCAATCATGTAGATAGCTTGCTTTCTGTCTAAAAAGCACATTTAGAAATTCCTGGCACATACGGTTTAACCTCAGGAATTTTAAAAATCGAGAATTTTAAAAATAGCTAAATTTAGTAGTAGGTTTTAAATTCTTCTTAAACTCGTTTCAATCATTTAGCTAGCTTGCTTTCTATCTAAAAAGCACATTTCGAAGTTCGTAACACAAACGGTTTAGCTCCAGGAATTTTAAAAATCGAGAATTTTAAAAATAGCTAATTTCAGTAGTAGGTTTTAAATTCTCCTTAAACTCGATTCAATCATGTAGATAGCTTGCTTTCTGTGTAAAATTCATATTAAGAAGTTCGTAACACAAACCGTTTAGCCTCGGGAATTTTAAAAATCGTGAATTTTAAAAATAGCTAAAGTTAGTAGTAGGGTTTAAATTCTACTTATGCTGTTATCAATCATGTAGATGGCTTGATTTCTGCCTAAAAAGCACATTTAGAAGTTCGTAACACAAACGGTTTAGCCTCAGGAATTTTAAAAATCGAGAATTTTAAAAATAGCTAAATTTAGTAGTAGGTTTTAAATTCTTCTTAAACTCGTTTCAATCATGTAGCTAGCTTGCTTTCTATCTAAAAAGCACATTTAGAAGTTCGTAACACAAACGGTTTAGCCTCAGGAATTTTAAAAATCGTAAATTTTAAAAATAGCCAAATTTAGTAGTAGCGTTTAAATTCTACTTATGCTGGTATCAATCATGTAGATGGCTTGATTTCTGCCTAAAATGCACATTTAGAAGTTCGTAACACAAACGGTTTAGCATCAGGAATTTTAAAAGTCAAGAACCTTAAAAATAGCTAAATTTAGTAGTAGGGTTTAAATTCTACTTATGCTGGTATCAATCATGTAGATGGCTTGCTTTCTGCCTAAAAAGCACATTTAGAAGTTCGTAACACAAACGGTTTAGCCTCAGGAATTGTAAAAAACGAGAATTTTAAAAATAGCTAATTTTAGTAGTAGGTTTTAAATTCTCCTTAAACTCGTTTCAATCATGTAGATAGCTTGCTTTCTATCTAAAAAGCACATTTAGAAGTTCGTAACACAAACGGTTTAGCCTCAGGAATTTTAAAAATCGTAAATTTTAAAAATAGCTAAATTTAGTAGTAGGGTTTAAATTCTACTTATGCTGGTATCAATCATGTAGATGGCTTGATTTCTGCCTAAAAAGCACATTTAGAATTTCGTAACACAAACGGTTTAGCATCAGGAATTTTAAAAGTCAAGAACTTTAAAAATAGCTAAATTTAGTAGTAGGGTTTAAATTCTACTTATGCTGGTATCAATCATGTAGATGTCTTGCTTTCTGCCTAAAAAGCACATTTAGAAGTTCGTAACACAAACGGTTTAGCCTCAGGAATTGTAAAAAACGAGAATTTTAAAAATAGCTAATTTTAGTAGTAGGTTTTAAATTCTCCTTAAACTCGTTTCATCATGTAGATAGCTTGCTTTCTATCTAAAAAGCACATTTAGAAGTTCGTAACACAAACGGTTTAGCCTCAGGAATTTTAAAAATCGAGAACTTTAAAAATAGCTAAATTTAGTAGTAGGTTTTAAATTCTTCTTAAACTCGTTTCAATCATGTAGCTAGCTTGCTTTCTATCTAAAAAGCACATTTAGAAGTTCGTAACACAAACGGTTTAGCATCAGGAATATTAAAAGTCAAGAATTTTAAAAATAGCTAAATTTAGTAGTAGGGTATAAATTCTACTTATGCTGGTATCAATCATGTAGATGGCTTTCTTTCTGCCCCAAAAGCTCATGTAGAAGTTCGCAACACAAACGGGTTAGCCTCGGGAATTTTAAAAATCGTGAATTTTAAAAATAGCTAAATTTAGTAGTAGGGTTTAAATTCTACTTATGCTGGTATCAATCACGTAGATGGCTTGTTTTCTGCCTAAAAAGCTCATGTAGAAGTTCGTAACACAAACGGTTTAGCCTCAGGAATTTTAAAAATCGTGAATTTTAAAAATAGCTAAATTTAGTAGTAGGTTTTAAATTCTTCTTAAACTCGTTTCAATCAAGTAGCTAGCTTGCTTTCTATCTAAAAAGCACATTTAGAAGTTCGTAACACAAACGGTTTAGCCTCAGGAATTTTAAAAATCGAGAATTTTAAAAATAGCTAAATTTAGTAGTAGGTTTTAAATTGTTCTTAACCTCGTTTCAATCATGTAGTTGGCTTGCTTTCTATCTAAAAAGCACATTTAGAAGTTCGTAACACAAACGGTTTAGCATCAGGTATTTTAAAAGTCAAGAATTTTAAAAATAGCTAAATTTAGTAGTAGTACTGTTTAAATTCTATTTATGCTGGTATCAATCATGTAGATGGCTCGCTTTCTGCCTAAAAAGCACATGTAGAAGTTCGTAACACAAACGGTTTAGCCTCGAGAATTTTAAAAATCGTGAATTTTAAAAATAGCTAAAGTTAGTAGTAGGGTTTAAATTCTACTTATGCTGGTATCAATCACGTAGATGGCTTGTTTTCTGCCTAAAAAGCTCATGTAGAAGTTCGTAACACAAACGGTTTAGCTTCAGGAATTTTAAAAATCGTGAATTTTAAAAATAGCTAAATTTAGTAGTAGGTTTTAAATTCTTCTTAACCTCGTTTCAATCATGTAGTTGGCTTGCTTTCTATCTAAAAAGCACATTTAGAAGTTCGTAACACAAACGGTTTAGCATCAGGTATTTTAAAAGTCAAGAATTTTAAAAATTGCTAAATTTAGTAGTAGTACTGTTTAAATTCTATTTATGCTGGTATCAATCATGTAGATGGCTTGCTTTCTGCCTAAAAAGCTCATGTAGAAGTTCGTAACACAAACGGTTTAGCCTCGAGAATTTTAAAAATCGTGAATTTTAAAAATAGCTAAATTTAGTAGTAGGGTTTAAATTCTACTTATGCTGGTATCAATCATGTAGATGGCTTGCTTTCTGCCTAAAAAGCACATTTAGAAGTTCGTAACACAAACGGTTTAGCCTCAGGAATTTTAAAAATCGAGAATACTAAAAACAGCTAATTTTAGTAGTAGGTTTTAAATTCTTCTTAAACTCGTTTCAATCATGTAGATAGCTTGCTTTCTGTGTAAAATGCATATTAAGAAGTTCGTAACACAAACGGTTTCGCCTCGGGAATTTTAAAAATCGTGAATTTTAAAAATAGCTAAATTTAGTAGTAGGGTTTAAATTCTACTTATGCTGGTATCAATCATGTAGATGCCTTGCTTTCTGCCTAAAAAGCACATTTAGAAGTTCGTAACACAAACGGTTTAGCCTCAGGAATTTTAAAAATCGAGAATTTTAAAAATAGCTAATTTTAGTAGTAAGTTTTAAATTCTTTTTAAACTCGTTTCAGTCATGTAGATAGCTTGCTTTCTGTGTAATATGCATATTAAGAAGTTCGTAACACAAACGGTTTAGCCTCAGGAATTTTAAAAGTCGAGAATTTTAAAAATATCTAAATTTATTAGTAGGGTTTAAATTCTACTTATGCTGGTATCAATCGTGTTGATGGCTTGCTTTCTGCCTAAAAAGCACATTTAGAAGTTCGTAACACAAACGGATTAGCCTCGGGAATTTTAAAAGTCAAGAATTTTAAAAATAGCTAAATTTATTAGTAGGGTTTAAATTCTATTTATGCTGGTATCAATCATGTAGATGGCTTGCTTTCTGTCTAAAAGGCACATTTAGAAGTTCGTAGCACAAACGGTTTAGCCCCAGGAATTTTAAAAATCGAGAATTTTAAAAATAAATAAATATAGTAGTAGATTTTAAATTCTTCTTAAACTCGTTTCAATCATGTAGCTAGCTTGCTTTCTATCTAAAAAGCACATTTCGAAGTTCGTAACACAAACGGTTTAGCATCAGGAATATTAAAAGTCAAGAATTTTAAAAATAGCTCAATTTAGTAGTAGGGTTTAAATTCTACTTTTGCTGGTATCAATCACGTAGATGGCTTGTTTTCTGCCTGCTCAAGTAGAAGTTCGTAACACAAACGGTTTAGCCCCAGGAATTTTAAAAATCGATAATTTTAAAAATAGCTAAATTTAGTAGTAGGTTTTAAATTCTTCTTAAACTCGTTTCAATCATGTAGCTAGCTTGCTTTCTATATAAAAAGCACATTTCGAAGTTCGTAACACAAACGGTTTAGCCTCAGGAATTTTAAAAATCGAGAATTTTAAAAATAGCTAATTTTAGTAGTAGGTTTTAAATTCTCCTTAAACTCGTTTCAATCATGTAGATAGCTTGCTTTCTGTGTAAAATTCATATTAAGAAGTTCGTAACACAAACCGTTTAGCCTCGGGAATTTTAAAAATCGTGAATTTTAAAAATAGCTAAATTTAGTAGTAGGGTTTAAATTCTACTTATGCTGGTATCAATCATGTAGATGGCTTGATTTCTGCCTAAAAAGCACATTTAGAAGTTCGTAACACAAACGGTTTAGCCTCAGGAATTTTAAAAATCGAGAATTTTAAAAATAGCTAAATTTAGTAGTAGGTTTTAAATTCTTCTTAAACTCGTGTCAATCATGTAGCTAGCTTGCTTTCTATCTAAAAAGCACATTTAGAAGTTCGTAACACAAACGGTTTAGCATCAGGAATATTAAAAGTCAAGAATTTTAAAAATAGCTCAATTTAGTAGTAGGGTTTAAATTCTACTTTTGCTGGTATCAATCACGTAGATGGCTTGTTTTCTGCCTGCTCAAGTAGAAGTTCGTAACACAAACGGTTTAGCCCCAGGAATTTTAAAAATCGAGAATTTTAAAAATAGCTAAATTTAGTAGTAGGTTTTAAATTCTTCTTAAACTCGTTTCAATCATGTAGCTAGCTTGCTTTCTATCTAAAAAGCACATTTAGAAGTTCGTAACACAAACGGTTTAGCCTCAGGAATTTTAAAAATCGAGAACTTTAAAAATAGCTAAATTTAGTAGTAGGTTTTAAATTCTTCTTAAACTCGTGTCAATCATGTAGCTAGCTTGCTTTCTATCTAAAAAGCACATTTAGAAGTTCGTAACACAAACGGTTTAGCCTCAGGAATTTTAAAAATCGTACATTTTAAAAATAGCTAAATTTAGTAGTAGGGTTTAAATTCTACTTATGCTGGTATCAATCATGTAGATGGCTTGATTTCTGCCTAAAAAGCACATTTAGAAGTTCGTAACACAAACGGTTTAGCCTCAGGAATTTTAAAAATCGAGAATTTTAAAAATAGCTAAATTTAGTAGTAGGTTTTAAATTCTTCTTAAACTCGTTTCAATCATGTAGCTAGCTTGCTTTCTATCTAAAAAGCACATTTAGAAGTTCGTAACACAAACGGTTTAGCCTCAGGAATTTTAAAAATCGAGAACTTTAAAAATAGCTAAATTTAGTAGTAGGTTTTAAATTCTTCTTAAACTCGTGTCAATCATGTAGCTAGCTTGCTTTCTATCTAAAAAGCACATTTAGAAGTTCGTAACACAAACGGTTTAGCCTCAGGAATTTTAAAAATCGTACATTTTAAAAATAGCTAAATTTAGTAGTAGGGTTTAAATTCTACTTATGCTGGTATCAATCATGTAGATGGCTTGCTTTCTGCCTAAAAAGCACATTTAGAAGTTCGTAACACAAACGGTTTAGCCTCAGGAATTGTAAAAAACGAGAATTTTAAAAATAGCTAATTTTAGTAGTAGGTTTTAAAGTCTCCTTAAACTCGTTTCAATCATGTAGATAGCTTGCTTTCTGTGTAAAATTCATATTAAGAAGTTCGTAACACAAACGGTTTAGCCTCGGGAATTTTAAAAATCGTGAATTTTAAAAATAGCTAAATTTAGTAGTAGGGTTTAAATTCTACTTATGCTGGTATCAATCATGTTGATGGCTTGCTTTCTGCCTAAAAAGCACATTTAGAAGTTAGTAACACAAACGGTTTAGCCTCAGCAATTTTATAAATCGAGAATTTTAAAAATAGCTAAATTTAGTAGTAGGGTTCAAATTCTACTTATGCTGGTATCAATCATGTTGATGGCTTGCTTTCAGCCTAAAAAGAACATTTAGAAGTTCGTAACACAAACGGTTTAACCTCAGGAATTTTAAAAATCGAGAATTTTAAAAATAGCTAAATTTAGTAGTAGGTTTTAAATTCTTCTTAAACACGTTTCAATCATGTAGATAGCTTGCTTTCTGTCTAAAAAGCACATTTAGAAATTTCTGGCACAAACGGTTTAGCCCCAAGAATTTTAATAATCGATAATTTTAAAAATAGCTAAATTTAGTAGTAGGTTTTAAATTCTTCTTAAACTCGTTTCAATCATTTAGCTAGCTTGCTTTCTATCTAAAAAGCACATTTCGAAGTTCGTAACACAAACGGTTTAGCCCCAGGAATTTTAAAAATCGAGAATTTTAAAAATAGCTAATTTTAGTAGTAGGTTTTAAATTCTCCTTAAACTCGATTCAATCATGTAGATAGCTTGCTTTCTGTGTAAAATTCATATTAAGAAGTTCGTAACACAAACCGTTTAGCCTCGGGAATTTTAAAAATCGAGAACTTTAAAAATAGCTAAATTTAGTAGTAGGTTTTAAATTCTTCTTAAACTCGTTTCAATCATGTAGCTAGCTTGCTTTCTATCTAAAAAGCACATTTAGAAGTTCGTAACACAAACGGTTTAGCATCAGGAATATTAAAAGTCAAGAATTTTAAAAATAACTAAATTTAGTAGTAGGGTATAAATTCTACTTAAGCTGGTATCAATCATGTAGATGGCTTTCTTTCTGGCTCAAAAGCTCATGTAGAAGTTCGTAACACAAACGGGTTAGCCTCGGGAATTTTAAAAATCGTGAATTTTAAAAATAGCTAAATTTAGTAGTAGGGTTTAAATTCTACTTATGCTGGTATCAATCACGTAGATGGCTTGTTTTCTGCCTAAAAAGCTCATGTAGAAGTTCGTAACACAAACGGTTTAGCCTCAGGAATTTTAAAAATCGTGAATTTTAAAAATAGCTAAGTTTAGTAGTAGGTATTAAATTCTTCTTAAACTCGTTTCAATCAAGTAGCTAGCTTGCTTTCTATCTAAAAAGCACATTTAGAAGTTCGTAACACAAACGGTTTAGCCTCAGGAATTTTAAAAATCGAGAATTTTAAAAATAGCTAAATTTAGTAGTAGGTTTTAAATTCTTCTTAACCTCGTTTCAATCATGTAGTTGGCTTGCTTTCTATCTAAAAAGCACATTTAGAAGTTCGTAACACAAACGGTTTAGCATCAGGTATTTTAAAAGTCAAGAATTTTAAAAATAGCTAAATTTAGTAGTAGTACTGTTTAAATTCTATTTATGCTGGTATCAATCATGTAGATGGCTTGCTTTCTGCCTAAAAAGCTCATGTAGAAGTTCGTAACACAAACGGTTTAGCCTCGAGAATTTTAAAAATCGTGAATTTTAAAAATAGCTAAATTTAGTAGTAGGGTTTAAATTCTACTTATGCTGGTATCAATCACGTAGATGGCTTGTTTTCTGCCTAAAAAGCTCATGTAGAAGTTCGTAACACAAACGGTTTAGCCTCAGGAATTTTAAAAATCGAGAATATTAAAAACAGCTAATTTTAGTAGTAGGTTTTAAATTCTTCTTAAACTCGTTTCAATCATGTAGATAGCTTGCTTTCTGTGTAAAATGCATATTAAGAAGTTCGTAACACAAACGGTTTCGCCTCGGGAATTTTAAAAATCGTGAATTTTAAAAATAGCTAAATTTAGTAGTAGGGTTTAAATTCTACTTATGCTGGTATCAATCATGTAGATGGCTTGCTTTCTGCCTAAAAAGCACATTTAGAAGTTCGTAACACAAACGGTTTAGCCTCAGGAATTTTAAAAATCGAGAATATTAAAAACAGCTAATTTTAGTAGTAGGTTTTAAATTCTTCTTAAACTCGTTTCAATCATGTAGATAGCTTGCTTTCTGTGTAAAATGCATATTAAGAAGTTCGTAACACAAACGGTTTCGCCTCGGGAATTTTAAAAATCGTGAATTTTAAAAATAGCTAAATTTAGTAGTAGGGTTTAAATTCTACTTATGCTGGTATCAATCATGTAGATGCCTTGCTTTCTGCCTAAAAAGCACATTTAGAAGTTCTTAACACAAACGGTTTAGCCTCAGGAATTTTAAAAATCGAGAATTTTAAAAATAGCTAATTTTAGTAGTAAGTTTTAAATTCTTTTTAAACTCGTTTCAGTCATGTAGATAGCTTGCTTTCTGTGTAATATGCATATTAAGAAGTTCGTAACACAAACGGTTTAGCCTCAGGAATTTTAAAAGTCGAGAATTTTAAAAATATCTAAATTTATTAGTAGGGTTTAAATTCTGCTTATGCTGGTATCAATCATGTTGATGGCTTGCTTTCTGCCTAAAAAGCACATTTAGAAGTTCGTAACACAAACGGTTTAGCCTCGGGAATTTTAAAAGTCAAGAATTTTAAAAATAGCTAAATTTATTAGTAGGGTTTAAATTCTACTTATGCTGGTATCAATCTTGATGATGGCTTGCTTTCTGCCTAAAAAGCACATTCAGAAGTTCGTAACACAAACGGTTTAGCCTCAGGAATTTTAAAAATCGAGAACTTTAAAAATATTTAAATTTAGTAGTAGGTTTTAAATTCTTCTTAAAATCGTTTCAATCATATAGATGGCTTGCTTTCTGTCTAAAAGGCACATTTAGAAGTTCGTAGCACAAACGGTTTAGCCCCAGGAATTTTAAAAATCGAGAATTTTAAAAATAAATAAATATAGTAGTAGGTTTTAAATTCTTCTTAAACACGTTTCAATCATGTAGATAGCTTGCTTTCTGTCTAAAAAGCACACTTAGAAATTCCTGGCACAAACGGTTTAGCCCCAGGAATTTTAAAAATCGATAATTTTAAAAATAGCTAAATTTAGTAGTAGGTTTTAAATTCTTCTTAAACTCGTTTCAATCATGTAGCTAGCTTGCTTTCTGTCTAAAAAGCACACTTAGAAATTCCTGGCACAAACGGTTTAGCCCCAGGAATTTTAAAAATCGATAATTTTAAAAATAGCTAAATTTAGTAGTAGGTTTTAAATTCTTCTTAAACTCGTTTCAATCATGTAGCTAGCTTGCTTTCTATCTAAAAAGCACATTTCGAAGTTCGTAACACAAACGGTTTAGCCTCAGGAATTTTAAAAATCGAGCATTTTAAAAATAGCTAATTTTAGTAGTAGGCTTTAAATTTTTCTTAAACTCGTTTCAATCATGTAGATAGCTTGCTTTCTGTGTAACATGCATATTAAGAAGTTCGTAACACAAACGGTTTAGCCTCTGGAATTTTAAAAATCGTGAATTTTAAAAATAGCTAAATTTAGTAGTAGGTTTTAAATTCTTTTTAAACTCGTTTCAATCATGTAGATAGCTTGCTTTCTGTCTAAAAAGCACATTTAGAAGTTCGTAGCACAAACGGTTTAGCCCCAGGAATTTTAAAAAACGAGAATTTTAAAAATAGCTAAATTTAGTAGTAGGTTTTAAATTCTACTTATGCTGGTATCAATCATGTAGATGGCTTGCTTTCTGCCTAAAAAGCACATTTAGAAGTTCGTAACACAAATGGTTTAGCCTCAGGAATTTTAAAAATCGAGAATTTTAAAAATAGCTAATTTTAGTAGTAGGATTTAAATTCTTTTTAAACTCGTTTCAATCATGTAGATAGCTTGCTTTCTGTGTAAAATGCATATTAAGAAGTTCGTAACACAAACGGTTTAGCCTCAGGAATTTTAAAAGTCAAGAATTTTAAAAATAGCTAAATTTAGTAGTAGGGTTTAAATTCTACTTATGCTGGTATCAATCATGTAGATGGCTTGCTTTCTGCCTAAAAAGCACATATAGAAGTTCGTAACACAAACGGTTTAGCCTCGGGAATTTTAAAAGTCAAGAATTTTAAAAATAGCTAAATTTAGTAGTAGGGTTTAAATTCTACTTATGCTGGTATCAATCATGTTGATGGCTAGCTTTCTGCCTAAAAAGCACATTTAGAAGTTCGTAACACAAACGGTTTAGCCTCAGAAATTTTAAAAATCGAGAATTTTAAAAATAGCTAATTTTAGAAGTAGGTTTTAAATTCTTTTTAAACTCATGTCGGTCATGCAGATAGCTTGCTTTCTGTGTAAAATGCATGTTAAGAAGTTCGTAACACAAACGGTTTAGCCTCAGGAATTTTAAAAATCGAGAATTTTAAAAATAGCTAAATTTATTAGTAGGGTTTAAATTCTACTTAAGCTGGTATCAATCATGTAGATGGCTTGCTTTCTGCCTAAAAAGGACATTTAGAAGTTCGTAACACAAACGGTTTAGCCTCGGGAATTTTAAAAGGCAAGAATTTTAAAAATAGCTAAATTTAGTAGTAGGGTTTAAATTCTACTTATGCTGGTATCAATCATGTTGATGGCTAGCTTTTTTGCCTAAAAAGCACATTTAGAAGTTCGTAACACAAACGGTTTAGCCTCAGGAATTTTAAAAATCGAGAATTTTAAAAATTGCTAAATTTAGTAGTAGGTTTTAAATTCTTCTTAAACTCGTTTCAATCATGTAGATGCCTTACTTTCTATCTAAAAAGCACATTTAGAAGTTCGTAACACAAACGGTTTAGTCTCAGGTATTTTAAAAATCGAGAATTTTAAAAATAGCAAAATTTAGTAGTAGGTTTTAAATTCATCTTATACTCGTTTCAATCATGTAGCTAGCTTGCTTTCTATCTAAAAAGCACATTTAGAAGTTCGTAGCACAAACGGTTTAGCCCCAGGAATTTTAAAAATCGAGAACTTTAAAAATTGCTAAATTTAGTAGTAGGTAGCTAAATTTAGTAGTAGGTTTTAAATGCTTCTTAAACACGTTTCAATCATGTAGATGGCTTGCTTTCTGTCTAAAAAGCACATTTAGAAGTTCGTAGCACAAACGGTTTAGCCCCAGGAATTTTAAAAATCGAGAACTTTAAAAATTGCTAAATTTAGTAGTAGGTTTTAAATTCTTCTTAAACTCGTTTCAATCATGTAGATGGCTTGCTTTCTATCTAAAAAGCACGTTTAGAAGTTCGTAACACAAACGGTTTAGCCTCAGGTATTTTAAAAATCGAGAATTTTAAAAATAGCAAAATTTAGTAGTAGGTTTTAAATTCATCTTATACTCGTTTCAATCATGTAGCTAGCTTGCTTTCTATCTAAAAAGCACATTTAGAAGTTCGTAACACAAACGGTTTAGCCTCAGGGATTTTAAAAATCGAGAATTTTAAAAATAGCAAAATTTAGTAGTAGGTTTTAAATTCTTCTTAAACTAGCTACATGATTGAAACGAGTTTAAGAAGAATTTAAAACCTACTACTAAAATTAGCTATTTTTAAAATTCTCGATTTTTAAAATTCCTGAGGCTAAACCGTTTGTGTTACGAACTTCTAAATGTGCTTTTTAGGTAGAAAGCAAGCCATCAACATGATTGATACCAGCATAAGTAGAATTTAATCCCTACTACTAAATTTAGCTATTTTTAAAATTCTTGACTTTTAAAATTCACGAGGTTAAACCGTTTGTGTTACGAACTTCTAATTGTGCTTTTTAGGCAGAAAGCAAGCCATCTACATAATTGATACCGGCATAAGTAGAATTTAAACCCTACTAATAAATTTAGCTATTTTTAAAATTCTCGATTTTTAAAATTCCTGAGGCTAAACCGTTTGTGTTACGAACTTCTTAATATGCATTTTACACAGAAATCAAGCTATCTACATGACTGAAACGAGTTTAAAAAGAATTTAAAACCTACTACTAAAATTAGCTATTTTTAAAATTCTTGATTTTTAAAATTCCTGAGGCTAAACCGTTTGTGTTACTAACTTCTAGACGTGCTTTTTAGGCAGAAAGTAAGCCATCTACATGATTGATACCAGCATAAGTAGAATTTAAACCCTACTACTAAATTTAGCTATTTTTAAAATTCGCGATTTTTAAAATTCCCGAGGCTAAACCGTTTGTGTTACGAACTTCTTAATATGAATTTTACACCGAAAGCAAGCTATCTACATGATTGAAACGAGTTTAAGGAGAATTTAAAACCTACTACTAAAATTAGCTATTTTTAAAATTCTCGATTTTTAAAATTCCTGAGGCTAAACCGTTTGTGTTACGAACTTCTAAATGTGCTTTTTAGGCAGAAAGCAAGCCATCTACATGATTTATACCAGCATAAGTAGAATTTAAACCCTACTACTAAATTTAGCTATTTTTAAAGTTCTTGACTTTTAAAATTCCTGATGCTAAACCGTTTGTGTTACGAACTTCTAAATGTGCTTTTTAGATAGAAAGCAAGCCAACTACATGATTGAAACGAGTTTAAGAAGAATTTAAAACCTACTACTAAATTTAGCTATTTTTAAAGTTCTCGATTTTTAAAATTCCTGAGGCTAAACCGTTTGTCTTACGAACTTCTAAATGTGCTTTTTAGATAGAAAGCAAGCTAGCTACATGATTGAAACGAGTTTAAGGAGAATTTAAAACCTACTACTAAAATTACCTATTTTTAAAATTCTCGATTTTTAAAATTCCTGAGGCTAAACCGTTTGTGTTACGAACTTCTAAATGTGCTTTTTAGGCAGAAAGCAAGCCATCTACATGATTTATACCAGCATAAGTAGAATTTAAACCCTACTACTAAATTTAGCTATTTTTAAAGTTCTTGACTTTTAAAATTCCTGATGCTAAACCGTTTGTGTTACGAATTTCTAAATGTGCTTTTTAGATAGAAAGCAAGCCAACTACATGATTGAAACGAGTTTAAGAAGAATTTAAAACCTACTACTAAATTTAGCTATTTTTAAAGTTCTCGATTTTTAAAATTCCTGAGGCTAAACCGTTTGTCTTACGAACTTCTAGACGTGCTTTTTAGGAAGAAAGCAAGCCATCTACATGATTGATACCAGCATAAGTAGAATTTAAACCCTACTACTAAATTTAGCTATTTTTAAAATTCACGATTTTTAAAATTCCCGAGGCTAAACCGTTTGTGTTACGAACTTCTTAATATGAATTTTACACCGAAATCAAGCTATCTACATGATTGAAACGAGTTTAAGGAGAATTTAAAACCTACTACTAAATTTAGCTATTTTTAAAATTCTTGACTTTTAATATTCCTGATGCTAAACCGTTTGTGTTACGAACTTCTAAATGTGCTTTTTCGATAGAAAGCAAACTAGCTACATGATTGAAACGAGTTTAAGAAGAATTTAAAACCTACTATTAAATTTAGCTATTTTTAAAATTATCGATTTTTAAAATTCCTGGGGCTAAACCGTTGGTGATACGAACTTCTAAATGTGCTTTTTAGACAGAAATCAAGCCATCTATATGATTGATACCAGCATAAGTAGAATTTAAACCCTACTAATAAATTTAGCTATTTTTAAAATTCTCGATTTTTAAAATTCCTGAGGCTAAACCGTTTGTGTTACGAACTTCTTAATATGCATTTTACACAGAAAGCAAGCTATCTACATGACTGAAACGAGTTTAAAAAGAATTTAAAACCTACTACTTAAATTAGTTATTTTTAAAATTCTCGATTTTTAAAATTCCTGAGGCTAAACCGTTTGTGTTACGAACTTCTAAATGTGCTTTTTAGGCAGAAAGCAAGCCATCTACATGATTGATACCAGCATAAGTAGAATTTAAACCCTACTACTAAATTTAGCTATTTTTAAAATTCACGATTTTTAAAATTCCCGAGGCTAAACCGTTTGTGTTACGAACTTCTACATGAGCTTTTTAGGCAGAAAGCAAGCCATCTACATGACTGATACCAGCATAAGTAGAATATAGACCCTACTACTAAATTTAGCTATTTTTAAAATTCACGATTTTTAAAATTCCCGAGGCTAACCTGTTTGTGTTACGAACTTCTAAATGTGCTTTTTAGGCAGAAAGCAAGCCAACTACATGATTGATACCAGCATAAGTAGAATTTAAACCCTACTACTAAATTTAGCTATTTTTAAAATTCACGATTTTTAAAATTCCCGAGGCTAAACCGTTTGTGTTACGAACTTCTACATGAGCTTTTTAGGCAGAAAGCAAGCCATCTACATGATTGATACCAGCATAAGTAGAATTTAAAACCTACTACTAAATTAAGCTATTTTTAAAATTATCGATTTTTAAAATTCCTGGGGCTAAACCGTTGGTGCTACGAACTTCTAAATGTGCTTTTTAGACAGAAAGCAAGCCATCTACATGACTGAAACGTGTTTAAGAAGAATTTATAACCTACTACTAAATTTAGCTATTTTTAAAATTCTCGATTTTTAAAATTCCTGAGGCTAAACCGTTTGTGTTACGAACTTCTAAATGTGCCTTTTAGGCAGAAAGCAAGCCATCAACATGATTGATACCAGCATAAGTAGAATTTAAACCCTACTAATAAATTTAGCTATTTTTAAAATTCTCGATTTTTAAAATTCCTGAGGCTAAACCGTTTGTGTTACGAACTTCTTAATATGCATTTTACACAGAAAGCAAGCTATCTACATGACTGAAACGTGTTTAAAAAGAATTTAAAACCTACTACTAAAATTAGCTATTTTGAAAATTCTCGATTTTTAAAATTCCTGAGGCTAAACCGTTTGTGTTACGAACTTCTAAATGTGCTTTTTAGGCAGAAATCAAGCCATCTACATGATTGATACCAGCATAAGTAGAATTTAAACCCTACTACTAAATTTAGCTATTTTTAAAATTCACGATTTTTAAAATTCCCGAGGCTAAACCGTTTGTGTTACGAACTTCTTAATATGAATTTTACACAGAAAGCAAGCTATCTACATGATTGAAACGAGTTTAAGGAGAATTTAAAACCTACTACTAACTAAAATTAGCTATTTTTAAAATTCTCGATTTTTAAAATTCCTGAGGCTAAACCGTTTGTGTTACGAACTTCTAAATGTGCTTTTTAGGCAGAAAGCAAGCCATCTACATGATTGATACCAGCATAAGTAGAATTTAAACCCTACTACTAAATTTAGCTATTTTTAAAATTCTTGACTTTTAAAATTCCTGATGCTAAACCGTTTGTGTTACGAACTTCTAAATGTGCTTATTAGATAGAAAGCAAGCCAACTACATGATTGAAACGAGTTTAAGAAGAATTTAAAACCTACTATTAAATTTAGCTATTTTTAAAATTATCGATTTTTAAAATTCCTGGGGCTAAACCGTTGGTGCTACGAACTTCTAAATGTGCTTTTTAGACAGAAAGCAAGCCATCTACATGATTGATACCAGCATAAGTAGAATTTAAACCCTACTAATAAATTTAGCTATTTTTAAAATTCTCGATTTTTAAAATTCTCGAGGCTAAACCGTTTGTGTTACGAACTTCTAAATGTGCTTTTTAAGCAGAAAGCAAGCCAACTACATGATTGATACCAGCATAAGTAGAATTTAAACCCTACTACTAAATTTAGCTATTTTTAAAATTCACGATTTTTAAAATTCCCGAGGCTAAACCGTTTGTGTTACGAACTTCTACATGAGATTTTTAGGCAGAAAGCAAGCCATCTACATGATTGATACCAGCATAAGTAGAATTTAAAACCTACTACTAAATTAAGCTATTTTTAAAATTATCGATTTTTAAAATTCCTGGGGCTAAACCGTTGGTGCTACGAACTTCTAAATGTGCTTTTTAGACAGAAAGCAAGCCATCTACATGATTGAAACGTGTTTAAGAAGAATTTAAAACCTACTACTAAATTTAGCTATTTTTAAAATTCTCGATTTTTAAAATTCCTGAGGCTAAACCGTTTGTGTTACGAACTTCTAAATGTGCTTTTTAGGCAGAAAGCAAGCCATCAACATGATTGATACCAGCATAAGTAGAATTTAAACCCTACTAATAAATTTAGCTATTTTTAAAATTCTCGATTTTTAAAATTCCTGAGGCTAAACCGTTTGTGTTACGAACTTCTTAATATGCATTTTACACAGAAAGCAAGCTATCTACATGACTGAAACGTGTTTAAAAAGAACTTAAAACCTACTACTAAAATTAGCTATTTTGAAAATTCTCGATTTTTAAAATTCCTGAGGCTAAACCGTTTGTGTTACGAACTTCTAAACGTGCTTTTTAGGCAGAAATCAAGCCATCTACATGATTGATACCAGCATAAGTAGAATTTAAACCCTACTACTAAATTTAGCTATTTTTAAAATTCACGATTTTTAAAATTCCCGAGGCTAAACCGTTTGTGTTACGAACTTCTTAATATGAATTTTACACAGAAAGCAAGCTATCTACATGATTGAAACGAGTTTAAGGAGAATTTAAAACCTACTACTAAAATTAGCTATTTTTAAAATTCTCGATTTTTAAAATTCCTGAGGCTAAACCGTTTGTGTTACGAACTTCTAAATGTGCTTTTTAGGCAGAAAGCAAGCCATCTACATGATTTATACCAGCATGAGTAGAATTTAAACCCTACTCTTAAATTTAGCTATTTTTAAAGTTCTTGACTTTTAAAATTCCTGATGCTAAACCGTATGTGTTACGAACTTCTAAATGTGCTATTTAGATAGAAAGCAAGCCAACTACATGATTGAAACGAGTTTAAGAAGAATTTAAAACCTACTACTAAATTTAGCTATTTTTAAAGTTCTCGATTTTTAAAATTCCTGAGGCTAAACCGTTTGTGTTACGAACTTCTAAATGTGCTTTTTAGATAGAAAGCAAGCTAGCTACATGATTGAAACGAGTTTAAGGAGAATTTAAAACCTACTACTAAAATTACCTATTTTTAAAATTCTCGATTTTTAAAATTCCTGAGGCTAAACCGTTTGTGTTACGAACTTCTAAATGTGCTTTTTAGGCAGAAAGCAAGCCATCTACATGATTTATACCAGCATAAGTAGAATTTAAACCCTACTACTAAATTTAGCTATTTTTAAAGTTCTTGACTTTTAAAATTCCTGATGCTAAACCGTTTGTGTTACGAATTTCTAAATGTGCTTTTTAGATAGAAAGCAAGCCAACTACATGATTGAAACGAGTTTAAGAAGAATTTAAAACCTACTACTAAATTTAGCTATTTTTAAAGTTCTCGATTTTTAAAATTCCTGAGGCTAAACCGTTTGTCTTACGAACTTCTAAATGTGCTTTTTAGGCAGAAAGCAAGCTACCTACATGATTGATACCAGCATAAGAAGAATTTAAATTCTACTACTAAATTTAGCTATTTTTAAAATTCACGATTTTTAAAATTCCTGAGGCTAAACCGTTTGTGTTACGAACTTCTACTTGAGCAGGCAGAAAACAAGCCATCTACGTGATTGATACCAGCATAAGTAGAATTTAAACCCTAATACTAAATTTAGCTATTTTTAAAATTCACGATTTTAAAAATTCCCGAGGCTAACCCGTTTGTGTTACGAACTTCTACATGAGCTTTTTAGGCAGAAAGCAAGCCATCTATATGATTGATACCAGCATAAGTAGAATTTATACCCTACTACTAAATTTAGCTATTTTTAAAATTCTTGAATTTTAATATTCCTGATGCTAAACCGTTTGTGTTACAAACTTCTAAATGTGCTTTTTATATAGAAAGCAAGCTAGCTACATGATTGAAACGAGTTTAAGAAGAATTTAAAACCTACTACTAAATTTACCTATTTTTAAAATTCTTGAATTTTAATTTTCCTGATGCTAAACCGTTTGTGTTACGAACTTCGAAATGTGCTTTTTAGATAGAAAGCAAGCTAGCTACATGATTGAAACGAGTTTAAGAAGAATTTAAAACCTACTACGAAATTTAGCTATTTTTAAAATTCTCGATTTTTAAAATTCCTGAGGCTAAACCGTTCGTGTTATGAACTTCTACATGAGCTATTTAGGCAGAAAACAAGCCATCTACGTGATTGATACCAGCATAAGTAGAATTTAAACCCTACTACTAAATTTAGCTATTTTTAAAATTCTTGACTTTTAATATTCCTGATGCTAAACCGTTTGTGTTACGAACTTCTAAATGTGCTTTTTCGATAGAAAGCAAACTAGCTACATGATTGAAACGAGTTTAAGAAGAATTTAAAACCTACTACTAAATTTAGCTATTTTTAAAATTATCGATTTTTAAAATTCCTGGGGCTAAACCGTTGGTGCTACGAACTTCTAAATGTGCTTTTTAGACAGAAAGCAAGCCATCTACATGATTGATACCAGCATAAGTAGAATTTAAACCCTACTAATAAATTTAGCTATTTTTAAAATTCTCGATTTTTAAAATTCCTGAGGCTAAACCGTTTGTGTTACGAACTTCTTAATATGCATTTTACACAGAAAGAAAGCTATCTACATGACTGAAACGAGTTTAAAAAGAATTTAAAACCTACTACTTAAATTAGTTATTTTTAAAATTCTCGATTTTTAAAATTCCTGAGGCTAAACCGTTTGTGTTACGAACTTCTAAATGTGCTTTTTAGGCAGAAAACAAGCCATCTACATGATTGATACCAGCATAAGTAGAATTTAAACCCTACTACTAAATTTAGCTATTTTTAAAATTCACGATTTTTAAAATTCCCGAGGCTAAACCGTTTGTGTTACGAACTTCTTAATATGAATTTTACACAGAAAGCAAGCTATCTACATGATTGAAACGAGTTTAAGGGGAATTTAAAACCTACTACTAAAATTAGCTATTTTTAAAATTCTCGATTTTTAAAATTCCTGAGGCTAAACCGTTTGTGTTACGAACTTCTAAATGTGCTTTTTAGGCAGAAAGCAAGCCATCTACATGATTGATACCAGCATAAGTAGAATTTAAACCCTACTACTAAATTTAGCTATTTTTAAAATTCTTGACTTTTAAAATTGCTGATGCTAAACCGTTTGTGTTACGAACTTCTAAATGTGCTTTTTAGAAAGAAAGCAAGCCAACTACATGATTGAAACGAGTTTAAGAAGAATTTAAAACCTACTACTAAATTTAGCTATTTTTAAAGTTCACGATTTTTAAAATTCCTGAGGCTAAACTGTTTGTGTTACGAACTTCTAAATGTGCTTTTTAGATAGAAAGCAAGCTAGCTACATGATTGAGACGAGTTTAAGAAGAAT
The DNA here is from genome assembly GCA_963082815.1 of Melanotus villosus. Lineage (NCBI taxonomy): Eukaryota > Metazoa > Arthropoda > Insecta > Coleoptera > Elateridae > Melanotus > Melanotus villosus. The sequence continues at coordinate 22,965,374 of OY720425.1, forward strand.
TTAAAACCTACTACTAAATTTAGCTATTTTTAAAATTCTGGATTTTTAAAGTTCCTGAGGCTAAACCGTTTGTGTTACGAAATTCTAAATGTGCTTCTTAGACAGAAAGCAAGATAAATTTAAAACCTACTACTAAATTTAGCTATTTTTAAAATTATCGATTTTTAAAATTCCTTGCGCTAAACCGTTTGTGTTACGAACTTCTAAATGTGCTTTTTAGGCAGAAAGCAAGCCATCAACATGATTGATACCAGCATAAGTAGAATTTAAACCCTACTACTAAATTTAGCTATTTTTAAAATTCTTGACTTTTAAAATTCCCGAGGCTAAACCGTTTGTGTTACGAACTTCTAAATGTGCTTTTTAGGTAGAAAGCAAGCCATCTACATGATTGATACCAGCATAAGTAGAATTTAAACCCTACTAATAAATTTAGCTATTTTTAAAGTTCTCGATTTTTAAAATTCCTGAGGCTAAACCGTTTGTGTTACGAACTTCTTAATATGCATTTTACACGGAAAGCAAGCTATCTACATGATTGAAACGAGTTTAAGAAGAATTTAAAACCTACTACTAAAATTAGCAATTTTTAATATTCTCGATTTTTAGAATTCCTGAGGCTAAACCGTTTGTGTTACGTACTTCTAAATGTGCTTTTTAGGCAGAAAGCAAGCCATCTACATGATTGATACCAGCATAAGTAGAATTTAAACCCTACTACTAAATTTAGCTATTTTTAAAATTCACGACTTTTAAAATTCCCGAGGCTAAACCGTTTGTGTTACGAACTTCTTAATATGCATTTTACACGGAAAGCAAGCTATCTACATGATTGAAACGAGTTTAAGAAGAATTTAATACCTACTACTAAAATTAGCAATTTTTAATATTCTCGATTTTTAAAATTCCTGAGGCTAAACCGTTTGTGTTACGAACTTCTAAATGTGCTTTTTAGGCAGAAAGCAAGCCATCTACATGATTGATACCAGCATAAGTAGAATTTAAACCTTACTACTAAATTTAGCTATTTTTAAAATTCACGATTTTTAAAATTACCGAGGCTAACCCGTTTGTGTTACGAACTTCTAAATGTGCTTTTTAGGCAGGAAGCAAGCCAACTACATGATTGATACCAGCATAAGTAGAATTTAAAACCTACTACTAAGATTAGCTATTTATAATATTCTCGATTTTTAAAATTCCTGAGGCTAAACCGTTTGTGATACGAACTTCTAAATGTGCTTTTTAGGCAGAAAGCAAGCTATCTAAATGATTGATACCAGCATAAGTAGAATTTAAATTCTACTACTAAATTTAGCTATTTTTAAAATTCACGATTTTTAAAATTCCTGAGGCTAAACCGTTTGTGTTACGAACTTCTACTTGAGCAGGCAGAAAGCAAGCCATCTACATGATTGATACCAGCATAAGTAGAATTTAAACCCTACTAATAAATTTAGCTATTTTTAAAGTTCTCGATTTTTAAAATTCCTGAGGCTAAACCGTTTGTGTTACGAACTTCTTAATATGCATTTTACACGGAAAGCAAGCTATCTACATGATTGAAACGAGTTTAAGAAGAATTTAAAACCTACTACTAAAATTAGCAATTTTTAATATTCTCGATTTTTAGAATTCCTGAGGCTAAACCGTTTGTGTTACGAACTTCTAAATGTGCTTTTTAGGCAGAAAGCAAGCCATCTACATGATTGATACCAGCATAAGTAGAATTTAAACCCTACTACTAAATTTAGCTATTTTTAAAATTCACGACTTTTAAAATTCCCGAGGCTAAACCGTTTGTGTTACCAACTTCTTAATATGCATTTTACACGGAAAGCAAGCTATCTACATGATTGAAACGAGTTTAAGAAGAATTTAATACCTACTACTAAAATTAGCAATTTTTAATATTCTCGATTTTTAAAATTCTCGATTTTTAAAATTCCTGAGGCTAAACCGTTTGTGTTACGAACTTCTAAATGTGCTTTTTAGGCAGAAAACAAGCCATCTACATGATTGATACCAGCATAAGTAGAATTTAAACCCTACTACTAAATTTAGCTATTTTTAAAATTCACGATTTTTAAAATTCCCGAGGCTAAACCGTTTGTGTTACGAACTTCTTAATATGAATTTTACACAGAAAGCAAGCTATCTACATGATTGAAACGAGTTTAAGGGGAATTTAAAACCTACTACTAAAATTAGCTATTTTTAAAATTCTCGATTTTTAAAATTCCTGGGGCTAAACCGTTTGTGTTACGAACTTCTAAATGTGCTTTTTAGGCAGAAAGCAAGCCATCTACATGATTGATACCAGCATAAGTAGAATTTAAACCCTACTAATAAATTTAGCTATTTTTAAAATTCTCGATTTTTAAAATTCCTGTGGCTAAACCGTTTGTGTTACGAACTTCTTAATATGCATTTTACACAGAAAGCAAGCTATCTACATGACTGAAACCTGTTTAAAAAGAATTTAAAACCTACTACTAAAATTAGCTATTTTTAAAATTCTCGATTTTTAAAATTCCTGAGGCTAAACCGTTTGTGTTACGAACTTCTAAATGTGCTTTTTAGGCAGAATGCAAGCCATCTACATGATTGATACCAGCATAAGTAGAATTTAAACCCTACTACTAAATTTAGCTATTTTTAAAATTCACGATTTTTAAAGTTCCCGAGGCTAAACCGTTTGTGTTACGAACTTCTTAATATGAATTTTACACAGAAAGCAAGCTATCTACATGATTGAAACGAGTTTAAGGAGAATTTAAAACCTACTACTAAAATTAGCTATTTTTAAAATTCTCGATTTTTAAAATTCCTGAGGCTAAACCGTTTGTGTTACGAACTTCTAAATGTGCTTTTTAGGCAGAAAGCAAGCCATCTACATGATTGATACCAGCATAAGTAGAATTTAAACCCTACTACTAAATTTAGCTATTTTTAAAATTCTTGACTTTTAAAATTCCTGATGCTAAACCGTTTGTGTTACGAACTTCTAAATGTGCTTTTTAGATAGAAAGCAAGCCAACTACATGATTGAAACGAGTTTAAGAAGAATTTAAAACCTACTACTAAATTTAGCTATTTTTAAAGTTCTTGACTTTTAAAATTCCTGAGGCTAAACCGTTTGTGTTACGAACTTCTAAATGTGCTTTTTAGATAGAAAGCAAGCTAGATTCATGATTGAGACGAGTTTAAGAAGAATTTAAAACCTACTACTAAATTTAGCTATTTTTAAAATTCTCGATTTTTAAAGTTCCTGAGGCTAAACCGTTTGTGTTACGAACTTCTAAATGTGCTTCTTAGACAGAAAGCAAGATAAATTTAAAATCTACTACTAAATTTAGCTATTTTTAAAATTATCGATTTTTAAAATTCCTTGCGCTAAACCGTTTGTGTTACGAACTTCTAAATGTGCTTTTTAGGCAGAAAGCAAGCCATCAACATGATTGATACCAGCATAAGTAGAATTTAAACCCTACTACTAAATTTAGCTATTTTTAAAATTCTTGACTTTTAAAATTCCCGAGGCTAAACCGTTTGTGTTACGAACTTCTTAATATGCATTTTACACGGAAAGCAAGCTATCTACATGATTGAAACGAGTTTAAGAAGAATTTAAAACCTACTACTAAATTTAGCTATTTTTAAAGTTCTTGACTTTTAAAATTCCTGAGGCTAAACCGTTTGTGTTACGAACTTCTAAATGTGCTTTTTAGATAGAAAGCAAGCTAGATTCATGATTGAGACGAGTTTAAGAAGAATTTAAAACCTACTACTAAATTTAGCTATTTTTAAAATTCTCGATTTTTAAAGTTCCTGAGGCTAAACCGTTTGTGTTACGAACTTCTAAATGTGCTTCTTAGACAGAAAGCAAGATAAATTTAAAATCTACTACTAAATTTAGCTATTTTTAAAATTATCGATTTTTAAAATTCCTTGCGCTAAACCGTTTGTGTTACGAACTTCTAAATGTGCTTTTTAGGCAGAAAGCAAGCCATCAACATGATTGATACCAGCATAAGTAGAATTTAAACCCTACTACTAAATTTAGCTATTTTTAAAATTCTTGACTTTTAAAATTCCCGAGGCTAAACCGTTTGTGTTACGAACTTCTTAATATGCATTTTACACGGAAAGCAAGCTATCTACATGATTGAAACGAGTTTAAGAAGAATTTAAAACCTACTACTAAAATTAGCAATTTTTAATATTCTCGATTTTTAGAATTCCTGAGGCTAAACCGTTTGTGTTACGAACTTCTAAATGTGCTTTTTAGGCAGAAAGCAAGCCATCTACATGATTGATACCAGCATAAGTAGAATTTAAAACCTACTACTAAATTTAGCTATTTTTAAAATTATCGATTTTTAAAATTCCTGGGGCTAAACCGTTGGTGCTACGAACTTCTAAATGTGCTTTTTAGACAGAAAGCAAGCCATCAACATGATTGATACCAGCATAAGTAGAATTTAAACCCTACTACTAAATTTAGCTATTTTTAAAATTCTTGACTTTTAAAATTCCCGAGGCTAAACCGTTTGTGTTACGAACTTCTTAATATGCATTTTACACGGAAAGCAAGCTATCTACATGATTGAAACGAGTTTAAGAAGAATTTAAAACCTACTACTAAAATTAGCAATTTTTAATATTCTCGATTTTTAAAATTCCTGATTCTAAACCGTTTGTGTTACGAACTTCTAAATGTGCTTTTTAGGCAGAAAGCAAGCCATCTACATGATTGATACCAGCATAGGTGGAATTTAAACCCTACTACTAAATTTAGCTATTTTTAAAATTCTTGACTTTTAAAATTCCTGATGCTAAACCGTTTGTGTTACGAACTTCTTAATATGCATTTTACACGGAAAGCAAGCTATCTACATGATTGAAACGAGTTTAAGAAGAATTTAAAACCTACTACTAAAATTAGCAATTTTTAATATTCTCGATTTTTAGAATCCCTGAGGCTAAACCGTTTGTGTTACGAACTTCTAAATGTGCTTTTTAGGCAGAAAGCAAGCCATCTACATGATTGATACCAGCATAAGTAGAATTTAAACCCTACTACTAAATTTAGCTATTTTTAAAATTCACGACTTTTAAAATTCCCGAGGCTAAACCGTTTGTGTTACGAACTTCTTAATATGCATTTTACACGGAAAGCAAGCTATCTACATGATTGAAACGAGTTTAAGAAGAATTTAATACCTACTACTAAAATTAGCAATTTTTAATATTCTTGATTTTTAAAATTCCTGAGGCTAAACCGTTTGTGTTACGAACTTCTAAATGTGCTTTTTAGGCAGAAAGCAAGCCATCTACATGATTGATACCAGCATAAGTAGAATTTAAACCCTACTACTAAATTTAGCTATTTTTAAAATTCACGACTTTTAAAATTCCCGAGGCTAAACCGTTTGTGTTACGAACTTCTTAATATGCATTTTACACGGAAAGCAAGCTATCTACATGATTGAAACGAGTTTAAGAAGAATTTAAAACCTACTACTAAAATTAGCAATTTTTAATATTCTCGATTTTTAGAATCCCTGAGGCTAAACCGTTTGTGTTACGAACTTCTAAATGTGCTTTTTAGGCAGAAAGCAAGCCATCTACATGATTGATACCAGCATAAGTAGAATTTAAACCCTACTACTAAATTTAGCTATTTTTAAAATTCACGACTTTTAAAATTCCCGAGGCTAAACCGTTTGTGTTACGAACTTCTTAATATGCATTTTACACGGAAAGCAAGCTATCTACATGATTGAAACGAGTTTAAGAAGAATTTAATACCTACTACTAAAATTAGCAATTTTTAATATTCTTGATTTTTAAAATTCCTGAGGCTAAACCGTTTGTGTTACGAACTTCTAAATGTGCTTTTTAGGCAGAAAGCAAGCCATCTACATGATTGATACCAGCATAAGTAGAATTTAGACCCTACTACTAAATTTAGCTATTTTTAAAATTCACGATTTTTAAAATTCCCGAGGCTAACCCGTTTGTGTTACGAACTTCTAAATGTGCTCTTTAGGCAGAAAGCAAGCCAACTACATGATTGATACCAGCATAAGTAGAATTTAAAACCTACTACTAAGATTAGCTATTTTTAATATTCTCGATTTTTAAAATTCCTGAGGCTAAACCGTTTGTGTTACGAACTTCTACTTGAGCAGGCAGAAAACAAGCCATCTACGTGATTGATACCAGCATAAGTCGAATTTAAACCCTACTACTAAATTTAGCTATTTTTAAAATTCACGATTTTTAAAATTCCCGAGGCTAACCCGTTTGTGTTACGAACTTCTACAGGAGCTTTTTAGGCAGAAAGCAAGCCATCTACATGATTGATACCAGCATAAGTAGAATTTATGCCCTACTACTAAATTTAGCTATTTTTAAAATTCTTGACTTTTATTATTCCTGATGCTAAACCGTTTGTGTTACGAACTTCGAAATGTGCTTTTTAGATAGAAAGCAAGCTAGCTACATGATTGAAACGAGTTTAAGAAGAATTTAAAACTTACTACTAAATTTAGCTATTTTTAAAATTCACGATTTTTAAAATTCCTGAGGCTAAACCGTTTGTGTTACGAACTCCTACATAAGCTTTTTAGGCAGAAAACAAGGCATCTACGTGATTGATACCAGCATAAGTAGAATTTAAACCCTACTACTAAATTTAGCTATTTTTAATGTTCACGATTTTTAAAATTCCCGACGCTAACCCGTTTGTGTTACGAACTTCTGCATGAGATTTTTAGGCAGAAAGCAAGCCATCTACATGATTGATACCAGCATAAGTAGAATTTATACCCTACTACTAAATTTAGCTATTTTTAAAATTCTTGACTTTTAATATTCCTGATGCTAAACCGTTTGTTTTACGAACTTCTAAATGTGCTTTTTAGATAGAAAGCAAGCTAGCTACATGACTGAAACGAGTTTAAGAAGAATTTAAAACCTACTACTAAATTTAGCTATTTTTAAAATTCTCGATTTTTAAAATTCCTGAGGCTAAACCGTTTGTGTTACGAACTTCTGAATGTGCTTTTTAGGCAGAAAGCAAGCCATCAACATGATTGATACCAGCATAAGTAGAATTTAAACCCTACTAATAAATTTAGCTATTTTTAAAATTCTTGACTTTTAAAATTCCCGAGGCTAAACCATTTGTGTTACGAACTTCTAAATGTGCTTTTTAGGCAGAAAGCAAGCCATCTACATGATTGATACCAGCATAAGTAGAATTTAAACCCTACTAATAAATTTAGATATTTTTAAAATTCTCGAATTTTAAAATTCCTGAGGCTAAACCGTTTGTGTTACGAACTTCTTAATATGCATATTACACAGAAAGCAAGCTATCTACATGACTGAAACGAGTTTAAAAAGAATTTAAAACTTACTACTAAAATTAGCTGTTTTTAATATTCTCGATTTTTAAAATTCCTGAGGCTAAACCGTTTGTGTTACGAACTTCTAAATGTGCTTTTTAGGCAGAAAGCAAGCCATCTACATGATTGATACCAGCATAAATAGAATTTAAACAGTACTACTACTAAATTTATCTATTTTTAAAATTCTTGACTTTTAAAATTCCTGATGCTAAACCGTTTGTGTTACGAACTTCTAAATGTGCTTTTTAGATAGAAAGCAAGCCAACTACATGATTGAAACGAGGTTAAGAAGAATTTAAAACCTACTACTAAATTTAGCTATTTTTAAAATTCTCGATTTTTAAAATTCCTGAGGCTAAACCGTTTGTGTTACGAACTTCTAAATGTGCTTTTTAGATAGAAAGCAAGCTAGCCATTTGATTGAAACGAGTTTAAGAAGAATTTAAACCTACTACTAAATTTAGCTATTTTTAAAATTCACGATTTTTAAAATTCTCGAGGCTAAACCGTTTGTGTTACGAACTTCTACATGAGCTTTTTAGGCAGAAAGCAAGCCATCTACATGATTGATACCAGCATAAATAGAATTTAAACAGTACTACTACTAAATTTATCTATTTTTAAAATTCTTGACTTTTAAAATTCCTGATGCTAAACCGTTTGTGTTACGAACTTCTAAATGTGCTTTTTAGATAGAAAGCAAGCCAACTACATGATTGAAACGAGGTTAAGAAGAATTTAAAACCTACTACTAAATTTAGCTATTTTTAAAATTCTCGATTTTTAAAATTCCTGAGGCTAAACCGTTTGTGTTACGAACTTCTAAATGTGCTTTTTAGATAGAAAGCAAGCTAGCCATTTGATTGAAACGAGTTTAAGAAGAATTTAAACCTACTACTAAATTTAGCTATTTTTAAAATTCACGATTTTTAAAATTCCTGAGGCTAAACCGTTTGTGTTACGAACTTCTACATGAGCTTTTTAGGCAGAAAACAAGCCATCTACGTGATTGATACCAGCATAAGTAGAATTTAAACCCTACTAATAAATTTAGCTATTTTTAAAATTCTCGATTTTTAAAATTCCTGAGGCTAAACCGTTTGTGTTACGAACATCTTAATATGCATTTTACACAGAAAGCAAGCTATCTACATGACTGAAACGAGTTTAAAAAGAATTTAAAACCTACTACTTAAATTAGTTATTTTTAAAATTCTCGATTTTTAAAATTCCTGAGGCTAAACCGTTTGTGTTACGAACTTCTAAATGTGCTTTTTAGGCAGAAAGCAAGGCATCTACATGATTGATACCAGCATAAGTAGAATTTAAACCCTACTACTAAATTTAGCTATTTTTAAAATTCACGATTTTTAAAATTCCCGAGGCTAAACCGTTTGTGTTACGAACTTCTACATGAGATTTTTAGGCAGAAAGCAAGCCATCTACATGATTGATACCAGCATAAGTAGAATTTAGACCCTACTACTAAATTTAGCTATTTTTAAAAGTCACGATTTTTAAAATTCCCGAGGCTAACCCGTTTGTGTTACGAACTTCTAAATGTGCTTTTTAGGTAGAAAGCAAGCCAACTACATGATTGATACCAGCATAAGTAGAATTTAAACCCTACTACTAAATTTAGCTATTTTTAAAATTCACGATTTTTAAAATTCCCGAGGCTAAACCGTTTGTGTTACGAACTTCTACATGAGCTTTTTAGGCAGAAAGCAAGCCATCTACATGATTCATACCAGCATAAGTAGAATTTAAAACCTACTACTAAATTTAGCTATTTTTAAAATTATCGATTTTAAAATTCCTGGGGCTAAACCGTTGGTGCTACGAACTTCTAAATGTGCTTTTTAGACAGAAAGCAAGCCAACTACATAATTGATACCAGCATAAGTAGAATTTAAACCCTACTACTAAATTTAGCTATTTTTAAAATTCTTGACTTTTAAAATTCCCGAGGCTAAACCGTTTGTGTTGCGAACTTCTTAATATGCATTTTACACAGAAAGCAAGCTATCTACATGATTGAAACGAGTTTAAGAAGAATTTAAAACCTACTACTAAAATTAGCTGTTTTTAATATTCTCGATTTTTAAAATTCCTGAGGCTAAACCGTTTGTGTTACGAACTTCTAAATGTGCTTTTTAGGCAGAAAGCAAGCCATCTACATGATTGATACCAGCATAAGTAGAATTTAAACCCTACTACTAAATTTAGCTATTTTTAAAATTCACGATTTTTAAAATTCTCGAGGCTAAACCGTTTGTGTTACGGACTTCTACATGAGCTTTTTAGGCAGAAAGCAAGCCATCTACATGATTGATACCAGCATAAATAGAATTTAAACAGTACTACTACTAAATTTATCTATTTTTAAAATTCTTGACTTTTAAAATTCCTGATGCTAAACCGTTTGTGTTACGAACTTCTAAATGTGCTTTTTAGATAGAAAGCAAGCCAACTACATGATTGAAACGAGGTTAAGAAGAATTTAAAACCTACTACTAAATTTAGCTATTTTTAAAATTCTCGATTTTTAAAATTCCTGAGGCTAAACCGTTTGTGTTACGAACTTCTAAATGTGCTTTTTAGATAGAAAGCAAGCTAGCCATTTGATTGAAACGAGTTTAAGAAGAATTTAAACCTACTACTAAATTTAGCTATTTTTAAAATTCACGATTTTTAAAATTCTCGAGGCTAAACCGTTTGTGTTACGAACTTCTACATGAGCTTTTTAGGCAGAAAGCAAGCCATCTACATGATTGATACCAGCATAAATAGAATTTAAACAGTACTACTACTAAATTTATCTATTTTTAAAATTCTTGACTTTTAAAATTCCTGATGCTAAACCGTTTGTGTTACGAACTTCTAAATGTGCTTTTTAGATAGAAAGCAAGCCAACTACATGATTGAAACGAGGTTAAGAAGAATTTAAAACCTACTACTAAATTTAGCTATTTTTAAAATTCTCGATTTTTAAAATTCCTGAGGCTAAACCGTTTGTGTTACGAACTTCTAAATGTGCTTTTTAGATAGAAAGCAAGCTAGCCATTTGATTGAAACGAGTTTAAGAAGAATTTAAACCTACTACTAAATTTAGCTATTTTTAAAATTCACGATTTTTAAAATTCCTGAGGCTAAACCGTTTGTGTTACGAACTTCTACATGAGCTTTTTAGGCAGAAAACAAGCCATCTACGTGATTGATACCAGCATAAGTAGAATTTAAACCCTACTAATAAATTTAGCTATTTTTAAAATTCTCGATTTTTAAAATTCCTGAGGCTAAACCGTTTGTGTTACGAACATCTTAATATGCATTTTACACAGAAAGCAAGCTATCTACATGACTGAAACGAGTTTAAAAAGAATTTAAAACCTACTACTTAAATTAGTTATTTTTAAAATTCTCGATTTTTAAAATTCCTGAGGCTAAACCGTTTGTGTTACGAACTTCTAAATGTGCTTTTTAGGCAGAAAGCAAGGCATCTACATGATTGATACCAGCATAAGTAGAATTTAAACCCTACTACTAAATTTAGCTATTTTTAAAATTCACGATTTTTAAAATTCCCGAGGCTAAACCGTTTGTGTTACGAACTTCTACATGAGATTTTTAGGCAGAAAGCAAGCCATCTACATGATTGATACCAGCATAAGTAGAATTTAGACCCTACTACTAAATTTAGCTATTTTTAAAAGTCACGATTTTTAAAATTCCCGAGGCTAACCCGTTTGTGTTACGAACTTCTAAATGTGCTTTTTAGGTAGAAAGCAAGCCAACTACATGATTGATACCAGCATAAGTAGAATTTAAACCCTACTACTAAATTTAGCTATTTTTAAAATTCACGATTTTTAAAATTCCCGAGGCTAAACCGTTTGTGTTACGAACTTCTACATGAGCTTTTTAGGCAGAAAGCAAGCCATCTACATGATTCATACCAGCATAAGTAGAATTTAAAATCTACTACTAAATTTAGCTATTTTTAAAATTATCGATTTTAAAATTCCTGGGGCTAAACCGTTGGTGCTACGAACTTCTAAATGTGCTTTTTAGACAGAAAGCAAGCCAACTACATAATTGATACCAGCATAAGTAGAATTTAAACCCTACTACTAAATTTAGCTATTTTTAAAATTCTTGACTTTTAAAATTCCCGAGGCTAAACCGTTTGTGTTGCGAACTTCTTAATATGCATTTTACACAGAAAGCAAGCTATCTACATGATTGAAACGAGTTTAAGAAGAATTTAAAACCTACTACTAAAATTAGCTGTTTTTAATATTCTCGATTTTTAAAATTCCTGAGGCTAAACCGTTTGTGTTACGAACTTCTAAATGTGCTTTTTAGGCAGAAAGCAAGCCATCTACATGATTGATACCAGCATAAGTAGAATTTAAACCCTACTACTAAATTTAGCTATTTTTAAAATTCACGATTTTTAAAATTCTCGAGGCTAAACCGTTTGTGTTACGGACTTCTACATGAGCTTTTTAGGCAGAAAGCAAGCCATCTACATGATTGATACCAGCATAAATAGAATTTAAACAGTACTACTACTAAATTTATCTATTTTTAAAATTCTTGACTTTTAAAATTCCTGATGCTAAACCGTTTGTGTTACGAACTTCTAAATGTGCTTTTTAGATAGAAAGCAAGCCAACTACATGATTGAAACGAGGTTAAGAAGAATTTAAAACCTACTACTAAATTTAGCTATTTTTAAAATTCTCGATTTTTAAAATTCCTGAGGCTAAACCGTTTGTGTTACGAACTTCTAAATGTGCTTTTTAGATAGAAATCAAGCTAGCCACTTGATTGAAACGAGTTTAAGAAGAATTTAAACCTACTACTAAATTTAGCTATTTTTAAAATTCACGATTTTTAAAATTCCTGAGGCTAAACCGTTTGTGTTACGAACTTCTACATGAGCTTTTTAGGCAGAAAACAAGCCATCTACGTTATTGATACCAGCATAAGAAGAATTTAAACCCTACTAATAAATTTAGCTATTTTTAAAATTCTCGATTTTTAAAATTCCTGAGGCTAAACCGTTTGTGTTACGAACTTCTAAATGTGCTTTTTAGATAGAAATCAAGCTAGCCACTTGATTGAAACGAGTTTAAGAAGAATTTAAACCTACTACTAAATTTAGCTATTTTTAAAATTCACGATTTTTAAAATTCCTGAGGCTAAACCGTTTGTGTTACGAACTTCTACATGAGCTTTTTAGGCAGAAAACAAGCCATATACGTTATTGATACCAGCATAAGAAGAATTTAAACCCTACTAATAAATTTAGCTATTTTTAAAATTCTCGATTTTTAAAATTCCTGAGGCTAAACCGTTTGTGTTACGAACATCTTAATATGCATTTTACACAGAAAGCAAGCTATCTACATGACTGAAACGAGTTTAAAAAGAATTTAAAACCTACTACTTAAATTAGTTATTTTTAAAATTCTCGATTTTTAAAATTCCTGAGGCTAGACCGTTTGTGTTACGAACTTCTAAATGTGCTTTTTAGGCAGAAAGCAAGGCATCTACATGATTGATACCAGCATAAGTAGAATTTAGACCCTACTACTAAATTTAGCTATTTTTAAAATTCACGATTTTTAAAATTCCCGAGGCTAAACCGTTTGTGTTACGAACTTCTACATGAGATTTTTAGGCAGAAAGCAAGCCATCTACATGATTGATACCAGCATAAGTAGAATTTAGACCCTACTACTAAATTTAGCTATTTTTAAAATTCACGATTTTTAAAATTCCCGAGGCTAACCCGTTTGTGTTACGAACTTCTAAATGTGCTTTTTAGGAAGAAAGCAAGCCAACTACATGATTGATACCAGCATAAGTAGAATTTAAACCCTACTACTAAATTTAGCTATTTTTAAAATTCACGATTTTTAAAATTCCCGAGGCTAAACCGTTTGTGTTACGAACTTCTACATGAGCTTTTTAGGCAGAAAGCAAGCCATCTACATGATTGATACCAGCATAAGTAGAATTTAAAACCTACTACTAAATTTAGCTATTTTTAAAATTATCGATTTTTAAAATTCCTGGGGCTAAACCGTTGGTGCTACGAACTTCTAAATGTGCTTTTTAGACAGAAAGCAAGCCATCTACATGATTGAAACGTGTTTAAGAAGAATTTAAAACCTACTACTAAATTTAGCTATTTTTAAAATTCTCGATTTTTAAAATTCATGAGGCTAAACCGTTTGTGTTACGAACTTCTAAATGTGCTTTTTAGGCAGAAAGCAAGCCAACTACATAATTGATACCAGCATAAGTAGAATTTAAACCCTACTACTAAATTTAGCTATTTTTAAAATTCTTGACTTTTAAAATTCCCGAGGCTAAACCGTTTCTGTTACGAACTTCTTAATATGCATTTTACACGGAAAGCAAGCTATCTACATGATTGAAACGAGTTTAAGAAGAATTTAAAACCTACTACTAAAATTAGCAATTTTTAATATTCTCGATTTTTAGAATTCCTGAGGCTAAACCGTTTGTGTTACGAACTTCTAAATGTGCTTTTTAGGCAGAAAGCAAGCCATCTACATGATTGATACCAGCATAAGTAGAATTTAAACCCTACTACTAAATTTAGCTATTTTTAAAATTCTTGACTTTTAAAATTCCTGATGCTAAACCGTTTGTGTTACGAACTTCTAAATGTGCTTTTTAGATAGAAAGCAAGCCAACTACATGATTGAAACGAGTTTAAGAAGAATTTAAAACCTACTACTAAATTTAGCTATTTTTAAAGTTCTCGATTTTTAAAATTCCTGAGGCTAAACCGTTTGTGTTACGAACTTCTAAATGTGCTTTTTAGATAGAAAGCAAGCTAGATTCATGATTGAGACGAGTTTAAGAAGAATTTAAAACCACCTACTAAATTTAGCTATTTCTAAAATTCTCGATTTTTAAAGTTCCTGAGGCTAAACCGTTTGTGTTACGAACTTCTAAATGTGCTTCTTAGACAGAAAGCAAGATAAATTTAAAACCTACTACTAAATTTAGCTATTTTTAAAATTATCGATTTTTAAAATTCCTTGCGCTAAACCGTTTGTGTTACGAACTTCTAAATGTGCTTTTTAGATAGAAAGCAAGCTAGATTCATGATTGAGACGAGTTTAAGAAGAATTTAAAACCACCTACTAAAATTAGCTGTTTTTAATATTCTCGATTTTTAAAATTCCTGAGGCTAAACCGTTTGTGTTACGAACTTCTAAATGTGCTTTTTAGGCAGAAAGCAAGCCATCTACATGATTGATACCAGCATAAGTAGAATTTAAACCCTACTACTAAATTTAGCTCTTTTTAAAATTCACGATTTTTAAAATTCTCGAGGCTAAACCGTTTGTGTTACGAACTTCTACATGAGCTTTTTAGGCAGAAAGCAAGCCATCTACATGATTGATACCAGCATAAATAGAATTTAAACAGTACTACTACTAAATTTATCTATTTTTAAAATTCTTGACTTTTAAAATTCCTGATGCTAAACCGTTTGTGTTACGAAATTCTAAATGTGCTTTTTAGATAGAAAGCAAGCCAACTACATGATTGAAACGAGGTTAAGAAGAATTTAAAACCTACTACTAAATTTAGCTATTTTTAAAATTCTCGATTTTTAAAATTCCTGAGGCTAAACCGTTTGTGTTACGAACTTCTAAATGTGCTTTTTAGATAGAAATCAAGCTAGCCACTTGATTGAAACGAGTTTAAGAAGAATTTAAACCTACTACTAAATTTAGCTATTTTTAAAATTCACGATTTTTAAAATTCCTGAGGCTAAACCGTTTGTGTTACGAACTTCTACATGAGCTTTTTAGGCAGAAAACAAGCCATCTACATGATTGATACCAGCATAAGTAGAATTTAAACCCTACTAATAAATTTAGCTATTTTTAAAATTCTTGACTTTTAAAATTCCTGATGCTAAACCGTTTGTGTTACGAACTTCTAAATGTGCTTTTTAGATAGAAAGCAAGCCAACTACATGATTGAAACGAGTTTAAGAAGAATTTAAAACCTACTACTAAATTTAGCTATTTTTAAAGTTCTCGATTTTTAAAATTCCTGAGGCTAAACCGTTTGTGTTACGAACTTCTAAATGTGCTTTTTAGATAGAAAGCAAGCTAGATTCATGATTGAGACGAGTTTAAGAAGAATTTAAAACCACCTACTAAATTTAGCTATTTTTAAAATTCTCGATTTTTAAAGTTCCTGAGGCTAAACCGTTTGTGTTACGAACTTCTAAATGTGCTTCTTAGACAGAAAGCAAGATAAATTTAAAACCTACTACTAAATTTAGCTATTTTTAAAATTATCGATTTTTAAAATTCCTTGCGCTAAACCGTTTGTGTTACGAACTTCTAAATGTGCTTTTTAGATAGAAAGCAAGCTAGATTCATGATTGAGACGAGTTTAAGAAGAATTTAAAACCACCTACTAAAATTAGCTGTTTTTAATATTCTCGATTTTTAAAATTCCTGAGGCTAAACCGTTTGTGTTACGAACTTCTAAATGTGCTTTTTAGGCAGAAAGCAAGCCATCTACATGATTGATACCAGCATAAGTAGAATTTAAACCCTACTACTAAATTTAGCTCTTTTTGAAATTCACGATTTTTAAAATTCTCGAGGCTAAACCGTTTGTGTTACGAACTTCTACATGAGCTTTTTAGGCAGAAAGCAAGCCATCTACATGATTGATACCAGCATAAATAGAATTTAAACAGTACTACTACTAAATTTATCTATTTTTAAAATTCTTGACTTTTAAAATTCCTGATGCTAAACCGTTTGTGTTACGAACTTCTAAATGTGCTTTTTAGATAGAAAGCAAGCCAACTACATGATTGAAACGAGGTTAAGAAGAATTTAAAACCTACTACTAAATTTAGCTATTTTTAAAATTCTCGATTTTTAAAATTCCTGAGGCTAAACCGTTTGTGTTACGAACTTCTAAATGTGCTTTTTAGATAGAAATCAAGCTAGCCACTTGATTGAAACGAGTTTAAGAAGAATTTAAACCTACTACTAAATTTAGCTATTTTTAAAATTCACGATTTTTAAAATTCCTGAGGCTAAACCGTTTGTGTTACGAACTTCTACATGAGCTTTTTAGGCAGAAAACAAGCCATCTACGTGATTGATACCAGCATAAGTAGAATTTAAACCCTACTAATAAATTTAGCTATTTTTAAAATTCTCGATTTTTAAAATTCCTGAGGCTAAATCGTTTGTGTTACGAACATCTTAATATGCATTTTACACAGAAAGCAAGCTATCTACATGACTGAAACGAGTTTAAAAAGAATTTAAAACCTACTACTTAAATTAGTTATTTTTAAAATTCTCGATTTTTAAAATTCCTGAGGCTAAACCGTTTGTGTTACGAACTTCTAAATGTGCTTTTTAGGCAGAAAGCAAGGCATCTACATGATTGATACCAGCATAAGTAGAATTTAAACCCTTTTAAAATTCCCGAGGCTAAACCGTTTGTGTTACGAACTTCTTAATATGCATTTTACACGGAAAGCAAGCTATCTACATGATTGAAACGAGTTTAAGAAGAATTTAAAACCTACTACTAAAATTAGCAATTTTTAATATTCTCGATTTTTAAAATTCCTGAGGCTAAACCGTTTGTGTTACGAACATCTAAATGTGCTTTTTAGGCAGAAAGCAAGCCATCTACATGATTGATACCAGCATAAGTGGAATTTAAACCCTACTACTAAATTTAGCTATTTTTAAAATTCTTGACTTTTAAAATTCCTGATGCTAAACCGTTTGTGTTACGAACTTCTTAATATGCATTTTACACGGAAAGCAAGCTATCTACATGATTGAAACGAGTTTAAGAAGAATTTAAAACCTACTACTAAATTTAGCTATTTTTAAAGTTCTCGATTTTTAAAATTCCTGACGCTAAACCGTTTGTGTTACGAACTTCTAAATGTGCTTTTTAGATAGAAAGCAAGCTAGATTCATGATTGAGACGAGTTTAAGAAGAATTTAAAACCACCTACTAAATTTAGCTATTTTTAAAATTCTCGATTTTTAAAGTTCCTGAGGCTAAACCGTTTGTGTTACGAACTTCTAAATGTGCTTCTTAGACAGAAAGCAAGATAAATTTAAAACCTACTACTAAATGTAGCTATTTTTAAAATTATCGATTTTTAAAATTCCTTGCGCTAAACCGTTTGTGTTACGAACTTCTAAATGTGCTTTTTAGGCAGAAAGCAAGCCATCTACATGATTGATACCAGCATAAGTAGAATTTAAACCCTACTACTAAATTTAGCTATTTTTAAAATTCACGACTTTTAAAATTCCCGAGGCTAAACCGTTTGTGTTACGAACTTCTTAATATGTATTTTACACGGAAAGCAAGCTATCTACATGATTGAAACGAGTTTAAGAAGAATTTAATACCTACTACTAAAATTAGCAATTTTTAATATTCTCGATTTTTAAAATTCCTGAGGCTAAACCGTTTGTGTTACGAACTTCTAAATGTGCTTTTTAGGCAGAAAGCAAGCCATCTACATGATTGATACCAGCATAAGTAAAATTTAGACCCTACTACTAAATTTAGCTATTTTTAAAATTCACGATTTTTAAAATTCCCGAGGCTAACCCGTTTGTGTTACGAACTTCTAAATGTGCTTTTTAGGCAGAAAGCAAGCCAACTACATGATTGATACCAGCATAAGTAGAATTTAAACCCTACTACTAAATTTAGCTATTTTTAAAATTCACGATTTTTAAAATTCCCGAGGCTAAACCGTTTGTGTTACGAACTTCTACATGAGCTTTTTAGGCAGAAAGCAAGCCATCTACATGATTGATACCAGCATAAGTAGAATTTAAAACCTACTACTAAATTTAGCTATTTTTAAAATTATCGATTTTTAAAATTCCTGGGGCTAAACCGTTGGTGCTACGAACTTCTAAATGTGCTTTTTAGACAGAAAGCAAGCCATCTACATGATTGAAACGTGTTTAAGAAGAATTTAAAACCTACTACTAAATTTAGCTATTTTTAAAATTCTCGATTTTTAAAATTCATGAGGCTAAACCGTTTGTGTAACGAACTTCTAAATGTGCTTTTTAGGCAGAAAGCAAGCCAACTACATAATTGATACCAGCATAAGTAGAATTTAAACCCTACTACTAAATTTAGCTATTTTTAAAATTCACGACTTTTAAAATTCCCGAGGCTAAACCGTTTGTGTTACGAACTTCTTAATATGCATTTTACACGGAAAGCAAGCTATCTACATGATTGAAACGAGTTTAAGAAGAATTTAAAACCTACTACTAAAATTAGCAATTTTTAATATTCTCGATTTTTAAAATTCCTGAGGCTAAACCGTTTGTGTTACGAACTTCTAAATGTGCTTTTTAGGCAGAAAGCAAGCCATCTACATGATTGATACCAGCATAAGTGGAATTTAAACCCTACTACTAAATTTAGCTATTTTTAAAATTCTTGACTTTTAAAATTCCTGATGCTAAACCGTTTGTGTTACGAACTTCTTAATATGCATTTTACACGGAAAGCAAGCTATCTACATGATTGAAACGAGTTTAAGAAGAATTTAAAACCTACTACTAAATTTAGCTATTTTTAAAGTTCTCGATTTTTAAAATTCCTGACGCTAAACCGTTTGTGTTACGAACTTCTAAATGTGCTTTTTAGATAGAAAGCAAGCTAGATTCATGATTGAGACGAGTTTAAGAAGAATTTAAAACCACCTACTAAATTTAGCTATTTTTAAAATTCTCGATTTTTAAAGTTCCTGAGGCTAAACCGTTTGTGTTACGAACTTCTAAATGTGCTTCTTAGACAGAAAGCAAGATAAATTTAAAACCTACTACTAAATTTAGCTATTTTTAAAATTATCGATTTTTAAAATTTCTTGCGCTAAACCGTTTGTGTTACGAACTTCTTAATATGTATTTTACACGGAAAGCAAGCTATCTACATGATTGAAACGAGTTTAAGAAGAATTTAATACCTACTACTAAAATTAGCAATTTTTAATATTCTCGATTTTTAAAATTCCTGAGGCTAAACCGTTTGTGTTACGAACTTCTAAATGTGCTTTTTAGGCAGAAAGCAAGCCATCTACATGATTGATACCAGCATAAGTAGAATTTAGACCCTACTACTAAATTAAGCTATTTTTAAAATTCACGATTTTTAAAATTCCCGAGGCTAACCCGTTTGTGTTACGAACTTCTAAATTTGCTTTTTAGGCAGAAAGCAAGCCAACTACATGATTGATACCAGCATAAGTAGAATTTAAAACCTACTACTAAGATTAGCTATTTTTAATATTCTCGATTTTTAAAATTCCTGAGGCTAAACCGTTTGTGCTACGAACTTCTAAATGTGCTTTTTAGGCAGAAAGCAAGCTATCTAAATGATTGATACCAGCATAAGTAGAATTTAAATTCTACTACTAAATTTAGCTATTTTTAAAATTCACGATTTTTAAAATTCCTGAGGCTAAACCGTTTGTGTTACGAACTTCTACTTGAGCAGGCAGAAAACAAGCCATCTACGTGATTGATACCAGCATAAGTCGAATTTAAACCCTACTACTAAATTTAGCTATTTTTAAAATTCACGATTTTTAAAATTCCCGAGGCTAACCCGTTTGTGTTACGAACTTCTACAGGAGCTTTTTAGGCAGAAAGCAAGCCATCTACATGATTGATACCAGCATAAGTAGAATTTATACCCTACTACTAAATTTAGCTATTTTTAAAATTCTTGACTTTTATTATTCCTGATGCTAAACCGTTTGTGTTACGAACTTCGAAATGTGCTTTTTAGATAGAAAGCAAGCTAGCTACATGATTGAAACGAGTTTAAGAAGAATTTAAAACCTACTACTAAATTTAGCTATTTTTAAAATTCACGATTTTTAAAATTCCTGAGGCTAAACCGTTTGTGTTACGAACTCCTACATAAGCTTTTTAGGCAGAAAACAAGGCATCTACGTGATTGATACCAGCATAAGTAGAATTTAAACCCTACTACTAAATTTAGCTATTTTTAATGTTCACGATTTTTAAAATTCCCGACGCTAACCCGTTTGTGTTACGAACTTCTGCATGAGATTTTTAGGCAGAAAGCAAGCCATCTACATGATTGATACCAGCATAAGTAGAATTTATACCCTACTACTAAATTTAGCTATTTTTAAAATTCTTGACTTTTAATATTCCTGATGCTAAACCGTTTGTTTTACGAACTTCTAAATGTGCTTTTTAGATAGAAAGCAAGCTAGCTACATGACTGAAACGAGTTTAAGAAGAATTTAAAACCTACTACTAAATTTAGCTATTTTTAAAATTCTCGATTTTTAAAATTCCTGGGGCTAAACCGTTTGTGCTACGAACTTCTAAATGTGCTTTTTAGACAGAAAGCAAGCCATCTACATGATTGAAACGATTTTAAGAAGAATTTAAAACCTACTACTAAATTTAGCTATTTTTAAAATTCTCGATTTTTAAAATTCCTGAGGCTAAACCGTTTGTGTTACGAACTTCTGAATGTGCTTTTTAGGCAGAAAGCAAGCCATCAACATGATTGATACCAGCATAAGTAGAATTTAAACCCTACTAATAAATTTAGCTATTTTTAAAATTCTTGACTTTTAAAATTCCCGAGACTAAACCATTTGTGTTGCGAACTTCTAAATGTGCTTTTTAGGCAGAAAGCAAGCCATCTACATGATTGATACCAGCATAAGTAGAATTTAAACCCTACTAATAAATTTAGATATTTTTAAAATTCTCGAATTTTAAAATTCCTGAGGCTAAACTGTTTGTGTTACGAACTTCTTAATATGCATATTACACAGAAAGCAAGCTATCTACATGACTGAAACGAGTTTAAAAAGAATTTAAAACTTACTACTAAAATTAGCTATTTTTAAAATTCTCGATTTTTAAAATTCCTGAGGCTAAACCGTTTGTGTTACGAACTTCTAAATGTGCTTTTTAGGCAGAAAGCAAGGCATCTACATGATTGATACCAACATAAGTAGAATTTAAACCGTACTACTAAATTTAGCTATTTTTAAAATTCACGATTTTTAAAATTCCCGGGGCTAAACCGTTTGTGTTACGAACTTCTTAATATGCATTTTACACAGAAAGCAAGCTATCTACATGATTGAAACGAGTTTAAGAAGAATTTAAAACCTACTACTAAAATTAGCTGTTTTTAATATTCTCGATTTTTAAAATTCCTGAGGCTAAACCGTTTGTGTTACGAACTTCTAAATGTGCTTTTTAGGTAGAAAGCAAGCCATCTACATGATTGATATCAGCATAAGTAGAATTTAAACCCTACTACTAAATTTAGCTATTTTTAAAATTCACGATTTTTAAAATTCTCGAGGCTAAACCGTTTGTGTTACGAACTTTTACATGAGCTTTTTAGGCAGAAAGCAAGCCATCTACATGATTGATACCAGCATAAATAGAATTTAAACAGTACTACTACTAAATTTAGCTATTTTTAAAATTCTTGACTTTTAAAATTCCTGATGCTAAACCGTTTGTGTTACGAACTTCTAAATGTGCTTTTTAGATAGAAAGCAAGCCAACTACATGATTGAAACGAGTTTAAGAAGAATTTAAAACCTACTACTAAATTTAGCTATTTTTAAAATTCTCGATTTTTAAAATCCCTGAGGCTAAACCGTTTGTGTTACGAACTTCTAAATGTGCTTTTTAGATAGAAAGCAAGCTAGCTACTTGATTGAAACGAGTTTAAGAAGAATTTAAAACCTACTACTAAATTTAGCTATTTTTAAAATTCACGATTTTTAAAATTCCTGAGGCTAAACCGTTTGTGTTACGATTTTCTACATGAGCTTTTTAGGCAGAAAATAAGCCATCTACGTGATTGATACCAGCATAAGTAGAATTTAAACCCTACTACTAAATTTAGCTATTTTTAAAGTTCTTGACTTTTAATATTCCTGATGCTAAACCGTTTGTGTTACGAACTTCTAAATGTGCTTTTTAGATAGAAAGCAAGCTAGCTACATGATTGAAACGAGTTTAAGAAGAATTTAAAACCAACTACTAAATTTAGCTATTTTTAAAATTCACGATTTTTAAAATTCCCGAGGCTAACCCGTTTGTGTTACGAACTTCTACATGAGCTTTTGAGGCAGAAAGCAAACCATCTACATGATTGATCCCAGCATAAGTAGAATTTATACCCTACTACTAAATTTAGCTATTTTTAAAATTCTTGACTTTTAATATTCCTGATGCTAAACCGTTTGTGTTACGAACTTCTAAATGTGCTTTTTAGATAGAAAGCAAGCTAGCTACATGATTGAAACGAGTTTAAGAAGAATTTAAAACCTACTACTGAATTTAGCTATTTTTAAAATTCTCGTTTTTTAAAATTCCTGGGGCTAAACCGTTTGTGCTACGAACTTCTAAATCTGCTTTTTAGACAGAAAGCAAGCTATCTACTGGTTGAAACGAGTTTAAGAAGAATTTAAAACCTACTACTAAATTTAGCTATTTTTAAAATTCTCGATTTTTAAAATTCCTGAGGCCAAACCGTTTGTGTTACGAACTTCTAAATGTGCTTTTTACATAGAAAGCAAGCTAACTACATGATTGAAACGAGCTTAAGAAGAATTTAAAACCTACTACTAAATTTAGCTATTTTTAAAATTCTAAATTGTTAAAGTTCCTGGGGCTAAACCGTTTGTGCTACGAACTTCTAAATGTGCTTTTTAGACAGAAAGGAAGTTATCTACATGATTGAAACGAGTTTAAGAAGAATTTAAACCCTACTACTAAATTTAGCTATTTTTAAAATTCACGATTTTTAAAATTCCCGAGGCTAAACGGTTTGTGTTACGAACTTCTTAATATGAATTTTACACAGAAAGCAAGCTATCTACATGATTGAAACGAGTTTAAGAAGAATTTAAAACCTACTACTAAATTTAGCTATTTTTAAAATTATCGATTATTAAAATTCCCCAGGCTAAACCGTTTGTGTTACGAACTTCTTAATATGCATTTTACACGGAAAGCAAGCTATCTACATGATTGAAACGAGTTTAAGAAGAATTTAAAACCTACTACTAAAATTAGCAATTTTTAATATTCTCGATTTTTAAAATTCCTGAGGTTAAACCGTTTGTGTTACGAACTTCTAAATGTGCTTTTTAGGCAGAAAGCAAGCCATCAACATGATTGATACCAGCATAAGTAGAATTTGAACCCTACTACTAAATTTAGCTATTTTTAAAATTCTTGACTTTTAATATTCCTGATGCTAAACCGTTTGTGTTACGAACTTCTAAATGTGCTTTTTCGATAGAAAGCAAACTAGCTACATGATTGAAACGAGTTTAAGAAGAATTTAGAACCTACTACTAAATTTAGCTATTTTTAAAATTATCAATTTTTAAAATTCCTGGGGCTAAACCGTTGGTGCTACGAACTTCTAAATGTTATTTTTAGAAAGAAAGCAAGCCATCTACATGATTGATACCAGCATAAGTAGAATTTAAACCCTACTAATAAATTTAGCTATTTTTAAAATTCTCGATTTTTAAAATTCCTGAGGCTAAACCGTTTGTGTTACGAACTTCTTAATATGCATTTTACACAGAAAGCAAGCTATCTACACGACTGAAACGAGTTTAAAAAGAATTTAAAACCTACTACTTAAATTAGTTATTTTTAAAATTCTCGATTTTATAAATTCCTGAGGCTAAACCGTTTGTGTTACGAACTTCTAAATGTGCTTTTTAGGCAGAAAGCAAGACATCTACATGATTGATACCAGCATAAGTAGAAT
The DNA here is from genome assembly GCA_963082815.1 of Melanotus villosus. Lineage (NCBI taxonomy): Eukaryota > Metazoa > Arthropoda > Insecta > Coleoptera > Elateridae > Melanotus > Melanotus villosus. Next base: position 22,989,706 of record OY720425.1, read on the forward strand.
TTAAACCCTACTACTAAATTTAGCTATTTTTAAAATTCACGATTTTTAAAATTCCCGAGGCTAGACCGTTTTTGTTACGAACTTCTACATGAGCTTTTTAGGCAGAAAGCAAGCCATCTACATGATTGATATCAGCATAAGTAGAATTTAAAACCTACTACTAAATTTAGTTATTTTTAAAATTATCGATTTTTAAAATTCCTGGGGCTAAACCGTTGGTGCTACGAACTTCTAAATGTGCTTTTTAGACAGAAAGCAAGCCATCTACATGATTGAAACGTGTTTAAGAAGAATTTAAAACCTACTACTAAATTTAGCTATTTTTAAAATTCTCGATTTTTAAAATTCATGAGGCTAAACCGTTTGTGTTACGAACTTCTAAATGTACTTTTTAGGCAGAAAGCAAGCCAACTACATAATTGATACCAGCATAAGTAGAATTTAAACCCTACTAATAAATTTAGCTATTTTTAAAATTCTCGATTTTTAAAATCCCTGCGGCTAAACCGTTTGTGTTACGAACTTCTTAATATGCATTTTACACAGAAAGCAAGCTATCTACATGACTGAAACGAGTTTAAAAAGAATTTAAAACCTACTACTAAAATTAGCTATTTTTAAAATTCTCGATTTTTAAAATTCCTGAGGCTAAACCGTTTGTGTTACGAACTTCGAAATGTGCTTTTTAGATAGAAAGCAAGCTAGCTACATGATTGAAACGAGTTTAAGAAGAATTTAAAACCTACTACTAAATTTAGCTATTTTTAAAATTATCGATTTTTAAAATTCCTGGGGCTAAACCGTTTGTGCCAGGAATTTCTAAATGTGCTTTTTAGACAGAAAGCAAGCCATCTACATGATTGAAACGTGTTTAAGAAGAATTTAAAACCTACTACTAAATTTAGCTATTTTTAAAATTCTCGATTTTTAAAATTCCTGAGGTTAAACCGTTTGTGTTACGAACTTCTAAATGTGCTTTTTAGGCAGAAAGCAAGCCATCAACATGATTGATACCAGCATAAGTAGAATTTGAACCCTACTACTAAATTTAGCTATTTTTAAAATTCTTGACTTTTAAAATTAACGAGGCTAACCGTTTGTGTTACGAACTTCTAAATGTGCTTTTTAGGCAGAAAGCAAGCCATCTACATAATTGATACCAGCATAAGTAGAATTTAAACCCTACTAATAAATTTAGCTATTTTTAAAATTCTCGATTTTTAAAATCCCTGAGGCTAAACCGTTTGTGTTACGAACTTCTTAATATGCATTTTACACAGAAAGCAAGCTATCTACATGACTGAAACGAGTTTAAAAAGAATTTAAAACCTACTACTAAAATTAGCTATTTTTAAAATTCTCGATTTTTAAAATTGCTGAGGCTAAACCGGTTGTGTTACTAACTTCTAAATGTGCCTTTTATGCAGAAAGCAAGCCATCTACATGATTGATACCAGCATAAGTAGAATTTAAACCCTACTACTAAATTTAGCTATTTTTAAAATTCACGATTTTTAAAATTCCCGAGGCTAAACCGTTTGTGTTACGAACTTCTTAATATGAATTTTACACAGAAAGCAAGCTATCTACATGATTGAAACGAGTTTAAGGAGAATTTAAAACCTACTACTAAAATTAGCTATTTTTAAAATTCTCGATTTGTAAAATTCCTGAGGCTAAACCGTTTGTGTTACCAACTTCTAAATGTGCTTTATAGGCAGAAAGCAAGCCATCTACATGATTTATCCCAGCATAAGTAGAATTTAAACCCTACTACTAAATTTTGCTATTTTTAAAGTTCTTGACTTTTAAAATTCCTGATGCTAAACCGTTTGTGTTACGGACTTCTAAATGTGCTTTTTAGATAGAAAGCAAGCCAACTACATGATTGAAACGAGTTTAAGAAGAATTTAAAACCTACTACTAAATTTAGCTATTTTTAAAGTTCTCGATTTTTAAAATTCCTGAGGCTAAACCGTTTGTGTTACGAACTTCTAAATGTGCTTTTTAGAAAGAAAGCAAGCTAGCTACATGATTGAATCGAGTTTAAGAAGTTTTTAAAACCTACTACTAAATTTAGCTATTTTTAAAATTATCGATTATTAAAATTCCTGGGGCTAAACCGTTTGTGCCAGGAATTTCTAAATGTGCTTTTTAGACAGAAAGCAAGCCATCTACATGATTGAAACGTGTTTAAGAAGAATTTAAAACCTACTACTAAATTTAGCTATTTTTAAAATTCTAGATTTTTAAAATTCCTGAGGTTAAACCGTTTGTGTTACGAACTTCTAAATGTGCTTTTTAGGCAGAAAGCAAGCCATCAACATGATTGATACCAGCATAAGTAGAATTTGAACCCTACTACTAAATTTAGCTATTTTTAAAATTCTTGACTTTTAATATTCCTGATGCTAAACCGTTTGTGTTACGAACTTCTAAATGTGCTTTTTCGATAGAAAGCAAACTAGCTACATGATTGAAACGAGTTTAAGAAGAATTTAAAACCTACTACTAAATTTAGCTATTTTTAAAATTATCAATTTTTAAAATTCCTGGGGCTAAACCGTTGGTGCTACGAACTTCTAAATGTTATTTTTAGATAGAAAGCAAGCTAGCTACATGATTGAAACGAGTTTAAGAAGTTTTTAAAACCTACTACTAAATTTAGCTATTTTTAAAATTATCGATTATTAAAATTCCTGGGGCTAAACCGTTTGTGCCAGGAATTTCTAAAGGTGCTTTTTAGACAGAAAGCAAGCCATCTACATGATTGAAACGTGTTTAAGAAGAATTTAAAACCTACTACTAAATTTAGCTATTTTTAAAATTCTAGATTTTTAAAATTCCTGAGGTTAAACCGTTTGTGTTACGAACTTCTAAATGTGCTTTTTAGGCAGAAAGCAAGCCATCAACATGATTGATACCAGCATAAGTAGAATTTGAACCCTACTACTAAATTTAGCTATTTTTAAAATTCTTGACTTTTAATATTCCTGATGCTAAACCGTTTGTGTTACGAACTTCTAAATGTGCTTTTTCGATAGAAAGCAAACTAGCTACATGATTGAAACGAGTTTAAGAAGAATTTAAAACCTACTACTAAATTTAGCTATTTTTAAAATTATCAATTTTTAAAATTCCTGGGGCTAAACCGTTGGTGCTACGAACTTCTAAATGTTATTTTTAGACAGAAAGCAAGCCATCTACATGATTGATACCAGCATAAGTAGAATTTAAACCCTACTACTAAATTTTGCTATTTTTAAAGTTCTTGACTTTTAAAATTCCTGATGCTAAACCGTTTGTGTTACGGACTTCTAAATGTGCTTTTTAGATAGAAAGCAAGCCAACTACATGATTGAAACGAGTTTAAGAAGAATTTAAAACCTACTACTAAATTTAGCTATTTTTAAAGTTCTCGATTTTTAAAATTCCTGAGGCTAAACCGTTTGTGTTACGAACTTCTAAATGTGCTTTTTAGATAGAAAGCAAGCTAGCTACATGATTGAAACGAGTTTAAGAAGAATTTAAAACCTACTACTAAAATTAGCTATTTTTAAAATTCTCGATTTTTAAAATTCCTGAGGCTAAACCGTTTGTTTTACGAACTTCTAAATGTGCTTTTTAGGTAGAAAGCAAGCCATCAACATGATTGATACCAGCATAAGTAGAATTTGAACCCTACTACTAAATTTAGCTATTTTTAAAATTCTTGACTTTTAAAATTCACGAGGCTAAACCGTTTGTGTTACGAACTTCTAAATGTTCTTTTAGGCAGAAAGCAAGCCATCTACATAATTGATACCAGCATAAGTAGAATTTAAACCCTACTAATAAATTTAGCTATTTTTAAAATTCTCGATTTTTAAAATTCCTGAGGCTAAACCGTTTGTGTTACGAACTTCTTAATATGCATTTTACACAGAAAGCAAGCTATCTACATGACTGAAACGAGTTTAAAAAGAATTTAAAACCTACTACTAAAATTAGCTATTTTTAAAATTCTTGATTTTTAAAATTCCTGAGGCTAAACCGTTTGTGTTACTAACTTCTAGACGTGCTTTTTAGGCAGAAAGCAAGCCATCTACATGATTGATACCAGCATAAGTAGAATTTAAACCCTACTAATAAATTTAGCTATTTTTAAAATTCTCAATTTTTAAAATTCCTGAGGCTAAACCGTTTGTGTTACGAACTTCTTAATATGAATTTTACACCGAAAGCAAGCTATCTACATGATTGAAACGAGTTTAAGGAGAATTTAAAACCTACTACTAAAATTAGCTATTTTTAAAATTCTCGATTTTTAAAATTCCTGAGGCTAAACCGTTTGTGTTACGAACTTCTAAATGTGCTTTTTAGGCAGAAAGCAAGCCATCTACATGATTTATACCAGCATAAGTAGAATTTAAACCCTACTACTAAATTTAGCTATTTTTAAAGCCAGATTAAAAAATGCGGGATTTTTATAATGGCCCAGGCTAAACTGTAGGAGATACAAATTTCTAAATATGCTTACTATGGTTTCAGACGTCGTTCTATACAGCTAAAATGAATTTAAAACTAATTTATTAATTTTTGGTAATTTTATAAATGCGAGATTTTTATAATTCAGCAGGCTAAACCGTAGGTGATACAAATTTCTAAATGTCCTTATTGTTACTTAAGACGTCGTTCTATGCAGCTAAAATGAGTTTAAATCGAATTTATTAATTTTTGGTAATTTTAAAAAAGAGAGATTTTTATAATTGCCTGATTAAAAATGCGAGATTTTTATAATTGCCGAGGTTAAACTGTAGGAGATACAAATTTCTAAATATGCTTATTATGGTTTCAGACGTCGTTCTATACAGCTAAAATGAGTTTAAATCGAATTTATTAATTTTTGGTAATTTTATAAATGCCAGATTTTTATAATTCCCCAGGCTAAACCGTAGATGATCAAAATTTCTAAATGCCCTTATTATTATTTAAGACGTCGTTCTATGCAGCTAAAATGAGTTTAAGCCGAATTTATTTATTTTTGGTAATTTTAAAAAAGAGAGATTTTTATTATTGCCAGATTAAAAATGCGAGATTTTTATAATTGCCCAGGCTAAACTGTAGGACATACAAATTTCTAAATATGCTTATTATGGTTTCACACGTCGTTCTATGCAGCTAGAATGAATTTAAACCGAATTTATTAATTTTTGGTAATTTTATAAATGCGAGATTTTTATAATTCCCCAGGCTAAACTGTAGGAGATACAAATTTCTAAATATGCTTATTATGGTTTCAGACGTCGTTCTATGCAGCTAAAATGAGTTTAAATCGAATTTATTAATTTTTGGTAATTTTATAAATGCGAGATTTTTATAATTGCCCAGGCTAAACTGTAGGAGATACAAATTTCTAAATATGCTTATTATGGTTTCAGACGTCGTTCTATGCAGCTAAAATGAGTTTAAATCGAATTTATTAATTTTTGGTAATTTTATAAATGCGAGATTTTTATAATTCCCCAGGCTAAACTGTAGGAGATACAAATTTCTAAATATGCTTATTATGGTTTCAGACGTCGTTCTATGCAGCTAAAATGAGTTTAAATCGAATTTATTAATTTTTGGTAATTTTATAAATGCGAGATTTTTATAATTCCCCAGGCTAAACCGTAGGTGATACAAATTTCTAAATGTCCTTATTATTACTTAAGACGTCGTTCTATGCAGCTAAAATGAGTTTATATCGAATTTATTAATTTTTGGTAATTTTAAAAAAGACAGATTTTTATAATTGCCAGATTAAAAATGCGAGATTTTTATAATTGCCCAGGCTAAACTGTAGGAGATACAAATTTCTAAATATGCTTATTATGGTTTCAGACATCGTTCTATGCAGCTAAAATGAGTTTAAATCGAATTTATTAATTTTTGGTAATTTTAAAAAAGAGATTTTTATAATTGCCAGATTAAAAATGCGAGATTTTTATAATTGCCCAGGCTAAACTGTAGGAGATACAAATTTCTAAATGTGCTTATTATGGTTTCAGACGTCGTTCTATGCAGCTGAAATGAATTTAAAACGAATTTATTAATTTTTGGTAATTTTATAAATGCGAGATTTTTATAATTCCCCTGGCTAAACCGTAGGTGATACAAATTTCTAAATGTCCTTATTATTACTTAAGACGTCGTTCTATACAGCTAAAATGAGTTTAAATCGATTTTATTAATTTTTTGTAATTTTAAAAAAGACAGGTTTTTATAATTGCCAGATTAAAAATGCGAGATTTTTATAATTGCCCAGGCTAAACTGTAGGAGATACAAATTTCTAAATATGCTTATTATGGTTTCAGACGTCGTTCTATGCAGCTAAAATGAATTTAAAACGAATTTATTAATTTTTGTTAATTTTATAAATGCGAGATTTTTATAATTCTGCAGGCTAAACCGTAGGTGATACAAATTTCTAAATGTCCTTATTATTACTCAAGACGTCGTTCTATGCAGCTAAAATGAGTTTAAATCGAATTTATTAATTTTTGGTAATTTTAAAAAAGAGAGATTTTTATAATTGCCAGATTAAAAATGCGAGATTTTTATAATTGCCCAGGCTAAACTGTAGGAGATACAAATTTCTAAATATGATTATTATGGTTTCAGACGTCGTTCTATCCAGCTAAAATGAGTTTAAATCGAATTTATTAATTTTTGGTAATTTTATAAATGCGAGATTTTTATAGTTCCCCAGGCTAAACCGTAGGTGATAAAAATTTCTAAATGTCCTTATTATTATTTAAGACGTCGTTCTATGCAGCTAAAATGAGTTTAAGCCGAATTTATTAATTTTTGGTAATTTTAAAAAAGACAGATTTTTATAATTGCCAGATTAAAAATGCGAGATTTTTATAATTCCCCAGGCTAAACTGTAGGAGATACAAATTTCTAAATATGCTTATTATGGTTTCAGACGTCGTTCTATGCAGCTAAAATGAGTTTAAATCGAATTTATTAATTTTTGGTAATTTTATAAATGCGAGATTTTTATAATTCCCCAGGCTAAACTGTAGGAGATACAAATTTCTAAATATGCTTATTATGGTTTCAGACGTCGTTCTATGCAGATAAAATGAGTTTAAATCGAATTTATTAATTTTTGGTAATTTTATAAATGCGAGATTGTTATAATTGCCCAGGCTAAACTGTAGGAGATACAAATTTCTAAATATGCTTATTATGGTTTCAGACGTCGTTCTATGCAGCTAAAATGAATTTAAAACGAATTTATTAATTTTTGGTAATTTTATAAATGCGAGATTTTTATAATTCTGCAGGCTAAACCGTAGATGATACAAATTTGTAAATGTCCTTATTATTACTTATGACGTCGTTCTATGCAGCTAAAATGAGTTTAAATCGAATTTATTAATTTTTGGTAATTTTATAAATGCGAGATTTTTATAATTCTGCAGGCTAAACCGTAGGTGATACAAATTTCTAAATGTCCTTATTATTACTTAAGAAGTCGTTCTATGCAGCTAAAATGAGTTTAAATCGAATTTATTAATTTTTGGTAATTTTAAAAAAGAGAGATTTTTATAATTGCCAGATTAAAAATGCGAGATTTTTATAATTGCCCAGGCTAAACTGTAGGAGATACAAATTTCTAAATATGTTTATTATGGTTTCAGACGTCGTTCTATGCAGCTAAAATGAGTTTAAATCGAATTTATTAATTTTTGGTAATTTTATAAATGCGAGATTTTTATAATTCCCCAGGCTAAACCGTAGGTGATAAAAATTTCTAAATGTCCTTATTATTATTTAAGACGTCGTTCTATGCAGCTAAAATTAGTTTAAGCCGAATTTATTAATTTTTGGTAATTTTAAAAAAGACAGATTTTTATAATTGCCAGATTAAAAATGCGAGATTTTTATAATGGCCCAGGCTAAACTGTAGGAGATACAAATTTCTAAATATGCTTATTATGGTTTCAGACGTCGTTCTATACAGCTAAAATGAATTTAAAACGAATTTATTAATTTTTGGTAATTTTATAAATGCGAGATTTTTATAATTCTGCAGGCTAAACCGTTGGTGATACAAATTTCTAAATGTCCTTATTATTACTTAAGACGTCGTTCTATGCAGCTAAAAAGAGTTTAAATCGAATTTATTAATTTTTGGTAATTTTAAAAAAGAGAGATTTTTATAATTGCCTGATTAAAAATGCGAGATTTTTATAATTGCCCAGGTTAAACTGTAGGAGATACAAATTTCTAAATATGCTTATTATGGTTTCAGACGTCGTTCTATACAGCTAAAATGAATTTAAATCGAATTTATTAATTTTTGGTAATTTTATAAATGCCAGATTTTTATAATTCCCCAGGCTAAACCGTAGATGATAAAAATTTCTAAATGTCCTTATTATTATTTAAGACGTCGTTCTATGCAGCTAAAATGAGTTTAAGCCGAATTTATTTATTTTTGGTAATTTTAAAAAAGAGAGATTTTTATTATTGCCAGATTAAAAATGCGAGATTTTTATAATTGCCCAGGCTAAACTGTAGGAGATACAAATTTCTAAATATGCTTATTATGGTTTCACACGTCGTTCTATGCAGCTAGAATGAATTTAAAACGAATTTATTAATTTTTGGTAATTTTATAAATGCGAGATTTTTATAATTCCCCAGGCTAAACCGTAGGTGATACAAATTTCTAAATGTCCTTATTATTATTTAAGACGTCGTTGTATGCAGCTAAAATGAGTTTAAATCGAATTTATTAATTTTTGGTAATTTTAAAAAAGAGAGATTTTTATAATTGCCAGATTAAAAATGCGAGATTTTTATAATTGCCCAGGCTAAACTGTAGGAGATACAAATTTCTAAATATGCTTATTATGGTTTCAGACGTCGTTCTATGCAGCTAAAATGAATTTAAAACGAATTTATTAATTTTTGGTAATTTTATAAATGCGAGATTTTTATAATTCCCCAGGCTAAACCGTAGGTGATACAAATTTCTAAATGTCCTTATTATTACTTAAGACGTCGTTCTATGCAGCTAAAATGAGTTTAAATCGAATTTATTAATTTTTGGTAATTTTAAAAAAGAGAGATTTTTATAATTGCCAGATTAAAAATGCGAGATTTTTATAATTGCCCAGGCTAAACTGTAGGAGATACAAATTTCTAAATATGCTTATTATGGTTTCAGACGTCGTTCTATGCAGCTAAAATGAATTTAAAACGAATTTATTAATTTTTGGTAATTTTATAAATGCGAGATTTTTATAATTCTGCAGGCTAAACCGTAGGTGATACAAATTTCTAAATGTCCTTATTATTACTTAAGACGTCGTTCTATGCAGCTAAAATGAGTTTAAATCGAATTTATTAATTTTTGGTAATTTTAAAAAAGACAGATTTTTATAATTGCCAGATTAAAAATGCGAGATTTTTATAATTGCCCAGGCTAATCTGTAGGAGATACAAATTTCTAAATATGTTTATTATGGTTTCAGACGTCGTTCTATGCAGCTAAAATGAGTTTAAATCGAATTTATTAATTTTTGGTAATTTTATAAATGCGAGATTTTTATAATTCCCCAGGCTAAACCGTAGGTGATAAAAATTTCTAAATGTCCTTATTATTATTTAAGACGTCGTTCTATGCAGCTAAAATGAGTTTAAGCCGAATTTATTAATTTTTGGTAATTTTAAAAAAGACAGATTTTTATAATTGCCAGAATAAAAATGCGAGATTTTTATAATTGCCCAGGCTAAACTGTAGGAGATACAAATTTCTAAATATGCTTATTATGGTTTCAGACGTCGTTCTATGCAGCTAAAAGGAATTTAAAACGAATTTATTAATTTTTGGTAATTTTATAAATGCGAGATTTTTATAATTCTGCAGGCTAAACCGTAGGTGATACAAATTTCTAAATGTCCTTATTATTACTTAAGACGTCGTTCTATACAGCTAAAATGAGTTTAAATCGTTTTTATTAATTTTTGGTAATTTTAAAAAAGAGAGATTTTTATAATTGCCTGATTAAAAATGCGAGATTTTTATAATTGCCCAGGTTAAACTGTAGGAGATACAAATTTCTAAATATGCTTATTATGGTTTCAGACGCCGTTCTATACAGCTAAAATGAATTTAAATCGAATTTATTAATTTTTGGTAATTTTATAAATGCGAGATTTTTATAATTCTGCAGGCTAAACCGTAGGTGATACAAATTTCTAAATGTCCTTCTTATTCCTTAAGGCGTCGTTCTATGCAGCTAAAATGAGTTTAAATCGAATTTATTAATTTTTGGTAATTTTAAAAAAGACAGATTTTAAAATTCTCGATTTTTAAAATTCCTGAGGCTAAACCGTTTGTGTTACGAACTTCTAAATGTGCTTTTTAGGTAGAAAGCAAGCCATCAACATGATTGATACCAGCATAAGTAGAATTTGAACCCTACTACTAAATTTAGCTATTTTTAAAATTCTTGACTTTTAAAATTCACGAGGCTAAACCGTTTGTGTTACGAACTTCTAAATGTGCTTTTTAGGTAGAAAGCAAGCTAGCTACATGATTGAAACGAGTTTAAGGAGAATTTAAAACCTACTACTAAAATTACCTATTTTTAAAATTCTCGATTTTTAAAATTCCTGAGGCTAAACCGTTTGTGTTACGAACTTCTAAATGTGCTTTTTAGGCAGAAAGCAAGCCATCTACATGATTGATACCAGCATAAGTAGAATTTAAACCCTACTACTAAATTTAGCTATTTTTAAAATTCACGATTTTTAAAATTCCCGAGGCTAAACGGTTTGTGTTACGAACTTCTTAATATGAATTTTACACAGAAAGCAAGCTATCTACATGATTGAAACGAGTTTAAGGAGAATTTAAAACCTACTAATAAAATTAGCTATTTTTAAAATTCTCGATTTTTAAAATTCCTGAGGGTAAACCGTTTGTCTTACGAACTTCTAAATGTGCTTTTTAGGCAGAAAGCAAGCTATCTACATGATTGATACCAGCATAAGAAGAATTTAAATTCTACTACTAAATTTACCTATTTTTAAAATTCTCGATTTTTAAAATTCCTGGGACTAAACCGTTTGTGCTACGAACTTCTAAATGTGCTTTTTAGACAGAAAGCAAGCCATCTACGTGATTGAAACGAGTTTTAGAAGAATTTAAAACCTACTAGTAAATTTACCTATTTTTAAAATTCTCGATTTTTAAAATTCCTGAGGCTAAACCGTTTGTGTTACGAACTTCTAAATGTGCTTTTTAGGCAGAAAGCAAGCCATCTACATGATTGATACCAGCATAAGTAGAATTTAAACCCTACTACTAAATTTAGCTATTTTTAAAGTTCTTGACTTTTAAAATTCCTGATGCTAAACCGTTTGTGTTACGAACTTCTAAATGTGCTTTTTAGATAGAAAGCAAGCCAACTACATGATTGAAACGAGTTTAAGAAGAATTTAAAACCTACTACGAAATTTAGCTATTTTTAAAATTCTCGATTTTTAAAATTCCTGAGGCTAAACCGTTTGTGTTACGAACTTCTAAATGTGCTTTTTAGATAGAAAGCAAGCTAGCTACATGATTGAAACGAGTTTAAGAAGAATTAAAACCTACTACGAAATTTAGCTATTTTTAAAATTCTCGATTTTTAAAATTCCTGAGGCTAAACCGTTCGTGTTATGAACTTCTACATGAGCTATTTAGGCAGAAAACAAGCCATCTACGTGATTGATACCAGCATAAGTAGAATTTAAACCCTACTACTAAATTTAGCTATTTTTAAAAGTCACGATTTTTAAAATTCCCGAGGCTAACCCGTTTGTGTTACGAACTTCTACATGAGCTTTTTAGGCAGAAAGCAAGCCATCTACATGATTGATACCAGCATAAGTAGAATTTATACCCTACTACTAAATTTAGCTATTTTTAAAATTCTTGAGTTTTAATATTCCTGATGCTAAACCGTTTGTGTTACGAACTTCTAAATGTGCTTTTTCGATAGAAAGCAAACTAGCTACATGATTGAAACGAGTTTAAGAAGAATTTAAAACCTACTACTAAATTTAGCTATTTTTAAAATTATCGATTTTTAAAATTCCTGGGGCTAAACCGTTGGTGCTACGAACTTCTAAATGTGCTTTTTAGACAGAAAGCAAGCCATCTACATGATTGATACCAGCATAAGTAGAATTTAAACCCTACTAATAAATTTAGCTATTTTTAAAATTCTCGATTTTTAAAATTCCTGAGGCTAAACCGTTTGTGTTACGAACTTCGTAATATGCATTTTACACAGAAAGCAAGCTATCTACATGACTGAAACGAGTTTAAAAAGAATTTAAAGCCTACTACTTAAATTAGTTATTTTTAAAATTCTCGATTTTTAAAATTCCTGAGGCTAAACCGTTTGTGTTACGAACTTCTAAATGTGCTTTTTAGGCAGAAAGCAAGCCATCTACATGATTGATACCAGCATAAGTAGAATTTAAACCCTACTACTAAATTTAGCTATTTTTAAAATTCACGATTTTTAAAATTCCCGAGGCTAACCCGTTTGTGTTACGAACTTCTAAATGTGCTTTTTAGGCAGAAAGCAAGTCAACTACATGATTGATACCAGCATAAGTAGAATTTAAACCCTACTACTAAATTTAGCTATTTTTAAAAATCACGATTTTTAAAATTCCCGAGGCTAAACCGTTTGTGTTACGAACCTCTGCATGAGCTTTTTAGGCAGAAAGCAAGCCATCTACATGATTGATACCAGCATAAGTAGAATTTAGACCCTACTACTAAATTTAGCTATTTTTAAAATTCACGATTTTTAAAATTCCCGAGGCTAACCCGTTTGTGTTACGAACTTCTAAATGTGCTTTTTAGGCAGAAAGCAAGTCAACTACATGATTGATACCAGCATAAGTAGAATTTAAACCCTACTACTAAATTTAGCTATTTTTAAAAATCACGATTTTTAAAATTCCCGAGGCTAAACCGTTTGTGTTACGAACTTCTACGTGAGCTTTTTAGGCAGAAAGCAAGCCATCTACATGATTGATACCAGCATAAGTAGAATTTAAAACCTACTACTAAATTTAGCTATTTTTAAAATTATCGATTTTTAAAATTCCTGGGGCTAAACCGTTGGTGCTACGAACTTCTAAATGTGCTTTTTAGACAGAAAGCAAGCCATCTACATGATTGAAACGTGTTTAAGAAGAATTTAAAACCTACTACTAAATTTAGCTATTTTTAAAATTCTCGATTTTTAAAATTCCTGAGGCTAAACCGTTTGTGTTACGAACTTCTAAATGTGCTTTTTAGGCAGAAAGCAAGCCATCAACATGATTGATACCAGCATAAGTAGAATTTAAACCCTACTAATAAATTTAGCTATTTTTAAAATTCTTGACTTTTAAAATTCCCGAGGCTAAACTGTTTGTGTTACGAACTTCTAAAAGTGCTTTTTAGGCAGAAAGCAAGCCATCTACATGATTGATACCAGCATAAGTAGAATTTAAACCCTACTAATAAATTTAGCTATTTTTAAAATTCTTGACTTTTAAAATTCCCGAGGCTAAACCGTTTGTGTTACGAACTTCTGAGTGTGCTTTTTAGGCAGAAAGCAAGCCATCAACATGTTTGATACCAGCATAAGTAGAATTTAAACCCTACTACTAAATTTAGCTATTTTTAAAATTCTTGACTTTTAAAATTCCCGAGGCTAAACCGTTTGTGTTACGAACTTCTAAATGTGCTTTTTAGGTAGAAAGCAAGCCATCTACATGATTGATACCAGCATAAGTAGAATTTAAACCCTACTAATAAATTTAGCTATTTTTAACGTTCTCGATTTTTAAAATTCCTGAGGCTAAACCGTTTGTGTTACGAACTTCTTAATATGCATTTTACACGGAAAGCAAGCTATCTACATGATTGAAACGAGTTTAAGAAGAATTTAAAACCTACTACTAAAATTAGCAATTTTTAATATTCTCGATTTTTAGAATTCCTGAGGCTAAACCGTTTGTGTTACGAACTTCTAAATGTGCTTTTTAGGCAGAAAGCAAGCCATCTACATGATTGATACCAGCATAAGTAGAATTTAAACCCTACTACTAAATTTAGCTATTTTTAAAATTCACGATTTTTAAAATTCCCGAGGCTAAACCGTTTGTGTTACGAACTTCTACATGAGCTTTTTAGGCAGAAAGCAAGCCATCTACATGATTGATACCAGCATAAGTAGAATTTAGACCCTACTACTAAATTTAGCTATTTTTAAAATTCACGATTTTTAAAATTCCCGAGGCTAACCCGTTTGTGTTCCGAACTTCTAAATGTGCTTTTTAGGCAGAAAGCAAGCCAACTACATGATTGATACCAGCATAAGTAGAATTTAAAACCTACTACTAAGATTAGCTATTTTTAATATTCTCGATTTTTAAAATTCCTGAGGCTAAACCGTTTGTGTTACGAACTTCTACTTGAGCAGGCAGAAAACAAGCCATCTACGTGATTGATACCAGCATAAGTCAAATTTAAACCCTACTACTAAATTTAGCTATTTTTAAAATTCACGATTTTTAAAATTCCCGAGGCTAACCCGTTTGTGTTACGAACTTCTACAGGAGCTTTTTTGGCAGAAAGCAAGCCATCTACATGATCGATACCAGCATAAGTAGAATTTATACCCTACTACTAAATTTAGCTATTTTTAAAATTCTTGACTTTTATTATTCCTGATGCTAAACCGTTTGTGTTACGAACTTCGAAACGTGATTTTTAGATAGAAAGCAAGCTAGCTACATGATTGAAACGAGTTTAAGAAGAATTTAAAATCTACTACTAAATTTATTTATTTTTAAAATTCTCGATTTTTAAAATTCCTTGGGCTAAACCGTTTGTGCTACGAACTTCTAAATGTGCTTTTTAGACAGAAAGCAAGCCATCTACATGATTGAAACGAGTTTAAGAAGAATTTAAAACCTACTACTAAATTTAGCTATTTTTAAAATTCTCGATTCTTAAAATTCCTGAGGCTAAACCGTTTGTGTTACGAACTTCTAAATGTGCTTTTTAGGCAGAAAGCAAGCCATCTACATGATTGATACCAGCATAAGTAGAATTTAAACCCCACTACTAAATTTAGCTATTTTTAAAATTCTTGACTTTTAAAATTCCCGAGGCTAAACCGTTTGTGTTACGAACTTCTAAATGTGCTTTTTAGGCAGAAAGCAAGCCATCTACATGATTGATACCAGTATAAGTAGAATTTAAACTCTACTAATAAATTTAGCTTTTTTTTAAAGTTCTCGATTTTTAAAATTCCTGAGGCTAAACCGTTTTTAAAATTCACGATTTTTAAAATTCCCGAGGCTAAACCGTTTCTTTTAGGAACTTCATAATATGCATTTTACACAGAAAGCAAGCTATCTACATGATTGAAACGAGTTTAAGAAGAATTTAAAACCTACTACTAAAATTAGCTATTTTTAAAATTCTCGATTTTTAAAATTCCTGAGGCTAAACCGTTTGTGTTACGAACTTCTAAATGTGCTTTTTAGGCAGAAAGCAAGCCATCTACATGACTGATACCAGCATAAGTAGAATTTAAACCCTACTACCAAATTTAGCTATTTTTATAATTCTTGACTTTTAAAATTCCTGATGCTAAACCGTTTGTGTTACGAACTTCTAAATTTGCTTTTTAGATAGAAAGCAAGCCAACTACATGATTGAAACGAGTTTAAAACCCTTTCTCTGCTACTCCAGAAAGGCATCCTTACCCAGAAGCTGACCATACCGACGACCCGCCCCACTAGCGTCCATACGCAAGCACGTACGAAAAAATCCGAAACGGCAAAAGTTTTTAGATGCCCAGATGTCTTGGCTACACGCTACTCCATGAACATAGCACTTCACGCCAACCTGATTTTGTGCTGGTGTATAGAATTTAAATTGGTAGGTGCACAGATCCGTGCCACGCGCACTGCGTGTAGAACCATCGCGGCACGAATCCGTGTCATACGCAGTGAAAGGGTTAGTGCCGTTTCACATGGAGCGTATGATACGGACGGATCGTCAGGACGTATAACCAAACGCCATGTGTTTAAATGAGTAATTTCACATGAATCGCGTATGATCCGTCCGCGTGATTTGGTACGACGGCCATACGTCGAGCCCTTGCGTCGTCGTATTGTCAGCGCGCGCACGGGCCGTTGTTTATAATGAGTAGCTTCACATGAGAACTGATGGTCCGTTGCGTACCATCTCGCCTAGTTGTCGGATTTGCCATGTTCTAGTAAACACGTGACCGTCTAGCTCTAGTACATAATATATTGCACCACCGGCACCGCCATGAATTATAAAATAGATACGGAAATATTAATTTGCACAATAGAAAATCAAAGGAGCATATATTCTATTACGTCGATACATTGTCAAATGAACATCCCCATAATCAGTAAGAATGGCAACAGCGACTTGTCGGTTGCTGACCATACGATATGCATGTGAAAAGGCGTAAGTCGCGTATGGAAATGGCTCGCATGGTCAGCGCTGACGATCCGTTCGGATCATACGCTCCATGTGAAACGGCACTTAAGAAGAATTTAAAACCTACTACTAAATTTAGCTATTTTTAAAATTCTCGATTTTTAAAATTCCTGGGGCTAAACCGTTTGTGTTACGAACTTCTAAATGTGCTTTTTAGATAGAAAGCAAGCTAGCTACATGATTGAAACGAGTTTAAGAAGAATTTAAAACCTACTACTAAATTTAGCTATTTTTAAAATTCTCGATTTTTAAAATCCCTGAGGCTAAACCGTTTGTTTTACGAACTTCTAAATGTGCTTTTTAGATATAAAGCAAGCTAGCTACATGATTGAAACGAGTTTAAGAAGAATTTAAAACCTACTACTAAATTTAGCTTTTTTAAAATTCACGATTTTTAAAATTCCTGAGGCTAAACCGTTTGTGTTACGAACTTCTACATGAGCTTTTTAGGCAGAAAACAAGCCATCTACGTGATTGATACCAGCATAAGTAGAATTTAAACCCTACTACTAAATTTAGCTATTTTTAAAATTCTTGACTTTTAATATTCCTGATGCAAAACCGTTTGTGTTACGAACTTCTAAATGTGCTTTTTATGCAGAAAGCAAGCCATCTACATGATTGATACCAGCATAAGTAGAATTTAAACCCTACTACTAAATTTAGCTATTTTTAAAATTCACGATTTTTAAAATTCCCGAGGCTAAACCGTTTGTGTTACGAACTTCGTAATATGCATTTTACACGGAAAGCAAGCTATCTACATGATTGAAACGAGTTTAAGAAGAATTTAAAACCTACTACTAAAATTAGCAATTTTTAATATTCTCGATTTTTAGAATTCCTGAGGCTAAACCGTTTGTGTTACGAACTTCTAAATGTGCTTTTTAGGCAGAAAGCAAGCCATCTACATGATTGATACCAGCATAAGTAGAATTTAAACCCTACTACTAAATTTAGCTATTTTTAAAATTCACGATTTTTAACATTCCCGAGGCTAAACCGTTTGTGTTACGAACTTCTACATGAGCTTTTTAGGCAGAAAGCAAGCCATCTACATGATTGATACCAGCATAAGTAGAATTTAAACCCTACTACTAAATTTAGCTATTATTAAAATTCACGATTTTTAAAATTCCCGAGGCTAACCCGTTTGTGTTACGAACTTCTAAATGTGCTTTTTAGTCAGAAAGCAAGCTATCTAAATGATTGATACCAGCATAAGTAGAATTTAAATTCTACTACTAAATTTAGCTAATTTTAAAAATAGCTAAATTTAGTAGAATGGTTTAAATTCTACTTATGCTGGTATCAATCATGTAGATGGCTTGATTTCTGCCTAAAAAGCACATTTAGAAGTTCGTAACACAAACGGTTTAGCATCAGGAATTTTAAAAGTCAAGAACTTTAAAAATAGCTAAATTTAGTAGTAGGGTTTAAATTCTACTTATGCTGGTATCAATCATGTAGATGGCTTGCTTTCTGCCTAAAAAGCACATTTAGAAGTTCGTAACACAAACGGTTTAGCCTCAGGAATTGTAAAAAACGAGAATTTTAAAAATAGCTAATTTTAGTAGTAGGTTTTAAATTTTCCTTAAACTCGATTCAATCATGTAGATAGCTTGCTTTCTGTGTAAAATTCATATTAAGAAGTTCGTAACACAAACGGTTTAGCCTCGGGAATTTTAAAAATCGTGAATTTTAAAAATAGCTAAATTTAGTAGTAGGGTTTAAATTCTACTTATGCTGGTATCAATCATGTAGATGCCTTGCTTTCTGCCTAAAAAGCACATTTAGAAGTTAGTAACACAAACGGTTTAGCCTCAGCAATTTTAAAAATCGAGAATTTTAAAAATAGCTAATTTTAGTAGTAGGTTTTAAATTCTTTTTAAACTCGTTTCAGTCATGTAGATAGCTTGCTATCTGTGTAAAATGCATATTAAGAAGTTCGTAACACAAACGGTTTAGCCTCAAGGATTTTAAAAATCGAGAATTTTAAAAATAGCTAAATTTATTAGTAGGGTTTAAATTCTACTTATGCTGGTATCAATTATGTAGATGGCTTGCTTTCTGCCTAAAAAGCACATTTAGAAGTTCGTAACACAAACGGTTTAGCCTCGTGAATTTTAAAAGTCAAGAATTTTAAAAATAGCTAAATTTATTAGTAGGGTTCAAATTCTACTTATGCTGGTATCAATCATGTTGATGGCTTGCTTTCTGCCTAAAAAGCACATTTAGAAATTCATGGCACAAACGGTTTAGCCCCAGGAATTTTAAAAATCGATAATTTTAAAAATAGCTAAATTTAGTAGTAGGTTTTAAATTCTTCTTAAACTCGTTTCAATCATGTAGCTAGCTTGCTTTCTATCTAAAAAGCACATTTCGAAGTTCGTAACACAAACGGTTTAGCCCCAGGAATTTTAAAAATCAAGAATTTTAAAAATAGCTAATTTTAGTAGTAGGTTTTAAATTCTCCTTAAACTCGATTCAATCATGTAGATAGCTTGCTTTCTGTGTAAAATTCATATTAAGAAGTTCGTAACACAAACCGTTTAGCCTCGGGAATTTTAAAAATCGTGAATTTTAAAAATAGCTAAATTTAGTAGTAGGGTTTAAATTCTACTTATGCTGGTATCAATCATGTAGATGGCTTGATTTATGCCTAAAAAGCACATTTAGAAGTTCGTAACACAAACGGTTTAGCCTCAGGAATTTTAAAAATCGAGAATTTTAAAAATAGCTAAATTTAGTAGTAGGTTTTAAATTCTTCTTAAACTCGTTTCAATCATGTAGCTAGCTTGCTTTCTATCTAAAAAGCACATTTAGAAGTTCCTAACACAAACGGTTTAGCCTCAGGAATTTTAAAAATCGAGAACTTTAAAAATAGCTAAATTTAGTAGTAGGTTTTAAATTCTTTTTAAACACGTTTCAATCATATAGATGGCTTGCTTTCTGTCTAAAAAGCACATTTAGAAATTCATGGCACAAACGGTTTAGCCCCAGGAATTTTAAAAATCGATAATTTTAAAAATAGCTAAATTTAGTAGTAGGTTTTAAATTCTTCTTAAACTCGTTTCAATCATGTAGCTAGCTTGCTTTCTATCTAAAAAGCACATTTCGAAGTTCGTAACACAAACGGTTTAGCCCCAGGAATTTTAAAAATCAAGAATTTTAAAAATAGCTAATTTTAGTAGTAGGTTTTAAATTCTCCTTAAACTCGATTCAATCATGTAGATAGCTTGCTTTCTGTGTAAAATTCATATTAAGGAGTTCGTAACACAAACCGTTTAGCCTCGGGAATTTTAAAAATCGTGAATTTTAAAAATAGCTAAATTTAGTAGTAGGGTTTAAATTCTACTTATGCTGGTATCAATCATGTAGATGGCTTGATTTATGCCTAAAAAGCACATTTAGAAGTTCGTAACACAAACGGTTTAGCCTCAGGAATTTTAAAAATCGAGAATTTTAAAAATAGCTAAATTTAGTAGTAGGTTTTAAATTCTTCTTAAACTCGTTTCAATCATGTAGCTAGCTTGCTTTCTATCTAAAAAGCACATTTAGAAGTTCCTAACACAAACGGTTTAGCCTCAGGAATTTTAAAAATCGAGAACTTTAAAAATAGCTAAATTTAGTAGTAGGTTTTAAATTCTTCTTAAACTCGTTTCAATCATGTAGCTAGCTTGCTTTCTATCTAAAAAGCACATTTAGAAGTTCGTAACACAAACGGTTTAGCCTCAGGAATTTTAAAAATCGTAAATTTTAAAAATAGCTAAATTTAGTAGTAGGGTTTAAATTCTACTTATGCTGGTATCAATCATGTAGATGGCTTGATTTCTGCCTAAAAAGCACATTTAGAAGTTCGTAACACAAACGGTTTAGCATCAGGAATTTTAAAAGTCAAGAACTTTAAAAATAGCTAAATTTAGTAGTAGGGTTTAAATTCTACTTATGCTGGTATCAATCATGTAGATGGCTTGCTTTCTGCCTAAAAAGCACATTTAGAAGTTCGTAACACAAACAGTTTAGCCTCAGGAATTGTAAAAAACGAGAATTTTAAAAATAGCTAATTTTAGTAGTAGGTTTTAAATTCTCCTTAAACTCGTTTCAATCATGTAGATAGCTTGCTTTCTATCTAAAAAGCACATTTAGAAGTTCATAACACAAACGGTTTAGCCTCAGGAATTTTAAAAATCGAGAACTTTAAAAATAGCTAAATTTAGTAGTAGGTTTTAAATTCTTCTTAAACTCGTTTCAATCATGTAGCTAGCTTGCTTTCTATCTAAAAAGCACATTTAGAAGTTCGTAACACAAACGGTTTAGCATCAGGAATATTAAAAGTCAAGAATTTTAAAAATAGCTAAATTTAGTAGTAGGGTATAAATTCTACTTATGCTGGTATCAATCATGTAGATGGCTTGCTTTCTGTCTCAAAAGCTCATGTAGAAGTTCGTAACACAAACGGTTTAGCCTCAGGAATTTTAAAAATCGTGAATTTTAAAAATAGCTAAATTTAGTAGTAGGTTTTAAATTCTTCTTAACCTCGTTTCAATCATGTAGTTGGCTTGCTTTCTATCTAAAAAGCACATTTAGAAGTTCGTAACACAAACGGTTTAGCATCAGGTATTTTAAAAGTCAAGAATTTTAAAAATTGCTAAATTTAGTAGTAGTACTGTTTAAATTCTATTTATGCTGGTATCAATCATGTAGATGGCTTGCTTTCTGCCTAAAAAGCTCATGTAGAAGTTCGTAACACAAACGGTTTAGCCTCAGGAATTTTAAAAATCGAGAATATTAAAAACAGCTAATTTTAGTAGTAGGTTTTAAATTCTTCTTAAACTCGTTTCAATCATGTAGATAGCTTGCTTTCTGTGTAAAATGCATATTAAGAAGTTCGTAACACAAACGGTTTCGCCTCGGGAATTTTAAAAATCGTGAATTTTAAAAATAGCTAAATTTAGCAGTAGGGTTTAAATTCTACTTATGCTGGTATCAATCATGTAGATGCCTTGCTTTCTGCCTAAAAAGCACATTTAGAAGTTCGTAACACAAACGGTTTAGCCTCAGGAATTTTAAAAATCGAGAATTTTAAAAATAGCTAATTTTAGTAGTAAGTTTTAAATTCTTTTTAAACTCGTTTCAGTCATGTAGATAGCTTGCTTTCTGTGTAATATGCATATTAAGAAGTTCGTAAAACAAACGGTTTAGCCTCAGGAATTTTAAAAGTCGAGAATTTTAACAATATCTAAATTTATTAGTAGGATTTAAATTCTACTTATGCTGGTATCAATCATGTTGATGGCTTGCTTTCTGCCTAAAAAGCACATTTAGAAGTTCGTAACACAAACG
The DNA here is from genome assembly GCA_963082815.1 of Melanotus villosus. Lineage (NCBI taxonomy): Eukaryota > Metazoa > Arthropoda > Insecta > Coleoptera > Elateridae > Melanotus > Melanotus villosus. Next base: position 23,011,638 of record OY720425.1, read on the forward strand.
GTTTAGCCTCAGGAATTTTAAAAATCGAGAACTTTAAAAATAGCTAAATTTAGTAGTAGGTTTTAAATTCTTCTTAAACTCGTTTCAATCATGTAGCTAGCTTGCTTTCTATCTAAAAAGGACATTTAGAAGTACGTAACACAAACGGTTTAGCCTCAGGAATTTTAAAAATTGAGAACTTTAAAAATAGCTAAATTTAGTAGTAGGTTTTAAATTCTTCTTAAACTCGTTTCAATCATGTAGATAGCTTGCTTTCTGTGTAAAATTCATATTAAGAAGTTCGTAACACAAACGGTTTAGCCTCGGGAATTTTAAAAATCGTGAAGTTTAAAAATAGCTAAATTTAGTAGTAGGGTTTAAATTCTACTTATGCTGGTATCAATCATGTAGATGGCTTGCTTTCTGCCTAAAAAGCACATTTAGAAGTTAGTAACACAAACGGTTTAGCCTCAGCAATTTTATAAATCGAGAATTTTAAAAATAGCTAATTTTAGTAGTAGGTTTTAAATTCTTTTTAAACTCGTTTCAGTCATGTAGATAGCTTGCTTTCTGTGTAAAATGCATATTAAGAAGTTCGTAACACAAACGGTTTAGCCTCAGGGATTTTAAAAATCGAGAATTTTAAAAATAGCTAAATTTATTAGTAGGGTTTAAATTCTACTTATGCTGGTATCAATTATGTAGATGGCTTGCTTTCTGCCTAAAAAGCACATTTAGAAGTTCGTAACACAAACGGTTTAGCCTCAGGAATTGTAAAAAACGAGAATTTTAAAAATAGCTAATTTTAGTAGTAGGTTTTAAATTCTCCTTAAACTCGTTTCAATCATGTAGATAGCTTGCTTTCTATCTAAAAAGCACATTTAGAAGTTCGTAACACAAACGGTTTAGCCTCAGGAATTTTAAAAATCGAGAATATTAAAAACAGCTAATTTTAGTAGTATGTAGGTTTTAAATTCTTTTTAAACTCGTTTCAGTCAGGTAGATAGCTTGCTTTCTGTGTAATATGCATATTAAGAAGTTCGTAACACAAACGGTTTAGCCTCAGGAATTTTAAAAGTCGAGAATTTTAAAAATATCTAAATTTATTAGTAGGGTTTAAATTCTACTTATGCTGGTATCAATCATGTTGATGCCTTGCTTTCTGCCTAAAAAGCACATTTAGAAGTTCGTAACACAAACGGTTTAGCCTCAGGAATTTTAAAAATCGAGAATTTTAAAAATAGCTAATTTTAGTAGTAAGTTTTAAATTCTTTTTAAACTCGTTTCAGTCATGTAGATAGCTTGCTTTCTGTGTAATATGCATATTAAGAAGTTCGTAACACAAACGGTTTAGCCTCAGGAATTTTAAAAGTCGAGAATTTTAAAAATATCTAAATTTATTAGTAGGGTTTAAATTCTACTTATGCTGGTATCAATCATGTTGATGGCTTGCTTTCTGCCTAAAAAGCACATTTAGAAGTTCGTAACACAAACGGTTTAGCCTCGGGAATTTTAAAAGTCAAGAATTTTAAAAATAGCTAAATTTATTAGTAGGGTTTAAATTCTACTTATGCTGGTATCAATCATGTTGATGGCTTGCTTTCTGCCTAAAAAGCACATTCAGAAGTTCGTAACACAAACGGTTTAGCCTCAGGAATTTTAAAAATCGAGAACTTTAAAAATAGCTAAATTTAGTAGTAGGTTTTAAATTCTTCTTAAAATCGTTTCAATCACGTAGATGGCTTGCTTTCTGTCTAAAAGGCACATTTAGAAGTTCGTAGCGCAAACGGTTTAGCCCCAGGAATTTTAAAAATCGAGAATTTTAAAAATAAATAAATATAGTAGTAGATTTTAAATTCTTCTTAAACTCGTTTCAATCATGTAGCTAGCTTGCTTTCTATCTAAAAAGCACATTTCGAAGTTCGTAACACAAACGGTTTAGCATCAGGAATATTAAAAGTCAAGAATTTTAAAAATAGCTCAATTTAGTAGTAGGGTTTAAATTCTACTTTTGCTGGTATCAATCACGTAGATGGCTTGTTTTCTGCCTGCTCAAGTAGAAGTTCGTAACACAAACGGTTTAGCCCCAGGAATTTTAAAAATCGATAATTTTAAAAATAGCTAAATTTAGTAGTAGGTTTTAAATTCTTCTTAAACTCGTTTCAATCATGTAGCTAGCTTGCTTTCTATCTAAAAAGCACATTTCGAAGTTCGTAACACAAACGGTTTAGCCTCAGGAATTTTAAAAATCGAGAATTTTAAAAATAGCTAATTTTAGTAGTAGGTTTTAAATTCTCCTTAAACTCGTTTCAATCATGTAGATAGCTTGCTATCTGTGTAAAATTCATATTAAGAAGTTCGTAACACAAACCGTTTAGCCTCGGGAATTTTAAAAATCGTGAATTTTAAAAATAGCTAAATTTAGTAGTAGGGTTTAAATTCTACTTATGCTGGTATCAATCATGTAGATGGCTTGATTTCTGCCTAAAAAGCACATTTAGAAGTTCGTAACACAAACGGTTTAGCATCAGGAATATTAAAAGTCAAGAATTTTTAAAATAGCTCAATTTAGTAGTAGGGTTTAAATTTTACTTTTGCTGGTATCAATCACGTAGATGGCTTGTTTTCTGCCTGCTCAAGTAGAAGTTCGTAACACAAACGGTTTAGCCCCAGGAATTTTAAAAATCGAGAATTTTAAAAATAGCTAAATTTAGTAGTAGGTTTTAAATTCTTCTTAAACTCGTTTCAATCATGTAGCTAGCTTGCTTTCTATCTAAAAAGCACATTTAGAAGTTCGTAACACAAACGGTTTAGCCTCAGGAATTTTAAAAATCGAGAACTTTAAAAATAGCTAAATTTAGTAGTAGGTTTTAAATTCTTCTTAAACTCGTGTCAATCATGTAGCTAGCTTGCTTTCTATCTAAAAAGCACATTTAGAAGTTCGTAACAGAAACGGTTTAGCCTCAGGAATTTTAAAAATCGTACATTTTAAAAATAGCTAAATTTAGTAGTAGGATTTAAATTCTACTTATGCTGGTATCAATCACGTAGATGGCTTGATTTCTGCCTAAAAAGCACATTTAGAAGTTCGTAACACAAACGGTTTAGCATCAGGAATTTTAAAAGTCAAGAACTTTAAAAATAGCTAAATTTAGTAGTAGGGTTTAAATTCTACTTATGCTGGTATCAATCATGTAGATGGCTTGCTTTCTGCCTAAAAAGCACATTTAGAAGTTCGTAACACAAACGGTTTAGCCTCAGGAATTGTAAAAAACGAGAATTTTAAAAATAGCTAATTTTAGTAGTAGGTTTTAAAGTCTCCTTAAACTAGTTTCAATCATGTAGATAGCTTGCTTTCTGTGTAAAATTCATATTAAGAAGTTCGTAACACAAACGGTTTAGCCACGAGAATTTTAAAAATCGTGAATTTTAAAAATAGCTAAATTTAGTAGTAGGGTTTAAATTCTACTTATGCTGGTATCAATCACGTAGATGGCTTGTTTTCTGCCTAAAAAGCTCATGTAGAAGTTCGTAACACAAACGGTTTAGCCTCAGGAATTTTAAAAATCATGAATTTTAAAAATAGCTAAATTTAGTAGTAGGTTTTAAATTCTTCTTAACCTCGTTTCAATCATGTAGTTGGCTTGCTTTCTATCTAAAAAGCACATTTAGAAGTTCGTAACACAAACGGTTTAGCATCACGTATTTTAAAATTCAAGAATTTTAAAAATTGCTAAATTTAGTAGTAGTACTGTTTAAATTCTATTTATGCTGGTATCAATCATGTAGATGGCTTGCTTTCTGCCTAAAAAGCTCATGTAGAAGTTCGTAACACAAACGGTTTAGCCTCGAGAATTTTAAAAATCGTGAATTTTAAAAATAGCTAAATTTTGTAGTGGCTAACAAGCACATTTAGAAGTTCGTAACACAAACGGTTTAACCTCAGGAATTTTAAAAATCGAGAATTTTAAAAATAGCTAAATTTAGTAGTAGGGTTCAAATTCTACTTATGCTGGTATCAATCATGTTGATGGCTTGCTTTCAGCCTAAAAAGCACATTTAGAAGTTCGTAACACAAACGGTTTAACCTCAGGAAATTTAAAAATCGAGAATTTTAAAAATAGCTAAATTTAGTAGTAGGTTTTAAATTCTTCTTAAACACGTTTCAATCATGTAGATAGCTTGCTTTCTGTTTAAAAAGCACATTTAGAAATTCCTGGCACAAACGGTTTAGCCCCAGGAATTTTAAAAATCGATAATTTTAAAAATAGCTAAATTTAGTAGTAGGTTTTAAATTCTTCTTAAACTCGTTTCAATCATTTAGCTAGCTTGCTTTCTATCTAAAAAGCACATTTCGAAGTTCGTAACACAAACGGTTTAGCCCCAGGAATTTTAAAAATCGAGAATTTTAAAAATAGCTAATTTTAGTAGTAGGTTTTAAATTCTCCTTAAACTCGATTCAATCATGTAGATAGCTTGCTTTCTGTGTAAAATTCATATTAAGAAGTTCGTAACACAAACCGTTTAGCCTCGGGAATTTTAAAAATCGTGAATTTTAAAAATAGCTAAAGTTTGTAGTAGGGTTTAAATTCTACTTATGCTGTTATCAATCATGTAGATGGCTTGATTTCTGCCTAAAAAGCACATTTAGAAGTTCGTAACACAAACGGTTTAGCCTCAGGAATTTTAAAAATCGAGAATATTAAAAACAGCTAATTTTAGTAGTAGGTTTTAAATTCTTCTTAAACTCGTTTCAATCATGTAGATAGCTTGCTTTCTGTGTAAAATGCATATTAAGAAGTTCGTAACACAAACGGTTTAGCCTCAGGAATTTTAAAAGTCGAGAATTTTAAAAATATCTAAATTTATTAGTAGGGTTTAAACTCTACTTATGCTGGTATCAATCATGTTGATGGCTTGCTTTCTGCCTAAAAAGCAAATTTAGAAGTTCGTAACACAAATGGTTTAGCCTCGGGAATTTTAAAAGTCAAGAATTTTAAAAATAGCTAAATTTATTAGTACGGTTTAAATTCTACTTATGCTGGTATCAATCTTGTTGATGGCTTGCTTTCTGCCTAAAAAGCACATTCAGAAGTTCGTAACACAAACGGTTTAGCCTCAGGAATTTTAAAAATCGAGAACTTTAAAAATAGCTAAATTTAGTAGTAGGTTTTAAATTCTTCTTAAAATCGTTTCAATCATGTAGATGGCTTGCTTTCTGTCTAAAAGGCACATTTAGAAGTTCGTAACACAAACGGTTTAGCATCAGGAATATTAAAAGTCAAGAATTTTAAAAATAGCTCAATTTAGTAGTAGGGTTTAAATTCTACTTTTGCTGGTATCAATCACGTAGATGGCTTGTTTTCTGCCTGGTCAAGTAGAAGTTCGTAACACAAACGGTTTAGCATCAGGAATATTAAAAGTCAAGAATTTTAAAAATAGCTCAATTTAGTAGTAGGGTTTAAATTCTACTTTTGTGGGATCAATCACGTAGATGGCTTGTTTTCTGCCTGCTCAAGTAGAAGTTCGTAACACAAACGGTTTAGCCCCAGGAATTTTAAAAATCGATAACTTTAAAAATAGCTAAATTTAGTAGTAGGTTTTAAATTCTTCTTAAACTCGTTTCAATCATGTAGCTAGCTTGCTTTCAATCTAAAAAGCACATTTCGAAGTTCGTAACACAAACGGTTTAGCCTCAGGAATTTTAAAAATCGAGAATTTTAAAAATAGCTAATTTTAGTAGTAGGTTTTAAATTCTCCTTAAACTCGTTTCAATCATGTAGATAGCTTGCTTTCTGTGTAAAATTCATATTAAGAAGTTCGTAACACAAACCGTTTAGCCTCGGGAATTTTAAAAATCGTGAATTTTAAAAATAGCTAAATTTAGTAGTAGGGTTTAAATTCTACTTATGCTGGTATCAATCATGTAGATGGCTTGATTTCTGCCTAAAAAGCACATTTAGAAGTTCGTAACACAAACGGTTTAGCCTCAGGAATTTTAAAAATCGAGAATTTTAAAAATAGCTAAATTAAGTAGTAGGTTTTAAATTCTTCTTAAACTCGTTTCAATCATGTAGCTAGCTTGCTTTCTATCTAAAAAGCACATTTAGAAGTTCGTAACACAAACGGTTTAGCCTCAGGGATTTTAAAAATCGAGAACTTTAAAAATAGCTAAATTTAGTAGTAGGTTTTAAATTCTTCTTAAACTCGTGTCAATCATGTAGCTAGCTTGCTTTCTATCTAAAAAGCACATTTAGAAGTTCGTAACACAAACGGTTTAGCCTCAGGAATTTTAAAAATCGTAAATTTTAAAAATAGCTAAATTTAGTAGTAGGGTTTAAATTCTACTTATGCTGGTATCAATCACGTAGATGGCTTGATTTCTGCCTAAACAGCAGATATAGAAGTTCGTAACACAAACGGTTTAGCATCAGGAATTTTAAAAGTCAAGAACTTTAAAAATAGCTAAATTTAGTAGTAGGGTTTAAATTCTACTTATGCTGGTATCAATCATGTAGATGGCTTGCTTTCTGCCTAAAAAGCACATTTAGAAGTTCGTAACACAAACGGCTTAACCTCTGGAATTGTAAAAAACGAGAATTTTAAAATAGCTAATTTTAGTAGTAGGTTTTAAAGTCTCCTTAAACTCGTTTCAATCATGTAGATAGCTTGCTTTCTGTGTAAAATTCATATTAAGAAGTTCGTAACACAAACGGTTTAGCCTCGGGAATTTTAAAAATCGTGAATTTTAAATATAGCTAAATTTAGTAGAAGGGTTTAAATTCTACTTATGCTGGTATCAATCATGTAGATGGCTTGCTTTCTGCCTAAAAAGCACATTTAGAAGTTAGTAGCACAAATGGTTTAGCCTCAGCAATTTTATAAATCGAGAATTTTAAAAATAGCTAATTTTAGTAGTAGGTTTTAAATTCTTTTTAAACTCGTTTCAGTCATGTAGATAGCTTGCTTTCTGTGTAAAATGCACATTAAGAAGTTCGTAACACAAACGGTTTAGCCTCAGGGATTTTAAAAATCGAGAATTTTAAAAATAGCTAAATTTAGTAGTAGGTTTTAAATTCTTCTTAAACTCGTTTCAATCATGTAGCTAGCTTGCTTTCTATCTAAAAAGGACATTTAGAAGTACGTAACACAAACGGTTTAGCCTCAGGAATTTTAAAAATCGAGAACTTTAAAAATAGCTAAATTTAGTAGTAGGTTTTAAATTCTTCTTAAACTCGTTTCAATCATTTAGATAGCTTGCTTTCTGTGTAAAATTCATATTAAGAAGTTCGTAACACAAACGGTTTAGCCTCGGGAATTTTAAAAATCGTGAATTTTAAAAACAGCTAAATTTAGTAGTAGGGTTTAAATTCTACTTATGCTGGTATCAATCATGTAGATGGCTTGCTTTCTGCCTAAAAAGCACATTTAGAAGTTAGTAACACAAACGGTTTAGCCTCAGCAATTTTATAAATCGAGAATTTTAAAAATAGCTAATTTTAGTAGTAGGTTTTAAATTCTTTTTAAACCCGTTTCAGTCATGTAGATAGCTTGCTTTCTGTGTAAAATGCATATTAAGAAGTTCGTAACACAAACGGTTTAGCCTCAGGGATTTTAAAAATCGAGAATTTTAAAAATAGCTAAATTTATTAGTAGGGTTTAAATTCTACTTATGCTGGTATCAATTATGTAGATGGCTTGCTTTCTGCCTAACAAGCACATTTAGAAGTTCGTAACACAAACGGTTTAACCTCAGGAATTTTAAAAATCGAGAATTTTAAAAATAGCTAAATTTAGTAGTAGGGTTCAAATTCTACTTATGCTGGTATCAATCATGTTGATGGCTTGCTTTCAGCCTAAAAAGCACATTTAGAAATTCCTGGCACAAACGGTTTAGCCCCAGGAATTTTAAAAATCGATAATTTTAAAAATAGCTAAATTTAGTAGTAGGTTTTAAATTCTTCTTAAACTCGTTTCAATCATTTAGCTAGCTTGCTTTCTATCTAAAAAGCACATTTCGAAGTTCGTAACACAAACGGTTTAGCCCCAGGAATTTTAAAAATCGAGAATTTTAAAAATAGCTAATTTTAGTAGTAGGTTTTAAATTCTCCTTAAACTCGATTCAAACATGTAGATAGCTTGCTTTCTGTGTAAAATTCATATTAAGAAGTTCGTAACACAAACCGTTTAGCCTCGGGAATTTTAAAAATCGTGAATTTTAAAAATAGCTAAAGTTAGTAGTAGGGTTTAAATTCTACTTATGCTGTTATCAATCATGTAGATGGCTTGATTTCTGCCTAAAAAGCACATTTAGAAGTTCGTAACACAAACGGTTTAGCCTCAGGAATTTTAAAAATCGAGAATTTTAAAAATAGCTTTATTTAGTAGTAGGTTTTAAATTCTTCTTAAACTCGTTTCAATCATGTAGCTAGCTTGCTTTCTATCTAAAAAGCACATTTAGAAGTTCGTAACACAAACGGTTTAGCCTCAGCAATTTTATAAATCGAGAATTTTAAAAATAGGTTATTTTAGTAGTAGGTTTTAAATTCTTTTTAAACTCGTTTCAGTCATGTAGATAGCTTGCTTTCTGTGTAAAATGGATATTAAGAAGTTCGTAACACAAACGGTTTAGCCTCAGGGATTTTAAAAATCGAGAATTTTAAAAATAGCTAAATTTAGTAGTAGGGTTCAAATTCTACTTATGCTGGTATCAATCATGTTGATGGCTTGCTTTCAGCCTAAAAAGCACATTTAGAAGTTCGTAACACAAACGGTTTAACCTCAGGAATTTTAAAAATCGAGAATTTTAAAAATAGCTAAATTTAGTAGTAGGTTTTAAATTCTTCTTAAACACGTTTCAATCATGTAGATAGCTTGCTTTCTGTCTAAAAAGCACATTTAGAAATTCCTGGCACACACGGTTTAACCTCAGGAATTTTAAAAATCGAGAATTTTAAAAATAGCTAAATTTAGTAGTAGGTTTTAAATTCTTCTTAAACTCGTTTCAATCATTTAGCTAGCTTGCTTTCTATCTAAAAAGCACATTTCGAAGTTCGTAACACAAACGGTTTAGCTCCAGGAATTTTAAAAATCGAGAATTTTAAAAATAGCTAATTTTAGTAGTAGGTTTTAAATTCTCCTTAAACTCGATTCAATCATGTAGATAGCTTGCTTTCTGTGTAAAATTCATATTAAGAAGTTCGTAACACAAACCGTTTAGCCTCGGGAATTTTAAAAATCGTGAATTTTAAAAATAGCTAAAGTTAGTAGTAGGGTTTAAATTCTACTTATGCTGTTATCAATCATGTAGATGGCTTGATTTCTGCCTAAAAAGCACATTTAGAAGTTCGTAACACAAACGGTTTAGCCTCAGGAATTTTAAAAATCGAGAATTTTAAAAATAGCTAAATTTAGTAGTAGGTTTTAAATTCTTCTTAAACTCGTTTCAATCATGTAGCTAGCTTGCTTTCTATCTACAAAGGACATTTAGAAGTTCGTAACACAAACAGTTTAGCCTCAGGAATTTTAAAAATCGAGAACTTTAAAAATAGCTAAATTTAGTAGTAGGTTTTAAATTCTTCTTAAACTCGTTTCAATCATGTAGCTAGCTTGCTTTCTATCTAAAAAGCACATTTAGAAGTTCGTAACACAAACGGTTTAGCCTCAGGAATTTTAAAAATCGTAAATTTTAAAAATAGCCAAATTTAGTAGTAGCGTTTAAATTCTACTTATGCTGGTATCAATCATGTAGATGGCTTGATTTCTGCCTAAAATGCACATTTAGAAGTTCGTAACACAAACGGTTTAGCATCAGGAATTTTAAAAGTCAAGAACTTTAAAAATAGCTAAATTTAGTAGTAGGGTTTAAATTCTACTTATGCTGGTATCAATCATGTAGATGGCTTGCTTTCTGCCTAAAAAGCACATTTAGAAGTTCGTAACACAAACGGTTTAGCCTCAGGAATTGTAAAAAACGAGAATTTTAAAAATAGCTAATTTTAGTAGTAGGTTTTAAATTCTCCTTAAACTCGTTTCAATCATGTAGATAGCTTGCTTTCTATCTAAAAAGCACATTTAGAAGTTCGTAACACAAACGGTTTAGCCTCAGGAATTTTAAAAATCGTAAATTTTAAAAATAGCTAAATTTAGTAGTAGGGTTTAAATTCTACTTATGCTGGTATCAATCATGTAGATGGCTTGATTTCTGCCTAAAAAGCACATTTAGAATTTCGTAACACAAACGGTTTAGCATCAGGAATTTTAAAAGTCAAGAACTTTAAAAATAGCTAAATTTAGTAGTAGGGTTTAAATTCTACTTATGCTGGTATCAATCATGTAGATGTCTTGCTTTCTGCCTAAAAAGCACATTTAGAAGTTCGTAACACAAACGGTTTAGCCTCAGGAATTGTAAAAAACGAGAATTTTAAAAATAGCTAATTTTAGTAGTAGGTTTTAAATTCTCCTTAAACTCGTTTCAATCATGTAGATAGCTTGCTTTCTATCTAAAAAGCACATTTAGAAGTTCGTAACACAAACGGTTTAGCCTCAGGAATTTTAAAAATCGAGAACTTTAAAAATAGCTAAATTTAGTAGTAGGTTTTAAATTCTTCTTAAACTCGTTTCAATCATGTAGCTAGCTTGCTTTCTATCTAAAAAGCACATTTAGAAGTTCGTAACACAAACGGTTTAGCATCAGGAATATTAAAAGTCAAGAATTTTAAAAATAGCTAAATTTAGTAGTAGGGTATAAATTCTACTTATGCTGGTATCAATCATGTAGATGGCTTTCTTTCTGCCCCAAAAGCTCATGTAGAAGTTCGTAACACAAACGGGTTAGCCTCAGGAATTTTAAAAATCGTGAATTTTAAAAATAGCTAAATTTAGTAGTAGGTTTTAAATTCTTCTTAAACTCGTTTCAATCAAGTAGCTAGCTTGCTTTCTATCTAAAAAGCACATTTAGAAGTTCGTAACACAAACGGTTTAGCCTCAGGAATTTTAAAAATCGAGAATTTTAAAAATAGCTAAATTTAGTAGTAGGTTTTAAATTGTTCTTAACCTCGTTTCAATCATGTAGTTGGCTTGCTTTCTATCTAAAAAGCACATTTAGAAGTTCGTAACACAAACGGTTTAGCATCAGCTATTTTAAAAGTCAAGAATTTTAAAAATAGCTAAATTTAGTAGTAGTACTGTTTAAATTCTATTTATGCTGGTATCAATCATGTAGATGGCTCGCTTTCTGCCTAAAAAGCTCATGTAGAAGTTCGTAACACAAACGGTTTAGCCTCGAGAATTTTAAAAATCGTGAATTTTAAAAATAGCTAAAGTTAGTAGTAGGGTTTAAATTCTACTTATGCTGGTATCAATCACGTAGATGGCTTGTTTTCTGCCTAAAAAGCTCATGTAGAAGTTCGTAACACAAACGGTTTAGCTTCAGGAATTTTAAAAATCGTGAATTTTAAAAATAGCTAAATTTAGTAGTAGGTTTTAAATTCTTCTTAACCTCGTTTCAATCATGTAGTTGGCTTGCTTTCTATCTGAAAAGCACATTTAGAAGTTCGTAACACAAACGGTTTAGCATCAGGTATTTTAAAAGTCAAGAATTTTAAAAATTGCTAAATTTAGTAGTAGTACTGTTTAAATTCTATTTATGCTGGTATCAATCATGTAGATGGCTTGCTTTCTGCCTAAAAAGCTCATGTAGAAGTTCGTAACACAAACGGTTTAGCCTCGAGAATTTTAAAAATCGTGAATTTTAAAAATAGCTAAATTTAGTAGTAGGGTTTAAATTCTACTTATGCTGGTATCAATCATGTAGATGGCTTGCTTTCTGCCTAAAAAGCACATTTAGAAGTTCGTAACACAAACGGTTTAGCCTCAGGAATTTTAAAAATCGAGAATACTAAAAACAGCTAATTTTAGTAGTAGGTTTTAAATTCTTCTTAAACTCGTTTCAATCATGTAGATAGCTTGCTTTCTGTGTAAAATGCATATTAAGAAGTTCGTAACACAAACGGTTTCGCCTCGGGAATTTTAAAAATCGTGAATTTTAAAAATAGCTAAATTTAGTAGTAGGGTTTAAATTCTACTTATGCTGGTATCAATCATGTAGATGCCTTGCTTTCTGCCTAAAAAGCACATTTAGAAGTTCGTAACACAAACGGTTTAGCCTCAGGAATTTTAAAAATCGAGAATTTTAAAAATAGCTAATTTTAGTAGTAAGTTTTAAATTCTTTTTAAACTCGTTTCAGTCATGTAGATAGCTTGCTTTCTGTGTAATATGCATATTAAGAAGTTCGTAACACAAACGGTTTAGCCTCAGGAATTTTAAAAGTCGAGAATTTTAAAAATATCTAAATTTATTAGTAGGGTTTAAATTCTACTTATGCTGGTATCAATCATGTTGATGGCTTGCTTTCTGCCTAAAAAGCACATTTAGAAGTTCGTAACACAAACGGATTAGCCTCGGGAATTTTAAAAGTCAAGAATTTTAAAAATAGCTAAATTTATTAGTAGGGTTTAAATTCTATTTATGCTGGTATCAATCATGTAGATGGCTTGCTTTCTGTCTAAAAGGCACATTTAGAAGTTCGTAGCACAAACGGTTTAGCCCCAGGAATTTTAAAAATCGAGAATTTTAAAAATAAATAAATATAGTAGTAGATTTTAAATTCTTCTTAAACTCGTTTCAATCATGTAGCTAGCTTGCTTTCTATCTAAAAAGCACATTTCGAAGTTCGTAACACAAACGGTTTAGCATCAGGAATATTAAAAGTCAAGAATTTTAAAAATATCTCAATTTAGTAGTAGGGTTTAAATTCTACTTTTGCTGGTATCAATCACGTAGATGGCTTGTTTTCTGCCTGCTCAAGTAGAAGTTCGTAACACAAACGGTTTAGCCCCAGGAATTTTAAAAATCGATAATTTTAAAAATAGCTAAATTTAGTAGTAGGTTTTAAATTCTTCTTAAACTCGTTTCAATCATGTAGCTAGCTTGCTTTCTATATAAAAAGCACATTTCGAAGTTCGTAACACAAACGGTTTAGCCTCAGGAATTTTAAAAATCGAGAATTTTAAAAATAGCTAATTTTAGTAGTAGGTTTTAAATTCTCCTTAAACTCGTTTCAATCATGTAGATAGCTTGCTTTCTGTGTAAAATTCATATTAAGAAGTTCGTAACACAAACCGTTTAGCCTCGGGAATTTTAAAAATCGTGAATTTTAAAAATAGCTAAATTTAGTAGTAGGGTTTAAATTCTACTTATGCTGGTATCAATCATGTAGATGGCTTGATTTCTGCCTAAAAAGCACATTTAGAAGTTCGTAACACAAACGGTTTAGCCTCAGGAATTTTAAAAATCGAGAATTTTAAAAATAGCTAAATTTAGTAGTAGGTTTTAAATTCTTCTTAAACTCGTTTCAATCATGTAGCTAGCTTGCTTTCTATCTAAAAAGCACATTTAGAAGTTCGTAACACAAACGGTTTAGCCTCAGGAATTTTAAAAATCGAGAACTTTAAAAATAGCTAAATTTAGTAGTAGGTTTTAAATTCTTCTTAAACTCGTGTCAATCATGTAGCTAGCTTGCTTTCTATCTAAAAAGCACATTTAGAAGTTCGTAACACAAACGGTTTAGCCTCAGGAATTTTAAAAATCGTACATTTTAAAAATAGCTAAATTTAGTAGTAGGGTTTAAATTCTACTTATGCTGGTATCAATCACGTAGATGGCTTGATTTCTGCCTAAAAAGCACATTTAGAAGTTCGTAACACAAACGGTTTAGCATCAGGAATTTTAAAAGTCAAGAACTTTAAAAATAGCTAAATTTAGTAGTAGGGTTTAAATTCTACTTATGCTGGTATCAATCATGTAGATGGCTTGCTTTCTGCCTAAAAAGCACATTTAGAAGTTCGTAACACAAACGGTTTAGCCTCAGCAATTTTATAAATCGAGAATTTTAAAAATAGCTAATTTTAGTAGTAGGTTTTAAATTCTTTTTAAACTCGTTTCAGTCATGTAGATAGCTTGCTTGCTGTGTAAAATGCATATTAAGAAGTTCGTAACACAAACGGTTTAGCCTCAGGGATTTTAAAAATCGAGAATTTTAAAAATAGCTAAATTTATTAGTAGGGTTTAAATTCTACTTATGCTTGTATCAATTATGTAGATGGCTTGCTTTCTGCCTAAAAAGCACATTTAGAAGTTCGTAACACAAACGGTTTAACCTCAGGAATTTTAAAAATCGAGAATTTTAAAAATAGCTAAATTTAGTAGTAGGGTTCAAATTCTACTTATGCTGGTATCAATCATGTTGATGGCTTGCTTTCAGCCTAAAAAGAACATTTAGAAGTTCGTAACACAAACGGTTTAACCTCAGGAATTTTAAAAATCGAGAATTTTAAAAATAGCTAAATTTAGTAGTAGGTTTTAAATTCTTCTTAAACACGTTTCAATCATGTAGATAGCTTGCTTTCTGTCTAAAAAGCACATTTAGAAATTTCTGGCACAAACGGTTTAGCCCCAGGAATTTTAATAATCGATAATTTTAAAAATAGCTAAATTTAGTAGTAGGTTTTAAATTCTTCTTAAACTCGTTTCAATCATTTAGCTAGCTTGCTTTCTATCTAAAAAGCACATTTCGAAGTTCGTAACACAAACGGTTTAGCCCCAGGAATTTTAAAAATCGAGAATTTTAAAAATAGCTAATTTTAGTAGTAGGTTTTAAATTCTCCTTAAACTCGATTCAATCATGTAGATAGCTTGCTTTCTGTGTAAAATTCATATTAAGAAGTTCGTAACACAAACCGTTTAGCCTCGGGAATTTTAAAAATCGAGAACTTTAAAAATAGCTAAATTTAGTAGTAGGTTTTAAATTCTTCTTAAACTCGTTTCAATCATGTAGCTAGCTTGCTTTCTATCTAAAAAGCACATTTAGAAGTTCGTAACACAAACGGTTTAGCATCAGGAATATTAAAAGTCAAGAATTTTAAAAATAACTAAATTTAGTAGTAGGGTATAAATTCTACTTAAGCTGGTATCAATCATGTAGATGGCTTTCTTTCTGGCTCAAAAGCTCATGTAGAAGTTCGTAACACAAACGGGTTAGCCTCAGGAATTTTAAAAATCGAGAATTTTAAAAATAGCTAAATTTAGTAGTAGGTTTTAAATTCTTCTTAACCTCGTTTCAATCATGTAGTTGGCTTGCTTTCTATCTAAAAAGCACATTTAGAAGTTCGTAACACAAACGGTTTAGCATCAGGTATTTTAAAAGTCAAGAATTTTAAAAATAGCTAAATTTAGTAGTAGTACTGTTTAAATTCTATTTATGCTGGTATCAATCATGTAGATGGCTTGCTTTCTGCCTAAAAAGCTCATGTAGAAGTTCGTAACACAAACGGTTTAGCCTCGAGAATTTTAAAAATCGTGAATTTTAAAAATAGCTAAATTTAGTAGTAGGGTTTAAATTCTACTTATGCTGGTATCAATCACGTAGATGGCTTGTTTTCTGCCTAAAAAGCTCATGTAGAAGTTCGTAACACAAACGGTTTAGCCTCAGGAATTTTAAAAATCGAGAATATTAAAAACAGCTAATTTTAGTAGTAGGTTTTAAATTCTTCTTAAACTCGTTTCAATCATGTAGATAGCTTGCTTTCTGTGTAAAATGCATATTAAGAAGTTCGTAACACAAACGGTTTCGCCTCGGGAATTTTAAAAATCGTGAATTTTAAAAATAGCTAAATTTAGTAGTAGGGTTTAAATTCTACTTATGCTGGTATCAATCATGTAGATGGCTTGCTTTCTGCCTAAAAAGCACATTTAGAAGTTCGTAACACAAACGGTTTAGCCTCAGGAATTTTAAAAATCGAGAATATTAAAAACAGCTAATTTTAGTAGTAGGTTTTAAATTCTTCTTAAACTCGTTTCAATCATGTAGATAGCTTGCTTTCTGTGTAAAATGCATATTAAGAAGTTCGTAACACAAACGGTTTCGCCTCGGGAATTTTAAAAATCGTGAATTTTAAAAATAGCTAAATTTAGTAGTAGGGTTTAAATTCTACTTATGCTGGTATCAATCATGTAGATGCCTTGCTTTCTGCCTAAAAAGCACATTTAGAAGTTCTTAACACAAACGGTTTAGCCTCAGGAATTTTAAAAATCGAGAATTTTAAAAATAGCTAATTTTAGTAGTAAGTTTTAAATTCTTTTTAAACTCGTTTCAGTCATGTAGATAGCTTGCTTTCTGTGTAATATGCATATTAAGAAGTTCGTAACACAAACGGTTTAGCCTCAGGAATTTTAAAAGTCGAGAATTTTAAAAATATCTAAATTTATTAGTAGGGTTTAAATTCTGCTTATGCTGGTATCAATCATGTTGATGGCTTGCTTTCTGCCTAAAAAGCACATTTAGAAGTTCGTAACACAAACGGTTTAGCCTCGGGAATTTTAAAAGTCAAGAATTTTAAAAATAGCTAAATTTATTAGTAGGGTTTAAATTCTACTTATGCTGGTATCAATCTTGATGATGGCTTGCTTTCTGCCTAAAAAGCACATTCAGAAGTTCGTAACACAAACGGTTTAGCCTCAGGAATTTTAAAAATCGAGAACTTTAAAAATATTTAAATTTAGTAGTAGGTTTTAAATTCTTCTTAAAATCGTTTCAATCATATAGATGGCTTGCTTTCTGTCTAAAAGGCACATTTAGAAGTTCGTAGCACAAACGGTTTAGCCCCAGGAATTTTAAAAATCGAGAATTTTAAAAATAAATAAATATAGTAGTAGGTTTTAAATTCTTCTTAAACACGTTTCAATCATGTAGATAGCTTGCTTTCTGTCTAAAAAGCACACTTAGAAATTCCTGGCACAAACGGTTTAGCCCCAGGAATTTTAAAAATCGATAATTTTAAAAATAGCTAAATTTAGTAGTAGGTTTTAAATTCTTCTTAAACTCGTTTCAATCATGTAGCTAGCTTGCTTTCTATCTAAAAAGCACATTTCGAAGTTCGTAACACAAACGGTTTAGCCTCAGGAATTTTAAAAATCGAGAATTTTAAAAATAGCTAATTTTAGTAGTAGGTTTTAAATTCTCCTTAAACTCGTTTCAATCATGTAGATAGCTTGCTTTCTGTGTAAAATTCATATTAACAAGTTCGTAACACAAACCGTTTAGCCTCGGGAATTTTAAAAATCGTGAATTTTAAAAATAGCTAAATTTAGTAGTAGGGTTTAAATTCTACTTATGCTGGTATCAATCATGTAGATGGCTTGATTTCTGCCTACAAAGCACATTTAGAAGTTCGTAACACAAACGGTTTAGCCTCAGGAATTTTAAAAATCGAGAATTTTAAAAATAGCTAAATTTAGTAGTAGGTTTTAAATTCTTCTTAAACTCGTTTCAATCATGTAGCTAGCTTGCTTTCTATCTAAAAAGCACATTTAGAAGTTCGTAACACAAACGGTTTAGCCTCAGGAATTTTAAAAATCGAGAACTTTAAAAATAGCTAAATTTAGTAGTAGGTTTTAAATTCTTCTTAAACTCGTGTCAATCATGTAGCTAGCTTGCTTTCTATCTAAAAAGCACATTTAGAAGTTCGTAACACAAACGGTTTAGCCTCAGGAATTTTAAAAATCGTAAATTTTAAAAATAGCTAAATTTAGTAGTAGGGTTTAAATTCTACTTATGCTGGTATCAATCACGTAGATGGCTTGATTTCTGCCTAAACAGCAGATTTAGAAGTTCGTAACACAAACGGTTTAGCATCAGGAATTTTAAAAGTCAAGAACTTTAAAAATAGCTAAATTTAGTAGTAGGGTTTAAATTCTTCTTAAACTCGTTTCAATCATGTAGCTAGCTTGCTTTCTATCTAAAAAGCACATTTAGAAGTTCGTAACACAAACGGTTTAGCCTCAGGAATTTTAAAAATCGTAAATTTTAAAAATAGCCAAATTTAGTAGTAGGGTTTAAATTCTACTTATGCTGGTATCAATCATGTAGATGGCTTGATTTCTGCTAAAAAGCACACTTAGAAATTCCTGGCACAAACGGTTTAGCCCCAGGAATTTTAAAAATCGATAATTTTAAAAATAGCTAAATTTAGTAGTAGGTTTTAAATTCTTCTTAAACTCGTTTCAATCATTTAGCTAGCTTGCTTTCTATCTAAAAAGCACATTTCGAAGTTCGTAACACAAACGGTTTAGCCCCAGGAATTTTAAAAATGGAGAATTTTAAAAAGAGCTAATTTTAGTAGTAGGTTTTAAATTCTCCTTAAACTCGATTCAATCAGGTAGATAGCTTGCTTTCTGTGTAAAATTCATATTAAGAAGTTCGTAACACAAACCGTTTAGCCTCGGGAATTTTAAAAATCGTGAATTTTAAAAATAGCTAAAGTTAGTAGTAGGGTTTAAATTCTACTTATGCTATTATCAATCATGTAGATGGCTTGATTTCTGCCTAAAAAGCACATTTAGAAGTTCGTAACACAAACGGTTTAGCCTCAGGAATTTTAAAAATCGAGAATTTTAAAAATAGCTAAATTTAGTAGTAGGTTATCAATTCTTCTTAAACTCGTTTCAATCATGTAGCTAGCTTGCTTTCTATCTAAAAAGCACATTTAGAAGTTCGTAACACAAACGGTTTAGCCTCAGGAATTTTAAAAATCGTAAATTTTAAAAATAGCTAAGTTTAGTAGTAGGGTTTAAATTCTACTTATGCTGGTATCAATCATGTAGATGGCTTGATTTCTGCCTAAAAAGCACATTTAGAAGTTCGTAACACAAACGGTTTAGCATCAGGAATTTTAAAAGTCAAGAACTTTAAAAATAGCTAAATTTAGTAGTAGGGTTTAAATTCTACTTATGCTGGTATCAATCATGTAGATGGCTTGCTTTCTGCCTAAAAAGCACATTTAGAAGTTCGTAACACAAACGGTTTAGCCTCAGGAATTGTAAAAAACGAGAATTTTAAAAATAGCTAATTTTAGTAGTAGGTTTTAAAGTCTCCTTAAACTCGTTTCAATCATGTAGATAGCTTGCTTTCTGTGTAAAATTCATATTAAGAAGTTCGTAACACAAACGGTTTAGCCTCGGGAATTTTAAATATCGTGAATTTTAAAAATAGCTAAATTTAGTAGTAGGGTTTAAATTCTACTTATGCTGGTATCAATCATGTAGATGGCTTGCTTTCTGCCTAAAAAGCACATTTAGAAGTTAGTAACACAAACGGTTTAGCCTCAGCAATTTTATAAATCGAGAATTTTAAAAATAGCTAATTTTAGTAGTAGGTTTTAAATTCTTTTTAAACTCGTTTCAGTCATGTAGATAGCTTGCTTTCTGTGTAAAATGCATATTAAGAAGTTCGTAACACAAACGGTTTAGCCTCAGGGATTTTAAAAATCGAGAATTTTAAAAATAGCTAAATTTATTAGTAGGGTTTAAATTCTACTTATGCTGGTATCAATTATGTAGATGGCTTGCTTTCTGCCTAAAAAGCACATTTAGAAGTTCGTAACACAAACGGTTTAACCTCAGGAATTTTAAAAATCGAGAATTTTAAAAATAGCTAAATTTAGTAGTAGGTTTTAAATTCTTCTTAAACACGTTTCAATCATGTAGATGGCTTGCTTTCTGTCTAAAAAGCACATTTAGAAATTCCTGGCACAAACGGTTTAGCCCCAGGAATTTTAAAAATCGATAATTTTAAAAATAGCTAAATTTAGTAGTAGGTTTTAAATTCTTCTTAAACTCGTTTCAATCATGTAGCTAGCTTGCTTTCTATCTAAAAAGCACATTTCGAAGTTCGTAACACAAACGGTTTAGCCCCAGGAATTTTAAAAATCGAGAATTTTAAAAATAGCTAATTTTAGTAGTAGGTTTTAAATTCTCCTTAAACTCGATTCAATCATGTAGATAGCTTGCTTTCTGTGTAAAATTCATATTAAGAAGTTCGTAACACAAACCGTTTAGCCTCGGGAATTTTAAAAATCGTGAATTTTAAAAATAGCTAAATTTAGTAGTAGGGTTTAAATTCTACTTATGCTGGTATCAATCATGTAGATGGCTTGATTTCTGTCTAAAAAGCACATTTAGAAGTTCGTAACACAAACGGTTTAGCCTCAGGAATTTTAAAAATCGAGAATTTTAAAAATAGCTAAATTTAGTAGTAGGTTTTAAATTCTTCTTAAACTCGTTTCAATCATGTAGCTAGCTTGCTTTCTATCTAAAAAGCACATTTAGAAGTTCGTAACACAAACGGTTTAGCCTCAGGAATTTTAAAAATCGAGAACTTTAAAAATAGCTAAATTTAGTAGTAGGTTTTAAATTCTTCTTAAACTCGTTTCAATCATGTAGCTAGCTTGCTTTCTCTCTAAAAAGCACATTTAGAAGTTCGTAACACAAACGGTTTAGCCTCAGGAATTTTAAAAATCGTAAATTTTAAAAATAGCTAAATTTAGTAGAATGGTTTAAATTCTACTTATGCTGGTATCAATCATGTAGATGGCTTGATTTCTGCCTAAAAAGCACATTTAGAAGTTCGTAACACAAACGGTTTAGCATCAGGAATTTTAAAAGTCAAGAATTTTAAAAATAGCTAAATTTAGTAGTAGGGTTCAAATTCTACTTATGCTGGTATCAATCATGTTGATGGCTTGCTTTCTGCCTAAAAAGCACATTTCGAAGTTCGTAACACAAACGGTTTAGCCCCAGGAATTTTAAAAATCGAGAATTTTAAAAATAGCTAATTTTAGTAGTAGGTTTTAAATTCTCCTTAAACTCGATTCAATCATGTAGATAGCTTGCTTTCTGTGTAAAATTCATATTAAGAAGTTCGTAACACAAACCGTTTAGCCTCGGGAATTTTAAAAATCGTGAATTTTAAAAATAGCTAAATTTAGTAGTAGGGTATAAATTCTACTTATGCTGGTATCAATCATGTAGATGGCTTGATTTCTGCCTAAAAAGCACATTTAGAAGTTCGTAACACAAACGGTTTAGCCTCAGGAATTTTAAAAATCGAGAATTTTAAAAATAGCTAAATTTAGTAGTAGGTTTTAAATTCTTCTTAAACTCGTTTCAATCATGTAGCTAGCTTGCTTTCTATCTAAAAAGCACATTTAGAAGTTCGTAACACAAACGGTTTAGCCTCAGGAATTTTAAAAATCGAGAACTTTAAAAATCGCTAAATTTAGTAGTAGGGTTTAAATTCTACTTATGCTGGTATCAATCATGTAGATGGCTTGATTTCTATCTAAAAAGCACATTTAGAAGTTCGTAACACAAACGGTTTAGCCTCAGGAATTTTAAAAATCGAGAACTTTAAAAATAGCTAAATTTAGTAGTAGGTTTTAAATTCTTCTTAAACTCGTGTCAATCATGTAGCTAGCTTACTTTCTATCTAAAAAGCACATTTAGAAGTTCGTAACACAAACGGTTTAGCCTCAGGAATTTTAAAAATCGTAAATTTTAAAAATAGCTAAATTTAGTAGTAGGGTTTAAATTCTACTTATGCTGGTATCAATCACGTAGATGGCTTGATTTCTGCCTAAACAGCAGATTTAGAAGTTCGTAACACAAACGATTTAGCATCAGGAATTTTAAAAGTCAAGAACTTTAAAAATAGCTAAATTTAGTAGTAGGGTTTAAATTCTACTTATGCTGGTATCAATCATGTAGATGGCTTGCTTTCTGCCTAAAAAGCACTTTTAGAAGTTCGTAACACAAACGGCTTAGCCTCAGGAATTGTAAAAAACGAGAATTTTAAAAATAGCTAATTTTAGTAGTAGGTTTTAAAGTCTCCTTAAACTCGTTTCAATCATGTAGATAGCTTGCTTTCTGTGTAAAATTCATATTAAGAAGTTCGTAACACAAACGGTTTAGCCTCGGGAATTTTAAAAATCGTGAATTTTAAAAATAGCTAAATTTAGTAGTAGGGTTTAAATTCTACTTATGCTGGTATCAATCATGTAGATGGCTTGCTTTCTGCCTAAAAAGCACATTTAGAAGTTAGTAGCACAAACGGTTTAGCCTCAGCAATTTTATAAATCGAGAATTTTTAAAATAGCTAATTTTAGTAGTAGGTTTTAAATTCTTTTTAAACTCGTTTCAGTCATGTAGATAGCTTGCTTTCTGTGTAAAATGCATATTAAGAAGTTCGTAACACAAACGGTTTAGCCTCAGGGATTTAAAAAATCGAGAATTTTAAAAATAGCTAAATTTATTAGTAGGGTTTAAATTCTACTTATGCTGGTATCAATTATGTAGATGGCTTGCTTTCTGCCTAAAAAGCACATTTAGAAGTTCGTCACACAAACGGTTTAACCTCAGGAATTTTAAAAATCGAGAATTTTAAAAATAGCTAAATTTAGTAGTAGGGTTCAAATTCTACTTATGCTGGTATCAATCATGTTGATGGCTTGCTTTCAGCCTAAAAAGCACATTTAGAAGTTCGTAACACAAACGGTTTAGCCTCAGGAATTTTAAAAATCGAGAATTTTAAAAATAGCTAAATTTAGTAGTAGGTTTTAAATTCTTCTTAAACTCGTTTCAATCATTTAGCTAGCTTGCTTTCTATCTAAAAAGCACATTTCGAAGTTCGTAACACAAACGGTTTAGCCCAGGAATTTTAAAAATGGAGAATTTTAAAAATAGCTAATTTTAGTAGTAGGTTTTAAATTCTCCTTAAACTCGATTCAATCAGGTAGATAGCTTGCTTTCTGTGTAAAATTCATATTAAGAAGTTCGTAACACAAACCGTTTAGCCTCGGGAATTTTAAAAATCGTGAATTTTAAAAATAGCTAAAGTTAGTAGTAGGGTTTAAATTCTACTTATGCTATTATCAATCATGTAGATGGCTTGATTTCTGCCTAAAAAGCACATTTAGAAGTTCGTAACACAAACGGTTTAGCCTCAGGAATTTTAAAAATCGAGAATTTTAAAAATAGCTAAATTTAGTAGTAGGTTTTACATTCTTCTTAAACTCGTTTCAATCATGTAGCTAGCTTGCTTTCTATCTAAAAAGGACATTTAGAAGTTCGTAACACAAACGGTTTAGCCTCAGGAATTTTAAAAATCGAGAACTTTAAAAACAGCTAAATTTAGTAGTAGGTTTTAAATTCTTCTTAAACTCGTTTCAATCATGTAGCTAGCTTGCTTTCTATCTAAAAAGCACATTTAGAAGTTCGTAACACAAACGGTTTAGCCTCAGGAATTTTAAAAATCGTAAATTTTAAAAATAGCCAAATTTAGTAGTAGGGTTTAAATTCTACTTATGCTGGTATCAATCATGTAGATGGCTTGATTTCTGCCTAAAAAGCACATTTAGAAGTTCGTAACACAAACGGTTTAGCATCAGGAATTTTAAAAGTCAAGAACTTTAAAAATAGCTAAATTTAGTAGTAGGGTTTAAATTCTACTTATGCTGGTATCAATCATGTAGATGGCTTGCTTTCTGCCTAAAAAGCACATTTAGAAGTTCGTAACACAAACGGTTTAGCCTCAGGAATTGTAAAAAACGAGAATTTTAAAAATAGCTAATTTTAGTAGTAGGTTTTAAATTCTCCTTAAACTCGTTTCAATCATGTAGATAGCTTGCTTTCTATCTAAAAAGCACATTTAGAAGTTCGTAACACAAACGGTTTAGCCTCAGGAATTTTAAAAATCGTAAATTTTAAAAATAGCTAAATTTAGTAGTAGGGTTTAAATTCTACTTATGCTGGTATCAATCATGTAGATGGCTTGATTTCTGTCTAAAAAGCACACTTAGAAATTCCTGGCACAAACGGTTTAGCCCCAGGAATTTTAAAAATCGATAATTTTAAAAATAGCTAAATTTAGTAGTAGGTTTTAAATTCTTCTTAAACTCGTTTCAATCATGTAGCTAGCTTGCTTTCTATCTAAAAAGGACATTTAGAAGTTCGTAACACAAACGGTTGAGCCTCAGGAATTTTAAAAATCGAGAACTTTAAAAACAGCTAAATTTAGTAGTAGGTTTTAAATTCTTCTTAAACTCGTTTCAATCATGTAGCTAGCTTGCTTTCTATCTAAAAAGCACATTTAGAAGTTCGTAACACAAACGGTTTAGCCTCAGGAATTTTAAAAATCGTAAATTTTAAAAATAGCCAAATTTAGTAGTAGGGTTTAAATTCTACTTATGCTGGTATCAATCATGTAGATGGCTTGATTTCTGCCTAAAAAGCACATTTAGAAGTTCGTAACACAAACGGTTTAGCATCAGGAATTTTAAAAGTCAAGAACTTTAAAAATAGCTAAATTTAGTAGTAGGGTTTAAATTCTACTTATGCTGGTATCAATCATGTAGATGGCTTGCTTTCTGCCTAAAAAGCACATTTAGAAGTTCGTAACACAAACGGTTTAGCCTCAGGAATTGTAAAAAACGAGAATTTTAAAAATAGCTAATTTTAGTAGTAGGTTTTAAATTCTCCTTAAACTCGTTTCAATCATGTAGATAGCTTGCTTTCTATCTAAAAAGCACATTTAGAAGTTCGTAACACAAACGGTTTAGCCTCAGGAATTTTAAAAATCGTAAATTTTAAAAATAGCTAAATTTAGTAGTAGGGTTTAAATTCTACTTATGCTGGTATCAATCATGTAGATGGCTTGATTTCTGTCTAAAAAGCACACTTAGAAATTCCTGGCACAAACGGTTTAGCCCCAGGAATTTTAAAAATCGATAATTTTAAAAATAGCTAAATTTAGTAGTAGGTTTTAAATTCTTCTTAAACTCGTTTCAATCATTTAGCTAGCTTGCTTTCTATCTAAAAAGCACATTTCGAAGTTCGTAACACAAACGGTTTAGCCCCAGGAATTTTAAAAATGGAGAATTTTAAAAAGAGCTAATTTTAGTAGTAGGTTTTAAATTCTCCTTAAACTCGATTCAATCAGGTAGATAGCTTGCTTTCTGTGTAAAATTCATATTAAGAAGTTCGTAACACAAACCGTTTAGCCTCGGGAATTTTAAAAATCGTGAATTTTAAAAATAGCTAAAGTTAGTAGTAGGGTTTAAATTCTACTTATGCTATTATCAATCATGTAGATGGCTTGATTTCTGCCTAAAAAGCACATTTAGAAGTTCGTAACACAAACGGTTTAGCCTCAGGAATTTTAAAAATCGAGAATTTTAAAAATAGCTAAATTTAGTAGTAGGTTATCAATTCTTCTTAAACTCGTTTCAATCATGTAGCTAGCTTGCTTTCTATCTAAAAAGCACATTTAGAAGTTCGTAACACAAACGGTTTAGCCTCAGGAATTTTAAAAATCGTAAATTTTAAAAATAGCTAAATTTAGTAGTAGGGTTTAAATTCTACTTATGCTGGTATCAATCATGTAGATGGCTTGATTTCTGCCTAAAAAGCACATTTAGAAGTTCGTAACACAAACGGTTTAGCATCAGGAATTTTAAAAGTCAAGAACTTTAAAAATAGCTAAATTTAGTAGTAGGGTTTAAATTCTACTTATGCTGGTATCAATCATGTAGATGGCTTGCTTTCTGCCTAAAAAGCACATTTAGAAGTTAGTAGCACAAACGGTTTAGCCTCAGCAATTTTATAAATCGAGAATTTTTAAAATAGCTAATTTTAGTAGTAGGTTTTAAATTCTTTTTAAACTCGTTTCAGTCATGTAGATAGCTTCCTTTCTGTGTAAAATGCATATTAAGAAGTTCGTAACACAAACGGTTTAGCCTCAGGGATTTAAAAAATCGAGAATTTTAAAAATAGCTAAATTTATTAGTAGGGTTTAAATTCTACTTATGCTGGTATCAATTATGTAGATGGCTTGCTTTCTGCCTAAAAAGCACATTTAGAAGTTCGTCACACAAACGGTTTAACCTCAGGAATTTTAAAAATCGAGAATTTTAAAAATAGCTAAATTTAGTAGTAGGTTTTAAATTCTTCTTAAACTCGTTTCAATCATTTAGCTAGCTTGCTTTCTATCTAAAAAGCACATTTCGAAGTTCGTAACACAAACGGTTTAGCCCAGGAATTTTAAAAATGGAGAATTTTAAAAATAGCTAATTTTAGTAGTAGGTTTTAAATTCTCCTTAAACTCGATTCAATCAGGTAGATAGCTTGCTTTCTGTGTAAAATTCATATTAAGAAGTTCGTAACACAAACCGTTTAGCCTCGGGAATTTTAAAAATCGTGAATTTTAAAAATAGCTAAAGTTAGTAGTAGGGTTTAAATTCTACTTATGCTATTATCAATCATGTAGATGGCTTGATTTCTGCCTAAAAAGCACATTTAGAAGTTCGTAACACAAACGGTTTAGCCTCAGGAATTTTAAAAATCGAGAATTTTAAAAATAGCTAAATTTAGTAGTAGGTTTTACATTCTTCTTAAACTCGTTTCAATCATGTAGCTAGCTTGCTTTCTATCTAAAAAGGACATTTAGAAGTTCGTAACACAAACGGTTTAGCCTCAGGAATTTTAAAAATCGAGAACTTTAAAAACAGCTAAATTTAGTAGTAGGTTTTAAATTCTTCTTAAACTCGTTTCAATCATGTAGCTAGCTTGCTTTCTATCTAAAAAGCACATTTAGAAGTTCGTAACACAAACGGTTTAGCCTCAGGAATTTTAAAAATCGTAAATTTTAAAAATAGCCAAATTTAGTAGTAGGGTTTAAATTCTACTTATGCTGGTATCAATCATGTAGATGGCTTGATTTCTGCCTAAAAAGCACATTTAGAAGTTCGTAACACAAACGGTTTAGCATCAGGAATTTTAAAAGTCAAGAACTTTAAAAATAGCTAAATTTAGTAGTAGGGTTTAAATTCTACTTATGCTGGTATCAATCATGTAGATGGCTTGCTTTCTGCCTAAAAAGCACATTTAGAAGTTCGTAACACAAACGGTTTAGCCTCAGGAATTGTAAAAAACGAGAATTTTAAAAATAGCTAATTTTAGTAGTAGGTTTTAAATTCTCCTTAAACTCGTTTCAATCATGTAGATAGCTTGCTTTCTATCTAAAAAGCACATTTAGAAGTTCGTAACACAAACGGTTTAGCCTCAGGAATTTTAAAAATCGTAAATTTTAAAAATAGCTAAATTTAGTAGTAGGGTTTAAATTCTACTTATGCTGGTATCAATCATGTAGATGGCTTGATTTCTGTCTAAAAAGCACACTTAGAAATTCCTGGCACAAACGGTTTAGCCCCAGGAATTTTAAAAATCGATAATTTTAAAAATAGCTAAATTTAGTAGTAGGTTTTAAATTCTTCTTAAACTCGTTTCAATCATGTAGCTAGCTTGCTTTCTATCTAAAAAGGACATTTAGAAGTTCGTAACACAAACGGTTGAGCCTCAGGAATTTTAAAAATCGAGAACTTTAAAAACAGCTAAATTTAGTAGTAGGTTTTAAATTCTTCTTAAACTCGTTTCAATCATGTAGCTAGCTTGCTTTCTATCTAAAAAGCACATTTAGAAGTTCGTAACACAAACGGTTTAGCCTCAGGAATTTTAAAAATCGTAAATTTTAAAAATAGCCAAATTTAGTAGTAGGGTTTAAATTCTACTTATGCTGGTATCAATCATGTAGATGGCTTGATTTCTGCCTAAAAAGCACATTTAGAAGTTCGTAACACAAACGGTTTAGCATCAGGAATTTTAAAAGTCAAGAACTTTAAAAATAGCTAAATTTAGTAGTAGGGTTTAAATTCTACTTATGCTGGTATCAATCATGTAGATGGCTTGCTTTCTGCCTAAAAAGCACATTTAGAAGTTCGTAACACAAACGGTTTAGCCTCAGGAATTGTAAAAAACGAGAATTTTAAAAATAGCTAATTTTAGTAGTAGGTTTTAAATTCTCCTTAAACTCGTTTCAATCATGTAGATAGCTTGCTTTCTATCTAAAAAGCACATTTAGAAGTTCGTAACACAAACGGTTTAGCCTCAGGAATTTTAAAAATCGTAAATTTTAAAAATAGCTAAATTTAGTAGTAGGGTTTAAATTCTACTTATGCTGGTATCAATCATGTAGATGGCTTGATTTCTGTCTAAAAAGCACACTTAGAAATTCCTGGCACAAACGGTTTAGCCCCAGGAATTTTAAAAATCGATAATTTTAAAAATAGCTAAATTTAGTAGTAGGTTTTAAATTCTTCTTAAACTCGTTTCAATCATTTAGCTAGCTTGCTTTCTATCTAAAAAGCACATTTCGAAGTTCGTAACACAAACGGTTTAGCCCCAGGAATTTTAAAAATGGAGAATTTTAAAAAGAGCTAATTTTAGTAGTAGGTTTTAAATTCTCCTTAAACTCGATTCAATCAGGTAGATAGCTTGCTTTCTGTGTAAAATTCATATTAAGAAGTTCGTAACACAAACCGTTTAGCCTCGGGAATTTTAAAAATCGTGAATTTTAAAAATAGCTAAAGTTAGTAGTAGGGTTTAAATTCTACTTATGCTATTATCAATCATGTAGATGGCTTGATTTCTGCCTAAAAAGCACATTTAGAAGTTCGTAACACAAACGGTTTAGCCTCAGGAATTTTAAAAATCGAGAATTTTAAAAATAGCTAAATTTAGTAGTAGGTTATCAATTCTTCTTAAACTCGTTTCAATCATGTAGCTAGCTTGCTTTCTATCTAAAAAGCACATTTAGAAGTTCGTAACACAAACGGTTTAGCCTCAGGAATTTTAAAAATCGTAAATTTTAAAAATAGCTAAATTTAGTAGTAGGGTTTAAATTCTACTTATGCTGGTATCAATCATGTAGATGGCTTGATTTCTGCCTAAAAAGCACATTTAGAAGTTCGTAACACAAACGGTTTAGCATCAGGAATTTTAAAAGTCAAGAACTTTAAAAATAGCTAAATTTAGTAGTAGGGTTTAAATTCTACTTATGCTGGTATCAATCATGTAGATGGCTTGCTTTCTGCCTAAAAAGCACATTTAGAAGTTCGTAACACAAACGGTTTAGCCTCAGGAATTGTAAAAAACGAGAATTTTAAAAATAGCTAATTTTAGTAGTAGGTTTTAAAGTCTCCTTAAACTCGTTTCAATCATGTAGATAGCTTGCTTTCTGTGTAAAATTCATATTAAGAAGTTCGTAACACAAACGGTTTAGCCTCGGGAATTTTAAATATCGTGAATTTTAAAAATAGCTAAATTTAGTAGTAGGGTTTAAATTCTACTTATGCTGGTATCAATCATGTAGATGGCTTGCTTTCTGCCTAAAAAGCACATTTAGAAGTTAGTAACACAAACGGTTTAGCCTCAGCAATTTTATAAATCGAGAATTTTAAAAATAGCTAATTTTAGTAGTAGGTTTTAAATTCTTTTTAAACTCGTTTCAGTCATGTAGATAGCTTGCTTTCTGTGTAAAATGCATATTAAGAAGTTCGTAACACAAACGGTTTAGCCTCAGGGATTTTAAAAATCGAGAATTTTAAAAATAGCTAAATTTATTAGTAGGGTTTAAATTCTACTTATGCTGGTATCAATTATGTAGATGGCTTGCTTTCTGCCTAAAAAGCACATTTAGAAGTTCGTAACACAAACGGTTTAGCCTCGTGAATTTTAAAAGTCAAGAATTTTAAAAATAGCTAAATTTAGTAGTAGGGTTCAAATTCTACTTATGCTGGTATCAATCATGTAGATGGCTTGCTTTCTGCCTAAAAAGCACATTTAGAAGTTCGTAACACAAACGGTTTAACCTCAGGAATTTTAAAAATCGAGAATTTTAAAAATAGCTAAATTTAGTAGTAGGTTTTAAATTCTTCTTAAACACGTTTCAATCATGTAGATGGCTTGCTTTCTGTCTAAAAAGCACATTTAGAAATTCCTGGCACAAACGGTTTAGCCCCAGGAATTTTAAAAATCGATAATTTTAAAAATAGCTAAATTTAGTAGTAGGTTTTAAATTCTTCTTAAACTCGTTTCAATCATGTAGCTAGCTTGCTTTCTATCTAAAAAGCACATTTCGAAGTTCGTAACACAAACGGTTTAGCCCCAGGAATTTTAAAAATCGAGAATTTTAAAAATAGCTAATTTTAGTAGTAGGTTTTAAATTCTCCTTAAACTCGATTCAATCATGTAGATAGCTTGCTTTCTGTGTAAAATTCATATTAAGAAGTTCGTAACACAAACCGTTTAGCCTCGGGAATTTTAAAAATCGTGAATTTTAAAAATAGCTAAATTTAGTAGTAGGGTTTAAATTCTACTTATGCTGGTATCAATCATGTAGATGGCTTGATTTCTGCCTAAAAAGCACATTTAGAAGTTCGTAACACAAACGGTTTAACCTCAGGAATTTTAAAAATCGAGAATTTTAAAAATAGCTAAATTTAGTAGTAGGTTTTAAATTCTTCTTAAACACGTTTCAATCATGTAGATGGCTTGCTTTCTGTCTAAAAAGCACATTTAGAAATTCCTGGCACAAACGGTTTAGCCCCAGGAATTTTAAAAATCGATAATTTTAAAAATAGCTAAATTTAGTAGTAGGTTTTAAATTCTTCTTAAACTCGTTTCAATCATGTAGCTAGCTTGCTTTCTATCTAAAAAGCACATTTCGAAGTTCGTAACACAAACGGTTTAGCCCCAGGAATTTTAAAAATCGAGAATTTTAAAAATAGCTAATTTTAGTAGTAGGTTTTAAATTCTCCTTAAACTCGATTCAATCATGTAGATAGCTTGCTTTCTGTGTAAAATTCATATTAAGAAGTTCGTAACACAAACCGTTTAGCGTCGGGAATTTTAAAAATCGTGAATTTTAAAAATAGCTAAATTTAGTAGTAGGGTTTAAATTCTACTTATGCTGGTATCAATCATGTAGATGGCTTGATTTCTGCCTAAAAAGCACATTTAGAAGTTCGTAACACAAACGGTTTAGCCTCAGGAATTTTAAAAATCGAGAATTTTAAAAATAGCTAAATTTAGTAGTAGGTTTTAAATTCTTCTTAAACTCGTTTCAATCATGTAGCTAGCTTGCTTTCTATCTAAAAAGCACATTTAGAAGTTCGTAACACAAACGGTTTAGCCTCAGGAATTTTAAAAATCGTAAATTTTAAAAATAGCTAAATTTAGTAGAATGGTTTAAATTCTACTTATGCTGGTATCAATCATGTAGATGGCTTGATTTCTGCCTAAAAAGCACATTTAGAAGTTCGTAACACAAACGGTTTAGCATCAGGAATTTTAAAAGTCAAGAATTTTAAAAATAGCCAAATTTAGTAGTAGGGTTCAAATTCTACTTATGCTGGTATCAATCATGTTGATGGCTTGCTTTCTGCCTAAAAAGCACATTTCGAAGTTCGTAACACAAACGGTTTAGCCCCAGGAATTTTAAAAATCGAGAATTTTAAAAATAGCTAATTTTAGTAGTAGGTTTTAAATTCTCCTTAAACTCGATTCAATCATGTAGATAGCTTGCTTTCTGTGTAAAATTCATATTAAGAAGTTCGTAACACAAACCGTTTAGCCTCGGGAATTTTAAAAATCGTGAATTTTAAAAATAGCTAAATTTAGTAGTAGGGTATAAATTCTACTTATGCTGGTATCAATCATGTAGATGGCTTGATTTCTGCCTAAAAAGCACATTTAGAAGTTCGTAACACAAACGGTTTAGCCTCAGGAATTTTAAAAATCGAGAATTTTAAAAATAGCTAAATTTAGTAGTAGGTTTTAAATTCTTCTTAAACTCGTTTCAATCATGTAGCTAGCTTGCTTTCTATCTAAAAAGCACATTTAGAAGTTCGTAACACAAACGGTTTAGCCTCAGGAATTTTAAAAATCGAGAACTTTAAAAATCGCTAAATTTAGTAGTAGGGTTTAAATTCTACTTATGCTGGTATCAATCATGTAGATGGCTTGATTTCTGCCTAAAAAGCACATTTAGAAGTTCGTAACACAAACGGTTTAGCATCAGGAATTTTAAAAGTCAAGAACTTTAAAAATAGTTAAATTTAGTAGTAGGGTTTAAATTCTACTTATGCTGGTATCAATTATGTAGATGGCTTGCTTTCTGCCTAAAAAGCACATTTAGAAGTTCGTAACACAAACGGTTTAGCCTCGTGAATTTTAAAAGTCAAGAATTTTAAAAATAGCTAAATTTAGTAGTAGGGTTCAAATTCTACTTATGCTGGTATCAATCATGTTGATGGCTTGCTTTCTGCCTAAAAAGCACATTTAGAAGTTCGTAACACAAACGGTTTAACCTCAGGAATTTTAAAAATCGAGAATTTTAAAAATAGCTAAATTTAGTAGTAGGTTTTAAATTCTTCTTAAACACGTTTCAATCATGTAGATGGCTTGCTTTCTGTCTAAAAAGCACATTTAGAAATTCCTGGCACAAACGGTTTAGCCCCAGGAATTTTAAAAATCGATAATTTTAAAAATAGCTAAATTTAGTAGTAGGTTTTAAATTCTTCTTAAACTCGTTTCAATCATGTAGCGCTAGCTTGCTTTCTATCTAAAAAGCACATTTCGAAGTTCGTAACACAAACGGTTTAGCCTCAGGAATTTTAAAAATCGAGAACTTTAAAAATAGCTAAATTTAGTAGTAGGTTTTAAATTCTTCTTAAACTCGTTTCAATCATGTAGCTAGCTTGCTTTCTCTCTAAAAAGCACATTTAGAAGTTCGTAACACAAACGGTTTAGCCTCAGGAATTTTAAAAATCGTAAATTTTAAAAATAGCTAAATTTAGTAGTATGGTTTAACCCTCCGCCGCTCGCGCACGGACTCATAGTCCGGGCGCTGCAGAATTTTTGTTTATTTCTGTAACTATTGGTTTAAGAACAATGACCCTTTATGTACCTTTCGGCGGGATGTCATTTAGCATCAGGTGGCAAAATCTATTGTCTATGGTAGACAATAACCAGAATATTTAAGAACACGGACTGCTACTCCGTGTGCGAGCACTTGCGTTTTACTTTTTGTGCAGTAAACAACTCCTGTATATCCTAATTCCGGTGGAAAAGGGCGTTGTTCTAAATGTAATTGGAAGAAAAATGGGGGCACAAAATACTTTGGAAATCATGGGCAAGATATTTATGTTTAGAACATTCTGTTATAATGCGCAGGGACTGTTTTGAAATCAGTGAGAACAACAGAATCGGAAAAGTTTTAATTGACTAATTATTAATCTGAACTTAAGAAAATACTACTGTTTTTGCACTTTAATTAACCACTGTAATAGTTAAAAAATATATAATAATATAAGTATTGCGTACTTTATGGCAGTTATTTTTATATGTAACAAATAATGTATACTTACATAATTTCATTTTTCTGCCTTAAATTCCATCAAAAACAAATTTAACACGTTTTGAATGTAAGTTTACAAATAAATACAACAAACTATGACCAGTTGTGTCAAACTTTCAACTAAAATTTAAACAATCAGACTAATTAAGCATCACGGAGTAGCAGTCCGTGCGCGAGCACAAATGTCTCAAAATTTAGCGCGAGCGGCGGAGGGTTAAATTCTACTTATGCTGGTATCAATCATGTAGATGGCTTGATTTCTGCCTAAAAAGCACATTTAGAAGTTCGTAACACAAACGGTTTAACCTCAGGAATTTTAAAAATCGAGAAGTTTAAAAATAGCTAAATTTAGTAGTAGGTTTTAAATTCTTCTTAAACTCGTTTCAATCATGTAGCTAGCTTGCTTTCTATCTAAAAAGCACATTTCGAAGTTCGTAACACAAACGGTTTAGCCCCAGGAATTTTAAAAATCGAGAATTTTAAAAATAGCTAATTTTAGTAGTAGGTTTTAAATTCTTCTTAAACTCGTTTCAATCATGTAGCTAGCTTGCTTTCTATCTAAAAAGCACATTTAGAAGTTCGTAACACAAACGGTTTAGCCTCAGGAATTTTAAAAATCGAAAACTTTAAAAATAGCTAAATTTAGTAGTAGGTTTTAAATTCTTCTTAAACTCGTTTCAATCATGTAGCTAGCTTGCTTTCTATCTAAAAAGCACATTTAGAAGTTCGTAACACAAACGGTTTAGCCTCAGGAATTTTAAAAATCGTAAATTTTAAAAATAGCTAAATTTAGAAGTATGGTTTAAATTCTACTTATGCTGGTATCAATCATGTAGATGGCTTGATTTCTGCCTAAAAAGCACATTTAGAAGTTCGTAACACAAACGGTTTAGCATCAGGAATTTTAAAAGTCAAGAACTTTAAAAATAGCTAAATTTAGTAGTAGGGTTTAAATTCTACTTATGCTGGTATCAATTATGTAGATGGCTTGCTTTCTGCCTAAAAAGCACATTTAGAAGTTCGTAACACAAACGGTTTAGCCTCGTGAATTTTAAAAGTCAAGAATTTTAAAAATAGCTAAATTTAGTAGTAGGGTTCAAATTCTACTTATGCTGGTATCAATCATGTTGATGGCTTGCTTTCTGCCTAAAAAGCACATTTAGAAGTTCGTAACACAAACGGTTTAACCTCAGAAATTTTAAAAATCGAGAATTTTAAAAATAGCTAAATTTAGTAGTAGGTTTTAAATTCTTCTTAAACACGTTTCAATCATGTAGATGGCTTGCTTTCTGTCTAAAAAGCACATTTAGAAATTCCTGGCACAAACGGTTTAGCCCCAGGAATTTTAAAAATCGATAATTTTAAAAATAGCTAAATTTAGTAGTAGGTTTTAAATTCTTCTTAAACTCGTTTCAATCATGTAGCTAGCTTGCTTTCTATCTAAAAAGCACATTTAGAAGTTCGTAACACAAGCGGTTTAGCCTCAGGAATTTTAAAAATCGAGAACTTTAAAAATACCTAAATTTAGTAGTAGGGTTTAAATTCTACTTATGCTGGTATCAATTATGTAGATGGCTTGCTTTCTGCCTAAAAAGCACATTTAGAAGTTCGTAACACAAACGGTTTAGCCTCGTGAATTTTAAAAGTCAAGAATTTTAAAAATAGCTAAATTTAGTAGTACGGTTCAAATTCTACTTATGCTGGTATCAATCATGTTGATGGCTTGCTTTCTGCCTAAAAAGCACATTTAGAAGTTCGTAACACAAACGGTTTAACCTCAGAAATTTTAAAAATCGAGAATTTTAAAAATAGCTAAATTTAGTAGTAGGCTTTAAATTCTTCTTAAACACGTTTCAATCATGTAGATGGCTTGCTTTCTGTCTAAAAAGCACATTTAGAAGTTCGTAACACAAACGGTTTAGCCTCAGGAATTTTAAAAATCGAGAATTTTAAAAATAGCTAAATTTAGTAGTAGGTTTTAAATTCTTCTTAAACTCGTTTCAATCATGTAGCTAGCTTGCTTTCTATCTAAAAAGCACATTTAGAAGTTCGTAACACAAACGGTTTAGCCTCAGGAATTTTAAAAATCGAGAACTTTAAAAATAGCTAAATTTAATAGTAGGGTTTAAATTCTACTTATGCTGGTATCAATCATGTAGATGGCTTGATTTCTGCCTAAAAAGCACATTTAGAAGTTCGTAACACAAGCGGTTTAGCCTCAGGAATTTTAAAAATCGAGAACTTTAAAAATAGCTAAATTTAGTAGTAGGGTTTAAATTCTACTTATGCTGGTATCAATTATGTAGATGGCTTGCTTTCTGCCTAAAAAGCACATTTAGAAGTTCGTAACACAAACGGTTTAGCCTCGTGAATTTTAAAAGTCAAGAATTTTAAAAATAGCTAAATTTAGTAGTAGGGTTCAAATTCTACTTATGCTGGTATCAATCATGTTGATGGCTTGCTTTCTGCCTAAAAAGCACATTTAGAAGTTCGTAACACAAACGGTTTAACCTCAGGAATTTTAAAAATCGAGAATTTTAAAAATAGCTAAATTTAGTAGTAGGTTTTAAATTCTTCTTAAACACGTTTCAATCATGTAGATGGCTTGCTTTCTGTCTAAAAAGCACATTTAGAAATTCCTGGCACAAACGGTTTAGCCCCAGGAATTTTAAAAATCGATAATTTTAAAAATAGCTAAATTTAGTAGTAGGTTTTAAATTCTTCTTAAACTCGTTTCAATCATGTAGCTAGCTTGCTTTCTATCTAAAAAGCACATTTCGAAGTTCGTAACACAAACGGTTTAGCCTCAGGAATTTTAAAAATCGAGAACTTTAAAAATAGCTAAATTTAGTAGTAGGTTTTAAATTCTTCTTAAACTCGTTTCAATCATGTAGCTAGCTTGCTTTCTCTCTAAAAAGCACATTTAGAAGTTCGTAACACAAACGGTTTAGCCTCAGGCATTTTAAAAATCGTAAATTTTAAAAATAGCTAAATTTAGTAGTATGGTTTAAATTCTACTTATGCTGGTATCAATCATGTAGATGGCTTGATTTCTGCCTAAAAAGCACATTTAGAAGTTCGTAACACAAACGGTTTAGCATCAGGAATTTTAAAAGTCAAGAACTTTAAAAATAGCTAAATTTAGTAGTAGGGTTTAAATTCTACTTATGCTGGTATCAATTATGTAGATGGCTTGCTTTCTGCCTAAAAAGCACATTTAGAAGTTCGTAACACAAACGGTTTAGCCTCGTGAATTTTAAAAGTCAAGAATTTTAAAAATAGCTAAATTTAGTAGTAGGGTTCAAATTCTACTTATGCTGCTATCAATCATGTTGATGGCTTGCTTTCTGCCTAAAAAGCACATTTAGAAGTTCGTAACACAAACGGTTTAACCTCAGGAATTTTAAAAATAGAGAATTTTAAAAATAGCTAAATTTAGTAGTAGGTTTTAAATTCTTCTTAAACACGTTTCAATCATTTAGATGACTTGCTTTCTGTCTAAAAAGCACATTTAGAAATTCCTGGCACAAACGGTTTAGCCCCAGGAATTTTAAAAATCGATAATTTTAAAAATAGCTAAATTTAGTAGTAGGTTTTAAATTCTTCTTAAACTCGTTTCAATCATGTAGCTAGCTTGCTTTCTATCTAAAAAGCACATTTCGAAGTTCGTAACACAAACGGTTTAGCCCCAGGAATTTTAAAAATCTAGAATTTTAAAAATAGCTAATTTTAGTAGTAGGTTTTAAATTCTCCTTAAACTCGATTCAATCATGTAGATAGCTTGCTTTCTGTGTAAAATTCATATTAAGAAGTTCGTAACACAAACCGTTTAGCCTCGGGAATTTTAAAAATCGAGAATTTTAAAAATAGCTAAATTTAGTAGTAGGGTTTAAATTCTACTTATGCTGGTATCAATCATGTAGATGGCTTGATTTCTGCCTAAAAAGCACATTTAGAAGTTCGTAACACAAACGGTTTAGCCTCAGGAATTTTAAAAATCGAGAATTTTAAAAATAGCTAAATTTAGTAGTAGGTTTTAAATTCTTCTTAAACTCGTTTCAATCATGTAGCTAGCTTGCTTTCTATCTAAAAAGCACATTTAGAAGTTCGTAACACAAACGGTTTAGCCTCAGGAATTTTAAAAATCGTAAATTTTAAAAATAGCTAAATTTAGTAGTAAGGTTTAAATTCTACTTATGCTGGTATCAATCATGTAGATGGCTTGATTTCTGCCTAAAAAGCACATTTAGAAGTTCGTAACACAAACGGTTTAGCATCAGGAATTTTAAAAGTCAAGAACTTTAAAAATAGCTAAATTTAGTAGTAGGGTTTAAATTCTACTTATGCTGGTATCAATTATGTAGATGGCTTGCTTTCTGCCTAAAAAGCACATTTAGAAGTTCGTAACACAAACGGTTTAGCCTCGTGAATTTTAAAAGTCAAGAATTTTAAAAATAGCTAAATTTAGTAGTAGGGTTCAAATTCTACTTATGCTGGTATCAATCATGTTGATGGCTTGCTTTCTGCCTAAAAAGCACATTTAGAAGTTCGTAACACAAACGGTTTAGCCTCAGGAATTTTAAAAATCGTAAATTTTAAAAATAGCTAAATTTAGTAGTAGGGTTTAAATTCTACTTATGCTGGTATCAATCATGTAGATGGCTTGATTTCTGTCTAAAAAGCACACTTAGAAATTCCTGGCACAAACGGTTTAGCCCCAGGAATTTTAAAAATCGATAATTTTAAAAATAGCTAAATTTAGTAGTAGGTTTTAAATTCTTCTTAAACTCGTTTCAATCATTTAGCTAGCTTGCTTTCTATCTAAAAAGCACATTTCGAAGTTCGTAACACAAACGGTTTAGCCCCAGGAATTTTAAAAATGGAGAATTTTAAAAAGAGCTAATTTTAGTAGTAGGTTTTAAATTCTCCTTAAACTCGATTCAATCAGGTAGATAGCTTGCTTTCTGTGTAAAATTCATATTAAGAAGTTCGTAACACAAACCGTTTAGCCTCGGGAATTTTAAAAATCGTGAATTTTAAAAATAGCTAAAGTTAGTAGTAGGGTTTAAATTCTACTTATGCTATTATCAATCATGTAGATGGCTTGATTTCTGCCTAAAAAGCACATTTAGAAGTTCGTAACACAAACGGTTTAGCCTCAGGAATTTTAAAAATCGAGAATTTTA
Source organism: Melanotus villosus (assembly GCA_963082815.1). NCBI lineage: Eukaryota > Metazoa > Arthropoda > Insecta > Coleoptera > Elateridae > Melanotus > Melanotus villosus. The sequence goes on from OY720425.1 coordinate 23,050,006, forward strand.
AAAATAGCTAAATTTAGTAGTAGGTTATCAATTCTTCTTAAACTCGTTTCAATCATGTAGCTAGCTTGCTTTCTATCTAAAAAGCACATTTAGAAGTTCGTAACACAAACGGTTTAGCCTCAGGAATTTTAAAAATCGTAAATTTTAAAAATAGCTAAATTTAGTAGTAGGGTTTAAATTCTACTTATGCTGGTATCAATCATGTAGATGGCTTGATTTCTGCCTAAAAAGCACATTTAGAAGTTCGTAACACAAACGGTTTAGCATCAGGAATTTTAAAAGTCAAGAACTTTAAAAATAGCTAAATTTAGTAGTAGGGTTTAAATTCTACTTATGCTGGTATCAATCATGTAGATGGCTTGCTTTCTGCCTAAAAAGCACATTTAGAAGTTCGTAACACAAACGGTTTAGCCTCAGGAATTGTAAAAAACGAGAATTTTAAAAATAGCTAATTTTAGTAGTAGGTTTTAAAGTCTCCTTAAACTCGTTTCAATCATGTAGATAGCTTGCTTTCTGTGTAAAATTCATATTAAGAAGTTCGTAACACAAACGGTTTAGCCTCGGGAATTTTAAATATCGTGAATTTTAAAAATAGCTAAATTTAGTAGTAGGGTTTAAATTCTACTTATGCTGGTATCAATCATGTAGATGGCTTGCTTTCTGCCTAAAAAGCACATTTAGAAGTTAGTAACACAAACGGTTTAGCCTCAGCAATTTTATAAATCGAGAATTTTAAAAATAGCTAATTTTAGTAGTAGGTTTTAAATTCTTTTTAAACTCGTTTCAGTCATGTAGATAGCTTGCTTTCTGTGTAAAATGCATATTAAGAAGTTCGTAACACAAACGGTTTAGCCTCAGGGATTTTAAAAATCGAGAATTTTAAAAATAGCTAAATTTATTAGTAGGGTTTAAATTCTACTTATGCTGGTATCAATTATGTAGATGGCTTGCTTTCTGCCTAAAAAGCACATTTAGAAGTTCGTAACACAAACGGTTTAGCCTCGTGAATTTTAAAAGTCAAGAATTTTAAAAATAGCTAAATTTAGTAGTAGGGTTCAAATTCTACTTATGCTGGTATCAATCATGTAGATGGCTTGCTTTCTGCCTAAAAAGCACATTTAGAAGTTCGTAACACAAACGGTTTAACCTCAGGAATTTTAAAAATCGAGAATTTTAAAAATAGCTAAATTTAGTAGTAGGTTTTAAATTCTTCTTAAACACGTTTCAATCATGTAGATGGCTTGCTTTCTGTCTAAAAAGCACATTTAGAAATTCCTGGCACAAACGGTTTAGCCCCAGGAATTTTAAAAATCGATAATTTTAAAAATAGCTAAATTTAGTAGTAGGTTTTAAATTCTTCTTAAACTCGTTTCAATCATGTAGCTAGCTTGCTTTCTATCTAAAAAGCACATTTCGAAGTTCGTAACACAAACGGTTTAGCCCCAGGAATTTTAAAAATCGAGAATTTTAAAAATAGCTAATTTTAGTAGTAGGTTTTAAATTCTCCTTAAACTCGATTCAATCATGTAGATAGCTTGCTTTCTGTGTAAAATTCATATTAAGAAGTTCGTAACACAAACCGTTTAGCCTCGGGAATTTTAAAAATCGTGAATTTTAAAAATAGCTAAATTTAGTAGTAGGGTTTAAATTCTACTTATGCTGGTATCAATCATGTAGATGGCTTGATTTCTGCCTAAAAAGCACATTTAGAAGTTCGTAACACAAACGGTTTAACCTCAGGAATTTTAAAAATCGAGAATTTTAAAAATAGCTAAATTTAGTAGTAGGTTTTAAATTCTTCTTAAACACGTTTCAATCATGTAGATGGCTTGCTTTCTGTCTAAAAAGCACATTTAGAAATTCCTGGCACAAACGGTTTAGCCCCAGGAATTTTAAAAATCGATAATTTTAAAAATAGCTAAATTTAGTAGTAGGTTTTAAATTCTTCTTAAACTCGTTTCAATCATGTAGCTAGCTTGCTTTCTATCTAAAAAGCACATTTCGAAGTTCGTAACACAAACGGTTTAGCCCCAGGAATTTTAAAAATCGAGAATTTTAAAAATAGCTAATTTTAGTAGTAGGTTTTAAATTCTCCTTAAACTCGATTCAATCATGTAGATAGCTTGCTTTCTGTGTAAAATTCATATTAAGAAGTTCGTAACACAAACCGTTTAGCGTCGGGAATTTTAAAAATCGTGAATTTTAAAAATAGCTAAATTTAGTAGTAGGGTTTAAATTCTACTTATGCTGGTATCAATCATGTAGATGGCTTGATTTCTGCCTAAAAAGCACATTTAGAAGTTCGTAACACAAACGGTTTAGCCTCAGGAATTTTAAAAATCGAGAATTTTAAAAATAGCTAAATTTAGTAGTAGGTTTTAAATTCTTCTTAAACTCGTTTCAATCATGTAGCTAGCTTGCTTTCTATCTAAAAAGCACATTTAGAAGTTCGTAACACAAACGGTTTAGCCTCAGGAATTTTAAAAATCGTAAATTTTAAAAATAGCTAAATTTAGTAGAATGGTTTAAATTCTACTTATGCTGGTATCAATCATGTAGATGGCTTGATTTCTGCCTAAAAAGCACATTTAGAAGTTCGTAACACAAACGGTTTAGCATCAGGAATTTTAAAAGTCAAGAATTTTAAAAATAGCCAAATTTAGTAGTAGGGTTCAAATTCTACTTATGCTGGTATCAATCATGTTGATGGCTTGCTTTCTGCCTAAAAAGCACATTTCGAAGTTCGTAACACAAACGGTTTAGCCCCAGGAATTTTAAAAATCGAGAATTTTAAAAATAGCTAATTTTAGTAGTAGGTTTTAAATTCTCCTTAAACTCGATTCAATCATGTAGATAGCTTGCTTTCTGTGTAAAATTCATATTAAGAAGTTCGTAACACAAACCGTTTAGCCTCGGGAATTTTAAAAATCGTGAATTTTAAAAATAGCTAAATTTAGTAGTAGGGTATAAATTCTACTTATGCTGGTATCAATCATGTAGATGGCTTGATTTCTGCCTAAAAAGCACATTTAGAAGTTCGTAACACAAACGGTTTAGCCTCAGGAATTTTAAAAATCGAGAATTTTAAAAATAGCTAAATTTAGTAGTAGGTTTTAAATTCTTCTTAAACTCGTTTCAATCATGTAGCTAGCTTGCTTTCTATCTAAAAAGCACATTTAGAAGTTCGTAACACAAACGGTTTAGCCTCAGGAATTTTAAAAATCGAGAACTTTAAAAATCGCTAAATTTAGTAGTAGGGTTTAAATTCTACTTATGCTGGTATCAATCATGTAGATGGCTTGATTTCTGCCTAAAAAGCACATTTAGAAGTTCGTAACACAAACGGTTTAGCATCAGGAATTTTAAAAGTCAAGAACTTTAAAAATAGTTAAATTTAGTAGTAGGGTTTAAATTCTACTTATGCTGGTATCAATTATGTAGATGGCTTGCTTTCTGCCTAAAAAGCACATTTAGAAGTTCGTAACACAAACGGTTTAGCCTCGTGAATTTTAAAAGTCAAGAATTTTAAAAATAGCTAAATTTAGTAGTAGGGTTCAAATTCTACTTATGCTGGTATCAATCATGTTGATGGCTTGCTTTCTGCCTAAAAAGCACATTTAGAAGTTCGTAACACAAACGGTTTAACCTCAGGAATTTTAAAAATCGAGAATTTTAAAAATAGCTAAATTTAGTAGTAGGTTTTAAATTCTTCTTAAACACGTTTCAATCATGTAGATGGCTTGCTTTCTGTCTAAAAAGCACATTTAGAAATTCCTGGCACAAACGGTTTAGCCCCAGGAATTTTAAAAATCGATAATTTTAAAAATAGCTAAATTTAGTAGTAGGTTTTAAATTCTTCTTAAACTCGTTTCAATCATGTAGCGCTAGCTTGCTTTCTATCTAAAAAGCACATTTCGAAGTTCGTAACACAAACGGTTTAGCCTCAGGAATTTTAAAAATCGAGAACTTTAAAAATAGCTAAATTTAGTAGTAGGTTTTAAATTCTTCTTAAACTCGTTTCAATCATGTAGCTAGCTTGCTTTCTCTCTAAAAAGCACATTTAGAAGTTCGTAACACAAACGGTTTAGCCTCAGGAATTTTAAAAATCGTAAATTTTAAAAATAGCTAAATTTAGTAGTATGGTTTAACCCTCCGCCGCTCGCGCACGGACTCATAGTCCGGGCGCTGCAGAATTTTTGTTTATTTCTGTAACTATTGGTTTAAGAACAATGACCCTTTATGTACCTTTCGGCGGGATGTCATTTAGCATCAGGTGGCAAAATCTATTGTCTATGGTAGACAATAACCAGAATATTTAAGAACACGGACTGCTACTCCGTGTGCGAGCACTTGCGTTTTACTTTTTGTGCAGTAAACAACTCCTGTATATCCTAATTCCGGTGGAAAAGGGCGTTGTTCTAAATGTAATTGGAAGAAAAATGGGGGCACAAAATACTTTGGAAATCATGGGCAAGATATTTATGTTTAGAACATTCTGTTATAATGCGCAGGGACTGTTTTGAAATCAGTGAGAACAACAGAATCGGAAAAGTTTTAATTGACTAATTATTAATCTGAACTTAAGAAAATACTACTGTTTTTGCACTTTAATTAACCACTGTAATAGTTAAAAAATATATAATAATATAAGTATTGCGTACTTTATGGCAGTTATTTTTATATGTAACAAATAATGTATACTTACATAATTTCATTTTTCTGCCTTAAATTCCATCAAAAACAAATTTAACACGTTTTGAATGTAAGTTTACAAATAAATACAACAAACTATGACCAGTTGTGTCAAACTTTCAACTAAAATTTAAACAATCAGACTAATTAAGCATCACGGAGTAGCAGTCCGTGCGCGAGCACAAATGTCTCAAAATTTAGCGCGAGCGGCGGAGGGTTAAATTCTACTTATGCTGGTATCAATCATGTAGATGGCTTGATTTCTGCCTAAAAAGCACATTTAGAAGTTCGTAACACAAACGGTTTAACCTCAGGAATTTTAAAAATCGAGAAGTTTAAAAATAGCTAAATTTAGTAGTAGGTTTTAAATTCTTCTTAAACTCGTTTCAATCATGTAGCTAGCTTGCTTTCTATCTAAAAAGCACATTTCGAAGTTCGTAACACAAACGGTTTAGCCCCAGGAATTTTAAAAATCGAGAATTTTAAAAATAGCTAATTTTAGTAGTAGGTTTTAAATTCTTCTTAAACTCGTTTCAATCATGTAGCTAGCTTGCTTTCTATCTAAAAAGCACATTTAGAAGTTCGTAACACAAACGGTTTAGCCTCAGGAATTTTAAAAATCGAAAACTTTAAAAATAGCTAAATTTAGTAGTAGGTTTTAAATTCTTCTTAAACTCGTTTCAATCATGTAGCTAGCTTGCTTTCTATCTAAAAAGCACATTTAGAAGTTCGTAACACAAACGGTTTAGCCTCAGGAATTTTAAAAATCGTAAATTTTAAAAATAGCTAAATTTAGAAGTATGGTTTAAATTCTACTTATGCTGGTATCAATCATGTAGATGGCTTGATTTCTGCCTAAAAAGCACATTTAGAAGTTCGTAACACAAACGGTTTAGCATCAGGAATTTTAAAAGTCAAGAACTTTAAAAATAGCTAAATTTAGTAGTAGGGTTTAAATTCTACTTATGCTGGTATCAATTATGTAGATGGCTTGCTTTCTGCCTAAAAAGCACATTTAGAAGTTCGTAACACAAACGGTTTAGCCTCGTGAATTTTAAAAGTCAAGAATTTTAAAAATAGCTAAATTTAGTAGTAGGGTTCAAATTCTACTTATGCTGGTATCAATCATGTTGATGGCTTGCTTTCTGCCTAAAAAGCACATTTAGAAGTTCGTAACACAAACGGTTTAACCTCAGAAATTTTAAAAATCGAGAATTTTAAAAATAGCTAAATTTAGTAGTAGGTTTTAAATTCTTCTTAAACACGTTTCAATCATGTAGATGGCTTGCTTTCTGTCTAAAAAGCACATTTAGAAATTCCTGGCACAAACGGTTTAGCCCCAGGAATTTTAAAAATCGATAATTTTAAAAATAGCTAAATTTAGTAGTAGGTTTTAAATTCTTCTTAAACTCGTTTCAATCATGTAGCTAGCTTGCTTTCTATCTAAAAAGCACATTTAGAAGTTCGTAACACAAGCGGTTTAGCCTCAGGAATTTTAAAAATCGAGAACTTTAAAAATACCTAAATTTAGTAGTAGGGTTTAAATTCTACTTATGCTGGTATCAATTATGTAGATGGCTTGCTTTCTGCCTAAAAAGCACATTTAGAAGTTCGTAACACAAACGGTTTAGCCTCGTGAATTTTAAAAGTCAAGAATTTTAAAAATAGCTAAATTTAGTAGTACGGTTCAAATTCTACTTATGCTGGTATCAATCATGTTGATGGCTTGCTTTCTGCCTAAAAAGCACATTTAGAAGTTCGTAACACAAACGGTTTAACCTCAGAAATTTTAAAAATCGAGAATTTTAAAAATAGCTAAATTTAGTAGTAGGCTTTAAATTCTTCTTAAACACGTTTCAATCATGTAGATGGCTTGCTTTCTGTCTAAAAAGCACATTTAGAAGTTCGTAACACAAACGGTTTAGCCTCAGGAATTTTAAAAATCGAGAATTTTAAAAATAGCTAAATTTAGTAGTAGGTTTTAAATTCTTCTTAAACTCGTTTCAATCATGTAGCTAGCTTGCTTTCTATCTAAAAAGCACATTTAGAAGTTCGTAACACAAACGGTTTAGCCTCAGGAATTTTAAAAATCGAGAACTTTAAAAATAGCTAAATTTAATAGTAGGGTTTAAATTCTACTTATGCTGGTATCAATCATGTAGATGGCTTGATTTCTGCCTAAAAAGCACATTTAGAAGTTCGTAACACAAGCGGTTTAGCCTCAGGAATTTTAAAAATCGAGAACTTTAAAAATAGCTAAATTTAGTAGTAGGGTTTAAATTCTACTTATGCTGGTATCAATTATGTAGATGGCTTGCTTTCTGCCTAAAAAGCACATTTAGAAGTTCGTAACACAAACGGTTTAGCCTCGTGAATTTTAAAAGTCAAGAATTTTAAAAATAGCTAAATTTAGTAGTAGGGTTCAAATTCTACTTATGCTGGTATCAATCATGTTGATGGCTTGCTTTCTGCCTAAAAAGCACATTTAGAAGTTCGTAACACAAACGGTTTAACCTCAGGAATTTTAAAAATCGAGAATTTTAAAAATAGCTAAATTTAGTAGTAGGTTTTAAATTCTTCTTAAACACGTTTCAATCATGTAGATGGCTTGCTTTCTGTCTAAAAAGCACATTTAGAAATTCCTGGCACAAACGGTTTAGCCCCAGGAATTTTAAAAATCGATAATTTTAAAAATAGCTAAATTTAGTAGTAGGTTTTAAATTCTTCTTAAACTCGTTTCAATCATGTAGCTAGCTTGCTTTCTATCTAAAAAGCACATTTCGAAGTTCGTAACACAAACGGTTTAGCCTCAGGAATTTTAAAAATCGAGAACTTTAAAAATAGCTAAATTTAGTAGTAGGTTTTAAATTCTTCTTAAACTCGTTTCAATCATGTAGCTAGCTTGCTTTCTCTCTAAAAAGCACATTTAGAAGTTCGTAACACAAACGGTTTAGCCTCAGGCATTTTAAAAATCGTAAATTTTAAAAATAGCTAAATTTAGTAGTATGGTTTAAATTCTACTTATGCTGGTATCAATCATGTAGATGGCTTGATTTCTGCCTAAAAAGCACATTTAGAAGTTCGTAACACAAACGGTTTAGCATCAGGAATTTTAAAAGTCAAGAACTTTAAAAATAGCTAAATTTAGTAGTAGGGTTTAAATTCTACTTATGCTGGTATCAATTATGTAGATGGCTTGCTTTCTGCCTAAAAAGCACATTTAGAAGTTCGTAACACAAACGGTTTAGCCTCGTGAATTTTAAAAGTCAAGAATTTTAAAAATAGCTAAATTTAGTAGTAGGGTTCAAATTCTACTTATGCTGCTATCAATCATGTTGATGGCTTGCTTTCTGCCTAAAAAGCACATTTAGAAGTTCGTAACACAAACGGTTTAACCTCAGGAATTTTAAAAATAGAGAATTTTAAAAATAGCTAAATTTAGTAGTAGGTTTTAAATTCTTCTTAAACACGTTTCAATCATTTAGATGACTTGCTTTCTGTCTAAAAAGCACATTTAGAAATTCCTGGCACAAACGGTTTAGCCCCAGGAATTTTAAAAATCGATAATTTTAAAAATAGCTAAATTTAGTAGTAGGTTTTAAATTCTTCTTAAACTCGTTTCAATCATGTAGCTAGCTTGCTTTCTATCTAAAAAGCACATTTCGAAGTTCGTAACACAAACGGTTTAGCCCCAGGAATTTTAAAAATCTAGAATTTTAAAAATAGCTAATTTTAGTAGTAGGTTTTAAATTCTCCTTAAACTCGATTCAATCATGTAGATAGCTTGCTTTCTGTGTAAAATTCATATTAAGAAGTTCGTAACACAAACCGTTTAGCCTCGGGAATTTTAAAAATCGAGAATTTTAAAAATAGCTAAATTTAGTAGTAGGGTTTAAATTCTACTTATGCTGGTATCAATCATGTAGATGGCTTGATTTCTGCCTAAAAAGCACATTTAGAAGTTCGTAACACAAACGGTTTAGCCTCAGGAATTTTAAAAATCGAGAATTTTAAAAATAGCTAAATTTAGTAGTAGGTTTTAAATTCTTCTTAAACTCGTTTCAATCATGTAGCTAGCTTGCTTTCTATCTAAAAAGCACATTTAGAAGTTCGTAACACAAACGGTTTAGCCTCAGGAATTTTAAAAATCGTAAATTTTAAAAATAGCTAAATTTAGTAGTAAGGTTTAAATTCTACTTATGCTGGTATCAATCATGTAGATGGCTTGATTTCTGCCTAAAAAGCACATTTAGAAGTTCGTAACACAAACGGTTTAGCATCAGGAATTTTAAAAGTCAAGAACTTTAAAAATAGCTAAATTTAGTAGTAGGGTTTAAATTCTACTTATGCTGGTATCAATTATGTAGATGGCTTGCTTTCTGCCTAAAAAGCACATTTAGAAGTTCGTAACACAAACGGTTTAGCCTCGTGAATTTTAAAAGTCAAGAATTTTAAAAATAGCTAAATTTAGTAGTAGGGTTCAAATTCTACTTATGCTGGTATCAATCATGTTGATGGCTTGCTTTCTGCCTAAAAAGCACATTTAGAAGTTCGTAACACAAACGGTTTAACCTCAGAAATTTAAAAAATCGAGAATTTTAAAAATAGCTAAATTTAGTAGTAGGTTTTAAATTCTTCTTAAACACGTTTCAATCATGTAGATGGCTTGCTTTCTGTCTAAAAAGCACATTTAGAAATTCCTGGCACAAACGGTTTAGCCCCAGGAATTTTAAAAATCGATAATTTTAAAAATAGCTAAATTTAGTAGTAGGTTTTAAATTCTTCTTAAACTCGTTTCAATCATGTAGCTAGCTTGCTTTCTATCTAAAAAGCACATTTCAAAGTTCGTAACACAAACGGTTTAGCCCCAGGAATTTTAAAAATCGAGAATTTTAAAAATAGCTAATTTTAGTAGTAGGTTTTAAATTCTCCTTAAACTCGATTCAATCATGTAGATAGCTTGCTTTCTGTGTAAAATTCATATTAAGAAGTTCGTAACACAAACCGTTTAGCCTCGGGAATTTTAAAATTCGTGAATTTAAAAATAGCTAAATTTAGTAGTAGGGTTTAAATTCTACTTATGCTGGTATCAATCATGTAGATGGCTTGATTTCTGCCTAAAAAGCACATTTAGAAGTTCGTAACACAAACGGTTTAGCCTCAGGAATTTTAAAAATCGAGAATTTTAAAAATAGCTAAATTTAGTAGTAGGTTTTAAATTCTTCTTAAACTCGTTTCAATCATGTAGCTAGCTTGCTTTCTATCTAAAAAGCACATTTAGAAGTTCGTAACACAAACGGTTTAGCCTCAGGAATTTTAAAAATCGAGAATTTTAAAAATAGCTAATTTTAGTAGTAGGTTTTAAATTCTCCTTAAACTCGATTCAATCATGTAGATAGCTTGCTTTCTGTGTAAAATTCATATTAAGAAGTTCGTAACACAAACCGTTTAGCCTCGGGAATTTTAAAAATCGTGAATTTTAAAAATAGCTAAATTTAGTAGTAGGGTTTAAATTCTACTTATGCTTGTATCAATCATGTAGATGGCTTGATTTCTGCCTAAAAAGCACATTTAGAAGTTCGTAACACAAACGGTTTAGCATCAGGAATTTTAAAATTCAAGAACTTTAAAAATAGCTAAATTTAGTAGTAGGGTTTAAATTCCACTTATGCTGGTATCAATCATGTAGATAGCTTGCTTTCTGCCTAAAAAGCACATTTAGAAGTTTGTAACACAAACGGTTTAGCCTCAGGAATTGTAAAAAACGAGAATTTTAAAAATAGCTAATTTTAGTAGTAGGTTTTAAATTCTCCTTAAACTCGTTTCAATCATGTAGATAGCTTGCTTTCTATCTAAAAAGCACATTTAGAAGTTCGTAACACAAACGGTTTAGCCTCAGGAATTTTAAAAATCGTAAATTTTAAAAATAGCTAAATTTAGTAGTAGGGTTTAAATTCTACTTATGCTGGTATCAATCATGTAGATGGCTTGCTTTCTGCCTAAAAAGCACATTTAGAAGTTCGTAACACAAACGGTTTAGCCTCAGGAATTTTAAGAATCGAGAATTTGAAAATTAGCTAAATTTAGTAGTAGGTTTTAAATTCTTCTTAAACTCGTTTCAATCATGTAGCTAGCTTGCTTTCTATCTAAAAAGCACATTTAGAAGTTCGTAACACAAACGGTTTAGCCTCAGGAATTTTAAAAATCGTAAATTTTAAAAATAGCTAAATTTAGTAGTAAGGTTTAAATTCTACTTATGCTGGTATCAATCATGTAGATGGCTTGATTTCTGCCTAAAAAGCACATTTAGAAGTTCGTAACACAAACGGTTTAGCATCAGGAATTTTAAAAGTCAAGAACTTTAAAAATAGCTAAATTTAGTAGTAGGGTTTAAATTCTACTTATGCTGGTATCAATTATGTAGATGGCTTGCTTTCTGCCTAAAAAGCACATTTAGAAGTTCGTAACACAAACGGTTTAGCCTCGTGAATTTTAAAAGTCAAGAATTTTAAAAATAGCTAAATTTAGTAGTAGGGTTCAAATTCTACTTATGCTGGTATCAATCATGTTGATGGCTTGCTTTCTGCCTAAAAAGCACATTTAGAAGTTCGTAACACAAACGGTTTAACCTCAGAAATTTAAAAAATCGAGAATTTTAAAAATAGCTAAATTTAGTAGTAGGTTTTAAATTCTTCTTAAACACGTTTCAATCATGTAGATGGCTTGCTTTCTGTCTAAAAAGCACATTTAGAAATTCCTGGCACAAACGGTTTAGCCCCAGGAATTTTAAAAATCGATAATTTTAAAAATAGCTAAATTTAGTAGTAGGTTTTAAATTCTTCTTAAACTCGTTTCAATCATGTAGCTAGCTTGCTTTCTATCTAAAAAGCACATTTCAAAGTTCGTAACACAAACGGTTTAGCCCCAGGAATTTTAAAAATCGAGAATTTTAAAAATAGCTAAATTTAGTAGTAGGTTTTAAATTCTTCTTAAACTCGTTTCAATCATTTAGCTAGCTTGCTTTCTATCTAAAAAGCACATTTCGAAGTTCGTAACACAAACGGTTTAGCCCCAGGAATTTTAAAAATGGAGAATTTTAAAAAGAGCTAATTTTAGTAGTAGGTTTTAAATTCTCCTTAAACTCGATTCAATCAGGTAGATAGCTTGCTTTCTGTGTAAAATTCATATTAAGAAGTTCGTAACACAAACCGTTTAGCCTCGGGAATTTTAAAAATCGTGAATTTTAAAAATAGCTAAAGTTAGTAGTAGGGTTTAAATTCTACTTATGCTATTATCAATCATGTAGATGGCTTGATTTCTGCCTAAAAAGCACATTTAGAAGTTCGTAACACAAACGGTTTAGCCTCAGGAATTTTAAAAATCGAGAATTTTAAAAATAGCTAAATTTAGTAGTAGGTTATCAATTCTTCTTAAACTCGTTTCAATCATGTAGCTAGCTTGCTTTCTATCTAAAAAGCACATTTAGAAGTTCGTAACACAAACGGTTTAGCCTCAGGAATTTTAAAAATCGTAAATTTTAAAAATAGCTAAATTTAGTAGTAGGGTTTAAATTCTACTTATGCTGGTATCAATCATGTAGATGGCTTGATTTCTGCCTAAAAAGCACATTTAGAAGTTCGTAACACAAACGGTTTAGCATCAGGAATTTTAAAAGTCAAGAACTTTAAAAATAGCTAAATTTAGTAGTAGGGTTTAAATTCTACTTATGCTGGTATCAATCATGTAGATGGCTTGCTTTCTGCCTAAAAAGCACATTTAGAAGTTCGTAACACAAACGGTTTAGCCTCAGGAATTGTAAAAAACGAGAATTTTAAAAATAGCTAATTTTAGTAGTAGGTTTTAAAGTCTCCTTAAACTCGTTTCAATCATGTAGATAGCTTGCTTTCTGTGTAAAATTCATATTAAGAAGTTCGTAACACAAACGGTTTAGCCTCGGGAATTTTAAATATCGTGAATTTTAAAATAGCTAAATTTAGTAGTAGGGTTTAAATTCTACTTATGCTGGTATCAATCATGTAGATGGCTTGCTTTCTGCCTAAAAAGCACATTTAGAAGTTAGTAACACAAACGGTTTAGCCTCAGCAATTTTATAAATCGAGAATTTTAAAAATAGCTAATTTTAGTAGTAGGTTTTAAATTCTTTTTAAACTCGTTTCAGTCATGTAGATAGCTTGCTTTCTGTGTAAAATGCATATTAAGAAGTTCGTAACACAAACGGTTTAGCCTCAGGGATTTTAAAAATCGAGAATTTTAAAAATAGCTAAATTTATTAGTAGGGTTCAAATTCTACTTATGCTGGTATCAATTATGTAGATGGCTTGCTTTCTGCCTAAAAAGCACATTTAGAAGTTCGTAACACAAACGGTTTAACCTCAGGAATTTTAAAAATCGAGAATTTTAAAAATAGCTAAATTTAGTAGTAGGTTTTAAATTCTTCTTAAACACGTTTCAATCATGTAGATGGCTTGCTTTCTGTCTAAAAAGCACATTTAGAAATTCCTGGCACAAACGGTTTAGCCCCAGGAATTTTAAAAATCGATAATTTTAAAAATAGCTAAATTTAGTAGTAGGTTTTAAATTCTTCTTAAACTCGTTTCAATCATGTAGCTAGCTTGCTTTCTATCTAAAAAGCACATTTCGAAGTTCGTAACACAAACGGTTTAGCCCCAGGAATTTTAAAAATCGAGAATTTTAAAAATAGCTAATTTTAGTAGTAGGTTTTAAATTCTCCTTAAACTCGATTCAATCATGTAGATAGCTTGCTTTCTGTGTAAAATTCATATTAAGAAGTTCGTAACACAAACCGTTTAGCCTCGGGAATTTTAAAAATCGTGAATTTTAAAAATAGCTAAATTTAGTAGTAGGGTTTAAATTCTACTTATGCTGGTATCAATCATGTAGATGGCTTGATTTCTGCCTAAAAAGCACATTTAGAAGTTCGTAACACAAACGGTTTAGCCTCAGGAATTTTAAAAATCGAGAATTTTAAAAATAGCTAAATTTAGTAGTAGGTTTTAAATTCTTCTTAAACTCGTTTCAATCATGTAGCTAGCTTGCTTTCTATCTAAAAAGCACATTTAGAAGTTCGTAACACAAACGGTTTAGCCTCAGGAATTTTAAAAATCGAGAACTTTAAAAATAGCTAAATTTAGTAGTAGGTTTTAAATTCTTCTTAAACTCGTTTCAATCATGTAGCTAGCTTGCTTTCTCTCTAAAAAGCACATTTAGAAGTTCGTAACACAAACGGTTTAGCCTCAGGAATTTTAAAAATCGTAAATTTTAAAAATAGCTAAATTTAGTAGAATGGTTTAAATTCTACTTATGCTGGTATCAATCATGTAGATGGCTTGATTTCTGCCTAAAAAGCACATTTAGAAGTTCGTAACACAAACGGTTTAGCATCAGGAATTTTAAAAGTCAAGAATTTTAAAAATAGCTAAATTTAGTAGTAGGGTTCAAATTCTACTTATGCTGGTATCAATCATGTTGATGGCTTGCTTTCTGCCTAAAAAGCACATTTCGAAGTTCGTAACACAAACGGTTTAGCCCCAGGAATTTTAAAAATCGAGAATTTTAAAAATAGCTAATTTTAGTAGTAGGTTTTAAATTCTCCTTAAACTCGATTCAATCATGTAGATAGCTTGCTTTCTGTGTAAAATTCATATTAAGAAGTTCGTAACACAAACCGTTTAGCCTCGGGAATTTTAAAAATCGTGAATTTTAAAAATAGCTAAATTTAGTTATAGGGTATAAATTCTACTTATGCTGGTATCAATCATGTAGATGGCTTGATTTCTGCCTAAAAAGCACATTTAGAAGTTCGTAACACAAACGGTTTAGCCTCAGGAATTTTAAAAATCGAGAATTTTAAAAATAGCTAAATTTAGTAGTAGGTTTTAAATTCTTCTTAAACTCGTTTCAATCATGTAGCTAGCTTGCTTTCTATCTAAAAAGCACATTTAGAAGTTCGTAACACAAACGGTTTAGCCTCAGGAATTTTAAAAATCGAGAACTTTAAAAATCGCTAAATTTAGTAGTAGGGTTTAAATTCTACTTATGCTGGTATCAATCATGTAGATGGCTTGATTTCTATCTAAAAAGCACATTTAGAAGTTCGTAACACAAACGGTTTAGCCCCAGGAATTTTAAAAATCTAGAATTTTAAAAATAGCTAATTTTAGTAGTAGGTTTTAAATTCTCCTTAAACTCGATTCAATCATGTAGATAGCTTGCTTTCTGTGTAAAATTCATATTAAGAAGTTCGTAACACAAACCGTTTAGCCTCGGGAATTTTAAAAATCGAGAATTTTAAAAATAGCTAAATTTAGTAGTAGGGTTTAAATTCTACTTATGCTGGTATCAATCATGTAGATGGCTTGATTTCTGCCTAAAAAGCACATTTAGAAGTTCGTAACACAAACGGTTTAGCCTCAGGAATTTTAAAAATCGAGAATTTTAAAAATAGCTAAATTTAGTAGTAGGTTTTAAATTCTTCTTAAACTCGTTTCAATCATGTAGCTAGCTTGCTTTCTATCTAAAAAGCACATTTAGAAGTTCGTAACACAAACGGTTTAGCCTCAGGAATTTTAAAAATCGTAAATTTTAAAAATAGCTAAATTTAGTAGTAAGGTTTAAATTCTACTTATGCTGGTATCAATCATGTAGATGGCTTGATTTCTGCCTAAAAAGCACATTTAGAAGTTCGTAACACAAACGGTTTAGCATCAGGAATTTTAAAAGTCAAGAACTTTAAAAATAGCTAAATTTAGTAGTAGGGTTTAAATTCTACTTATGCTGGTATCAATTATGTAGATGGCTTGCTTTCTGCCTAAAAAGCACATTTAGAAGTTCGTAACACAAACGGTTTAGCCTCGTGAATTTTAAAAGTCAAGAATTTTAAAAATAGCTAAATTTAGTAGTAGGGTTCAAATTCTACTTATGCTGGTATCAATCATGTTGATGGCTTGCTTTCTGCCTAAAAAGCACATTTAGAAGTTCGTAACACAAACGGTTTAACCTCAGAAATTTAAAAAATCGAGAATTTTAAAAATAGCTAAATTTAGTAGTAGGTTTTAAATTCTTCTTAAACACGTTTCAATCATGTAGATGGCTTGCTTTCTGTCTAAAAAGCACATTTAGAAATTCCTGGCACAAACGGTTTAGCCCCAGGAATTTTAAAAATCGATAATTTTAAAAATAGCTAAATTTAGTAGTAGGTTTTAAATTCTTCTTAAACTCGTTTCAATCATGTAGCTAGCTTGCTTTCTATCTAAAAAGCACATTTCAAAGTTCGTAACACAAACGGTTTAGCCCCAGGAATTTTAAAAATCGAGAATTTTAAAAATAGCTAATTTTAGTAGTAGGTTTTAAATTCTCCTTAAACTCGATTCAATCATGTAGATAGCTTGCTTTCTGTGTAAAATTCATATTAAGAAGTTCGTAACACAAACCGTTTAGCCTCGGGAATTTTAAAAATCGTGAATTTAAAAATAGCTAAATTTAGTAGTAGGGTTTAAATTCTACTTATGCTGGTATCAATCATGTAGATGGCTTGATTTCTGCCTAAAAAGCACATTTAGAAGTTCGTAACACAAACGGTTTAGCCTCAGGAATTTTAAAAATCGAGAATTTTAAAAATAGCTAAATTTAGTAGTAGGTTTTAAATTCTTCTTAAACTCGTTTCAATCATGTAGCTAGCTTGCTTTCTATCTAAAAAGCACATTTAGAAGTTCGTAACACAAACGGTTTAGCATCAGGAATTTTAAAATTCAAGAACTTTAAAAATAGCTAAATTTAGTAGTAGGGTTTAAATTCCACTTATGCTGGTATCAATCATGTAGATAGCTTGCTTTCTGCCTAAAAAGCACATTTAGAAGTTTGTAACACAAACGGTTTAGCCTCAGGAATTGTAAAAAACGAGAATTTTAAAAATAGCTAATTTTAGTAGTAGGTTTTAAATTCTCCTTAAACTCGTTTCAATCATGTAGATAGCTTGCTTTCTATCTAAAAAGCACATTTAGAAGTTCGTAACACAAACGGTTTAGCCTCAGGAATTTTAAAAATCGTAAATTTTAAAAATAGCTAAATTTAGTAGTAGGGTTTAAATTCTACTTATGCTGGTATCAATCATGTAGATGGCTTGCTTTCTGCCTAAAAAGCACATTTAGAAGTTCGTAACACAAACGGTTTAGCCTCAGGAATTTTAAGAATCGAGAATTTGAAAATTAGCTAAATTTAGTAGTAGGTTTTAAATTCTTCTTAAACTCGTTTCAATCATGTAGCTAGCTTGCTTTCTATCTAAAAAGCACATTTAGAAGTTCGTAACACAAACGGTTTAGCCTCAGGAATTTTAAAAATCGTAAATTTTAAAAATAGCTAAATTTAGTAGTAAGGTTTAAATTCTACTTATGCTGGTATCAATCATGTAGATGGCTTGATTTCTGCCTAAAAAGCACATTTAGAAGTTCGTAACACAAACGGTTTAGCATCAGGAATTTTAAAAGTCAAGAACTTTAAAAATAGCTAAATTTAGTAGTAGGGTTTAAATTCTACTTATGCTGGTATCAATTATGTAGATGGCTTGCTTTCTGCCTAAAAAGCACATTTAGAAGTTCGTAACACAAACGGTTTAGCCTCGTGAATTTTAAAAGTCAAGAATTTTAAAAATAGCTAAATTTAGTAGTAGGGTTCAAATTCTACTTATGCTGGTATCAATCATGTTGATGGCTTGCTTTCTGCCTAAAAAGCACATTTAGAAGTTCGTAACACAAACGGTTTAACCTCAGAAATTTAAAAAATCGAGAATTTTAAAAATAGCTAAATTTAGTAGTAGGTTTTAAATTCTTCTTAAACACGTTTCAATCATGTAGATGGCTTGCTTTCTGTCTAAAAAGCACATTTAGAAATTCCTGGCACAAACGGTTTAGCCCCAGGAATTTTAAAAATCGATAATTTTAAAAATAGCTAAATTTAGTAGTAGGTTTTAAATTCTTCTTAAACTCGTTTCAATCATGTAGCTAGCTTGCTTTCTATCTAAAAAGCACATTTCAAAGTTCGTAACACAAACGGTTTAGCCCCAGGAATTTTAAAAATCGAGAATTTTAAAAATAGCTAAATTTAGTAGTAGGTTTTAAATTCTTCTTAAACTCGTTTCAATCATTTAGCTAGCTTGCTTTCTATCTAAAAAGCACATTTCGAAGTTCGTAACACAAACGGTTTAGCCCCAGGAATTTTAAAAATGGAGAATTTTAAAAAGAGCTAATTTTAGTAGTAGGTTTTAAATTCTCCTTAAACTCGATTCAATCAGGTAGATAGCTTGCTTTCTGTGTAAAATTCATATTAAGAAGTTCGTAACACAAACCGTTTAGCCTCGGGAATTTTAAAAATCGTGAATTTTAAAAATAGCTAAAGTTAGTAGTAGGGTTTAAATTCTACTTATGCTATTATCAATCATGTAGATGGCTTGATTTCTGCCTAAAAAGCACATTTAGAAGTTCGTAACACAAACGGTTTAGCCTCAGGAATTTTAAAAATCGAAAATTTTAAAAATAGCTAAATTTAGTAGTAGGTTATCAATTCTTCTTAAACTCGTTTCGATCATGTAGCTAGCTTGCTTTCTATCTAAAAAGCACATTTAGAAGTTCGTAACACAAACGGTTTAGCCTCAGGAATTTTAAAAATCGTAAATTTTAAAAATAGCTAAATTTAGTAGTAGGGTTTAAATTCTACTTATGCTGGTATCAATCATGTAGATGGCTTGATTTCTGCCTAAAAAGCACATTTAGAAGTTCGTAACACAAACGGTTTAGCATCAGGAATTTTAAAAGTCAAGAACTTTAAAAATAGCTAAATTTAGTAGTAGGGTTTAAATTCTACTTATGCTGGTATCAATCATGTAGATGACTTGCTTTCTGCCTAAAAAGCACATTTAGAAGTTCGTAACACAAACGGTTTAGCCTCAGGAATTGTAAAAAACGAGAATTTTAAAAATAGTTAATTTTAGTAGTAGGTTTTAAAGTCTCCTTAAACTCGTTTCAATCATGTAGATAGCTTGCTTTCTGTGTAAAATTCATATTAAGAAGTTCGTAACACAAACGGTTTAGCCTCGGGAATTTTAAATATCGTGAATTTTAAAATAGCTAAATTTAGTAGTAGGGTTTAAATTCTACTTATGCTGGTATCAATCATGTAGATGGCTTGCTTTCTGCCTAAAAAGCACATTTAGAAGTTAGTAACACAAACGGTTTAGCCTCAGCAATTTTATAAATCGAGAATTTTAAAAATAGCTAATTTTAGTAGTAGGTTTTAAATTCTTTTTAAACTCGTTTCAGTCATGTAGATAGCTTGCTTTCTGTGTAAAATGCATATTAAGAAGTTCGTAACACAAACGGTTTAGCCTCAGGGATTTTAAAAATCGAGAATTTTAAAAATAGCTAAATTTATTAGTAGGGTTTAAATTCTACTTATGCTGGTATCAATTATGTAGATGGCTTGCTTTCTGCCTAAAAAGCACATTTAGAAGTTCGTAACACAAACGGTTTAACCTCAGGAATTTTAAAAATCGAGAATTTTAAAAATAGCTAAATTTAGTAGTAGGTTTTAAATTCTTCTTAAACACGTTTCAATCATGTAGATGGCTTGCTTTCTGTCTAAAAAGCACATTTAGAAATTCCTGGCACAAACGGTTTAGCCCCAGGAATTTTAAAAATCGATAATTTTAAAAATAGCTAAATTTAGTAGTAGGTTTTAAATTCTTCTTAAACTCGTTTCAATCATGTAGCTAGCTTGCTTTCTATCTAAAAAGCACATTTCGAAGTTCGTAACACAAACGGTTTAGCCCCAGGAATTTTAAAAATCGAGAATTTTAAAAATAGCTAATTTTAGTAGTAGGTTTTAAATTCTCCTTAAACTCGATTCAATCATGTAGATAGCTTGCTTTCTGTGTAAAATTCATATTAAGAAGTTCGTAACACAAACCGTTTAGCCTCGGGAATTTTAAAAATCGTGAATTTTAAAAATAGCTAAATTTAGTAGTAGGGTTTAAATTCTACTTATGCTGGTATCAATCATGTAGATGGCTTGATTTCTGCCTAAAAAGCACATTTAGAAGTTCGTAACACAAACGGTTTAGCCTCAGGAATTTTAAAAATCGAGAATTTTAAAAATAGCTAAATTTAGTAGTAGGTTTTAAATTCTTCTTAAACTCGTTTCAATCATGTAGCTAGCTTGCTTTCTATCTAAAAAGCACATTTAGAAGTTCGTAACACAAACGGTTTAGCCTCAGGAATTTTAAAAATCGAGAACTTTAAAAATAGCTAAATTTAGTAGTAGGTTTTAAATTCTTCTTAAACTCGTTTCAATCATGTAGCTAGCTTGCTTTCTCTCTAAAAAGCACATTTAGAAGTTCGTAACACAAACGGTTTAGCCTCAGGAATTTTAAAAATCGTAAATTTTAAAAATAGCTAAATTTAGTAGAATGGTTTAAATTCTACTTATGCTGGTATCAATCATGTAGATGGCTTGATTTCTGCCTAAAAAGCACATTTAGAAGTTCGTAACACAAACGGTTTAGCATCAGGAATTTTAAAAGTCAAGAATTTTAAAAATAGCTAAATTTAGTAGTAGGGTTCAAATTCTACTTATGCTGGTATCAATCATGTTGATGGCTTGCTTTCTGCCTAAAAAGCACATTTCGAAGTTCGTAACACAAACGGTTTAGCCCCAGGAATTTTAAAAATCGAGAATTTTAAAAATAGCTAATTTTAGTAGTAGGTTTTAAATTCTCCTTAAACTCGATTCAATCATGTAGATAGCTTGCTTTCTGTGTAAAATTCATATTAAGAAGTTCGTAACACAAACCGTTTAGCCTCGGGAATTTTAAAAATCGTGAATTTTAAAAATAGCTAAATTTAGTAGTAGGGTATAAATTCTACTTATGCTGGTATCAATCATGTAGATGGCTTGATTTCTGCATAAAAAGCACATTTAGAAGTTCGTAACACAAACGGTTTAGCCTCAGGAATTTTAAAAATCGAGAATTTTAAAAATAGCTAAATTTAGTAGTAGGTTTTAAATTCTTCTTAAACTCGTTTCAATCATGTAGCTAGCTTGCTTTCTATCTAAAAAGCACATTTAGAAGTTCGTAACACAAACGGTTTAGCCTCAGGAATTTTAAAAATCGAGAACTTTAAAAATCGCTAAATTTAGTAGTAGGGTTTAAATTCTACTTATGCTGGTATCAATCATGTAGATGGCTTGATTTCTATCTAAAAAGCACATTTAGAAGTTCGTAACACAAACGGTTTAGCCTCAGGAATTTTAAAAATCGAGAACTTTAAAAATAGCTAAATTTAGTAGTAGGTTTTAAATTCTTCTTAAACTCGTGTCAATCATGTAGCTAGCTTACTTTCTATCTAAAAAGCACATTTAGAAGTTCGTAACACAAACGGTTTAGCCTCAGGAATTTTAAAAATCGTAAATTTTAAAAATAGCTAAATTTAGTAGTAGGGTTTAAATTCTACTTATGCTGGTATCAATCACGTAGATGGCTTGATTTCTGCCTAAACAGCAGATTTAGAAGTTCGTAACACAAACGGTTTAGCATCAGGAATTTTAAAAGTCAAGAACTTTAAAAATAGCTAAATTTAGTAGTAGGGTTTAAATTCTACTTATGCTGGTATCAATCATGTAGATGGCTTGCTTTCTGCCTAAAAAGCACATTTAGAAGTTCGTAACACAAACGGCTTAGCCTCAGGAATTGTAAAAAACGAGAATTTTAAAAATAGCTAATTTTAGTAGTAGGTTTTAAAGTCTCCTTAAACTCGTTTCAATCATGTAGATAGCTTGCTTTCTGTGTAAAATTCATATTAAGAAGTTCGTAACACAAACGGTTTAGCCTCGGGAATTTTAAAAATCGTGAATTTTAAAAATAGCTAAATTTAGTAGTAGGGTTTAAATTCTACTTATGCTGGTATCAATCATGTAGATGGCTTGCTTTCTGCCTAAAAAGCACATTTAGAAGTTAGTAGCACAAACGGTTTAGCCTCAGCAATTTTATAAATCGAGAATTTTTAAAATAGCTAATTTTAGTAGTAGGTTTTAAATTCTTTTTAAACTCGTTTCAGTCATGTAGATAGCTTGCTTTCTGTGTAAAATGCATATTAAGAAGTTCGTAACACAAACGGTTTAGCCTCAGGGATTTAAAAAATCGAGAATTTTAAAAATAGCTAAATTTATTAGTAGGGTTTAAATTCTACTTATGCTGGTATCAATTATGTAGATGGCTTGCTTTCTGCCTAAAAAGCACATTTAGAAGTTCGTAACACAAACGGTTTAACCTCAGGAATTTTAAAAATCGAGAATTTTAAAAATAGCTAAATTTAGTAGTAGGGTTCAAATTCTACTTATGCTGGTATCAATCATGTTGATGGCTTGCTTTCAGCCTAAAAAGCACATTTAGAAGTTCGTAACACAAACGGTTTAGCCTCAGGAATTTTAAAAATCGAGAATTTTAAAAATAGCTAAATTTAGTAGTAGGTTTTAAATTCTTCTTAAACTCGTTTCAATCATTTAGCTAGCTTGCTTTCTATCTAAAAAGCACATTTCGAAGTTCGTAACACAAACGGTTTAGCCCAGGAATTTTAAAAATGGAGAATTTTAAAAATAGCTAATTTTAGTAGTAGGTTTTAAATTCTCCTTAAACTCGATTCAATCAGGTAGATAGCTTGCTTTCTGTGTAAAATTCATATTAAGAAGTTCGTAACACAAACCGTTTAGCCTCGGGAATTTAAAAAATCGTGAATTTTAAAAATAGCTAAAGTTAGTAGTAGGGTTTAAATTCTACTTATGCTATTATCAATCATGTAGATGGCTTGATTTCTGCCTAAAAAGCACATTTAGAAGTTCGTAACACAAACGGTTTAGCCTCAGCAATTTTAAAAATCGAGAATTTTAAAAATAGCTAAATTTAGTAGTAGGTTTTACATTCTTCTTAAACTCGTTTCAATCATGTAGCTAGCTTGCTTTCTATCTAAAAAGGACATTTAGAAGTTCGTAACACAAACGGTTTAGCCTCAGGAATTTTAAAAATCGAGAACTTTAAAAACAGCTAAATTTAGTAGTAGGTTTTAAATTCTTCTTAAACTCGTTTCAATCATGTAGCTAGCTTGCTTTCTATCTAAAAAGCACATTTAGAAGTTCGTAACACAAACGGTTTAGCCTCAGGAATTTTAAAAATCGTAAATTTTAAAAATAGCCAAATTTAGTAGTAGGGTTTAAATTCTACTTATGCTGGTATCAATCATGTAGATGGCTTGATTTCTGCCTAAAAAGCACATTTAGAAGTTCGTAACACAAACGGTTTAGCATCAGGAATTTTAAAAGTCAAGAACTTTAAAAATAGCTAAATTTAGTAGTAGGGTTTAAATTCTACTTATGTTGGTATCAATCATGTAGATGGCTTGCTTTCTGCCTAAAAAGCACATTTAGAAGTTCGTAACACAAACGGTTTAGCCTCAGGAATTGTAAAAAACGAGAATTTTAAAAATAGCTAATTTTAGTAGTAGGTTTTAAATTCTCCTTAAACTCGTTTCAATCATGTAGATAGCTTGCTTTCTATCTAAAAAGCACATTTAGAAGTTCGTAACACAAACGGTTTAGCCTCAGGAATTTTAAAAATCGTAAATTTTAAAAATAGCTAAATTTAGTAGTAGGGTTTAAATTCTACTTATGCTGGTATCAATCATGTAGATGGCTTGATTTCTGTCTAAAAAGCACACTTAGAAATTCCTGGCACAAACGGTTTAGCCCCAGGAATTTTAAAAATCGATAATTTTAAAAATAGCTAAATTTAGTAGTAGGTTTTAAATTCTTCTTAAACTCGTTTCAATCATGTAGCTAGCTTGCTTTCTATCTAAAAAGGTCATTTAGAAGTTCGTAACACAAACGGTTGAGCCTCAGGAATTTTAAAAATCGAGAACTTTAAAAACAGCTAAATTTAGTAGTAGGTTTTAAATTCTTCTTAAACTCGTTTCAATCATGTAGCTAGCTTGCTTTCTATCTAAAAAGCACATTTAGAAGTTCGTAACACAAACGGTTTAGCCTCAGGAATTTTAAAAATCGTAAATTTTAAAAATAGCCAAATTTAGTAGTAGGGTTTAAATTCTACTTATGCTGGTATCAATCATGTAGATGGCTTGATTTCTGCCTAAAAAGCACATTTAGAAGTTCGTAACACAAACGGTTTAGCATCAGGAATTTTAAAAGTCAAGAACTTTAAAAATAGCTAAATTTAGTAGTAGGGTTTAAATTCTACTTATGCTGGTATCAATCATGTAGATGGCTTGCTTTCTGCCTAAAAGCACATTTAGAAGTTCGTAACACAAACGGTTTAGCCTCAGGAATTGTAAAAAACGAGAATTTTAAAAATAGCTAATTTTAGTAGTAGGTTTTAAATTCTCCTTAAACTCGTTTCAATCATGTAGATAGCTTGCTTTCTATCTAAAAAGCACATTTAGAAGTTCGTAACACAAACGGTTTAGCCTCAGGAATTTTAAAAATCGTAAATTTTAAAAATAGCTAAATTTAGTAGTAGGGTTTAAATTCTACTTATGCTGGTATCAATCATGTAGATGGCTTGATTTCTGTCTAAAAAGCACACTTAGAAATTCCTGGCACAAACGGTTTAGCCCCAGGAATTTTAAAAATCGATAATTTTAAAAATAGCTAAATTTAGTAGTAGGTTTTAAATTCTTCTTAAACTCGTTTCAATCATTTAGCTAGCTTGCTTTCTATCTAAAAAGCACATTTCGAAGTTCGTAACACAAACGGTTTAGCCCCAGGAATTTTAAAAATGGAGAATTTTAAAAAGAGCTAATTTTAGTAGTAGGTTTTAAATTCTCCTTAAACTCGATTCAATCAGGTAGATAGCTTGCTTTCTGTATAAAATTCATATTAAGAAGTTCGTAACACAAACCGTTTAGCCTCGGGAATTTTAAAAATCGTGAATTTTAAAAATAGCTAAAGTTAGTAGTAGGGTTTAAATTCTACTTATGCTATTATCAATCATGTAGATGGCTTGATTTCTGCCTAAAAAGCACATTTAGAAGTTCGTAACACAAACGGTTTAGCCTCAGGAATTTTAAAAATCGAGAATTTTAAAAATAGCTAAATTTAGTAGTAGGTTATCAATTCTTCTTAAACTCGTTTCAATCATGTAGCTAGCTTGCTTTCTATCTAAAAAGCACATTTAGAAGTTCGTAACACAAACGGTTTAGCCTCAGGAATTTTAAAAATCGTAAATTTTAAAAATAGCTAAATTTAGTAGTAGGGTTTAAATTCTACTTATGCTGGTATCAATCATGTAGATGGCTTGATTTCTGCCTAAAAAGCACATTTAGAAGTTCGTAACACAAACGGTTTAGCATCAGGAATTTTAAAAGTCAAGAACTTTAAAAATAGCTAAATTTAGTAGTAGGGTTTAAATTCTACTTATGCTGGTATCAATCATGTAGATGGCTTGCTTTCTGCCTAAAAAGCACATTTAGAAGTTCGTAACACAAACGGTTTAGCCTCAGGAATTGTAAAAAACGAGAATTTTAAAAATAGCTAATTTTAGTAGTAGGTTTTAAAGTCTCCTTAAACTCGTTTCAATCATGTAGATAGCTTGCTTTCTGTGTAAAATTCATATTAAGAAGTTCGTAACACAAACGGTTTAGCCTCGGGAATTTTAAATATCGTGAATTTTAAAAATAGCTAAATTTAGTAGTAGGGTTTAAATTCTACTTATGCTGGTATCAATCATGTAGATGGCTTGCTTTCTGCCTAAACAGCACATTTAGAAGTTAGTAACACAAACGGTTTAGCCTCAGCAATTTTATAAATCGAGAATTTTAAAAATAGCTAATTTTAGTAGTAGGTTTTAAATTCTTTTTAAACTCGTTTCAGTCATGTAGATAGCTTGCTTTCTGTGTAAAATGCATATTAAGAAGTTCGTAACACAAACGGTTTAGCCTCAGGGATTTTAAAAATCGAGAATTTTAAAAATAGCTAAATTTATTAGTAGGGTTTAAATTCTACTTATGCTGGTATCAATTATGTAGATGGCTTGCTTTCTGCCTAAAAAGCACATTTAGAAGTTCGTAACACAAACGGTTTAGCCTCGTGAATTTTAAAAGTCAAGAATTTTAAAAATAGCTAAATTTAGTAGTAGGGTTCAAATTCTACTTATGCTGGTATCAATCATGTAGATGGCTTGCTTTCTGCCTAAAAAGCACATTTAGAAGTTCGTAACACAAACGGTTTAACCTCAGAAATTTTAAAAATCGAGAATTTTAAAAATAGCTAAATTTAGTAGTAGGTTTTAAATTCTTCTTAAACACGTTTCAATCATGTAGATGGCTTGCTTTCTGTCTAAAAAGCACATTTAGAAATTCCTGGCACAAACGGTTTAGCCCCAGGAATTTTAAAAATCGATAATTTTAAAAATAGCTAAATTTAGTAGTAGGTTTTAAATTCTTCTTAAACTCGTTTCAATCATGTAGCTAGCTTGCTTTCTATCTAAAAAGCACATTTCGAAGTTCGTAACACAAACGGTTTAGCCCCAGGAATTTTAAAAATCGAGAATTTTAAAAATAGCTAATTTTAGTAGTAGGTTTTAAATTCTCCTTAAACTCGATTCAATCATGTAGATAGCTTGCTTTCTGTGTAAAATTCATATTAAGAAGTTCGTAACACAAACCGTTTAGCCTCGGGAATTTTAAAAATCGTGAATTTTAAAAATAGCTAAATTTAGTAGTAGGGTTTAAATTCTACTTATGCTGGTATCAATCATGTAGATGGCTTGATTTCTGCCTAAAAAGCACATTTAGAAGTTCGTAACACAAACGGTTTAGCCTCAGGAATTTTAAAAATCGAGAATTTTAAAAATAGCTAAATTTAGTAGTAGGTTTTAAATTCTTCTTAAACTCGTTTCAATCATGTAGCTAGCTTGCTTTCTATCTAAAAAGCACATTTAGAAGTTCGTAACACAAACGGTTTAGCCTCAGGAATTTTAAAAATCGAGAACTTTAAAAATAGCTAAATTTAGTAGTAGGTTTTAAATTCTTCTTAAACTCGTTTCAATCATGTAGCTAGCTTGCTTTCTCTCTAAAAAGCACATTTAGAAGTTCGTAACACAAACGGTTTAGCCTCAGGAATTTTAAAAATCGTAAATTTTAAAAATAGCTAAATTTAGTAGAATGGTTTAAATTCTACTTATGCTGGTATCAATCATGTAGATGGCTTGATTTCTGCCTAAAAAGCACATTTAGAAGTTCGTAACACAAACGGTTTAGCATCAGGAATTTTAAAAGTCAAGAATTTTAAAAATAGCCAAATTTAGTAGTAGGGTTCAAATTCTACTTATGCTGGTATCAATCATGTTGATGGCTTGCTTTCTGCCTAAAAAGCACATTTCGAAGTTTGTAACACAAACGGTTTAGCCCCAGGAATTTTAAAAATCGAGAATTTTAAAAATAGCTAATTTTAGTAGTAGGTTTTAAATTCTCCTTAAACTCGATTCAATCATGTAGATAGCTTGCTTTCTGTGTAAAATTCATATTAAGAAGTTCGTAACACAAACCGTTTAGCCTCGGGAATTTTAAAAATCGTGAATTTTAAAAATAGCTAAATTTAGTAGTAGGGTATAAATTCTACTTATGCTGGTATCAATCATGTAGATGGCTTGATTTCTGCCTAAAAAGCACATTTAGAAGTTCGTAACACAAACGGTTTAGCCTCAGGAATTTTAAAAATCGAGAATTTTAAAAATAGCTAAATTTAGTAGTAGGTTTTAAATTCTTCTTAAACTCGTTTCAATCATGTAGCTAGCTTGCTTTCTATCTAAAAAGCACATTTAGAAGTTCGTAACACAAACGGTTTAGCCTCAGGAATTTTAAAAATCGAGAACTTTAAAAATCGCTAAATTTAGTAGTAGGGTTTAAATTCTACTTATGCTGGTATCAATCATGTAGATGGCTTGATTTCTGCCTAAAAAGCACATTTAGAAGTTCGTAACACAAACGGTTTAGCATCAGGAATTTTAAAAGTCAAGAACTTTAAAAATAGTTAAATTTAGTAGTAGGGTTTAAATTCTACTTATGCTGGTATCAATTATGTAGATGGCTTGCTTTCTGCCTAAAAAGCACATTTAGAAGTTCGTAACACAAACGGTTTAGCCTCGTGAATTTTAAAAGTCAAGAATTTTAAAAATAGCTAAATTTAGTAGTAGGGTTCAAATTCTACTTATGCTGGTATCAATCATGTTGATGGCTTGCTTTCTGCCTAAAAAGCACATTTAGAAGTTCGTAACACAAACGGTTTAACCTCAGGAATTTTAAAAATCGAGAATTTTAAAAATAGCTAAATTTAGTAGTAGGTTTTAAATTCTTCTTAAACACGTTTCAATCATGTAGATGGCTTGCTTTCTGTCTAAAAAGCACATTTAGAAATTCCTGGCACAAACGGTTTAGCCCCAGGAATTTTAAAAATCGATAATTTTAAAAATAGCTAAATTTAGTAGTAGGTTTTAAATTCTTCTTAAACTCGTTTCAATCATGTAGCGCTAGCTTGCTTTCTATCTAAAAAGCACATTTCGAAGTTCGTAACACAAACGGTTTAGCCTCAGGAATTTTAAAAATCGAGAACTTTAAAAATAGCTAAATTTAGTAGTAGGTTTTAAATTCTTCTTAAACTCGTTTCAATCATGTAGCTAGCTTGCTTTCTCTCTAAAAAGCACATTTAGAAGTTCGTAACACAAACGGTTTAGCCTCAGGAATTTTAAAAATCGTAAATTTTAAAAATAGCTAAATTTAGTAGTATGGTTTAACCCTCCGCCGCTCGCGCACGGACTCATAGTCCGGGCGCTGCAGAATTTTTGTTTATTTCTGTAACTATTGGTTTAAGAACAATGACCCTTTATGTACCTTTCGGCGGGATGTCATTTAGCATCAGGTGGCAAAATCTATTGTCTATGGTAGACAATAACCAGAATATTTAAGAACACGGACTGCTACTCCGTGTGCGAGCACTTGCGTTTTACTTTTTGTGCAGTAAACAACTCCTGTATATCCTAATTCCGGTGGAAAAGGGCGTTGTTCTAAATGTAATTGGAAGAAAAATGGGGGCACAAAATACTTTGGAAATCATGGGCAAGATATTTATGTTTAGAACATTCTGTTATAATGCGCAGGGACTGTTTTGAAATCAGTGAGAACAACAGAATCGGAAAAGTTTTAATTGACTAATTATTAATCTGAACTTAAGAAAATACTACTGTTTTTGCACTTTAATTAACCACTGTAATAGTTAAAAAATATATAATAATATAAGTATTGCGTACTTTATGGCAGTTATTTTTATATGTAACAAATAATGTATACTTACATAATTTCATTTTTCTGCCTTAAATTCCATCAAAAACAAATTTAACACGTTTTGAATGTAAGTTTACAAATAAATACAACAAACTATGACCAGTTGTGTCAAACTTTCAACTAAAATTTAAACAATCAGACTAATTAAGCATCACGGAGTAGCAGTCCGTGCGCGAGCACAAATGTCTCAAAATTTAGCGCGAGCGGCGGAGGGTTAAATTCTACTTATGCTGGTATCAATCATGTAGATGGCTTGATTTCTGCCTAAAAAGCACATTTAGAAGTTCGTAACACAAACGGTTTAACCTCAGGAATTTTAAAAATCGAGAAGTTTAAAAATAGCTAAATTTAGTAGTAGGTTTTAAATTCTTCTTAAACTCGTTTCAATCATGTAGCTAGCTTGCTTTCTATCTAAAAAGCACATTTCGAAGTTCGTAACACAAACGGTTTAGCCCCAGGAATTTTAAAAATCGAGAATTTTAAAAATAGCTAATTTTAGTAGTAGGTTTTAAATTCTCCTTAAACTCGATTCAATCATGTAGATAGCTTGCTTTCTGTGTAAAATTCATATTAAGAAGTTCGTAACACAAACCGTTTAGCCTCGGGAATTTTAAAAATCGTGAATTTTAAAAATAGCTAAATTTAGTAGTAGGGTTTAAATTCTACTTATGCTGGTATCAATCATGTAGATGGCTTGATTTCTGCCTAAAAAGCACATTTAGAAGTTCGTAACACAAACGGTTTAGCCTCAGGAATTTTAAAAATCGAGAATTTTAAAAATAGCTAAGTTTAGTAGTAGGTTTTAAATTCTTCTTAAACTCGTTTCAATCATGTAGCTAGCTTGCTTTCTATCTAAAAAGCACATTTAGAAGTTCGTAACACAAACGGTTTAGCCTCAGGAATTTTAAAAATCGAAAACTTTAAAAATAGCTAAATTTAGTAGTAGGTTTTAAATTCTTCTTAAACTCGTTTCAATCATGTAGCTAGCTTGCTTTCTATCTAAAAAGCACATTTAGAAGTTCGTAACACAAACGGTTTAGCCTCAGGAATTTTAAAAATCGTAAATTTTAAAAATAGCTAAATTTAGAAGTATGGTTTAAATTCTACTTATGCTGGTATCAATCATGTAGATGGCTTGATTTCTGCCTAAAAAGCACATTTAGAAGTTCGTAACACAAACGGTTTAGCATCAGGAATTTTAAAAGTCAAGAACTTTAAAAATAGCTAAATTTAGTAGTAGGGTTTAAATTTTACTTATGCTGGTATCAATTATGTAGATGGCTTGCTTTCTGCCTAAAAAGCACATTTAGAAGTTCGTAACACAAACGGTTTAGCCTCGTGAATTTTAAAAGTCAAGAATTTTAAAAATAGCTAAATTTAGTAGTAGGGTTCAAATTCTACTTATGCTGGTATCAATCATGTTGATGGCTTGCTTTCTGCCTAAAAAGCACATTTAGAAGTTCGTAACACAAACGGTTTAACCTCAGAAATTTTAAAAATCGAGAATTTTAAAAATAGCTAAATTTAGTAGTAGGTTTTAAATTCTTCTTAAACTCGTTTCAATCATGTAGCTAGCTTGCTTTCTCTCTAAAAAGCACATTTCGAAGTTCGTAACACAAACGGTTTAGCCTCAGGAATTTTAAAAATCGAGAACTTTAAAAATAGCTAAATTTAGTAGTAGGTTTTAAATTCTTCTTAAACTCGTTTCAATCATGTAGCTAGCTTGCTTTCTCTCTAAAAAGCACATTTAGAAGTTCGTAACACAAACGGTTTAGCCTCAGGAATTTTAAAAATCGTAAACTTTAAAAATAGCTAAATTTAGTAGTATGGTTTAAATTCTACTTATGCTGGTATCAATCATGTAGATGGCTTGATTTCTGCCTAAAAAGCACATTTAGAAGTTCGTAACACAAACGGTTTAACCTCAGGAATTTTAAAAATCGAGAAGTTTAAAAATAGCTAAAATTAGTAGTAGGTTTTAAATTCTTCTTAAACACGTTTCAATCATGTAGATGGCTTGCTTTCTGTCTAAAAAGCACATTTAGAATATCCTGGCACAAACGGTTTAGCCCCAGGAATTTTAAAAATCGATAATTTTAAAAATAGCTAAATTTAGTAGTAGGTTTTAAATTCTTCTTAAACTCATTTCAATCATGTAGCTAGCTTGCTTTCTATCTAAAAAGCACATTGTAACACAAACGGTTTAGCCCCAGGAATTTTAAAAATCGAGAATTTTAAAAATAGCTAATTTTAGTAGTAGGTTTTAAATTCTCCTTAAACTCGATTCAATCATGTAGATAGCTTGCTTTCTGTGTAAAATTCGTATTAAGAAGTTCGTAACACAAACCGTTTAGCCTCGGGAATTTTAAAAATCGTGAATTTTAAAAATAGCTAAATTTAGTAGTAGGGTTTAAATTCTACTTATGCTGGTATCAATCATGTAGATGGCTTGATTTCTGCCTAAAAAGCACATTTAGAAGTTCGTAACACAAACGGTTTAGCCTCAGGAATTTTAAAAATCGAGAATTTTAAAAATAGCTAAGTTTAGTAGTAGGTTTTAAATTCTTCTTAAACTCGTTTCAATCATGTAGCTAGCTTGCTTTCTCTCTAAAAAGCACATTTAGAAGTTCGTAACACAAACGGTTTAGCCTCAGGAATTTTAAAAATCGAAAACTTTAAAAATAGCTAAATTTAGTAGTAGGTTTTAAATTCTTCTTAAACTCGTTTCAATCATGTAGCTAGCTTGCTTTCTATCTAAAAAGCACATTTAGAAGTTCGTAACACAAACGGTTTAGCCTCAGGAATTTTAAAAATCGTAAATTTTAAAAATAGCTAAATTTAGAAGTATGGTTTAAATTCTACTTATGCTGGTATCAATCATGTAGATGGCTTGATTTCTGCCTAAAAAGCACATTTAGAAGTTCGTAACACAAACGGTTTAGCATCAGGAATTTTAAAAGTCAAGAACTTTAAAAATAGCTAAATTTAGTAGTAGGGTTTAAATTCTACTTATGCTGGTATCAATTATGTAGATGGCTTGCTTTCTGCCTAAAAAGCACATTTAGAAGTTCGTAACACAAACGGTTTAGCCTCGTGAATTTTAAAAGTCAAGAATTTTAAAAATAGCTAAATTTAGTAGTAGGGTTCAAATTCTACTTATGCTGGTATCAATCATGTTGATGGCTTGCTTTCTGCCTAAAAAGCACATTTAGAAGTTCGTAACACAAACGGTTTAACCTCAGAAATTTTAAAAATCGAGAATTTTAAAAATAGCTAAATTTAGTAGTAGGTTTTAAATTCTTCTTAAACACGTTTCAATCATGTAGATGGCTTGCTTTCTGTCTAAAAAGCACATTTAGAAATTCCTGGCACAAACGGTTTAGCCCCAGGAATTTTAAAAATCGATAATTTTAAAAATAGCTAAATTTAGTAGTAGGTTTTAAATTCTTCTTAAACTCGTTTCAATCATGTAGCTAGCTTGCTTTCTATCTAAAAAGCACATTTAGAAGTTCGTAACACAAGCGGTTTAGCCTCAGGAATTTTAAAAATCGAGAACTTTAAAAATACCTAAATTTAGTAGTAGGGTTTAAATTCTACTTATGCTGGTATCAATTATGTAGATGGCTTGATTTCTGCCTAAAAAGCACATTTAGAAGTTCGTAACACAAACGGTTTAGCCTCGTGAATTTTAAAAGTCAAGAATTTTAAAAATAGCTAAATTTAGTAGTAGGGTTCAAATTCTACTTATGCTGGTATCAATCATGTTGATGGCTTGCTTTCTGCCTAAAAAGCACATTTAGAAGTTCGTAACACAAACGGTTTAACCTCAGAAATTTTAAAAATCGAGAATTTTAAAAATAGCTAAATTTAGTAGTAGGCTTTAAATTCTTCTTAAACACGTTTCAATCATGTAGATGGCTTGCTTTCTGTCTAAAAAGCACATTTAGAAGTTCGTAACACAAACGGTTTAGCCTCAGGAATTTTAAAAATCGAGAATTTTAAAAATAGCTAAATTTAGTAGTAGGTTTTAAATTCTTCTTAAACTCGTTTCAATCATGTAGCTAGCTTGCTTTCTATCTAAAAAGCACATTTAGAAGTTCGTAACACAAACGGTTTAGCCTCAGGAATTTTAAAAATCGTAAATTTTAAAAATAGCTAAATTTAGTAGTAGGGTTTAAATTCTACTTATGCTGGTATCAATCACGTAGATGGCTTGATTTCTGCCTAAACAGCAGATTTAGAAGTTCGTAACACAAACGGTTTAGCATCAGGAATTTTAAAAGTCAAGAACTTTAAAAATAGCTAAATTTAGTAGTAGGGTTTAAATTCTACTTATGCTGGTATCAATCATGTAGATGGCTTGCTTTCTGCCTAAAAAGCACATTTAGAAGTTCGTAACACAAACGGCTTAGCCTCAGGAATTGTAAAAAACGAGAATTTTAAAAATAGCTAATTTTAGTAGTAGGTTTTAAAGTCTCCTTAAACTCGTTTCAATCATGTAGATAGCTTGCTTTCTGTGTAAAATTCATATTAAGAAGTTCGTAACACAAACGGTTTAGCCTCGGGAATTTTAAAAATCGTGAATTTTAAAAATAGCTAAATTTAGTAGTAGGGTTTAAATTCTACTTATGCTGGTATCAATCATGTAGATGGCTTGCTTTCTGCCTAAAAAGCACATTTAGAAGTTAGTAGCACAAACGGTTTAGCCTCAGCAATTTTATAAATCGAGAATTTTTAAAATAGCTAATTTTAGTAGTAGGTTTTAAATTCTTTTTAAACTCGTTTCAGTCATGTAGATAGCTTGCTTTCTGTGTAAAATGCATATTAAGAAGTTCGTAACACAAACGGTTTAGCCTCAGGGATTTAAAAAATCGAGAATTTTAAAAATAGCTAAATTTATTAGTAGGGTTTAAATTCTACTTATGCTGGTATCAATTATGTAGATGGCTTGCTTTCTGCCTAAAAAGCACATTTAGAAGTTCGTAACACAAACGGTTTAACCTCAGGAATTTTAAAAATCGAGAATTTTAAAAATAGCTAAATTTAGTAGTAGGGTTCAAATTCTACTTATGCTGGTATCAATCATGTTGATGGCTTGCTTTCAGCCTAAAAAGCACATTTAGAAGTTCGTAACACAAACGGTTTAGCCTCAGGAATTTTAAAAATCGAGAATTTTAAAAATAGCTAAATTTAGTAGTAGGTTTTAAATTCTTCTTAAACTCGTTTCAATCATTTAGCTAGCTTGCTTTCTATCTAAAAAGCACATTTCGAAGTTCGTAACACAAACGGTTTAGCCCAGGAATTTTAAAAATGGAGAATTTTAAAAATAGCTAATTTTAGTAGTAGGTTTTAAATTCTCCTTAAACTCGATTCAATCAGGTAGATAGCTTGCTTTCTGTGTAAAATTCATATTAAGAAGTTCGTAACACAAACCGTTTAGCCTCGGGAATTTTAAAAATCGTGAATTTTAAAAATAGCTAAAGTTAGTAGTAGGGTTTAAATTCTACTTATGCTATTATCAATCATGTAGATGGCTTGATTTCTGCCTAAAAAGCACATTTAGAAGTTCGTAACACAAACGGTTTAGCCTCAGCAATTTTAAAAATCGAGAATTTTAAAAATAGCTAAATTTAGTAGTAGGTTTTACATTCTTCTTAAACTCGTTTCAATCATGTAGCTAGCTTGCTTTCTATCTAAAAAGGACATTTAGAAGTTCGTAACACAAACGGTTTAGCCTCAGGAATTTTAAAAATCGAGAACTTTAAAAACAGCTAAATTTAGTAGTAGGTTTTAAATTCTTCTTAAACTCGTTTCAATCATGTAGCTAGCTTGCTTTCTATCTAAAAAGCACATTTAGAAGTTCGTAACACAAACGGTTTAGCCTCAGGAATTTTAAAAATCGTAAATTTTAAAAATAGCCAAATTTAGTAGTAGGGTTTAAATTCTACTTATGCTGGTATCAATCATGTAGATGGCTTGATTTCTGCCTAAAAAGCACATTTAGAAGTTCGTAACACAAACGGTTTAGCATCAGGAATTTTAAAAGTCAAGAACTTTAAAAATAGCTAAATTTAGTAGTAGGGTTTAAATTCTACTTATGTTGGTATCAATCATGTAGATGGCTTGCTTTCTGCCTAAAAAGCACATTTAGAAGTTCGTAACACAAACGGTTTAGCCTCAGGAATTGTAAAAAACGAGAATTTTAAAAATAGCTAATTTTAGTAGTAGGTTTTAAATTCTCCTTAAACTCGTTTCAATCATGTAGATAGCTTGCTTTCTATCTAAAAAGCACATTTAGAAGTTCGTAACACAAACGGTTTAGCCTCAGGAATTTTAAAAATCGTAAATTTTAAAAATAGCTAAATTTAGTAGTAGGGTTTAAATTCTACTTATGCTGGTATCAATCATGTAGATGGCTTGATTTCTGTCTAAAAAGCACACTTAGAAATTCCTGGCACAAACGGTTTAGCCCCAGGAATTTTAAAAATCGATAATTTTAAAAATAGCTAAATTTAGTAGTAGGTTTTAAATTCTTCTTAAACTCGTTTCAATCATGTAGCTAGCTTGCTTTCTATCTAAAAAGGACATTTAGAAGTTCGTAACACAAACGGTTGAGCCTCAGGAATTTTAAAAATCGAGAACTTTAAAAACAGCTAAATTTAGTAGTAGGTTTTAAATTCTTCTTAAACTCGTTTCAATCATGTAGCTAGCTTGCTTTCTATCTAAAAAGCACATTTAGAAGTTCGTAACACAAACGGTTTAGCCTCAGGAATTTTAAAAATCGTAAATTTTAAAAATAGCCAAATTTAGTAGAAGGGTTTAAATTCTACTTATGCTGGTATCAATCATGTAGATGGCTTGATTTCTGCCTAAAAAGCACATTTAGAAGTTCGTAACACAAACGGTTTAGCATCAGGAATTTTAAAAGTCAAGAACTTTAAAAATAGCTAAATTTAGTAGTAGGGTTTAAATTCTACTTATGCTGGTATCAATCATGTAGATGGCTTGCTTTCTGCCTAAAAGCACATTTAGAAGTTCGTAACACAAACGGTTTAGCCTCAGGAATTGTAAAAAACGAGAATTTTAAAAATAGCTAATTTTAGTAGTAGGTTTTAAATTCTCCTTAAACTCGTTTCAATCATGTAGATAGCTTGCTTTCTATCTAAAAAGCACATTTAGAAGTTCGTAACACAAACGGTTTAGCCTCAGGAATTTTAAAAATCGTAAATTTTAAAAATAGCTAAATTTAGTAGTAGGGTTTAAATTCTACTTATGCTGGTATCAATCATGTAGATGGCTTGATTTCTGTCTAAAAAGCACACTTAGAAATTCCTGGCACAAACGGTTTAGCCCCAGGAATTTTAAAAATCGATAATTTTAAAAATAGCTAAATTTAGTAGTAGGTTTTAAATTCTTCTTAAACTCGTTTCAATCATTTAGCTAGCTTGCTTTCTATCTAAAAAGCACATTTCGAAGTTCGTAACACAAACGGTTTAGCCCCAGGAATTTTAAAAATGGAGAATTTTAAAAAGAGCTAATTTTAGTAGTAGGTTTTAAATTCTCCTTAAACTCGATTCAATCAGGTAGATAGCTTGCTTTCTGTATAAAATTCATATTAAGAAGTTCGTAACACAAACCGTTTAGCCTCGGGAATTTTAAAAATCGTGAATTTTAAAAATAGCTAAAGTTAGTAGTAGGGTTTAAATTCTACTTATGCTATTATCAATCATGTAGATGGCTTGATTTCTGCCTAAAAAGCACATTTAGAAGTTCGTAACACAAACGGTTTAGCCTCACGAATTTTAAAAATCGAGAATTTTAAAAATAGCTAAATTTAGTAGTAGGTTATCAATTCTTCTTAAACTCGTTTCAATCATGTAGCTAGCTTGCTTTCTATCTAAAAAGCACATTTAGAAGTTCGTAACACAAACGGTTTAGCCTCAGGAATTTTAAAAATCGTAAATTTTAAAAATAGCTAAATTTAGTAGTAGGGTTTAAATTCTACTTATGCTGGTATCAATCATGTAGATGGCTTGATTTCTGCCTAAAAAGCACATTTAGAAGTTCGTAACACAAACGGTTTAGCATCAGGAATTTTAAAAGTCAAGAACTTTAAAAATAGCTAAATTTAGTAGTAGGGTTTAAATTCTACTTATGCTGGTATCAATCATGTAGATGGCTTGCTTTCTGCCTAAAAAGCACATTTAGAAGTTCGTAACACAAACGGTTTAGCCTCAGGAATTGTAAAAAACGAGAATTTTAAAAATAGCTAATTTTAGTAGTAGGTTTTAAAGTCTCCTTAAACTCGTTTCAATCATGTAGATAGCTTGCTTTCTGTGTAAAATTCATATTAAGAAGTTCGTAACACAAACGGTTTAGCCTCGGGAATTTTAAATATCGTGAATTTTAAAAATAGCTAAATTTAGTAGTAGGGTTTAAATTCTACTTATGCTGGTATCAATCATGTAGATGGCTTGCTTTCTGCCTAAACAGCACATTTAGAAGTTAGTAACACAAACGGTTTAGCCTCAGCAATTTTATAAATCGAGAATTTTAAAAATAGCTAATTTTAGTAGTAGGTTTTAAATTCTTTTTAAACTCGTTTCAGTCATGTAGATAGCTTGCTTTCTGTGTAAAATGCATATTAAGAAGTTCGTAACACAAACGGTTTAGCCTCAGGGATTTTAAAAATCGAGAATTTTAAAAATAGCTAAATTTATTAGTAGGGTTTAAATTCTACTTATGCTGGTATCAATTATGTAGATGGCTTGCTTTCTGCCTAAAAAGCACATTTAGAAGTTCGTAACACAAACGGTTTAGCCTCGTGAATTTTAAAAGTCAAGAATTTTAAAAATAGCTAAATTTAGTAGTAGGGTTCAAATTCTACTTATGCTGGTATCAATCATGTAGATGGCTTGCTTTCTGCCTAAAAAGCACATTTAGAAGTTCGTAACACAAACGGTTTAACCTCAGGAATTTTAAAAATCGAGAATTTTAAAAATAGCTAAATTTAGTAGTAGGTTTTAAATTCTTCTTAAACACGTTTCAATCATGTAGATGGCTTGCTTTCTGTCTAAAAAGCACATTTAGAAATTCCTGGCACAAACGGTTTAGCCCCAGGAATTTTAAAAATCGATAATTTTAAAAATAGCTAAATTTAGTAGTAGGTTTTAAATTCTTCTTAAACTCGTTTCAATCATGTAGCTAGCTTGCTTTCTATCTAAAAAGCACATTTCGAAGTTCGTAACACAAACGGTTTAGCCCCAGGAATTTTAAAAATCGAGAATTTTAAAAATAGCTAATTTTAGTAGTAGGTTTTAAATTCTCCTTAAACTCGATTCAATCATGTAGATAGCTTGCTTTCTGTGTAAAATTCATATTAAGAAGTTCGTAACACAAACCGTTTAGCCTCGGGAATTTTAAAAATCGTGAATTTTAAAAATAGCTAAATTTAGTAGTAGGGTTTAAATTCTACTTATGCTGGTATCAATCATGTAGATGGCTTGATTTCTGCCTAAAAAGCACATTTAGAAGTTCGTAACACAAACGGTTTAGCCTCAGGAATTTTAAAAATCGAGAATTTTAAAAATAGCTAAATTTAGTAGTAGGTTTTAAATTCTTCTTAAACTCGTTTCAATCATGTAGCTAGCTTGCTTTCTATCTAAAAAGCACATTTAGAAGTTCGTAACACAAACGGTTTAGCCTCAGGAATTTTAAAAATCGAGAACTTTAAAAATAGCTAAATTTAGTAGTAGGTTTTAAATTCTTCTTAAACTCGTTTCAATCATGTAGCTAGCTTGCTTTCTCTCTAAAAAGCACATTTAGAAGTTCGTAACACAAACGGTTTAGCCTCAGGAATTTTAAAAATCGTAAATTTTAAAAATAGCTAAATTTAGTAGAATGGTTTAAATTCTACTTATGCTGGTATCAATCATGTAGATGGCTTGATTTCTGCCTAAAAAGCACATTTAGAAGTTCGTAACACAAACGGTTTAGCATCAGGAATTTTAAAAGTCAAGAATTTTAAAAATAGCCAAATTTAGTAGAAGGGTTCAAATTCTACTTATGCTGGTATCAATCATGTTGATGGCTTGCTTTCTGCCTAAAAAGCACATTTCGAAGTTTGTAACACAAACGGTTTAGCCCCAGGAATTTTAAAAATCGAGAATTTTAAAAATAGCTAATTTTAGTAGTAGGTTTTAAATTCTCCTTAAACTCGATTCAATCATGTAGATAGCTTGCTTTCTGTGTAAAATTCATATTAAGAAGTTCGTAACACAAACCGTTTAGCCTCGGGAATTTTAAAAATCGTGAATTTTAAAAATAGCTAAATTTAGTAGTAGGGTTTAAATTCTACTTATGCTGGTATCAATCATGTAGATGGCTTGATTTCTGCCTAAAAAGCACATTTAGAAGTTCGTAACACAAACGGTTTAGCCTCAGGAATTTTAAAAATCGAGAATTTTAAAAATAGCTAAATTTAGTAGTAGGTTTTAAATTCTTCTTAAACTCGTTTCAATCATGTAGCTAGCTTGCTTTCTATCTAAAAAGCACATTTAGAAGTTCGTAACACAAACGGTTTAGCCTCAGGAATTTTAAAAATCGAGAACTTTAAAAATAGCTAAATTTAGTAGTAGGTTTTAAATTCTTCTTAAACTCGTTTCAATCATGTAGCTAGCTTGCTTTCTCTCTAAAAAGCACATTTAGAAGTTCGTAACACAAACGGTTTAGCCTCAGGAATTTTAAAAATCGTAAATTTTAAAAATAGCTAAATTTAGTAGAATGGTTTAAATTCTACTTATGCTGGTATCAATCATGTAGATGGCTTGATTTCTGCCTAAAAAGCACATTTAGAAGTTCGTAACACAAACGGTTTAGCATCAGGAATTTTAAAAGTCAAGAATTTTAAAAATAGCCAAATTTAGTAGAAGGGTTCAAATTCTACTTATGCTGGTATCAATCATGTTGATGGCTTGCTTTCTGCCTAAAAAGCACATTTCGAAGTTTGTAACACAAACGGTTTAGCCCCAGGAATTTTAAAAATCGAGAATTTTAAAAATAGCTAATTTTAGTAGTAGGTTTTAAATTCTCCTTAAACTCGATTCAATCATGTAGATAGCTTGCTTTCTGTGTAAAATTCATATTAAGAAGTTCGTAACACAAACCGTTTAGCCTCGGGAATTTTAAAAATCGTGAATTTTAAAAATAGCTAAATTTAGTAGTAGGGTATAAATTCTACTTATGCTGGTATCAATCATGTAGATGGCTTGATTTCTGCCTAAAAAGCACATTTAGAAGTTCGTAACACAAACGGTTTAGCCTCAGGAATTTTAAAAATCGAGAATTTTAAAAATAGCTAAATTTAGTAGTAGGTTTTAAATTCTTCTTAAACTCGTTTCAATCATGTAGCTAGCTTGCTTTCTATCTAAAAAGCACATTTAGAAGTTCGTAACACAAACGGTTTAGCCTCAGGAATTTTAAAAATCGAGAACTTTAAAAATCGCTAAATTTAGTAGTAGGGTTTAAATTCTACTTATGCTGGTATCAATCATGTAGATGGCTTGATTTCTGCCTAAAAAGCACATTTAGAAGTTCGTA
Source organism: Melanotus villosus (assembly GCA_963082815.1). NCBI lineage: Eukaryota > Metazoa > Arthropoda > Insecta > Coleoptera > Elateridae > Melanotus > Melanotus villosus. The sequence continues at coordinate 23,090,727 of OY720425.1, forward strand.
ACACAAACGGTTTAGCATCAGGAATTTTAAAAGTCAAGAACTTTAAAAATAGTTAAATTTAGTAGTAGGGTTTAAATTCTACTTATGCTGGTATCAATTATGTAGATGGCTTGCTTTCTGCCTAAAAAGCACATTTAGAAGTTCGTAACACAAACGGTTTAGCCTCGTGAATTTTAAAAGTCAAGAATTTTAAAAATAGCTAAATTTAGTAGTAGGGTTCAAATTCTACTTATGCTGGTATCAATCATGTTGATGGCTTGCTTTCTGCCTAAAAAGCACATTTAGAAGTTCGTAACACAAACGGTTTAACCTCAGGAATTTTAAAAATCGAGAATTTTAAAAATAGCTAAATTTAGTAGTAGGTTTTAAATTCTTCTTAAACACGTTTCAATCATGTAGATGGCTTGCTTTCTGTCTAAAAAGCACATTTAGAAATTCCTGGCACAAACGGTTTAGCCCCAGGAATTTTAAAAATCGATAATTTTAAAAATAGCTAAATTTAGTAGTAGGTTTTAAATTCTTCTTAAACTCGTTTCAATCATGTAGCGCTAGCTTGCTTTCTATCTAAAAAGCACATTTCGAAGTTCGTAACACAAACGGTTTAGCCTCAGGAATTTTAAAAATCGAGAACTTTAAAAATAGCTAAATTTAGTAGTAGGTTTTAAATTCTTCTTAAACTCGTTTCAATCATGTAGCTAGCTTGCTTTCTCTCTAAAAAGCACATTTAGAAGTTCGTAACACAAACGGTTTAGCCTCAGGAATTTTAAAAATCGTAAATTTTAAAAATAGCTAAATTTAGTAGTATGGTTTAACCCTCCGCCGCTCGCGCACGGACTCATAGTCCGGGCGCTGCAGAATTTTTGTTTATTTCTGTAACTATTGGTTTAAGAACAATGACCCTTTATGTACCTTTCGGCGGGATGTCATTTAGCATCAGGTGGCAAAATCTATTGTCTATGGTAGACAATAACCAGAATATTTAAGAACACGGACTGCTACTCCGTGTGCGAGCACTTGCGTTTTACTTTTTGTGCAGTAAACAACTCCTGTATATCCTAATTCCGGTGGAAAAGGGCGTTGTTCTAAATGTAATTGGAAGAAAAATGGGGGCACAAAATACTTTGGAAATCATGGGCAAGATATTTATGTTTAGAACATTCTGTTATAATGCGCAGGGACTGTTTTGAAATCAGTGAGAACAACAGAATCGGAAAAGTTTTAATTGACTAATTATTAATCTGAACTTAAGAAAATACTACTGTTTTTGCACTTTAATTAACCACTGTAATAGTTAAAAAATATATAATAATATAAGTATTGCGTACTTTATGGCAGTTATTTTTATATGTAACAAATAATGTATACTTACATAATTTCATTTTTCTGCCTTAAATTCCTTCAAAAACAAATTTAACACGTTTTGAATGTAAGTTTACAAATAAATACAACAAACTATGACCAGTTGTGTCAAACTTTCAACTAAAATTTAAACAATCAGACTAATTAAGCATCACGGAGTAGCAGTCCGTGCGCGAGCACAAATGTCTCAAAATTTAGCGCGAGCGGCGGAGGGTTAAATTCTACTTATGCTGGTATCAATCATGTAGATGGCTTGATTTCTGCCTAAAAAGCACATTTAGAAGTTCGTAACACAAACGGTTTAACCTCAGGAATTTTAAAAATCGAGAAGTTTAAAAATAGCTAAATTTAGTAGTAGGTTTTAAATTCTTCTTAAACTCGTTTCAATCATGTAGCTAGCTTGCTTTCTATCTAAAAAGCACATTTCGAAGTTCGTAACACAAACGGTTTAGCCCCAGGAATTTTAAAAATCGAGAATTTTAAAAATAGCTAATTTTAGTAGTAGGTTTTAAATTCTCCTTAAACTCGATTAAATCATGTAGATAGCTTGCTTTCTGTGTAAAATTCATATTAAGAAGTTCGTAACACAAACCGTTTAGCCTCGGGAATTTTAAAAATCGTGAATTTTAAAAATAGCTAAATTTAGTAGTAGGGTTTAAATTCTACTTATGCTGGTATCAATCATGTAGATGGCTTGATTTCTGCCTAAAAAGCACATTTAGAAGTTCGTAACACAAACGGTTTAGCCTCAGGAATTTTAAAAATCGAGAATTTTAAAAATAGCTAAGTTTAGTAGTAGGTTTTAAATTCTTCTTAAACTCGTTTCAATCATGTAGCTAGCTTGCTTTCTATCTAAAAAGCACATTTAGAAGTTCGTAACACAAACGGTTTAGCCTCAGGAATTTTAAAAATCGAAAAGTTTAAAAATAGCTAAATTTAGTAGTAGGTTTTAAATTCTTCTTAAACTCGTTTCAATCATGTAGCTAGCTTGCTTTCTATCTAAAAAGCACATTTAGAAGTTCGTAACACAAACGGTTTAGCCTCAGGAATTTTAAAAATCGTAAATTTTAAAAATAGCTAAATTTAGAAGTATGGTTTAAATTCTACTTATGCTGGTATCAATCATGTAGATGGCTTGATTTCTGCCTAAAAAGCACATTTAGAAGTTCGTAACACAAACGGTTTAGCATCAGGAATTTTAAAAGTCAAGAACTTTAAAAATAGCTAAATTTAGTAGTAGGGTTTAAATTCTACTTATGCTGGTATCAATTATGTAGATGGCTTGCTTTCTGCCTAAAAAGCACATTTAGAAGTTCGTAACACAAACGGTTTAGCCTCGTGAATTTTAAAAGTCAAGAATTTTAAAAATAGCTAAATTTAGTAGTAGGGTTCAAATTCTACTTATGCTGGTATCAATCATGTTGATGGCTTGCTTTCTGCCTAAAAAGCACATTTAGAAGTTCGTAACACAAACGGTTTAACCTCAGAAATTTTAAAAATCGAGAATTTTAAAAATAGCTAAATTTAGTAGTAGGTTTTAAATTCTTCTTAAACTCGTTTCAATCATGTAGCTAGCTTGCTTTCTCTCTAAAAAGCACATTTCGAAGTTCGTAACACAAACGGTTTAGCCTCAGGAATTTTAAAAATCGAGAACTTTAAAAATAGCTAAATTTAGTAGTAGGTTTTAAATTCTTCTTAAACTCGTTTCAATCATGTAGCTAGCTTGCTTTCTCTCTAAAAAGCACATTTAGAAGTTCGTAACACAAACGGTTTAGCCTCAGGAATTTTAAAAATCGTAAACTTTAAAAATAGCTAAATTTAGTAGTATGGTTTAAATTCTACTTATGCTGGTATCAATCATGTAGATGGCTTGATTTCTGCCTAAAAAGCACATTTAGAAGTTCGTAACACAAACGGTTTAACCTCAGGAATTTTAAAAATCGAGAAGTTTAAAAATAGCTAAAATTAGTAGTAGGTTTTAAATTCTTCTTAAACACGTTTCAATCATGTAGATGGCTTGCTTTCTGTCTAAAAAGCACATTTAGAATATCCTGGCACAAACGGTTTAGCCCCAGGAATTTTAAAAATCGATAATTTTAAAAATAGCTAAATTTAGTAGTAGGTTTTAAATTCTTCTTAAACTCATTTCAATCATGTAGCTAGCTTGCTTTCTATCTAAAAAGCACATTGTAACACAAACGGTTTAGCCCCAGGAATTTTAAAAATCGAGAATTTTAAAAATAGCTAATTTTAGTAGTAGGTTTTAAATTCTCCTTAAACTCGATTCAATCATGTAGATAGCTTGCTTTCTGTGTAAAATTCGTATTAAGAAGTTCGTAACACAAACCGTTTAGCCTCGGGAATTTTAAAAATCGTGAATTTTAAAAATAGCTAAATTTAGTAGTAGGGTTTAAATTCTACTTATGCTGGTATCAATCATGTAGATGGCTTGATTTCTGCCTAAAAAGCACATTTAGAAGTTCGTAACACAAACGGTTTAGCCTCAGGAATTTTAAAAATCGAGAATTTTAAAAATAGCTAAGTTTAGTAGTAGGTTTTAAATTCTTCTTAAACTCGTTTCAATCATGTAGCTAGCTTGCTTTCTCTCTAAAAAGCACATTTAGAAGTTCGTAACACAAACGGTTTAGCCTCAGGAATTTTAAAAATCGAAAACTTTAAAAATAGCTAAATTTAGTAGTAGGTTTTAAATTCTTCTTAAACTCGTTTCAATCATGTAGCTAGCTTGCTTTCTATCTAAAAAGCACATTTAGAAGTTCGTAACACAAACGGTTTAGCCTCAGGAATTTTAAAAATCGTAAATTTTAAAAATAGCTAAATTTAGAAGTATGGTTTAAATTCTACTTATGCTGGTATCAATCATGTAGATGGCTTGATTTCTGCCTAAAAAGCACATTTAGAAGTTCGTAACACAAACGGTTTAGCATCAGGAATTTTAAAAGTCAAGAACTTTAAAAATAGCTAAATTTAGTAGTAGGGTTTAAATTCTACTTATGCTGGTATCAATTATGTAGATGGCTTGCTTTCTGCCTAAAAAGCACATTTAGAAGTTCGTAACACAAACGGTTTAGCCTCGTGAATTTTAAAAGTCAAGAATTTTAAAAATAGCTAAATTTAGTAGTAGGGTTCAAATTCTACTTATGCTGGTATCAATCATGTTGATGGCTTGCTTTCTGCCTAAAAAGCACATTTAGAAGTTCGTAACACAAACGGTTTAACCTCAGAAATTTTAAAAATCGAGAATTTTAAAAATAGCTAAATTTAGTAGTAGGTTTTAAATTCTTCTTAAACACGTTTCAATCATGTAGATGGCTTGCTTTCTGTCTAAAAAGCACATTTAGAAATTCCTGGCACAAACGGTTTAGCCCCAGGAACTTTAAAAATCGATAATTTTAAAAATAGCTAAATTTAGTAGTAGGTTTTAAATTCTTCTTAAACTCGTTTCAATCATGTAGCTAGCTTGCTTTCTATCTAAAAAGCACATTTAGAAGTTCGTAACACAAGCGGTTTAGCCTCAGGAATTTTAAAAATCGAGAACTTTAAAAATACCTAAATTTAGTAGTAGGGTTTAAATTCTACTTATGCTGGTATCAATTATGTAGATGGCTTGATTTCTGCCTAAAAAGCACATTTAGAAGTTCGTAACACAAACGGTTTAGCCTCGTGAATTTTAAAAGTCAAGAATTTTAAAAATAGCTAAATTTAGTAGTAGGGTTCAAATTCTACTTATGCTGGTATCAATCATGTTGATGGCTTGCTTTCTGCCTAAAAAGCACATTTAGAAGTTCGTAACACAAACGGTTTAACCTCAGAAATTTTAAAAATCGAGAATTTTAAAAATAGCTAAATTTAGTAGTAGGCTTTAAATTCTTCTTAAACACGTTTCAATCATGTAGATGGCTTGCTTTCTGTCTAAAAAGCACATTTAGAAGTTCGTAACACAAACGGTTTAGCCTCAGGAATTTTAAAAATCGAGAATTTTAAAAATAGCTAAATTTAGTAGTAGGTTTTAAATTCTTCTTAAACTCGTTTCAATCATGTAGCTAGCTTGCTTTCTATCTAAAAAGCACATTTAGAAGTTCGTAACACAAACGGTTTAGCCTCAGGAATTTTAAAAATCGAGAACTTTAAAAATAGCTAAATTTAATAGTAGGGTTTAAATTCTACTTATGCTGGTATCAATCATGTAGATGGCTTGATTTGTGCCTAAAAAGCACATTTAGAAGTTCGTAACACAAGCGGTTTAGCCTCAGGAATTTTAAAAATCGAGAACTTTAAAAATAGCTAAATTTAGTAGTAGGGTTTAAATTCTACTTATGCTGGTATCAATTATGTAGATGGCTTGCTTTCTGCCTAAAAAGCACATTTAGAAGTTCGTAACACAAACGGTTTAGCCTCGTGAATTTTAAAAGTCAAGAATTTTAAAAATAGCTAAATTTAGTAGTAGGGTTCAAATTCTACTTATGCTGGTATCAATCATGTTGATGGCTTGCTTTCTGCCTAAAAAGCACATTTAGAAGTTCGTAACACAAACGGTTTAACCTCAGGAATTTTAAAAATCGAGAATTTTAAAAATAGCTAAATTTAGTAGTAGGTTTTAAATTCTTCTTAAACACGTTTCAATCATGTAGATGGCTTGCTTTCTGTCTAAAAAGCACATTTAGAAATTCCTGGCACAAACGGTTTAGCCCCAGGAATTTTAAAAATCGATAATTTTAAAAATAGCTAAATTTAGTAGTAGGTTTTAAATTCTTCTTAAACTCGTTTCAATCATGTAGCTAGCTTGCTTTCTATCTAAAAAGCACATTTCGAAGTTCGTAACACAAACGGTTTAGCCTCAGGAATTTTAAAAATCGAGAACTTTAAAAATAGCTAAATTTAGTAGTAGGTTTTAAATTCTTCTTAAACTCGTTTCAATCATGTAGCTAGCTTGCTTTCTCTCTAAAAAGCACATTTAGAAGTTCGTAACACAAACGGTTTAGCCTCAGGCATTTTAAAAATCGTAAATTTTAAAAATAGCTAAATTTAGTAGTATGGTTTAAATTCTACTTATGCTGGTATCAATTATGTAGATGGCTTGCTTTCTGCCTAAAAAGCACATTTAGAAGTTCGTAACACAAACGGTTTAGCCTCGTGAATTTTAAAAGTCAAGAATTTTAAAAATAGCTAAATTTAGTAGTAGGGTTCAAATTCTACTTATGCTGCTATCAATCATGTTGATGGCTTGCTTTCTGCCTAAAAAGCACATTTAGAAGTTCGTAACACAAACGGTTTAACCTCAGGAATTTTAAAAATAGAGAATTTTAAAAATAGCTAAATTTAGTAGTAGGTTTTAAATTCTTCTTAAACACGTTTCAATCATTTAGATGGCTTGCTTTCTGTCTAAAAAGCACATTTAGAAATTCCTGGCACAAACGGTTTAGCCCCAGGAATTTTAAAAATCGATAATTTTAAAAATAGCTAAATTTAGTAGTAGGTTTTAAATTCTTCTTAAACTCGTTTCAATCATGTAGCTAGCTTGCTTTCTATCTAAAAAGCACATTTCGAAGTTCGTAACACAAACGGTTTAGCCCCAGGAATTTTAAAAATCTAGAATTTTAAAAATAGCTAATTTTAGTAGTAGGTTTTAAATTCTCCTTAAACTCGATTCAATCATGTAGATAGCTTGCTTTCTGTGTAAAATTCACATTAAGAAGTTCGTAACACAAACCGTTTAGCCTCGGGAATTTTAAAAATCGAGAATTTTAAAAATAGCTAAATTTAGTAGTAGGGTTTAAATTCTACTTATGCTGGTATCAATCATGTAGATGGCTTGATTTCTGCCTAAAAAGCACATTTAGAAGTTCGTAACACAAACGGTTTAGCCTCAGGAATTTTAAAAATCGAGAATTTTAAAAATAGCTAAATTTAGTAGTAGGTTTTAAATTCTTCTTAAACTCGTTTCAATCATGTAGCTAGCTTGCTTTCTATCTAAAAAGCACATTTAGAAGTTCGTAACACAAACGGTTTAGCCTCAGGAATTTTAAAAATCGTAAATTTTAAAAATAGCTAAATTTAGTAGTAAGGTTTAAATTCTACTTATGCTGGTATCAATCATGTAGATGGCTTGATTTCTGCCTAAAAAGCACATTTAGAAGTTCGTAACACAAACGGTTTAGCATCAGGAATTTTAAAAGTCAAGAACTTTAAAAATAGCTAAATTTAGTAGTAGGGTTTAAATTCTACTTATGCTGGTATCAATTATGTAGATGGCTTGCTTTCTGCCTAAAAAGCACATTTAGAAGTTCGTAACACAAACGGTTTAGCCTCGTGAATTTTAAAAGTCAAGAATTTTAAAAATAGCTAAATTTAGTAGTAGGGTTCAAATTCTACTTATGCTGGTATCAATCATGTTGATGGCTTGCTTTCTGCCTAAAAAGCACATTTAGAAGTTCGTAACACAAACGGTTTAACCTCAGAAATTTAAAAAATCGAGAATTTTAAAAATAGCTAAATTTAGTAGTAGGTTTTAAATTCTTCTTAAACACGTTTCAATCATGTAGATGGCTTGCTTTCTGTCTAAAAAGCACATTTAGAAATTCCTGGCACAAACGGTTTAGCCCCAGGAATTTTAAAAATCGATAATTTTAAAAATAGCTAAATTTAGTAGTAGGTTTTAAATTCTTCTTAAACTCGTTTCAATCATGTAGCTAGCTTGCTTTCTATCTAAAAAGCACATTTCAAAGTTCGTAACACAAACGGTTTAGCCCCAGGAATTTTAAAAATCGAGAATTTTAAAAATAGCTAATTTTAGTAGTAGGTTTTAAATTCTCCTTAAACTCGATTCAATCATGTAGATAGCTTGCTTTCTGTGTAAAATTCATATTAAGAAGTTCGTAACACAAACCGTTTAGCCTCGGGAATTTTAAAAATCGTGAATTTAAAAATAGCTAAATTTAGTAGTAGGGTTTAAATTCTACTTATGCTGGTATCAATCATGTAGATGGCTTGATTTCTGCCTAAAAAGCACATTTAGAAGTTCGTAACACAAACGGTTTAGCCTCAGGAATTTTAAAAATCGAGAATTTTAAAAATAGCTAAATTTAGTAGTAGGTTTTAAATTCTTCTTAAACTCGTTTCAATCATGTAGCTAGCTTGCTTTCTATCTAAAAAGCACATTTAGAAGTTCGTAACACAAACGGTTTAGCCTCAGGAATTTTAAAAATCGAGAATTTTAAAAATAGCTAATTTTAGTAGTAGGTTTTAAATTCTCCTTAAACTCGATTCAATCATGTAGATAGCTTGCTTTCTGTGTAAAATTCATATTAAGAAGTTCGTAACACAAACCGTTTAGCCTCGGGAATTTTAAAAATCGTGAATTTTAAAAATAGCTAAATTTAGTAGTAGGGTTTAAATTCTACTTATGCTTGTATCAATCATGTAGATGGCTTGATTTCTGCCTAAAAAGCACATTTAGAAGTTCGTAACACAAACGGTTTAGCATCAGGAATTTTAAAATTCAAGAACTTTAAAAATAGCTAAATTTAGTAGTAGGGTTTAAATTCCACTTATGCTGGTATCAATCATGTAGATAGCTTGCTTTCTGCCTAAAAAGCACATTTAGAAGTTTGTAACACAAACGGTTTAGCCTCAGGAATTGTAAAAAACGAGAATTTTAAAAATAGCTAATTTTAGTAGTAGGTTTTAAATTCTCCTTAAACTCGTTTCAATCATGTAGATAGCTTGCTTTCTATCTAAAAAGCACATTTAGAAGTTCGTAACACAAACGGTTTAGCCTCAGGAATTTTAAAAATCGTAAATTTTAAAAATAGCTAAATTTAGTAGTAGGGTTTAAATTCTACTTATGCTGGTATCAATCATGTAGATGGCTTGCTTTCTGCCTAAAAAGCACATTTAGAAGTTCGTAACACAAACGGTTTAGCCTCAGGAATTTTAAGAATCGAGAATTTGAAAATTAGCTAAATTTAGTAGTTGGTTTTAAATTCTTCTTAAACTCGTTTCAATCATGTAGATGGCTTGCTTTCAGTCTAAAAAGCACATTTAGAAGTTCGTAGCACAAACGGTTTAGCCCCAGGAATTTTAAAAATCGAGAATTTTTAAAATAGCTAAATTTAGTAGTAGGGTTTAAATTCTACTTATGCTGGTATCAATCACGTAGATGGCTTGTTTTCTGCCTAAAAAGCTCATGTAGAAGTTCGTAACACAAACGGTTTAGCCTCAGGAATTTTAAAAATCGAGAATTTTAAAAATAGCTAAATTTAGTAGTTGGTTTTAAATTCTTCTTAAACTCGTTTCAATCATGTAGCTAGCTTGCTTTCTATCTAAAAAGCACATTTAGAAGTTCGTAACACAAACGGTTTAGCCTCAGGAATTTTAAAAATCGAGAATTTTAAAAATAGCCATATTTAGTAGTAGATTTTAAATTCTTCTTAAACTCGTTTTAAACATGTAGTTGGCTTGCTTTCTATCTAAAAAGCACATTTAGAAGTTCGTAACACTAACGGTTTAGCATCAGGAATTTTAAAAGTCAAGAATTTTAAAAATAGCTAAATTTAGTAGTAGGGTTTAAATTCTACTTATGCTGGTATCAATCATGTAGATGGCTTGCTTTCTGCCTAAAAAGCACATTTAGAAGCTCGTAACACAAACGGTTTAGCCTCAGGAATTTTAAGAATCGAGAATTTTAAAAATGGCTAAATTTAGTAGTAGGTTTTAAGCTCGTTTCAATCATGTAGACAGCTTGCTTTCTGTCTAAAAAGCACATTTAGAAGTTCGTAGCGCAAACGGTTTAGCCCCAGGAATTTTAAAAATCGAGAATTATAAAAATAGCTAAATTTAGTGGTAGGTTTTAAATTCTTCTTAAACTCGTTTCAATCATGTAGATAACTTCCTTTCTGTCTAAAAAGCACATTTAGAAGTTCGTAGCACAAACGGTTTAGCGCCAGGAACTTTAACAATTTAGAATTTTAAAAATAGCTAAATTTAGTAGTAGGTTTTAAATTCTTCTTAAGCTCGTTTCAATCATGTAGTTAGCTTGCTTTCTATGTAAAAAGCACATTTAGAAGTTCGTAACACAAACGGTTTAGCCTCAGGAATTTTAAAAATCGATAATATTAAAAATAGCTAAATTTAGTAGTAGGTTTTAAATTCTTCTTAAACTCGTTTCAATCATGTAGCTAGCTTGCTTTCTATCTAAAAAGCACATTTAGAAGTTCGTAACACAAACGGTTTAGCATCAGGAATATTAAAAGTCAAGAATTTTAAAAATAGCTAAATTTAGTAGTAGGGTATAAATTCTACTTATGCTGGGATCAATCATGTAGATGGCTTGCTTTCTGCCTAAAAGGCACATTTAGAAGTTCGTAACACAAACGGTTTAGCCTCAGGAATTTTAAAAATCGAGAATATTAAAAATAGCTAAATTTAGTAGTAGGGTATAAATTCTACTTATGCTGGGATCAATCATGTAGATGGCTTGCTTTCTGCCTAAAAAGCACATTTAGAAGTTCGTAACACGAACGGTTTGGCCTCAGGAATTTTAAAAATCGAGAATTTTAAAAATAGCTAAATTTAGTAGTAGGTTTTAAATTCTTCTTAAACTCGTTTCAATCAGTAGATAGCTTGCTTTCTGTCTAAAAAGCACATTTAGAAGTTCGTAGCACAAACGGTTTAGCCCCAGGAATTTAAAAAAACGAGAATTTTAAAAATAGCTAAATTTAGTAGTAGGTTTTAAATTCTTCTTAAACTCGTTTCAATCATGTAGCTAGCTTGATTTCTATCTAAAAAGCACATTTAGAAGTTCGTAACACAAACGGTTTAGCATCAGGAACATTAAAAGTCAAGAATTTTAAAAATAGCTAAATTTAGTAGTAGGTTTTAAATTCTTCTTAAACTCGTTTCAATCAGTAGATAGCTTGCTTTCTGTCTAAAAAGCACATTTAGAAGTTCGTAACACAAACGGTTTAGCCTCAGGAATTTTAAAAATCGAGAATATTAAAAATAGCTAAATTTAGTAGTAGGTTTTAAATTCTCCTTAAACTCGATTCAATCATGTAGATAGCTTGCTTTCTGTGTAAAATTCATATTAAGAAGTTCGTAACACAAACCGTTTAGCCTCGGGAATTTTAAAAATCGTGAAGTTTAAAAATAGCTAAATTTAGTAGTAGGGTTTAAATTCTACTTATGCTTGTATCAATCATGTAGATGGCTTGATTTCTGCCTAAAAAGCACATTTAGAAGTTCGTAACACAAACGGTTTAGCATCAGGAATTTTAAAATTCAAGAACTTTAAAAATAGCTAAATTTAGTAGTAGGGTTTAAATTCCACTTATGCTGGTATCAATCATGTAGATAGCTTGCTTTCTGCCTAAAAAGCACATTTAGAAGTTTGTAACACAAACGGTTTAGCCTCAGGAATTGTAAAAAACGAGAATTTTAAAAATAGCTAATTTTAGTAGTAGGTTTTAAATTCTCCTTAAACTCGTTTCAATCATGTAGATAGCTTGCTTTCTATCTAAAAAGCACATTTAGAAGTTCGTAACACAAACGGTTTAGCCTCAGGAATTTTAAAAATCGTAAATTTTAAAAATAGCTAAATTTAGTAGTAGGGTTTAAATTCTACTTATGCTGGTATCAATCATGTAGATGGCTTGCTTTCTGCCTAAAAAGCACATTTAGAAGTTCGTAACACAAACGGTTTAGCCTCAGGAATTTTAAGAATCGAGAATTTGAAAATTAGCTAAATTTAGTAGTTGGTTTTAAATTCTTCTTAAACTCGTTTCAATCATGTAGATGGCTTGCTTTCAGTCTAAAAAGCACATTTAGAAGTTCGTAGCACAAACGGTTTAGCCCCAGGAATTTTAAAAATCGAGAATTTTTAAAATAGCTAAATTTAGTAGTAGGGTTTAAATTCTACTTATGCTGGTATCAATCACGTAGATGGCTTGTTTTCTGCCTAAAAAGCTCATGTAGAAGTTCGTAACACAAACGGTTTAGCCTCAGGAATTTTAAAAATCGAGAATTTTAAAAATAGCTAAATTTAGTAGTTGGTTTTAAATTCTTCTTAAACTCGTTTCAATCATGTAGCTAGCTTGCTTTCTATCTAAAAAGCACATTTAGAAGTTCGTAACACAAACGGTTTAGCCTCAGGAATTTTAAAAATCGAGAATTTTAAAAATAGCCATATTTAGTAGTAGATTTTAAATTCTTCTTAAACTCGTTTTAAACATGTAGTTGGCTTGCTTTCTATCTAAAAAGCACATTTAGAAGTTCGTAACACTAACGGTTTAGCATCAGGAATTTTAAAAGTCAAGAATTTTAAAAATAGCTAAATTTAGTAGTAGGGTTTAAATTCTACTTATGCTGGTATCAATCATGTAGATGGCTTGCTTTCTGCCTAAAAAGCACATTTAGAAGCTCGTAACACAAACGGTTTAGCCTCAGGAATTTTAAGAATCGAGAATTTTAAAAATGGCTAAATTTAGTAGTAGGTTTTAAGCTCGTTTCAATCATGTAGACAGCTTGCTTTCTGTCTAAAAAGCACATTTAGAAGTTCGTAGCGCAAACGGTTTAGCCCCAGGAATTTTAAAAATCGAGAATTATAAAAATAGCTAAATTTAGTGGTAGGTTTTAAATTCTTCTTAAACTCGTTTCAATCATGTAGATAACTTCCTTTCTGTCTAAAAAGCACATTTAGAAGTTCGTAGCACAAACGGTTTAGCGCCAGGAACTTTAACAATTTAGAATTTTAAAAATAGCTAAATTTAGTAGTAGGTTTTAAATTCTTCTTAAGCTCGTTTCAATCATGTAGTTAGCTTGCTTTCTATGTAAAAAGCACATTTAGAAGTTCGTAACACAAACGGTTTAGCCTCAGGAATTTTAAAAATCGATAATATTAAAAATAGCTAAATTTAGTAGTAGGTTTTAAATTCTTCTTAAACTCGTTTCAATCATGTAGCTAGCTTGCTTTCTATCTAAAAAGCACATTTAGAAGTTCGTAACACAAACGGTTTAGCATCAGGAATATTAAAAGTCAAGAATTTTAAAAATAGCTAAATTTAGTAGTAGGGTATAAATTCTACTTATGCTGGGATCAATCATGTAGATGGCTTGCTTTCTGCCTAAAAGGCACATTTAGAAGTTCGTAACACAAACGGTTTAGCCTCAGGAATTTTAAAAATCGAGAATATTAAAAATAGCTAAATTTAGTAGTAGGGTATAAATTCTACTTATGCTGGGATCAATCATGTAGATGGCTTGCTTTCTGCCTAAAAAGCACATTTAGAAGTTCGTAACACGAACGGTTTGGCCTCAGGAATTTTAAAAATCGAGAATTTTAAAAATAGCTAAATTTAGTAGTAGGTTTTAAATTCTTCTTAAACTCGTTTCAATCAGTAGATAGCTTGCTTTCTGTCTAAAAAGCACATTTAGAAGTTCGTAGCACAAACGGTTTAGCCCCAGGAATTTAAAAAAACGAGAATTTTAAAAATAGCTAAATTTAGTAGTAGGTTTTAAATTCTTCTTAAACTCGTTTCAATCATGTAGCTAGCTTGATTTCTATCTAAAAAGCACATTTAGAAGTTCGTAACACAAACGGTTTAGCATCAGGAACATTAAAAGTCAAGAATTTTAAAAATAGCTAAATTTAGTAGTAGGTTTTAAATTCTTCTTAAACTCGTTTCAATCAGTAGATAGCTTGCTTTCTGTCTAAAAAGCACATTTAGAAGTTCGTAACACAAACGGTTTAGCCTCAGGAATTTTAAAAATCGAGAATATTAAAAATAGCTAAATTTAGTAGTAGGTTTTAAATTCTTCTTAAACTCGTTTCAATCATGTAGCTAGCTTGCTTTCTATCTAAAAAGCACATTTAGAAGTTCGTAACACAAACGGTTTAGCATCAGGAATATTAAAAGTCAAGAATTTTAAAAATAGCTAATTTTAGTAGTAGGTTTTAAATTCTCCTTAAACTCGTTTCAATCATGTAGATAGCTTGCTTTCTGTGTAAAATTCATATTAAGAAGTTCGTAACACAAACCGCTTAGCCTCGGGAATTTTAAAAATCGTGAATTTTAAAAATAGCTAAATTTAGTAGTAGGGTTTAAATTCTACTTATGCTGGTATCAATCATGTAGATGGCTTGATTTCTGCCTAAAAAGCACATTTAGAAGTTCGTAACACAAACGGTTTAGCCTCAGGAATTTTAAAAATCGAGAATTTTAAAAATAGCTAAATTTAGTAGTAGGTTTTAAATTCTTCTTAAACTCGTTTCAATCATGTAGCTAGCTTGCTTTCTATCTAAAAAGCACATTTAGAAGTTCGTAACACAAACGGTTTAGCCTCAGGAATTTTAAAAATCGAGAACTTTAAAAATAGCTAAATTTAGTAGTAGGTTTTAAATTCTTCATAAACTCGTGTCAATCATGTAGCTAGCTTGCTTTCTATCTAAAAAGCACATTTAGAAGTTCGTAACGCAAACGGTTTAGCCTCAGGAATTTTAAAAATCGTAAATTTTAAAAATAGCTAAATTTAGTAGTAGGGTTTAAATTCTACTTATGCTGGTATCAATCATGTAGATGGCTTGATTTCTGCCTAAAAAGCACATTTAGAATTTCGTAACACAAACGGTTTAGCATCAGGAATTTTAAAAGTCAAGAACTTTAAAATTAGCTAAATTTAGTAGTAGGGTTTAAATTCTACTTATGCTGGTATCAATCATGTAGATGGCTTGCTTTCTGCCTAAAAAGCACATTTAGAAGTTCGTAACACAAACGGTTTAGCATCAGGAATTGTAAAAAACGAGAATTTTAAAAATAGCTAATTTTAGTAGTAGGTTTTAAATTCTCCTTAAACTCGTTTCAATCATGTAGACAGATTGCTTTCTGTGTAAAATTCATATTAAGAAGTTAGTAACACAAACGGTTTAGCCTCGGGAATTTTAAAAATCGTGAATTTTAAAAATAGCTAAATTTAGTAGTAGGGTTTAAATTCTACTTATGCTGGTATCAATTATGTAGATGGCTTGCTTTCTGCCTAAAAAGCACATTTAGAAGTTCGTAACAAACGGTTTAGCCTCGTGAATTTTAAAAGTCAAGAATTTTAAAAATAGCTAAATTTAGTAGTAGGGTTCAAATTCTACTTATGCTGGTATCAATCATGTTGATGGCTTGCTTTCTGCCTAAAAAGCACATTTAGAAGTTCGTAACACAAACGGTTGAACCTCAGGAATTTTAAAAATCGAGAATTTTAAAAATAGCTAAATTTAGTAGTAGGTTTTAAATTCTTCTTAAACACGTTTCAATCATGTAGATGGCTTGCTTTCTGTCTAAAAAGCACATTTAGAAATTCCTAGCACAAACGGTTTAGCCCCAGGAATTTTAAAAATCGATAATTTTAAAAATAGCTAAATTTAGTAGTAGGTTTTAAATTCTTCTTAAACTCGTTTCAATCATGTAGCTAGCTTGCTTTCTATCTAAAAAGCACATTTCGAAGTTCGTAACACAAACGGTTTAGCCCCAGGAATTTTAAAAATCGAGAATTCTAAAAATAGCTAATTTTAGTAGTAGGTTTTAAATTCTCCTTAAACTCGATTCAATCATGTAGATAGCTTGCTTTCTGTGTAAAATTCATATTAAGAAGTTCGTAACACAAACCGTTTAGCCTCGGGAATTTTAAAAATCGTGAATTTTAAAAATAGCTAAATTTAGTAGTAGGGTTTAAATTCTACTTATGCTGGTATCAATCATGTAGATGGCTTGATTTCTGCCTAAAAAGCACATTTAGAAGTTCGTAAGTTCGTAAGTAGGGTATAAATTCTACTTATGCTGGGATCAATCATGTAGATGGCTTGCTTTCTGCCTAAAAAGCACATTTAGAAGTTCGTAACACAAACGGTTTAGCCTCAGGAATTTTAAAAATCGAGAATATTAAAAATAGCTAAATTTAGTAGTAGGGTATAAATTCTACTTATGCTGGGATCAATCATGTAGATGGCTTGCTTTCTGCCTAAAAAGCACATTTAGAAGTTCGTAACACAAACGGTTTAGCCTCAGGAATTTTAAAAATCGAGAATATTAAAAATAGCTAAATTTAGTAGTAGGGTAAAAATTCTACTTATGCTGGGATCAATCATGTAGATGGCTTGCTTTCTCCCTAAAAAGCACATTTAGAAGTTCGTAACACAAACGGTTTGGCCTCAGGAATTTTAAAAATCGAGAATTTTAAAAATAGCTAAATTTAGTAGTAGGTTTTAAATTCTTCTTAAACTCGTTTCAATCAGTAGATAGCTTGCTTTCTGTCTAAAAAGCACATTTAGAAGTTCGTAGCACAAACGGTTTAGCCCCAGGAATTTAAAAAAACGAGAATTTTAAAAATAGCTAAATTTAGTAGTAGGTTTTAAATTCTTCTTAAACTCGTTTCAATCATGTAGCTAGCTTGATTTCTATCTAAAAAGCACATTTAGAAGTTCGTAACACAAACGGTTTAGCATCAGGAATATTAAAAGTCAAGAATTTTAAAAATAGCTAAATTTAGTAGTAGGGTATAAATTCTACTTATGCTGGGATCAATCATGTAGATGGCTTGCTTTCTGCCTAAAAAGCACATTTAGAAGTTCGTAACACAGACGGTTTAGCCTCAGGAATTTTAAAAATCGAGAATATTAAAAATAGCTAAATTTAGTAGTAGGTTTTAAATTCTTCTTAAACTCGTTTCAATCATGTAGCTAGCTTGCTTTCTATCTAAAAAGCACATTTAGAAGTTCGTAACACAAACGGTTTAGCATCAGGAATATTAAAAGTCAAGAATTTTAAAAATAGCTAATTTTAGTAGTAGGTTTTAAATTCTCCTTAAACTCGTTTCAATCATGTAGATAGCTTGCTTTCTGTGTAAAATTCATATTAAGAAGTTCGTAACACAAACCGTTTAGCCTCGGGAATTTTAAAAATCGTGAATTTTAAAAATAGCTAAATTTAGTAGTAGGGTTTAAATTCTACTTATGCTGGTATCAATCATGTAGATGTCTTGATTTCTGCCTAAAAAGCACATTTAGAAGTTCGTAACACAAACGGTTTAGCCTCAGGAATTTTAAAAATCGAGAATTTTAAAAATAGCTAAATTTAGTAGTAGGTTTTAAATTCTTCTTAAACTCGTTTCAATCATGTAGCTAGCTTGCTTTCTATCTAAAAAGCACATTTAGAAGTTCGTAACACAAACGGTTTAGCCTCAGGAATTTTAAAAATCGAGAACTTTAAAAATAGCTAAATTTAGTAGTAGGTTTTAAATTCTTCATAAACTCGTTTCAATCATGTAGCTAGCTTGCTTTCTATCTAAAAAGCACATTTAGAAGTTCGTAACACAAACGGTTTAGCCTCAGGGATTTTAAAAATCGAGAACTTTAAAAATAGCTAAATTTAGTAGTAGGTTTTAAATTCTTCATAAACTCGTGTCAATCATGTAGCTAGGTTGCTTTCTATCTAAAAAGCACATTTAGAAGTTCGTAACACAAACGGTTTAGCATCAGGAATTTTAAAAGTCAAGAACTATAAAATTAGCTAAATTTAGTAGTAGGGTTTAAATTCTACTTATGCTGGTATCAATCATGTAGATGGCTTGCTTTCTGCCTAAAAAGCACATTTAGAAGTTCGTAACACAAACGGTTTAGCCTCAGGAATTGTAAAAAACGAGAATTTTAAAAATAGCTAATTTTAGTAGTAGGTTTTAAATTCTCCTTAAACTCGTTTCAATCATGTAGACAGCTTGCTTTCTGTGTAAAATTAATATTAAGAAGTTCGTAACACAAACGGTTTAGCCTCGGGAATTTTAAAAATCGTGAATTTTAAAAATAGCTAAATTTAGTAGTAGGGTTTAATTTCTACTTATGCTGGTATCAATCATGTAGATGGCTTGATTTCTGCCTAAAAAGCACATTTAGAAGTTCGTAACACAGACGGTTTAGCATCAGGAATTTTAAAAGTCAAGAACTTTAAAAATAGCTAAATTTAGTAGTAGGGTTTAAATTCTTCTTAAACTCGTTTCAATCATGTAGCGAGCTTGCTTTCTATCTAAAAAGCACATTTAGAAGTTCGTAACACAAACGGTTTAGCCTCAGGAATTTTAAAAATCGTAAATTTTAAAAATAGCTAAATTTAGTAGTAGGGTTTAAATTCTACTTATGCTGGTATCAATCATGTAGATGGCTTGATTTCTGCCTAAAAAGCACATTTAGAAGTTCGTAACACAGACGGTTTAGCATCAGGAATTTTAGTAGTCAAGAACTTTAAAAATAGCTAAATTTAGTAGTAGGGTTTAAATTCTTCTTAAACTCGTTTCAATCATGTAACGAGCTTGCTTTCTATCTAAAAAGCACATTTAGAAGTTCGTAACACAAACGGTTTAGCCTCAGGAATTTTAAAAATCGTAAATTTTAAAAATAGCTAAATTTAGTAGTAGGGTTTAAATTCTACTTATGCTGGTATCAATCATGTAGATGGCTTGGTTTCTGTCTAAAAAGCACATTTAGAAATTCCTGGCACAAACGGTTTAGCCCCAGGAATTTTAAAAATCGATAATTTTAAAAATAGCTAAATTTAGTAGTAGGTTTTAAATTCTTCTTAAACTCGTTTCAATCATGTAGCTAGCTTGCTTTCTATCTAAAAGGCACATTTCGAAGTTCGTAACACAAACAGTTTAGCCCCAGGAATTTTAAAAATCGCGAATTTTAAAAATAGCTAATTTTAGTAGTAGGTTTTAAATTCTCCTTAAACTCGATTCAATCATGTAGATAGCTTGCTTTCTGTGTAAAATTCATATTAAGAAGTTCGTAACACAAACGGTTTAGCCTCGGGAATTTTAAAAATCGTGAATTTTAAAAATAGCTAAATTTAGTAGTAGGGTTTAAATTCTACTTATGCTGGTATCAATCATGTAGATGGCTTGCTTTCTGCCTAAAAAGCACATTTAGAAGTTAGTAACACAAACGGTTTAGCCTCAGGGATTTTAAAAATCGATAATTTTAAAAATAGCTAAATTTAGTAGTAGGTTTTAAATTCTTCTTAAACTCGTTTCAATCATGTAGCTAGCTTGCTTTCTATCTAAAAGGCACATTTCGAAGTTCGTAACACAAACAATTTAGCCCCAGGAATTTTAAAAATCGCGAATTTTAAAAATAGCTAATTTTAGTAGTAGGTTTTAAATTCTCCTTAAACTCGATTCAATCATGTAGATAGCTTGCTTTCTGTGTAAAATTCATATTAAGAAGTTCGTAACACAAACGGTTTAGCCTCGGGAATTTTAAAAATCGTGAATTTTAAAAATAGCTAAATTTAGTAGTAGGGTTTAAATTCTACTTATGCTGGTATCAATCATGTAGATGGCTTGCTTTCTGCCTAAAAAGCACATATAGAAGTTCGTAACACAAACGGTTTAGCCTCAGGAATTTTAAAAATCGAGAATTTTAAAAATACCTACATTTATTAGTAGGGTTTAAATTCTACTTATGCTGGTATCAATCATGTAGATGGCTTGCTTTCTGTCTAAAAAGCACATTTAGAAATTCCTGGCACAAACGGTTTAGCCCCAGGAATTTTAAAAATCGATAATTTTAAAAATAGCTAAATTTAGTAGTAGGTTTTAAATTCTTCTTAAACTCGTTTCAATCATGTAGCTAGCTTGCTTTCTATCTAAAAGGCACATTTCGAAGTTCGTAACACAAACAATTTAGCCCCAGGAATTTTAAAAATCGCGAATTTTAAAAATAGCTAATTTTAGTAGTAGGTTTTAAATTCTCCTTAAACTCGATTCAATCATGTAGATAGCTTGCTTTCTGTGTAAAATTCATATTAAGAAGTTCGTAACACAAACGGTTTAGCCTCGGGAATTTTAAAAATCGTGAATTTTAAAAATAGCTAAATTTAGTAGTAGGGTTTAAATTCTACTTATGCTGGTATCAATCATGTAGATGGCTTGCTTTCTGCCTAAAAAGCACATATAGAAGTTCGTAACACAAACGGTTTAGCCTCAGGAATTGTAAAAAACGAGAATTTTAAAAATAGCTAATTTTAGTAGTAGGTTTTAAATTCTCCTTAAACTCGTTTCAATCATGTAGATAGCTTGCTTTCTATCTAAAAAGCACATTTAGAAGTTCGTAACACAAACGGTTTAGCCTCAGGAATTTTAAAAATCGAGAATTTTAAAAATAGCTAAATTTAGTAGTAGGTTTTAAATTCTTCTTAAACTCGTTTCAATCATGTAGCTAGCTTGCTTTCTATCTAAAAAGCACATTTAGAAGTTCGTAACACAAACGGTTTAGCCTCAGGAATTTTAAAAATCGTAAATTTTAAAAATAGCTAAATTTAGTAGTAGGGTCTAAATTCTACTTATGCTGGTATCAATCATGTAGATGGCTTGATTTCTGCCTAAAAAGCACATTTAGAAGTTCGTAACACAAACGGTTTAGCCTCAGGAATTTTAAAAATCGAGAATATTAAAAATAGCTAAATTTAGTAGTAGGTTTTAAATTCTTCTTAAACTCGTTTCAATCATGTAGCTAGCTTGCTTTCTATCTAAAAAGCACATTTAGAAGTTCGTAACACAAACGGTTTAGCATCAGGAATATTAAAAGTCAAGAATTTTAAAAATAGCTAAATTTAGTAGTAGGGTATAAATTCTACTTATGCTGGGATCAATCATGTAGATGGCTTGCTTTCTGCCTAAAAAGCACATTTAGAAGTTCGTAACACAAACAGTTTAGCCTCAGGAATTTTAAAAATCGAGAATATTAAAAATAGCTAAATTTAGTAGTAGGGTATAAATTCTACTTATGCTGGGATCAATCATGTAGATGGCTTGCTTTCTGCCTAAAAAGCACATTTAGAAGTTCGTAACACAAACGGTTTGGCCTCAGGAATTTTAAAAATCGAGAATTTTAAAAATAGCTAAATTTAGTAGTAGGTTTTAAATTCTTCTTAAACTCGTTTCAATCAGTAGATAGCTTGCTTTCTGTCTAAAAAGCACATTTAGAAGTTCGTAGCACAAACGGTTTAGCCCCAGGAATTTAAAAAAACGAGAATTTTAAAAATAGCTAAATTTAGTAGTAGGTTTTAAATTCTTCTTAATCTCGTTTCAATCATGTAGCTAGCTTGCTTTCTATCTAAAAAGCACATTTAGAAGTTCGTAACACAAACGGTTTAGCATCAGGAATATTAAAAGTCAAGAATTTTAAAAATAGCTAATTTTAGTAGTAGGGTATAAATTCTACTTATGCTGGGATCAATCATGTAGATGGCTTGCTTTCTGCCTAAAAAGCACATTTAGAAGTTCGTAACACAAACGGTTTAGCCTCAGGAATTTTAAAAATCGAGAATATTAAAAATAGTTAAATTTAGTAGTAGGTTTTAAATTCTTCTTAAACTCGTTTCAATCATGTAGCTAGCTTGCTTTCTATCTAAAAAGCACATTTAGAAGTTCGTAACACAAACGGTTTAGCATCAGGAATATTAAAAGTCAAGAATTTTAAAAATAGCTAATTTTAGTAGTAGGTTTTAAATTCTCCTTAAACTCGTTTCAATCATGTAGATAGCTTGCTTTCTGTGTAAAATTCATATTAAGAAGTTCGTAACACAAACCGTTTAGCCTCGGGAATTTTAAAAATCGTGAATTTTAAAAATAGCTAAATTTAGTAGTAGGGTTTAAATTCTACTTATGCTGGTATCAATCATGTAGATGGCTTGATTTCTGCCTAAAAAGCACATTTAGAAGTTCGTAACACAAACGGTTTAGCCTCAGGAATTTTAAAAATCGAGAATTTTAAAAATAGCTAAATTTAGTAGTAGGTTTTAAATTCTTCTTAAACTCGTTTCAATCAAGTAGCTAGCTTGCTTTCTATCTAAAAAGCACATTTAGAAGTTCGTAACACAAACGGTTTAGCCTCAGGAATTTTAAAAATCGAGAATTTTAAAAATAGCTAAATTTAGTAGTAGGTTTTAAATTCTTCATAAACTCGTGTCAATCATGTAGCTAGCTTGCTTTCTATCTAAAAAGCACATTTAGAAGTTCGTAACACAAACGGTTTAGCCTCAGGAATTTTAAAAATCGTAAATTTTAAAAATAGCTAAATTTAGTAGTAGGGTTTAAATTCTACTTATGCTGGTATCAATCATGTAGATGGCATGATTTCTGCCTAAAAAGCACATTTAGAATTTCGTAACACAAACGGTTTAGCATCAGGAATTTTAAAAGTCAAGAACTTTAAAATTAGCTAAATTTAGTAGTAGGGTTTAAATTCTACTTATGCTGGTTTCAATCATGTAGATGGCTTGCTTTCTGCCTAAAAAGCACATTTAGAAGTTCGTAACACAAACGGTTTAGCCTCAGGAATTGTAAAAAACGAGAATTTTAAAAATAGCTAATTTTAGTAGTAGGTTTTAAATTCTCCTTAAACTCGTTTCAATCATGTAGACAGCTTGCTTTCTGTGTAAAATTCATATTAAGAAGTTCGTAACACAAACGGTTTAGCCTCGGGAATTTTAAAAATCGTGAATTTTAAAAATAGCTAAATTTAGTAGTAGGGTTTAATTTCTACTTATGCTGGTATCAATTATGTAGATGGCTTGCTTTCTGCCTAAAAAGCACATTTAGAAGTTCGTAACACAAACGGTTGAACCTCAGGAATTTTAAAAATCGAGAATTTTAAAAATAGCTAAATTTAGTAGTAGGTTTTAAATTCTTCTTAAACACGTTTCAATCATGTAGATGGCTTGCTTTCTGTCTAAAAAGCACATTTAGAAATTCCTGGCACAAACGGTTTAGCCCCAGGAATTTTTAAAATCGATAATTTTAAAAATAGCTAATTTTAGTAGTAGGTTTTAAATTCTCCTTAAACTCGATTCAATCATGTAGATAGCTTGCTTTCTGTGTAAAATTCATATTAAGAAGTTCGTAACACAAACCGTTTAGCCTCGGGAATTTTAAAAATCGTGAATTTTAAAAATAGCTAAATTTAGTAGTAGGGTTTAAATTCTACTTATGCTGGTATCAATCATCTAGATGGCTTGATTTCTGCCTAAAAAGCACATTTAGAAGTTCGTAACACAAACGGTTAAGCCTCAGGAATTTTAAAAATCGAGAATTTTAAAAATAGCTAAATTTAGTAGTAGGTTTTAAATTCTTCTTAAACACGTTTCAATCATGTAGCTAGCTTGCTTTCTATCTAAAACGCACATTTAGAAGTTCGTAACACAAACGGTTTAGCCTCAGGAATTTTAAAAATCGAGATTTTAAAAATAGCTAAATTTAGTAGTACGTTTTAAATTCTTCTTAAACTCGTTTCAATCATGTAGCGAGCTTGCTTTCTATCTAAAAAGCACATTTAGAAGTTCGTAACACAAACGGTTTAGCCTCAGGAATTTTAAAAATCGTAAATTTTAAAAATAGCTAAATTTAGTAGTAGGGTTTAAATTCTACTTATGCTGGTATCAATCATGTAGATGGCTTGATTTCTGCCTAAAAAGCACATTTAGAAGTTCGTAACACAAACGGTTTAGCCTCAGGAATTTTAAAAATCGAGAATTTTAAAAATAGCTAAATTTAGTAGTAGGTTTTAAATTCTTCTTAAACTCGTTTCAATCAAGTAGCTAGCTTGCTTTCTATCTAAAAAGCACATTTAGAAGTTCGTAACACAAACGGTTTAGCCTCAGGAATTTTAAAAATCGAGAATTTTAAAAATAGCTAAATTTAGTAGTAGGTTTTAAATTCTTCATAAACTCGTGTCAATCATGTAGCTAGCTTGCTTTCTATCTAAAAAGCACATTTAGAAGTTCGTAACACAAACGGTTTAGCCTCAGGAATTTTAAAAATCGTAAATTTTAAAAATAGCTAAATTTAGTAGTAGGGTTTAAATTCTACTTATGCTGGTATCAATCATGTAGATGGCATGATTTCTGCCTAAAAAGCACATTTAGAATTTCGTAACACAAACGGTTTAGCATCAGGAATTTTAAAAGTCAAGAACTTTAAAATTAGCTAAATTTAGTAGTAGGGTTTAAATTCTACTTATGCTGGTTTCAATCATGTAGATGGCTTGCTTTCTGCCTAAAAAGCACATTTAGAAGTTCGTAACACAAACGGTTTAGCCTCAGGAATTGTAAAAAACGAGAATTTTAAAAATAGCTAATTTTAGTAGTAGGTTTTAAATTCTCCTTAAACTCGTTTCAATCATGTAGACAGCTTGCTTTCTGTGTAAAATTCATATTAAGAAGTTCGTAACACAAACGGTTTAGCCTCGGGAATTTTAAAAATCGTGAATTTTAAAAATAGCTAAATTTAGTAGTAGGGTTTAATTTCTACTTATGCTGGTATCAATTATGTAGATGGCTTGCTTTCTGCCTAAAAAGCACATTTAGAAGTTCGTAACACAAACGGTTGAACCTCAGGAATTTTAAAAATCGAGAATTTTAAAAATAGCTAAATTTAGTAGTAGGTTTTAAATTCTTCTTAAACACGTTTCAATCATGTAGATGGCTTGCTTTCTGTCTAAAAAGCACATTTAGAAATTCCTGGCACAAACGGTTTAGCCCCAGGAATTTTTAAAATCGATAATTTTAAAAATAGCTAATTTTAGTAGTAGGTTTTAAATTCTCCTTAAACTCGATTCAATCATGTAGATAGCTTGCTTTCTGTGTAAAATTCATATTAAGAAGTTCGTAACACAAACCGTTTAGCCTCGGGAATTTTAAAAATCGTGAATTTTAAAAATAGCTAAATTTAGTAGTAGGGTTTAAATTCTACTTATGCTGGTATCAATCATCTAGATGGCTTGATTTCTGCCTAAAAAGCACATTTAGAAGTTCGTAACACAAACGGTTAAGCCTCAGGAATTTTAAAAATCGAGAATTTTAAAAATAGCTAAATTTAGTAGTAGGTTTTAAATTCTTCTTAAACACGTTTCAATCATGTAGCTAGCTTGCTTTCTATCTAAAACGCACATTTAGAAGTTCGTAACACAAACGGTTTAGCCTCAGGAATTTTAAAAATCGAGATTTTAAAAATAGCTAAATTTAGTAGTACGTTTTAAATTCTTCTTAAACTCGTTTCAATCATGTAGCGAGCTTGCTTTCTATCTAAAAAGCACATTTAGAAGTTCGTAACACAAACGGTTTAGCCTCAGGAATTTTAAAAATCGTAAATTTTAAAAATAGCTAAATTTAGTAGTAGGGTTTAAATTCTACTTATGCTGGTATCAATCATGTAGATGGCTTGATTTCTGCCTAAAAAGCACATTTAGAAGTTCGTAACACAGACGGTTTAGCATCAGGAATTTTAAAAGTCAAGAACTTTAAAAATAGCTAAATTTAGTAGTAGGGTTTAAATTCTACTTATGCTGGTATCAATCATGTAGATGGCTTGCTTTCTGTGTAAAATTCATATTAAGAAGTTCGTAACACAAACGGTTTAGCCTCGGGAATTTTAAAAATCGTGAATTTTAAAAATAGCTAAATTTAGTAGTAGGGTTTAAATTCTACTTATGCTGGTATCAATCATGTAGATGGCTTGCTTTCTGCCTAAAAAGCACATTTAGAAGTTAGTAACACAAACGGTTTAGCCTCAGGGATTTTAAAAATCGAGAATTTTAAAAATACCTACATTTATTAGTAGGGTTTAAATTCTACTTATGCTGGTATCAATCATGTAGATGGCTTGCTTTCTGTCTAAAAAGCACATTTAGAAATTCCTGGCACAAACGGTTTAGCCCCAGGAATTTTAAAAATCGATAATTTTAAAAATAGCTAAATTTAGTAGTAGGTTTTAAATTCTTCTTAAACTCGTTTCAATCATGTAGCTAGCTTGCTTTCTATCTAAAAGGCACATTTCGAAGTTCGTAACACAAACAGTTTAGCCCCAGGAATTTTAAAAATCGCGAATTTTAAAAATAGCTAATTTTAGTAGTAGGTTTTAAATTCTCCTTAAACTCGATTCAATCATGTAGATAGCTTGCTTTCTGTGTAAAATTCATTTAAAGAAGTTCGTAACACAAACGGTTTAGCCTCGGGAATTTTAAAAATCGTGAATTTTAAAAATAGCTAAATTTAGTAGTAGGGTTTAAATTCTACTTATGCTGGTATCAATCATGTAGATGGCTTGCTTTCTGCCTAAAAAGCACATTTAGAAGTTCGTAACACAAACGGTTTAGCCTCAGGAATTGTAAAAAACGAGAATTTTAAAAATAGCTAATTTTAGTAGTAGGTTTTAAATTCTCCTTAAACTAGTTTCAATCATGTAGATAGCTTGCTTTCTATCTAAAAAGCACATTTAGAAGTTCGTAACACAAACGGTTTAGCCTCAGGAATTTTAAAAATCGAGAATTTTAAAAATAGCTAAATTTAGTAGTAGGTTTTAAATTCTTCTTAAACTCGTTTCAATCATGTAGCTAGCTTGCTTTCTATCTAAAAAGCACATTTAGAAGTTCGTAACACAAACGGTTTAGCCTCAGGAATTTTAAAAATCGTAAATTTTAAAAATAGCTAAATTTAGTAGTATGGTTTAAATTCTACTTATGCTGGTATCAATCATGTAGATGGCTTGATTTCTGCCTAAAAAGCACATTTAGAAGTTCGTAACACAAACGGTTTAGCCTCAGGAATTGTAAAAAACGAGAATTTTAAAAATAGCTAATTTTAGAAGTAGGTTTTAAATTGTCCTTAAACTCGTTTCAGTCATGTAGATAGCTTGCTTTCTGTGTAAAATGCATATTAAGAAGTTCGTAACACAAACGGTTTAGCCTCAGGGATTTTAAAAATCGAGAACTTTAAAAATAGCTAAATTTATTAGTAGGGTTTAAATTCTACTTATGCTGGTATCAATCATGTAGATGGCTTGCTTTCTGCCTAAAAAGCACATTTAGAAGTTCGTAACACAAACGGTTTAGCCTCAGGAATTGTAAAAAACGAGAATTTTAAAAATAGCTAATTTTAGTAGTAGGTTTTAAATTCTCCTTAAACTCGTTTCAATCATGTAGATAGCTTGCTTTCTATCTAAAAAGCACATTTAGAAGTTCGTAGCACAAACGGTTTAGCCTCAGGAATTTTAAAAATCGAGAACTTTAATTATAGCTAAATTTAGTAGTAGGTTTTAAATTCTTCTTAAACTCGTTTCAATCATGTAGCTAGCTTGCTTTCTATCTAAAAAGCACATTTAGAAGTTCGTAAAACAAACGGTTTAGCCTCAGGAATTTTAAAAATCGTAAATTTTAAAAATAGCTAAATTTAGTAGTAGGGTTTAAATTCTACTTATGCTGGTATCAATCATGTAGATGGCTTGATTTCTGCCTAAAAAGCACATTTAGAAGTTCGTAACACAAACGGTTTAGCATCAGGAATTTTAAAAGTCAAGAACTTTAAAAATAGCTAAATTTAGTAGTAGGGTTTAAATTCTACTTATGCTGGTATGAATCATGTAGATGGCTTGCTTTCTGCCTAAAAAGCACATTTAGAAGTTCGTAACACAAACGGTTTAGCCTCAGGAATTGTAAAAAACGAGAATTTTAAAAATAGCTAATTTTAGTAGTAGGTTTTAAATTCTCCTTAAACTCGTTTCAGTCATGTAGATAGCTTGCTTTCTGTGTAAAATGCATATTAAGAAGTTCGTAACACAAACGGTTTAGCCTCAGGGATTTTAAAAATCGAGAACTTTAAAAATAGCTAAATTTATTAGTAGGGTTTAAATTCTACTTATGCTGGTATCAATTATGTAGATGGCTTGCTTTCTGCCTAAAAAGCACATTTAGAAGTTCGTAACACAAACGGTTTAGCCTCGTGAATTTTAAAAATCGAGAATTTTAAAAATAGCCAAATTTAGTAGTAGGTTTTAAATTCTTCTTAAACACGTTTCAATCATGTAGATGGCTTGCTTTCTGTCTAAAAAGCACACTTAGAAATTCCTGGCACAAACGGTTTAGCCTCAGGAATTTTAAAAATCGATAATTTTAAAAATAGCTAAATTTAGTAGTAGGTTTTAAATTCTTCTTAAACTCGTTTCAATCATGTAGCTAGCTTGCTTTCTATCTAAAAAGCACATTTCGAAGTTCGTAACGCAAACGGTTTAGCCCCAGGAATTTTAAAAATCGAGAATTTTAAAAATAGCTAATTTTTGTAGTAGGTTTTAAATTCTCCTTAAACTCGATTCAATCATGTAGATAGCTTGCTTTCTGTGTAAAATTCATATTAAGAAGTTCGTAACACAAACCGTTTAGCCTCGGGAATTTTAAAAATCGTGAATTTTAAAAATAGCTAAATTTAGTAGTAGGGTTTAAATTCTACTTATGCTGGTATCAATCATGTAGATGGCTTGAATTCTGCCTAAAAAGCACATTTAGAAGTTCGTAACACAAACGGTTTAGCCTCAGGAATTTTTAAAATCGAGAATTTTAAAAATAGCTAAATTTAGTAGTAGGTTTTAAATTCTTCTTAAACTCGTTTCGATCATGTAGCTAGCTTGCTTTCTATCTAAAAAGCACATTTAGAAGTTCGTAACACAAACGGTTTAGCCTCAGGAATTTTAAAAATCGAGAATTTTAAAAATAGCTAAATTTAGTAGTAGGTTTTAAATTCTTCTTAAACTCGTTTCAATCATGTAGCTAGCTTGCTTTCTATCTAAAAAGCACATTTAGAAGTTCGTAACACAAACGGTTTAGCCTCAGGAATTTTAAAAATCGTAAATTTAAAAAATAGCTAAATTTAGTAGTAGGGTTTAAATTCTACTTATGCTGGTATCAATCATGTAGATGGCTTGATTTCTGCCTAAAAAGCACATTTAGAAGTTCGTAACACAAACGGTTTAGCCTCAGGAATTGTAAAAAACGAGAATTTTAAAAATAGCTAATTTTAGAAGTAGGTTTTAAATTGTCCTTAAACTCGTTTCAGTCATGTAGATAGCTTGCTTTCTGTGTAAAATGCATATTAAGAAGTTCGTAACACAAACGGTTTAGCCTCAGGGATTTTAAAAATCGAGAACTTTAAAAATAGCTAAATTTATTAGTAGGGTTTAAATTCTACTTATGCTGGTATCAATCATGTAGATGGCTTGCTTTCTGCCTAAAAAGCACATTTAGAAGTTCGTAACACAAACGGTTTAGCCTCAGGAATTGTAAAAAACGAGAATTTTAAAAATAGCTAATTTTAGTAGTAGGTTTTAAATTCTCCTTAAACTCGTTTCAATCATGTAGATAGCTTGCTTTCTATCTAAAAAGCACATTTAGAAGTTCGTAACACAAACGGTTTAGCCTCAGGAATTTTAAAAATCGAGAACTTTAATTATAGCTAAATTTAGTAGTAGGTTTTAAATTCTTCTTAAACTCGTTTCAATCATGTAGCTAGCTTGCTTTCTATCTAAAAAGCACATTTAGAAGTTCGTAACACAAACGGTTTAGCCTCAGGAATTTTAAAAATCGTAAATTTTAAAAATAGCTAAATTTAGTAGTAGGGTTTAAATTCTACTTATGCTGGTATCAATCATGTAGATGGCTTGATTTCTGCCTAAAAAGCACATTTAGAAGTTCGTAACACAAACGGTTTAGCATCAGGAATTTTAAAAATCGTAAATTTTAAAAATAGCTAAATTTAGTAGTAGGGTTTAAATTCTACTTATGCTGGTATCAATCATGTAGATGGCTTGATTTCTGCCTAAAAAGCACATTTAGAAGTTCGTAACACAAACGGTTTAGCCTCAGGAATTGTAAAAAACGAGAATTTTAAAAATAGCTAATTTTAGAAGTAGGTTTTAAATTGTCCTTAAACTCGTTTCAGTCATGTAGATAGCTTGCTTTCTGTGTAAAATGCATATTAAGAAGTTCGTAACACAAACGGTTTAGCCTCAGGGATTTTAAAAATCGAGAACTTTAAAAATAGCTAAATTTATTAGTAGGGTTTAAATTCTACTTATGCTGGTAATATCAATCATGTAGATGGCTTGCTTTCTGCCTAAAAAGCACATTTAGAAGTTCGTAACACAAACGGTTTAGCCTCAGGAATTGTAAAAAACGAGAATTTTAAAAATAGCTAATTTTAGTAGTAGGTTTTAAATTCTCCTTAAACTCGTTTCAATCATGTAGATAGCTTGCTTTCTATCTAAAAAGCACATTTAGAAGTTCGTAACACAAACGGTTTAGCCTCAGGAATTTTAAAAATCGAGAACTTTAATTATAGCTAAATTTAGTAGTAGGTTTTAAATTCTTCTTAAACTCGTTTCAATCATGTAGCTAGCTTGCTTTCTATCTAAAAAGCACATTTAGAAGTTCGTAACACAAACGGTTTAGCATCAGGAATTTTAAAAATCGTAAATTTTAAAAATAGCTAAATTTAGTAGTAGGGTTTAAATTCTACTTATGCTGGTATCAATCATGTAGATGGCTTGATTTCTGCCTAAAAAGCACATTTAGAAGTTCGTAACACAAACGGTTTAGCATCAGGAATTTTAAAAGTCAAGAACTTTAAAAATAGCTAAATTTAGTAGTAGGGTTTAAATTCTACTTATGCTGGTATGAATCATGTAGATGGCTTGCTTTCTGCCTAAAAAGCACATTTAGAAGTTCGTAACACAAACGGTTTAGCCTCAGGAATTGTAAAAAACGAGAATTTTAAAAATAGCTAATTTTAGTAGTAGGTTTTAAATTCTCCTTAAACTCGTTTCAGTCATGTAGATAGCTTGCTTTCTGTGTAAAATGCATATTAAGAAGTTCGTAACACAAACGGTTTAGCCTCAGGGATTTTAAAAATCGAGAACTTTAAAAATAGCTAAATTTATTAGTAGGGTTTAAATTCTACTTATGCTGGTATCAATTATGTCGATGGCTTGCTTTCTGCCTAAAAAGCACATTTAGAAGTTCGTAACACAAACGGTTTAGCCTCGTGAATTTTAAAAGTCAAGAATTTTAAAAATAGCTAAATTTAGTAGTAGGGTTCAAATTCTACTTATGCTGGTATCAATCATGTTGATGGCTTGCTTTCTGCCTAAAAAGCACATTTAGAAGTTCGTAACACAAACGGTTAAACCTCAGGAATTTTAAAAATCGAGAATTTTAAAAATAGCCAAATTTAGTAGTAGGTTTTAAATTCTTCTTAAACACGTTTCAATCATGTAGATGGCTTGCTTTCTGTCTAAAAAGCACACTTAGAAATTCCTGGCACAAACGGTTTAGCCTCAGGAATTTTAAAAATCGATAATTTTAAAAATAGCTAAATTTAGTAGTAGGTTTTAAATTCTTCTTAAACTCGTTTCAATCATGTAGCTAGCTTGCTTTCTATCTAAAAAGCACATTTCGAAGTTCGTAACGCAAACGGTTTAGCCCCAGGAATTTTAAAAATCGAGAATTTTAAAAATAGCTAATTTTTGTAGTAGGTTTTAAATTCTCCTTAAACTCGATTCAATCATGTAGATAGCTTGCTTTCTGTGTAAAATTCATATTAAGAAGTTCGTAACACAAACCGTTTAGCCTCGGGAATTTTAAAAATCGTAAATTTTAAAAATAGCTAAATTTAGTAGTAGGGTTTAAATTCTACTTATGCTGGTATCAATCATGTAGATGGCTTGATTTCTGCCTAAAAAGCATATTTAGAAGTTCGTAACAAAAACGGTTTAGCCTCAGGAATTTTAAAAATCGAGAACTTTAAAAATAGCTACATTTAGTAGTAGGTTTTAAATTCTTCTTAAACTCGTTTCGATCATGTAGCTAGCTTGCTTTCTATCTAAAAAGCACATTTAGAAGTTCGTAACACAAACGGTTTAGCCTCAGGAATTTTAAAAATCGTAAATTTTAAAAATAGCTAAATTTAGTAGTAGGGTTTAAATTCTACTTATGCTGGTATCAATCATGTAGATGGCTTGATTTCTGCCTAAAAAGCACATTTAGAAGTTCGTAACACAAACGGTTTAGCCTCAGGAATTGTAAAAAACGAGAATTTTAAAAATAGCTAATTTTAGTAGTAGGTTATTAATTCTCCTTAAACTCGTTTCAATCATGTAGATAGCTTGCTTTATATCTCAAAAGCACATTTAGAAGTTCGTAACAAAAACGGTTTAGCCTCAGGAATTTTAAAAATCGTAAATTTTAAAAATAGCTAAATTTAGTAGTAGGGTTTAAATTCTACTTATGCTGGTATCAATCATGTAGATGGCTTGAATTCTGCCTAAAAAGCACATTTAGAAGTTCGTAACACAAACGGTTTAGCCTCAGGAATTTTAAAAATCGAGAACTTAAAAATAGCTAAATTTAGTAGTAGGTTTTAAATTCTTCTTAAACTCGTTTCGATCATGTAGCTAGCTTGCTTTCTATCTAAAAAGCACATTTAGAAGTTCGTAACACAAACGGTTTAGCCTCAGGAATTTTAAAAATCGTAAATTTTAAAAATAGCTAAATTTAGTAGTAGGGTTTAAATTCTACTTATGCTGGTATCAATCATGTAGATGGCTTGATTTCTGCCTAAAAAGCACATTTAGAAGTTCGTAACACAAACGGTTTAGCCTCAGGAATTGTAAAAAACGAGAATTTTAAAAATAGCTAAATTTAGTAGTAGGTTTTAAATTCTTCTTAATCTCGTTTCAATCATGTAGCTAGCTTGCTTTCTATCTAAAAAGCACATTTAGAAGTTCGTAACACAAACGGTTTAGCATCAGGAATATTAAAAGTCAAGAATTTTAAAAATAGCTAATTTTAGTAGTAGGGTATAAATTCTACTTATGCTGGGATCAATCATGTAGATGGCTTGCTTTCTGCCTAAAAAGCACATTTAGAAGTTCGTAACACAAACGGTTTAGCCTCAGGAATTTTAAAAATCGAGAATATTAAAAATAGCTAAATTTAGTAGTAGGTTTTAAATTCTTCTTAAACTCGTTTCAATCATGTAGCTAGCTTGCTTTCTATCTAAAAAGCACATTTAGAAGTTCGTAACACAAACCGTTTAGCATCAGGAATATTAAAAGTCAAGAATTTTAAAAATAGCTAATTTTAGTAGTAGGTTTTAAATTCTCCTTAAACTCGTTTCAATCATGTAGATAGCTTGCTTTCTGTGTAAAATTCATATTAAGAAGTTCGTAACACAAACCGTTTAGCCTCGGGAATTTTAAAAATCGTGAATTTTAAAAATAGCTAAATTTAGTAGTAGGGTTTAAATTCTACTTATGCTGGTATCAATCATGTAGATGGCTTGATTTCTGCCTAAAAAGCACATTTAGAAGTTCGTAACACAAACGGTTTAGCCTCAGGAATTTTAAAAATCGAGAATTTTAAAAATAGCTAAATTTAGTAGTAGGTTTTAAATTCTTCTTAAACTCGTTTCAATCAAGTAGCTAGCTTGCTTTCTATCTAAAAAGCACATTTAGAAGTTCGTAACACAAACGGTTTAGCCTCAGGAATTTTAAAAATCGAGAACTTTAAAAATAGCTAAATTTAGTAGTAGGTTTTAAATTCTTCATAAACTCGTGTCAATCATGTAGCTAGCTTGCTTTCTATCTAAAAAGCACATTTAGAAGTTCGTAACACAAACGGTTTAGCCTCAGGAATTTTAAAAATCGTAAATTTTAAAAATAGCTAAATTTAGTAGTAGGGTTTAAATTCTACTTATGCTGGTATCAATCATGTAGATGGCATGATTTCTGCCTAAAAAGCACATTTAGAATTTCGTAACACAAACGGTTTAGCATCAGGAATTTTAAAAGTCAAGAACTTTAAAATTAGCTAAATTTAGTAGTAGGGTTTAAATTCTACTTATGCTGGTATCAATCATGTAGATGGCTTGCTTTCTGCCTAAAAAGCACATTTAGAAGTTCGTAACACAAACGGTTTAGCCTCGGGAATTTTAAAAATCGTGAATTTTAAAAATAGCTAAATTTAGTAGTAGGGTTTAATTTCTACTTATGCTGGTATCAATTATGTAGATGGCTTGCTTTCTGCCTAAAAAGCACATTTAGAAGTTCGTAACACAAACGGTTGAACCTCAGGAATTTTAAAAATCGAGAATTTTAAAAATAGCTAAATTTAGTAGTAGGTTTTAAATTCTTCTTAAACACGTTTCAATCATGTAGATGGCTTGCTTTCTGTCTAAAAAGCACATTTAGAAATTCCTGGCACAAACGGTTTAGCCCCAGGAATTTTAAAAATCGATAATTTTAAAAATAGCTAATTTTAGTAGTAGGTTTTAAATTCTCCTTAAACTCGATTCAATCATGTAGATAGCTTGCTTTCTGTGTAAAATTCATATTAAGAAGTTCGTAACACAAACCGTTTAGCCTCGGGAATTTTAAAAATCGTGAATTTTAAAAATAGCTAAATTTAGTAGTAGGGTTTAAATTCTACTTATGCTGGTATCAATCATCTAGATGGCTTGATTTCTGCCTAAAAAGCACATTTAGAAGTTCGTAACACAAACGGTTAAGCCTCAGGAATTTTAAAAATCGAGAATTTTAAAAATAGCTAAATTTAGTAGTAGGTTTTAAATTCTTCTTAAACTCGTTTCAATCATGTAGCTAGCTTGCTTTCTATCTAAAAAGCACATTTAGAAGTTCGTAACACAAACGGTTTAGCCTCAGGAATTTTAAAAATCGAGAACTTTAAAAATAGCTAAATTTAGTAGTACGTTTTAAATTCTTCTTAAACTCGTTTCAATCATGTAGCGAGCTTGCTTTCTATCTAAAAAGCACATTTAGAAGTTCGTAACACAAACGGTTTAGCCTCAGGAATTTTAAAAATCGTAAATTTTAAAAATAGCTAAATTTAGTAGTAGGGTTTAAATTCTACTTATGCTGGTATCAATCATGTAGATGGCTTGATTTCTGCCTAAAAAGCACATTTAGAAGTTCGTAACACAGACGGTTTAGCATCAGGAATTTTAAAAGTCAAGAACTTTAAAAATAGCTAAATTTAGTAGCAGGGTTTAAATTCTACTTATGCTGGTATCAATCATGTAGATGGCTTGCTTTCTGTGTAAAATTCATATTAAGAAGTTCGTAACACAAACGGTTTAGCCTCGGGAATTTTAAAAATCGTGAATTTTAAAAATAGCTAAATTTAGTAGTAGGGTTTAAATTCTACTTATGCTGGTATCAATCATGTAGATGGCTTGCTTTCTGCCTAAAAAGCACATTTAGAAGTTAGTAACACAAACGGTTTAGCCTCAGGGATTTTAAAAATCGAGAATTTTAAAAATACCTACATTTATTAGTAGGGTTTAAATTCTACTTATGCTGGTATCAATCATGTAGATGGCTTGCTTTCTGTCTAAAAAGCACATTTAGAAATTCCTGGCACAAACGGTTTAGCCCCAGGAATTTTAAAAATCGATAATTTTAAAAATAGCTAAATTTAGTAGTAGGTTTTAAATTCTTCTTAAACTCGTTTCAATCATGTAGCTAGCTTGCTTTCTATCTAAAAGGCACATTTCGAAGTTCGTAACACAAACAGTTTAGCCCCAGGAATTTTAAAAATCGCGAATTTTAAAAATAGCTAATTTTAGTAGTAGGTTTTAAATTCTCCTTAAACTCGATTCAATCATGTAGATAGCTTGCTTTCTGTGTAAAATTCATTTAAAGAAGTTCGTAACACAAACGGTTTAGCCTCGGGAATTTTAAAAATCGTGAATTTTAAAAATAGCTAAATTTAGTAGTAGGGTTTAAATTCTACTTATGCTGGTATCAATCATGTAGATGGCTTGCTTTCTGCCTAAAAAGCACATTTAGAAGTTCGTAACACAAACGGTTTAGCCTCAGGAATTGTAAAAAACGAGAATTTTAAAAATAGCTAATTTTAGTAGTAGGTTTTAAATTCTCCTTAAACTCGTTTCAATCATGTAGATAGCTTGCTTTCTATCTAAAAAGCACATTTAGAAGTTCGTAACACAAACGGTTTAGCCTCAGGAATTTTAAAAATCGAGAATTTTAAAAATAGCTAAATTTAGTAGTAGGTTTTAAATTCTTCTTAAACTCGTTTCAATCATGTAGCTAGCTTGCTTTCTATCTAAAAAGCACATTTAGAAGTTCGTAACACAAACGGTTTAGCCTCAGGAATTTTAAAAATCGTAAATTTTAAAAATAGCTAAATTTAGTAGTAGGGTTTAAATTCTACTTATGCTGGTATCAATCATGTAGATGGCTTGATTTCTGCCTAAAAAGCACATTTAGAAGTTCGTAACACAAACGGTTTAGCCTCAGGAATTGTAAAAAACGAGAATTTTAAAAATAGCTAATTTTAGAAGTAGGTTTTAAATTGTCCTTAAACTCGTTTCAGTCATGTAGATAGCTTGCTTTCTGTGTAAAATGCATATTAAGAAGTTCGTAACACAAACGGTTTAGCCTCAGGGATTTTAAAAATCGAGAACTTTAAAAATAGCTAAATTTATTAGTAGGGTTTAAATTCTACTTATGCTGGTATCAATCATGTAGATGGCTTGCTTTCTGCCTAAAAAGCACATTTAGAAGTTCGTAACACAAACGGTTTAGCCTCAGGAATTGTAAAAAACGAGAATTTTAAAAATAGCTAATTTTAGTAGTAGGTTTTAAATTCTCCTTAAACTCGTTTCAATCATGTAGATAGCTTGCTTTCTATCTAAAAAGCACATTTAGAAGTTCGTAGCACAAACGGTTTAGCCTCAGGAATTTTAAAAATCGAGAACTTTAATTATAGCTAAATTTAGTAGTAGGTTTTAAATTCTTCTTAAACTCGTTTCAATCATGTAGCTAGCTTGCTTTCTATCTAAAAAGCACATTTAGAAGTTCGTAACACAAACGGTTTAGCCTCAGGAATTTTAAAAATCGTAAATTTTAAAAATAGCTAAATTTAGTAGTAGGGTTTAAATTCTACTTATGCTGGTATCAATCATGTAGATGGCTTGATTTCTGCCTAAAAAGCACATTTAGAAGTTCGTAACACAAACGGTTTAGCATCAGGAATTTTAAAAGTCAAGAACTTTAAAAATAGCTAAATTTAGTAGTAGGGTTTAAATTCTACTTATGCTGGTATGAATCATGTAGATGGCTTGCTTTCTGCCTAAAAAGCACATTTAGAAGTTCGTAACACAAACGGTTTAGCCTCAGGAATTGTAAAAAACGAGAATTTTAAAAATAGCTAATTTTAGTAGTAGGTTTTAAATTCTCCTTAAACTCGTTTCAGTCATGTAGATAGCTTGCTTTCTGTGTAAAATGCATATTAAGAAGTTCGTAACACAAACGGTTTAGCCTCAGGGATTTTAAAAATCGAGAACTTTAAAAATAGCTAAATTTATTAGTAGGGTTTAAATTCTACTTATGCTGGTATCAATTATGTAGATGGCTTGCTTTCTGCCTAAAAAGCACATTTAGAAGTTCGTAACACAAACGGTTTAGCCTCGTGAATTTTAAAAATCGAGAATTTTAAAAATAGCCAAATATAGTAGTAGGTTTTAAATTCTTCTTAAACACGTTTCAATCATGTAGATGGCTTGCTTTCTGTCTAAAAAGCACACTTAGAAATTCCTGGCACAAACGGTTTA
The DNA here is from genome assembly GCA_963082815.1 of Melanotus villosus. Classification (NCBI taxonomy): domain Eukaryota; kingdom Metazoa; phylum Arthropoda; class Insecta; order Coleoptera; family Elateridae; genus Melanotus; species Melanotus villosus. Next base: position 23,128,604 of record OY720425.1, read on the forward strand.
GCCTCAGGAATTTTAAAAATCGATAATTTTAAAAATAGCTAAATTTAGTAGTAGGTTTTAAATTCTTCTTAAACTCGTTTCAATCATGTAGCTAGCTTGCTTTCTATCTAAAAAGCACATTTCGAAGTTCGTAACGCAAACGGTTTAGCCCCAGGAATTTTAAAAATCGAGAATTTTAAAAATAGCTAATTTTTGTAGTAGGTTTTAAATTCTCCTTAAACTCGATTCAATCATGTAGATAGCTTGCTTTCTGTGTAAAATTCATATTAAGAAGTTCGTAACACAAACCGTTTAGCCTCGGGAATTTTAAAAATCGTGAATTTTAAAAATAGCTAAATTTAGTAGTAGGGTTTAAATTCTACTTATGCTGGTATCAATCATGTAGATGGCTTGAATTCTGCCTAAAAAGCACATTTAGAAGTTCGTAACACAAACGGTTTAGCCTCAGGAATTTTTAAAATCGAGAATTTTAAAAATAGCTAAATTTAGTAGTAGGTTTTAAATTCTTCTTAAACTCGTTTCGATCATGTAGCTAGCTTGCTTTCTATCTAAAAAGCACATTTAGAAGTTCGTAACACAAACGGTTTAGCCTCAGGAATTTTAAAAATCGAGAATTTTAAAAATAGCTAAATTTAGTAGTAGGTTTTAAATTCTTCTTAAACTCGTTTCAATCATGTAGCTAGCTTGCTTTCTATCTAAAAAGCACATTTAGAAGTTCGTAACACAAACGGTTTAGCCTCAGGAATTTTAAAAATCGTAAATTTTAAAAATAGCTAAATTTAGTAGTAGGGTTTAAATTCTACTTATGCTGGTATCAATCATGTAGATGGCTTGATTTCTGCCTAAAAAGCACATTTAGAAGTTCGTAACACAAACGGTTTAGCCTCAGGAATTGTAAAAAACGAGAATTTTAAAAATAGCTAATTTTAGAAGTAGGTTTTAAATTGTCCTTAAACTCGTTTCAGTCATGTAGATAGCTTGCTTTCTGTGTAAAATGCATATTAAGAAGTTCGTAACACAAACGGTTTAGCCTCAGGGATTTTAAAAATCGAGAACTTTAAAAATAGCTAAATTTATTAGTAGGGTTTAAATTCTACTTATGCTGGTATCAATCATGTAGATGGCTTGCTTTCTGCCTAAAAAGCACATTTAGAAGTTCGTAACACAAACGGTTTAGCCTCAGGAATTGTAAAAAACGAGAATTTTAAAAATAGCTAATTTTAGTAGTAGGTTTTAAATTCTCCTTAAACTCGTTTCAATCATGTAGATAGCTTGCTTTCTATCTAAAAAGCACATTTAGAAGTTCGTAACACAAACGGTTTAGCCTCAGGAATTTTAAAAATCGAGAACTTTAATTATAGCTAAATTTAGTAGTAGGTTTTAAATTCTTCTTAAACTCGTTTCAATCATGTAGCTAGCTTGCTTTCTATCTAAAAAGCACATTTAGAAGTTCGTAACACAAACGGTTTAGCCTCAGGAATTTTAAAAATCGTAAATTTTAAAAATAGCTAAATTTAGTAGTAGGGTTTAAATTCTACTTATGCTGGTATCAATCATGTAGATGGCTTGATTTCTGCCTAAAAAGCACATTTAGAAGTTCGTAACACAAACGGTTTAGCATCAGGAATTTTAAAAATCGTAAATTTTAAAAATAGCTAAATTTAGTAGTAGGGTTTAAATTCTACTTATGCTGGTATCAATCATGTAGATGGCTTGATTTCTGCCTAAAAAGCACATTTAGAAGTTCGTAACACAAACGGTTTAGCATCAGGAATTTTAAAAGTCAAGAACTTTAAAAATAGCTAAATTTAGTAGTAGGGTTTAAATTCTACTTATGCTGGTATGAATCATGTAGATGGCTTGCTTTCTGCCTAAAAAGCACATTTAGAAGTTCGTAACACAAACGGTTTAGCCTCAGGAATTGTAAAAAACGAGAATTTTAAAAATAGCTAATTTTAGTAGTAGGTTTTAAATTCTCCTTAAACTCGTTTCAATCATGTAGATAGCTTGCTTTCTATCTAAAAAGCACATTTAGAAGTTCGTAACACAAACGGTTTAGCCTCAGGAATTTTAAAAATCGAGAATTTTAAAAATAGCTAAATTTAGTAGTAGGTTTTAAATTCTTCTTAAACTCGTTTCAATCATGTAGCTAGCTTGCTTTCTATCTAAAAAGCACATTTAGAAGTTCGTAACACAAACGGTTTAGCCTCAGGAATTTTAAAAATCATAAATTTTAAAAATAGCTAAATTTAGTAGTAGGGTTTAAATTCTACTTATGCTGGTATCAATCATGTAGATGGCTTGATTTCTGCCTAAAAAGCACATTTAGAAGTTCGTAACACAAACGGTTTAGCCTCAGGAATTGTAAAAAACGAGAATTTTAAAAATAGCTAATTTTAGAAGTAGGTTTTAAATTGTCCTTAAACTCGTTTCAGTCATGTAGATAGCTTGCTTTCTGTGTAAAATGCATATTAAGAAGTTCGTAACACAAACGGTTTAGCCTCAGGGATTTTAAAAATCGAGAACTTTAAAAATAGCTAAATTTATTAGTAGGGTTTAAATTCTAATTATGCTGGTATCAATCATGTAGATGGCTTGCTTTCTGCCTAAAAAGCACATTTAGAAGTTCGTAACACAAACGGTTTAGCCTCAGGAATTGTAAAAAACGAGAATTTTAAAAATAGCTAATTTTAGTAGTAGGTTTTAAATTCTCCTTAAACTCGTTTCAATCCTGTAGATAGCTTGCTTTCTATCTAAAAAGCACATTTAGAAGTTCGTAACACAAACGGTTTAGCCTCAGGAATTTTAAAAATCGAGAACTTTAATTATAGCTAAATTTAGTAGTAGGTTTTACATTCTTCTTAAACTCGTTTCAATCATGTAGCTAGCTTGCTTTCTATCTAAAAAGCACATTTAGAAGTTCGTAACACAAACGGTTTAGCATCAGGAATTTTAAAAATCGTAAATTTTAAAAATAGCTAAATTTAGTAGTAGGGTTTAAATTCTACTTATGCTGGTATCAATCATGTAGATGGCTTGATTTCTGCCTAAAAAGCACATTTAGAAGTTCGTAACACAAACGGTTTAGCATCAGGAATTTTAAAAGTCAAGAACTTTAAAAATAGCTAAATTTAGTAGTAGGGTTTAAATTCTACTTATGCTGGTATGAATCATGTAGATGGCTTGCTTTCTGCCTAAAAAGCACATTTAGAAGTTCGTAACACAAACGGTTTAGCCTCAGGAATTGTAAAAAACTAGAATTTTAAAAATAGCTAATTTTAGTAGTAGGTTTTAAATTCTCCTTAAACTCGTTTCAGTCATGTAGATAGCTTGCTTTCTGTGTAAAATGCATATTAAGAAGTTCGTAACACAAACGGTTTAGCCTCAGGGATTTTAAAAATCGAGAACTTTAAAAATAGCTAAATTTATTAGTAGGGTTTAAATTCTACTTATGCTGGTATCAATTATGTAGATGGCTTGCTTTCTGCCTAAAAAGCACATTTAGAAGTTCGTAACACAAACGGTTTAGCCTCGTGAATTTTAAAAGTCAAGAATTTTAAAAATAGCTAAATTTAGTAGTAGGGTTCAAATTCTACTTATGCTGGTATCAATCATGTTGATGGCTTGCTTTCTGCCTAAAAAGCACATTTAGAAGTTCGTAACACAAACGGTTAAACCTCAGGAATTTTAAAAATCGAGAATTTTAAAAATAGCCAAATTTAATAGTAGGCTTTAAATTCTTCTTAAACACGTTTCAATCATGTAGATGGCTTGCTTTCTGTCTAAAAAGCACACTTAGAAATTCCTGGCACAAACGGTTTAGCCTCAGGAATTTTAAAAATCGATAATTTTAAAAATAGCTAAATTTAGTAGTAGGTTTTAAATTCTTCTTAAACTCGTTTCAATCATGTAGCTAGCTTGCTTTCTATCTAAAAAGCACATTTCGAAGTTCGTAACGCAAACGGTTTAGCCCCAGGAATTTTAAAAATCGAGAATTTTAAAAATAGCTAATTTTTGTAGTAGGTTTTAAATTCTCCTTAAACTCGATTCAATCATGTAGATAGCTTGCTTTCTGTGTAAAATTCATATTAAGAAGTTCGTAACACAAACCGTTTAGCCTCGGGAATTTTAAAAATCGTGAATTTTAAAAATAGCTAAATTTAGTAGTAGGGTTTAAATTCTACTTATGCTGGTATCAATCATGTAGATGGCTTGAATTCTGCCTAAAAAGCACATTTAGAAGTTCGTAACACAAACGGTTTAGCCTCAGGAATTTTTAAAATCGAGAATTTTAAAAATAGCTAAATTTAGTAGTAGGTTTTAAATTCTTCTTAAACTCGTTTCGATCATGTAGCTAGCTTGCTTTCTATCTAAAAAGCACATTTAGAAGTTCGTAACACAAACGGTTTAGCCTCAGGAATTTTAAAAATCGTAAATTTTAAAAATAGCTAAATTTAGTAGTAGGGTTTAAATTCTACTTATGCTGGTATCAATCATGTAGATGGCTTGATTTCTGCCTAAAAAGCATATTTAGAAGTTCGTAACAAAAACGGTTTAGCCTCAGGAATTTTAAAAATCGAGAACTTTAAAAATAGCTAAATTTAGTAGTAGGTTTTAAATTCTTCTTAAACTCGTTTCGATCATGTAGCTAGCTTGCTTTCTATCTAAAAAGCACATTTAGAAGTTCGTAACACAAACGGTTTAGCCTCAGGAATTTTAAAAATCGTAAATTTTAAAAATAGCTAAATTTAGTAGTAGGGTTTAAATTCTACTTATGCTGGTATCAATCATGTAGATGGCTTGATTTCTGCCTAAAAAGCACATTTAGAAGTTCGTAACACAAACGGTTTAGCCTCAGGAATTGTAAAAAACGAGAATTTTAAAAATAGCTAATTTTAGTAGTAGGTTATTAATTCTCCTTAAACTCGTTTCAATCATGTAGATAGCTTGCTTTATATCTCAAAAGCACATTTAGAAGTTCGTAACAAAAACGGTTTAGCCTCAGGAATTTTAAAAATCGTAAATTTTAAAAATAGCTAAATTTAGTAGTAGGGTTTAAATTCTACTTATGCTGGTGTCAATCATGTAGATGGCTTGAATTCTGCCTAAAAAGCACATTTAGAAGTTCGTAACACAAATGGTTTAGCCTCGGGAATTTTAAAAGTCAAGAATTTTAAAAATAGCTAAATTTATTAGTAGGGTTTAAATTCTACTTATGCTGGTATCAATCATGTTGATGGCTTGCTTTCTGCCTAAAAATCTCATGCAGAAGTTCGTAACACAAACGGGTTAGCGTCGGGAATTTTAAAAATCGAGAATTTTAAAAATAGCTAAATTTAGTAGTAGGCTTTAAATTCTTCTTAAACTCGTTTCAATCATGTAGCTAGCCTGCTTTCTATCTAAAAAGCACATTTAGGAGTTCGTAACACAAACGGTTTAGCCTCAGGAATTTTAAAAATCGAGAATTTTAAAAATAGCTAATTTTAGTAGTAGGATTTAAATTCTTCTTAAACTCGTTTCAATCATGTAGATAGCTAGCTTTCTGCCTAAAAAGCAGATTTAGAAGTTCGTAACACAAACGGTTTAGCCTCAGGAATTTTAAAAATCGAGAATTTTAAAAATATCTAATTTTAGTAGTAGGATTTAAATTCTTCTTAAACTCGTTTCAATCATGTAGATATCTTGCTTTCTGTCTAAAAAGCACATTTAGAAGTTCGTAACACAAACGGTTTAGCCCCAGGGATTTTAAAAATCGAGAATTTTAAAAATAGCTAAATTTAGTAGTAGGCTTTAAATTCTTCTTAAACTCGTTTCAATCATGTAGCTAGCCTGCTTTCTATCTAAAAAGCACATTTAAGAGTTCGTAACACAAACGGTTTAGCCTCAGGAATTTTAAAAATCGAGAATTTTAAAAATAGCTAATTTTAGTAGTAGGATTTAAATTCTTCTTAAACTCGTTTCAATCATGTAGATAGCTAGCTTTCTGCCTAAAAAGCAGATTTAGAAGTTCGTAACACAAACGGTTTAGTCTCAGGAATTTTAAAAATCGAGAATTTTAAAAATAGCTAATTTTAGTAGTAGGCTTTAAATTCTTCTTAAACTCGTTTCAATCATGTAGATAGCTTGCTTTCTGTGTAACATGCATATTAAGAAGTTCGTAACACAAACGGTTTAGCTTCTGGAATTTTGAAAATCGCGAATTTTTAAAATAGCTAAATTTAGTAGTAGGATTTAAATTCTTTTTAAACTCGTTTCAATCATGTAGATAGCTTGCTTTCTGTGTAAAATGCATATTAAGAAGTTCGTAACACAAACGGTTTAGCCTCGGGAATTTTAAAAATCCAGAATTTTAAAAATAGCTAAATTTAGTAGTAGGTTTTAAATTCTTCTTAAACTCGTTTCAATCATGTAGATAGCTTGCTTTCTGTCTAAAAAGCACATTTAGAAGTTCGTAGCACAAACGGTTTAGCCCCAGGAATTTTAAAAAACGAGAATTTTAAAAATAGCTAAATTTAGTAGTAGGTTTTAAATTCTACTTATGCTGGTATCAATCATGTAGATGGCTTGCTTTCTGCCTAAAAAGCACATTTAGAAGTTCGTAACACAAACGGTTTAGCCTCAGGAATTTTAAAAATCGAGAATTTTAAAAATAACTAATTTTAGTAGTAGGATTTAAATTCTTTTTAAACTCGTTTCAATCATGTAGATAGCTTGCTCTCTGTGTAAAATGCATATTAAGAAGTTCGTAACACAAACGGTTTAGCCTCAGGAATTTTAAAAATCGAGAATTTTAAAAACAGCTAAATTTATTAGTAGCGTTAAATTCTAGTTATGCTGGTATCAATCATGTAGATGGCTTGCTTTCTGCCTAAAAAGCACATATAGAAGTTCGTAACACAAACGGTTTAGCCTCGGGAATTTTAAAAGTCAAGAATTTTAAAAATAGCTAAATTTAGTAGTACTGTTTAAATTCTACTTATGCTGGTATCAATCATGTAGATGGCTTGCTTTCTGCCTAAAAAGCACATATAGAAGTTCGTAACACAAACGGTTTAGCCTCGGGAATTTTAAAAGTCAAGAATTTTAAAAATAGCTAAATTTAGTAGTAGGGTTTAAATTCTACTTATGCTGGTATCAATCATGTTGATGGCTAGCTTTCTGCCTAAAAAGCACATTTAGAAGTTCGTAACACAAACGGTTTAGCCTCAGAAATTTTAAAAATCGAGAATTTTAAAAATAGCTAATTTTAGAAGTAGGTTTTAAATTCTTTTTAAACTCGTGTCGGTCATGCAGATAGCTTGCTTTCTGTGTAAAATGCATGTTAAGAAGTTCGTAACACAAATGGTTTAGCCTCAGGGATTTTAAAAATCGAGAATTTTAAAAATAGCTAAATTTATTAGTAGGGTTTAAATTCTACTTAAGCTGGTATCAATCATGTAGATGGCTTGCTTTCTGCCTAAAAAGGACATTTAGAAGTTCGTAACACAAACGGTTTAGCCTCGGGAATTTTAAAAGTCAAGAATTTTAAAAATAGCTAAATTTAGTAGTAGGGTTTAAATTCTACTTATGCTGGTATCAATCATGTTGATGGCTAGCTTTTTTGCCTAAAAAGCACATTTAGAAGTTCGTAACACAAACGGTTTAGCCTCAGGAATTTTAAAAATCGAGAATTTTAAAAGTAGCTAAATTTAGTAGTAGGTTTTAAATTCTTCTTAAACACGTTTCAATCATGTAGATGGCTTGATTTCTGTCTAAAAAGCACATTTAGAAGTTCGTAGCACAAACGGTTTATCCCCAGGAATTTTAAAAATCGAGAACTTTAAAAATTGCTAAATTTAGTAGTAGGTTTTAAATTCTTCTTAAACTCGTTTCAATCATGTAGATGGCTTGCTTTCTATCTAAAAAGCACATTTAGAAGTTCGTAACACAAACGGTTTAGCCTCAGGTATTTTAAAAATCGAGAATTTTAAAAATAGCAAAATTTAGTAGTAGGTTTTAAATTCATCTTATACTCGTTTCAATCATGTAGCTAGCTTGCTTTCTATCTAAAAAGCACATTTAGAAGTTCGTAACACAAACGGTTTAGCCTCAGGGATTTTAAAAATCGAGAATTTTAAAAATAGCAAAATTTAGTAGTAGGTTTTAAATTCATCTTAAACTCGTTTCAATCATGTAACTAGCTTGCTTTCTATCTAAAAAGCACATGTAGTTGTTCGTAACACAGACGGCTTAGCCTCAGGAATTTTAAAAATCGTGAATTTTAAAAATAGCTAAATTTAGTAGTGGGTTTTAAATTCTTCTTAAACTAGCTACATGATTGAAACGAGTTTAAGAAGAATTTAAAACCTACTACTAAAATTAGCTATTTTTAAAATTCTCGATTTTTAAAATTCCTGAGGCTAAACCGTTTGTGTTACGAACTTCTAAATGTGCTTTTTAGGTAGAAAGCAAGCCATCTACATGATTGATACCAGCATAAGTAGAATTTAAACCCTACTACTAAATTTAGCTATTTTTAAAATTCACGATTTTTAAAATTCCCGAGGCTAAACCGTTTGTGTTACGAACTTCTACATGAGCTTTTTAGGCAGAAAGCAAGCCATCTACATGATTGATACCAGCATAAGCAGAATTTAGACCCTACTACTAAATTTAGCTATTTTTAAATTTCACGATTTTTAAAATTCCCGAGGCTAACCCGATTTTTATTATTGCCAGATTAAAAATGCGAGATTTTTATTATTGCCCAGGCTAAACTGTAGGATATACAAATTTCTAAATATGCTTATTATGGTTTCACACGTCGTTCTATGCAGCTAGAATGAATTTAAAACGAATTTATTAATTTTTGGTAATTTTATAAATGCGAGATTTTTATAATTCCCCAGGCTAAACCGTAGGTGATACAAATTTCTAAATGTCCTTATTAATATTTAAGACATCGTTCTATGCAGCTAAAATGAGTTTAAATCGAATTTATTAATTTTTGGTAATTTTAAAAAAGAGAGATTTTTATAATTGCCAGATTAAAAATGCGAGATTTTTATAATTGCCCAGGCTAAACTGTAGGAGATACAAATTTCTAAATATGCTTATTATGGTTTCAGACGTCGTTCTATACAGCTAAAATGAATTTAAATCGAATTTATTAATTTTTGGTAATTTTATAAATGCCAGATTTTTATAATTCCCCAGGCTAAACCGTAGATGATAAAAATTTCTAAATGTCCTTATTATTATTTAAGACGTCGTTCTATGCAGCTAAAATGAGTTTAAGCCGAATTTATTTATTTTTGGTAATTTTAAAAAAGAGAGATTTTTATTATTGCCAGATTAAAAATGCGAGATTTTTATAATTGCCCAGGCTAAACTGTAGGAGATACAAATTTCTAAATATGCTTATTATGGTTTCACACGTCGTTCTATGCAGCTAGAATGAATTTAAAACGAATTTATTAATTTTTGGTAATTTTATAAATGCGAGATTTTTATAATTCCCCAGGCTAAACCGTAGGTGATACAAATTTCTAAATGTCCTTATTATTACTTAAGACGTCGTTCTATGCAGCTAAAATGAGTTTAAATCGAATTTATTAATTTTTGGTAATTTTAAAAAAGACAGATTTTTATAATTGCCAGATTAAAAATGCGAGATTTTTATAATGGCCCAGGCTAAACCGTAGGAGATACAAATTTCTAAATATGCTTATTATGGTTTCAGACGTCGTTCTATGCAGCTAAAATGAATTTAAAACGAATTTATTAATTTTTGGTAATTTTATAAATGCGAGATTTTTATAATTCCCCAGGCTAAACCGTAGGTGATACAAATTTCTAAATGTCTATATTATTACTTAAGACGTCGTTCTATGCAGCTAAAATGAGTTTAAATCGAATTTATTAATTTTTGGTAATTTTAAAAAAGACAGATTTTTATAATTGCCAGATTAAAAATGCGAGATTTTTATAATTGCCCAGGCTAAACCGTAGGAGATACAAATTTCTAAATATGCTTATTATGGTTTCAGACGTCGTTCTAAGCAGCTAAAATGAATTTAAAACGAATTTATTAATTTTTGGTAATTTTATAAATGCGAGATTTTTATAATTCTGCAGGCTAAACCGTAGGTGATACAAATTTCTAAATGTCCTTATTATTACTTAAGACGTCGTTCTATGCAGCTAAAATGAGTTTAAATCGAATTTATTAATTTTTGGTAATTTTAAAAAAGACAGATTTTTATAATTGCCAGATTAAAAATGCGAGATTTTTATAATGGTCCAGGCTAAACCGTAGGAGATACAAATTTCTAAATATGCTTATTATGGTTTCAGACGTCGTTCTATGCAGCTAAAATGAATTTAAAACGAATTTATTAATTTTTGGTAATTTTATAAATGCGAGATTTTTATAATTCTGCAGGCTAAACCGTAGGTGATACAAATTTCTAAATGTTCTTATTATTACTTAAGACGTTGTTCTATGCAGCTAAAATGAGTTTAAATCGAATTTATTAATTTTTGATAATTTTAAAAAAGACAGATTTTTATAATTGCCAGATTAAAAATGCGAGATTTTTATAATTGCCCATGCTAAACTGTAGGAGATACAAATTTCTAAATATGCTTATTATGGTTTCAGACGTCGTTCTATTCAGCTAAAATAAATTTAAAACGAATTTATTAATTTTTGGTAATTTTATAAATGCGAGATTTTTATAATTCCCCAGGCTAAACCGTAGGTGATACAAATTTCTAAATGTCTACATTATTACTTAAGACGTCGTTCTATGCAGCTAAAATGAGTTTAAATCGAATTTATTAATTTTTGGTAATTTTAAAAAAGACAGATTTTGTATAATTGCCAGATTAAAAATGCGAGATTTTTATAATTGCCCAGGCTAAACCGTAGGAGATACAAATTTCTAAATATGCTTATTATGGTTTCAGACGTCGTTCTATGCAGCTAAAATGAATTTAAAACGAATTTATTAATTTTTGGTAATTTTATAAATGCGAGATTTTTATAATTCTGCAGGCTAAACCGTAGGTGATACAAATTTCTAAATGTCCTTATTATTACTTAAGACGTTGTTCTATGCAGCTAAAATGAGTTTAAATCGAATTTATTAATTTTTGGTAATTTTAAAAAAGACAGATTTTTATAATTGCCAGATTAAAAATGCGAGATTTTTATAATTGCCCAGGCTAAACTGTAGGAGATACAAATTTCTAAATATGCTTATTATGGTTTCACACGTCGTTCTATGCAGCTAGAATGAATTTAAAACGAATTTATTAATTTTTGGTAATTTTATAAATGCGAGATTTTTATAATTTCACAGGCTAAACCATAGGTGATACAAATTTCTAAATGTCCTTATTATTATTTAAGACGTCGTTCTATGCAGCTAAAATGAGTTTAAATCGAATTTATTAATTTTTGGTAATTTTAAAAAAGAGAGATTTTTATAATTGCCAGATTAAAAATGCGAGATTTTTATAATTGCCCAGGCTAAACTGTAGGAGATACAAATTTCTAAATATGCTTATTATGGTTTCAGACGTCGTTCTATGCAGCTAAAATGAATTTAAAACGAATTTATAAATTTTTGGTAATTTTATAAATGCGAGATTTTTATAATTCTGCAGGCTAAACCGTAGGTGATACAAATTTCTAAATGTCCCTATTATTACTTAAGACGTCGTTCTATGCAGCTAAAATGAGTTTAAATCGAATTTATTAATTTTTGGTAATTTTAAAAAGAAAGATTTTTATAATTGCCAGATTAAAAATGCGAGATTTTTATAATTGCCCAGGCTAAACTGTAGGAGATACAAATTTCTAAATATGCTTATTATGGTTTCACACGTCGTTCTATGCAGCTAGAATGAATTTAAAACGAATTTATTAATTTTTGGTAATTTTATAAATGCGAGATTTTTATAATTTCCCAGGCTAAACCGTAGGTGATACAAATTTCTAAATGTCCTTATTATTATTTAAGACGTCGTTCTATGCAGCTAAAATGAGTTTAAATCGAATTTATTAATTTTTGGTAATTTTAAAAAAGAGAGATTTTTATAATTGCCAGATTAAAAATGCGAGATTTTTATAATTGCCCAGGCTAAACTGTAGGAGATACAAATTTCTAAATATGCTTATTATGGTTTCACACGTCGTTCTATGCAGCTAGAATGAATTTAAAACGAATTTATTAATTTTTGGTAATTTTATAAATGCGAGATTTTTATAATTCCCCAGGCTAAACCGTAGGTGACACAAATTTCTAAATGTCCTTATTATTACTTAAGACGTCGTTCTATGCAGCTAAAATGAGTTTAAATCGAATTTATTAATTTTTGGTAATTTTAAAAAAGACAGATTTTTATAATTGCCAGATTAAAAATGCGAGATTTTTATAATTGCCCAGGCTAAACTGTAGGAGATACAAATTTCTAAATATGCTTATTATGGTTTCAGACGTCGTTCTATACAGCTAAAATGAATTTAAAACGAATTTATAAATTTTTGGTAATTGTATAAATGCGAGATTTTTATAATTTCCCAGGCTAAACCGTAGGTGATACAAATTTCTAAATGTCCTTATTATTATTTAAGACGTCGTTCTATGCAGCTAAAATGAGTTTAAATCGAATTTATTAATTTTTGGTAATTTTAAAAAAGAGAGATTTTTATAATTGCCAGATTAAAAATGCGAGATTTTTATAATTGCCCAGGCTAAACTGTAGGAGATACAAATTTCTAAATATGCTTATTATGGTTTCAGACGTCGTTCTATGCAGCTAAAATGCATTTAAAACGAATTTATTAATTTTTGGTAATTTTATAAATGCGAGATTTTTATAATTCCCCAGGCTAAACCGTAGGTGATACAAATTTCTAAATGTCCTTATTATTACTTAAGACGTCGTTCTATGCAGCTAAAATGAGTTTAAATCGAATTTATTAATTTTTGGTAATTTTAAAAAAGACAGATTTTTATAATTGCCAGATTAAAAATGCGAGATTTTTATAATTGCCCAGGCTAAACTGTAGGAGATACAAATTTCTAAATATGCTTATTATTGTTTCAGACGTCGTTCTATACAGCTAAAATGAATTTAAAACGAATTTATAAATTTTTGGTAATTTTATAAATGCGAGATTTTTATAATTCTGCAGGCTAAACCGTAGGTGATACAAATTTCTAAATGTCCCTATTATTACTTAAGACGTCGTTATATGCAGCTAAAATGAGTTTAAATCGAATTTATTAATTTTTGGTAATTTTAAAAAAGAGAGATTTTTAAAATTGCCAGATTAAAAATGCGAGATTTTATAATTGCCCAGGCTAAACTGTAGGAGATACAAATTTCTAAATATGCTTATTATGGTTTCAGACGTCGTTCTATACAGCTAAAATGAATTTAAATCGAATTTATAAATTTTTGGTAATTTTATAAATGCGAGATTTTTATAATTCTGCAGGCTAAACCGTAGGTGATACAAATTTCTAAATGTCCCTATTATTACTTAAGACGTCGTTCTATGCAGCTAAAATGAGTTTAAATCGAATTTATTAATTTTTGGTAAATTTTAAAAAGAGAGATTTTTATAATTGCCCAGGCTAAACTGCAGTAGATACAAATTTCTAAATATGTTTATTATGGTTTCAGACGTCGTTCTATGCAGGTAAAATGAGTTTAAATCGAATTTATTAATTTTTGGTAATTTTAAAAAAGACAGATTTTTATAATTGCCAGATTAAAAATGCGAGATATTTATAATTGCCCAGGCTGAACTGTAGGAGATACAAATTTCTAAATGTCCCTAGTATTACTTAAGACGTCGTTCTATGCAGCTGAAATGAGTTTAAATCGAATTTATTAATTTTTGGTAATTTTAAAAAAGAGAGATTTTTATAATTGCCCAGTCTAAACTGCAGGAGATACAAATTTCTAAATATGTTTATTATGGTTTCAGACGTCGTTCTATGCAGATAAAATGAGTTTAAATCGAATTTATTAATTTTTGGTAATTTTAAAAAAGACAGATTTTTATAATTGCCAGATTAAAAATGCGAGATTTTTATAATTCCCCAGGCTAAACCGTAGGTGATACAAATTTCTAAATGTCTTTATTATTATTTAAGACGTCGTTCTATGCAGCTAAAATGAGTTTAAATCGAATTTATTAATTTTTGGTAATTTTAAAAAAGGGACATATTTATAATTGCCAGATTAAAAATGCGAAATTTTTATAATTGCCCAGGCTAAACCGTAGGAGATACAAATTTCTAAATATGCTTATTATGGTTTCAGACGTCGTTCTATGCAGCTAAAATGAATTTAAAACGAATTTATTAATTTTTGGTAATGTTATAAATGCGAGATTTTTATAATTCTACAGGCTAAACCGTAGGTGATACAAATTTCTAAATGTCCTTATTATTACTTAAGACGTTGTTCTATGCAGCTAAAATGAGTTTAAATCGAATTTATTAATTTTTGGTAATTTTAAAAAAGACAGCTTTTTATAATTGCCAGATTAAAAATGCGAGATTTTTATAATTGCCCAGGCTAAACTGTAGGAGATACAAATTTCTAAATATGCTTATTATGGTTTCAGACGTCGTTCTATGCAGCTAAAATGAATTTAAATCGAATTTATTAATTTTTGGTAATTTTATAAATGCCAGATTTTTATAATTCCCCAGGCTAAACCGTAGATGATAAAAATTTCTAAATGTCCTTATTATTATTTAAGACGTCGTTCTATGCAGCTAAAATGAGTTTAAGCAGAATTTATTTATTTTTGGTAATTTTAAAAAAGAGAGATTTTTATTATTGCCAGATTAAAAATGCGAGATTTTTATAATTGCCCAGGCTAAACTGTAGGAGATACAAATTTCTAAATATGCTTATTATGGTTTCACACGTCGTTCTATGCAGCTAGAATGAATTTAAAACGAATTTATTAATTTTTGGTAATTTTATAAATGCGAGATTTTTATAATTCCCCAGGCTAAACCGTAGGTGATACAAATTTCTAAATGTCCTTATTATTATTTAAGACGTCGTTCTATGCAGCTAAAATGAGTTTAAATCGAAATTATTAATTTTTGGTAATTTTAAAAAAGAGAGATTTTTATAATTGCCAGATTAAAAATGCGAGATTTTTATAATTGCCCAGGCTAAACTGTAGGAGATACAAATTTCTAAATATGCTTATTATTGTTTCAGACGTCGTTCTATACAGCTAAAATGAATTTAAAACGAATTTATAAATTTTTGGTAATTTTATAAATGCGAGATTTTTATAATTCTGCAGGCTAAACCGTAGGTGATACAAATTTCTAAATGTCCCTATTATTACTTAAGACGTCGTTATATGCAGCTAAAATGAGTTTAAATCGAATTTATTAATTTTTGGTAATTTTAAAAAAGAGAGATTTTTAAAATTGCCAGATTAAAAATGCGAGATTTTATAATTGCCCAGGCTAAACTGTAGGAGATACAAATTTCTAAATATGCTTATTATGGTTTCAGACGTCGTTCTATACAGCTAAAATGAATTTAAATCGAATTTATAAATTTTTGGTAATTTTATAAATGCGAGATTTTTATAATTCTGCAGGCTAAACCGTAGGTGATACAAATTTCTAAATGTCCCTATTATTACTTAAGACGTCGTTCTATGCAGCTAAAATGAGTTTAAATCGAATTTATTAATTTTTGGTAAATTTAAAAAAGAGAGATTTTTATAATTGCCCAGGCTAAACTGCAGGAGATACAAATTTCTAAATATGTTTATTATGGTTTCAGACGTCGTTCTATGCAGGTAAAATGAGTTTAAATCGAATTTATTAATTTTTGGTAATTTTAAAAAAGACAGATTTTTATATTTGCCAGATTAAAAATGCAAGATATTTATAATTGCCCAGGCTGAACTGTAGGAGATACAAATTTCTAAATGTCCCTAGTATTACTTAAGACGTCGTTCTATGCAGCTGAAATGAGTTTAAATCGAATTTATTAATTTTTGGTAATTTTAAAAAAGAGAGATTTTTATAATTGCCCAGGCTAAACTGCAGGAGATACAAATTTCTAAATATGTTTATTATGGTTTCAGACGTCGTTCTATGCAGGTAAAATGAGTTTAAATCGAATTTATTAATTTTTGGTAATTTTAAAAAAGACAGATTTTTATAATTGCCAGATTAAAAATGCGAGATTTTTATAATTCCCCAGGCTAAACCGTAGGTGATACAAATTTCTAAATGTCCTTATTATTATTTAAGACGTCGTTCTATGCAGCTAAAATGAGTTTAAATCGAATTTATTAATTTTTGGTAATTTTAAAAAAGAGACATATTTATAATTGCCAGATTAAAAATGCGAAATTTTTATAATTGCCCAGGCTAAACCGTAGGAGATACAAATTTCTAAATATGCTTATTATGGTTTCAGACGTCGTTCTATGCAGCTAAAATGAATTTAAAACGAATTTATTAATTTTTGGTAATGTTATAAATGCGAGATTTTTATAATTCTACAGGCTAAACCGTAGGTGATACAAATTTCTAAATGTCCTTATTATTACTTAAGACGTTGTTCTATGCAGCTAAAATGAGTTTAAATCGAATTTATTAATTTTTGGTAATTTTAAAAAAGACAGATTTTTATAATTGCCAGATTAAAAATGCGAGATTTTTATAATTGCCCAGGCTAAACTGTAGGAGATACAAATTTCTAAATATGCTTATTATGGTTTCAGACGTCGTTCTATACAGCTAAAATGAATTTAAATCGAATTTATTAATTTTTGGTAATTTTATAAATGCCAGATTTTTATAATTCCCCAGGCTAAACCGTAGATGATAAAAATTTCTAAATGTCCTTATTATTATTTAAGACGTCGTTCTATGCAGCTAAAATGAGTTTAAGCCGAATTTATTTATTTTTGGTAATTTTAAAAAAGAGAGATTTTTATTATTGCCAGATTAAAAATGCGAGATTTTTATAATTGCCCAGGCTAAACTGTAGGAGATACAAATTTCTAAATATGCTTATTATGGTTTCACACGTCGTTCTATGCAGCTAGAATGAATTTAAAACGAATTTATTAATTTTTGGTAATTTTATAAATGCGAGATTTTTATAATTCCCCAGGCTAAACCGTAGGTGATACAAATTTCTAAATGTCCTTATTATTATTTAAGACGTCGTTCTATGCAGCTAAAATGAGTTTAAATCGAAATTATTAATTTTTGGTAATTTTAAAAAAGAGAGATTTTTATAATTGCCAGATTAAAAATGCGAGATTTTTATAATTGCCCAGGCTAAACTGTAGGAGATACAAATTTCTAAATATGCTTATTATGGTTTCAGACGTCGTTCTATGCAGCTAAAATAAATTTAAAACGAATTTATTAATTTTTGGTAATTTTATAAATGCGAGATTTTTATAATTCCCCAGGCTAAACCGTAGGTGATACAAATTTCTAAATGTCTACATTATTACTTAAGACGTCGTTCTATGCAGCTAAAATGAGTTTAAATCGAATTTATTAATTTTTGGTAATTTTAAAAAAGAGAGATTTTTAAAATTGCCAGATTAAAAATGCGAGATTTTATAATTGCCCAGTCTAAACTGCAGGAGATACAAATTTCTAAATATGTTTATTATGGTTTCAGACGTCGTTCTATGCAGGTAAAATGAGTTTAAATCGAATTTATTAATTTTTGGTAATTTTAAAAAAGACAGATTTTTATAATTGCCAGATTAAAAATGCGAGATTTTTATAATTCCCCAGGCTAAACCGTAGGTGATACAAATTTCTAAATGTCCTTATTATTATTTAAGACGTCGTTCTATGCAGCTAAAATGAGTTTAAATCGAATTTATTAATTTTTGGTAATTTTAAAAAAGGGACATATTTATAATTGCCAGATTAAAAATGCGAAATTTTTATAATTGCCCAGGCTAAACCGTAGGAGATACAAATTTCTAAATATGCTTATTATGGTTTCAGACGTCGTTCTATGCAGCTAAAATGAATTTAAAACGAATTTATTAATTTTTGGTAATGTTATAAATGCGAGATTTTTATAATTCTACAGGCTAAACCGTAGGTGATACAAATTTCTAAATGTCCTTATTATTACTTAAGACGTTGTTCTATGCAGCTAAAATGAGTTTAAATCGAATTTATTAATTTTTGGTAATTTTAAAAAAGACAGCTTTTTATAATTGCCAGATTAAAAATGCGAGATTTTTATAATTGCCCAGGCTAAACTGTAGGAGATACAAATTTCTAAATATGCTTATTATGGTTTCAGACGTCGTTCTATGCAGCTAAAATGAATTTAAATCGAATTTATTAATTTTTGGTAATTTTATAAATGCCAGATTTTTATAATTCCCCAGGCTAAACCGTAGATGATAAAAATTTCTAAATGTCCTTATTATTATTTAAGACGTCGTTCTATGCAGCTAAAATGAGTTTAAGCAGAATTTATTTATTTTTGGTAATTTTAAAAAAGAGAGATTTTTATTATTGCCAGATTAAAAATGCGAGATTTTTATAATTGCCCAGGCTAAACTGTAGGAGATACAAATTTCTAAATATGCTTATTATGGTTTCACACGTCGTTCTATGCAGCTAGAATGAATTTAAAACGAATTTATTAATTTTTGGTAATTTTATAAATGCGAGATTTTTATAATTCCCCAGGCTAAACCGTAGGTGATACAAATTTCTAAATGTCCTTATTATTATTTAAGACGTCGTTCTATGCAGCTAAAATGAGTTTAAATCGAAATTATTAATTTTTGGTAATTTTAAAAAAGAGAGATTTTTATAATTGCCAGATTAAAAATGCGAGATTTTTATAATTGCCCAGGCTAAACTGTAGGAGATACAAATTTCTAAATATGCTTATTATTGTTTCAGACGTCGTTCTATACAGCTAAAATGAATTTAAAACGAATTTATAAATTTTTGGTAATTTTATAAATGCGAGATTTTTATAATTCTGCAGGCTAAACCGTAGGTGATACAAATTTCTAAATGTCCCTATTATTACTTAAGACGTCGTTATATGCAGCTAAAATGAGTTTAAATCGAATTTATTAATTTTTGGTAATTTTAAAAAAGAGAGATTTTTAAAATTGCCAGATTAAAAATGCGAGATTTTATAATTGCCCAGGCTAAACTGTAGGAGATACAAATTTCTAAATATGCTTATTATGGTTTCAGACGTCGTTCTATACAGCTAAAATGAATTTAAATCGAATTTATAAATTTTTGGTAATTTTATAAATGCGAGATTTTTATAATTCTGCAGGCTAAACCGTAGGTGATACAAATTTCTAAATGTCCCTATTATTACTTAAGACGTCGTTCTATGCAGCTAAAATGAGTTTAAATCGAATTTATTAATTTTTGGTAAATTTAAAAAAGAGAGATTTTTATAATTGCCCAGGCTAAACTGCAGGAGATACAAATTTCTAAATATGTTTATTATGGTTTCAGACGTCGTTCTATGCAGGTAAAATGAGTTTAAATCGAATTTATTAATTTTTGGTAATTTTAAAAAAGACAGATTTTTATAATTGCCAGATTAAAAATGCAAGATATTTATAATTGCCCAGGCTGAACTGTAGGAGATACAAATTTCTAAATGTCCCTAGTATTACTTAAGACGTCGTTCTATGCAGCTGAAATGAGTTTAAATCGAATTTATTAATTTTTGGTAATTTTAAAAAAGAGAGATTTTTATAATTGCCCAGGCTAAACTGCAGGAGATACAAATTTCTAAATATGTTTATTATGGTTTCAGACGTCGTTCTATGCAGGTAAAATGAGTTTAAATCGAATTTATTAATTTTTGGTAATTTTAAAAAAGACAGATTTTTATAATTGCCAGATTAAAAATGCGAGATTTTTATAATTCCCCAGGCTAAACCGTAGGTGATACAAATTTCTAAATGTCCTTATTATTATTTAAGACGTCGTTCTATGCAGCTAAAATGAGTTTAAATCGAATTTATTAATTTTTGGTAATTTTAAAAAAGAGACATATTTATAATTGCCAGATTAAAAATGCGAAATTTTTATAATTGCCCAGGCTAAACCGTAGGAGATACAAATTTCTAAATATGCTTATTATGGTTTCAGACGTCGTTCTATGCAGCTAAAATGAATTTAAAACGAATTTATTAATTTTTGGTAATGTTATAAATGCGAGATTTTTATAATTCTACAGGCTAAACCGTAGGTGATACAAATTTCTAAATGTCCTTATTATTACTTAAGACGTTGTTCTATGCAGCTAAAATGAGTTTAAATCGAATTTATTAATTTTTGGTAATTTTAAAAAAGACAGATTTTTATAATTGCCAGATTAAAAATGCGAGATTTTTATAATTGCCCAGGCTAAACTGTAGGAGATACAAATTTCTAAATATGCTTATTATGGTTTCAGACGTCGTTCTATACAGCTAAAATGAATTTAAATCGAATTTATTAATTTTTGGTAATTTTATAAATGCCAGATTTTTATAATTCCCCAGGCTAAACCGTAGATGATAAAAATTTCTAAATGTCCTTATTATTATTTAAGACGTCGTTCTATGCAGCTAAAATGAGTTTAAGCCGAATTTATTTATTTTTGGTAATTTTAAAAAAGAGAGATTTTTATTATTGCCAGATTAAAAATGCGAGATTTTTATAATTGCCCAGGCTAAACTGTAGGAGATACAAATTTCTAAATATGCTTATTATGGTTTCACACGTCGTTCTATGCAGCTAGAATGAATTTAAAACGAATTTATTAATTTTTGGTAATTTTATAAATGCGAGATTTTTATAATTCCCCAGGCTAAACCGTAGGTGATACAAATTTCTAAATGTCCTTATTATTATTTAAGACGTCGTTCTATGCAGCTAAAATGAGTTTAAATCGAAATTATTAATTTTTGGTAATTTTAAAAAAGAGAGATTTTTATAATTGCCAGATTAAAAATGCGAGATTTTTATAATTGCCCAGGCTAAACTGTAGGAGATACAAATTTCTAAATATGCTTATTATGGTTTCAGACGTCGTTCTATGCAGCTAAAATAAATTTAAAACGAATTTATTAATTTTTGGTAATTTTATAAATGCGAGATTTTTATAATTCCCCAGGCTAAACCGTAGGTGATACAAATTTCTAAATGTCTACATTATTACTTAAGACGTCGTTCTATGCAGCTAAAATGAGTTTAAATCGAATTTATTAATTTTTGGTAATTTTAAAAAAGACAGATTTTGTATAATTGCCAGATTAAAAATGCGAGATTTTTATAATTGCCCAGGCTAAACCGTAGGAGATACAAATTTCTAAATATGCTTATAATGGTTTCAGACGTCGTTCTATGCAGCTAAAATGAATTTAAAACGAATTTATTAATTTTTGGTAATTTTATAAATGCGAGATTTTTATAATTCTGCAGGCTAAACCGTAGGTGATACAAATTTCTAAATGTCCTTATTATTACTTAAGACGTTGTTCTATGCAGCTAAAATGAGTTTAAATCGAATTTATTAATTTTTGGTAATTTAAAAAAAAACAGATTTTTATAATTGCCAGATTAAAAATGCGAAATTTTTATAATTGCCCAGGCTAAACTGTAGGAGATACAAATTTCTAAATATGCTTATTATGGTTTCACACGTCGTTCTATGCAGCTAGAATGAATTTAAAACGAATTTATTAATTTTTGGTAATTTTATAAATGCGAGATTCTTATAATTTCCCAGGCTAAACCATAGGTGATACAAATTTCTAAATGTCCTTATTATTATTTAAGATGTCGTTCTATGCAGCTAAAATGAGTTTAAATCGAATTTATTAATTTTTGGTAATTTTAAAAAAGAGAGATTTTTATAATTGCCAGATTAAAAATGCGAGATTTTTATAATTGCCCAGGCTAAACTGTAGGAGATACAAATTTCTAAATATGCTTATTATGGTTTCAGACGTCGTTCTATGCAGCTAAAATGAATTTAAAACGAATTTATAAATTTTTGGTAATTTTATAAATGCGAGATTTTTATAATTCTGCAGGCTAAACCGTAGGTGATACAAATTTCTAAATGTCCCTATTATTACTTAAGACGTCGTTCTATGCAGCTAAACTCAGTTTAAATCGAATTTATTAATTTTTGGTAATTTTAAAAAAGAGAGATTGTTATAATTGCCAGATTAAAAATGCGAGATTTTTATAATTGCTCAGGCTAAACTGTAGGAGATACAAATTTCTAAATATGCTTATTATGGTTTCACACGTCGTTCTATGCAGCTAGAATGAATTTAAAACGAATTTATTAATTTTTGGTAATTTTATAAATGCGAGATTTTTATAATTTCCCAGGCTAAACCGTAGGTGATACAAATTTCTAAATGTCCTTATTATTATTTAAATCGAATTTATTAATTTTTGGTAATTTTAAAAAAGAGAGATTTTTATAATTGCCAGATTAAAAATGCGAGATTTTTATAATTGCCCAGGCTAAACTGTAGGAGATACAAATTTCTAAATATGCTTATTATGGTTTCAGACGTCGTTCTATGCAGCTAAAATAAATTTAAAACGAATTTATTAATTTTTGGTAATTTTATAAATGCGAGATTTTTATAATTCCCCAGGCTAAACCGTAGGTGATACAAATTTCTAAATGTCTACATTATTACTTAAGACGTCGTTCTATGCAGCTAAAATGAGTTTAAATCGAATTTATTAATTTTTGGTAATTTTAAAAAAGACAGATTTTGTATAATTGCCAGATTAAAAATGCGAGATTTTTATAATTGCCCAGGCTAAACCGTAGGAGATACAAATTTCTAAATATGCTTATAATGGTTTCAGACGTCGTTCTATGCAGCTAAAATGAATTTAAAACGAATTTATTAATTTTTGGTAATTTTATAAATGCGAGATTTTTATAATTCTGCAGGCTAAACCGTAGGTGATACAAATTTCTAAATGTCCTTATTGTAGGGAATAATACTCTTCGAGAGCCACTTTAATAATCTTTAATAAAAACAACTGATGTTAAATAAAACGTCTTTACTATTCAAATGCTAAAACAGCTCTGTCTGCTCCGAATGGAGCTTACAACGATAGGACGGTCGGCAATACACGAAAACATGCGAAATAGAACGAACATGCCGCCGGCCTTGACAACTCTTTAAGAGTTTCAATGTTAATACATTAGTAACAATAACAATATGAAGAACAGTGATAAATAAGGACAGTACATATTAATTTACAAAGCAACATGTAAATCACGATACAAAGGTAAGTACCTTATAATACAAAATAAGTATGAATATGCTTTTGATACACAACTAAAATTGTTCCATAGGAAGAACGCGCAACTTTGAAAATGCACGTTTAACTGCACTATCCGCACATTTCACAGTTGCAACACGAGCAATGTTGTCATGTCCTGGATGAAGCTGGATGATCCTTCCTATTTTCCATCGGGCTGGTGGCAAGTTGTCTTCTTTTATTAATACCATTGATCCAACCTTTAGATTTCCCTTATTGACTTTCCATTTACTTCTTTGCTGTAGCTCGTTCAAGTATTCTCTTGACCATTTTGACCAAAAATGCTTGTTTAATAATTGTAGGTGATGGAAGCGATTCAATCGAGACAATTTGACATCATGCACAAATGGATCGGCAATGGTGGTAAATGGACGTCCGATTAGAAAGTGCGCTGGTGTTAGGACATCAAGATCGTTGGGATCACTTGTTAATGGAGTTAGTGGACGG